>OX336377.1:47966928-49315417 GCA_946902895.1 Fragum fragum
GAAATATGTGTCTCTTTGGAGATTGTGAACACTGTTTTCATATTTTTTTTGGGGGGGGGGGGGGGGGGCGTAAAAAGGCGGGATTATGTGGTAAATGGTTAATGAACTTAATCTTACGTCCGTTTAGTACTTTTAATGACTAACTTTTACATAGTAATTTAAAAAGTAATAGGCAAATCGTTGATTGAAGACCTTAACGTCGTTAATACGGCTCGAAAAATCGGGTTTTACGACGTTAAGTCGCCAAACCAACAAAAAGATTCACGTTGATGTCAGAGTCTACATTTCACATTTGGTAAGTTATAGGTTATGCTAAATAATTGCCTCCTTGAATGGATATTTGAAATTCTTTTCTTGGAAGATCAACAGATATCCTTTTCGATAATTCAATATTCCACGAAACAAAATTTTTCAATTATAAGAATGTGAACATTTGAGGTGGAATTGAATTTTGTGTTCACATAAAAGATGTAATTTTTGTTTGTTTATACAGAGGTAAAGCACCTTGTAGTCCTTCAAAAAATCCTTACCCATTAAAAAATCCTGACCCTTTTTAGTGCAAAACGAAAGAAATTAACACCAATATTGTAATAAGACAGAATGAACCTATATCGACGCTAGCCGTCAGTTATGTGAAGCATTTTTGTTGGTTTGACGTCTTACTTGTCGTAAATACAGCTCATTCAAGATCGATTGTTTAAATCGCCAACCAACCATTGTACTTTTTGTTTCATTCTTTTTTTTTTAAGCGAAGTCGTTTGAAATCGAAGTGGAATTTCCTGTTTAATCTCAATAGGCGGTGTCAACGATCCTTGAGTTTTTTTGTTGCTTTTTTTCCATTAGCTTGACTTATAAAAAAAGGTTGCTTGAAGTTTTTTTACTAGAAAAATATTAACACGATACTATTGTATTGACATTCATATTACACTCACTCTTATTTACCGAACAACATTTTTTCAAAAGACAATATTCAAAGTGGATTTGTGAACTTTTGTGATCAGACATTAAGAAATACACGTACTAAATTTTGAGTTTCAATTTTCTTTATTTGTAGCAGACTGTGTCATTTTAACCCTTTCCTGTCCATTTTTACGTCACTGTGATTTTATACTTGAGAAAAAATGCGGGAAACGGAGAAATTGCTTGTTACAAGCTATTTCTTGATCTCCCACAATATTTTTTGCCCTGTTGGTTGGTCACTTTTCGAATTGCACTCACTTTTGGTTGTTGTCTGCAACACCTTCAAATTGGAAAAGTCTGAGGTTTTGAATAAACAGGAAAGGTTTAACAGCTGTTAAAATTCTTAAATTCGAATTAAATCAAAATACTGAAGACACGTCTATTTCATGACTATAAAACCTCTTAAATCCTTGAAAATGATATTTCAGTTACAGGTCAATATTAACTCAGCATCAAAGGAAATAAGGTATTCTTAAAAGAACCGATATTATAATATTATATGTATGAAATTGTTGATTTGTTTTATATCACAGTTAGAATATTTTTTTAAAGTACACCCTAAGTCACTAAGGCGTTAAGTAATTCGTCGCTTAGCGACCAAAATGTCGTAAATACATTTTAGATTTCGCCAAACGACGAGTTAATTTTCCATTTCATTTGGTAACATAACTGTTCTGAGAATTTCAAAGGATATTGACATATAAGAGCTGAAAAATTGTCAACGTCACAAAAAGATAAAAAGAATTGATCATGACTAGAGGCAAAATACAATTCACGTGGGAAGTCATTGTAAATTCACAATAAAAGCCGACAGATTTCATGATCGCAAATTATCTGGAAAGTCTGTACTCAAAGAATGGTGAATGGTTGATTGATTGATTAATTTTTTTGTGGTTTAACGCCACTTTTAACATTATTTCAGTCATATCGCGGCGGCTAGATCACATAATAATGGTTTCCTGGTATTTCTCACACCAGTACTACCACTACATCCTTTCTTAGCCTCCAGCTGCTATCCCACTTAATTTAACGATTATACATCCATTGATGACAAACAAATGTCGGAAAGGATATGTGCCGCCACGGGGGATCGAACCCATGACATTGCGTGGTTGATGATTGGGAGGTGATCGAAGATAGGGAGTCTGATGCGCTACCGACTGCGCTATGACGGCGGCAAAGAATGGTACGAATATTTTGATACGGACCTGTTTTGAATTCGATAGACCACGTAATATCACAGTTGTCTATAAACATACAGACGATCCGATTAGACTATTTTCGAGCTTCCTCTAGTTTCTTTCAATTTATATACTCCGTATTTCTAATTTTACATATTTTTAAGTGTTTTAGAAGTAGAACGATACTCAAAATAGAATTTCAAAAGCAACTTTGCCTGAAAAATGCCACTTTAGTAAACAATAACTATCTATAGCGTCTTAATTTAATTCTTAGTTTTGTCTTTCAAAAAACGGGCGTTCCGATTGGTCGAAAAAAATATTCATACCTCTATAGACAAAATTTTGAGCGAGCAGATATTTTGCATGCTTTCGCACAAACAAGTCCCATACAGAAAAGTATAAGAAAAAAAATGTAAAGATTTTCTATCGATGCTATCAAATTATAAGAAATGATGTGATTTTTTTATGGAGGTATGAACCGAAAATACTAATCACACTTATGTACGAATCCGTTTCGCGTATTCATATAGTGTGATTAGTTTTTCTTTCCAAATCGCCACGAAAACAAATAATATTCTCTTCATCTCTTAAATGGATGACACCAGGACGTTTAATTCTTTTTGTTACTTTTGTTGTAAAAAATTTACATCTTTCATTTCGAAATCATTCTTATAGAATACATGTATATAAATTGTCGGCGTGTTTGTTAAAATTTGTTTAATTAAACACTTGTAACAGTATCTCAAGTAATACTCGATGTGACATATATTACATGAATAAATGAATTTAAGAGTTCTTCGAGTGAAAGTTGTATCACCCTAAAGCACATAGATTACGCATTCTGGAAATAAATTCGAATCAAGAATGAAACATAGCAAGCGCGTCATATGGTAATGACACCGGAAGTTACTGATGGGAGAAACAATTATTCCGGAAATGAAAGAATCACCCATGTCTACTTCTACTTGTAGACATGACAAGTGTCTCGAGTTACCAGGTCTTTGTTGACTTTTATCTAAGGATTGAGGTTTTTTAGATGTTAACTGTTGAGAAATCATTCCATATTGTCAAAGGTGGCAACTTTGAAGATGAAGACACGCATTTATATAGCATAATTTATTAGCTAGCAAAACGTCAGCTGTGATAGCTTGAGTAACACACAAAATTTTGAGGTCCTATCAAAGTTCAACGAATGCAAACTGCCACTGGAGGCTTAACCACTAAATTCACAGCATGCCTACGATATAAAAAGTAGTTCTAATGTATTTCAGAAATATTGAACTTTGCCTGCATCTCAAAAAAAAAGAAAAAAAAAAAAAAAAAAAGCTTTGGAAATCATTGTGGACAGTTGAACCAGTCTAAGACTTTGTCATGTTGTAATGGGTTAACTTCTTAGTTACTTTATTTATCATGTTATCAACTTTTAAAAAGATTACCTAACAAAACTATGCTTTGCAAGCTTACAGTACTTTCAGTACTTTGATCTTTTCTTAGTGAGAACAAAATTCTTAAGTTTCACTATTTAGAGGCTCACTCGAGAAATAGTAGATTTTTAATTGGTCGGAGACCAATTTATATAACCATACACTCGAAATTGTGTCGCCGCATATAACCAAACTGCCTTTAGCCCAACTGGACGTATATTCTGACGGGAAAACAGAAAAATATATTTTTACATTTTACAAGTTAGGTATTGTTAAAAAGAGTACAGGAAAACAAGACGGTCACACGACTGGGATTTTCCACTAGTGAAGAACGCGTCTGACCAACCATATCATGGCATAAACAAGCATCATCATGATTGATGACATTTCCCCAGCCATAAGTTAATTAAAGTACTGAAAGTACTGTTGGAAAGTAAATTTTATCATTATGCTTTTAAGCCGTCTAAAGCATTTGTTCAAAGAAAAGTATCAATTGTTTGCTTTGATTAAATACAGCACTGTCTAAGAATTTGGTAATTTTTGGTCTCCCTGGAAAAAGAGAGGCTGTCAGCATTTGCACTTGAAACTTAAGTTGTCATATTTCCATGAATTTTCTGTTTCGGCTTTAAACTAAAGATGCAGCGATGATCTAACCATAACATTCTTAAAAGACTTGGTTAACCGATTCATATTTTTTGCAAATTTTACACTGGCCCAATTCGAAAGAATTTGCAGACGACAATCAAAAGTAAGTGTATTGTTATGAGTATAACCTACAGGTTAAAAAAAATCGTTGGTAAAAAGAAATAACTTATTTCGAGCAATTTCTTCTTTTCCAACAATGTTTTCTAAAATTTTTAATCACAGTGAAGTTAAAATAAGAGACTGTGCATGAATATTTAACAAGGAAAATGTTTTACTGAATATATAACGAACAAGAATTTTTAAAATTCTACTTTTCACAAAAAGTTGCTTATATCTCGGTACCCATATTGCCTTTGAAAACATAACTATAGAAAAAAGATCCCTTACTCCTCTGAAAAATAAAAACCTAAGGAAAAATAGACATTAATGAATGATCTCAACTAAACAAATTTGTTTTCCTGTGAACTTTTTACGGTACTTTGACAAAATTCGAATCAGGGTCTTGTGTGCGTGTAAAACTAATATCAACATTTACGAAACTTTGGAGCACTAGGATAGAACCTACGTGGCGTGAAATTAGTTTTTAAAGATGTTTCTACCCTATTTTTAAAGTCGGAATGCAACGATCTGTGCAACGATTCAGTGACGACCAATTACAGTGCTTACAGCACTTTGATTTACAGTTGGTTTCAATCAATTACGCTCTGAAGCTCGTATGTACCGCATATGACACAGTATTAGGGCTCTTGTTTTATACATATATCGAGTGCTTAGTACAAAATCATAGTAGTCAGTCCGATTAGCGCAGTTGGTAGAGCTCTTAGCTTTAAACCCCAAGATCACGGGTTCGTGCTCTTGGCTGACAATATAATCTAATAAACTATTTGTCTTTCGGATTAGCCGTTAAACCGATGGCCCGTGTGACGGTGCTACCCACTGAGCACAATAAAAAACCGAATGAAGTTCTCAGCAGTTTCTTCCTGTAACCTTGCACTACCCCTCGTAACAACTCACCGTCTTCTTGGGGCGTCACTCATATGAACATGTGCTATGGTAGCGGAGTTCTCAGCAGTTTTGTCCTGTATCCTTGCACTATCCCCCGTAACAACTAACCGTCTTCTGGGGACGTTGCTCATATGGGCATGTGTTACTATAGCGACGATAAATAAACGAAAATACACACAAAAACCATAGTTAGATGGTATAAAGTTCATAGACAGATACTTCGATCTTACTCTAAGCCCTCAGTATATGCGTGTGCTTTGAGATAACCTTTCAAAGTCAAATATTTAAACTTTGAAGATGACTTAAAGAGTTAATGATGTTCTACATTTAGTAGAACCATAAACAAAGTATCAGCACTAAGGTTTTGATTGCTTTATTCTTATTGTAGTTATAATTTAATTTTTAGTTTCGTCTATCAAGGTTTAAGCGTTTTGACCGTTTTTTTTCTGTACTTCAATGAACACATTTTTGAGCACGCAACTATTTTGTATACTTGCGCACAATGTAGTTCCGCACAATTGTAAATCAAAACTAGTAGACTATTTGCTTTTTTGTTTTGTTCGAAGGCATTAAATTACAAGTAATGAAGAAGCTGTTTTTGTTTTCATTGAGCTATGAGTAAAAAGCTTAATCACAGTAATGTTTGAACCCACTCGGCGGTTCATAGTGTGATAAGGTTTTTAGCTTCATGCGTACCTAAATGAAAACAACAACAACAACAACAACAATAAAGATATATTATCTTCATCGATTATTAACTATTTCTTGTTCTGCAAGAGAGTTTTGTTTTATCTAAACGATTGATACCTTTTGCACAAAGACAATATTATCTTCCGAATGTAAAGAGGGTTATTGAATATTTAAATGTCTGCTCTAGAAAGACATTTTTCAGAGAGAAAATATGCATGCTTGAGGCAGGTTCTTTTAGGTCAACAGCCAATTTTTCCTTCAAATTGAATCTTTATCACTTAATGTTGAAAACGTTTCTCGGTTATTCGTGGGATTTTTTCTTTTTGTTGAAAACTATGTTTATGATTTACAATCTTTATTTCATATGTGACGTTTCATGTTTTAGAAGAACATTTTTAGGAACACCTTGACCCTTAAAATTATACCAGGGAAAGAAAATTAATGAAATTGAGACCGAATCATGTATATATGTATATATAGAGAGATGTATCAATCAAAATTGACCTTTGAAATATTTACAGAGTGGTAAAACCATCATTGCATAATAAATTAATTGCAACCAAAGTAGATAAAAAAAAATTTCCTCAAAACTAGTAAACTATTGGCTTTGCTTTATTTGGTGACATCAATTTATCAGAAATATAGTGAGTCTTTTTTTTTTCACTGAGGTATTAATCTAAAAACTTTATCATACTTTTGTATTAATCCGCTTCGAATATTCATATATTGTGATTTAGTAATAAAAAAGAAATCTCTTCGTTTCTTAAGTAACAATTACAATAAGAGAAAAGTTTGTCAAATAAGTTAGTACAGTTCATAAAGTATTTTCTGCAACTAGCTCATTATTGCGTGACGGACTCTATTTTACCTCACCAGAGAAAAGAAGAAAAAAAAATGCTAAAGGTACACTGTTGTGATCAACCTCTTTCTTGCTCCGGTCGTCTTTCAACTTTCTTCCTAAACGACATCTCCTCTCAAACTACACAATTTATTCTTTTTACGCAATTTCTTCACTATCAACATTTTTTCTATCCCAAAAATTCCATCAGCCTGAAAATGTCGTTTGCAGCTTCTTTCAATTTGTAACTGTCTAAAATTTTGTTGTGTTGGAACAAAATTTGACAATACTGTACATAAGATTAAACTCTTCCAAAAAATAATTGGACTGGCATCAGTTAAAAACATGGCTGTCATAGTGACGAAAGAAACAGAACTAGTAAGTATAGAAATTGGATAATTTCGTATGGCGTATCAGCTTTTAGAATTTCTGGAATGGTGATCCTTGGGTTAACAGAGAGGGAGCCCTATCTAACACGTGCCTTTACAGAAAAGGCAGAGGAAATCTTCATACGTCATTTCCTCCCAAACCACTTGGCTAATCTCAACATAATTTTACAAGAATATTTCTAATTATTTGACAAATGAATACGAAACTCGTGAAATTCTCTAGTTGATATGGTAATAATAAAAAATAAAAATGTTTAAACAGATACGTTATGCGTCAAAACAATTCACCAACTATCTCATCAAAGACCTGAGACAACCCAAAGCCCTATAGTAAACAGGGAACAGTTCATCGCTTTAACCCATTCCCATGTTATCCGACTTGTTTACACCCATCATGACAAACGATTTGAAATCATTGTGTACAATGAAGCATTGGTTGTAACCAGCAATTACTTCAGTTTTCCAAAATGTTCTATATCCTTTTCTAATTTCCACCAACTTTAAATTGTCGTCTGCAATTTCCTTAATTTTGTACTAGTCTGAAAATCTGTTGACTGGTAATGGGTTATGACAACTTAGTCATCTTTCTTTCTCCCTACTATAATCAAAAGGACCAACAAATTATCTCGAGCTACCTCCAGTATCAGCATCGACAGCACAAATCCAAAGAAAAAATCCGATGCCGATTGATTCACCATCTACTAACGAGTAGGGGACAAAGATATTCCGTGACAAAGAAAGACTAGTGTTTTCATGTTGTAAAAACATCATTTTTATAGGCGGCCGAGGGTGGACGTATATTTGTATCATTTTCTCCGTCTGTCCGTCTGTCCAACGTCCGTCCATACGTCAACATCTCGTTAACGCATCTCCTCCTGCATTTAAAGACGATCAAAGCTTTCGTCTATGACGGAAGTGATATTAATCCCCAACGATTATGTCAAGCAATTTCGGCTTGGCGCCTAAAACGTTTTAACTAAAGCTTACTCAAGCCGCTTAGGAAAGATCTCCTTTAATATCTTTTTTTCCCTACGCACCGAGAACCCAATACAAGGTATCACCGCTACATATATATTATTCCGTATAATATACAAACAAACTTAGACTATAAAAGATAAATGACCCTCGCGAAACTTGTCTCAAATTACACCCCTCCCTTTTAAAACTCTCAATAACGTTGTTTTTTTAGCTAGCAAAGGGCCAGGTGTGATAGCTAAGGTTATCAGAGAACATTTTGAGGTCATCTTAAAATTCAACGAGTGCAAACTGCCACTGGAAGCTTACCCATTTAATCCATTGAAAGTCTACGCCATAAAAATAGTTCTTATGTATTTCAGAAATATTGCGAACTCTATTCAAATTCTTTAAAAGCATGCTATTGAACTCATTCCCACCCATTTCCACTTTGTAGCAATTCAAGTAAAAGGATTTGAAAAAAATGTGGACAACGAAGAAATTGCTCGTAACAAGCAATTTCTTCAATGTCCACAATGTTTTCTACTCTACAAGTGAGAGATCTTCTAAATTCAGCCAACTTGAAATCGTCGTTTGCACGTTCTTTCAATTTTCACCAGTCGAAGATTGTGTCATGTTATAATGGGTTAACTCCCGGGTTACTTTAACCTGGCTTCTTTATCATGACGTCTGACAAAGAAGATTACTTAACAAAACCATGCTTTGCTAGCTTACAGTTCTTTCAGTACTTTGATTTACGTTTTACCAGGCAAATAGTGTCATACAAACATATCCGTGTCAGTTTAGTTCATGGCCGACACGGATTTTTAGCTAGCAAAGTGTCAGCTTTGATAGCTTGAGTAAACATACAAATTTTGAGGTCTTCACAGACTTCAACGGGTGCCATCTGCCACTGGAGGCTTAACCACCAAATCCGTTAAATGCCTAAGCCATAAAAAGTAGTTGTTATGTATTTTAGGAATATTGCAAACTCTGCATGCAAGTTCATCTCCTATGTATTTTGGCTTACATTAGCACATCGATCTTCAAAGAAGTTATAGACGACAATTTCGAATTGTTGAAAATTCTAAAATATTTATCTCTGTTGGTAGAAAACAATGTGGAAAAATGTAGAAATTGCTTGTAACAAGCAATTTCTTCATTTTCCACATTGTTTTCCGTAACCATTCGGGGCATAAAAGGAGGGGCGTAAAAAGGAGGGATTGTGTAAGAATGGGTTAACTCCTTGGTTACTTTAACCATGTTTCTTTTATCACGATAACGTTTGACAAAGAAGATTATTGAACAAAACAATGCTTTGCTAGCCTTACAGTACTTCTAAGTACTTTGATTCTTTTGAGTGCAATTTTGTCCGCCTGCAGTCAATGTATCTAATAAAGAAAATAGGTGGGTTAATAATAAAACTTGATTCTACTCTTTAGTCTACCGAGAAAATAGATGTTCATTTCAGAAGGAATCGTCATTCACGAAGACCCATTTAGGATAGCAATTTAGTGAAAAATAGCTTTTACACTCGGAGAACTTCATGCTGACTTCCTCGCAGACTTTGTGTCTCTAAGAAAGCTTTTAAAAGCCTTAAATATTGAATTAGACTAAAATTTTACAATGAACTATCGTTTGTCTTGATTATAAAGGCTCGTAAAGCCTCGAGCTTAGAATTTCAGTCACGCAAGGTACTTATTAATGTGATCAAAAAAATAAATTGTAGCAAAAGCTGAACTCACACAAATTACATATTAGTAATCTTGATACAATGGAAATTATTTTAGAGCAATATTTACTGAATTTAGTAGACTTTAAGTAGTTTTAACCAAATATACAATTTCCAGTGAATTTAATCTGTTGCTATCCGTTTTATGTCTTGTAATCAGTTTGAAAAGGTATATGCAATTGTTAAAAACCCTTTTTTGTGCAGTGACAATAAAAATGTGAATTTATAGATTTATTATATACCTTGCTGTGAAATCTTGGAATAGACCTTTTCACGGTCTCACAGCGCATGCGTCAAATCGAATCTCGTTAAAGGCGATATTTACCCGAGACTTTGTCACGTGATCGATTGCGGGGAGTCGATAATTTATCACTATATAATCCTATGTAAATTGTCTATTTTGAACGAGCAAAAATAAAGGTTAAAAATCAAAATTTTGGTGCAAAAAGATTTTCAATATGTGGTCAGATATATGCAGACTAGTTGTAGCGAGTAATATTGATGATATCATCGTGTATTAGTAACAAAATTAAGTTTAAAACGACCTGGTGTCTAGGCCATATGAAACATTACGTACCTCGAGTTTTGCGAAAATTACCCTTTGATACAATAATATCTCCTACGAAATAAGATATTTTGGACATATTTTTAACTCCCCCCATCCTCACACACATACAAGGAAGGAAAAGTAAATAGTTATAGTTTGACACTCGACGCAAACACTGAATGATTACGTTGATGAATGGAAAATCCCGCCTTGCAGTATACGGACAAGTGTCAAACATCTTGACAGATATAATATTGACTAAAATAACATTCCAATATTAATCCATTCCCAATGAATGAATTTTTTGACTGGTCCAAAAGAAGCTGCAGACGACATTTTAGAGCTAATGGAATTTAATTGTTTATTTATTTTCTTTTTTTCCTTATGGGACAGGAAAAATATTGTGGTTACCGAAGAAATTAATTTATCAAAGCAATTTCTTCATTTTCCACAATGTTTTCATATGCTTCTTCTCAAATTGACATTCGCAGCGTTCTGGTAATAGAAGTGTTGGAGGAAAGGAGAAAAAATATTCTTTGATTTATATAATCTGCTTTTCGTCTAGATATGCCATATACCGATTAAAAAGTGTATATGGAAATTCAAAATTGAGAGCACTATATATTAATGAAAAAAGGATTATTACAGAAAACATAATAGTATGATGACGATGTTAATAGTGCGAAGAAAAGAAGGAAAAATAGAAATAATCAAATGTAATGATTATAATGGAGTGCTGTTCGGTAAACAGTCTTGATGTAAAGGGTTCCCTTTGGTATATCACATATCTATATGGTGTTATGTGTAGACGGCAACATGTCACCAAGCATCCAATAAACAACACCGCACACTCTTTATGTATATTAGTAAAATTTAGGAATTGATGAAACAAATTTGTCTTTTTATGTTTCAACCGATATGCCGCCAAGTACTGGGCCCTGATCAACGAATCAAAGAATCCGACCAGACGTCGTTTTCAATCGGCACGGGAATATTATTGCATGGTGTTTATTTATTTATCATTATCATTTCAATCTTTTACCAAAGTAAAAATGAATTGAATACGCTTAACAACTTTGAGTGGACACTTTTTGCTGTGGGATATATATCATCCTAAAAAATTAGGTGGAAATGACAATTGTTGCGAGGCAGATTGTAGATCGACAAGGCATAACTCTAATATATCCTTCCATAGAATTCCGAAGAAACCGGAGTCTAGAAGAAAATTAAGGATAAAGGCAATTGGAAGAGTCCTCCATGGAAGAAATAAATTTGCACCAACGAATAATTCTTTATTTTGTGGTCGACATTTTGTGAATGGGAAGAGAAGTGATGATCCAACGTCTGTGTACTTTATACCGACAATGAATCTTCCGGTGACTTTGCCAGTAACATTGAGGCAAAGGAGAGCTACTGTTTCCAGTATGAAATCGTCCAAATATGACGGAGCAGTAGAAACCCTTGTGAAAGAAAACTGTAGCGTGTGTTACACCAAGAAACGCGTTTTGTTGCCAGAAATTGATTTTAGAATGTGCAGAACGAAGTTCAGATTTCACATGAGCGGTCAGATGAAATGACAGAATGCGAAATGCTGCATTGCCAAATCCCCTGCGAGGTACGATTTCAATTAAAATCTAGCGTAAGTTTAGTAGGATTTTCCCTGGTATGAAGCAAGGACACGGGAACTGATTAAAACATTCCAACACAGCAAAATTTTAGACTGGTCCAAATTGAAAGAAGCTGCAGACGACATCTTCAAGTTGATGGAATTCTAATTTTTTTTTTTTTTTGATTTTTCGGATAGAAAACAATGTGAAAAATGAAGAAATCGCTTGATACAAGCAATTTCTTCATTTTCCACAATGTTTTCTAAAGCATTTTTCTTGAGGGGCGTAAAAGGAGGGCTTGTGTGGGAATGGGTTAAATACAAGCTGGTATTTTCCACAGTTTTTTCAACGTGACTGAGTCTCTGGACAAATCCCTCTTCAAAGTATTTAAACGCCTTCAACGACTTGTAGGCCCGGGCGCTTTCTTTGTCAAACGATTTGTCCCGCGATTCCACTAAATATTTTTTTAATTTTGATATGTCAAAGGCCGGAACATTTTTCAAACCATTTTCCCATCTATTGTTCGGATTTGTAAACACTGACTTCACAAAAAGAAACTTGTTTTCTGACATTTTAACAATGTTAAAGTTCGGGGTCGTATCGAGCCTTCTTCTTTTCTATTGAGTTTTTCAAACCGGAAGTAAAAACTCCCCGCAACGGGAAAATGTTGTTGTTGTTATTTTTTGGAAGCGTCTAGCGGATGTAGACTTTATAGTCATCTGGCGCTTTGCGTGAAAAGGTCTATTTCTCAGTGTAATAAATTTTGATAACGTCACTGGAGTGACGTAAACACTTTACAGTTTCACTCTCTGCCGTAATTTAGGAACTACTTTTTTCCAACCCAGTGACATTATATAGAGTCTATCAAAAAGATTGGTTTCGATAATTTGATAAAAATGAAATAATAAGGTATATAATAAATAGAATAACCAACTTGTTATTCCAGATATGAAAAAAGTATTTCAGTCGGATGCGTTAATAGGCGTTAAAAAAACTCGTGCTACGCACTCGTTTTTTCAACGCCTAACAACGCTTCCTCATGAAATATTTTTTCATATCTTGAATAACCAGTTGATTATCCTGTATATGTCAAACATCAAATGAATGATAATGATGACCAAGGAGTGACGTACCACGAAATATTATACGGCAAATCTTCTAATACGCTACTACTCTATGGACGACCAAAATTGGTCCATTAAAACACTTTTTTTCAAATACATGAAGAAGGACTAATTCGATTGCATACATGAATTACTACAGAACTCTTGCTTATTCCTATGATGTTGGGACTCATTAAAATCGCGATTCTAATGCGTTTTACTAACATAGTATTTAGTTATTATTTTGTTTTTTAGAATGCCTTCTCTTCTCAAGAGCTTTAGCTTTTAAATAAGGGATTTCGTTTTTGGTCGATTAATGGATGTGGTTGCTTAGTAGAAGTGGTCGCCGGAGTAAGACCGGCCGTATTCGAATTTCCAATTTTCGGTTATTATTAGAAATCAATAGTAAAATTGACACAAATGATGTGTTACCACTCTTCGTTGATGAACGTTGTAAAAAGTTTCTCTCATGACCCGAAGCACATTGCATTCACGTGGGATGTCATTAGAACTTTACAATAATTGAACGCAACCTTAAAGCACGATCATCAATTAGATGAAAAAGTGTTACATAAAATAATGGATGAGCAGCATGAATGTTTTAAGTCAGACCTTTTTTTGCCTACACAGGAAAACCAGGACAAGGCCTAAGTGAGCCTACACAGGAATACCATGCCCAGGGCTAACAAAGATTTTTTTCTGCTTAAATAGGATTAACATGCCGGGCTAATCTAAGCTTTTTTTCAGTTTACATAGGAATACCATGCCGGGCTAGTCAAAGCATTTTTTTTAAATTTAGCTTACACAGGAATACCATGCCCAAGCTTATCTAAGCCTTTTTGGCATACACAGGAATACCCAGTCCAGGCTTATCTAAACCTTTTTGGTAAACACAGGAAAACCATGCCAAGGTTTATCTAAGGTTAATCGGCAAACACAGAAATACCATGCCCAAGCTTATTTAAACATTTTGGGCATACACAGGAATACCATGCCCTGGGTTATCTAAACCTTTTTGGCATACACAGGAATACCATGCCCAGGTTTATCTAAGCCTTTTTGGCATACACAGGAATACCATGCCCAGGCTTATCTAAACCTTTTTGGCAAACCAAGAATACCATGCCTGGGTTTATCTAAGGTCAATCGGAAAACACAGGAATAACATGCCCAGGCCTAAATAAGCTGTTTTTGGCATACACAGGAATACCATGCCCAGGCCTAACTAAGCCTTTTTTGGCATACATATGATATGGATACCATGCAAAGGCTTATGTAAACCTTTTTGCATACACTGGCTCGAGCAGAAAGGACCTTCGTGATCCCGATTAATGAATCCTAGACCGATCTTAATACATATGATGTAATAGCATCAATGACAGCTGGAATTACAAAAATCTCTACAGCAATTTGTTCAATTCCAGACAATCCACTATTACACTATATTCCAATTAGTGTTTATTACATTGTTTTGCCCTAGTGATTGTCACCTTCCTGCTACCAGACACATTAAAAGAGAGCGATGGTTTCATGTTGATAAAGTGCTAAAATTACTCCCTGAAAAATAGTTGTCGCAATTCCTGACCGATTGAAATCTGTCGTATGGACATTGTAGTTTATATTAACAACACATCATCTCTTCGTTAGAAGTTGTTCTCGAAATACTAAGGTCTAATGAAATGCTTTGTCGTTTGAATACTGTGCGCTTGGCGAAGTAAACAATATTCTAAAAGGAACAGAAAGGTATGCATTAGAGGCTGAATAATTTGTTCTATTCAAAAATAAACCCACAAAGAGCATGTTGGGATTAATTTTTTTTGTGGTGAATATTCTATCCAGACTCTGTCCGACTTAACTCTTGTCTTGCTGAATCCAGAATATTCCAGTTTTTCGCAGGGGGTGTAGACCTAAATCAGCATGCACATAAGTGCAGTCCGATCTTGGTCTACACCTCCTGCTTGTACTTTCCTGCCAGAGTTGTTTATGGAATCATTTTTAAAAAGAAATATTGATAATTGAAAAACAAGTTCTATCAGTGCTTTTAGCCCTTTTGATTTTACAGGAATTCAGTAAGCAGGGTTCTCCCCAGGCCTTTATGGCGTATCGGCCCCGATACGCCTTCATTAGTTAAGAGAGTTTGCCGATACGCCTTCAGATCGCCGATACGCGTAAATTTGGTCACCGATACAGCTTAATTTCTAGCTGAAGAAAGGGTCAAGCAAGCCACTAAAACTGGTTGCAGAAGCGTGGACACGACAGGCTCTCTATCTATAGTGTTGTTTACCGTATATTACGTAACACCTTTATTGATAAGACCCTTACACTCTTACTAATTGGTGATTATTGATTTTTTCTCGCGTTTACCACTGGTACCGCGCTACCAGTCACCAAGAATGATGGGTACCAATATGTAAACAATGAATTCAAAATGGCGACTCAGTCTCGGAAAATTTTCACTTCGGCTGAGATTTGCCGAGGTAAAATATGTGGTTATTTGATGTGACAACTATCAAACTATAGCCACAGTGGTTTGAAATATAATTTTTGGAAGGAAAGATTAATTTGGTCAGTTTATTTTATACACTGATCACTGAAACATGCCATTTTCGCGATCTTTTTCTTTACGAGAATTTGCCAAAATAATGAAGACAGATTGGTATAGAAGCCATCCTAGTTATAATTAGCGCTTGTTTCCAACCCACTTTAATAATTACATACATGTATCTTTCTGAGTAAGTTCGTTTATTTTTTATCCAACATGGAGGGTATTATCTCACATTCGTACCCTGGTTTGTTCAACCCCTTTGTAAAAAAAAAAAAAAAAAAAAAAAAAAAAAAAAAAAAATGTTTTTAAATTTTGATTAAAAGTATTATTATAATTTTGGTAATCATGTAATGATATCTCGCCCTCTCATGATTTTTGCTTAAAAAGAAATAATACCCCATAAAAATCAAAGTGCTGAAAGCTCTTCAAGAAAGGAATGCCTTAGACCAATTAGGTTTTTCTTTTTACCAAAAGTAATGGTTTTATAATTATTTAGAATCAGGAAAAGATTATTCACTCTATTTGATTCTGAAAACAAACAAAAAAACTTTTGAAAATCAAAGTGCTGCAATCACTTGAAGAAGAGAAGGGTAAGGACACTTGGTTTTTGAATTTGATCAAGTTTCATTTTATAATTTAAGAATTAAGCTAAGATTGGACACTGCTGATATATACTACATTTTTGATAAACTTATTGAAATCAAAGAGCTGAAAGTACTGGTAGAAGAATAGTTATAGTGTCAGACAGTCAAAGGATTCTGAATGGGCAAATAATGAACCTTTCAAATTTGACACAGAGAATCTGATTGAGCTCTTTAAGATGCAAAATTTGAAGATGAAACCAGGTATTTCACACAGGAATCTTATAAATACATTTTTGAAAATACTGAAAATAATATCCATATTATTCTGAAGAAGGGCATTTTTTCAATCCAACACTCCATGCTTTTTTTTGAAAGTCCTCAAGGATAGGATTTTTGGGCAGACTTGTTAAAATGGCCAAGCATGAAAAGATATTCCTATCTAACAGACAAGCAGCTGACACTTTTTTTTTACTCATTCATTTGAGACTTTGTGATTTATTCTTTCATTTGACCAATTGATACCTTGTCGGGGGGCTTGATTTTATTAGACTCGCTGTATTTTTATGGCTTATGGATATATTCTTTCATTTTCTTTCCTTTTCACATCCCTTTTTAATGGGACAATTTAGTGCCATTTCTAACAAATAGGATAGAGAGGCAAAATAAGCTGAGTAATGTCACAATTGATTGGTATCAAAACCAGACTCAGAGTAGAGAAATAAAGCTATGATATAAAAGGTTGAAGCATATTATTCAAGAATAAAACTCAATAAAAATCAAGATATCAATAAACAAGCTAAAAAACACTTTTAATGACCTTTATTATGAATAGTTATATCATATGTTAACTGACAACATGCAGCGCATTTGCCACTACGCCTTAAAAAATTTCTGGGGAGAACCCTGGTAAGGTAATTCATACAGCATGATAAGGGATAATGTTCAACAGCTTTATGACCAATCACAGAGCCCTAATCCATCACAGTACAATCACAGAGCTCTATTCCATCACACTACAATCACAGAGCCCTAATCCACCACACTACAATCACAAAGCCCTATTCCATCACACTACAATCACAGAGCCCTAGTCCATCACACTACAATCACAGAGCCCAAGTCCATCACACTACAATCACAGAGCCCTTATCCATCACACTATAATCATAGAGCCCTATTCCATCACACTACAATCACAGAGCCCTAATCCATCACCCTACAATCACCGGGCCCTTATCCATCACACTACAATCACAGGGCCCTAATCCATCACATTACAAACACAGGGCCCTAATCCATCACACTACAATCACAGAGCCCTAATCCATCACACTACAATCACAGAGCCCTAATCCATCACACTACAATCACAGAGCCCTAGTCCATCACACTACAATCAAAGAGCCCTAGTCCATCACAATACATCATCAACCTCTTATTTTGTTATACTGATCTATTTCTACTGCAAAATCAACACCTGTGGAAATATTTTTAACCCTTTCCTCTAGCATTTCCAAATTGTTAACTAAAGTACGACGATTAAATGTGGAAAACAAAATGCAACTGAAAATACACTGAAAAACCCTTCCCCCTTTCAAGATAGATATTCCAGTATCCATTTGGAAAATTTTCGATCAATAACGTTGTCTGTAGCTTGGATCATGTCAACATGAATACGTTTTGTCCTTTTTTTTTTAAAGAACAACTAGCATTACTTCAAGCACAATTCAAAGTTATAAGTTTCAAGTCCTTTGTTGTGTATAATTGTTTAGTTGTGGCGTGATGTAACCATTTAAACAAATAACAAGAATATACTCTCTGTAAAAAAATGTGATTGTCATAAGATTTATCTGATCTTTGTAGAATTAGGATATTTAAGACTTTAAAAGGCAAGATTTGGAGAAGCGTTAAATACTGTAAGTTGGGGGAATTGAACATTCATCGGCTGAAAATGACTCGTTTGTGGCTCTTTCTTTAGAGCATAATATAAGAGTGTTAAAATTGTGAAAAAAATGGAGTGATTTCATTGGCTTAACAGAGAAGTTGAACACTAAGTTTACGAAGCGCGTTAACTACCTCTACCCAATTTAATTCTGTATTAGCATATCGATTGTTGTAAATCCGAAGCAACATTTGACAAAAGTACACACGGACCCTAACAAACCTGCTTGAACAAAATAGTCAGTCTCGGACCCGTTGTTAAGGGTACATCGTCGTTGTCGTTCTACAAGGTTTTAGATTAGTTAAAATTTTAGAATTCGCATACAACGATTCTTATTATAAGTTTGAAAATCTTTGTCATCAAATCATTTAGGGAAATGAAAAAAATTGGTTTAAACAAGAATTTCTTAATTTTCCACGATGTTTTTCAAAAGCTTTTTGCATGAGGGGCGCTAAAAGCGGGATTGTGTAGGAAGGGATAGACAAAATAATTTTCAAACAAATATAATTTTTATCAATGATTACGACACATAAGGCGAAGCAGTGTATGCACTGGTAGATCAAAGACTCGCTTTCTACACTAGCTGTAGCTTTTAAATGAGGCCAAAACGTAAGGACACACACATCAAGGCATCCAGACGCGAACAGCTGTCACTGAAAGCAATGTTTCCGGAAATTGAAAATAGTACGAAACATATAGAAACTATGGACAAAAAAAGAAAAGTAGGGAAGGTCGGAAAATGAATTTTATTGTGCGCTGTTTAAACACAGAATTAAATGTAATAAGCCATTCGTTTATTTTCGAATTTATACGAATCGGAGTACCGATACAGTTGCAATGCCAAATTTCATATTTAGATCTATTTTCGAATTGTTTTACAAGCAATTCTGCATATGAATTGGAGGAAACAGAAGTACGAATCCATATGGGGAAGTCTGGAATTATAAAAAATCAATCATTTTCTGCAACCTCAAAACAACATATGTTTCACCAGCACGGAACGAATACGAAGAATATTTGCAGAGAAATATAATTCGATATTTAAAAACTACGGAAATCAGCCATTCTATTAGACAGAATTACGGATCGCTGATCCTGCCCACAACTCCGCGGATCACGCCCACTAATAACGACATTGAATTCCATTTCTATGGTAAATAGCTTCATCTAGCAAAATTTATGGCCAACTACATGAAACATTAAAGCACAAGTGGTTGGATTGGGACATAAACATCGAAACAACAGCTTATTCAAGCGGTAGTTAGGACAATTAAGTCGTTTAACCAAAATTGTTTAACATAAATGTCTGCAATTTGCGGAGTTCAAAGTTGACCTCCTTTCAAAATAAATGATTTGCCTTGTCGATAGATTCTTTGATTGAAATCGCGACCCGTCAATTAGCAAATTGCTGGCCCCGCCCAGTTACTCAAGTGGTCACGCCCACTTACTCCAACAGGAAGTCCCGCTTCGATTTTAAGGGGTTATTATGCCAAATTCATGACAAGTGTCATGCAAAAAAATATTAATAGTTGGTTGGTGTCCTGAACGTCGTAAATACAGCTTGGATAAGCTGTTGTTACGACATTTTGATCGCCAAACCAACGAAAAGGCTTAACAAAGAATGGCCCCCTAATGTCGGGTATTTCATTTTTGTTCTAAATAAATAATTTCCTTTGTCGACTGATAATTTGATTGACAGCTGCGATTGGTGAATTGTTCCTGATTGATGAGATTTTGATGAATTTGAATGTTGGAATATACAATTTTCTAATGTTTGTGTATATCATATTCCATGTTATGAAGGCTTAACTATATAGGCCTATTTTAAACCTGACATCCTATGACTTACTACTTTGAAGGTTCCTAACACTGATTGTTGAAAAACGAGAAATCGTATGTCATCACTATTGTGGAAATGCAAGACACAGTTTGGGCTATTGTATAATGAAGGTACTACTAGCGTGACACAAAATTGCAAAGAGTTGGATGTCAGGCATTGACTTTGTAGAGAACCTTGGTATTGTACTATTCATGAAGCCTTTTAAAATTCCCAATCGTCCTTTAATAAATATTCGACACGGGGCATGATGAGCCCTATATGGGTTGATGTGTGATAGCCTGGTTCATATTCTGCAACTTACCCAATCCTTTACCGTGATTCTTTGTCATTCAAGAAAAACTAGTCTTTGAGTGCTAAATGCAATATCTTTTATTCTAATGGGGTTCAAAATATTCACATAACTATTTATATGCGACAAGTTATTGGAATTCTAAGAAAGAATGAAATCTACATCCAGCCAAACTATGCCATTGTATTATTTAATTTAATATATACTTCTTAAACCAAGTAAAATTGGGTCTATTTTGGGAGGGTTGTCCAAGTAAATCGTGGACTAGGTTTACTGTAGGAAGGGGTTATTGTCGTATTAACCTCTTATCACACAATGAAGCCTTATGACGCCCCCAAAATACAAAAGCTTAGGAAAACAAATGGAAAATGAGGAAATTGTTTGTCAAAGTAATTTTTTAATTTTCCACAATGATTTCTACCCAAATGATAGGAAAAATCTAAAATTTAACTAACTAAGATTTGTTGTCTGTAACTTCTTTGAATTTGGACCGATCAAACTTTTTTCGGCTATTAATGAGTTAATTTATAAGCTTCGCATATATATGATACCAATATTCTTAGTGCCAATACAAAATCGCAGCAAAATATGCCTAACGTTAAACAATTCGTTACGTATATTAGTAGTAAAGTGTTTACTTGTACGTCACACGCTAGTTACGTCGATTACGTCACATGTATTTAAGAAATGAAGAGAATGCTTTCGGTTTTGAGTTATGTCCCCTGAAACCTAATCACACTGTATGAATGTTCGAAATTTTAAAATCATGTTTAATTTACGTGTTATGTTTTACTTGTAACTATTTTTCAGCTACTATGTTTAACTTACTTAACATTATGTTAGTTCATGATTTCCCGGGACAATTGCTTTAAGTCATTGTGTAAAGTTCACTTACGGCTTAAATGAATGATTTATTATTCAATCTTTTTTTTATTAATAAAAGGGAAACTTTGTTTCTTGCATTTCCGTTTTAAACCTTTAAAGGTAAACCAAATTGACAAATCTCGGCTATTCTTAAAGAATTAATCATTCATTTTGACCGGAAATGAACTTCGAACTCCGACAATCACCAACATTCACGTGACGTATTTTTGTGACGTTTTTACTGAAGCTTATTCCAACCATTTTACTTTTTGTTTCAAGCTACTGACCATAGTATATGCAAAAGAACACTGGTTAAAAAGAAATTGAACTTCCTGTCGGAGTCAATGGGCGGGACCAGCGATCGTTCGTCAGTTACTAACAAAGAATGCAAGATTTTTTTCGAATTCAGTAAGAAATATTCTGTAGCTTGGGTCCTATTTCAAGCCTATAAGGGTTTAATGACCCGTCTTTTGTTGAATGTGAGTGCTTCAGAACTCAATTTCCTTCTATCAAACAGAATTAACCCTTATTTAATGACCGTGAAATTGAATCTCTTCGTATAGATCCAATAAAAACTATTTCCTTAGAATGTGTTTATCACACAAATGGAGATCAAGACAGTGTTTACTGCGAAATCGAACTTTACGTGGCTGATCCAGTCTTTGGAAGATATAGACAGTGTTTACAGCGAAATCGTACTGTACATGACTGATCCAGTCTTTTGTAGATCAAGACAGTGTCTACTGCGAAATCGTACTGTACATGACTGATCCAGTCTTTGGTAGATCTAGACATTGTCTACTGCGTTATCGTACTGTAAATGACTGATCCAGTCTTTGATAGATCAAGACAGTGTCTACTGCGATATCGTACTGTACATGACTGATCCAGTCTTTGGAAGATCTAGACAGTGTCTACTGCGATATCGTACTGTACATGACTGATCTAGTCTTTGATAGATCTAGACATTGTCTACTGCGATATCGTTCTGTACTTGGCTGATCCAGTTTTTGATAGATCTAGACATTGTCTACTGCGATATCGTACTGTACATGACTGATCTAGTCTTTGATAGATCAAGACAGTGTCTACTGCGATATCGTTCTGTACATGACTGATCCAGTCTTTGGAAGATCTAGACAGTGTCTACTGCGATATCGTACTGTAAATGACTGATCCAGTCTTTGATAGATCAAGACAGTGTCTACTGCGATATCGTTCTGTACATGACTGATCCAGTCTTTGGAAGATCTAGACAGTGTCTACTGCGATATCGTACTGTACATGACTGATCTAGTCTTTGATAGATCTAGACAATATCTCCTGCGATATTGCGATGTACATGACTGATCCAGTCTTTGGTAGATCCAGACAGTGATTACTGCGATATCGTTCTGTACTTGGCTGATCCAGTCTTTGATAGATCGAGACAGTGTTTACTGCGATATCGCGATGAACATGACTGATCCAGTCTTTGATAGATCGAGACAGTGTTTACTGCGATGACGCGATGTACATGACTGACCCAGTCTTTGGTAGACATAGACAGTGTTAACTGCGATATTGCGATGTACATGACTGATCCAGTCTTTGGTAGATGGAAATTTTGTGTATGCGTATTTCCGTTTATTTATCGTCATTACCGATAATTACACTTGTCCATTTTGGTCGGCTCGCTATAGAACGGTCAGTTTCCGTTTGTTGCGGGGGATAGTGTAAGGATACAGGACAAAATTGCCTAGGACTTTAAAGTGCTCGATTTAGAGCACCGTCACACTAGGTCTCGGTTGAGCGTCTTACCCGAGAGACAATTAATGTGGTATTTAGCCCGATGATCGAGCCCGCGATCTCGAGGTTTATAGTCGAATGCTCTATATCAACTGATCTAATGGGGTCAACAAATCTAAATTGTGCCTGGTGGTTTACCGTAGACCTTCACATAACTGTGTGTCATTACATTGTCATATTAATGCTTTAATTCCCATTTAACGAACTATAATAAATGGGTTAAAACGGTGAAATTTTATTCTAAAACGATTTTAATTTAGTCTTTATATTAGTGATTGATTTCAATTTGATACGATTTTCATGAATTGCGTGCCTAACCTATTACCAGACGGTAAAATTTTAGACTCGTCCAAATTGAAAGGAGTTGCAGACCACAATAAGAAATCCATGTAAATTTAATATTTCAACTATAAGGTAGAAAACATTGTGGAAAATGAGGGAATTTCTTGTTACAAGCAGTTTCTTATTTTACGCGATGTTTTCGCTATTGTTTTTCTTGAAGGGCGTCCAAAAGCGTCCTTGTTTGGGAATAGGTTAGCCAATTTTACTGTGCTGAGAACTAGACAGGGTTTGAAGAGGACTTCGCTTATGGTGCGAGGCATTATGGGCTACAATATTGTGTTTTGACACCATTTGATATTTTAATTTGTCTAATGTACAATTTTATGAGAAAAGAGAAGTTTTATGGACGAATTTGCAAATTTAGGAATCAAAGTAGTCGAATATTGTTGATTCTTTTTCATAGAGAACCTTAATGAACGAAAGAAAATTATCTTTTAAGCGCAGATTTGCAGGCTTATGTTAGCACATTAAATTTGATATTGGCAAGTGATCAAGATTGCAAACTACCATTGAAGGTTTAACAGAACAGAACAGACTTGAATTTTTATTAACCGACAAGTACAAAAAAGTACACAGCCGTACAAACATATACAAAATAATAGAATTTAATCACAGTAATTGATATCACTCTATGGGGTAAAATGAGAGAGCACTGAAACACGGTGTTGATTTGATAAAATTTTGAAATTGGGAAATACTTGCTAATAAATAAAAATAGCGGACGTGTACGTTACAATTCTATTAACAGTCATTAAATATCGAGAATATATAGAAAAGGCATGGGCATATTACCATGGCAAAAGCAAAAGCTGTGCAATATTATAGTATAGCATCGAGAGAAAAAAAGCAAACTCTTTACAAATTTTAATACTTTTTTGTACGGAACAATCTTGTGCGGAAGTATACAAAATTGCTGTGTGCTCAGAATTTTGTTCATAGAGGTATGAATTTTTTTTCGACAAATCGGAACGCTCGTTAATTTACAGACGAAACTAAAAAAACCTGGTAAAGATATTCAAATGTTACCGTTTTATGCAATTCGTTTCATAAACCTTACACAGTTTGGACAATACTCTTTTCTTTGATATAAGTTTTTGAAAAAACTTCTCAAAATCCTCGCTGGTATGTTCATTCACTCTAATGCCAGAGAATGAGTAGAAAGCTCGTTTGGGTGCATTTCACCCTAAGCGTGGCCCGGGTATAAATGGAAATTCTATAAGCTTCGTTAAGGCTGGAACCGTTTACAATTTTGAAATCAGGTCACCACGAAGCTGCATACCATAAGTCAAGGAAAAGGAGCTTGAAAGTATTGAAACTGTCGAATGATCCAGAATGGCAATAAGTTCCACACTGAAGGCAATAGTTTGTAATTAAATGTCTCTAGCCATCGCAGTTACACACTATTTGTCTCGAACAATGCTATCTATTCGGACAGTTATCTACTTTCTGATTAAAAACTTCTGTTTCACTGAAGTAGCTTCAGAATTAATCTCATCTAATCTGAAATACGAGACGTGAATAAAAATACCAACGAAATTCCCTCACTTTTATGTCTAGATTTAGGAACTATCAAAGAAAAACTGCGATCTGATTCACAACAGAATAAAAACTGTAAATAAAATTGTCGGTGTCATTAAAGAATGTATTTCACCCTGGCGTATAAGAGCAGACCTAGCTTTGGTAAATGAACTACTAGTAGTTATATATTCAATATAGATTTTATATTTCAATCTTTGTTTCCAGTCTAAAATGAGCCTACTCTCTAGTGATTTAGAGAAAGCAATAAAGGGATAGAAAAAAAAACGTTACTATTTTCACGAAAATCAATACCCTCCTTTACTGTGTATGGTAGTATTTGTGATGTTGTTCAATGTATAAACTGATAGCATTTTTCTCACAACGCAGAACTGGCCAGAGGCACCGATTTCGAAAAATATAAACGTTCATTATTGATCCATTAAACCCAATGTTGTAGGTACTATTTTAATCGCCTCGTCATAAAGTTGGTGAATCAACGCGACCAATAAAACTCCAATCATTCATCGGAAGTGAACTTTGACCGCAGTCATTTATCATAAACATGTTTGTTAGTTTGGCGACTAAATCTACAAGTGTAATTCAGTCGCAAATCGACCACTTTGTTCTTTCTTACATGCTACCAGAACAGAACAGAACAGAACATATCTTTTATTTTCGTCCAAGTACATAGAGGTACAATTTGGACAATATACAGCAATAATATATAGGATAATAATTCAAGTGATTCCGGTAAAAACATTGAAATAAGTGTATGCCAACAGCGAGGAAATTTTAGACTCATCCGAGGGATAGATGCGCTACTGTGAAGTTGTGGTTACTAAATTCAGTATCTGGGGAAAAGATGACTATGCTTGTGTTGACTAGAATATCATAACTAGAGACAAGGTGGGCTGTAGTTATGACGTTTTAGTCTCCTTTCGATGTTACAAATTGAAGTTGGATCTCAATTAGATATAATACTGTTTATTATTATCATTTTTTTTTTTGTTCTTTTTTTTAAACATACAACTGTATTAATGAATTTACAGTAACTCGTGCCAAAAAGGTTTTATCCCCTGTTTTCCCGAAAGTAAATGTTTCAAAATAAAGCTGTTTCTCAAAACATCTGGGTCACACTGCTTGTCGGAGGTCACTTGGCGTGGTCAGAGATCCGCCATCTTAACTTAGAACAGACATCTTAGGGTATAGAAAAGGAATATCAGCCTTTATGTGATTTAATCCCCTCTTATCCTGGACTCTGTCGAGATAAGAAGTTTTGCTTTCTTATTGATTGGCTCGTTCGATGTTGTCCCATTCATCGTTTGGGAGGCCTTCCCTCATTTACGTTTGACCGGTGAACTACAGTATCGACGCTTTTTAGACCATGTGAAGTCATTTAAAGAAGTTATTGCAGTAAATCAAATGCCAAACAACATTATGGATATTGTACTTTGGAAGAAAATTAGTTCATGGTGACACAAACTAACGTCTTTAACCCTTTCCCGTTTTTTTTTTTTTTAATTTCAGACTTGTCCAAATTCAAATGTTTTGCAGATGACAATTTCAAGTTGAACTTGTTTGAAAAATCATCTTTCAGTAGGGTAGAAAATATTGTGTAAAAAAGAAAAAAAATGTTTGTTGCAAGATATTATTTTTTTCCACAATGTTTTCTCAAGTATAAAAACACAGGGACGTAAAACCCATGGATTAAACAGTAAAGGGTTAGATGGTTATTTTTAAGAAGAACAAAGTCTTCTTATAAAATGTACATGGTTGCCTCTATCCTCTTACAACAACAACCTCAGCGGCAACAACAACAACAACAAACTCCACCAAACATTTTATACCGAAGAAACTCTCATCTTGACCCAAATGATATCTTGATGTTGATGAGCATCGTTTGTTATAATTTAAGCATAGTTATTACAATATACATATAAATATATATACAATATATAAATCAAAGTACTGAAAAGTACTGTAAGCTAGCAAAGCATTGTTTCGTTCAATAATCATTTTTGTCAAACGTTTTCATGATAAAGGAACGAGGTTAAACCATTCCCACACAATCCCTCTTTTTTTACACCCCTTAAGAAAATAGTTGTTGAAAACAATGTGGAAAATGAAGAAATTGCTTATTACATGCAATTTCTTCATTTTCAACATTGTTTTCTACATAGAGAGATAAATATTTTAGAATTTTCAACAATTTGAAATTGTCGTCTGCAACTTCTTTGAAGACTCAGATCAGAGTAATTTTTAACACAATGTGCTCAGGTGAGCTGAAAATACCTAGGAGATGAACGTGCAGGCAATGTTTTCAATTTTTCTTAAATACATAAGAACTAATTTTTGTGGAGTAAGCATTTAACGGATTTAGTGATTAAGCCTCCATTAGCAGTTTGCACTCGTTGAACTCTGATAAGACCCAAAGGTTTTGTCTGTTAACTTAAGCTATCAAAGCTGGCGCTTTGCTAGCTAAAAAAAGGCTCAGTTTTTTTTTATTTTCGTTAATTGATATAGTTATATAAAAGAATCGTTTCTATTCAAAGGGTAGCTCATTTTGTAAAGGGAAAATGGACTCCTTTTACAAAAAGAGTACCGTGATTTCATTTAAGCAGAACAACAAACAATTCTTCCTCAGATACTGTTTCAAAGCGGCTATTGAATAGAATTTCCGAGACGTCAGTGGCACTTCAGAATGAAAGTGTTCTCCGCCATTCTTTGTAATAGAATTATCAGGAATATTTCAATACGATAGATGTCAAATACATTCGAAGAGATCTAAGACACGCCATTGATAAATGGGTCATCATGGGCTCCTGTAGTCTTTATGTGGAAAATTTACTGTATATTGGGGATCTCCGCTATTAATCACATCATTTTGTTGGTTTGGCGACTTAAAAGTCGTAACAACAGCTTATTCAAGCTGATGTTACGACGTTTAGGTCGCAAACCAACCTTTAGACTTGTTTGTTATATGTTATTGCTCATAAAATTTCCAACATAACAGGGTTAATATGGACTTGGTACTTTCTGATGGTGTTGGTGAGTGTGGCCAGGAGAGTCAGTGTGCGCGGCGAGGGATCAGTCAGTTAAGTTTAGAATAAATATATTTTTACAACAATATACAGTCTATGTAAACTATTATATAGTAAAAACAAGATCGCGTTATGTCATCGTTTATATGCAATTTGATTCAAAGGAATGAAGACCCTGGAACGCAAAATTTTTATTTTATCTAAATTTTGACTAAATGGCATAACTTTTCAACACACATTACCACTTATCTTCATGACTTTTCAGAGACAAAAACATCCCGAAAAAGTTCAAGATAAACAACAAAATGCAGCATATGTAGCTTACACAAGATGACTAATGACGGATAACATGTTTGATCACAAAAGATATCTGTTTGAGTTTAAGCTAGAAAAAAATTCTACCGTGCTGATAATCAGAGATATGAAAACGAAAAAAGAAAAGATATGTGTATGTGTTAATTAAAATATTAAGCACAGAAAAATCAAGATAAAATATACCGGTATTTCACTTTGAGCTCGACTTCTCAAAAAAATCACAATTTCAAAAATCTACTGTAAAACCACGGATTGATTAGGTGAAAATAGAACCAGAAGCGTTGTAATGGGCTGGAAACATCCGAATCATCGCTTACGCAATCGGGCGACTCAAATTTGACCGAATTTGTTCACATGATCATTATTTAATTATGTGTAGTCATTAAAAAAATGAAAGACCTATATATCTCTCGTTCTTTTTCTGATAGGAAATAATATGGAAAATTAATCAATTACTTTTCTGAACTCCTTTCATAAAGGTCGTAAAAATGGAATTTAATTCAATTGTGTTAAAACACATCTTGACTTTAAAATATTAGAAATCTTAGTGGTATTTTGGTCATTATTAAGTCTTTTTCAACCCTATATTTAGGTGTGTTTTTATGATATCCCATGTTCGTCCTTATTCAACTTAATCTCAGAATATAAATCCGCTCTCAATTTTCGTCTGCGAAACATTTGAATTTGGACTGGTCTAAATCTTGTAAAACAGGAAAAGGTCAAAAGATTCAGGATAGGGTCCTAGCATCGAGTACAGGCGTTATTTCAAGAGATCTACAAAGCAAGAGTGATGCCTTTAGCTAATAAATATTGTATCAGCCTTCTCGTTTGTTGTGATAAATTCTGCGCACAAACACTAGATGCAGGTTACATTGGTTTCCTTATATGTTAGAGAGGGGGAGGGGGGGCTTGGTGTGTATTCAACCTTGTACATATAAACTAACACAGTTTCGTTTTATTGAAAAAAAATGACGCAATATTAATCACGAAAACGAACATTTTTCTTGTGGTGTGTCGCCAATCCATTTCAGCTCTACAGGGAAAATCAAGATAACACCATGTCAGCGGAAATTCTCCGTAAAACACAGATGATAGTAAATTGATTACGGGTCATTCATTGTAGCGAGTCGTAACCAATATCAATCGACCCTGCAGTCAATAAACGTGATGACACTTCCAGATATGAATCAAGCGCATTGTCAATGACTTACTGGTATTGGAATATGTTCTTTCAAATTTTAGGCTCCTATACAGTCAACCATATAATTAATCTTAATCAAAGGTTCAATGTTTTCAGTGAGGTCAACCCTTTCAGACCGATTGAAGCAATCGTTGACGATACCTGACACTATCTACACCACAGAAAGCTCTGATGAGAGATAAATCATTTTAAAAACTCATTAGCTCACATCGGTTTAGGGAGAATTATTCCTCCGCAGTTACTAGCCATTTTGGTCATTTACAAGAGGACATCGTGGTTTGCGCGTCAGAAATGAGAAATTATGAGATACAATAAATTCAACCAATCGCGGCTGTCAACCAAGGAATCAATCGACCAATCAAATTATTCATTAAGACCGGTAATGAAGTTTGAATTCCAACGTTTGCTGCCATCTATGTTAAATTTAAGCTGGTGTTGCGACTTAAACGTCGTAACTATAGCTTATTCAAGCTGTAGTTACGGCGTTTAAGTCGCCAACCAACCATTTTATTTATCTATTTTCATTTTATGCTATTGGCCATAACTTTTGCAAAATAACGCCGTTTAATATCGCAATGGAACATCCTGTCGGAGTCAAATGGCGGGGTCAACGAAGTTAGTGGGTGGGGCCAGCGATTGGTCAATTTCTGCACTGATGTATTGTATTGGTATTGTGTTTTAATTATTTTCATTATACATATATTAATACATACCTACAGAATTGCCTCATGAGGTACATTCTGTCCACGTGGATAACATTTTATGATATTTCGCTTCGGTCCATATAACATCTTTGGCCCGACAGACCAGTCCATAAACTTGCATATCGCCCGCAATGCCACGTGTTATTTGTTATATTATACCGAATCCAAATTATCCAACATGAAAAAACTAAGAAACAGACAAAATATTTTTCAATGGTTTTTACCAAATCCAATACGTTTTCAAGAATATAATTGGTCTTTCTGGGTAGAAAACATAGTGAAAAATGAAGAAACTGTTTGTAATAATCACTTTCTTCATATTCCACAACGTTTTCGAATTACCTTTTAGAGAGTTATTGTGTTGTAATGGGTAAAGAGGATTTTTCCAGAAAAATTGACCAAAACTCATAATCAATTAGATCTATAACTACAGTAATACTAATTTCTAACAAATACAGAAACAGCACACTTTGAAAAGTGTGACTAATAGAACTGTTCAGTTTGTCTGCTTGTGTACATCGAACGCTGACTAAGACGAATGACGTCATAAGCGTGCGAATTACCTCATCGTAAAAAATACACTACGCGCGCCGGTCAATATAATGATTTATCGGCCCGGAGCCCCGGGCGATATACTGATTTATGGACCGGTCGCCGTTACAATGAAAATAGAAGGAATCGGTGTCGATGAGGTATAATATTTGTTAAATATATATTACGTATTTAGGGAATATTACCACAGTGTCTTTTTCTATGCGTTGTTATCGTGTTCGAGAATCGTGTGTAGGTATTTTTTATTGGATGAGACCGAAGGTCGAATCCAATAAAAATACCTACACACGATTCGAGAACACGATAACAACAAATAGAAAAACATTCCTTTTATTATATATCTTTTAGGAAATGACATTAAGAAAATTCTCTTAAATGGCTAAGAAATAACCAACTTTCCGAAAAACCCGGAACGTCAATACACAAAAAAGAAGTCAGTGTTTAACGGTACTCGACGAATGCGGTTTTTTGCTACACGCCGAATATTAATTTTTTTCTGTCGAGTTGTATTTGACAGCCAGGTTTTACTCCATATCTTTTATAGGTATATAATAAATAGAACTATTTTGAAATATTTGTGATATATTTGTGTAGCATTGATAGAATTGAATAGCTGTATGATTTGATCTGCACGCGAAGTCTCCGAACAACTCAGACGTACGTTGTGTTGCTTTAGAATCACCGAAAACTTGGAATTAATTTACAAAAGCTGCGAAAATTGAGTCTCCGCGGGACTATAAAAATGGGCCTCGGATAGACTCTGACATTAACCAGTTGGCGAATGTAATTACATGCCATGTTTTCACGAACAGTTTGAAAGATTAAAATCAATTCAATTTCGGGTTGTCCCAGCCGTTACACCAATCGAAGTCAGTCGAAGGAAATGAAGACGATTTCATAACAAGTCGTGGTACAATCAACGCATGTCCTATTGTCTGAGTTACATTTATATTTTTGGAAAGACTTTAACGATTACTATGTATAAGTTTGTGACCTCATGCCCGTAGAAAGTATTTCAAGATTCAATGGCTTAGTTTGAAATAATTTAAGACTTGGGTGGGGTTGGGTTTAAACCATTTTCTTACTCAATTACTTGATGCTTTCTTTCTTAAATACGATTGGGTGAAATACATACAGTCAAATTTTCCATGGATATTCAGAAAAATCCCTTTTCTACATTTTTTTCGCCCACCAAATGGGAGCACCAATACGTCCGGTGGGGGCGGTGTCAAGTTTTTTGTCCGGGGCATAACTCTACATACTTATGTCTGATTGTCTTGAAACTTGGCATTGTATTCATTGCATGATTACGAAGGGCAATGAAGTTTTCAAGGGGAACTGCAGTGCACTAGAACCAAAACTCTACTATACTTATTCTTTTGATTTATTGTCCTTTTTATTGTTTTTCAGACTTGAATTTGTCAGGAATATATCTATGAAAGTATAAAAGCTAGTATCATGAAACTTGATGGGTAGATAGATCTCACGGGGAGAAAGTGTAGTGCACAAGAACCATAACTCTACCACACTTATTTTTGAGTAATTTTTGGTGTTTTTTCAGACTTGAATTTGTCACAAACATATATGAAAATATAATAGGTATAATCATGAATCTTCGTGTTCACAATAACACGCAAAAGAACCATAACTCTACCATTTTCCTTAGTTGTTTTTCAGACTTTTATTTAAATCCACTCTCATCGTCGACATCAAGCAGTGGATGGGCGTTTCTTGTTACACTTTTCCACCTTGTTTTATTTGGTTTGGCGGGGGAGGCGTTTTTAGGCAATAATAAATACCATTTTTTTCGTAAAATAAAATCATATGAGCCGATTTAAAATACCTAATATTTGTTTTGGATATCGTAAAGGCTATCCGATGTTTGAGATGTGAAAGGATAACGAAATTGTTATTAAAGGGACAGTTATTGGCGAATCCCCGATGTCAATCAAAGAATCAATCGTCCAATCAAATCATTCATTTAGACCGGAGGTGAAATTACTTTGAATTAGACTTTGGCCGACATTTATGTTATGCATTTTACTTTTTTGTTACATGTTACTGGCCAAACATTTTGAAAAATAACACCGTATAATGTTGAAGTTGAACTTCCTTTCTGCGCTGAGTTGTATGGGTAAGCGATCTGTCATTTAAATAAGAGATGGAGGCATGAACCGAAAACCCTATCACACTGTATGAATACACGAAGCGGATTCATACATAAGTGTGATTAGGTTTTTCGGTTCATACCTCCATTAAAACAAAAACATGTTCTCTTAATTTCTTATAATTTGATAGCATCGAGCGAAAAAAGAAAAGCATTACAAATTTTGATATTTTTTGTTAGGGACTATTTTGCGCGAAAGCAAACAAAATAGCTGCGTGCACAAAATTTTGTTCATGGATGTAAGAACAGATTTGTTTTACCTATCAGAGCGCCCGTTTTACATCGACGAAACTAAAAAATAAATTATACATAAATATTCAAAACGAGCGTTTCCATCAACATTACAACCCAAGGAAAGTATTCTTTCCATTTTTTACGAAAATCACTGAAGATACACACTGCTAGCTCTACATCATGCATATCCTGTATATAGACTTCCATTTGGTTTAATTAGTCTAGCCCGAGAGAAAATTTAGTATTCTAGGAGTACTACTTTTACACCAGACTTATTTATCTTTCTTTGCAGTTTCGGCATGGAATATAACACCCTACATATTAAGGGCTTAGAGCAAAAACATGGTATTGGCCTATATAATTTATAGGTCCGTACTTTTTCGATATTGTCTTCGATATAGGAAATACCCTTTTGAATTACGATAATTTAACATAATTTGAATTTTTAGAGATAAATGTGCCGTGCCTGCATTATAATGTGAAAAACAACAACAATTCAACCACCAACCCCCAACACTCCATAAAAAAACCCCTAAAAAACAAGAAACAAACAAACAAAAAACAACAACACACACAACAAAAAGCTATCTATGAGAAATAAACAATTTCAATCATCATTGGCTGTCTATTCGTGTTCCTTAGCCCATTATTACTTGACAAAATCTTAGACTGGTTCAAATTTCAAATTTGAATTTAGAAAATCTTTGCAATTTTGAGTTGAAAATATTGTGGACATTTAAAAAAACTGCTTGTAATAAGCAATAGCTTCATTGCAAAAAGTGTTTTCCAATGCCTTTTTCTTTAGGTGCGTAAAACATGGGATTATGTGGGAATGTGTTGCAACGGATATTTTTTCACTTCGCTAGTATCTATTCACCCTTGTCATGCTGAACCCGGAATATTCCTGTTTTTGACCAGAGGTACACACAAAGATCAGACTGCACAAAAGTGCAATCTGATCTTAAGCCTCACCCCCGCGATTGACTCCTTCAACACAGAGATGTTTATGAATTCATTTTTTTAAATTATTTTTACCCTTGATTAGTCCTTCCCGTGCTTTCAGGCCTTTGATTTCAATGTGCATGTGATTCTTACTAACGTTATCGTTTATTCTATAAAGACGACAGTTGTTGTATTTCCGATATGTATTCAGACTTTTATTAGTACGATTACCGATAACAATAGACGGGTCGCCCATGTCAAATTGAAAAAAAAATCGATTTACAAATCGCATCGTTCAGTTAGACTGCGTGTAACTTAACCCATTACCAGACGGCAAAATTTTGGACTGGTCCAAATTGAAAGAAGTTGCAGACGACAATTAAAAGTTTATGGTATTTTAGATTTTTCATCTTTTTGGATAGAAAACATTGTGTAAAGTGAAGAAATTGCTTGTTACAAGCAATTTCTTCACTTTACACAATGTTTTCCGTATTGTTTTTCTTGAGAGGCGTCCAAAAGCGTCACTGGGTGGGAATAGGTTAATGGTAGCCTTTAACATTCATGTCAGGTAGTATTGCAATCCCTTGCACTCGGTTTATTCCCATTCACCTCTGTAATTGGCTCGGTAAATAATGCGCCAATACGTCATCATCTCATCACATGACTTGGTACACCTAAACTGACTTCCATTTGAAAACTGCCGCATGAATTTGACAGGTTTTTCCATAAGCTATTCAAACGATTCAAAAACAAAAGAAGTTCGTTGCTTTACAGGGTAAATTATTACAGTACATATAATATAGTTTTAATGCACATACAATGTATCTTGAATCTGATTAATTATGTCTAAACCGTTTTATTTCCCGCGAATCAAAAGGAAAATGATATATCTTTCATTATTTGGTTTGACAAGAATCTTGTCATTTAGCCCATTGCAGAGAGTAACGAACGACAACTCTGCTTGGAGATTTGTCATTTAGCCCATAGGAGAGGTTATGGTGGGAGTAACGAACGACAACTCTGCTTTGAGATTGGCATTTTTGTTGGTTTGGCGACTTTGCGTATATGCAGCTCGAGTGGTTTACGTTTAGGACGTTAAGGCCACCAGTCTACGATTACCATTTTGGTTTATGAATCTGATCGTGTAGTTTGCAAACAAATGTAGTTTGAAATCTCACACGAATTCCATTTAACGAGGTCGGTGGGCGTAACCAGCGATCCGTCAATTGACCAATCGCGGCCGTCAATCAAAGAAACAATCGACCAATCAAACTACCAATCGATCAAAAGACTATTCATTTAGACCGGAAACCAACTTTGAACTCCGATATTTGGTGCCGTTTATATGAAGTATTTTTGTTGGTTCGGCAACTTTAACGTCGTAACTACAGCTTATTCGAGCTATAGTAACGACGTTTAGGCCAAAAACCAACCATTTGTTAAATGTTTCTGGGCATAAGATTTGCCAAATATCGCCGCTTATAATCAAAATTGAGCTTCCTGTCAAAGTCAGAAGGCGTGGTCAGAAGAGCCAGTGGGCGTGGTCTGTGATCCGACAAGGATGGAAATGATTCTTTACCCTTACCTGTGCAATCGATGGTTTTTACGGTCCTGTGAGTTTTTAATTGGGAAAACATTGTAGAAAAAAAAGAAATTGCTTGTAACAAGCAATTTCTTCTTTTTCCAAAATACTTTCTTTCTATCTGAATGTTTATTTTTCAAATAAAATCCACTATAAATTTTTGTCTGCAAATCCTTTGAATTTAGACCAGTCTAAAATTTGGGGGAAAAAAAGGGAAAAGGTAACGGATAACCAAGTCTGATACAAAGAGTAGATTCGCGCCACAAATGGCCACAGACCAACATTGTAGAATTGAAACATTGCGACATGTCAAGGAACAATATCGGACTAGCTCTCAAAGTAAACACAATAAAAAGCAATAAAGAGGTTCTTAGCACGAAAATGGTCTAATAAAATCGGATCCCAATAAGTGTAATCCTGTCAAATCAATATACTTCTAAAGACAGAATTACTATTTGGAGGAACCCTTCACAAACATTGTTTAATAATTCAATTTTAGCTCCGTCTATCAAAATTCAAGCGTTGTGATTGGCTGAATATTTCTTTTTTGATACCCTCATTTTGAGCACGCATCTATTTCTTATATTTTGATGAAATTAAGCAAAATAAACCAAACATCTTAGTCTATGGATCTACTTTGTGCGCAAGCATACAAAATAGTTATGTGCTTAGAATCGGGTCATGTGGGCTTTAAAAGTAGTTCGAGTGGTAATTTTTTTATTAACGCCTTGTAGGTAAGCTAGCAATCACAGTTTTGTCTCGGTGAATATTGAAATTCAACAAATTGTTTCTCCTGATGATATCTCGCACACATTCGAAATTGGATCACTTAGGGCCAAAACTTGGTCACTTGGGATCAAAAGAGAGGTCACAAAGATAATTCTGAGAAAAACTTCCTTCGCGCTCTCGACGCAACAGTCTTGACTCAATGAAGATGAAACTCGGTCAAAATGATAGATGCATATCTTGGACAATGTCAGACTTTGGTCTCTTGAGTTCAAAAACTAAGTTAAAAGGTCAAATCTTAGAAAAGCCTTCTAGGCACTCTGAAGACAACACTTTGGTACCTCAGACATGTTGGAAATGCTATCACATTGGATTAAAGACAAAGTCCAAAGGTAAAGTCTTAGGAATGATATTCTTGATAGCATCTCGGACAAGTTTGTTATTTGGTTATTTTGGGCAACCCCCCAAGTCAATATTTCAATATAAAAACTAGATTGATGGTTCAAATTGAAGGAAAAATCTATTGAGACTCTAGAGGCTGGAGTGTTTGCTCAAACGTGCTGAAAATTACGAAATTTTGGACACGTTTGTATTTAATTACCTGGGGTGCAATCTCATTAACATGAGATCCAATATAATAGCCCACGGCTAACGTCCCTACATAACGGAGAGATAGAGTAGTGTTTTTTTAAGAGATGGTTTTAATGAGATTGCCTGTGGTGAAAAGCTGGTCTTAGGAGACGATACAGAAACATAATCTTTACTCAGTCAACCAAAAAAGGAGTGATTTTTTAATGTTTTGAAAAGATCTATTTAAGGCCAGTAACAAAAAAGATAAATTAGCTGTAGTTACAGCGGTCTTCGTTAGTAATTTGATTGGTCGATTGATTCATTGATTAATCAGTGATTTATTGATTGTTTGAATGGGTATAACGCAACTTTTAACAGTATTTCAGTCATATCGCACGGCTGGAGCACCTAACAATGGATTCCTGGTATTTTTCACACCAGTTCTACCACTACATCCTTTCCTAGATTCCAGCCGCTATCCCACTTAGGTTTCAGATTATCCACCCATTGGTGAGAGACAAATGTCGGAAAGGATATGGGCCGCTGCTTGAGATCGAATCAATGACATCATATGATTGAAGATTGGGAATCTGATGCGTTACCGACAACGCTATTACGGCGGCTCGTTGATTGACAGTTACGATCAGACAATATTTGTCGGAAATGTAGCGCACAGACTCAAATAACTCTTCTCAAAACTGCGCCTTCAACCTTGTACATAACAGTTGTTTTCTTAGACCGACTTACCACTACTTTCATAACTCCTAACCCTTTTGCTTTATTTTCTTTTTCTTTTTAATTTAGACTAGAGGTTGCAGGCAACAAAGAAAATTGGATGCAATTTTAAATGAAAAGGGTCCTATGTGGTGGAAAATATTGTTGGAAAAGGAGAAATTGCTAGTCACAAGCAATTTCTTTTTTCCTGCAATGTTTTTCCAAGTAAAGAATATAGCGACGAAGGTTAATTACTCAAATCTCATTTTTTACAGATAATTTTTAGAATAAGTTGTTACCAGAATCTTTGTTGCAAAATAATGAATAGAATTTTATCTTTTGAGATTACGCAAAAATTAAAAAGACTATCATTTTTACGATGAATTCTATTTCACTTCAAGAAACCCCAGGGGTAATAAATCAAGAGTTATTTTATCACAGAATTCAAACATGACGTATTTAATTTGTATCTGAAAATTGAAATGTATGCGAAATTAACAGTTAGAAAACACTATCCGTCATTGAATCGACTTTAGATTAATGTGCAAAGCTATCAATGTATCACTCGGGAATCTTTGCATTCCTTAACACCTATTCTGGTGTTTTCTTTCACGAAGTCACACTAAGTCATTACTGGACAACAAAATTTTAGACTGGTCGGAATTAACCCTTCCCGTTCAAATACGGGATTTAACGTTCCTGTGTTTTTATACTCAAGAAAACATTGTGGAAAAAGAAGAAATTGCTTGTGACAAGCAATTTCTCCTTTTTCCACAATATTTTCTACCACATAGGGTGGTTTCTTTTCAAATGGCATCCAGTTTTCATTGTCGTCTGCAACTTCTTTCAATTTGGACTAGTCAAAAATTTCCAAAACGGGAAAGGGTTAAAAGAAGTTGCCGACGAAATTTCAAACTGCATGAGAGTTGCATATAAGTGTCAAATAATGTAGAAAAATGTAGGAAAGGGAGAAACTGCTTGTGACAAGAAATTTCTCCTTTTCCCACAAATTTTCAAATAACCATATTTCTAAATTGGAACAAAAGAGAGAGAGAAAAAAAAAAAAACAAAAAAAACCCCAACAACAACAACAACAAAAAAAACCCAACAACAACAAAAAACACGAAATGTGTGGTAATGGGTTATGAACTGGCGAATCGTGAGACTTAAGACTTAATGCAGGTTTGGCTTTGTGGTGAAAAAATTGTTTCATTGAAACATTGTGTTAATTAACCCTTTCCTGATTTTTTTTTTGTTTTTTTTTTTAATTTTTATACTGGTCCAAACTTGAAAGGTTTTTCAGACGACAATTTAAAGTCCAATTTATTTGAAATATAATCATTCAGTAGGGTCAAAAATATTGTGGAAAAAGAAGAAATTGCTTGTTACAAGCAATTTCTTCTTTTCCACAATGTTTTCTCAATCATAAAATCACAGGGACGTAAAAACCAGGGATTAACCAGGAAAGGGTTAAAACAACTAGCTATAGATCATTACGTGTTGATTAAATGAAAAGGATAAACTAAAGTATCAAAGATTTGGGAGAGTTTAAATTAACCCGTTCACATATAATCCCTCTATTTGGCGCCCTTCTAGGGAAAAAACATTGGAAAACAATGTGGGAAATTAAGAATATGTTTGTTTGTTTGTTTGAATTGGATTTACTGCCACTTTTAAAAATTTTCAGTCACACCGGTACTACCACTACACCCATTCCTAGCCTCCAACTGCTATCTCTCTTAGGAAAAAGAAGATATTGCTTGCCACAAGAAATTTCTTGATTAAGTACAATGTTTTCTACCCCAAAAGACACATTTAGAAAAAAAGAATCACCAATTATATTGTATCTGCAATTTCTTTGAAATTGAACTAAATTGTTAATGTGTAAAAGATCCCAGCTAGACTTTGATTGAGATATCAACGGTTGAAAATAAGACGTTACCGTAAGAAACTTCTTGAGTTCATATTTCAAGAAACAACAGACCCTAATGCAAACTGATGACTCATTTAAAAAGCCATTTACAGAAACTATTTATGGGTCGGCGAGAGACGAGGTGAGAATTCAGACTCGTAAATTGAAATGAACGAGAAAATAAAATGTCTGTACATTGCACCATTCACACATAAATTTTTGAATTAGCGAATAAAACTTTTAACACCACGACTATCGATTGGGATCTTTAATGGCACCTAGAATCACGCAACTTTAGGCATCAGCTATGGCAAATTGAAGCATGAATGCAAATGAATGTACAGTCAGCTCCTGCGACAACTAATTCTAAACGACCACTTCTAGTAAGCAACCACAATCGAAATCCCCTTCAATCCCCTTCAATCCCCTCAAAATCTAAAGCTAACACAAAGGGCTGGTGAAATAAAAAACTAAAAACACATCATATCTAAATCCAATTTTGTTGGAACTCATTAGAATCGTCTCAGTGAGACGATTCTAATGAGTTCCAACACAATAGGATTCTGTAAAAAATTATGCAAGCAATCGAATAAATCCTTCATGTATTTCACAAAAAAAATGTGTTTTAAACGACCATTCTCTTAAGCGACCACTTTTTGTGGTCCTATGAGATTTACTGTATGCAAAGTTTTCTCTTTTACTCTCGGCATCGTCTCCCCTAAAAATGTTTTTGGTCTAGACCTATACTCGCTGTTTTCAACTTTATAACATTTTAAGAGATGAAAAGAATATTTTTTATTTTCATGGAGGTATGAACCAAAAAACTAATCACACTGTATGAATAAAAAAAGTGTGATTAGAATTTTCGGTTCATATCTCCACGAAAACAAAACAATATTCACATCATTTCTTATAATTTAAAAGCATCGAGTGGAAAACGCAAAGACATAACAAATTCTTTTTTACATGGAACTATTTTGCGCGGAAAAAAGTTGTAGAGCACAATTTTTAGTTTATGATGTTTGTTGGTTTTTATTTGTGTGAGTGTATGTGTGTAGGGGGGGGTGGGGGTGGGGGGAGAGAGTAGACTATGTGGATTATCAAGAAATTTTCCGTAACAAGCCATCTCTTCATTTAACAAAATATTCTCTAAAGTCTTTTTCTTGGTGTGCATCAAAAGTGGATTGTGTGGGAATGGTTTAAATAATTTCATGTACATGAGAATTAATCAGTCGATTTATAGATTTACTTCTCAACCGTCGAAGTCATACTTTATTCAAACTCATATTTGCCGCTCTTTGACTCTGTGGTTTATATTTAAATCAAAATGTTAATATCAAGCAAATTCCGTATTCTTTCGATAGGAAAATCGTAAAGTTCTTTTCCGTCTATTTTCAGGAACATGTTTCCAGATAACCTGATTGTCGCAAGTTATAACGGGGTATGTATGGCCTTCTTATTGACCAATCGCGGTGTCAATCAAAGAATCAATCGACCAATCAAACCATTCATTAAGCTCGTAATTAAAGTTTAAACTCCGATATTGGCCGCCACTACGACGTCCACAATTTCTCGATTGAGAACACATCATGGCGTAAGATTATCATTTTACATTTACTTCACAAATATGTTGGTCACTAATTTTTGAAGAATTTGACGAAGTTTACTTGAATTGTACTTCATGGTTACCCATCGATAATGTATTAAGGATATGTAGCATCCACCTTTTTATGGTATTGGGGGTAAATACTATAAGCGACGGGGTTTCATATTGGATTCCAAAGTCATTGACCTAGATATATAGATGTTTAGTGAATTTTATGTTACGATAGTGATACAACATCTTGTATTTGCTTCGAGCTTTGGAGTAAAATTTTGATATTCCACGAGAGTGAAGATCGAGTGAAATATCAAAACTTTATTCCGCAGCTCAAAGCAAATGCAATATATTTTATCGCTATCGTTACTTAGTATTCCATTTATTACATACGTACATTTTTGTGTAAATAAATCAGTAAAAAAAATACATAAACGAATAAATAAAGAAAAAAATTAATAAAGATAATCTGTATTTCTTCAAGTATTTCCCTTCTTCCTTACTATTCTCATAACTTTCATTCGCATAATGAAAATGAAAGTGGAACAGTATTCGACACTTTCATAGACAGATTTTTTTTCTTGACGTGTCCGATTTTGTCTGTGTTGGATATACAAATGTATGTTTTACTAGAAATATTGACATGTATATAATAAATAGAGAATATTACAACAGTGTGTTTTTCTATTTGTTGTTATCGTTGTCGAGAATCGTGTGTAGGTATTTTTTATTGGATGAGACGGAAGGTCGAATCCAATAAAAAATACCTACACACGATTCGAGAACACGATAATAACAAATAGAAAAACACACTTTTGTAATATTCCTTTTATTATATACCTTTTAGAAGATGACATTAAGAAAATTCTCTTAAATGATTAAGAAATAACCAACTTTCCGGAAAAAAACCCGAACGTCAATACACAAAAAGGAGCCCGTGTTAAACGGTACTCGACGAATACGGATTTTGGTACACGCCGAATATTGATTTTTTATCTGTCGAGTTGTATTAGATAGCAGGATTTTAATTAATATCATATTTAGGTATATAATAATACAAAATATTCATTATGTACAGTGACATTGCTTCATATGCCATTAATAAGAACGCTCCAGTGTCCTAACTCCTCCTTTTACTTTTCAGTTTCGCTCCAAAGAAAAGTTGGAAAAATACAACGAAACCGTGGTTGTACCCTATAACAACACCAACACAACTTTATACGAGTACAAAGATCTGCCAGTTCATAATGTCACCTTCAATACAATTAACGGAAGCATCGTTTCTGTAAATAAAAGTAAGTATCATTAACTGAAGGGGCGTGGCCTCAAATCATTGTATCCGTCGATTTATCATTCATTTAGACTAGAAGTGGACTTTGAACGCCAACATTAGCCGATATCAAAGTGGAGAATATTTTGATTGTTTGACGTCTGAAACGTCGTAACTACAGCTTATTAATGTCGCCAACAAACCATCTTATTTTTGTTACGTTTTTTCTGCTCATAAGTTTTGCAAAAATCGCCCTTACATATATCTAATTGGAATTGCTTTTGGGGGTCAATGGGCGTGATCACTAAATCATTACATTTGAGCCTATGCGTGACATTTCCAACCATTTCGCATGTGCATTACTCGTACACATTGAGCACCCTGAACAGCCATTCGGGGCAATTAGATTATTCGCTGATTGTTTAAAGAAGCTTTGGGTCAGTATCTATCTACAAATCGCAGAGTGAAGACTTTGATTAGACTATGCGGATGCACAGGCTGATCTAAGTCTTTACTTGGCGTACATGAGTAATGGTTGGAAATGTCACGCATGCGCTCATTTGAGATTTTTGTTGAAAGACAGTCGCAGCTCATTTTTCCTCGCAAATAACTCGAACTGCTTCACTAGCTTCTCAATATAGATATATATCATCCTCAATAAAAGTAGCTTAACCCATTCTCACACAATCCCTCTTCTTTACGCCCACCAAGAAAAACGCTTTAGAAAACACTGTGGAAAATGAAGAAATTACTTGTTTGAAGCAATTTCTTCATTATCAACAATGTTTTCTATCCAAAGTGTTAGGAAGTATAAATGAAATAATGATAATAGTAATAAATAAATAAAAAATATGTTGTTGTTTGGGAATGGGTTAACTGTTAGATATTATTTGTATTTCAACCACAAGGTATTCAATTCAAACTGTATTGAGCAGGAAACTAGGTGCTACATAAAGAGCATGCTTCAGACAGGTGCTTCTTCAATGAATGTCAAGTTCTATTGTGACGGTTTCAGGGGAAGTAATTATGTAGTGGTATGCAAATTAGAAAACCCCCAGAGAAACATGGGACTATTTGTAGTTTTATATAAACAAAGTCGATCCAAGTGGGATGAAGGAACCTTTTTTCCGAATCGATTTGGTTTATCTAACAACCCCGAACGTTATTATTATTAGTTTGCTCTATTTTGGAACTCAATGATGCAGGTTGCTTGATCAATATGGATGGCCACAAAGACAGGTTTGACTATAAAGTCATTCAAAATCTTTTCAAAACCTCTTAATGTAAACTAAAATAAAGATTCATCCTGCAGAAATAAAAAGGGTCTCCTTTTACTAGGACCGACTTTTATACAAATCTCCATCGACGGAGATTTACTTAGTGCAAATCATATTATCCGGACTCTCGATTCGTTCCAAGTTACAATACAATTAACACTTCCTATGTTCCACTTTGAGCAAATAACATACTGCCAACTAATGCTCTGACAACACGCGAACTGTGACATACTGTTGCTATGGTAACATTTTATACCACATTTTATAGAGAGATTGTAGTGAAATGCAACACAGTGCAAACAAATATCGAGCATGCAATCCATGTCTTCAAGTCTCGACAATTCAGTATATATCTTATTCTTTTGATTCGTCATCCAAGAAAACCTACAAACCTTTTCATCTTTTCTATATCTAGAATCTCTTTGGCTCATTTAAATGATAAAGAAATGTCAATATCGAAAATGGCAATAGTTTTTCAATCGTACATAAGCCAAGTTTGAAGGAGTTGCAGAAAACAATTTTTAAAGGTGATCTTTATTTTAATCTATTTTAATTTTTCTTTTTTTTGTGTGTGTGTAGAAATTATATGGATAACGAAGATATTGCTCTTAATTTTCAATTTCTGCATTTCCACAGAGTTTCCAAAAGCATTATTTCAAAGGGGATATAAATAGTCAGACAATTGCGATGTCATCAAAACATTTAAATTTTCCAACGTCATTAATTAACGCGATTAAGCAGGTTTTCATAGGTAACAGGTCATACAATTATATATTTATATACATTACTTTCTGTATTTATTTCTAAGTATTTGTGCAATCGTCTTTTGAATTAAGAGGATAGGAAAACTTCAGCAACAACGACAATAACTACTACAACAGAATCTTTTAATGTTCTAAGTAAAAATTGCACTTCTTTCCAGACGGGATATAAAGTTGTAACATACTTTTGTTTCTTTTTATTGTTATAGAAAAACTTATATCCCTGTTATGTCAATTTACACTGACTAGACATTACAAAAATATTCTCAAATAAATAAAGAGATTATCAAAAAGCTTGATAACTCCAAACCTTTGTACGTGAAAAGTCGAAGCAAAGATTTTAAAAAGACAAAAAATTTCGATATAAATAAACTTTTCTTTTAGTATAAAAGTGACGCATGTAGTATCAAATGAACAATTATGAATTGTTCGAGAAAATGGAACACTTTTTCTTAAAGGCTAAAAGATTCCGAGAAACATCTCTCTTGCACGTCAATTTAAACGTGTCAAATGAAGATTCTAAGCTGACCGTTTTGGATACTGGGATTGTCAATGAACGACTTTCTGTTGTCGCATTAGAACGGTAACTTAATGAAACAAACTTCGCTCTAATTCAGTTAATACTGTGTATTAGCCTATTCTCGTGAGTGGCGAGATTTCAGGCATGTCAGAAGAGATCCCCTGTCAGTATCAATCAATAATTCTGTCTTCAATGTGACTGGACATTCTTTCATCCTATACCAACATATCATTGGAAGGGAAGGTTTACATTCAAATTTGCTGTTTCTAAATATTTGAATCGATCAAACCATTCCCACACAATCCCGTTTTTCGCATGCGTCACAAGAATAAAGCTTGGTAAAACATAGTGAAAAAATGAAGAAATTGCTTGTTCCACAATGTTTACTGATCCTAAAGACATGCCATCAACTTGAATTTGTCATCTGCAATTACTTTCAATTATGCGGAAGCATGAAAAATGGGTGCGAACTCAAAATTTTGTTCATTGAGATATGAATTTTTTTCGACCAATCAGAATGCCCGTTTTTGATAGACGAAACTAAAAATTGAATTATAAAACCATGATCAGAATATTCATCATGTCCAAACCATGAACCCTATTGAAAATAAGATTGTTAAGGAAGAGGAGTCAAGGAGCCTTTAGAACAGTTTCACTGTTTACACTTTAAAAGCAATAATTTTGTCTCATTCTTGATGAAACTTAATCGGAATTTCTCCTTTTGATAATTGGACTGTTCCACGACGGAAATTATGCCATTTGAGCAAGTCTTTGATCAATATTAGTTTTATAAATCTTATGTCACAAATAAGACCCGCTTTGAAGTTTCAATCGCTCATTTAAGAACTATGATTAGCGACCTAGGGCCAGATTCGCCATTTCGTTCACATAAGAAAACAATGTCTATGGACTACTTCATCAGAATTCCTCCTAAGAATTCAATTGACCGATTGCTGGCTGCCCTACTTACTCTGTTGGCCCCGGTCATATACTCCAACAGGAAGTCCCTTTTCGAAATTAAACAGCGAATTTGCAAAATTAATGGCCAGTAGCATGTAACAAAAGAAGTATAATGGTTTGGTGGCGACCTAAACGTCTTAACTACAGCTTGAATAAACTGTAATTACCATGTCCAATTCGAATAACAACTCGTATAACGAGATGTTATTTTCTTGAAGCCGCCATCATAGCGCAGTTGGTAGCGAATCCGATTCCCAATCTTTAACCATGGGATGTTATTGGTGCGATTTCTGCGGCGGCACATGTCCTTTCCGACATTTATCGCTCGCCAATGGGTAGATAAGTGTAAACCTAAGTGGGATAGCAGCCGGAGGCTAGGAAAGGATGTAATGGTAGTACTGGTGCCAGATATACTAGGAATTCATAGTTAGGTGCTCTAACCGCCGGGATATGACGGGAAAATTGTTATAAGCAGCGTTAAGCACCATTCAAACAAACAAACAAATCGTGAAAAATGAAACCATATTTTCGAGTTATTTTGAATCGTCTATGAACTTCCCATGATAATTCTTTTGAGTTATTGATTCCACCTGAAGCAAATCTATAAATAAGGAAATAAGATTTTGTAAAAAAAAAGGTGTTTGGTTTTTTTTGTAAATATGTACGGATGCAAATTTCATTCAAAGAAATCAAAAAGAATGCGACTGTAACTTTATAGCACTTCTTTTTTTATGTCTTGAAAAGAAAGTTCTATCGCATTGATCATTTCATTATGCTTCCTTTATTTTTTAACCGTCTGAGCTTACATTGCAAACAAGTTTATATATTCACCAAGAAAAGAATCCGATCAGCCAGTACCTTCCAACAGTCTAATCAGAGTCTTTATAAACACATTAACACACCATCCGGCCTCGTGAACAATGCTTTAGAAAACTCTCTGGAAAATGAAGAAATTGCTTGGCAATTTCTTCATTTCCCACAATGTTTTCTACCCGGGCATACAAAGATTTTTTGAAGATTTTATCAACTTGAAATTGTCAAATATATTTTCTCAATTTGGAGCAGTATAGTTAGTTGTCACCAGGTAATGGGCTATGTAACTATGTAGATAGCTTCGGACCACGTTCTTGACGCAGTTGGTATAGCGCATAGGACTCATAATCATGGATCCCGGGTTCGATCCGCTCACCAATGGATGGATAATAGTAAATCTATTTAGGAAGAGGAGCTGGGGGCTCGGAAAGGGTGTAGCGGTAGTACTAGTTTGTAAAATACCAGGAATCCATAGTTAGCTGTTGTAACCTCCGCGGTATGACTGAAATACTGTTAAAAGCGGTGTTAACCCAGATACAACCAATCAATAAATCTGTAGACAGGTTCTGACACAAAGTTCTTCAGAATAATATCACAAATATATCGTCATTGGACATGCAAAATGTCGTAACTAGAGCTTTATTCAAGCTGTATTTACGACATTTGCACGCCCAACGATGATAAAGACCACTCAGTATCTACGTCGTGCTCACATGTAGTATTACTGGAAACTTCTCATTTTTTAAATGAAATCCAGACGAATCTATCTCTCAAAGTTATTCAGAAATCGATTCACTTGCTTAAGTAACCTATATTTACCAAGCCATGTTTTTAAGACAAACATTTAATTACAGAAACGTTCTGAAAGTAAATTATAGACTTTCTTACTTTTCAAGGATGATGTCCTATGGGTGAACTTTTTTCAATTCTTTAAATCCGCCTTTTTCTGTCTCACTAAATTTGATTAGGACATACATATATACTTCATGTGTGTAGAAACATTTTTTTAGATTAATGGCTTAACAGTCTAGCTGGCTTCCCGAGATTCTCTGAAAATTCACCAAAAACTAGACTGACGGTTTCCAGTTATAACACCAAACTGCAGTCATGCAAACGATTTAAAGCATCTAATTGCTTGGTACTCAATGTTTCCACAAGATCAACAGTGACTGTCATTTGAATAAACAAAACAAGGGATTCTGTATTGCTGGCTTATCAGTCAATCTAACAAATGCATTGATATCCCCATTCACAGGCACAATATAGTATCTAATAAATCTTAAAAAATATTTTTACTGATAACCTGTCTTGAATTTTTACTGCTGTCCCAAGTTAGGGCAATATTCTCGGGAAGAGTTCATATAATATTAATGTAATGAATTGTAATTGGTAACATAAGCGTGATAACATTTAGATAATTTCACAAGCAGAATGATACTTTTTTCTACCTTAATGCTTTTCGATGGATTATTTGGAAACAGAAAATTGTCAAAATGGTAAACTCACTGTTTTTGTAGATTTGTCTCTGCTTTCGATCATTTCAAACTAGTGATGACGTCATCAGTAGTTCACGTGCGAAATGACGCGCTTTTGGTACTCCCTCTCCAATAAATAGGTCGATCCTTGTTTCGTTAATAGAATAATCGTTTTTTTTTGTTGTTGTTGTTGTTTTCCATATAAGATCGATTTATCTTTCATTTCGTGAACGACTTAAGCATCTCGCCACTAGTGAAAATACAGCTTTACTTTTCGCCCTCTGAAAGATGTATCGATCTTACACTGAAACAAACAATAATCCTTTTTTTCATGCCGCAATTTGTATAAACTATGGTGAAATGGCCTTGCAGTATCCGCCTGTGTTATAGGAATCTTTATGCGAGTTTAAAGAAAAAATGGTATGGTATTAATAAGCAGGGTTCGACGCAAGCTGAATTTTACCACAGGCCAGAAGGACCTGTTGGTCCCAATTCTTACAGACCCTCCTTTGTGATTGATGGTCTGTAAAACCCATGCTCTTTTTTGCAATTCAAAAGCATATGTATTCGGAGGTAAACAATATGTAGTTTATATGATTGGAAGTAAAAATTGATTGGACACAGTGCGGGAAAAGAAGAAATTTCTTGCTGCATGCAGCTTCTTCTTTGCGTTGTTTGGTAAAAAATAGTAATTGACTTGACAAGAGCTAAAACGGTATATTTAAATGAATTTGAATTAAATAAGAAAAAACTTTAGCCCAAAAGGACCCGAAGACTGTGAATTCTTCCAGTTCCCCGTATAAAGCAATGGCCTCGGGTTCACTATTCACTGTGGGAACCTTGAATACAGATTTCTTGACTAATTCTTTTTGTTCTTAGCTTACCACAAACACATAAGTAAAGAGTGATTTAAGGTAGGTGAGTTCTATTAACAAATGTTATGCTTCCTGGCTATAAGTTTTACTTTTGTAGAACAACTGCCTCGGTGCTGTGTTAATTTATAACGTAAGTGCGTTTTACTATGCAATTTTATTTGCATTTACGTTTTAAACGGCATTTGAAACTAAGCATTTCGACATTCCTTTTCAAGTTTCAAATGGAAATACAAATTCGATAAAGAGCACAGTTTTAGATAGTTATACCTCTTATGAAGTCCGGAGAAAGTCGTGAAAATGCAAGTTCGTTACAAAAATCGCATGTCTATTACTATATTCTGACTTTTCTATACTAATCGACATTGCAAGAGACAACTTTAGAAATAAAATGTACAGAACGAACTCTTATATAGAACCGAATGTTTACAAACGTTGTCTTCGACAAGTAAAACCCACTTAAATCCGAGACAATAATGGACTCTAATGTTCGTAAATGACCGTCTCCAGGAAAGATAACTTCCTGCTTAACAATAATGTTCACTTCCGGTTCTAATGTGCGGTAAATGTTTCAATACAATCGAACTAGCTCACTAGTATTTCTTTTGAAAGAACATTTCTGTTTCCGCGACCTTTCACATAAATAATACCGTGTTTTTGTTTGTTTGTTTGTTCGTAACGTTTGTGCTGGTTATTATCACTCTCTTTTCTTTCTTTTTTTTTTCAAACTGGCCAAATATGGGAAGAAAAATATCATATTTCGGAAAATATCAACAGGGAATAATTGTCAAAGGCAAACTGGGTTATTGTCATTATGACACTGTGGCGGTCATGTGTTCGTCCGTCCGACAATATGTTAATTGCCCTTGGATGAGCCTCTATTAAATTCGCACAAGAAGTTTTAATCGATTGGAACACATCAATTTCATGTGCTAATGACTTTCACGGTTCAAAAACTTAGTAGGTTGAGCTCTTGTGTCTCGTCTTAATACAAACCTAAAGGATTATCGTTTCATTGGTGATGTTAAAACTATGATCATTTTTCGGTTACAGAATAGTATTAACCCTTATCAATCTTAACCCTGAATATTCCGGTATCGGCAGGAGGTGAAGCCTGGACAAAAGTGCAGTCGGATCTTGGTCTGCACCTCCTGCTTGTACTTTTTCTGTCAGAGTTGTTAATGAAATTGATTTCTAAAAGAAATATTGATTTTTGAACAACAAGCTCTATCAGTGCTTTCATCCCTTTGATTTTACAGAGATTCAGTAAGGTAATTTATACAGCATTACGAGGGTCAAGTTTTCCTCATAGTAGCATATTGCGGATAAAAGACATCTGTCAACATACCTTTAATCGGATTGTATCCCTTAGATTTTAAAATGTTTAACCAATGTTAAAATTTTTCGAAACCAGAGCGACAAAATTATGAAATTGTTATTTCCTATTTTTCAGCTGTGACATTTTCTACGATGGTCCCCGGGGCTGATGGAACCAATAGTATGAATGTACTGGGTCTAGTCGTGTTTTCAGTTCTCGTTGGTATCACCCTAGGAAGGATGGGTAAAAAGGGCAAACCAATCATGGACTTCTGTACATGCCTGGCTGATGTGTCCATGAACATATTCGTCATATTTATCTGGTAGGTTATGAAACATTTTGGATATAATTTCAAGTTCTAAATATATAGAATATTATGTTATTATAACATATAACATGTTGAATTTGCTTCTCGCTGCGAAGGGAAAATTTTTATACTTCACGAAACAGAAGGTCGAGCATAATACCAAATTTTTACTCCCCAGCGGGGGACAAAAACAATATGTTATATCGTTATCGTAGCTTAATGTATTCTTTCGATTATATTTATGATAACTTTATAATAAATTCGATAAAGTAATAAAAAAAATCTTTATTTTTGTCAGTTTTCTCTTCTTCGTTACCATTCTTATAAAGTTTCTTCGCATTAAGACGGCATCGATGTCATTTTTGGAACATCTTTTTTTTCTGAGTGTCCGATTTTGTCTGTGTGGAATGTAAATATCGTGTTAGAATTTTATAGGTATATAATAGATATTGCTATTCTATTTGAATCAAATATATTCTTTAAGTTGAGTGACGGATCGCTGGTCCCGTCGACTAACTCTGCTGGCTCTATCCACTGACTCCAACAGGAAGTTCCACTTTGATATCAAACCGCCTTGATTTGAACAATTTATGACTAGTTACATATAGTAAGTAATTGAATGGTTGGTTAGCGACCTAAATCTCGTAACTTCAGCTTGAAAAAGCTGTAGGTACGATAGAAATTTCCGCAAATATTAAGAGTTCAAAGTTCGCTTCTCGTCACGAATGATTGATTGGTCGATAGATTATCAAACTGATGTTCATAAATACTGTGTTTATTAAAACTCGTATAAAACTATAACGGATCAAACCTCGACAAAGCCTCGTAGTTATCTTTTTATCGATTATCAGTATCGCTTGAATACTCAGTATCCTCTCTTTCTTCAGGTACTCACCTATTGGTATCGCATGAGTACTCAGTATCCCGTCTTTCTTCAGGTATTCACCTATTGGTATCGCATGAGTACTCAGTATCCTCTCTTTCTTCAGGTACTCACCTATTGGTATCGCGTGAGTACTCAGTATCCTGTCTTTCTTCAGGTACTCACCTATTGGTATCGCATGAGTACTCAGTATCCTCTCTTTCTTCAGGTACTCACCTATTGGTATCGCATGAGTACTCAGTATCCTCTCTTTCTTCAGGTACTCACCTATTGGTATCGCGTGAGTACTCAGTATCCTCTCTTTCTTCAGGTACTCACCTATTGGTATCGCGTGAGTACTCAGTATCCTCTCTTTCTTCAGGTACTCACCTATTGGTATCGCGTGAGTACTCAGTATCCTCTCTTTCTTCAGGTACTCACCTGTTGGTATCGCTTGAGTACTCAGTATCCTCTCTTTCTTCAGGTACTCACCAATTGGTATAACATTCCTGATTGCTGGGAAGATTCTCGAAATGGATGACTTCGGTGTGATGATTGGTCAAGTTGGTGTTTACTTTATCACAGTGCTTGTTGGACTCTTCCTGCACGGGAGTGTCGTGCTTCCACTCATCTTCTTCGTCATCACGAGGCAAAACCCCTACAAGTTCATCTACGGAATATCTCAGGCTATGGCCACTGCTTTTGGAACATCCTCCAGGTAAAAATGACCAATTTCTGGCCACTGACTCCCTTAGCCCCTCCCATTAACCCTTTCCTGTACAATCACTGGTTTTTACGTCCTTGTGATTTTATACTTGAGAAATCATTGTGAGAAAAGAAGAAATTGCTTGTAACAAGCAATTTCTTCTTTTTCCACAATATTTTCTACTCTACTGAATGGTTATTTTTCAAATTAAATCCACTATAAATTTTCGTCTGCAAAACCTTTGAATTTGGACAGGTCTAAAAATATTTAAAACAGGAAAGGGTTAACTCCAATATGAAGTTCCGCTTCAATATCTAACGACGTTATTTTGAATAATTTATGGCCAGTAGCGCGTAACATAAAAAGTAAATGTTTGGTTAGTGACCTAAACGTCGTAACTACAGCTTCAAAGTGGGTCTTATTTGTGAAGATACAAACATTACACACGGCATATAAAGCCCATTCTTATTGATACAATATCAAATCTACGATTTTTTTTTTTTTTTTTTTTGGTTTTCCCAATGGCATTGTCCCATACCATATATGAAAGGAAACACACTTTTGATCTACCCAAGCGATCTAGCCAAATTTAATCAAGACTGTGGCGAAATGTATCCTCTAGTGTAAACAGTGTCATGGTCAAGACCCCTTTCCTGTGTTTTCCATTGGAGCAGTACCTTTTTACCAAGTTTCGTCAGAATTTAGCCTTAATCGTTGCTTTCAGAGAGTAACGATGAAATTGTCAGTAAGAACCTTTTCCGGTGTTTCCCAATGGAATAGTTTGATTCTTCACAGGGTTAATATTTATGATCTGGAATGTTTCATCTAAATACTAAACCGAAATTATGGCCTCTATGGTGAAACTAAGGAATTGTTCTTTTCCTGTGTTTTGGAACAGACTGTTTGCATTCTGAATAGGGCTTTTCTTTGTGTCCTAACAGACAATAAGATCAAATTTCACAAAGATTGAGCCAAAATTGTGGTCCGTGATTGCAAACAAAATGTCATTAAATCTCATCTTCACTTGTTTTCCAATCGAAACTCCCCTCTTCAGAAGTCTTCATTTTGATGACGCAATGATCATTCTGACCTAGTTTCATGAAGACTGGGCCAATATTGTGGCACCCAAGGTGCAAAAAAGAGAAATTATTATCAAGACTCATTACCCGCGCTTTCGAATGACATCTTCAATTTTCAATAGGGTTCATCCTTATAAATGGAAATTATTCTGACCTAAGCACTTTAAAGTTAGCCCAAAACGACGGCTTCAAGAGAGTAAACGATAAAATTAAGGCCCTAATTTCCGCGTTTTCCAATGGAACCATTCCGTTTTCAATACGGTTCATCCTTATTCGATCCAACAATCATCAACAAGGTTCATCAAGATTATATAGTGTGGCCCTAAGAGAGCAAAAAAATGAAGGCCCCTCTTTCCATGTTTTCAAATCTGACCTTTAATTCCAATAAGATTCGTATAAATCAAAACTTTTGCTTCTATAGTGTAAGCACTTTAATTGTTGACGACAGACCTCAAGGATGACAAGAACTCACCAATGAGAACGTTGTGCGGGCTGAATAACATATACATAAATATTTTTATCATCAACCTACTAATACATTATAAATCGTCATAAAAAAGACAAAATTTAGATACCTTTGTACTTGAATCAAATTTAATGATGCGCTTTTGTTCAGAGTTGGTGACATGAATTTGAAGCTTTCTGACTTTTCTAATGAAAGAAATCATGCATAATTCGTCATATTTAAGACCCACAACTTTTATTAAAATGCATTTTACGGTATGGTATATTGTACGCCATAGATTTCGAGCCCTTGCACGTTTCTGTGAATCGCTATACATTTCAGTTCTGCAACAATGCCGGTGACCCTTCATTGTTTAGAGAACAACAACCACGTGGACCCAAGAGTCAGCACGTTTGTCATCCCTGTAGGGGCAACAATCAACATGGACGGTACCGCCCTGTATGAGGCTGTGGCAGCATTGTTTATTGCCAATGTCAATGGTATCGTCATGAACTTTGGGAATATCATAACCATCAGGTACATGTACATACACTTTCATATTATGTTAAACGGTTGTAATGGTTACCTAGGAATATTCCTGTTTGGCATATGTGAAGTCTGATCTTATTCTGCACTACCTGCTTGTCCCTTTTAATCTTGAGTTGTTATAAATTATTCTCCGTAATAAATGATTATGCACAATAAGCGCTTTCAGTGCTTTCAGCACTTAGATTTTAATGTAATTCTAGGGAGGCTTTTATTCAGTTCGACAAGGGTTAAGTTTTGGTTAAAATTGGATAGACATTTTCTGCAGGAAGAGAGATCATTTACTAAAATAATACGGCTTTTTAAAGAAACCAAAGAAACACCAAACAAGCTATTCAATATAAAATGACAGAATCAATTTCACGGATGTTAAAATGAAAATATAAAGGTCATAACTGATTGTCAATAAGTGTTATTTTCTTTTATCTCATTCATTCATTTATTTCATTGTTAGTTTTATTTTATTAACATTATCCTACATTCAAATGTAAAGCTAAATGGGTATTGGGGTTTGAAGAACATTTAGACCGCTCCAGGTTGATGACACTTCTTTCGCGAATCCATTAACGGACAAATTTGGCTCCGTTTTGTCTTTAAAAATTCTGCTAAATTGAATCAAAGACCGCTAGCGTAAAGTATAGGAATTACTTTGCCTCAGTAATTGACTTAAACCCTTTTCATGCTTTTAGACTATTATCCTACTATAGTAAGCGTCTTGTGAAACAAACATTGGTAGAACGTGAACCAAATTAAAACAATTATGCGTTCCATTTAGTGCTCGTATTTGAAATGAAGAATATCTATGATATTTAAATATCGTGTTTTTTTCCTTGGAGTTGTTAAATGATTCCGAAAAAAGTACAAGATTTTTTTTCTTTTCGGCTACATCTTAATTTGTTTTAATTCGATAATTGATAATTCTCCTGAGTTTCGGAGACTGTTAACCTACTTCTTGTTTTATGCAAGCAAAGCCACAAGAAATCAAAGTGCCGTACGCACTGTAATTGGTCGTCACTGAGAAATTGGACATATCGCTGCATTCCGAGTTTAGAATAAGGGTAAAACAACTTTAATTTCTATTACTTTCACAACACGTAGGTTCTATCCTAGTGTATGATATTTCCGTGAATGTTAATTAGAACTAATATTATTTTACACGAACGTAAGACCTTGATGCAACATGGGTACCGACAAAAAAGCAAGTTTTTGTGAAAACTAAATTTTAAAAAATTCTCGATTGTTAAATAGTCATGGTTAGATCATCCCTGCTAGCTTTTTTTATAAAGCCAAAACAGAAAATTATGGAAATATGATAACTTATGTTTAAGAGCAAATGCTGACAGCAGGTTCATGAAATTTCAAAACCCTCTCTTTTTCTAGGCAGAAATTAACAAGTTCCTAAACAGCGCTGATTATAAACAAAGGAAAAAAACAATTGATACTATTCTTTTGGCGAATTCTTTAGACAGCTTGAAAGCATAATAATCAAATTTGCTCTCCAGAAGAACTTTCAGTACTTTGATTAACATATGGCTGGAAAATAATTGAGTGGCAGTATCATCTTTGTTTACACCTCGATATGATTGAAAGAAAGGGTTGGTTAGACGCGTTCATCACTTGCGGAAAATCCATGAAGCATTCATCTTTAAAGCGTGTGACCGTCCAGTTTTCCTTTACTCCTTTTGATAATTCTTAACTTGTAAAATGAAATGATTTTTTTTCTGTTTTCCCGTCAGAATATACGTCCAGTTGGGCTAAAGGCAGTTTTGGTAAATTGCAGCGACACAATCTCGAATTTATGGTTACATAAATTGGTCTACGACCAATTAAAAATGATAAAATAAATAAATAAATCTGTCCCGCGAGAAACGAATAATTATAATTGAAAGAAATCATATTTGAAAGTTGCCGTTGCTTTTTAAAATTGCTAGTGATATTTGAACATATAGATCTTCGACATGTTTTTCTTATAATACATTTCCAGAAGACAAAACTTAGATTTGTCTACATGAAAATAAATTGTAGACGACAATAATAAGATGAAGATTTTCTTTTTAATTGTTATCGTTTGGGATGGAAAACCTTGTGAACAATGAAGGAATTGCACGTAACAAGCAAATTTATTCCCTTTCGTCAATGGTTTCCAGAGCATTTTTTAGGAGTTTCAAAATCGGGGGTGTGCGCGAATGGGTTTAAGAAGATGAAAAAGTAAATGAGCCCCCCCCCCCCCAAAAAAAAAATCCATTATTTCCCAGGTTAAATCTGTTTTGAAATCCTATTTGAAAATTGCCTTTATCTTTTTTTTCATCGCTAATAATATTTGAACGTATAGATTTTCGACTTGCCGACTTCCACAACTGGAAGACAGAAGACGATTTCGAATCGAAAAATAAATGATATCAGTTTCTTTTATCAAGATTTAATCGTTTAGATTGGCTGATTTTTTTTCTTTTTATACTTCCGGGAACAAAATTTTGAGCATGCTACTGTTTTGTATACTTACGCTTAAAGTAGATCCACTAAACGTTACTTACTGGCATGCAATTTAAAATCTGACCGTCCTATGTGGTAGAAAATATTGTGGGATATACTTACGCTTAAAGTAGATCCACTAAACATTACTTACTGGCATGCAATTTAAAATCTGACCGTCCTATGTGGTAGAAAATATTGTGGGATAAGGAGAAATTGCTTGGTACAAGCAATTTCTCCTTATCCACAATTTTTCTCAAGTATAAAATGACAATGACGTAAAATTCCGGGTTTGTCCAGAAAAGGGTTAAGACAAGCAAAATAGTTGCATTGTTTGCTGGATGGCATTAAATCATACAAAATGAAGAGAATAGTGTTTTTGTTTTCAATAAAATACGAACCTAAAACTTATCACACTAATATGTGACTAAGATTTTAGGTTCATACCTCAATAAAAATACTTTTCCTATCTCAAGAATACGAAAAACGGTTAACGTTGAACCTTAAGATTTTTACAACTTTTCAATATCAAACTCGCAATCACCCAAGATGGTTTACATGTAAGAAAATAAAATTCGACCAAAGTGCAAATCGAAGACCCTATTAGAGATGCTTCTTACGGCTTTTACCAATTTTTTACTTAACCCTTTCCTTGACAAACCCGGGATTTTACGTCACTGTGATTTCATACTTGAGAAAACATTGTGGAAAAAGTAGAAATTGCTTGTAACAAGCAATTTCTCCTTTTCCCACAATATTTCTACCACATAGGATGGTCTGATTTCAAATTGCATGCATTTTTCACTGTCTTCTGCAACCTCTTTCAAATTGGACCAGTCTAAAATTTCATAAAACAGGACAGGGTTAATATGTAAAAAGCAACCAGCTAGTGTATTATATAAATAAAGTATCTATTTTCAGTCATATAACCCCATATAAATATCCATTAACAACGCCAATCATAAAAATGCTTAAGTAATATCATATTACCATGAATACTGAAAAAGAAAATACAAATAAAAAAATGGAAACGATATGTATCATTTAGGACACATTTCATATGTTATGCATAATATGTTATATTACATTAGTTTAAATGGATTATAACTCTTATCCAACGGTCATTCTAAAAGGGATTAAAAACAGTATTTGCCATTTTTTAAACAAATGTAATATTCTATTCATAGTACTTGATTCTGTTTCGTGAAAACTGTAAATTAACGTGACAACTTTTCTAAAAGAGGTGGAAAATATCAACGTTATTTACCCTTTACTTCACAGTACAATGACATCATCATAAGTAGAATAATCAATTAGTTAGAAGATCAAATGTTATCCAGCAGGTTTTGTCCAATCCACTTCGTGACGGTATAGTTCTGTAACTCGTATACTAAATACCAGTACCCATTTCCCTTTATATTATAGTATCACTGCGACAGCAGCTTCAATTGGTGCAGCTGGAGTACCACAAGCCGGTCTCGTTACCATGGTGATTGTGCTGTCAGCTGTCGGCTTACCTGTGGATGATATCACCCTTATTTTAGTGGTGGACTGGTTTTTGTAAGTATATCGCTTTCTATGTTATAAAAGGTACACGTGACAGATCGCTGACAACGCTCACTGATCACTGAAGTTACAATTTGCCAGAAACAAATGAATGCGAAGTTTATCGTCAGGGACGTAAAATATATAGATAATGTATTAATAGTGTGTTTTTCCATTTGTTGTTATCGTGGTCGAGAATCGTGTGTAGGTACTTTTTATTGGATGAGACCTTCGGTCTCATCCAATTAAAAAATACCTACCCACGTTTCGAGAATACGATAACAACAAATAGAAGAAAAAAAAGTTGTAATATTCCTTTTCTCGTATATACCTTTAGGACATGAAGTTATGAAAATTCTCTTAAATGATTAAGAAATAACCAACTTGCCGGGAAAAAACCGGAACGTCAATACACAAAAAAGGAGTCCGTGTTTAGCGGTACTCAACGAATACGTTTTTTTTTTTGTACACACCGAATAATTGATTTTTTTTTCTGTCGAGCTGTATTAGCCAGGTTTTAATTCATATCATTTATAGGTATATAATATAAAAGCGGATCGTTTGTGGATGTCATAAATGCCGTATCTACAGATTTAAAAAGCTGTAGTTACGATACCTAAGTTGTACTAAACTGTATTATACGAATGTCGGAAGTCATTATTTTTCAATCAATCTCGATGACTAATTTGATGGTCCATCGATATTTTATAGACGGCAGAGATCCGTCAGTAACTTAAACATACACACATAGTAAATGATCGGTTATCTAATCAAAGTATTGAAAGTGCTGTAAGCTAGCAAAGCATGATCTTTTTGTCAAAGGTTATCATGATTAGTGGAGTTTAGAAAACCTCTGCCTTGTAGGGTAGAAAACATTGTGGACAATGAAGATATTGCTTTTTTTGAGATTATTCAAAAACGCGATTGTATGGGATTTGGTTAAATAAAATGTTTTTAAGGAGTTGTCTACGATTTTAATAGATTGAATTCATGAGGCCATAAAAAGCAGTGGCAGAGTATGCAATATTCCTGAAATAAGAACTAATTTTTATTGCGTAGAGATTCAATGGATTTAGTGGTTAAGCCTTCAGTGGCGGTTTGCACTCGTTGAATTCTGAAAAGACCTCAAAATTCTGTCTGTTAACTTAAGCTATCAAAACTGACGCTTTGCTAGCTAAAAATCTGTCTACTTTTGACATCTCTTATTTCGGGGCTTGAAATGGTAATGTAATTCAGGGTAGAATTTAATGATCTAACTAACATAAATTATGGTTTTTGTCTTCGATACAATCAGATTATAATGAATAATCCAGTCTATCTTTCGGGGTCTTACAACTAAGCGTAGCAGAAATGTTTTCTTTCGTTGTTGGTATTTGCTTAATCTACAATACTCTTTTAGTCATAGAATAAAGTTGCACTTTATTGTATGGTTCGAAATTTGACCCTTGTGCACTTTCTCAGAGGGACGAATTACACAGATTATGGGTAAAAAAATAATCAAAATAATATATCCATTTTCCTGTTTTTGTGCAATACCAACAGAAATTCAGAATATTCTCTTATCTATTTAACACGCCGATTGTCCAAATTTACTCGGTGTAACTCTTAATAACTCTTAATAACTGAACCCACTTTTTGTTTTGCCTAAAACTAAATGGATACATGTAGATTAACATTTAATTTCTTCCTCTGTAGCTATTTTATAATGATTGAATACAAAATTGCTTTATGTCCACTGGTAGTATTTTACCAGTAATAATAAAACACCATAAACTATCCATTCACTCACGTCAGCTATTCATTGATAAAAGGATGAACTTTGTATAATAATTCAATTGGACATATGGTACATATCAGAAACTTTCATCCAAAATGGTATGTTTTTGGTTTATAAAAAGTCAAATGATATTGTATTTAAGAAGGTATAATTTGACATCACATACGCAATAAGCTGATTATGTCACCATGAAAATATTCAAATCCGATGTTATATTGGAGTACGCCCAATTCTTTTAATACTTAGTATTGGTAACTTTAATAAATGGAATGTTTGGCAACAAAAATTACTTCGTTTTGTTAGTTTAATCTAATTGGGAGCACCCTTTTGGTGATTTTTAAGTCGATTTGATTTTTGAATGGGGTTTTACGTCGTATCGATAATTGTTTAGTTTCATCCTGAATTCACTTTCGCAGGATGCATACTTGCTATTACTAGCACTATAAAATGGCTCTGGCACGTCTTATTCAATGGTCATATGCACAGGATTCTGACACTAAAAACTCTAACTAACGAGTCACACAAATCCTTTGTAATAATTTATAATTAGGTATCGATGTTGTTTTTTTTCATGTCACAGATTTTAATCCTTTTTATTCCCTCGCATCTACTAGTTAAAAACAATATTCTGAAATGTAGTTTTGAAATAATCAGAGGTCTTTTATCGAAGTAAACAAGGATATTTCGTAGGTTTTTTATCTATTATTAGATTACGCCGCGACAATTGCAATGATTATAAGGATATTCAAGTTGTATTTATATACATAATCCTTTTTCCGCCATCGACTTTTCGACTTACGAGGAACTCGAAAATGGAAACTAGCAGCACTAACCTTTTAACCTTACAATTGTCATTAAACTTTCTACTTTTCGCCCCCACGTTTGTCTAGAAAAGTGGAAATTAGGATCTACTTTTCGCATTCAACTTTTAGGTCGGAAATTTAAAAAATGGAAGTTTTTCTCTTGAAAATTGTCAACAAAAATCTACTTTTTGAAATGAAGGAGGATAAGACTCTCAATAACAATATAAAAGATGAAAAGTCGAAAAGGTGAAAAGTCGAACAGGTGAAAATTCGAAAAGTCGAAATTGGTGGATTTTTTTCTAGGTAGGAATTATTGTACGATAAGACTAATTGCTCATGGGATACATCAACCACGTTATTTTTCTATGTGTACTCAAAGAACAACAACAAAAGTAGCGTCCTGGTCAAACCCAATCGGATTTCCGACCTCCTTTGTTCTATATAAAATTACAGAAAATTATGATACTATAGCAGATTCTACAACATTCACTGACATAGGAACTCTTTAGTCCTTCATTTTCATTCACCGCTCTGTGTCTTGAGACCAAAATTCATAGGTCATGAATGATGGTTTTCTTTAGCCTTTCTAGCCAGATTAGAGGCTCTTCTCCACATATAAAAGGTCGGTTAGCCTAAGTAAGCCGACATCCGTTTGCCGTCCTCTAGAATGTAAAGTCAAGTACCGAGACGTCCACATCAAGTATAAAGTTAAAGAATAAATGCAGAACTCGTAGAAAGTTAAAAAGTTTGAGAACATGGATCAACCTCGTGTATTTAAGAAATATTGTTTTCGTGTCGGACTAGTCTTTGTAAAAAACTACTTTTACTCTACAACGAAAAGAAAATTCCAGTGTTGAACGACGAGCCTGTTCTAATCTTAATATACAAGGAGGATATCGGAGGGCACCGTAGATGGGATAAGTTCACCAATGAGGTCACTCCTCTTCCTAAGTTATAGTAGGCCCGACTTAACTCACTTTAAGCTTTTACCCGTTGTGTCCTAGAATAGTTCAGTTTAAATTAGCATGGTATTATTGAGTCTTTGCGATAATAAACTGTATTCATGTGTGCTAATGGATATATGTCGGGACTATTTCTTGTTTAGGGATAAGGAATTAAACCCATTCGTTAGGCTGCATCAAATTTCGGTGGTTGTTGTGTTCAACGAAAATTTGTCGAAAAGTTTATTGCTAATTGTATCATTGTCAAGCACGAATTTCAAGGCAGACTATTGTTTTTAGGTCACCTGTCCGTCGTCGTGCGTCGTACGTTGGGGGTCGTGTGCTAGCTTTTTACATTTTCGACTTCTGCCTAAGAACCCTTGGATAGATTTCAACCAAACTTTACAGGAAGCATCCTTATGGGAAGGCGCTTCAGATTTGTACACGTCTTGGAGTTTATCTCCCCTTGGGGCTCCATAATGGGCCAAAAAGGGACAAAAAAGGATACATCTTGAAAAATCTTTTTGTCATGAACCGGGTGTCAGATTAGATTCACATTTGGTATTTAGAGTCTTAAGGGCTATCAAGTTTGTACAAGAAAAAAATCTGTCAAGAAAAGGCCTTGCTGGGGGGGGGGGGGGGGCAAAGTGTGTGTGTGTGTGGGTGGGGGGGTTACATAAGCTTACATAGTGACAACTTTGAAAACCCTTTTTTTACTAAACCAAAAGACCTACAGCTCTGATATTTGGTATGTGGCAACATCTAGTGGACCTCTATTAATATTGTATAAATTATAACCCCAGGGTCAAAATTAGCCCGTTCCCGGACGTTACAAGTTAAACATAGGTAAATATAGTGAAAATTTCAAAAATCTTCTTCTCCTAAACTAGAGGGCCAAGAGCTTTTATTTTTGGTATGTAGCATCATCTGGTTAATTTCTATCAAGATTGTATGAATCAAGACCCAAGAGAGAGAATTAGCTCATTCCCGGACGTCACAAGTTTCACAGAGGTCATATATAGTGAAATTTTTAAAAATCTTCTCCTCCCAAACAAAGGGCCTAGAACTTTGATATTTGGTATACAGCATCGTCTTGTGGACCTCTATCAAGATTGTACAAATCAGTACCTCAGGATTAAAATTAGCCCATTCCCGGATGTCAAAAATTTAAAATAGGCTTATATAGTGAAATTTGTAAAAATCTTCTACCAAATAGGAGGGCCTAGAACTTTGATATTTGGTATACAGCATCGTCTTGTGAACCTCTATCAAGATTGTAAAAAATATTGCCTCAGAATTAAAATCTTCTCTCAATGCCAAGAGCTTTGATATGTAGCAATTTCTGGTTGGTCTATCAATATGGTATGAATTATGGCCCTAGCGTCATAATTAGACCATTCCCGAACGTCATGAATTTTACATATGGCTTATATAATGAAAATTTAAACTCCTCTTCTCCCAAACTTAAAGGCTTAGAGCTTTGATATTTAGTATGTAGCATAATCTGGCGGACTTTTATTGGTTTTTGTGCTCTTTGGACTCAGGTGACCGTTAAGGCCCTATGGGTCTCCTGTTAAGATGATCCTACGTTTGAATCCAACCGAGACTTGTGAGAAGAGCTATACGCTGCCAAAACTGGCCCCTTTTTATTTTTTTTAATTAATGAAAAACTGACTGAAGGATGGGTGTCATAGTAATCTCCCCCCCCCCCTTTCATCAGGTCAGGCAGTGCTAAGGAAAAAAATTCATCAATATTATTTCCTACTAAGAAAAATCAACTAATTCAACTTTTAGACTTCTTGGAGATGTCGAAAAGTTGATTTTTATGTTTTATTGTGAATCTTATGTGTTAGATCGAAAAGTCGATTTTTTTGACAATCGTCATAATTGACAATTGTGAAAACTTCCACTTTCTCGTTTAAGACCCGAAAGTTGATTGCAGAAAGTTGAAGTTAGAAAACCCTTATTTCCGCTTTTTTAGTCAAACGTGAGGTTGAAAGGTCGAACTTTTTGTCAGGTCAAAAACTTCATCTTTTCGACTTTTCGGGTAGACTGGAAGTTAGAACGCTCATTTTCTTCTCTTAGAAGTCCTCATAGATCGAAAAGTTGATGGCGGAAACAGGATTCCATAATCATAACCGTTGGAATAACGCACTAAGTTGGAATTCGCTCAAACGAATGTCATTATGACGTCATCAAGAGCTTTCTTCGTTAGCTGGTTTTCAATTCTGTGAAGATTGGTTCCATACTGTCGTAAGAGTTGATAGAAATATTTACATTAAGCGTAGTTTAGCCTGACATTATCCAGGCCGATGACCTTTCTCTTGCCACTTCAGTTGTATTCGGGTCATATGCAAATGCGATTATGTGTTGCCGACAACCGATTGCCGATATTTCTAAAATATCGCAGATTTTCGCTTAAACTTTTCTAGATAACCACATTTAGCCCCTTTAATCCTACCAGATTACGATGAAAACCATATCCGACTCATATTTAAGTATCCAAATGTTCGCTTGGGCGTATTTCTTCGGTGCAATTGGGGTACTTTGTCTAGGAATCAAGAACACCGATACCCCCCTTTAAGTCTGAAAAAAAAAAACAGCAGTAATAAATCAAGATGATAGTACGATACTTGTACCATAATAGCATCTGACGCATCAACCAATTTAATAAACAGAAGCCAAAAGAGTAGCACATTTATTTTTGAGAGAGATTATATAATTACAATTTTTAACAATCTTTGTCATAAAAAAATGGCAAAATTGGTTTGGATAAAATCCTTGATACTACAAGCTAAGTAAACATAAAAACCTTTATCACCAGTGTCTGTTGTTTTTATAGCAATAGACTGGATAAAATATTTAGAATAACCTAACAAGGGGGAAAACTGCCAAGGTCTTTGTATACATACAATGAGATTTAAAAGCACTTGTAGTTCATTTAAGATAACAGACCATACAATTCATAAGAACATTGTTTTTGGCCAAGGGCTGTTAATAAAAACATGGCCAGAAGACATAAATTAAGACATTTCAAAATTAACAGAATTTGCATATAGATTTTCAAAGTAAAAACTCTAATTGAAAAATTGAAAAGTAAATGCCAGAAAAGGTATAAAACATTGTAAGAAGGGGTGGGGGGGGGTAATGTTACAAGCAAATGTCCCTTTAACCAAAATAGTTTTTCATAACCACATTCAATTTTGATCTTGTGGAAATGAACAGCGTGTATAAAGAAAATGTCTCTCTAAGTACAGCATACTGGTCAATAGAGACAAATACTTTGTTTCTGCCAATCTAACTTTCAAGAATTAAAAAAAAAGGGAAAGAAAGAAAACAATACTAAGAATTAAAAAAAGGAAAGAAAGAAAACAATACTAAGATATCATTAACATATTTTGGCTTATTAGAAAAGTTCAACCCTTTTCTACACTTTCGCCTACTCTTCGAGTGGTGCATTAAGAATTTCTATGGAAAACTATATATACTAAAGCACAATATGTACATAGCCAGACAAAGTTTCACATATGCCATTTTCTATAAAGATCGGTACAGAGAATATGAATTATTTAGAATGGTGTTGCAATAAACCCTATATCCTCTAAAGGACGTGTTTATCTTAAGTTAAATATTAAGTCAGTATAAATAAATCCCTTACTACTTTTACAGGGATCGATTCCGAACCCTCACGAATGTGACCGGTGATTCCTTGGGAGCTGGAATTGTGTACCATTTGTCAAAGCACGAGTTACCACCTCTTGATACGGATGGAGTGGAATTAACAAACGTTCATGTGAATCCTGATAGTTCACAAAAAGTTCCTAATGGCACTGAAGGTACACCGGAAGTTGCAGCTGTCTGATGACATCAATACATCGAACTATTTTCATTACCTACGCCAAATTCGGGGACCATTGTTTAGCAGAGAGAAACTATTTGTGTTAGGGTTTGGATAACTTTAGATAGAGTGATGTGAATTAGGATGGAATTTAAAACTGTTTTATCGAAATGCTACCATCCGAACTACTGCAAAATATCTACAGATTTCATTGTTATTCATGACGAAAATCTATATTCTGTTTTTGTTGCAATTCTTGAATACATTTATATCTTATAACTGATGTCAGTTTGCGAGAAAATAATAAAACGCTGTTGTTAGTTCTAAACTTATGGGCGCCGAAATGATAAAACTGTACTTTTATTAGGTATTGTATTTTAAAGATCAAAAATTATTATAAAGTATGTTTAATTAACTTCTTTAATTCAAAAGTTCCATTCAAAGACTATTATAACAATTTATGACATTAAGATAAAGGTAAAAATTCAATATGTACTAAAAGTTTTATGATAAAACCGATAATAATTATGTGAAACAATCAGTGATGATACAAGGTTGTGACTTAAAAATAAACGTATAGTCATTTAACTTTTATATTTACGCTTCATTTTCATATTATAATTTCACTTCACAATTTGATGGCTGCTGCCTTAACGCTTTAGGCTGTGAATCATATGGTCACGGGCTAAACTCACGTAATGGCTAATATTCTTGCAGACATTTTACATGGTCATTTGTCTCCTATCAATAGGAATTGTAGCTTAAGTGGGATGAGCAGCTAGAAACTATGATAGGATGTTTTGATAGCAATAGTTTGAGATATAACAGGATAGGTTTTCTGACTAGAATAGTTTTGAAAGTAGCGTTAAACACTATACAATAACAACATCATCATTTGTTTACAGGTTTAAAACACGTTGCTTGATGAATATAAAAGGCATACTTAAAATTATGCTTGATTCAAGAACTGCGTGTGAGTGAAAAATGATATCTTACCATAGCATGAATATACGTAATTTGTGCTTAAACAATTCAGTTGGCCTAGGTGAAGGTATATCAAATTCCCACAAAATAAACATTTCATACTATTGTATAGTATTGTCGAAACTAATTGTATCATTAAGTTTCCAGCATGTATAAAATCAGTTTAGACTTGTTTATTTTCTCTGTTCCTAAAATTCCCTGTGTGAAGACATGATCATTTTTAGTAATTATATTTTCATCTTGGAGCTAGAATTTCAATTCAGTTTTTGTGGTTTACAAATGATTTAATTCTAGTTTCGTTTATCAAGGTTTAATTGTTTTAATTGGCTAAATTTCTTTTCATACTTCCATGAACATAATTTTGAACGAGCATCTATTTTGTATCGTTTCGCACAAATTAGATCCATAAAACTTAATATAAAAAAATACAAAAAAATAATATTTTCATTTTGGTATGAACCTAAAACTTAACTTCACTTAAGTATGAGTCTCCTTCGCGTATTCATATAGTTTTATTAAATTTTTAGGTTCGTACATCTGTAAACCAAGAACTATTCTTTATTCTTTAAATAGAAATGTACAGAAAAGCTTAAGAAAGAATTAATCCAAAATAATATCAACCACAAAGCGAAATATTTTCAACCTGAAATTACATGCGATTTCTTCTTTAAGTTGCCATAATTTGCTACAACGATCTCGCAATCGCACCCATAGATCGTGTGTTCTTGTTGAATTATGTATATAATATATTCACGATACTTTTCGTCGTCATTACATCAACCTTCTTGTAAATACACAAATTTTGAATACTATGTAGAGCCATTTTGTAAATATTACTATTTTAAAGTTAGAGAGCCGTGTAAAAAAGTTGTTTTACTTCACGAAAGAAAACATACGTCATTGATAAGTTTACTTAATCAATCATCTCTGAGAGCTGAGGGAGATTTCATGCTACGCGTAACAATTGTTTTGGAGACATTCAGAATATTAAATGATAACTGTAATTTAATTTATTCATCACTGCAATTGTATATCATTTTTCATTTCATATTTTTTAAAATCATAATTCTCAGCTAAATTTGGTTTTCAGAATTAGAATTGGTCTGATTTTCAATAGATCTATGACCCTTTAAAAGGTTTCCTTAAGGTTTGTTAATCCATTAAGATATATTTGTAGAATATCAATAAAATAAAAAATACCGAAATGTTTAAGGAATTTTGTGACCCAAGAAGACAAAAGTCTGTTGCAATGGCAAAAAAATATGTTCTTTCTCATTTGTTGTCGATTTTCTTTCTTTTTTTATAATGAAAAAAAGAGTACTTTGAAATCTATGTATTGATACTATTCAAAATAAAGGTTGTGATCTTTAGTCATTCTCATTTAAGACTTTCGTAATGAATAGTGTTTTCTTTTGTAAATAATTATTGTAAATGAGAGAATGTGAGACCACAGGTTTAAAAGTTGTATATCTGCAACTAATGTACATGTGATCTAGATTTGATTTTCATGCGCATGTATGCTAGACATATATATATATATATATATATATATATATATATATATATATATATATATATATATATATATATAAAGTTGTATTAATCCTTACTTTCAGAGTAATCAAATTACCATTTATGATACACTAGTTTCCTAAAAACGATAAGCCTTCGAGTTAATTGCTATATATCACAAAAGATATATATGAGAACCAAGCGATTAGCAAGGATGCATTAATCGATTCTATGCATTTATTTTTAATGTTTTCTCAAATTGATTGACAGTCTGTGCCATTTTCAGTCGCAAATAATTTGTGAAAGTACTCGACCTCACACGACTTAACTTCCCACAAGCCACATATGGATTTTTGAGCTTCTCGAGAGTCAGCAATACTGGTACGAGATCTTTCTCCTTAATCCGAGGAAAAGTTATTTTAAGATGAGATCAAATGGAAAAAAAGTTGAAAAAGTTTCATTATAGCACATACTACATCCTGTCCGTAAAATCAATCAATGTATTTGGATAAGAAATGTATACAACTTGTATAAATGAAGATGACTGGTTGGATAGTGAGTTAATGACAGCATATTTGATTTATATCTATAGAATAATTTGCAAAAGTCTAAAGTGAAATTATATGAATAAATGCCACGTGAGTTCAACAATGTTTTGATAATATGAACATTTAATATTTGAATATCATTGATATGTTTTCACATTAGTATGTCTTTGTAACGTTTACCTTTTATATCTACTGCACACTGTCATTATCATTTGAAATCCCAAAACTAAGCCAGTAAACACTTGACATCCTCTAAATTTAACCAGCTGTTTTGGTTGCCCACGTGTTTTATCGATTTGATTATGTAGCAAGGTTCTTTAGTGTCAAAAGATAAAGCGCGTTTTCAAACAATCAATCAAGACCGATGTTAGATGATATATACTGCAAGTGTACATCCGTTTTTCAATATTGTTTCATTAAATTATCAAGATCAAGTCTAAGTACACAATCAAAGCATTTATAAGAATATCTTATCGATAAGTGTTTTTTTGTTGTTTTTTTAAAAAGAAAAGTTAGATAAAAGAGGTAATTATGTGCCAAATATTACCTTATCTTTGGACAACATGTTCCTAGTTATGTTTTGATTTTTTCTAAAAAAAGTTTATCTTACATTTGTATCCGCATTCGTTTTTGTTATGTAATAAGAGGTAGAACCAACAGGTTATGATTGAAAATGATTTTCCATTTAAAACATTTTTCTGAAGCAATAATTCGCTGTACGGATACATTTCTCTATTCTAAAAAAAGACCACATTAAAAAGTTTTATTCTTACAAACCGTTGTTTTTTCACTATTTTAATCATGTACCGAACTAGATTCTTTAACGATAGTGTTGTAATAAAAGTATGAAAAGTGAAATAGTGTTGTCTTGACAATTATTTTTTGTACCCTTTTTTATTTCAGAGGGTTCAAATAAACTCCTTGTATGAGTTTTCATAATACATCGCTAACTTTGTGTAGTGTGGATGATATGATCAGAAATAATGATGTTGAACGTATGATTGGGTCGATAGTATTGGGTTGTTTTGGAGGAGGTTTAAATATTCCGCAAAATACACATACATTCCAGTCCTTACTGCAGAAAGCCATAAAACGAATCACATGTATATATGCTCACAAAAACGTTGTTTGGAATTGTACGAGATGCAAGAAAATAAAGGTGCAATCTGAAGAAAGGTATCAAACATTTCGTGATACAAGTGAAGGGCGTTATTCCCGAATTGCTTCTGACATATACGCTAATGAACATGCTTTTGACGAGGTGTGACCAAATATCTAATTGTTCAAGACAAACATTCAGGCCAAGTTACAAGATCATTTTAGCACGAAAAATGGCCTATATGGCACACACATTGCTTTTCCAAAATTTGACCTAGTGACGTAGTTTTAATTTTAAGTTATCAAATGTCGGACTCTTCGATGGCATGATAGGACAAATAATTCTATCATTATTGTGTACGTAAGGCTTGCAAGGTCATGTGAGAGTTAGATTTATCAGACCAGTGATGTCAAATACGCATTCATCTGTGGAAACTGTAATAGGAGAAACTAAACGTTGAATGTTTCTATTTAACATGCCGTACAACTGTACACCAATTCTATATCAGAGAATCTCCATAAATATCTATAATAATTGATGAATTGATGCGGATTTATCTTTAGAAATATGAAAATGTGAATGTTACATATTCATCTAAATAACTTGACTTACTTTCGAACTTTCAGAGATCTCACCTGAAATTATTTTGATTATATATAATAATATTATCTATATTTGTGATCTATAAACTAATGCGAGAAATCTGACGGGTCTAATCGCTGGCCCTGCCCTCTGAATTACTAATATAATTTTCGTTAATGCATCATTAACAATTGGCCATGCACTTGACTCCTCTGTCTCGGGTGGGAAAGTATAAATGTTCTCTTTGCGTGTGATATGACCTAAACCCTGATTGGACTGTCCCGAGTGTGCCTCAAATTATTAGACTTACAATTAGGGACAACCGCCGATGTCAATGACACGCATTGAAGTCACGACAAGCCACTCCAATAATTATCGATGATTTTGCATGGCTTGAAATTATTTACATGACTTAACCTTTATGCAATAAATGGATTTTCTATAACGCGTAATCTCTTTCAAACCTGGAGATTGGATATATATAGATTTGTATATCACACTTATAATTCTATGAATACGTTGTCGATGGGTTATCATGCCACACCCGATGCAGATACCACTGAATCGAATTCGCAATAATATCCTTTATATTCTCATCTTTAAATATATCAAAACGTATTGTATGATGTACACATGGAATACTTGGAAGTTATATTATTATTCCCTCTAAAAAAGCATACATGCTTATCCACTAATTTCTTTCTGCACTCCCCGGGAATAACGTCACGGTCCTAGCCATATTACGGCGAGAGAATATGCCAGCACGATACTATGAGCAGGGTAAACAGTTACCTTTTTATTGTCCAGTAAATCCCTGGGATGACTCCTTCCTAGCTGTGATAACATGGATCTCTAAGATAGAGGACAAAATACCAACGTAATATATTTCTGTAATACTAGGGGTGTATGATTACTGAATGATTGATATCAATATGAGAGAAATTGAACTCAAACTTTGTATAACGAAATTTTGCATTATCAACCCAATTGTTTTTTTTTGGGGGGGGGAGTATTTAAGTAAAGCCATAGTGCTGTAAGTTTCTTTGTCGGGGGTTAAAAAAGAACAAATAACAAAAATGTCAGATTTACCTAGTATATTTAGTAGACTAGCAAAATATTGTTTGTCGCAGGGAACGTTCCTGTATAACTATTTTTATAGATCATTAATATGTCGCAAAAGGCTGGGACTTGTTATGGGACAACTGATTTCTCGGGAAACCTTTTTCTTAGCTTAGTTGAGTACTCAATATTTGACAAGCTTTTGTCTATTATTAAGTTTACTTTTAGCAAGTCGGGATAGTATGTTAAACCTTGTCAAGTTGAACAAAATCTTTATTGGGAATTAAATGAAAAGCAAAGGACTGAAAGCACTGTTAGACTTTAATAGGGAGTCAATATTTCTTCTGACAAATGAATATATTAACAATTCTGACTTGAATTGGACAGTCAGGTGGTGTATACAAAGATCAGACTGCACTTATGTGCAGTCCTATCTTGATATATACCCCCTGACAAATCAGGAATTTTCCGGGCTGAGTATGACTATGGTTAAAACAAAAGCAATTCTGCTTAATTGCCTAACAAATTCTTTACTTAACCTTTTCCTGTCTTGCCGAATTTTAAATCAGTCGCAATTCAAAGGATTTGCAGACGAAAATTAAAAGTGGATTTAATTTGAAAAACAATCATTCGGTGGGGTAGAAAATATTGTGAAAAGGAAGAAATTGCTAGTTACAAGCAATTTCCTATTTTTCAACACTGCTTTCTCAATCATAAAATCACAGGGACCTAAAACAGGAAAGGCTTATTAAGATGTTATCTAGCTCGGCGGCAGCAGCTCTCGAGACGGATACGACATACATTGGAAAACCTATGTTTTGCAATGTTTTGAATGGCAGCTAGTAAGGAGTGAGTACTTGTGTTTACCTGTTAACTTTAACTTTGAATATGGATCTGCCTGTAGATCACTGTCATACAGACGAATACAGTATATAAGAAATATATTCATTCGAAACTTTTAAAGTAAACTTTATTGCTAGACGGAGTTATTTGCAATAGTTTCGAATTCGAGAAGTTTTCCAAGCCGTGACACCACTTCATGTCTTAGTCGTCGACGAATCTTGGTGATGAGAACAGCTGAGGTGGTACTTCTAGAAGTTTTAGCGTTCCAGACGACCCATGGAATTGTTGGCATGTGAGGATGCGAGCCACGAGTGAAAGTTTACTTTCGTCCAAAACCTCTAAATACGCGTAATAATGGACGTGATTTACATGGCAACATAATGACTTCATCATAATCTTGGGACATTCTTAGGTGACTTTCAGTAGCTCTAGATAGAACGAAAGTTGGGCTAAATCTTTCAAATTAGAAGTGTATTATTTCGATAATATCACTGTTCTTTTAAACAAGTGTGTGTTTGTGTGTGAAATAATCAAGTGATAATTCACCAAGAATCTCAATAATCAACCAGAAAGCATTAACTGTTGAAATGCTGAATTCAAACCCTACTTAGAGATTTGCTTTAAAAACAACGGACTTACAGCACTGGAAAGTCTTAATGCGGATCGATAATCCTTTTGAAAATTTATTATTTAAACAACTCTGCCTTACAGGGGACAGACAGGAGGTGTAGATCAAGATCAGACTGCGCTTATGTGCAGACTGATCTTTGTCTATTCCTCCTGCCAAAACAGGAATATTACAGGCTCGGCATAACAAGGGTTAAAGCATTAACTTTCGCAATTCCACAATCGGAGACACTATAAGAATCCACCATGTACGACGGTGAGCGACCCATATTAAATATTCCGACGCCATGAGTTATTTCTTCGGGTCTTAAATAATTTTGGGGACTTTTTTTAATATTGTCGAACAAAATCCATTACATTTAAGCTCCAATTCTGGCAACTTTAATTTCAAAGTAGGATGCTGTAGATTTTATGGTCAATGTGTTCATATATAACAAAAGAACTGTCTGCATTATTGAGGCAAGCATTTTTTACACAAATTGAAGGACAGAGATACATGCAAAATATGCAGAGCAGAAATGGTTATAATTTTTATTATTTTGGGTTGTACAAAAAGCGATCCCTGTCATACTGTGGGTAGTATATTATTTTACAAACTATCACGAATTAAAAATATAGATGTACAAGTTATAGTGAGTGATCAAAGGTCAAATTTAGCTATACAAGTATAGACAAACTAGACCTTTGATTACTCGCTATAACTGGTACATCTATATACCTTTACTATAGACACATTATTTTTCATTACTTCTCGACGATGTATCTCCCTGTCCAGAAGGTATTTCTTCACTATTCCATATTATTCGTTTAATTGTTCATATTTGAAGATAGAAAGTTTAGAAACTTATGAACCTTTAAAAAAGTAGCTTAAAAACATCCATAGAATTTTCTAGGACGTCTCAAATCTTATATTTGTATTACTATTTCAGTAATCAAACCCATTCCCACATTATCCTGTTTTTGAAAGCCCACATGGAAAGCTTTTGAAAACATTGTTGGAAATGAAGAAATTATTGCTCGTTACAAACAGTATCTTTATAATCCACTATGTTTTCTATCCAAAAAGACAAAGATTTTTAAAATTCCAATGAATAAAAATTGTTGTCTGCAACTTCTTTGAATTTGGACCAGGTTAGCATTTTGTTGTATCGTTATATGTTAAGGTAAATGGCTCATTCAAGTGCCTTTTCCCTCAAGTTTGTGACCAAAAGTCCACCATGTAGACACACTTAGAGTAAGACGATATTGACAATTTCTCCCATGAGAAATTCCAAATGAATTTTCGCTTTTCTCCTTTTCGTAATACCCATTGCGAAACACCAATAAACAAATTTATCTCTAATTTTTCTCATGTTTGTCCCCGCGGAAGACGACATTATCTGAACCCTTCTGGTTCTGGCACACATTAAAATGGCTACCCACGAAAAGTTATACACTTCGTAGATTTTCTCGAGATAATATAGATTCTCTTACGATTTATTCCACCTCTTGATATTATATCTGGTCTAGTTTAGACAAGTGAAATGTGCATTCGTACGTCTTTCAAAAGCTGTCGACTTGTTCGTACCAAGTGTATGTCTGAGAAAGAGAGTATATGCAACCCATTCCCACACAATGCCACCTTTTTACGTGCCTCCATAAAATAGTTCAGGAAAACAATTTCGAAAATGAAGAGATTGCCTGTCACAATTGATTTCTTCATTTTCGACATTGCTTTTTACCCAGAATGACAGAAATATTTGAGTTTCTAATAATTTGAATTATCCTCTACAACGTCTTTGAATTTGTACCAGTCCAATTTTTTCGCGCTGTAAATTGGTTAAGTATGTTTATGCAAATACCGATCACTATCTATCTGTGCCTGTGGAATCGTGGATGACTCCAGACTGCGTTCTGCGTATTTCGGAGATTTACAGTTATAAATGTGGATACAGTGTGATCTCAACTTCTTCCACATAAAAATATGAATCAAGCTACAATTACGACGTTTAAGAACGACAACGACGACATGGAAAACAACAACGCAAACTTTTATTGATCTATGCCCATTTCCACATTGTATCAATAAGTGTCCTTGGCCCTTTACATATACATATTTAACATTTTGGTACGACATGTGTAACAATAAAATTACTTACTATCTATAGCAAATTGTATGTTAGAGGATTTAAATACATTTATAATTTTCAATACATTTCAACTGCTGAAACTAATATTATTTTACTAATAAGACTTTACGTTTTTCATATGCATAATTGATCAACCTATTTTTGATATCTACTTCGTTTTTCCGTGTCTTACTTTACCAATTAACATTCAGCGAAACTTTACACTTGCTCAAATCTAAAGAAGTTGTAGATGACAATTTTATAAAACATTGGTATTTCGGGTTTTAAAAAATGTTTTCAAAAGCATTTTTCTTCAGTGGTGCCAAAAAGCGTCACTCTGTGGGAATGGGCTAAACCTAATTTATAAAGATGGAGCTAGAAGGGCTAGAACTTTGATATTATGCATGAAACATCAGTACCTCTTTCAAAAAAGCTAAGACCATTAACCGGGAGTCCCCAGGTGCGATGCCCCGAGGATGGGTGTTCTATATACGAAAACAAAGAAAGATCTTTCAACCACATCTCATCCCAAACCATCAAGCCAATTCAAACCAGATATGGCAGAAATGTTCCTTAGGCGGTCCCCTTTAAGAATAGCTTAACGATTGAAATCCGTGGAAAATTCCAGGTGCCATGGCAACAAAAGTAGAATTTAAAAAAAATCTTTAAAATTCTTCTTCTCCTGACCCAGAAAGCCTAGAGCCTTGATATTTTGCTTGAAACATCACTATATTGACCTCTTTCAAAATAGCTAAAATCATTACCCATGGGTCCCAAGGGGAGGAGCCCCATGGTAGGGTTCTATATAGAAACAAAAAAGGATTTTCAAACGAAATTTACTCCAAAATCACTGGGTCAATTTCAACTGAATTTGGCAGAAATGATACTAAGGTGGCCCCCTTCAAAAAAAGCTAAAAGAATTGAAATCAGTTGAAAACTCCGGTATCATAATCCTTGACATTAAATTTGACTATTGAAAGAAAAGGAGCCTTTATCTCGGATGAGCGCTCCAGTGCCAATTGGCCTCTTGTTATTGGTTTTGCGACTCAAACGTCGGAAATACAGTTTGAATAAGCTCATTCAAACTGTATTCGCGAAGTTTAGATCGCTAACCAACTATTCCACTTTTTGTTCCATGCTACTGAATATTACTTTTATTATTATCATTTTTCCAAAATAACGCAGTCAGAGTTTAGTGGGAGTGACTAGATACGTCATTTGTCCGAATTCTGAAAAAAAAATCTTCCAGATGCAGCACTGCAGTTGGTATACATGCATATATATGTGTGTGTTTGTACTATGATACGAGTAAAGAAGCCAGGTCGAGTTATTGACAGAAGTAGTGCTAAGACGATATTAGGTGCCCTAAGAGGCTTTATGTCTGGAAAACCGCCATTTGTCTTTCAATAAATATGACGGGTCACGCAAAAAGAGGCCATCGAAAGAACACGAAGAGTATCGACCCTTGACAGACATGAGTGATTCGAAATGATTCAAGTTTGATATTTTTTCAGGTGTAATGGTCTGTCTACCCAAGTATATAACCGTTTTGAAATATCGACCACGTCTAACGTACATTTGATTCCACCTTATTGCGTTCATTTTACATGGACTTCCAAGATTGATCTTTTAGCCATTCCCACACAAACCCCCGTTTTTGGACCCCCCTCCCCCTAAAAAGTTTTTATAAATATTGTGGAGAACGAAGATATTGCTTATTATATGCAATACCTTCATCATCCATTACGATTTCTTCCCCAAACACGAAGATTTTTCGAAAGTTAATCACTTAAAAATGGTCGTCTGTAACTGCTTTGATTGGGGCCTGTCTTAACCCTTTCCTGTTTTTCAAAATTTTAGATTTGTCCAATTTCAAAGAAGTTGCAGACGACAACTAGAAGTGAGTGCAATTTGAAAAGTAACCAACCTGTAGGGTAGAAAATATTGTGGGCTAAGAAGAAATTGCTTGTTACAAGCAATTTCTTCTTATCCCACAATATTTTCTCCAGTATAAAAACTCAGGGACGTAAAATCCAGGGATTAACCAGGAAAGGGTTAAACTATGTCGTCATGTAATGTATTTAACGGTAACATTTGTAATACCACGAAGGAACATGATGGTATCTTCACAGACCGACCAGGATCGAGATTTTTCGCTCATCTGGATTTTCTGAATCGATCTAAGAAATGTGATTTTGCATACTATATCATGTAAAATTTTATTAAGCCATCACTAATTGACTAACTGACTGTCAATCAAGGGATCAACCGACCAATCAAATAATTCATTCAGCCCGGAATTGAGTTTTGATCTCCGAAATTGGCCGCCATTTTGTTATTCTTTTTGTTGGTTTGGCGACTCAAAGGTCGTACTTACAGCTTATACAAGCTGTAGTTGCGACGTTTAGGTCGCCAACCAATCACATCATTATTCTGTTACATGCTATTGGCTGTTAATTTTGAAAAATAACGCCGTTTTAAATCGAAGTGGGTCTTCGAGTTTGGAGTAAGAGGGCGTGGCTAAAGGAGTAAGTGGGCGGGGCCAGCGGTAGGCCAATTGACAACTTTGGATCCTATCCCTTTTTTCATTTTTTTCTTTTACGTAGAACCAAGAAGAGCTTTTTTGTCTGACGGGTAACATGTCGATCTTATGCACGATAAATCTACTTTCCTTGAAATCGGTCAATAGCACCCCTGGATAACTGTATTTCCAAACACGTTCTTTTCTTCTCAACCATAGATAGAGAGGGCCATGTTCATGTTCATCAAATATATATTGTCCCCGCCCTCTGAGCTCCAACAGGAAGTTCTACTTCAATATTAAACGGCGTTATTTTGAAAAAAAATATATAGATATTGTCCATGTAAAAAAAAAAGCAAAATGGTTGATTGGCGACCAAAGCGTCGTAACCACAGATTGAATAAGCTGTAGTTACGACGTTTTGGTTGCCAAAATGACAAAAATATTTAACATCTAAAAGCTAATAGTCGTAACAAAAAAACGAAAATTTGCCATTTGGGTGTTGAAATCTTCATTTTCTGTTTCATCAAATTAGAATTTAGAAAAGAAGACCGGATTCTAATATAAGGTTTTGGTCCTTTACCAAACTAATATAAATGTATTAAAATGTGTGGCAGGGTTCGGCTCTTTTATATTTCTTGCATTCTTGCTTAACGCTGCTTTTAAGACTTTTAGGTCATATCGCGGCGGCTGGAGCACCCAACATTGGATTCCTGGTATATTAACCTCCAGCTGCTATCCCACTTTGGTTTACGATTTTCCACCCATTTGTGAGAGACAAATGACGGAGGGATATTTTCCGCCGCCGGGGATCGAACCCAGAACACCCCATGACTGAAGATTGGGAATCTGATGCGCTACCAACTGCACTATGACGGCGGCTAATGGCAAATTCTTTATAAGCTCATAATACAATCAAAGTAGTGAAAGTACTGATGATGGACGTCCGTATTGGCATAGTAGAGTGACATGCCCGTTGTGGTGTACAAAATGGCAATTGTCATATAGATAATCTTTTTAAGCATAGCCTCTCGCCTAGCCTGGCTTGTTTAATAGGTACATGTAAAACAGGATGTTTTTATTCTAGAGTCTTGAGCACGATCACAAGGTCGGGAAAAATGCCATTGTTACACACCTCATTTGTCTCTCACCGATGGAAAAATGATAAGGTATTTTCCTGTTCAGTTGGCTGAGCAGCTACAGACGTAATGGCCCAAATTTATTGTTGAGCTTGTACTTGTTACTGGAATGAAAAATGACAGGAAGCCATGGTTTGGTGCACCAACCAACCGCGGTTTTACTGAAATACTACTGAAAGTCGCCTTAAACCAAATCACTTGAATGCAGTCTAACTAGCTTTTAAGATCAACTGTTTTTATTTTTTACTTTCGAGATTATCTCTTTGCGAAGACAATCCACAAATAAATAAGATATCATTTAAGAAACTTGGTCAACATTAGATCAGCAATTTTCATTGAGAATTTTCACCTGTTTGCACGAAACAAATGATAGGTTTTGCATATCTTTTAAACCTTCCGTGGTCAAGCAGAAGCTGAACCCATTCCAACACAATCACGCTTTTTTTACGCCTCTGAAGAATTGGATTAAGAAAAACCTTGTTAGAAAAGGAGAAATTGCTTGTTTCACAATGTTTTCTACCCTAACGAGGCCTTACTTTTCAGTCTCAAAGCGATTTGAATTGTTGTCTGTAACTAGTCCAAATTTGGATCCTTTGGTAATAGCTAATTTAAAATAATAATAAACATATTTAAATATGTAACTGCAAACCTTATCACTCCCGCGGTATAAAGCTGGTATGCCGAGTTCTCAAAATAAAAGAGAAATTACTCACTATATCATTGAAAGACTCTTGTGTCTCTTTTTCTTTCTTTAAAAGTAATCTAAGTTGAATTAAACTAATTTTTCGCGCATTTAATGATTCTTTCAAGCCAGTCATACTTGCATGTAAATATTTCTAACCTTTTATAAAAGTTTTGCGTAGCTCGTAATAATGAAAACATTTCAGGATAAAGGAAAAATCATCCTTCATAACTCATTTACTGCTTATTTGATAAACACTTCGTCACAGACTGTTTGCAGAGCATGATTTTGTTAAGTAATCGATTTTTCAAATGTTATTATGGTAAATAGATAAGATAAAGTAACTAAGGACTTAATCCATTACAACATGACAAAATCTTAGACTGGTTCAAATTTAAAGAAGTTGCACACGACGATTTCAAGTTAATTGAATTTATAAAATCTTTGCTTTGTAGGGCAGAAAACATTGTGAACATTGAAGAAATTACTTGATACTAGCAATTTCTTCATTGTCCACTATGTTTTCAAAAGTTTTTTTTTCTTAAGATACGTAAAGAAGCGAGATTGGGTGGTTATGGGTTAAATAGCATGCTTTGAAGGGGTTATCCATAATATGAATAAAGTTAATTCGTGTGGCCATACAAAGCAGTGCGCATTGAGAAGGCTTTGATCAGACTAATTTTGAACATAATATGCTCAAGTGAGCTAAAAATACCTAGGAGGTGAACTTGCAGGCAGAGTTTGTAATATTTCTGAAATACATAAGAACTAGTTTTTATGGCTTAGGAATTTAATGGATTTAGTGGTTAAGCCTCCAGTTGCAGTTTGCACTCGTTTAAGTCTAAGAGGATCGAAAACAAAGTACTGAAAGTACTGTAAGCTAGCAAAGCAGTGTTTTGTTTATTAATTTTCTCTGTCATATGTTATCATGATAAAGAAACGAGGTTAAAGTAAACAAGGAGTAAATCCATTCCCATAAAATCCCTTCTTTTTACGCCCCTCAAGAAAATACGTGTAGCTGTGGAAATCAATGTGGAAAATAACGAAATTGCTATTGTAGAATTTTCAGCAATTTAAAAGTGTCGTCTGCAACTTCTTCGAAGACATTTTGAAGTCATTTTGAACACGATGTTCTCAAGTGAGCTAAAATACCTAGGAGATGAATTTGCATGCAGAGTTGACAATATTCCCGATATACATATGAACTACTTTTTACGGCGTAGGCATTTGACGGATTAAGTTGTTAAGCCTTCAGTGGCAGATTGCACTCGTTGAAATTTGAGTCGACCTCAAAATTTTGTCTGTTAACTTAAGCTATCAAAGCTGACGATTTGCTAGCTAAAAAATGTGTCTGCTTACTTAACTTTACTAGCTTAAAATCGATAAGCCAATCAAATCATATATCTAGGACGAGGTGAACTTTGACCTCCAACATTTATGTTGAGATTTCCGTTCGTTACGCGACCTAAGCATCGTAAATACAGCTTTTCCAAGCTGTATTTACGACGTTTGGGTCGCCATCCAACCATTCTACTTTTTGTTAGATGTTACTGTAAACCTAATGTTTTCTATCCAATGCATTTATACTTCTTTTGATCCCTACCGAGACATGGTGTGCACAAGTCTTTCAACTAGGACAAGCCTACAACTTTTTTCATCTGGAAATGAGTTGAGTTAGCTTATATCATATTTTGCCTGTAAAAGACTGGAATCCTTGACTGGTAAACATTCCTTATATACCAGCGATTCTAGTAATCACCGGTGCGCTTTCCTAACCATCAAAATTATAAACTGAATGTGCTGTTAGAATGTTTTGGAGTGCAATCGCGGGAACTTTACACAGAGCAGTAAAACGCATGTACTTTTGATGATTTTTGACCCTTTCCTATGTTTCAAACAAATTAGAAACATATATACTTATGACCACTCGAGATTGAACTTTTTATGGCCGGTCTGTCGGATAACGTGTAAAAGCTGTCATCCGACTATTAATCATATTAGTCCATCGACTACTAACTAAACCCAGCCACAGAGTGTTCGAAATCTTTGATTATCCGTGAACTGGTCTTTATTTGGGGCTGGTGAGTGTCCCCGGTCATCTTTGGTAAATCTAATTTAATCTTGAAAATTAAATTCGAAAAAATAAAAAACTCTAACAATTTGTAACATCAGACTTTCTTGGTTGATCGCTCTTCAGAAAGTAACATATAGCCAGATTGGGCTCCTCAACTTGTCCATTGTGCATCGATATACGACTGTGACTTATAGTACCTTACTTGGGCCGTTGGAGATCTTACAAAGCTGGATGATCAAGAAACTTTGACGGTATTTCTTTTAACCCATGCTGAATAGAATTATTGTTCAGAATTGCCTTAAAATCAAACTACTGAAAGGCCCTGATCTTTGTTTTGTTTTTGTTCTTAAGATTTATAAATATCTCCGGCTTATTCGCAAAACAGATTGTTGTAGACTAAGTCTAGACTGCGAATATTTGCAGGCTGATCTTAGTCTATACCTCCTGCCAGAGAAGAAATATTTCGGACTCAGCATGGCAAGGGTTAAGACTTTTTTTTAAGTTTAAGTATTTCAAGTTGACGACTCTGATACGACTAGGTTACACCACTGCCTCGTAAATATGGACTGTATAAATATTGTTTAATCGAGTATAGGTCTTAATCATTTAACCCATTCCCACACAGTGTCGCCCCTCAAGAAAACTAAAAGGGTAAACACTGTGTAAAATGAAGACATTGATTGTTACAAGCAATGACTTCATTTTACACAATCTTTTCTACCCAGAAAGGTAAAAGCATCTTAAATTTCACAAACTTTAAATTGCCGTCTGTAACTCCTTTTAATTAAGACTAAAAAACTTTCGAAAGTATTGTGGATAATGAAGAAATTGCTTATCGAGCAATTTCTTCATTGTCTACAATATCTCGAGATCTTTTGGTGTGTGTGTTTTTGTTTGTTTGTTTGTTTGTTGTTCTTTTTTTTGGGGGGGGGGGGGGTCACCAATTTTAAATTGTCGTCTAAAAATTCTTTTTAATGTGACCAGTCTAATTTTTCATCGAGGGACACAAGGTTAATCCTAACCTGTACAAACCCGGGTTTTGTTTGGCTGTGATTTTATGACTGATTGATTGATTGAATCGGGTTAACGCCACTTTTAACAGTATTTCAGTTATATCGCGGCGGCTGGAGCACCTAACAATGAATTCCTGGTATTTCTCTCATAAGTACTACCACTACACCCTTTTTTAGCCTCAAGCTGCTGTCCCACTTTGGTTTACGATTATCCGCCATGCATTGGTTAGAGAAAAATGTCGGAATGAATATGTGCCGCCGCCGGGGATCGAACCCATGACATCCCATTATCGAAGATTAAGAGTCTGACGCGCGGCTCAGCTGTGATTTTATACTTAAGAAAACATCATGGGAAAGGGAGAAATTGCTTGTCACAAGCAATTTCTCCTTTTCTCAAAATAATTTCTTTTCTAATTGCATATAATTTTCAGTGTCATGTGCAATCTCTTTGAATTTGGACCAGTCTAAAATATCAAAAAGCGGAAACAGGTAAAGGTAAAAATCATTAATACCAAAGATTGGCAGAATGACAGTCGTATATAATATTGTATTCTATTATTTGACAATTTTCAAAGAAAATATCTCTTTTGAATGACAAGGCTGGACAGGTTGTTAAATCAACCATAAACTATTTGAAGCTGATATTATTCAAGCGGGAGAATGTGATTGGGTACGTTCATCTTAGAGATTCAATTAGAAATTTTCTTCTGTCTGTCTGTCTGTGCCAGATCCCTAGAAAAGGAGCGCTAAGAAGGGATGGGGATGCTAAGAAGGGATGGGGGCTACTAAGAAGGGATGGGGGCTGCCAAGAAGAGATGGGGCTGATAAGAAGGGGTAGGGGCTGCTAACAAGAGGTAGGTAAGCCCTTCAATATCTCTGAAAGTGACAAGAGTCGCTTTATATCCTACCCGGCGATAAAATCGGAGGGGAATTGACCAATCGCTTGCCCCGCCCACTGATTAATTTGGACCCGCCCATTGACTCCGACAGGAGTTCCGCTTCGATCTTTAACGGCACTATTTCGTAAGATTTATAGCCAGTAGCATGTTACAAATAAGAAGAATGGTTGTTTGGCGACCTAAACGTTGTAACTAAGGCTTGAATAAGCTGTAGCTCCGACGTTTAAGTCGCCAAACCAACAAAAATGATTCATCAAAATGGCGGCCAATGTCGGAGTTCAAACTGAAATGAATGCTTTCATTGGTCGACCTATTATTTGATTGACAGCTGTGATTGGTCAATGGTTTTATCGGTGTCGGTTTGTCTTTGTTCAGTATTTTGCAGTTAACGGTTTCTATTGTATGAATAAAGTTCATTAGTTAATCTATTGAACTTTGAAATTTACGAAAATAGTTTGACAATTAACTTTAGGCTTATCATTTTCTATGTGGTTGTTTTCATATTCGCGTATTTACATGCACCGTCTACCAGGATGTTGGAAATTAGTCAGAGTTAAAAGATACATTTAACGTTCTAGATTTTAACCAAATTTATGGATAGCTGTCTTCCGCTAAATGACCCCTACAATAATTTCGAGTTAAATATTAAAGGGTCATAGGTCCGAGGAGGGTAAGAGGCCATAACCAAAAATGTAATATGCACATCTTTGCTTAATATTGAGTCCACGTGTGAGATTTCAATTAAATCCATTTAGTAGTTTATGAGAAAATGGGCGAACAAGAAAAAGCTGCAGACCGACAGGCTGACCGACAAGCTGACTCTTGTAAACACACGTATGCCATAAACATATTTATTGGGTGCTGGGGCGGAATACAAAATGAGATTTGACATAGTGGCGGAGCTTTTAATCCATAAGGCTTGACCAAAATACGACCTACTGCTCGACAGACATCATTTTTATGGACTCCCAAGGATCAGTGTTAAACAGTTTGGACAATCCAGTAAGATGTTAATAGGTTAGAAGAAAAGTAGTGCCGAGTTAGGTTCGATTTATCATTTTTCAAAACCTGTCTCCCCAAAACAACAGTATATATTAAAAATTCTATATAATTCGCATAAAGACATCTCTTAAATACGAAAACACCCACCAATAACCCACTTAGCGTATACGAGTTGAAAAAGAACAAAATCAATGAAACGAACACGGTCTTATCTCAAACTTTAGCTAGGCCTATCTCAATTTCTTTCGACTTCTTTTCAAATATTCAAGACTCTAGATATGTTTGAGGATGTGGACTGTTCCTTAACCAGTTTTGTGTTTCATTGTTAAAAGTATCAGCAACTAAGCAAAAGAACCTTGATTAAAACTGCACTAAGCTTTCCACTAATTGTGATAAAATTGCAATCTATTTCTTTGACCCCCCCCCCTTCCCGTCCTTTTCCATTCAAAGTCACTTGAATTGCAACAACACCTGCAAATTTGAAAACGTAGCGAAAAGTTCCCTCCTTTGGCATCGTTTTCACTTGGCTTTAAACACGTTTTGAAATCATCGGTAAATATTGCTCTAAAAAGAGCTTCAAGTTTAGTTGATAACTCTGCCATTAATGTAAATGCTCATTCGTCACAATGCACATTGACAACCTTAAAATTGACATCAAAAAGAAAATTACAAGGAAGATATTTTCCCTTTTATCATGTTATTTGTCATTATTCTGTCCGCGAACAATGTTCTTCTCTAAAATTAAACAAACTGCGGCCATTTATACATTTAGACTGCTTATTTAGCACGGTATGTATACTACATGTACTTCGAATAATTAAGAAATTTCCAAAAAATTAGTTTATTGTAAAATTTAGAATGGGTTGGCGAATACGTACTAAATTCAATTTAGTCTATTCTTTAGATTTAGAGGGGTAATTCAATTTGGTTTTCGTTGGTAAATACGCGTTTTGGTTTTCGCACACCACTACTACCTCGGCATCCTTTCGAACCTGCATTTCGAAAAGTCTATTTATGATAAAATAACATGAGTAGTATGCACCTTTCTCCTAAATATGTTCAAAAATCTAATTCAACGAAATCTATCAGTGTTAATTTTAAGACTAATAACCTCTCATTGCTTCAAAGACTGGCTGATTGATTGTAAATGGTTTAACGCCAATTTCTGTTGTATTTCAGCTATATCTCGGCGGCCGATGCACCTAATCCTATCTTTTTTCCCACCCGAGTCCGTCTACAAGCTACCGACAACTCATCCTACTTAGGTGCACTACTTATTATCCGCCCATTTGTAAGAGACAAATGGCGCATTCATGTCGCGATGACTTCTATCAAATGTCGCAAAAAATATTTACTAAGCCATGGTTTGATTTTACGACCACAGCGCGTTACCGACTGGGTTAACAATATTTTATTGTATTGTGTTATTTTGTTTCTTTTCCACAGAAAATGGAATATAACAAAAAACCAAAGACAGATTCTGCGTCTTCCTTTTGATATAAGTTCCATACACGAATCTTGTTGGGTTAATTGAATGGGGGTTTACCACCAATTCAACACTTATTTTAGTCCTATCGTAACGGCTGGAGCACCTAACCACAGATTCTTGGTATTTATTGCACCAGTACTACCATCGCGGCATCCTTCTCGAGACTCCATCTGCTCATCCAACTTAGTTCAAGGATTAACCACCCATTGGTAGCAGAAAAACGTCGGAAAGGTTATTCGCCATTATTTGAAATATTCCGTTTGGATTTCGCAAAAGGCTTAATTGATTTAAAATCTATGAATTACAAATGAAGTTTTTTTAATGGTATTCTTGTGGGAAAAGCAATATTATAAGATTAGATACATTTCATTTAATGTTTGATAGGGTCAAGCTCTAAAGAAAGAAAACCTTCAGTCCGATTAGCTCAGTTCGTAGAGCACCCAACTTCAAACCTTGAGAACACGCGATCAAGCCCAAGGCTGACCTAAGTAACAAACCAGTTGTACTTCGGGTCAGACGTTAAACCGAATCAATGTGTGACTGAGCAATACATCGATCATGTTTAAGGACTAGGCGGGGCTCCTCGTACTTTTGTCCAGTATCCTTGCACTATCCCCGTAACTACTAACCGTTTTCTGGATGCGCCGCTCATTTGGGCAATTGCAACGGTAGGAAAGATAGATAAACGAAGATACACACAATCGCTCCAAACATAAAACCCCGTATGAAAAGATCGAGGGTGAATCACGAGACTTTTCAAAGTGTCTACTTTGTATAAATTATTTTTGTTGAAAATGGTTGTTAAGGGCCACAAGCACAACAAATAACCGTGTATGATAACAATGCGAGCTTGACAGCTAACGCAATCAGGCCACTCAAAAAAAGGTTTCACCCAAGTAACGATAGACGAACCCTAGGAAATACAAGATGAGTATTTTTTAATTTATGTTTTCATCAATGAGTATCTGCGGGTCTTGTTTAAAGAATGTCAAATTCAGAATCAATCCCTAAATGGGGAACAGGACAAGAACGTGTCGGATTCCGAGTATCTCAAACAGCTGACCACTCGCACTCCCTTATGTTCGCACTACGCTTAGTTCGTATAAATTTCCTCGGTCCCATGCGCTACGAACTACCGAAGTTTTACTGTATTTCGCTAATGGAATCCTCGAACCTGGAATCAAGGCAACGAAAGCACAGAATTACCGGTAAAAGTTTCTAAATAAGGAAAAAAACAAACATTACGAGATTGACCAAATTTTGGACTAGTCCAAATAAAAAGAAATTGCAAACAACCATTTAAATTACATTTAAACGAAAAGAAACTGCTAATTACGTGCAATTTCATCTTTTCTCAATATATTTCTGAAATTTTATTTTTTCCTAATTGCGTAAAATGCTGGATTGTATGGTTATGGGTTACACGATGAGTTTATCAGGATTACCAATTGGCCATATCTATATGGCGGTCGTCGAATGCGTCTGGTTGGAAATGCTGAACTAAAGATAGCCTGCTGATAACGAGGTTCCAGCGCTGGATTCTCTTTTGATAGTAAAAACCAATTGTTGATTGATTGATTGAATGTGGTTTAACGCCGCTTTTAACAGTATTTCAGTCATATCGCGGCGGTTGGAGCACCTAAAAAAGGATTCCTGGTTTTTCGCAAACCAGTACTACCACTACATCCTTTCCTAGCATCCAGCTCCTATCCCACTTAGGTTTACGATTATCCAACCATTGGTGAGAGACAAATGTCGGAAAGAATATTAGCCGCCGCCGGGGATCGAATCAATGACAACCCATGATTGAAGATTAGGAGTCTGACGCGCTACCGACTGCGCTATGACGGCGGCAAAAAAGGAATGTCTCGGTAGCGAAGTCGCGTGGATTCTTATGCGGGTTGTAAGTTTGAATTGAACTGCACTGAGTTACTTTTCTGTGGTGGCTATTAAAATGGAAAATATGATTGTCCAACTCACAGTTGGACTCGGAAGACTTATGTTGCTGTTTTCTCGAATCGACGAGTTTTTTTCCTTGAGGATAAATCCAAGTCCATCTACAGGGATAGTGTTGAGGGGTAATAAAAAGTATCTGGGCAAACACATTCCCGACCTTGTTTCCCCTTTTGACCTAGAACAATGGTCCGATCTTGTATTCTTAATTTGAACTTGCACCTTGGCCCGACCCTGTTACTAGAATTGACCTTGTGCAATGATCCGACCTTGACAGTTAGTTGTTACGGGTGATAGTGCAAGGATACAGGACGAAACTGCTGAGAGCTCCGCCTGGTTCTTCAACGTGCTCGATGGATAGCAAGGTCATACGGGGCCTCGGTTTAACGTCTAATCCAAAAGACAATTAGTTTATAAGTTGATACGGTCGACTTTAACCCGTAATCTCGAGGTATGAAGTCAAGTGCTCTACCAACTAAGCTATTCGGGCTGACCAGCTGACCTTGCACACGGGCCAATTCTAATATCCCCAAACGACCTTGTATACAGGCCCGAAATTTGTCTCCCCAAATTACCTTGTGCAACGATCCGAATTTACCTCTGCAGCTGACCTTGGCCCGACGTTAACTATGCAGCTGGCGTTATACACTGGTCCGACCGTGACTGACCCAACATACTGGCACGACCTTATTTCCCCAACAGACGTTCTACACTGGCCCGACTTTGTCTCCGCAATTGACTTATACACCGATCCAACCCTACCTTTGCAACTGACCTTATACAATGACCCGACCTTGTCAACCCAAATGACCTTGTACACTTGCCCTACCTTGTCTCCACAACTGACCTTGTACAGGCTACAGTCCCGCTGGTTTCCTACACTGTCCCGACCTTGTCTCCCAAGCTGATCTCGTATACTGGTCCGATCTTAAATCTGTAGTTAACCTTATACACTGGCGCGACCGGGTCTCCCTAGCTGGCCATGTACACTGACCCTACCTTGTCATCACAACTGACCTTGTACACTTGTCCGACCTTGTCTCCACAAGTGACCTTGTATATTGGTCCGATTTCGTCTCTCAAACTCGTTTTGTACACCGTCCTGACCTTGTCTCCCGTCCTGACCTTGTATACTTGCCCGACCTATACTCATCAGTTAACCTTTTAAATTGGCCCGATCTTGTCTTCCTAGCTTACCTTGTACACTTGTCCGACCTCGTTTTTCCAGCTGACGTTGTACACTATATACCCATCCTTGTCTCCCAGAAGGAGCTTGGACCTGTGGACCTTGAACACTGGTCCGACCCTTTCTCCCAAACTGAAAGATTACAATGGCCCGACCCTGTCTCCCAAAACTGATGCGGTACACCGACCCGACCTTGTCACTCCCAAACTGACCGTTTACACTGAAAAGCCTGGATTATGTATCTTCATTTTGACGTAGGGGTTACAATCCAAACCGTTTACGAACTTCTTCTTTCTCTACTTCTTTAAAGTTTGACCGATCCCTAATCATTGATTCGTAGACCAGTTTTTTGCAAGCATCTTAATTCTTAATTTACTAGTGTCGAATTCAGTGTCGAACTATTAGGACAATGTTGTGCCGCATCATACAAGCCCAGTGCGAAATGAATGAATGAAATACGGTAACCTATTCATGCTTAATTCATGAATTAATAACAAGTTGTAATATGTCCTCCAAGAGTGACCTTAACCTTGAACTTTTGCATGACTCTAAATGTCATTGTGCTCCATTACTTGTTACAATCATTTTCTCTTTTTCTCCCTATATTTCCCAAAGTTGTATTTCTTCCGTGCGTAAAAATGCGGAATTGTGTTCTTTATCTTCGGAGAGGTGGCATTTTTCAAAAACTGTCAATCTTCGGAGAATATTACGAGCGCAGACAAGGGGGGGGCTAACAGAGTATTCAAGGGAGATAAACCAGACCGGTACACTGGAGTTGCGAAGTCGAAAACACCAAGAAAATGTTAGCAGTCAACTATCTGTCAATCTTGTTCCTGATTGTGCCATTTGTCTGTTCTGATAACACACTGGTACAAGTTAACTTGGTATGTTTACTAATTTCATCATTTGATCCGTACTCAAAAGGTTGTCATTAATTCATCGGTTGTATAAGACACGCCCCCAGATAAGTTGAGTGAAATTCGGATGCGCCTTTGATTTCGGACATCTAGAGAAACTCCTCTAAGTATCAAGGGTATCCGCAGACATGCCATTCGTCCCGGATTAAGCAGGACACTACCGGATTTTCAAAGTCTATCCCGGCGTCCGCATTCTCTAAAGATGTCCCGGGAATTTGAGAAAAGAAGGGATACCCGAAAAGAAGTCCATAAATTTTCGTTAGCCAAAATCTGGTAAAGGGTCTTGATAAGGTAAAGTTATAGTATCAGTGCCAAAAATGACATAATAATCAATTTTTTTTTTCATCTAACATCCACTAATTACGAGTTGGCGATGATTTTCACAACTTAACCGAGATTAGACTATCATGGAATACAAACTCGGGTCATTGTTGTGACGGACTCTTGTGGTATATGTCCTCTTTACTTATCACATGTTATACCTATTGCGGTGATTATTTACCATCTTACATATAGGCAAGACTAGCCATTTTCGCACTTACCAGATAACCAGACATCGGGGAATATACTGTTTAGACTTGAGAAACAAGATAGCTTTATAATAACTTATCATTCAACATTATGTACAATGGTTAAATTCTATAATTTTAATACAATTGACATAGAAAAATGACCTTGACCAATGACCTTGAAACAAGTTACAACAGAAAGTACTCACCACAAGCAATGAAAATATGACCTTGAAAAACTGATCATGACAAATAAACTATTACAATGGTTCAGTTTAGGTTTTTTAGAGCTCAAAATGACCTTGACATTTGAATTCAATTGATTCAAGGGCAGATAATTCAAGAAAGACCCGAGCTTTCTGAATTTCTGAAGTCTTATGCTCAACTAGATATCAGAGATATATTGTGGCAAGATTCGGTTCAATCAAATAGAATTTGTAGGAGGAGTTGTGCACACACACACAAAAAAACCCCTGTAAGTTTAAATAATATTATTAAGTAAAGGGCAGATAATTCAGGAACAACTTGATATATCAAACAAATTTTAGTCCTAAGCACAACTAGAAATCATACAGAGTCATTGTAGCAAGTTTCAGTCCATTTCCATTCAAAATCTTGGAGAAAGTGAGCTCACAAGAAATAAAGGTTTGTTTTTTTCTCAATTCAATGGCAGATAATTCAAGATAACTCAAGAAAGAGCAGAGTGAGTTGAATTTCAAAGGCCTTACGCAAAACTAGACATCATACAGAGTCATAGTGCCAGGGTTCAGCTCATTTCCATTGATAGTTAGGAGGAGTTGCGCACACAATGAACAGTTATTTTTGTTCAATTCAAGGGCAGATATTTAAAGATAACTCAAGAGTGACTGGAGCAATTTAAATTTCAAAGGTCTTATGCAAAACTAGATATCAAACAGAGTCATTGTGCCAAGGTTCAGCTCATTCCCATTGATAGTTTAGGAGGAGTTGCGCACACAATCAACAGTGATTTTATTCAATTCAAGGGTAGATAATTCAAGATAACTCAAGAATGACTGGAGCGATTTGAATAGTGCAATTTGAAATGGTGTCTGCTACTTTTTCAATTTTGACTAGTGTAAATTTTGTTGTGTGATAACAGGTTAGTTGGAGCCATGTACATAAGGTCATTCTAATGTTTCTAATCATTTACTTGAAAATTAAAATTTTGCTTAAAGTTGGATTTGAACCCGAAACCCTTCTGTTCGGAGTCCTGTGACCTACCACTAGACCACAGCCTCCACAATGAAGGACATTCTCCTGAAAATTTGATGTTTCAGGGGCATTAGTGTTTCAAAATCACATTTTTTTTAAAATCTGAAAGATTTTACAACTCATAAATTGTCAGTGAGTAGAGGTATGTATGTATGCTTGTTAATGTATCATCAATAAGGCAACCTGTGTCCATATGAGTGATGATCAAAGAAGATGGTTAGTTGTTATGGAGGATAGTGCAAGGATACAGGACAAAACTGCTGAGGGCTACGCCTGGTTCTTTGATGTGCTGGATGTAAAGCACTATCACAAGATGCCTCTGTTTAAACCTTTCCTGTTCAACATGGGATTTTACGTTCTTGTGATTTTTTACTCAAGAAAACAGTGAGGAAAAAGAAGAAATTGCTTGTAACAAGCAATTTCTCCTTTTTCCACAATATTTTCTACCACATAGGATGGTTTCATTTCAAATGGCACCAAGTTTTTTATTGTCGTCTGCAACCTCTTTCGATTTGGACTGGTCTAAAATTTCCAAAAACGGGAAAGGGTTAACATCTCATCCAAAAGACAATTTGTCAGTCTGGGGATCAAGCTAACTATTTAGAGGTTTGAAGTCAAGTACTCTATGAACTTAGCCAATGGGGCTGACCACAGATACAATTTATAGAGAAAAGAAACCCTGGCCTCTTTTCAGGACTGACAGAAAGGTGTTTTGCTTGGGTAGCTCCTGACATTTTGGAGACCCCGTAACACTTTCCCATTTTTATACACCGGCGGGGGCCTTCGTATATTGGCATCATCTTCTCCGTCTGTCCGTAGGTACGTCCACTTTTCTCGTGAGCGCAACTCCTCCTAAGTTTCTTGCTTGATCTAAATGAAACTTGCTCATACTTATCACCTTAATTGGTAGATGTGCATGAAGTAAGAATTTTATGGTTCATTGATTTTTGCCTCAGTTATGCCCCCTTTAAACTTAGTCTCTGGGGCTTATTGAAATTGCAGCCTTGTGAACACAACTCCTAAGTTTCTGGCTGGATCTGAATGAAACTTGGTCATAGTTATCACCTTAATTGTTAGATGTGCATGAAGTAAGAATTTATGGTTCATTGATTTTTGCCTCAGTTATGCCCCCTTTAAACTTAGTCTCTGGGGCTTATTGAAATTGCAGCCTTGTGAACGCAACTCCTCCTAAGTTTCTGGCTGGATCTAATTGAAACTTGGTCATAGTTATCACCTTAATTGGTAGATGTGCATGAAGTAAGGATTTTATGGGTCATTAATTTTTGCCTCAGTTATGCCCCCTTTGAAACTTAGTCTCTGGGGCTTATTGAGATTGCAGCCTTGTGAACACAACTCCTAAGTTTCTGGCTGGATCTAAATGAAACTTGGTGGATGTTATAACCTTAAATTGGTAGATGTGCATGAAGTAAGAATTTTATGGTTTGTTGATTTTTGCCTCAGTTATGCCCCTTTGATACTTAGTCTCTGGGGCTTATTGCGATTGCAGCCTTGTGAACTCAACTCCTCCTAACTTTTTGTTTTGATTTAAATGAAACTTGGTCAATGTCATCACCATAATTTGTAGGTGTACATTGATTAAGGGTTTTATGGTTCATTGATTTTTGCAAGAGTTATGCCCCTTTACACTTAGTCTCTGGGCCCATTTAATCAATCAATCATAACAAACAGTTTGAACTTGACAATTTAAAAAGGTAGTCAGCAAATGTTTTGAATTTGGTTCTGTCAAAATAAGTAGTGTCTACAATTATTTTTGTGAAACAGCAGCAAAGTGGTGGCATATATTGTGACTATGGCACTCTTGTTGTAAAATTCAGACTAGTCGAAATTGAAAGAGGATGCAGACAATAATGAAAACTGGATGTCATTTGAAATGAAACCATCTTATGTGGTAGAAAATATTCTGGTAAAAAGGAGAAATTGCTTGTTACAAGCAATTTTTTCTTTTTCCACAATGTTTTCTCAAGTATAAAATCACTTGAACGTAATATCCCATGTTTGAACAAGAAAGGGTTAAGAAATACAACTGGAAAAAATTTTTTAAAAAGGAGAAATTACTTGTGACAAGAAATTTCTTTATTTTACACAATCTTTTCTACCCAGAAAGTTGAAATAACCTGAAATGTGATAAACTTTAAAATGTTGTCTGAAACTCCTTCCAATTTGGACCAGTCTAAAAATTTTCTGTCTGGTAATGGGTTAGAAATTGTTTAAACTAAACTCGAAATATTCCAGGTTTATCGTCATGGTGATAGGAGTCCAGTAGTTATATATCCCACAGATCCAAATCAAGCTGATGTCTGGCCACAAGGTTTAGGATGGTTGTCCAAGGTAATGTTGGCTTTACACAATTTTTTTTTAAGAGATGGCCTACTTAAAGGGAGGTATGGATGTTTCTGAAACCTCAATAAGAAAATTTTCCAATTGCCCAAAATAAGGCTCAAACGGACATAAAAACTTAAATATGAGTCTGATATTGTCTTCATGCTTATCCCATTCCCACTTAATCCCTCCTTTTTACGCCCCCCCCCCCCATGAAAACACGTTGGAAAAACATAGTGGAAAATGAAGAAATTGCTTGTATCAAGCAATTTCTTCATTATCCAAAATTTTTTCTATCCAAAACGACGAAAAAATTTAAGATTCTATTAACTTGAAAATGTCGTCTGCAGCTTCTTTCAAATTGGACCAGTCTAAAATATTGTTATGTGGGAATGGGTTATATGGTAGGCTTAAGTGTCTTTCTATTGTTATTATACCCCCCACAACGAAGTTATGGGGGGGTATACTGGAATCAGGTTGTCCGTCCGTCCGTCTGTCTGTCCGTCTGTCCGTCCATCCGTCCGTCCGTGGACATAATTTTGTGTCCTCTTCTCCTCCCACATTTTTTGACCAATTTTGCTGAAATTTTATCAGGTTGTTTCCTATCATATGAAGTTGTGCACCTGCAATTTTCATCTTGATCCAGTCGTTAGTTTCAGAGTTATGCCATTTTGAACTTTTTAATGGGGGGGGGGGACATAATTTTGTGTCCTCTTCTCCTCCCACATTTTTTGACCAATTTTGCTGAAATTTTATCAGGTTGTTTCCTATCATATGAAGTTGTGCACCTGCAATTTTCATCTTGATCCACTTGTTAGTTTGAGATATGTCATTTTGAACTTTTTAATGGGGGGGGGGACATAATTTTGTGTCCTCTTCTCCTCCCACATTTTTTGACCAATTTTGCTGAAATTTTATCAGGTTGTTTCCTATCATATGAAGTTGTGCACCTGCAATTTTCATCTTGATCCAGTTGTTAGTTTCAGAGTAATGCCATTTTGAACTTTTTAATGGGGGGGGGGGAGTAGTCAAAATTTAAAATTGCAAAACTCAGTAACCATAAGGGGAGTTACCAAATTTGGTAAGTAACATCATCTTGTATATATATACATGTTTGACATCAAAACGCTGTAAGTCATTTACAATTAACAATTAACTGAACAATTCCGTCCTCTCTTATACTTGGTACATAGCTTTCAAGGGTCAGAAGTGTTGGGGAGTGTGACTTGCAAAAGAAAGACGCGATGGGGGGGGAGAAGCTGAAAACATAATTACATACTCATTTGCTACATTTCCACTCCTACTTAAAAAGGGGTCATAAAATGCCCCTTCAAATTCCACTCCTTCATAGACAAGCCTTTTTAGCGGTGTGGGGGGTATTCTCGTCAGCCCTTGAGGGCGACAGCTCTAGTGTAGGAAGTACTGTGGAAATCCTCATTTCCTCATTAATCTTAGAAACTATGGCATCCAGTTGTCAACATCGCATGAATTCATTTGAATATGGACAAAATTCAACAGAAGATAACAGAGTGACAAGGGAAATAACCAGCATCATGAATTATGTCAAATCAAGTGGTTATCTCAAAACTACGGCAAATGTCATTATTCATAATAAGTCTTACAACAGTTTTAGATTGATCTTTATAAAATATAAAACCGGGTAGCAAATAGAACTCCTGATGACGTCACAATGACATTGTTTAAGTGAATTTAAACTTATAAGTGAAAACAGAATTCAAATTGTTATACACAACACATGATTTTCCCAATATTCACTACAACTGGCTTGTCTTAATCTCAAAATAGATTAAAACCTACAGGCTATTAGAGATACACCCTGATTATTTGATACACAATTTTTTCAAAACTACTTTCAAAAAATTATGTATTATGAGAGGGAATACAGAATAATTGAATATCTGTCACATGAAAAAAGCATCGATTTCTCCCTTTTAGTTCAGGTGAGGTCATGTGTGAAAGAAATCTAGCTCACCTGAGCACATCTTGCTCAAGGTGAGTCTTTGTGATCATTGAATGTCCTTCATCTGTTTTCCTTCGTCCACCTTGCCACAATTATGGATGAACCCTTATTAAAATGGGGAACACACCGTTGGAAAACAATGGAAAAGGGACCTTAATGACAATTTGTTCGTTAGCACTCCTGGGGCCATAATTTTGGCCCAATCTTCATGAAACATTGTCAGAATGTTTGTCTGAGCACAAAGATGAACCCTATATAAATTGATAAATTCCGTTGGAAAACACTGGAAAAGGGGCCTTAATGACAATTTCCTTGTAAGCACTTTAGGGGCCACTATTTTGGTTTAATCTTCATGAAACTTGGTCAGATTGCTTGGCAGTTTACAAGGATGAATCCTGTCGAAAATGGGAATATTCCGTAGAAAAACGCTGGAAAATGTCCTTTAAGACAATTTTTTGTTAGTACTCTAGCGGGCACAGTTTTGGGCCAATCTTCTTTAATCAAATTAAAGAAAGAAACTTGAAATTCGCATATTCAGATGAGCGATATAAGAGCATCATGGTCCCTTTTTTTAGATTCTGTAGGGTAGGATTTTTTGAAAAATGTTGAAGTCGGATTTATTTTTCAATGTGCTTGTTTCAATTTGTGTTCGGCTGCAACACATCCCAACATGACATTAGAGCCACTTGTAAATTGTAAACTGCTCAAGTCATGAAAAATATGAATCACGACTTAAGTGATAAATGTGCTGCGTTTATGAATGTTTTACTCACTACCAGACATCAAAATTTTATACTGGTCCAAATTCAAAGAAGTTGCAGATAGCATTCTTAGTTGATGAAATTTTAATAATCTTTGTCTTTTTGGATAGAAAACATTGTGAATGATGAAGAAATTGCTTGTAACAAGCAATTTCTTCATTATTCACAATGCTTTCCAAAGCTCTTTTATGGGGGTAGGGGCTCAGATATGGGATTATGAGGAAATGTTCCTGTTTATGAAGGAGGTACAGACAAAGTTCAACCTGCACAGACGTGCAGTCTGATCTTCATCTACACCACTTATTTATCCTTTCAAGTCAGACTTGTTTAAAAAATTAATTTTCAAAAGAAAAATTGACCAACAGTTGGTTTCATAATTAGCTCTTTCATTTTAATGGATTTTTGAAATGAATTTTATTCAGCATGATAAGGGTGAACCCATTCACACCATTCCCCCTTTTTATACGCCCGTCGAAGACGAGACCTATTATGGGATCATCCGTGGCGTCCGGCCGTCCGGTGTCTCATCAATACGGAGTGCAGTGCTCAATAACAATAACTCTACCTGGCCTATTTTTTTAATTATTGCCCTTTGTTGTTTTTCATACTTGAATCTTGTCCGGAGTATATCTCTAAAAGTATTATAGCTAGGATCATGAAACTTCATGGGTTTATAGATCTCACCAAGGGGGAGTGCAGTGCACAAGAACCATAACTCTACCTGGCATACTTTTTTGAGTTATTGCCCTTTGTTGTTTTTCATACTTGAATCTTGTCCGGAGTATATCTCTAAAAGTATAATAGCTAGAATCATGAAACTTCATGGATGGATAGAGCTCACCAAGTGGGAGTGCAGTGTACAAGCCATAGCTCTACCTAGCGTATATTTTGAGTTATTGTCCTTTGTTGTTTTTCATACTTTGTTCATACTTGGATCTTGTTCAATGCATATCTCTAAAAGTATATAAGCTATTATAATGAAACTTCATTGGTAGATAAATCTCATCAAGGGAAATGAGTGCACAAGAACCATAATTCTACCTGGCTTATTTTTTGAGTTATTTCCCTTTGTTGTTTTTCATACTTAGATCTTGTCCGGAGCATATCTCTAAAAGTATTCAAGCTATGATCATGAAAATTCATGGATAGATAGATCTCATCAAGGGGAAATGCAGTGCACAAGAACCATAATTCTACCTGGCTTAATTTTTGAGTTATTGACCTTTGTTGTTTTTCATACTTAGATCTTGTCCGGAGCATATCTCTAAAAGTATTCAAGCTATGATCATGAAAATTCATGGGTAGATAGATCTCATCAAGGGGAAGTGCAGTGCACTAGAACCATAACTCTACCTTTGGCTTATTTGTTGAGTTATTGCCCTTTGTTGTTTTTCATACTTGGATCTTGTCTGGAGCATATCTCTAAAAGTATTCAAGCAATGATTATGAATCTTCATGAGTAGATAGATCTCATAAAGGGGGAGTGCATTGCACAAGAACCATAACTCTACCTTTGGCTTATTTTTTGAGTTATTTCCCTTTGTTGTTTTTCATACTTGGATCTTGTCTGGAGCATATCTCTAAAAGTATTCAAGCAATGATTATGAATCTTCATGGGTAGATAGATCTCATAAAGGGGGAGTGCATTGCACAAGAACCATAACTCTACCTTTGGCTTATTTGTTGAGTTATTGCCCTTTGTTGTTTTTCATACTTGGATCTTGTTCAGAGCATATCTCTTAAAGTATATAAGTTATGATAATGAAACTACAGGGGTAGATAGATCTCATCAAGGATTAGTGCAGTGCTTAAGAACCATAACTCTACCTTTGGCTTATTTGTTGAGATATTGCCCTTTGTTGTTTTTTCATACTTTGATCTTGTCCGGAGCAGATCTCTAAAAGTATTTAAGCTATGATCATGAAACTTCATGGTTAGATAGATCTCATCAAGGGGAAGTGCAGCTCATTAAAACTATAACTCTACTTAGCTTATTTTTTGAGTTATTTCCCTTTGTTGTTTTTCATACTTGGAACTTGTTCAGAGCATATTTCAGAAAGTATATTAGCTATGATCTTGAATCTTCATGGGTAGATAGAGCTCATAAAGGAGAAGTGCAGTGTACAAGAACTTTAACTCTTCCTAGCATATTTTGAGATTTATTGCCCTTTGTTGTATTTCCGACTTGGATTTTGTCTGGATTATATATCTGAAAGTGTAATAGCTATGATCATGAAACTTCATAAGTGGGTAGATATCACCAAGGGGAAGTGCAGGTCACAAGAACCATAACTCTACCTGGCATACTTTTTGAATTATTCCCCTTTGTTGTTTTTCACAAGTGATTTTGTTTTAAATTTCTCATGGTGTGACAGCCTATGGTTTTCAAAACCTCATGATAACAAGAAAAACACCAGAACCATAAGTTATCATTGTGAATTGTTACTCTTTCTTGAAATTAGACTTAAATTTTAATCTTCTTCCCCAGTCAACAACCAGTAGTGTTACGGTCATATTTTGTGACAGTTTGCCACCTTGTTATGCTTCTTGAGAAATAAGGCTTTGGAAATCATTGAGGAAATTGAAGAAGTTGCTTGTATTAAAAGATTTCTTCATAATCCTCTATATTTTCTGCCTTAAAAGATACTGATTTTTCAAATTTGATCAGCCTTAAATTGTTTTCTGCAACATCTTTCAATTTGAACCAGTCTAAGGTGTTGTTGTGTAGTAATGGATCAATTTAAGTTCTTTCATAAATAGTAATCTACAGTGCGATCACATAATCTTTTTACTGTTGTTGTAGATTGGGATGAGAGAGCACTACGTACTTGGTCAGTGGTTAAAGGCAAGATATATTGATACAGGCTTCATGAACTCAACATATAAGAGAGAAGAGGTTAGTAAGTTTATTCGGTATCACTCATCTACATCCCAAGTACTTTGATGGAAAGTAGTACAGAAACCATGAAAATATCTTTTCCTCCTTTTCTGACTTATTTCTTTCATCTGATTCAGACTGAAATTGCTAAATCCTTGAAATGTTACAGTGAGATTTGACAATGACATTCAGTTTTGACCATCCGAACCCATTGCCAAACACCATATTTTACCCTGGTCCAAATTTGAGAAAGTTGCAGACAGCATTTGAAAGTGGTCAAAAATTGAAATAACAACAATATTTGAAAAGAAACAGCTTTATCCAAGCCACTTCTCTTTTTCATATGGATGTTTTCATTTAAGTAATTTATTAGGGGTGTGAAAATAAAGGATTATGTTTTAATGGATTTAATTTTATTACCCTATAAGAATGTAAGCTTTGTTTCTTATTCATTTACTCTTTTGTAACTTTTTATGCCCCTGCTATGTAATGGTTCAGGCATATAAAGTTACCTCTTACCCTGTTTGAGTGTGCATAGGTGGGGGGGTGGGTGTGTTTATGTCTATGTAAGTATGTTTGTGTCCAATTCTTGTTTGTAATAAGTTTGCACAATTGATCTCCTGGAAGAGTACCAGTGTCATATGTAAAACTCTATTGAATATTCTTAAGTTCAAGATCACAACTGAAGGCCATGTGACAATCAGTTATGTGGCACATTTCTAGTTTTTCACACAGTTTATAGAGATATTTTAAAAATGTCTTTTTAGCTCTTTGCCAAGAGCTATTGTCATACCTTCAGTATCAGTGTTGGCGCATCTCACTTGGTTAAAGAATGCATTGTTTGTTTGTATTTCCGTTTATCGTCGCCACCGTAGCACATGCCCATATGAGCAACGCCCCTAGAAGACAGTTAGTTGTTACGTGGGATAGTGCAAGGATTCAGGACGAAACTGCTGAGAGCCCCGCCTGGGTCTTTAACGTGCTCGGTGGATAGCACACTGGGCATCTGTTTAAATTCTCATCCGAAAGACAATTAGTTTTGTTAGTTGATATGGTCAGCCCAGGGCTCGAACACGTGATCTTGAGGTTTGAAGTCAAATGCTCTACCAACTGAGCTAATCGGGCTGACTAAAGAATGCACTCATCAGGTGCTGGCATTTTATCTAGGACCAATATCTTTAACCTTCACACCTATGCCACATTAGACTATCTATTATTGGCACTCACTGACCTTATTATGTCTGCCTACTCTGTTATGTATATTTTTTCAAAATAGAAGTGTGAAAGTCGTCATCAATCTGCTGTTTGGTGGATCTCACAAGTTAGATCAAAGAAATTATCAATAACTTATGTCTTCTACGGCACTTATACTATAAGTTTGGCTAATCTATATGGTTTTTGCCAGTTTTGCCACAATACACAAATAAGTTATGCTTGTTTCAAACTATTTCTTTCTTTTACACAATGTTAAACAAAGGATCATTGTGTGGGAATGGGTTAATGTGATATCCAACATTTAGTCTTACAAATTATCAAAATGTTCTGACTCTGCTTGAGTCCATTACAGGGTGTCTTATCAATATAGCATAATATTTTGTATATAGATTGACATGTACTTGTCAAGCTCTTTACCAAAATAAAACCAAAAAATCTATTAATTCAGGATGTTTGAAATTAACAAAATAAAAATTAATTAAAACACATATGATAAAAGATTAATTAATTGTAGTGTTTGGATGTTGGTATTTTTCAATTCGTCACCAGATTGAGATCCAGAGTTCAGATGAAGATCGCTGTTTAATGAGTGCCTATTCTAACCTAGCTGGTTTATACCCACCCTCTCAAGACGCCATGTTTTATCCCAATTTAACATGGCAGCCAATACCTGTACATACAAGACCTACATATGAAGACAGGGTAAATAATATAGCTATTTAGATTTTTCATTGAATATATGCACGTACAGAGTAAAACTTAAGACTTTAACATTTCATAAAGCCTCTTAGGGTGAGCTTTTAGGATATTTAAATGTTCATTGTCTGTTGTCCTGAATACTGTAGTTGCCATAATTTTGGTCAAACCATCAAAAACTTTGTCAGAATATCTATCTTGATAAGGCCCTGAAACCTATTGAAAATGTGTGTGGTCCGAACGAACACAAAACTTCTGGACCCAATTGCAAACATGTCACTAGGTCACATATTAGAAATATTTTGTTAATGCCCTAGGGATCAATTTTTTGTTTTGGCCCAATCTTCACCAAACTTTTTTAGAATGTAAATATTTATGATAATCTTAAGAAATAAGACCCACTTTGAAGTCGTTTACACATAAGGGACGGCAATTCGGCCCCTATATTAACCAAATTTTCCAGGATGTTTAAATTGATTATCTTCTGGACCCCATTGAAAATAGGTCACTAGGTCAAATATTAGAAATATTTTGTAAATGCCCTAGGGGTCATAACCTTTGCCGGAATCTTTACCAGATTTTTCAGGATGTTTATATTGGTTATCTTCTTGACCCTATTGAAAATAGGTCACTGGGTCAAATATAAGAAATATTTTGTTAATGCCTTGGGGGTCAAACTTTTGTTTTGGTCCAATCTTCACCAAACTTTGTTAGAATGTGAATATCAATGATCTTCCTAACAAAGAAGACCAACCCACTTTGAATATCCATGTTCTTTGTTTAATTATGACCATCATGGCCCTCTTGTCTCGTGATTTTATCTATTTGTGTCAAGGTGACTTGATAAAGGGCATGTATCAAGTGTTTATTTCTGATAAAAAAAAAAGCTATTTGTAACTTTTTCTTCTTATTAGTTTTCCAATTCCCACACATTGAAATTTTAGACTAGTCCAAAATGAAAGAAGTTGCAGACATGTTAAAAATATTTGTCTTTTTGGACCTACAATGTTTTCCAAAGCTTTTATATTTAGGGGCGTTTAAAAGTATCATTGTCCGGGAATGGGTTAACTAAGTTAAGTGAAAGTTTTACACATGTTAATCCTTGTCATGCTGAACCCGTAATATTACGGATTTTGCAGCAGGTAAAGGCAAACATTAGCTCATAAGTCCAGTCTGATCTTAGTCTACACCTCCTGTTTGTCTCCTTCAACCAAGAGTTTTTTTGTGAAATTAATTTTCAAAATAATTTTTTACCCTTTACTAATGCTCCAAAGGCCTTTGATCTTGATGCAAATGTAGAATTTTATTCAGTATGACAAGAGTCAATGTACATTGTATATTGTTTTCATTAGGTTCTGAATATGGGTGAGCACTGTCCAAAATACGACCAACTGATGGCAGATACCCTGAAATCTCACGCAATTACTGAAGAGGAGAAAAGAAATGAGGTAATTGAGAAGTTTTGAATTATTGACTCATTTAACCATGCGATATTTCTTCTATTAACCCATTACTAGATGATAAAAATTTAGACAGGTCAGAATTGGAAGAAGTTCCAGAAAACATGTTCAAGACATTGAAATTTAAAAGGTCTTGATCTTCAGGGTAGAAAACAATGAGGAAAATGAAAAAAAAAGGCTTTCATCAAGCAATTTCTTCATTTTCCACATTTTTTCCATGCTTTTTCTTCAGTGAAGTTAAAAAGGCAGGAATTAGTGGGAAGGGGATAGTTTTACCTTCTTAATATTTTCAGGGGTCTTATTTGCCCAATTCTAAGACCGAAATTTGACCCATTCCTAATTGCAAAAAGTACCTTTTTTTCTCCATTTCAGAGCACAAAATTCCCCAATAGTGGCTTCAAATTCCATAAATTCCAGGTTTTCTTTTGATTTGTAAATTTATTGGAAAGATTAAAAAAGCCTTAGTTAGAAGAAATTTATGTAATACTTGTTTAAAATCTGAATTTTTCAAAAATTTGAATAAAACAGTGATTTTTCTCAATTTTTCTTGCCTCAGGCTCCTGTTGAAAATGTGTAGCAAGACCCCTGCTCTTTTTAGCAAGATTTTGGCTAGACAAGCGTTAACCCAGTCCAACAAAGTCCCTCTTTTGTACATCTGTCAAGAAAAAAGGTTGGAAAATATTGTGGAAAATGAAGAGATTACTTATTTCATGTAATGGCTGCATTTTTTTCAATATCATTCTACCCCAAAAGCCAAAGATTTAAAATTTCATGAGCTCATATTATCTTCTGCAACTTATTTGAATTTAAAAAGTCTATAATTTTGTAATCTGTTAATGGGTTAAAATGATTGTTTGAGGAAATAATCGTACAATAAGAGAATATTAAAGCATAAATACATGTAAATATTTGACATAATATCTGAGTCAATTATGTAAATGCAAGCTCTTTATATCTGTTTTGCATTGTTCCAGGGATTCATTATTAACCCTTTCCAATTTTTCTGAATTTTAGACTGGTCCAATTTAAAAGAGGTTGCAAACAACAATGAAAAATAGAGGCAGGTTGAAAAGAAACTACCCTATGTGGTAGAAAATATTGTAGGAAAAAGAGAAATTGCAATTTCTCCTTTTTTCACAATATTTTCTCAAGTATAAAATCACAGCATGGTAAAGTCCCGGGTTTGAACAGGAAAAGGGTTTAGAGAACTAGTACCGGTAATTAATGTGAGTATAAAGGCTTCCCTCAATGACAGTGGCCTTGACCTTCAATATAGAGATAGAAGAAGGTATATAAGATGTTAACAAAAGTATTCATTTTTCTTTTTTCATTTCATTTCAAAATTGACAAAAGAAGGCAAATGACTGGATAGGTTTAATGCACTTTCTGAAATTTCGAGGATGGGGTCAAACATTATCATGCATGTGCATTGAAACCACCAACACAGTGTCTAGACTGTGAACTGACAACTAATCTGAACTCCTACACTTTCTTACATTTAAGTGAAACATTTTTATTGGTTTGGTGTCGTAAACTGTTACATTGAAGCTGTAGTTTCAAGATTTAGATCACCAACCGACAATTTCATTTTATTTGCATGATACTAGCTGTAAATTTAGCAAAAAATGGTGTTTAAGATTGAAGTCAAACTTAATGTTGGTTTCAGTTGATGGCAGGCGAGATCCCTCTAATCGACATCTATTTTGTTAACAAATGCATAATTGCTTAACCCATTCCCAGACAGTGACGCTTTTGGACGCCCCTAAAGATAAGCTATGGAGAAAACATTATGTAAAATGAAGAACAAGCAATTTTGTTATTTTGATCAATGTTTGCTACCCAGAAAGTTGAAAAATATTGTCGCCTGCGATTCCTTCCAATTTTGATCAGTCTATAATTTTGTTGTCTGGTAATGGGTTAAACCATTATGAAACAAGAAAATTTTAGCCTTGTCAAAATTGAAAGGTTTTGCAGACAGCTATTTAAAGTTATTTTTTTATTTTTGGGGAAGAAAACATAGTGGATAAAGAAGAAATTGCTTATTTCAAGCAATTTATTCCATTATCTTCAATATTTCCTGGAGGAACATAAATAAGCGTCATTGAGTGGAAATGGGTTAAGCATGTGTCTTAGTTTGAGTGTAAACAACTACATCAGAGCTCTTCTTTTTGTATTGTAGGCTTTCTATGAATGGTTGGGAAGCAAGACCCATGTATCTCATGAGAATATCTCCAATATATGGCAAGTGGCAGATACTTTATTGTGTGAGGTAATAGTTTATTTATCTATGATCCTGCTCAACAAATAGGAATCTGTAGTACAAAGAGTTGAAAGTGATTAGATTAATCAAAGTTAGTCTGTATTGGTATTTTCAATATGAATTTTAACCCATTTCAACACCCCCCCACTTTTTATGCCCCTCAAGAAAAATACTTCGGAAACCATTGTGGACAATAAATAAATTGCTTGTAACAAGCAATTTCTTCATCATCCACTATGTTTCCTACCCAATTAAGGAATTTCTATATTTCACCAACTGCAAGATCTTTCAATTTAGACAAGTCATATATTTTTTTTTTATGGAAATAGGTTAAAACCTTTCTTAATTCAGAAAATCGAGGCAGAAGTGGGGATGGTGCTTTTAAAAAACATAGAAGGATTTTCAAACAAAGTCTCCTTCCATACCGTCAAGCCAATTGAAACCAAATTTGGCATAAATGTTTCGGAGGTGGTCCGTTATACAAATAGCTAAAAGAGTAGACATCTGCTGAAAAATCCGGTTGCCATGGCAAAAAAGTAATATCTATAAAGAAATATTTAGAAATCTGAACATCAGTATATTGTCCTCCTTCAAAATAGCCGTAATCATACCCCTCGGGTTTCCAGGGTGGAGCACCATGGGTAGATGGGTTCTATATAGAAACAAAGAAATATTTTTAAACGACATCTCCTCCCAAACTATTGGGCCAATTTCAACCAAATTTTGCTGAAATGTTCTTTATGTAGCCCCCTTCAAAAATGGCTAAAAGAATTGAAATCAGTTGAAAGCTCGGGTATCAAAATCCTAGCATTAACATTGAATTTGACTATTGAAAAAAAAATAGTCTTTATCTCAGGTGAGCACATCAGGGCTTATGGCTCTCTTGTTTTAGGGTGTCAGAAAGAGTCATTGTGAGGAAATGGGTTAAATGTTATTATATTCTGATATGACTTCTTTTAACAATCAGAGTTCCTTGATTTAACTGAATATTTTAATCAATGTATCAACATATGTCCCATTTTGAATAAAATATTTCATAAAATACCCAATTTATTACACTTGCGCTTAAACAGATAAGATCTCTATAAAGCTTCTTTTCATCTGTTTTACTTATTCCAGATAAGTTTCAGACTGGTCCAAATTCATTGAAGCTGCAGAGGATGATTTTTAGTCAATGAAATTTTATAATTCTTTGTATTTTTAGGTAGAAAACATTGTGTGCTCTAACTAAGGATCCCTGGTGCTTCACACACTGGTACTACCTATCATCATATCTGAACCTCCAGCTGCTTATGATTATCCACTCATTGGTGGGAGACAGATGTTGAAAAAATAATATTCTCCACCACCAGGGATCTATTCCAGACCCATGATTATGGGTTCAATTTGCTTCCACACAATTTTCCTATGTCCATGACCCCAACTGGTAGTTCAACCTGGTTCTTGAACATGCTTGGGTTTATGTCGTAGCTTCATTTTAAAAAGTTAAAAGCCAACTACTTTGATACTAGAGTAGGGACTAGAATCTGCAATCTAGGGGATTGATGTCAAGGGCTGGCATGGTTGACCTTTAAATTTGTTAGAGCAATGGCTTTCATATTTCACATACACATTTCTTGAAGGCCTTTCTGCTGATACAAAGTCCAAGGTCATCTGCCAAGGCAGGCTAATTTTTCAAGGTCAAACATATCTGAAATAAAACTTTTAATATTTGCCATAACTTTGATATGTAAGTACTAGGGCTTTAGCCAAAATTGGCCTTCATATTTCACATACACATTTCTTGAAGGCCTTTCTGCTGATACAAAGTCCAAGGTCATCTGCCAAGGCAGGCTAATTTTTCAAGGTCAAACATATCTCAAATAAAACTTTTAATATTTGCCATAACTTTGATATGTGAGTACTAGGGCTTTAGCCAAAATTATAAATGAGACATTAACTTGTGATATGTCAGTGCTATGGTTTTTATCTTTCACATTTGTATTCATTGTGGTAGTACCTCTCTGTTGATATAAAGTTCGAAGTCATTTTCCAAAGTCAAGGTCATTTTTCAGAGTTATATTTGATATTGGCTATAACTTCTAATTAGTGATACATGGCTTTCATATTTCATATGTGTTTTCTTTGTGTCTAATCCTTTCTGTAAATTCAAAGTCTAAGGAAATCTTAGTTCAAAGTCTTATTACCTTTACCATTATCTGTAGCTGCCATCATAGCAAAGTTGGTAGCGCATCAGACTAAATAATGGCCCATGATATCTGGGCATTCCAGTACTTTTCCAGTTTCCAAATTTTCAATCATGGGATGTCATGGGTTCGATCCCCAGCCACAGCACATATCCTTTCCGACATTTGTCTCTCACCAACGAGTGGATAGTCGTAAACCTAAGTGGGATAGCAGCTGGAGGCTAGGGAAGGATGTTATGATAGTACTGGTGCGAGATATACCAGGAATCCATTGTTAGGTGCACCAGCAACAGCAATATGACTGAAAAATTGTTAAAAGTGGTCTTAAAACCTATTCATTCAAACAAACAAACAAGGAAAGTGACAGAGGTTCACATTATACATGTGTATTTATTTTGATGAGACTTTTTTTGGTTACAATGTCAATGCTTTTTATCAGGTTTATTGTTAAATGTCAAGGTTACAATCCTGAAAATGGAAGTTTGGCATTTGTGTGAGCGTATGTGTTAAACATTTTCGTGTAAAGTTCCTAGTTTCTACATCCATGTGATGTTATACTTAAGAAAATATTGTGATAAAGAAGAATATACTTGTAAAAGCAATTTCTTCTTTTCTCACACTGTTTTCTATCACACAGGATGGTTTCGCCTCGAATTGCACTCACTTTTCATTTTCATGTGCAACCTCTTTCAAATTGGACCAGTCTAAAATTTTGATAACAGAAAGGCTGTTGTTGTTGTTTCTACCAAACACATCCTGGAGTGTCACCTTTGTACCTATATGTGATTTGTTATGCTGAGATTCTTTGAAATTTAAGATGACAAGGAAATTTGGATGCAATTTAAAATGAAACCATCCTATGTAGTAGAAAAAATTGTGGGAAAGGAGAAATTGCTTGTTACAAGCAATTCCTTTTTTTGCTAAAATGTTTTCTGAATGATAAAATCATAGAGACTTAGAATTTTGGGTTTGTAAAGAGAAGGGTTCACAAATGGGATAAATATTAGAGAGGTTCTTATGTTGGATATGTCTTGAAACCAAGGTAACTTAGTAAGGTACACAAACTACTGTTATTTAAAGCTTTTCCCATACATCAATATTTTAGACTGCTCGGATTTGGAAGAGGCTACAGACGACAAGTCAAAGTGCATTTAAATTGAAAATAACCGCTGTATAGGGTAGAAAACATTGTAGGGAAAGAAGAAATTGCTTGTAACAAGCAATTTCTCCTTACCTGCAAATTTTTCTCCAATACAAAACCTATTGGTCGTGAAAACAAGTGATTGTACGGGAAAGGGTTAACTGTTATTTCACCAAAGCCAAAATAATTACCACACAAAGAAGATATATCTGAATTTTTTCTTTCAACAGAAGATGCACAATCTGACATGGGCACCTTGGGTCAATGAGACAGTTTATGATAAGTTGAGATCACTCAATGATTTCCAATTTACATTGCTGTTTAAAGGTCAAAGCAAGAGTAGGCTGAAAGGAGGTTAGTTGATCTAATGTTCTTATTTTAGCCCATTCCCACACAATGATGCTTTTTGACGGCCATCAAGGAAAACAATTGGGAAACATTGTTTAAGATGAAGAAATTGCTTTTCTACCAAGAAAGTTGTAAAAGATCTAAAATTTCATAAACTTAAAATTATTGTCTGGCACTTCTTTCAATTTAACCTATCCAAAATTTCAATTTAACCTATCCAAAATTTTGTCTCTTGGGAATTGGTTATAAGAAATGATAATAACTTTAACCATGCTTATATTTGTACTAGGAGTATAAAACTTCACGTATACTCTCCTCGGATGATAGGCTTTCTTCTGATACCTAGTACATTGACGGTGTGGCCTTCAACAAAAACTTCGACCTTGCTTATTATTCTCCCCAAGAGCAAGCATATAACTGCTGCTTTGTCTATCTGTCCTTTCCTTAAATCATTCCGTTCATTTATCTGTCTGGCCACCTGGATATCTCCACAATCCTTCGGCCAAATTTGAAGAAACTTCATATGTGAATTCCCTATGATAATGCGATGAATCACTTTTGCTGGTTTTTGGATAGCTCCATGGTCAAAGTCAAAGTTCAAGGTCAAACATTAATATTGACCTTGTCCAGAGCATAGCTCCTTCAATTATGGATGAATTTCAAAATAAGTTGGTGCAATTTGTTCTCTATTGTAAGTAGATATACGTTACCAATCAAAACAGATTCAGATAGCTCCAAAAGTCAAGGTCACAGCTAAAGGTCAAATGTTCAAATTAAGCATGTCCAAAGCAAAGTTGCTAGAATTTATGATGGATTTCTAAATAACTTTGTGCACTTGTTCTCTACAATGAGTACATGTGTCATTTGTAAAAAAAGTAATTCAGATACCTCAAAGGTTAAGTTCACAGCTCAAGGCCAAATGTTAAAATTAAGCACTTCCAGAGCATAACTCCTGAGATAATTGATGGATTTAAAAATAACTTGGCACTATTCTCTATCATGAGTAGATGTGCCATTTGAAAAAAAAATCAGATAGTTCCAAGGTCAAGGTCACTACTCAAGGCCATACATTAAGATAAGCATGTCCAGGGCATAGCTCCTTCAATTATGGATGGATTTCAGCAAAACATTGCTCATTAAATTTTGTTCTCAATCATGTGTAGATGTATCATTTGAAAAAGAAAGTCGGATAGCAACGTCAAGGTCCCAGCTCAGGGTCAAATGTTAAAATTAAGCATCTCTGGAGCATAACTCCTAAAATAATGGATAAATTTCAAAATATCTTTGCACAATTGCTCTCTTTCATGAGTATATGTGCCATTTGAAACAAAGTTACAGATACAGTCGAACCTGTCTTAAGCAAGCAGTCAAGGGATTTGCCAAAATCGTTTGCTTAAGACAGGTGCTTGCTTTATGCAGGTCGGCCTTTCAAGGCGATGGCCGGATATTTGTATAACAAAAAGATTGGGCGGCTAGAAAGTATTCATTTTCATAGTAAATAATAAAAAAAAACAGCTAATCCAAACATTTTTTTTTAATTTTGGTAAGAATACAATGTACTAGTAGGTCTATATGCTCATGAAGTGGATTACATTAGCGAAAGAAATTAAAAAGGTTCAAATCGGATTAAATTACTTCAATTTGTGATTATTATTTGCAAAGATCGAACAATTGACATAATAAACGGCCGGTAAATTGCGGATCAGTCTGCTCAATAATTTTGATTATTGCCTAAAAGACTATATTTCAATGAAATTCCAATTAGATTCTAGTCAGAATTAGTATTTGAGCGAGTTTGTTAATTCATTTCTCACCTCTAAAACTGCAAACAAACTCTATGAAAACAAAAATAGATTACTTTCTGAGAACAGTAATTTCATTTGTCATACTCGATTAAACTTTATTCATTAAGTTTGAATATAATGTGCATAAAATTCAATCACCAAATATGAGCAATATAACAGAACTAGGCATTATGATGACTTCATAGTTATCTACAAAACACCCGTTAATTGGTGACGTGTGTGAATGTTTATCTGACTTTGACACTTGAATAGATAATCCGAAAACAATTATGCGCCCTGATAATTACTTATCCGTGAAAATTGCCATGGGCCCAATAACTTGCTGTAAACTCAGGTTATTTTAAAGAATGGGACACGATTTGGGAGGCCATTGCCCGCATTTGAGATGTGCTTATTGAATACAGGTAAATTTAATTGAAAAAAAGATCGGGGGGACATTGAACTGGCTGTTTAAGACAGGTGTACACTGAATAAAGGTGACTGGATGACCAGGTTTGACTGTAGCTCCAAAGTCAAGGTCACAGCTCAAAGTTGTTTGTTGAAAATCAACATATCTTGAAAAGGGCAAGCATATAGCAGCATCTTTGTCTGTCAGTTCATCTGAACCCTTTTCCCAGTTTATTTTATAATTTTTGTGACAGGGCTATATTCAGGGAGCATATTCCGTCTCAGATGACTCTTGTAGATTCTAGATGCTTATACCTAAGACAATCAGTTTTCATTTCTATACTCAACATGAGATAGGTTCTCACTTTACACAAGGTACATTAACCCTTTAACCTTTGTCTTTGACCTATTTTACAAAAGAATTAGCCTTGATATTTTCTTTTTTCACTTAGGACATTTAAATTGCACATATGCACTTAACAGGTCAAAATCTTTCTTGTACCAATAAGTGTTGCTGATTAGAGGAGCTTGACTTTGCTCTACTTACAAAAAACCTAAACCATCCCTATATTTGTTAAGTTCTTTTACCAAGGACTATCAAATTTTTAAAATGTTTCAATTGGTGGTCAACTTTCACTTGGCAATATTTTTTGCTCTGACAGTTGACATACTTGATTATCAGAGTCTTAAATTTTACTGATGTTTTCAAACTCTTTACAAATTAGATAATTATATTTTCCATACAACTCCAACAGGTCAAAGGATTTTAATTTGCAATGAATGCAATGACCTTGACCTTTGACCTACTGAACTGAAATTTTGATTATTTTAACATAATATATTTCATATGATCAGATCCATTGCAGAACATCTTCAGGCTGTAGGCTGTAACTTCATGACTTTTACTTTTGACCAGTACTCTCAATAAGCAGACGTCCACGTTTATTACGTCCAGAAAATCAGAAAAAAACATCTGGAAAATCAGACCTGGACATAAGTAAACTTTCGAGACTCGAGAATACCATTCTGAATTAATCACTCGAACGTTTTCTGAAGTCACAAGATAAAGAGATTGATAAACAAAGAATGTATACTCTTGCCAAAAGTCAGTATAATACCCAGGTTAAAATTGAATCCACAAGCAGTTTACCAAAAAATCTCCATGACGACCAATGTAGATGGAAATCTACATAGGATGTACTCAATTATATCCGATTTGCTAGCCAGCCCTCGCTGTATCTTTGACCATTTCTTTTGAAGTTACTTGCTTGATAATATTCTGGGCCAAAATTAAGTAGGCCCATGGACATCGGATTAGATTTCATCAAATATCACCATTTGGTTGAATTTTAGTAAACTAGGTTTTGGCTGGAATTTGCTGTCACACATGTTGTCTGTAAACATCAACTAGCAGAAATGAAAAAGGGAATTTCTTACAAGATGCAACTCTGCTATAAGTTACATTTCTTTTTGTACTGTTACTTTTATTTACATAAGTGATATTCATGGTGTATGTACTTGGACATCTTTGCTGTGAACGTCAACGGTTTTAAATAGTCAGTTTAATAATTTTCTCCCATTCTGCAAATCAGAAATGTTTACAAATCCTGAGAGATTTGCAGAACAATAATTACCAAATGTCTACCCTGATTCATGATTATATCTCACTCAGAACTAGGCAAATGACTTTTACTTATTGATCTTAGACCTTAACTCTGGTGATTAGTTAACCCTTGTCATGCTGAACCCAGAATATTCCGGTTTTGGCAGTAGATGTAGACCAAAATCAGCCTGCACATAAGTGCAGTCTGATCTTGGTCTACACCTCCTGCTTGTACTTTTCCTGCCAGAGTTGTTTATAAGAGTTGATTTCTAAAAGAAATATTGATTTTTGAACAACAAATACTATCAGTGCTTTCAGCCCTTTGATTTTACAGCAATTCAGTAAAGTGACAAGGGTTAAGCAAGTCTTGTGACATGCAGCCATCACAGCTAAACAATATCAAATTTTTAGAATGTACTGAAATGAATGATTGTCATGATTGTCAGCTTAATTGAAAGTTTATAAGATAATTTATGATAACAAATATTGACTTAATACCTTATTTAAATTTTGCTGAAAAATGGAGTAAAATTTGTACCAAGCTACCACTCAAGAAATGGGCAAAAGTCATGGAGTTCACTTATGGTAACTTTTGAATTACTACATAAAATTTACTCATTGAAAGGGAGTTTTAATTATTTGCTTAAAAAAAGAGTTCCTTTAATCCTTTCCTGTTTTTCCAAACTGAAAGAGGTTACAGACGACAATGAAAATTGGATGCAGTTTGAAAAGAAACCACGAGGTAGAAAATATTGTGGGAAAATGAGAAATTGCTTGTAACAAACAATTTCTCGTTTTTCCACGATATTTTCTCAAGTATAAAATCACAGCAATGTAAAATCCCAGGTTTGAACAGGAAAGGGTTAACAGAGGTGGTCACTTGATCGTAAATGACCATACTCTTTGGAAAACAGTTGACGCATCGTTGCCGTGAGATAATCAATTTCGTGATTGTTTGACTGTGAAAGACACATTGATGGGATTGATATAATTTGAATGTTGTTGTGAGAAATGTAACATTTTATGGAGTTCTTGTCATTTAAGAGATGAAGAGAATAGTTTTTGTTTTCATGGATATATGAAACAGAAAACTTAATTACACTGGGTGATTATGCAAAATGGATTCATACATAAGTGTGATTAGGCTTTCTCTTTTCATACCTCCATGAAAAAAAAGTATTCCCTTCATATCTTACAATTAGATGACATTTAGCAAAAAAAGGAAATATTTCAAAATTTTGATACATTTTTTATGGACCTATTTTGTGCGCAAGCATACTAAAAATTTGTGTGCTCAAAAATTTTGTTCATAGAGATATAAATAGGTTTTTTGGCCAAACAGAATGCTTGTTTTTGAAAGATAAAACTAACAATTAAATCATTTCTGAATGCTTACATTGCTTTCATAATGATTTTTTTAAGAACAATGTTAAATAAATAAAAAGTTGTTTTTTGTAGGTCCTCTTCTACAAAGATTTATAGAGAATTTGAAGAAGGGGTCAACATTGTCAAAGCCTGGTCAGAAAATGTACATGTACTCAGCGGTAAGTTTGTTTTAACCCATTCAAATACAGCAAAATTTTAGACTTGTCTAAATTGAAAGAAGCAGAGTGCAGACGACAATTTCAAGTTGATGGAATTTTGAACTTTTTCGTCGTTTTGGATAGAAAACATTGTGGATAATGAAGAAATTGCTTGATACAAGCAATTTCTTCATTATCCACAATGTTTTCAAAAGCTATTTTCTTGAGGGGCGTAAAAAGGAGGGATTGAGTTGGAATGTTTTAACTTTAGCCATTCCCACTCAATCCCTCCATTTTATGCCCCTTAGAATTTCAGCTCTAGAAAACATTATGGAAATTGAAGAAATTGCTTGTTACAAGCAATTTCTTCAATTTCCACAATGTTTTCTACCCAAAAGACACAAAAATTTTTTCAATAACTTTGAATCGTAATCTGCAGATTTTTTCAGTCTAAAATGTTGCTATCTGGTAAAAAGAGTGGATTTTGTCCTTGGATAATACAGTAGATTTCAGAATTGAAGGTCTTGGGTTTGATGTACTAGTCCTCCAGTCTTTTAAGATGAAATTTTAACCCTTACCTGTTTAACTCCTGGTTTTTACGTCCTTGTGATTTTGTGATTGAGAAAACATTGTGACAAGCAATTTCTTTTTTTCTACAATATTTTTCAAATTATATCCGTCTGCAAAACCTTTGAATTTGGACTGTTCTAAAAATTTTCAAAACAGAAAAGGGTTAAATTGAGGCTTTGCTCTAAAGAGTTCTTTAAACCCATTTCCAGATGATAAAATTTTAGACTGGTCCAAATTGAAAGGAGTTCCAGAAGACAATTTAAAGTTTATAAAATAGAAGATAAAATTTTTCAACTTTATGGATAGAAAATATTGTGTAAAATAAAGAAATTGCTCGTGACAATGTTTACCCAATTGTTTTTCTTGAGAGACATTCAAAAGTATCACTGTGTTGGAATGGGTCAAATAAAACAACTTTGCTTTGTTGTCTCACTTAACAAAGTTTTTTGGAAGCTGTCAGAATGGGTATTTCAAGAATGCATGTAAAACAAGGCTTAATACTCATTCTGCATTAGAAAGTCTGTAAAAGTGCAAATATTGAATGGTCATTCTGCATTAGAAAGTCTGAAAAGTGCACAGTCTTAACAATGGTCAAACAAAGTCAATTCTTTTCCCCTGTCACAGATGGTTCCTTTTCTTGAAGAAAAAATAGGCTTGCAAATTTATTCATTTTTTAGCATGACACAACAGTAGCTGCCCTGCTCAGTGCCCTACAGTTATATGATGGTAAAAGTCCCCAGTATACAGCCACGGTGATTGCTGAGTTACATAAACTGGGTACACAGTTTGTCGTGAAGCTGTTCTACAAAAATGAGACAAATGGTGATACTGCTTATCCTTTAACTTTACCAGGTAAATGTCTTTCTTAAAACTTTCCAGTTTAAACCTGGGATTGTATGTTGCTGTGATTTTATACTTGAGAAAATAATGTGGAAAAAGAAGAAATTGCTTGTGACAAGCAATTTTATTTCCCCACAATATTTTCTACCACATTGGATGGTTTCATTTCAAACTGCATCGAATTTTATCGTTTTCTATAAAGTCTTTTAATTCGGACCAGTCTGAAATTTAAAAAAAACGGGAAAGGGGTTAAGTTCATACATAGACAAAGTACTGTTCAAGTGACCTCCGATATTAAGCAAACAGCATCGAAATTCCCTATTTAAAAACAAAGGATCGTGAATGATTTAGTGTTAAGCTTATAAGATTATCAAAACTCAATTCTATAATTGTGATCCTCAAAAGAATCATCTAAATGAGACGATTTTAATGAGTTCCATCAACATGGGATGAAGTGAGAATCCTGCAATAATTCATAAATGCAGTCCAACAGATTGCTTATTTATGTAAAAAGGAAGTGTATTAAGGAACCATTCTTTCTGGCTGTCCCTCAGCCATTTCCGACACAATCCAGTATTTTTACACCCCTCCAAACAAAAACCTTTAGAAAACATTTTGACAAGCAATTTCTTCATTATCAACAATGTTTTCTATCCCAAATAACAAATATTTTCTAAATTAAACTAACTTTAAATTACCGTCTGCAATACATGTATCTTTGAATTTGGACCATTCTAAAATTTTGTTGAGTTGGAATTGGGTTAAGTGATAGGTTGTTTAATACAGATTTAACTGTGTGATGGTACAGAAATCAAGCATAACTGACTAAAAAAGTAAAGCTTAATAAAACCCTCCCAAACTTTGTATTGGGGGTTGTAGGAGTCAGGTTGTTGGTTGGTGGCTCATGATAATCTGTTGATTGGTCTTCCTTTTCTACTCAATTTCCCATTAACTAATGCATGGATTTGATTAAAACTTAACAGATGGACACCGAATCAAGTACATATGTGCATATTGTAATTTGGTTGATTTAATTTTAATCTAATTTCAATAGAGTTATAGCTGTTTGATGAAAAATCTTGTCCACTCATTTTCTCTTTAAGTTTTAAATGGATTTGACTAAAATTTGACATGTGCTAACAGGACCAAAAGATGTGCATATTTCATTTTAAGCTTGGCTGTTTTGGAGAAAACCCGAGGTATTGTGGTCACCTTGGCGTCGTTGGCATTGGGATTGGTGTTGGGATTGGTGTTGGTGTGACAAACTTAAACCCTGGTCATATCTCTGCTGTTATTGAAGATATCCTCATGAAACTTGGCATGTGTATTGACCATCACAAGAGCTATCTATACTATCAAAGGGGATAACTCTAAAAGTGTTTTTGTAAGAATTATGCCCCTTTTTTGACTTAGAATTTTTGCATTATCCAGCACCTGCAGCTGTGGGCGGTGCTTTTGTGTTTACAATCCAATTGCTTTTCTTATAGTTACAGCCTTTTGCTGAGAAAACGCTCTTTTCCAGTAACAAATTGTTGTTTCAGTGACATGGAGCTATTTGAGTGTATCACATGTAGTGATAGTCCAGTTTTTTGGTCGTCCATCTACTTGTATTAATTAATGGTTTTTGAAAACTTGACAAGAAAATAAGTCACTTTATTACTTCACTATTCTCTTTTTAAGTACGTTGTTATTAGCTATCTGCTCATAATGAGGTCAAGTTCATATTATTAATTGGTGGTTTGCTGGTCACATATTTTGTCTGTGTGTGTGTTTTTGTAACTGTGTGTCAAAGTTTCCGTCTGTCGGTCTATCTGTCCGTGTGCAAAACTTAACAAAAAAACTGAACATTGCCAATTACTACCAGGCTTTTCAAGATACAATGTTCATATTTGGCATGATGATGCATCTGCCTAATACGCATATTCTCATGTCAAGGTCATGTGATAAGGTCAAGTTCACATACCAAGGTAAAACATTTAGTCCTGTTGCCGGAGCATTGTGTTTCACAAAGACATATTGTTTTTGTGACTCAATTGATTTACTACCATTATAATATCAGTGCATAGAAATACGGATTGTTAAAACAATTTTCCTTTTCTCCAATAGTTTGCAGCCTGATTTGGTACTTTTTATACGCCCGTCGAAGACGGGACGTATTATGGGATCACCCGTGGTGTCCGGGCATCCGGTTGTCCGGTCGTCAGGGCGTCCATGCGGTGTCCACTTCTTTGTCCGGAGCATAACTCTGTCATCCTAAGTCCGATTGACTTTAAACTTGGCAGTTATATTCTACTTATCAATACGGAGTGCAGTGCGCAAAAACCATAACTCTACCTGGCCTATTTTTTGAGTTATTGCCCTTTGTTGTTTTTCATACTTGAATCTTGTCCGGAGTATATCTCTAAAAGTATTATAGCTAGGATCATGAAACTTCATGGGTGTATAGATCTCACCAAGGGGGAGTGCAGTGCACAAGAACCATAACTCTACCTGGCCTATTTTTTGAGTTATTGCCCTTTGTTGTTTTTCATACTTGAATCTTGTCCGGAGTATATCTCTAAAAGTATAATAGCTAGGATCATGAAACTTCATGGGTGTATAGATCTCACCAAGGGGGAGTGCAGTGGAGAAGAACCATAACTCTCCCTGGACTATTTTTTGAGTTATTGCCCTTTGTTGTTTTTCATACTTGAATCTTGTCCGGAGTATATCTCTAAAAGTATTATAGCTAGGATCATGAAACTTCATGGGTGTATAGGTCTCACCAAGGGGGAGTGCAGTGCACAAATACCATAACTCTACCTGGCCTATTTTTTGAGTTATTGCCCTTTGTTGTTTTTCATACTTGAATCTTGTCCGGAGTATATCTCTAAAAGTATAATAGCTAGAATCATGAAATTTCATGGGTGTATAGATCTCACCAAGGGGGAGTGCAGTGCACAAGACCCATAACTCTACCTGGCTTATTTTTTGAGTTATTGCCCTTTGTTGTTTTTCATACTTGAATCTTGTCAGGAGTATATCTCTAAAAGTATAATAGCTAGGATCATGAAATTTCATGGGTGTATAGATCTCACCAAGGGGGAGTGCAGTGCACAAGAACCATAACTCTCCCTGGCCTATTTTTTGAGTTATTGCCCTTTTTTTATACTTTAATCTTGTCTGGAGTATATCTCTAAAAGTTTAATAGCTAGAATCATGAAATTTCATGGATGGATAGAGCTCAACAAGTGGGAGTGCAGTGTACAAGAACCATAACTCTACCTAGCGTATATTTTGAGTTATTATCCTTTGTTGTTTTTCATACTTTGTTTGACAGAAAATATTCATTCAAAATAACCTCAGTTCTACTCAAACCCCCAGCTAATATTAAGCAGTGTGACGGGCGTATCTTGTGACAGTTTGGCACCTTGTTTCCAATAAATAGTGTACTTTGAAATGTCATCTGTAATGTCTTTCAGTTTGAACTAGAGTAAAACATTGTAATGGTAATGGGTTAACCTTAACACATCTGTCAGTTGACCAATCGCTTGCCCCGCCCAATGACTCCATAGGCCCCGCCCATTAACTCCAACTGGAAGTTCTGCTTTGATTTTTAAAAGTGTTATTTTGCAAAATTTATGGCCAGTAACATGTAACAAAAAAGTAAAATGGTTGGTTAGTGACTGAAACATCGTAACTACAGCTTGAGCAAGCTGTAGTTGTGGCGTTTTAGTAGCCAAACCAACAATGGAGGTTAACAAAAATGGCGGCCAGTGTCGGAGCTGATGAGCTCAGGTCCGGGCTGAATAGATTATTTGATTATTAGGTTTATTGCTTGATTGATAACGGCAATTGGTCTATTCCAGGTTGTATGGAAGTTTGTCCATTAGATCAGTTTATAGAGTTAACTAAGTCTGTGATAACTGATGATTGGTTGAAAGAGTGTGGCTTGTTGACTACAGAAGATGAGAAAAAATCATTTGCTGTTGGTGAGTGTGCTATCTCCTACACTGTTTTATTTCATGATAATTCCTGTATAATTTAATAATTTAATTGTTAGTTTCGTCTATCAAAAACGAGCCTTCTGATTGGTCGAAAAAATTAATTCATACCTCCATGAACAAAATTTTGAGCACGAAGCCATTTTGAATGCTTCCGCAAAAAATAGTTCCATACAAAAAAGTATCAAAAGTTGTAAAGTTTTGCTTTGTTCGCTCCATGCTATTAAATTATAAGAAATGAAGGGAATATTTTTTGTTTTCATGGAGGTATGAACCGAAAAAACTAATCACACAATGTATGAATCCCTTGTCCTGCTAGATATTTATCCTCTTTTTACTGTGTTATAAAACTTAGACTTAATTAGATTGTTGTTTTGTTCAAAGATTTTCTCAACACAATAAGATCAAGCAGGTAGCTATAGTGTAGACTAAGATCAGACTGCATGTCTGTGCAGGCTGATCTTAGTCTATACACCTGCCAAGACCATGGTCTAAACAGGAATATTCTGGTATGAGCATGACAAGGGTAAACTAATTCCCATACAACAAAATATTAGACTGGTCCAAATTGAAAGAATTGCAGATGCTAAAATAAAGTGGGTTGTAGACAAGCATTTTCTTCTTTTCTCACAATATTTTTCTTAGCTTTACTTCCTTGAAATTATTGAAAGATGTTTGCAGAGGATAATTTTAGGTTGAGGAAATTATAAAGATATTTTTCTCTCTGGTCAGAAATATTGTGGAAATGAAGAATTGCTTGCTAAAAGCAATTTCTTTATTTTCCACAGTGTTTATTCAAATTGTTTTTCTTGGAACTTGGTGAGGGTATAAAAGAGGCAGAGTTGTATGGAAATAGGTTAATGATGGAGTAAATAATAGTCCGTTATTTAATTTTAGCTTACTTAAGCACAAATTGCTATCTTCTCCAACTAAACTAACAATGAGAATGCAATCAAACTTTACAGAATTCATTCATATGTCATGTTCTTTCAAAATACTGAACATAATTCAAGTATGTGAACAACTCTGGATGCTATGGCAACCAAGTAAAAGACTTAAACAATTTTCATCTCCCTAAGCCCAAAACTTACTGCTTTGATGTTAGGCATATAAGATTTTACCCTCTACCCAAAGACTTCAAATTATTATTGGTCTTCAATGAAATTTTTGTTGGTTCCCTGATTTTACATAATGATAAAAAAAATCTGTAAAAAATCTTCTCCTCCCTAACCGTTTGCCCTAAAGTGGTGATATCTTTTATGATATACCATTTAATGGCCCTCTACGAAATTACTTTGTACAATTTTTCTAAAACAGAATTAAGCCCTAAATTGAGGTATCCCAGATATTACATCTTTAATCTGACATGGACTTGTAGAGTGGTATATTATCACTACACTTTTCTCAGAAATCATTGACTTGAAACTTGGTGTGTAAGTTCATCCAGGGGACATTGATGGTATAGTTGTATTTTATGGTCACACTATCCTCAGCAACTATTCATTGCATTGACTTGGAACTTGGTGAAGAGGTTCAGCTAGGGGCCATACATGGAGCTTACAGATTTAGGCCTGAAAGTAACTACTTCCTATTTTACTACTTCCTTTATATTGGGTTATTGATGGCATACAGGTATATTTTTGTCGCACTTTTCTTAACAACTATTCTTAGTCTTGACTTGAAACTTGGTGTGGACGTTCAGCTAGGGGTCCTACATGGCGCTTATTATTGCAGTCAGGATACTGACTGTAATCTAGGAATCGCCTGAATTCGCTCTTTGCTTCTAGGAACCTGACAACGACCTGAAAATTTTTTCCTTGCTCGTGAATTGATTTATAATTTCTTGTAGTATACTATCTGAAAATGTAAGCCCATTCATAAAGAATGACTGCAAAAAACCGAATCACTGAATGTGCGCAGTGATTAAGGTCACGACCTCTACAGGTACTTCTATTTAAACCATCTTAAACAGTGTTACATCCAGGCCACTTGATAGAGGGAATCCTCCGGGTTTGTCGTTATGTCAAAAGTTAACATCATCAGAGACATAGAATAATGTTCATTTATGTCTCTGACATCATTTAATTGACTGCCTGAACTTACCATCATTACGGATTTCATTAACAAAAAAAGGGTATGGTAGGCCTCGGTGTTCGACGATTCGTCGACCTTAGTCATTGTTGAAAGTGAAACTAGACATTCCGCAGTCTTGGATTTTTTCGATTATTATAACCTTCATTCTTACGATTTTAAAAGTTACCAGCTACAAAGTGTAATCCAGTTTTGTACACATGCATCTGTTCTGTTTAAAATCCCCGATTCGTAAAATACTGCGAAAGAGGTTCGTAGGTCAATCCATGTGACACTTTCACCTGATCAACTTCAAACTTTCACAGAATGATTGTACCATCATAAGGATTGTTCCTTTCAAATTGGGTCTGATCCATAGAGAAACATAGGAAAAGGGGCCTGAGGAATATTCAATTAAAAAAATCTTAATTAATGCTTTTAAGTCCACAGATTTCATGGGGTTATTTTTATACTCAAACAGAATAACTATACTTTTTTAAGTATAGTTCCCTTTGGAATTGGTTCAGATCCATCAAGTAACATGGGAAAAGGGGTTAAATGAGAATTCAATTAAAAAATCCCTGTTAACACAATGAAGCCCACAGCTTTGATCAGATTTTGTTGAAACTTTCACAGAGTGATTGTAAGGTCATAACGATCATTCTTTTCATAACAGGGTTTGAACCGTCAAGAAACATGGGAAAAGGGTCCTTATGAAATTTCATTTATAAATCCTTGTTACCAAGTCCAGAGCTTTCATTAGATTTTCTTCAAACAATCACAGAATAATTGTACTATAATGATGATTGTTCATGTTGACATTAGACCTGATCCTTCAAGTATCACAGAAAAAGTAGCATTATTAAATCTAATTTTAAAATCCTTGTACCACAATAAAGTCAACAGTTTTCATCAGATTCTGTTTAAACTTCCACAGAATGATTGTTCCATCATGAGGATTCTTTCTTTTCAAATTAGGTGTGATCTGTCTAGTATCATGGGAAAAGGGCCCTTGGAGAATTCATCTATAATCCTTGTAATCAAGTCCAGAGCTTTCATTGGATTTTCTTCAAACCTTCACAGAATCATTGTACAATAATTACGATTGTTGATGCTGACATGAGACCTCATCCTTCAAGGAGCCTTATGAAAATTGTATTTTAAATCTTTTCACCAAGATTAAGTCTGCATTTTTCCTCGGATTCTGTTCAAACTTCCACAGAATGTTTGTACCATCAGTAGGATTGTTTCTTTCCAAATTGGGCCTGATCTTTATAGTATCATAGGAAAAGGGGCTGTATGAAAAATTATTACAAAATCTTCATTAACACAAGGATGTCCTCAGTCTTTATAAGAATCTCTTCAAACTTTACTAGAATGATTTTACCATCATTTGGACTGTTCCTTTGTTAATTGGGTCTGATTGGTTAAGTGACACAAGAAAAGGGACCTGATAAAAATTTTATTACAAAAACATAATTATCACAATAGAGTCCTCAGTCTTTATCATTTTCGTCAAACTATCTATCATTAGGATTGTTCCTTTGTACATTAGGTCTGATTTGTAAAGTTTTACAGGAAAAGGCCCTTATGAAAATTTTATTACAAAAAATTCTTGACCCACATCAGCCCACTGTATTCATTGATTCTCTTTAACTTTTACAGAATGATTGTGCCTTCATTACAATTGTTCCCTTTGAAATTTGGTTTGTTCTGTAAAATATCATGGGAAAAGGGGCCCTGTGAAGATTTCACTATAAACTCATTAACACAATAAATTCCACAGATTACACAGATTGATTGTACCATCATTACAATCGTTGATTTTGACAGTGGATCTGATTATGGCAAGTGTCACATAAAAAGGGGCCTTATTAAAAACTTTCTTATATATTCTAATGATGTTCCTTGATTCCACTGGATTCACTTCAAAATTTCACAGAATGATTGTACAATCTCTTAAATGGTTCTTTTCAGAAATGGGTACAATCCATCAAGTATCATATAAAAAGGGGCCATATGATTTTTTTTTTAATATTCTAGGAAACACAATGAAGTCCCAATATTTCATTTGATTCATTTTAAACTTTCACAGAATAATAAAACCAACAGTAAAATATCACGAGAAAAGGGGCCTTATGAGAACTTGATTTTTATATCTTTGTCAACACAATAAAGTTAGCAGTTTTATTGGATTCTCTTCAAAGATGCATGGAATAATTGTGGCATGGGAAAGGGGCCTTACAGATTATCATTCAAAACTTTCTTGTGTATGTGATGAAGTTTACAATCATTATCAAATTGTCTTTTAAATTTCACAGAACAATTGTAGGGTTGTAAGGAAAGCTCCTTTTGGAATGACATTGATCCATCAGAAAACAAAGGAAAATAGGCCTTATGGATTTTCATTCAAAACAATCCTGTTTATGTGATAAAGTCCGGAATTATAGCCAGATTCTGATAAAAAATTCACAGAATGATTGTAAGGTCATAAGGTAACTTTCTTTTGGAAATGGTGTGGATCCGTCATGAAACACGTGAAAAGGGGCCTTGAGGATTGTTGCTCAAGATAATAAAGGGGATAAAGTCCTTTTTTTCCTGTATGCATTCTTCTTTGAGTAATTAACTTCCTTAAATATCAGATTTCTTTAACCAGTAAAGAGTCTCAGGCCCTCATGGGCCTCTTGTTTCATTTTCCACAATGTTTTCTCAAGCCTTTTTTCTTTAGGGTTTAAAAAAGTTGTGGTAATTGATTAACATTTTATGATTTGTTCCTTTCAGCATCAATTATAGCCATAATAGAAGGTGGAGTCATATTCATATTGATAATTGCTGTAGCAGTTTGGTGTATGAGGTCAAGGCGAAGAGGATCTGTGCCATTCAAGACATTTGAAAGTTAACCCTTGTCATACTGAATTATAAATCGACAATAGAATTGCATTAAAATCAAAGGGCTGAAAGCACTCACCGTGGGTTAATATTTATTTAGAAAATTCATCTTATAACCATTTGCTTAAAAGGGACAAGCAGGTGGTATAGAATAAGATCAGACTGCACATATGTGCAGGCTGATCTTTGTCTATACTTCCTGCCAAAGCAGGAATATTCTGGGTTCAGCATTACATGGGTTAACAGACAAAAAAATACATGCTCAAAAAAGTTACCAGGAAGGCTAAAAGGGAACAATCTTTATGAACATTGTAAAAAGTACCAACCTGTGTCAGTTTGTGTGACTTTGCAGCCTGACCAAGATTGAAAATGTTTGCTAATGAGTTTGCTTATGTCTCCCCACTCTGTCGAAGGCATATTGTTTTTGCCTGCAGTTTGTGTCTGTCTGATCATCCATCCACATCTTTTTGTCCAGACAAATAACCATTGGATCAGTTTTTATTAAACTTCACAAATTGTTCAGTATCTTCTCTAGTATAGCATTATACCTTTTTAATGCCTGTTTCAAAATGGCCACAATTTTACTTTGTAAGTTGACATTTTCTTGTCTGGATGAATTTTCAGTAATTATTTAATGAATTGTGATGAGAACCTTCACACACTTTTCCAGTATCACCTGTAGTTGTGCATAATACTTTTCTTTTTTCAAAAAAGGCTTCCAGCTTTAAAATGGCAGCCATTTTACCCAATTAATCAACATAACACTACATTTTTGTTTGGCCAAATGCTCAGTATCCATTTGACTGTTTGGATGAAACTTCACACACTTGTAGCCGCCGTCATAGCGCAGTTGGTAGCGCGTCGGACTTTCAATCTAGAGGTCCCAGGTTCGATTCCCGACGGCGGCACTCATCCTTTCCGACTATTTGTCTCTCACCAATGGGTCGATAATCGTAGACCTATGTGGGATAGCAGCTGGAGGCTAGAAAAGGATGTAATGGTAGTACTGGTGTGAGAAATACCAGGATTCCATTGTTAGGTGCTCCAGCCGCCGCGATATAACTGAAAGAATGTTGAAAGCGGCATAAAACCCCATTCAAACAAACAAAATCACACACTTGTTCAGTGTAACCTTAGGTTGTGCATGACACTTTTTTTTCCAAAATGGCTGCCTGTTGTTAAATGGCAACAATTTTATTCTGTAATCAACATTTTCTTATCCGGATGAATACCGGTAATCAATAACTAGGGCTGATTTTGATGAAATTTCACATACATGTTCAGTATCACCTCATGAAATTGTTGTGCATGACACTTTTTATTATCCAAAATTGGCTGCCACCTTCAAAAATACTGCCATTTTACTCCATAAATCAACATTTTTGACCAGACAAATACTCTGAAGCAAGAGGCTGATTTTGATAAAACTTCACAAACTTGTTCAGTATCATCTCTAGTTAGTGTATAATTCTTCTTTTTCAAAAATTGCCTGCCACTTTCAAAATGGATGCCATTTACTCCTTCTCCCTTTTTACTCCATAAATCAACTTTGTTGACCAGACAAATACTCTGGAGCAAGAGGCTGATTTTGATGAAACTTCACAAACTTGTTCAGTAGTTTGTGTATAGTACTTCTTTTTCCAAAATCGGCTGCCACTTTCAAAATGGATGCTATTTACTCTATCTGTCTACGTATTCGGGAGAGATATGTTTTTGATAACAGTTTCTAGTTATAGTTGTTCCACCTTTTAAATTCTGGTGGAACAACCTGTCGGAGTTCAGTGGGCAGGGCCAGCATTCTGTTTATTAAGTCCATGTTGCTCATTGTCTTCCCTTTTCACACTTGTAAAATTGTTGGCAAACCCAGCACCAGTATTTATTCATATAATTTTTTGCTCACCTATGGTGAGCTTTTGTGATCAATCAATGTCTGTTGTGTGTCGTGTGGCGTTAACTGGCAAGAATAATTGTTTGGTCATAAGGACGAACCTATTGATTAAAGGAAGGTACTTTTGGATAATGCAGGAAAAGGGGCCTTAATGACAATTTCTTTGTTTACACTCTAGATGTCACAATTTTTGTGCAATCTTCATGAAACTTGGCCAGAATATTTGTTAGGTCATAAGGATAAACCTTATTGATTATGGAAAGATTCTTTGGGAAAATACAGAAAAAGGGGCCTTAATGACAATTTCTTTGTTTAAACTATACAGGCCACAGTTTTGGATTAATCTTCATGAAACTGGTTATAATCATTTTGCTCCAGATGCATTTTTTAACAGCAAATGATTCAGGTGAGCGATTTAGGACCATCATGGTCCTCTTGTTTTAGTCACAATGCGGTATTTTTGTGCATGACAATTTCCAAATGAGTGAATTTGAACAAAGAATTGAGATTATTATTCAAGAAGATTGCTATTCATTACATCTTTGGTTTTTAGCTCACCTGAGCACGTAGTGCTCAAGTGAGCTATTGTGATCGCCTTTTGTCCGGCGTCCGTGCGTCGTCCGTCAACAATTTCTTTAAACGACATCTCCTCCTAAACCACTTGGCCAATTTGAACCAAACTTGGCAGAAATGATCCTTAGGTGGTCCCCTTCAAAAATAGCTAAAAGAATTGAAATCGGTTAAAAACTCTGGTTGCCATGGCAACAAAAGTGAATTTTTAGAATAATCTTTAAAAATCTTCTCCTCCTGACCCAGAAGGCATAGAGCCTTGATATTTTGCATGAAGCATCAGTATATTGACCTCTTACAAAATAGCTAAAATCATGATCCTCGGGTCTCCAGGGGCAGACCCGGGGGGGGGGGTATAGGCATGAAGCATCAGTTCACAGACTTCTTTCTTATTTCTGAAATTATAACCCATGGAAAAAGTTTTAAAGCCTTGCAATTTGTAATTTGGACTTTTGGATTCCCAGATTCATAGTCTTTATATGTAATTGTGGCCCACTTGTTTCATAATCCTAACCTTAACATGAAATTAGACTGTTGAAAGAAAAAGAGCCTTTATCTCAGGTGAGCGCCCAAGGGCCAACGGCCCTCTTGTTTACATATTTTTATCCTTTCCCAAAAAATATCATTAAATGAATTAGGTACTTTTGTCTTAGTTAACATCCAATTTGTCAGATTTGTGCTTGGAAAGATTGGGAGAATATAGTTTTACCAATGGAGGTCTGTCTGTCATCCTGTCTTTCTGTATGTAAAACATTTAAAATTACTTTAAGCCTATTCAAGACATAATGATCATATTTGGCATGATGTTAAATCGCAATATTAGGCGTGTGCAGATACCTAGGTTGATGTCATGTGATAAGGTCAAGGTTGCTTATTAAGGTCATAAATCCAAAATAAGGCTGTTATGGGGGCATGGTGTTTCACAAATATGCCCTGTTTTTTCAGTCAGGTTGAACCAGTCTTAACCCTTTCCCATTCAAATACAGGATTTTACGTTCCTGTGATTTTGTACTTGAGAAAAAATTGTGGAAAAAGAAGAAATTGCTTGTAACAAGCAATTTCTCCTTTTTCCACAATATTTTCTACCACACATGATGGTTTCATTTCAAATGGCATCCAGTTGTCATTGATGTCTGCAACCTCTTTCAATTTGGAATAGTCTAAAATTTCCAAAAACGGGAAAGGGTTAAAGTTTACTGTGGTAAATAGTTATTCTTTTTTTGCTGTATATTAGATTAGAGTAAATGACCTTTCTAAAGTGAAAGCATTGATTTTGTTCAAGGGGAAAATGTAAGAAATGACTCTCAAAATCTAATTGAAGTTAAGTAATTTTTTTAACAATGATGAATTATTAGACTTTTCCTTAAGATAATTTTTTCATTGAAGTCTGAAACAATTCTGCTTATATTGTATGACCCAAAATGGCCAAATCATACAGAAGTATGATTAGGTTTTTCCTCTTTAAAATTTAAAAACGCTCTCTTCATTACCTGTGATTTAACATCAGTAAGGAATATATATCATGGAAAGGATGATATATCATGGAAATATGTCAGATAAGTAAAGATTTAATGTAAAAGATAAAAAGGATAGTCATTTGTTTCAGTTTAATATTGATTTTTATTTCATAGAGTGAACAACAAAAGCTATATTTTCACAAGTGTTGAAGCCACAAAGGAAAATACATGTTAGTTTTGTTGTTCACAAACTGTAGTATGTATTGATCTTACACAAAAACAAATGATTATTCTATTTTTTTAATGTAAAAAAAGGAGATAAATTATGAATGTTCTCATCCAAAACCTCTAAAGTTCCACTGCACACATGAATTACATGACAAGAAGACGACTACATCAATGTCTTGAGTTCAATTTGAATGACGTTCAGTAGATTGAAATGAATGAAGCTGATCTACATGTTCAAAATAGTGAGTTCATCATTTGAATGATTTCACTGATATTTCAATGGAATCATCAAGTTGATGAAATTTTAAAAAAATCTACTGAGTAATCACAATAATCTGCAGGAAAGCACTATCAGAATTGAACTAACTTTATTTCTATTTATTGGTAGAAATAAAGTGTAAAATTTATTTCTTGGGTTGTTTGTTTGTCAGGTTTTTATTTGTTTTCTTTGTAGGGGCTCTTGGCTCAATGTTATTGAATGAAATTGACCAGAGATATATGAAAACGATATGCAAAATTATTAAAAAACATGTTTTGTTTTACACTTTATACACCATAACACTTCTTTTGATACCATGACATTTATATGATATGACAAATATTGAATATAAGAAATTCTGACACTTATTTTGTAGGAAGGTCCCAATGAATGAAGCTTTTAAACACCTTCTAATATGAAAGCCTTGGAAAACATTGTGAAAAATGAAGAAATTGCTTGTCACATTATCTGCAATGTTTTCTACCCAAAATGCAAAGGTTTTAAAGATTTCACCTACTAAAAATTGTCGTCTGTAACTTCTTCGAATTTGGACTCTTCTAGAATTTTAACGTGTGGGAATTGGTTAAACCATTACCAAGGGACAAAATTATAGACGGCCCGAAGTTGAGAGAAGCTGCAGAAAATTTCAAGTTAGTATAATTTTGAGATTATTCTTCTTTCTTGGTAGAAAATATTGAGGCAAATGAAGCGATCGCTTGTTATGATCAAATTTTTAGCTCCCATGGCTGAAAGCAATCGCTTGTTATGATCAAATTTTTAGCTTCCATGGCTGAAAGCAAGAGAGCAATTGTCATGGAGTTGTGTTGGTTGTGCGTGTGTCTGTCCATCCGCCCTTCTGGTCGTCCGTCCGGTCTTCAGTCAGTCCATAAACTTTTACTTTGAAAATCTTCTTCTCAGAAAGTACTGAACAGATTCAAACCAAATTTCACAGAAATGATCCTTGGGTGACCCTTTATCAAATTCCTTCAAAGAATTTTGATCATATAAAAAACATAACTTTAATGGGCGGGGCTTATTTCCATATATGGTGAAAGCTTTGAAAATCTTCTTCTCAGAAACCAGTAGATGGATTTCATCAAAATTTCCCGGAAATGATCCTATGGTGAACCTTTATCAGATTCCTTCAAAGAATTTTGATCATATGAAAAACATAGCTTTAATGATCGTGGCTTAATTCCATATATGGTAAAAGCTTTGAAAATCTTCTTCTTAGAACCTAGTTGGTGGATTTCAACCAGATTTCACAGAAATGATCCTTAGGTGAACCTTTATCAGATTCCTTCAAAGAATTTTGATCGGATGGAAAACATGGCTTTAATGGGCGGGGCTAATTTCCATATATGGTGAAAGCTTTGAAAATCTCCTTCTAAGAAACCTGTGGATGGATTTCAACCAAATTTCACAAAACTGACCCTTGGGTGACCCTTTATCAAATTCCTTCAAAGAATTTTGATTGGATGAAAATCATGGCTTTAATGGGCAGGGCTGATTTCCTTATACGGTATATACTGAAAACTTTGTAAATTTCTCAGAAACCTGTTGATGGATTTCAACAAAATTTCATGGGAATGATAACCAGATGACTGTTTGTCAGATTCCTTCATATGATTTTGATTGGTTGAAACACATGGCTATTATGGTGGTTTGTTATGTCCATATATGGTATACAGTGAAAATTCTACATTATGAATTTGACATAACTTGACTTGAATTTTTAAAAACTATGAAAAGTTTGAAATGTTTCTCTAGAACTATTTCAAAGAGTTCAATGATTTAGATTTTCATTATATTCAGTTTATTCTAACCTAATGAAAAAATTTGCTTAATCAGTACATTCATGCCTGTGGAGCGATACAGGCGCTCAAGCGCCTCTAGTTTTATTTTCAACAATATTTTCCCAAGTTTTTCTCTTGGAGGGTAAGAAAATAGGATTGTGTGGGAATGGGTTAAAGCGGTTTCTGAGCACTTGTGATACCATGGAATCATATGAATAAGTGAACATAAAGGAAATTACTGGAAAATTGTTCCAATCTGCAATTTTCTCATTTCTTACCAAGGTTTACAATAAAAATTATAGTTATTTTTTCACATTACAAGCATTTCTAGCTCGGTTGGCTTTTGAGAAAACCTGAGATAGTGTTATGGCAAAGTTGTTGCCTGTGTCAGTGTCGTCATCTGAAAACTTTGACATTTTGTAATATCTCTGGTATTACTGAGCATGTTCACTGGAAACTTAGAATATATGACCTATATCAAAAGACAATGTATAGCTTCAAGGGGGGTTACTCTACATGCATTTTTGTATGATCAAATTATGCATAGAAGGTTATTCAACCAACAAGAACTTGAACAGTCAAGCATTAGCATCTGCAAGAGCTGCTCTTGTTGCAACTGTTTGCAACTTCTTTTAAAATGGATCATTCTGAAATATTGTTGTTTGTTTAAGTGTTAAATAAACATACATGTATTTTGGTTGTTAACATTTTGTAAGGCTTGGATGAAACTGTACTACTGTTTACCCTTTCCTGTTTTTCAAATTTTAGACCTGTCCAAATTCAAAGATTTTGCAGACGAAATTTGAAAGTGGATGTAATTTGCAAAATAATCATTCTGTAGGGCAGAAAATATTGTGGAAAAAGAAGAAATTGCTTGTTTCGATCAATTTCTTCTTTTTCTACAATGTTTTCTAAGTTATAGATTCACAGGGATGTAAAAAAACTTTTGATGCAAAAATAGTAATTTTTTATTAAGCCATTACCAATTCAATGACTTTTTCTGACACCTTGAGGAAAGAGAATAATGGAAAACTTTGTTAGAAAAGGTAAAAATGTGAGAAAAAGCAATATTTCCTTTTCTTACAATGTTAACTACCCTATCTGGCAATTATTATGCAATTTTGGCGCAATTTGAAATGTTGTCTGCAAAATCTTTCGATTTGGACCAGTCTAAAATTTTGTTGTCTGGTAATTGGTGAATTTTCATTGTTATTTTGTTAGAAAAATTGCAAAATTAAACTTTAATATTCCATTGTATTTGTTTGTTGTAGAATATATTGTTTTATTCATAATTTAATTTTTAGTTCACTTATCAAAAATGAGCGTTCTGATTTGTTGAAAAAAAAAATTCATACCTCCATGAACAAAATTTTGAGCACGCAACTATTTTCTATGCTTCTGCAAAAAATAGTTCCATACAAAAAAGTATCAAAATTCGTAAAATAAGTGGGTTTTTTTTCACTCGATGTTATTGAATTCAATCATATGAAACAAAAAACCTAATCACCCTCATGTATCAGCTTTGTGTAATTATACAGTGTGATTAGTTTTTAGCTCACCTGAGCACAACGTGCTCAAGGTGAGCTTTTGGTATCACCTTTTGTCCGTTGTGCGTCGTGCGTCGGAAGTCGTCAACAATTCTTTAAACATCTTCTCCTCAGTAACCATTGGGCCAATTTCAACCAAATTTGGTATAAATGTTCCTTGGGTCACCCTTTTCAAAAGTTGTTCGTGGAATTTTGATTTATGCCCAAATATGGGCGTGGCAGGGCGTGGTAGTTTTTGACTTAGGAATCTTTAAACATCTTCTCCTCAGTAACCATTGGGCCAATTTCAACCAAATTTGGCATGAATGTTCCTTTGGTGACCCTTTTCAAAAGTTGTTCGTGGAATTTTGATTTACGCCCAAATATGGGCGTGGCAGGGCTTGGCAGTTTTTGACTTAGAAATCTTTAAACATCTTCTCCTCAGTAACCATTGGGCCAATTTCAACCAAACTTGGCATGAATGTTCCTTGGGTGACCCTTTTCAAAAGTTGTTCATGGAATTTTGATTTATGCCCAAATATGGGCGTGGCAGTTTTTGACTTAGAAATCTTTAAACATCTTCTCCTCAGTAACCATTGGGCCAATTTCATCCAAACTTGGCATGAATGTTCCTTGGATGACCCTTTTTAAAAGTTGTTCGCAGAATTTTGATTTATGCCCAAATATGGGTGTGGCCGGGCGTGGCAGTTTTTGACTTTGAAATTTTTAAACATCTACACCTCAGGAACCATTGGGCCAATTTCAACCAAACTTGGTATGAATGTTCCTTGGGTGACCCTTTTCAAAAGTTGTTTGGCAGAATTTCGTTTCACGCCCAAATATGGGCGTGGCAGTTTTTGACTTTGAAATCTTTAAACATCTACTCCTCAGTAACTATTGGGCCAATTACAACCAAATTTGGTATGAATGTTCCTTGGGTGACCCTTTTCAAAAGTTGTTCGCAGAATTTTGATTTATGCCAAAATATGGGCGTGGCAGTTTTTTTAACTTTGAAATCTTTAAACATCTTATCCTCAGTAACAGTTGGGTCAATTTCAACCAAACTTTGCATGAATGTTACTTTGGTGACCCTCCTCAAAAGTTGTTCCTGGAATTTTGATTTATGCCCAAATATGGGCGTGGCAGGGTCAGGCACTTTTTTGACTTTGAAATCTTTAAACATCTTCTCCTCAGTAACTATTGGGCCAATTTCAACCAAATTTGGTATGAATGTTCCTTGAGTGATCCTTTTCAAAAGTTGTTCTAGAATTTTGATTGATGACCAAATAAGGGCTTGGAAGGGTAGGGCAGTTTTTGGCTTTGAAATCTTTAAACATCTTCTCCTTAGTAACCATTGGGCCAATTTCAATTTTGAATCATCTTACATTAGTCAGGTGAGCGATTTTAGGGCCATTCTGGCCCTCTTGTTTTGTTTCATTCCTCCATGTAAACAAAAAGTATTCTCTTCACCTCATAAATGAGGTTGTACACTTGCATTTTCATCTCTAAACTTTTTGTTGAAAGTCCTTTCCTTCAAAACTGCTAGCTTAATTTCAATTAAGTTTCAGAGGAATGATCCTTTCGTGACATCTAATCAGATTCTTCTAAGAAGAGAGAAGTTCTAAGTGAGAACTGTGAAAATTTCTCCTGAAAGCCATCTCAGTTTATTCCAATAATATTACCTGAAAGTTCCTAGGGTGACCTATGATTTCTTGAAAAGACTTTGATCATTTGAAAATATTGGCCAATTTTTGTTGCTGTGATATAGCTGTGTCTGTCTTCCGGGGTCCGTTCTCTGTCAACATCTTTAGTGCACTCTTGAGGCCACATTTTCAAGTTAAATGTCTTGAAACTTGGTCAGAATGTTTGTCTCCATGAATTATAAAACAAGCTTAATATTGGGTCACCTTGAGTCAAAAACTAGGCCACTAGGTCAAATCTTAGAAAAACCTTGTGTGCACTCTGAAGGGCACTTTTGAGCTGAAATAATTAATATTTAGTCAAAATATTTGTCTGCAGTATATCTGTGAAGTTTTATATTTGGTCATGTGGGTCAAAAACTAGGCCACTATGTAAAATCTTAGAAAAACCTTGTGTGCTTTCTAGAGGTCACATTTTTGCCTCAAATCTCTTGGTAAGTGGTCAGAATGTTTGCCTGCATGATATTTTGGACATCTTGGTCATGTAGGGTCACGTTGTATCAAATCAATAAATGATGGGTCAGAATATTTAACTGCATGATATATAGGCCAAGTGTAATTTTTGGTCATGTGGGGTCAAAAGCAAGGTCACCAGGTCAAACTTTAGAAAAGCCTTGTGTGCACGCTGAAGGGCACTTTTGAGCTAAAATAATTAATATTTATCAGAATATTTGTCTGTACATTAGCTCTGTGAAGTTTTATATTTGGTCATGTGGGTCAAAAACTAGGTCACGGGGTCAAATCTTGCAAATAGCCTTTTGTGCACTCTAAAAGGCTTAGTTTATCCTCAAATCAATCTATGTTTGGTCAAAATATTTGTATGCAAAAAGTCCCAGTCAAATTAGGTCACATGAGGTCAAAACCAGGTCATTAGATAAAATCTTAGAAAAACTTTGTGTCCACCCTAGAGGTCAAATGATTTAATTCATGGATATACATGTATAAGAATGTTTGTCCCATAATATCTTGGTCAATTTTTATTTTGGTCACATGGGTCAATAACTAGGTCACTAGGTTTTATCTTAAGAAGTTGTCTTTGTTATTTACATGCTACTTTTCTGGCACAGATATCTTGAAACTTTGTAAGAATGTTTGCTTTTGATTACAAGTTAACAGGTCAGGTTAGCGAAAATTAGTTCACTTGGGCTTTTGTAGTCATCGACTAGGGTAAGCCCTTTAAGGCCAATGGCCCACTTGTTTCATACTTCCATGAACAAAATTTAGAGCAAGCAACTTTTTTGGATGCTTGCATACAAAGTAGACCATAAAAGTTCACTCAAAACTAGTGAAATGTTTACTTTGCTTTGCTTGATGGCAGTAAAATGTAAGAAATGAAGAGAGTATTTTTTTGTTTTCAATGAGGTATGAAGCTAAAAACATAATCACACTTATGTATGAATCTGCCTTCATACTCAGAGTTACACAGGGTCAGGTTAGTCCTCATTTTTATATGATCTGTCTCTAATCAGCTGTCTCATTTGTATCTCCTCAAGATAGTATTTTAGCTCACCTGAGCACAAATGATCAAGTTAGTTATTGTGATTACCCTACGTCTGGCACCCGTGTCTGTTGTCTATCAACAATTTCTTTTAATGACATCCCCCAAACTTTGATATTTGGTTTGTATCATTATCTATTGATCCTCTACCAAAACACTTCAAAGAATTACCATACTCTGAAAATTATTCCTATTCTTTGGATCCTTGATTTTGGTTAAGTATTCAGGAGTTCTTTGAAAAATCTTATCCTATACCATAGGGCCTAAACCGTTGGTATTCTTCATGTATCAATGCCCATCAACCCTCTACTAAAATTCTTCAAGGAATTACCATACTCAGGAATTAAGCACTATATTGTGGGATCAAATATAAACCTTAGATTAAAAGAGAAAATCTTTAAAAATCATCATCTCCAAAATAATTTGGCATAGAGCTTTGATATTTTATTTATATATATAAAAAGCCTTTAGCAATCATACTCAAGGGAATGATATATGGTCTTCTTCTTGTTATTCTTTTAAGCTCATTTGAGCACAAAGTGCTCTGGAGAGCTATTGTTGTCAGTCTTTATCCAAAACTTCAATGAAATTTTACAGAAATGATGTAAGGGTGATGGCCTTTTAAAATAATTCAAGAAATTGTAATCGGTTGATAACTCTGTTTATTATGGTAACAAGAAGGAATTTCTAAGGAATTCTGTCAAAATCTTTTCCTAAACTAAAAGGCCTAGAGCTTACAAATTTTGAAGCATCATTATGGTCCTCTACCAAAAATCAGGTAATGATGATGTGATTCATTTAAGCCTTATACTGTAGGTTCTTGGTATTTACATAGAAATGACAAGCAAATTCTTTAAAAATCATATCCTCCTTACATACACATCAGTTTTTAATGACATTTTACAGAAATAATCCTAGGGTGTTGGCCTTCTAAAATACTTCAAGGAATTGTTATCTGTTGATAACTGGTTACTAAGTCAACTAGAAGGAATTCCTAAGGAACTCTATAAAGGTCTTCTCCACCTTAACTATAAGGCCTAAGGCTTTCAATTTTTAGCTCACCTGAGCACAACGTGCTCATGGTGAGCTTTTGTGATCGTTGAATGTCTGTCGTCCATCGTGCATCCACAGTGTGCGACATCAACAATTGAAGTGTTTACACTCTAGAGGCCACAGTTTTGACCCAATCTTCACAAAACTTGGTCAGAATAATTGTTAGGTCATAAGGATGAACCCTAATGATTATGGGAGGGTTCTATTTGAAAACACAGGAAAAGGGGCCTTAATGACAATTTCTTTGTTTACACTCTAGAGGCCACAAATATGGCTCTATCTTCATGAAACTTTGCCAGAATAATTATTAGGTCATAGAGATGAATCCTTTTGATTATTAGAAGGATCTTTCTGAAAACACAGGAAAAGGGGCCTTAATAACAATTTCTTTGTTTACACTCTAGAGGCCACAATTTTATCCCAATCTTCATGAAACTTGGTCAGAATAATTATTTTATCTTGAGGATGAACCCTATTGATTATTGGAGGATTCTATTGGAAAACACAGGAAAAGGGGCCTTAATGACAATTTCTTTGATTACACTTTAGAGGCCACAAATATGGCTCTATCTTCATGAAACTTGGCCAGAATAATTATTAGGTCATAGAGATGGACCCTATTGATTATAAGAAGGTTCTTTTGGAAAACACTGGAAAAGGGGCCTTAATGACAATTTCTTTGTTTACACTCTAGAGGCCACAATTTTGGCCCAATCTTCATTAAACTTGGTCAGAATAATTGTTTGATCATGAGGATGAACCCTATTGATTATTGGAGGATTCTATTGGAAAACACAGGAAAAGGAGCCTTAATGATAAATTCTTTATTTACACTCTAGAGGCCACAACTTTGGCTCAATCTACATGAAACTTGGTCAGAATAATTGTTAAGTCATAAGGATTTACCCTATTGATTATGGAAAGGTTCTTTTGGAAAACACAGAAAAAGGGGCCTTTATGACAATTTCTTTGTTTAAAGTCTAGAGGCCACAATTAAGCCTCAATATTCATGAAACTAGGCCAGAATAATTATTAGGGCTTGAGGATGAAGCCTATTGATTATGGGAAGGTTCTTTTGGAAAACAAAGGAAAAGGGGCCTTTATGACAATTTCTTCGTTTACACTCTAGAGACCACAATTTTGGCTCAATTTTCATGAAGGTACTTTTGAAAACACTGGAAAAGGGGCCTTAATGATAATTCTATGTTAATGCTCTAGAGGTCGTCAATTTGGCTCAATTGTCATGTTACTTGGTCAGGATACTTGTAAGGTCATAAAGATGAACCTTATAGATTATTGGAAGGTTCTATTGGATAACACAGGAAAAGGGGCCATAATGACAATTTCTTTGTTTACAATATAGAAGTCGTTCGATCCCGGACGGCGGCACTCATCCTTTCCAACTATTTGTCTCTCACCAATGGGTCGATAATCGTAGACCTATGTGGGATAGCAGCTGGAGGCTAGGAAAGGATGTAATGGTAGTACTGATGTGAGAAATACCAGGAATCCATTGTTAGGTGCTTCAGCCGCCGCGATATAACTGAAAGATTGTTGAAAATGGCGTAAAACCCCATTCAAACTAACAAACAATATAGAAGTCACAGTTTTGCCTCTATCATGAAACTGATTATAGTTATTTGTCTCTAATTGCATTTTTTTAACAGCAGACAGTTCAGGTGAGCAATCTAGGACCATCATGGTCCTCTTGTTGTATGTAGCATCATCTTATGGTCCTCGATCAAAAAGCCTGAGTTTATGATGATGTGATTTATTTAAGCACTATACTATACGAAATTTGCATAGAAATAAAGATCTAATTCTTTTGAAAAATCATCTCCTCCTAAACTAATGATAAATTTCAAGGAAATTTTACAGAAATGATCCTTTGGTGATTGCCTTTCGAAATGATTCAAAAAATTTTAATCAGTTGATAACCCTGGTTGCTATGTCAACTTGAAAGATATTCTAAGGAAGCCTTTTAAAATCTTCTCCTTAACTGTAAGGCCAAGAGCTTTAAAATTTTGTTTTTAGCATTATCTTATTGTCCTCTTCCAAAATTCTTCAGGTTATGGTGACGGATTTATTTAAGCCCTATATTGTAAGTACTTGGTATTTACGTAGTATTAAAGAATAAATTCTTAAAAAAATCATCTCCTTCTAAACAAACCTTCATATTTCAATGAAATTTTACAGAAATGATCCTTGGGTGATTGCCTTCCAAAAATACTACAAGGAGTTTGGTTGATAACTGGTTGCTATTGCAACTTGGATTGATTTCTAAGAAACTCTTACAAATTTTCTCCTCTAAAATAATTGGGCCTAGAGCTTTCAAATTAAATTCATAGCATTACCTCATTGTCCTCTTCTAAAATACTTTAGGTTATAATTTTGTGATGTAAATAAGCCCCATATTGTGGGTAATTGGAATTTCTAGAGATATAACTAGAAATTCTTTAAAAAATCATCTCTTCCTATACTAACCTGATATGAATGAAATTTTACAGAGATGATCTCCAGTTGTTTGCATTCCAAAGCACTTCAAGGAATCATAATTGGTTGACAACTCCAGTTGCTGTGGAAACCAAGGAATTTCTAAAGAAATCTCTGAAACTGTATGGTCTAGAACTTTCAAATTTGCATTTAGTATCGGTTGTGGTTTGCAAGGAAAACTTGCTAAAAAGATACTGACATAAGTTCTTTAAGAAATGTTGTTTTCCAATGTGCCCAATTTCATTCAAGAATTTTAAAAGGATCAATGAATTCAGAAGGAAGTTAAGAAAATAAAAAATGTAACTATTTGGCAAAAAAAAAAGCTTTGGAAGAGTCAAAACATTGTCAATACTTAGACTTTTGCAGTATCTCAGGTGAGCAATCCAGGGCCATCATGGCCCTCATGTTTGTGGGTTTGGTGACTTAAACGTCGTAACTACAGCTTATTCAAGCTGTAGCTATGCTATTAAAGTTGCCAACTAACCATTCTACTGGCCAAACATTTTGCAAAATAACCCTATTTAAAATCAAAGTGGAACATCCTGTTGGAGTCAATAGACGGGGTCAACATAGTAAGTGGGCGGGGCCGGTAACTGGTTAATTGATTATTGTTTTCAAACATATTTTGTATATGTAGCACACCCAAAGAATTAAACACCTTATTAAAAATATATTTTCATAAAATTTTAGTTGAAGTTACTTTATATTAAGTCTGTAGCATGATTATAATTCATGGGATCTTGTTCTATTATTAACCATATAATGACTTTTTTGGTGCCCTGAAGAAATATGATCATTGAAAAATCATGGGGAAAGGAGAAATTGCTTTTTAATTAGCAAAATCTCCTTTTCTCTACCTTATTTGGCATTTATTGTCCAAATTTAGAGCAATTTGTAATATTATCTGCACATTCTTTTGAATTGGACTAGTCGAAAATATTGTCATCAAATAATGGTTAACCGCTGTCATGCTGAATCGGGACAATTCCTGTTTTGGCAAGAGAATTAAACAAGGAAGTGTATACGCACGTGCAGTGCACGTGGTCCAAAAAAAATCATATAGAATGGGAGCCAATGTTACTTGACGAAAAAAAAGGCAGATGCCTGACCGGAATTCGAACCTTAGACCCCTTGCTTACAGAGCGAGTGCTCTACCAAATGAGCTACCATACCACGCCCAAACTTGGTGTTTAAATCGTTCCACCTCAATTAACACTATTTGGTAACCCTTACTGATCGCCAACCAACATTTGCTTTTTTGTCACTGTCCATGTTCATTTGTATATTTTTCAAATTAACTTTAACATGTCATTGGAACGGCTGTGTAGGAGGTCAGTGGGCGTGGCTAGCAATCTGTCACTCTTAAACCTGGATGTCATGGTAACATTACGATGGGAGCAAAAAGAGGTGAAAAACTTAGAACTTCTTGTTTTCTAACAAGGATGTATTTGTCATTTGTTTTATCCTTGGATTAAATCAAGTAAACGTACACATGAATATAATTGGAACATATGTTGTAAAATAAACCTAAAACGTCCTTCTCGAAGCCAGATACTGTGGTAATTTCGAATGAAAATACGCAAGCCCCAGCGATATAATTGTTAACGTTAACAAACATGTTAAGTCATATTTTGGTCGATTTGACAGACATTTCGACGCGGTAGTAAATGTTTTTGTAACCCAAATACTACCTCGTGAACATCGGTATCAAGTAATTTGTTACACAACTTCGGTCAAAACAGCGATTTGTATCCGAGCCTACTGTCACTTGGGATCGCTTAAGAAAACAAAAGCGCTGAAAGCCTGAGATATGTATACAGGAGATATATAGTCTTGGCAGAAAAAGTTTGATGGTCAATTATCGGAGATGCCACTTTTTACCCAAATTTACTGTCGATTATGTGCAGATCTTCCAATTTGTGCGCTAGGGGACACAACCTGCCCGCAATAATTTTCATCCCGTTGAGGTGTTGTAACGATATATTTACATGTATATATCGTTACATATTTTTCACCCGATCAAAATGCTTTGAAGGGATCTGATAAAGGCCACCCAAGGATCCTTCCTGTGAATTTTGGTTGAGTTTGGTTGAATTGTGTTCAGTACTTTCTGAGAAGATTTTTAAAGTAAAAGTTGACAGACGGACAGACGACGGAAACCACATCATGACAAAAGCTCGTTGGCTTTCAGCCAGTGGAGCTAGCAAGAGAGAGCTAGAGAGTGAGGGAGATGGGGCGTGTAGCCAGGTTCGAACTAGGAGGCTCTTGCGTGCGATGTGAGTATTCTACCACACAGACCAATTTCGTTACGTAAATATGCGCTTTATAATCTCCAGATAAAGAGAGCGAGAAAGGGCGGGCGGTCGTTTACTATGTTAACATGATTATGTACACCTCTCAAAAGCGGTATGTAGACGTTGCATCCTTTGGGTAGAATTCGGAGGTAAAAATATATAGATACTAAGTCCGAGCACGACCAAACTGTTTTCAGACAGTGCGAATATGATCCTATGAATGACCAATTAATTTGTTAAACAAAACGTAAAACCGACAGCTTCCCTTATCAGCTTTATACAGCAACTTCGTCTAACCGAACCTTTTTAACATTGTTACTCTAGAATAAGTAATGTTATTTTGGTATGAAAAAAAACACCTTATTTTTTCTTAACAATATGTTATGATTATATATGTTTAATAATTTCCAATATATTATATATCTCCTTTCTTTCTTTCCATTCACTCGTCAAGTTTTGATAATTTTTCAAAATTCAGAACACTCACACGAAAGTACTGTACATCAAGCCGACAGCTTTCAGTGAGTCATATCTCGCTTTCGTCCTTCTCGCCTCAATTGGGCGTATTAATTTATCGTCAGATCCAATCTACTTTTCATGCGACAGAAGATCACATTGATTGCGGTAGATGTTTTTACATTATGTTTTCACATTAAACTCTGCATGGGTTTGATTTTTAGCATTGTAACTTTAGCCTCAGATTGCTTACGCAATCTTACGATGTAGCAGGCTATCCCTTGGACACACAAAACACATTAAAAAAGCGGCTTAAAGACATACAAAAAGGATCAACATGATCACAAGGATATGGAAATTCACAAATCATTTTATATCCACAAATACACACAATTCGGAGTCAAAACAATAGATTCATTTTGTGTCATATAGTCTTTAACCCATTATCAGGCTTTCCAAATGACGGATCAGTTACAATTAAAATAAAATGAAGATGATATTCAATTCGAGTGCGAAGACAAGATTCAGTCAAAAGATGAATTAGTCATAAGATTTTTTTTTTTACAAAGAACTATACCTTTTTAGCTCACCTGAGCACTAAGTGAGCTATTGTGATCACCTTTCGTCCGGCCGTCGTCAGTCGTCCGGCGTCTGTCAACATTTCTTTAAACGGCTTCTCCTCCCAAACCACTCGGCCAATTTGAACCAAATTTGGCAGAAATGTTCCTTCGGTGGTCCCATTAAAAAAAAAGCTTAAGAAATTGAAATTCCCTTAAAATCTCTGGTTGCCATAGCAACAAAAGTCAAATTTTAAAATAATCTTTAAATTCTTCTCCTCCTGACTCTGAAGGAGTAGAGCCTTGGTATTTTGCATGAAGCATCAATATATTGACCTCTTTCAAAAATAGCTAAAATCATGACCCTCGGGTCCCCAGGGGCAGAGCCCGAGGGGGTTGGGTTTATATAGAAATAAAGAACGATTTAAAATGACATCTCCTCCCAAACCATTGGGCCAATTTGAACCAAATTTGGCAGAAATGTTCCTGAATCGGTCCCCTTTCAAAATAGCTAGAAGAATTGAAATTCCCTAAAAAACTGGTTGCCATGGCAACAAACGTCAAATTTTAAAATAATCTTTAAAAATCTTGACCGAGAAGGCGTAGAGCCTTGATATTATGCATGAAGCATCAGTATATTGACCTCTTTCAATATAGCTGAAATCATGACCCTTTGGTCCCAAGAAGCAGAGCCCAAGGGGATGGGGTTTATAAAGAAATAAAGATTTTAAAATAATCTTTAAAATCTTGACCGAGAAGGCGTTGAACCAAATTTGGCAGAAATGTTCCTTAGATGGTCCCTTTAAAAATAGCTCAAAGAATTGAAATCCGTTAAAAACTCTGGTTGCCATTGCAACAAAAGTGAAACCCAACTTATTCGCTTTTATGATGACTTAGCAACATACAGCGTGGTCAAGTTGACGTTGCCATAATGGATTACAGCAAAGCATTCGATGTCGTTCATTATAGCAGACTTTTGTTAAAATCAGCACATGGCATCAGGGGCAACACAAAAGCTTTGATAAAATGTTTCCTCTTTGATAGGTTACAAAAAAGCGTGTATAAAAGCTTTACTTTTTGATAGGCTACAAAAATATTGTTGATGGTACAGTGTCAAGTACTGCTCCAGTTCTATCGGGTGTTTCCCAAGGAACACTACTGGGTCATCTTCTATTTCTGCTGTATATTAATGACTTGCGCGATACTGTAACTCTAGTGTCCGCGAGCCTGCACGCGGATGACTATGATTTATAGGCCAATAAAGACGGCCTCAGACACATACAGCTTCAGCGGGGTCTAAAAGTTCTATCATTGTTGGAGTAGAAATGGAAGATGTCGTTTAACCCATTCCCACACAAGGCCGCTTCTGGACGCTCCGAAGAAAAACAATGCGGAAAACTGTAGAAAATGAAGCTATTGCTTAGTTTGTAACAGTACAAAATCCAAAATTTCACAAACCTTAACTTGTCATCTGCAACCTCTTTCAATTTGGACCATGTAAAATGTTGCCACTTGATAATGAGTTTATATTGCCAATTACCACATTATGCATGTATCAAGAAATAAGTAACATATTATTTCCACTTTCACTTCGCATATATACGTGACCAAATTTTGGACGCTACCAATAAAATGTTGTTATATATATATGCCATGATATAGGCAGATTTCACGACGTTTCAGCGGCGCATGCGAGAGACGCTTTTGTTTTCAAATCTAGCAAGTTGGGGAAATCGTGGACGCAATCTAGTTTCGAGAGACGCGACTATGAAAACCAGACCACCGGAACTCCATTTTCAATTTTTTATATCGGTACATGTTAGAACATTACATTGTTTTCAGTAGATTGTGTTTCAAGTCTTCCTTTTACAGTTGATCTATACCCACTACACTAATATTAGCCCTTTAATCAAAGGACTGAAAGTACTGAGAAGTTGGAATATGTTGTGATACTGTTCAGATTCATTTATTACTTTCCGAGTAAGCCTCCTTCCGTTAATTTGTTTGAATGGGGTTTTACGCCGCCGTGATATCGCGGCGGCTGGAGCACCTAACAATTGGTTTCTTGGATTTTATTACCATCACATCCTTTCCTAACCTCCAGCTGCTAGCCCACATAGGTCTACGATTATCGACCCATTGGTGGAAGACAAATAATCGGAAAGGATACAGAATTAAAAGACTAGCATTATCTTAACCCATTCCCAGACAGTGACGCTTTTAAATGACCCTGATTATGAAAGCTGTGGAAAACATTGTGAAAAATGAAGAAATTGCTTGTTACAAGCAATTTCTTCATTATCCACAATGTTTTCTGTCCAAAAATACCAGGATTTTAAAGATTTCACCAACTTACAATTGCCCTCTGCTACTTCTTTGAGTTTGGACTAGTCTAAAATTTTAACGTGTTGGAATGGGTTATAAACTCGTGTCACGCTCAGTAAAATTAGAATTTTCAAGCATAACATTCTCCTTTTGATCAAGTGTAATACGTGAACTCCTTTTGGAATCTTGAAAACAGAGAATAACAACTTCTACGGTAAGAAATCAATGACCTCGATGATTATTTTACCCTCAGCTCGGCCAATTCTGTAACGATCATACTAAATTCACGTAGATTTTCACTCCAAGTTTATGAGTATACGTGGAAATGCGCGGAAATGCGCGGAAACTTGTTTCAGGGTGATCGATTCGAAATACCGGTTTAGACTTAGGAAAAAGGAAATTTAAGGCGTTGGGAGTAAAATTCAGAAGGAAAAAAAAGACGTTAACGTTATTGAAACGTTATTGTTTGCAGTTTTTCCCTTTTCCTAAAAATTCCTATAATATGATGAAGAAAGTATCAAGTTATCTTCGGCGCCCTGTAGTCGCGCGATTTCCTTATTCGTTATTCAGCTTTAGAACCGTCAAAAATTGTCAAAAATTGACACGTTCATCACACGTACAGTATTATCGGTCCTACTGTACGTGCGATGAACGTGTCAAATTTTGACAGAATTTTTCGCGTTTTTGTTGTGTTCATTCACATGTATACACGTTTTGTTGCATTTGTTCTCGATTTCTTACTTTTTGCATCTCTTCGTATTTTAGGGACAAATCTTTAGCATTACCCATAATTCACTGAAAGGCGCAGGAGACGATCGAAATCGAAATTAGGCAAAAGAATAACGGAGAAAAAACATTGAGTATGAGTGAGAATGGGGTATGTGGTCTTAATCTTTTTTATCATCTTACTTTACATCGCACCAAGGCTATTAAATACCTTTCTTACATCGTATTTATGAACAGTAACATGCTAACACCGCTTGTCACTAGTTTTCGCGACTGAAATTCCTCGTGTTTATTTCTTATCGATATATTATTCTCCTTGACATCTAGGTGAAATGTTATTTTTTCTTGACTTAGTCATCGTCTTCTTCAATTTGCATTTCTTTTAATTAAAGTCAAGATCCCATCTCCAAAAGTCATTGAATCAGTCTCATGCTCACTTGCAGCTGCGATATTGTAGCCCTCTTTCTGATAGTCTGCCTCGACAGCAACAGATTATTTGACAGATAGATACGATATCGCAGCTAACTTGCATGTAGTGCAGGTTATAATTATCAACTTAGGTTTCCTGATTAATTTCAAAATGAAAACTGATAAATCAAAGACTTGTCCAAATTGAAAATAAGTTAAATAGCCTGTAGTCTCCCATATTCAATCACCTTTAGGTATAAATTTGCCCATGTGCACTTAAAAAAAATTATCATTAGACTTTGTGGACTAAAATGAAAGTAACATAAATTCAATTAGAATATTGTAGAAAACTTTTTCACATTGTTAATGATACAAAAAATAACTGCCAGTGGGTAGAAATGAAACTGACTGAGTATGGGAGACTGCTCAAATACTAGCTGCGATATCATAGCCATCGTTCTGATAATCTCCTGGCGAGGGCTACGACACCCCCCTTCTTTGCTCTTTGTTGCAGTGCCCGTAGTGAATCACTCCGGGCACTTTGAGCTCGATTAGTGGAAGTTCAGTAAATAGTACAAACACAAGTTTGATACCAAAATGGACCTTAAGCAATTCATGGTTTGTGCTGTTGTCGCAATGGTCTCCAAATGCGACAAAATAAAATGCTGGCGCACGTTTTTTTCATTTGGCGAAAGTTCGCGACGCCAAAAATGAAATGTTTTGTTAATACATACATTTACTTCGACAAATTTTCGGAAATCAAATCCGCGAGGGCCAAGTGTGTATAATTGCTAAAGGGCTTGTATATCGGGTCATTTATGTCTTTGAGTCTCACACAAGACCAACACATTACCAAAGCTAATTACAGCCAATCAGATGAATAAAATGCACTCATTGCTTGGCAAGTTGTATGGATTTTGTGTTGTGGGCGTGACTCAGTATCATGGATGAGCCGATGAAACTTCTTAGATGACGGCTATCACTTAATAGATTAGTAGACCTCAATTATCAAGCATAAATAGGCCTTCTATAAGAAAAGGGTAAGCAAACTGGCCTCCATTTGCCTTTTCCTGATGAACACAATTGCCAATTTCGGGCATATTTTCGTATATTGCTGCTAACAATTTCAGTCAGTTGTTAATCTCGGCACCGCTACCATGATTCCTTGCTAAAACACTGCATCAGCATTTATGGGTAATAAGAAGGATATTCTCATGAACTGTTGATAGAAACAGTGGTGGTTTGTCAAAATTTGACATAAATTTCAAAAGTTCAAAAAGTCCAAAAAGCAGATGAACCATTTCTTTTTTGTACATTTGTACCCAAGAATGTTAAACCTTAAACCGATATTTTTTAGATTAGAGAAGTCTACATTATTTTATTATTAAATCAAGCATATTTTACAAAGTTTATTTCTATTTCCTTCTCTCTTTTTTTGTTATCAAAGTTTCGATTTTCTAATCAAAGTACTGAAAGCACTGATTAAAGACAATTGAAAATGAGTGAAGGTGTATGACTCACTCAGCTACATTAATTCAAGACAAAATTACAACTGGAAGGCCATGTGAAAAACCTTTTTAATATGCATATTATCTATTTAACAATACAAGTTAAGAAAATAACAGTGCAGTTAAGAATGTTCGAGTTTGGCACCAACTCCTCCATTTGGCCCCAACTTTTTTAGCTTGGCAAAAGTGATGGCGACAACTTTTATCAAGCCAGAGCTAACCCTACATTTATCTATCCATCTAAATAAATGTGAATTAAGTCTTTATTTGCTACACCATCAGAAACTCCAAGTTTTTCGGCCATTTTGAATCAAATGTCAGCCATTTTTGCTGTTTGACAGTGAGGTTTTGGGAGATCTCGGGCTTCCCGCTTAAATGATAGCAAATGAAAATTTAGGTCACCATATTTGGCAGACAAAGTATTTTTTAAAAACAGAACAGCTCTAAAGGAAAATAAGCAAAAAATTGTATGAAAGTAATTCTAGAGTTAATTGAATTCAAGAGAAAAAATAAAGATTTTAACGAATCGGTATCTTTATAGATAAAATTTTATCAATGGTAGGTGAAAAAAGATTCTATGATTTATTACGAAAACCTGTTTTGACAGCATGACAATAGTAAACAATGTGATGTAATAATAGATCACATGACCAACCAAATATCATGGCCGCCAAACTTAGGAAATATTTTATGAACTGAAAAGAAACCAGTATTAAATAATTGATACAGTTGATATCCTTATTATTTTGATAGAATGTGTCCATAATATTAACATATTTACCCTTAGATAGTCGCCTATCACCAAACATACAATATTAGGACTTGCAACAAAGCGCAAAGAAGGTGGGAGTCGTTAAACCCTCGCCAGCAGATTATCAGAAAGAAGGCTACGATATTGCAGCTACTCAAATACAGGAACCTAGAGTATGTAGCAATATTATTATATTAAGATGTTGAAATTCTGTGAGGGCATCTAGTATTTAAGAGAAATTGATTTATTTTTAACAGGAGACGCAGTCACCAGAGGCTGAACAGAAGAATCAAGACGAGGCTAGTGGTTTGCTTATTCTATATCTAAATGACAAAGTCTTGACTTATTTTGCTTAATACTGAATATTCCTGTTTTGGCAGTATAGATCAAGATTGGCCTGCACACATGTGCAGTATGATCTTAATCTACATCACTTGCTTGTCCCTTTCAGCAAGAAAGAGTTTAAAAGATATTTTTTGAAATTAATATTAACCAACAATTCACATGTTTTCAGCCCTCTGATCTTTAAATGCAATTCTGTAGAGGATTTTATTCAGCATGACAAGGTTGAACAGGGGGAAAAAACTTACAATAATTGAAAAAAGTGCATTCTATATTATCGGTGACCTGGCAAGGTTTTGGAATGGTAAAAGACATGGGGACATTTTACAAAATACATGGATTGCACTATAACACTCTGTGATACCAGGGCCATGGTCATCAAAAATGGGGTCATTTATTTTTTGGGGGCACAGTGTTACTAAAACACAGCCTTGGTAGATCACTGATATTATAAAGGGTGAAAAAATGTGAAAAAAGAAGAAATTGTCTGTCATTATCTTTTCCAAGAGGTTTTTCTAAGCTATTTTTCTTTGTTTTGTCAAATGCAGGGCTATGTGACAACAGGAAGAATTACAGCTAAATGTTCTAAATTGAATAAGCTTTTCTATGGACAACTAAAAGGAAACAATGAAAGTGCATACATCAAACAAAAGACACTTATAGTTTTATCTAAACAAAACCTGGGCATTCTTTTAGCCAGAAAATTAAGAATAGCTTTATTTCTTGTCTGCTGTTACTCAAAATAGGAATCAGAACTATAACTTTTTTCACAGAAAACACCAATGATATTAACCTTTGTCATGCTGTATAAATTACGTTACTGAATTGCTGTTAAATCAAAGGGCTGAAAGCACTGATAGAACTTGTTGTTAAAAAGTCAATATTTATTTTAGAAATCAACTTCATAAGCAACCTGGCAGGAAAAGTACAAGCAGGAGGTGTAGACTAAGATCAGCCTGCACACAAGTGCAGTCTGATCTTAGTCTACACCTCCTGCCAAAACCGGATTATTCCGGGTTCAGCATGACAAGGGTTAACTACAAAATACTTAGACTTAGTGCTCATCATACATTTAGATACAGCCTTTAGAATAGTACATAGTCTGATCAAAGTCTGAACAAATTCTGAAATATCTTGCTTTCAATCAGAGCAGGTGCTAATGTTGTTGGGTTTCACTTTGTTGATATTTCAAAATTCATGGGATATGAGACAAGGGATTGAATTGCAAAGGATTTAAGTCCTTCTCTGAAATATTTCCTTTTCTGCATGACTGAGATCAGTAAAATAGATAGGTGAAATTGATATCAGAAATTAAGATAGTTCAATCAAACTTGAAGCAGAATCCATATATTTGGGGAAATTCCTTCGATCTATTTTTAGAACTAATACAGGTAGTAGTATCATAATCGAGTAACTCGTTCTTTCACTTAGTTGCTACAAAATTTGGACTGTATTGAATATTTTTGTGAAGAAAATATCGATCACCTCATGAATTATTATGGAACTTGTCTACCTACTTTCTATATTGTATTCTATTCATTCCATCTGCTCTTAAAAAGTGAAATAGATGTCCCAAAAGCATGGTACCTTGGAAGCCTTTGGATTCAAAACACACAAAGTAACCATTCTGATATTTCAGGGTGCCCATAGCTTGACATTAACTTTTTAGGCAGGAATCCCAACAGAACACCTGTCATATAATTTTTGAGTCCCATCTGGAAATAAGAAGTCCCTGAAAATTGGATGACTGTGGACTATGAAAAACAAAATTTAAATAGTAAGCAAAACACCACATTATTGGGTAAAGGGATGAAAAAAAAAGAACACATGCAAAAGAGAAAAACGTCAGGTATGGCCAAGCATAAATTATTTGAAAAAAAAATGGGCATTCTGGTGCTGGAAAAATCAGAGTCCCAAAGGAACACCCAGAAATTAGACTTAGGAGTCCCTGGCCAATATTTGGAGTCCTCGGGATTGCGGGACACTGTTAATGTCGATCACTGCACGTTGCCCATTCACGTACTGCAGTACATAATTCACGTACAATTACATTGGTTCACATACATATCTTACACCAATACAGGCATGAACATACAGAAAAATGAATGAACATAGAAACAAAAATGCCATTACATGTTTGTTCATTTAAAATTATTGGCTTATTAAATGAGAAACTCTACATGTGGAATTTTTCCTAAAAACGCAAAAACGTCGTAATTCACCTGTTAGAGTTGTTAAGCCAGCACTCTCTTACCCCATTCAGCCCTTCCCAAACCCAATAACTAAGAAAAGTGAGTTGTCAAAAATAGGCTTTGCTATCCATCGCTCTAAATTTATCTGAAACTGGCAGATGACTGTGGCACTTATTTACTGATTATTAAAAAGTAAATATAACATTGTCATTTGGTAAAGGGTTCAGATTCGTATGCCGTATGATGTACCCTTAACTCTGAAAGTAAAGGGTACACTGTACCCTCAGATTTTTCTTTGTACCCCCATTTCAAAACCTAAGGGGTACATGTACCCCCAAAATGAAAATCCAGTGGGCATGCTGATTGTACTTAATTTGCCATGCTTACTTTCAAGTTCCTTTACTTTTCAATCAAACCTGATATTGTAACAAATGTTGTTATAGCTTAACCCAGTCCCACACAGTGACACTCTTTGATGACCCTTCGGAAACAAAATGGGAAATAAATGTGTAAAAATAAAGCAATTTCCTCATTTTCCACAATGTTTTATTTTGAACACAGAAAATTGAAAAAATATACTTTAAATTATTACTGTGACTCCTTTCAATTTGGACCAGTCTAAAATTTGGCCATCTGGTAATAGGTTGAAAACTCTATATTCGAGGATGGTAACTCATAATTCATTTTCATTGGAAGTTTGTGCTCTTATTCTGAGGTTTATTACTAACCTCGATCCTTTAAAGCATTACAACGCAGGTTCAGGTATCTGTAGACAAAATAAGTTATTATAAAAAAACAAAAGATAGTTATTGCAATAGTACTCTCATGTTTACATTTCAAACAACTGAATTAACCTAACACTTAAAGTTAAACCCAACACTTAACGTTTAACCCTCTTCTGTTTTTGGAAAATTTAGACCGGCCCTAATTGAAAGAGGTTGCAGACGACAATTAAAATTGAATGCACTATGAAAATGAAACTATCCTATGTGGTAGAAAATATTGTGGGAAAAGGAGAAATTGCTTGTTACAAGCAATTTCTCTTTTTTCCACAATGTTTTCTCAAGTATGAAATCACAGCGACGTAAAATCCCAGGTTTGAATAGGAAAGGGTTAGGCCATTCCCATACAGCAAAATTTTAGACCAGTAGAAATTCAAAAAAGTTATTTCTCATGGTGAATATGCTTTGGTTTATTCTGAAATCCTGAGAACACCAGTTTCTTAACCCATTACCACACGAGAAAATTTAGATTTGTCCCATTCTAAAAGCGATTCATATGAAAATTCAATGTTGATGAAATTTTAGATTTATTCAAATTTCTGGGTAGAAAACATGGAAAATGAAGAAATTGCTTTTAACAAGCAATTTTTTCATTTTGCACAATGTTACTCCAAAGTGTTTTTCTTGAGGGGCGTCCAAAATCATCATAGTGTGGGAATGGGTTAATCAGCAGGGTTTTCCCTGACCCCCTCCTTCTTTGAATTTGGACCCCCATTTTTCAGAAATGACCCCCAAAATAGCTAGACATCCTTCTTTATCTCATTTGATAGGGGTCATAATGTGGCAAAATGACCCCCTGTTTTGAAAGTCGAGGAAAAACCCTGATCAGTACAATCAGACCCTGTGGAGCAATACAGGCGCTCAAGTGCCTCTTGTATTTACCCTTGTCATGCTGAATTAAATTCTTTTCAGAATAGTTTAAAAATCTAAGGGCTGAGAGCAGTAAAAGTACTTGTTATTCAGTTGTCGATACTTCTTTTGAAAATTAATTTCTTAAACAACTCTTGTTTCAAAAGGACAGACGAGGGGTGTAGACACATGTGCAGTCTGATCTTTGTATATACCTCCTGCTAAAACTGGAATATTTCGGGTTCAGCATAACAAGGGTTAACTGATATCATAGACTGGTTCTATTGGGCCTCTTAAGTTTTATGTGGTAATTAGAACTAAGCCACATTTATAACAAGGGATGTAGAGCTACATATAAAATGCTTTTTTGCATAAACTCAAAAGCAACAAATGAATTTGAAAAAATAAGTGGATGAAAAATGCATTTAAAATTCCCATTCCAAAAAAGTCAGGGAAATCCAACAGGCTACATGCGTTGTTCTGATCCAAAGATTCCAGATCAGAATATTGAGAAATGGCTTCTAAATTCTGGCTTAATTCTGAAACGAAAGCCCTTTTTAGCTCTACTGGCTTAAAGCCAGCAAGCTATTATGGTGGCGTTGTGTCTGGTGTTGTGCCAGTCTGTCCGTAAAGTTTTACCTTAAAAATCTTCTCCTCAGAAAGTACCTAACTGAATTCAACCAAATTTCACAGAAATGATCCTTGGGTGACCCTTTATCAGATTCCTTCAAAGAATTTTGATCGGATGAAAAACATGGCTTTTATGGGCAGGGCTTATTTCCATTATGGTGAAGCCTATAAAAATCTTCTCAGATACCAATTGATGAATTTCAACCGAATTTTACAGGAATGCTCATTTGGTGACCCTTTATCAGATTCCTTCAAAGAATAAGATTGGATGAAAAACATGGCTTTAATGGTGGGAGTTTATTTCCATATTTGATGAAAACTTTGAAAATCTTCTCCTCAGAAACCAATTGATTGATTTCAACCAAATTTCACTGGAATGATCCTTTTGTGACCCCGTATTAGATTGCTAAAAAAGAATTGATTAGCTGTAAACATTGCTTTTATAGATTGGGCTTATTTCTAAATATGGTACACAGTGAAAAACAAAAACCTGCAGGATGGTTTTCAACCAAATTTCTCAGGAATGATAAGTAAATTCAGGCCGGTAGAGTGAATCAGGCGCTTAAGCCCCTCTAGTTGTTTGAGATATTCTGAAAGATCAGAGGGAAGTTTTCCTAAAACTATCTATCATGGATTTTGTTGGAAATAGTCATTTACAAGGTTGATTAAACATGATGAGGATACTTGTCAGCAGGAAAACACAATTTCTGGATTGGATCAATGGAAAAGGAGAATATAAATTACTGAAATGTTGCATTGCTGACAGAAGAAAGTAAGAAGTATTTAGGCTGAAGAGGGGTCATCAAATTCCAAAGTTATTGTATCAAACGTCACAGTTGTTCAAAAGGACATCAATTAACTCTTATCATGTTTTTCATATTAACCAGACTAGTGGATAACATCCCCATATGAGCGTTTCCCTTGACCCTTTCCTGTTCAACCCCTGGTTTTTACATCCCTGGAATTTTTGAGAAAATATTGTGTAAAAAGAAGAAATTTCCTCTTTTTTCATAATATTTTCTATCCTACTGAATGGTTATTTTTCAAATTAAATCCAGATTAAATTTTCGTCTGCAAAACCTTTGAATTTTGACAGTCTAAAATTTTGCAAAACAGGAAAAGGTTAAACTCAAGCACTCTATTTTATCCTTCTGAGTTTGTGGATTTGATCCTTGTGCAGGTTGACAGGCACTTGGTGTCTAGAACTTGATAACTGAAATTCTTTTTCTTCATATAATAGCTTGCAAAGATTTCACAGTTGCAATGCTTTGAACTGATGGAATGTTTTATTGTAAGTACCATGGGTCTTTTTTGGTAGATTCAAGCAAGTTTTGTGTCAGAAACTTATCGAAATAACTGAAAACATTTAAAACATTCTTGTAGAAATGAAAGAAGTTTCAAGATGTGATTTCATGATAAGGAGCAGACTAATCATAAAATATCTTCACTTGTCATTCTAATTGTTGATATTCAGTCCTGAATACAATTGAGACTTTTCAGGTCTTTGATTTAAGTTTGTTTGATTTAAAAGATTAAGGGCAGTGTTTATTTCAGTGTTAATTCAGGATTTCAAAAATGAGGGGGATTCTATCACAAAATGTGCCACCGTCATAGCGCATTCAGTAGTGCATCAGACTCCTAATCTTCAATCATGAGAGTCATGGTTTCGATCCACGTTGGCGGCACATATCCTTTCTGACATTTTTCTCTCATCAATTGGTGGATAATTGTAAACCTAAGCGGGATAGCAGCTGGAGGCTAGGAAAGGATATAATGGTAGTACTGGTGTGAGAAATGCCAGGAATCCATTGTAAGGTGCTCCAGCTTCCGCGATATGACTGAAATACTGTTAAAAGCGGCGTTAAACCCCAATCAATCATCACAAAATCCTCATAGTTGAGAAATGGTTGGTAATTCATGATCTTTGTCAACCGAAAAATCCCCCACCAATGTTGAAAATAGGGGGAATCTTTTAATAAATAGTGGGAAAATCCTGCATCCCCCTGCAAATTATTTTCAATAGTGCATAAAAATACCCTGATTGACTCTTAGAATTTTCAATCACTCCTTTGAGAGGAATTTCTAATGGTGAAAACAGTTATCGGAAAATGGAGGGTCAGAAAACTAGTTTAAGAGTCAAGCATGAGTCAGAATAGTAAGGATCTTAGATAAAATGACCGTAGACAAAGCTACAGCAGCTTTTCTGATGTAGAGAGTGGACGGAGGGGGAAGATAATCAATAATGTTGAGTCAGGGCTTGAAAATTCTACTTGTCTACTCGTCCTGCACAAATTTTTCATTCTTTGTCTATATATCAAGGGCTTAGAGCAAAACGTAGTATGGGTCTATACAATGTATAGACCCATACTATGTTTTTGCTCTAACCCCTTGATATGCAGGAAAGTGGAATTTGAAAGATTAAAATACAGAAATTAAATCAAGAGACTTTATCATTGAGTCAGCACGAAACAGTTGTAACTGCTTATGTGTTTATAGGCAGTCACAACTGTTTCGCGCTGACCTATTGATATATATTCTTATTGTAAAGGATAAAATTTTAAGATTTTGATGACAGTGAATTAGAATTGAAGTACAGCAACTATTCTGGGTTTCATATGAATAAAGCATGACCAGTGACCATGAAAAAACGAGTTTTTAATGTAGTCCTTTATGAGATAAAAATTATCAAATAGTTGAAATTGATAGATGCTTGAGACAATAATTTTGAACTCAAAGTATCTCTTGTAAAAGAATTATTGGAATAGTGAAAACAACTTCTCCCTTCCCAAATTTTTTTGCAATAAATCATCTCAGGATTTCTATAGGCTAAAGTGTTGATGTTTTTTTGTTTTCAGTATGATCGTTCAAAATCAAGATCACACTCTCATGAATCAGACAGAAAATCGCGGTCAAGATCGAGGTCCAGATCACGTCACAGATCTAGGTCAAGGTCAAGATCAAGATCACGTTCAAGAAGACACAGAAGGAAAAGATCATATTCAAGGTAAGTACATGTGCCTGTTTCATCAGAATTTGTTATTATAAGTGAGTCTGCTTGGAAAATGCAGCCTTATATTAACCCTTGTCGTGCTGAACCCGTAATATTCCTGTTTTTATGCTCCCTGAAGGGAGAGCATATGTCTGCTGCTTTGTCCATCCGGAGGGATTTCTCCATAACCCTTGGGCCAAATCAAATGATCTAATGATCAGAATATGATGAAATTATATATTTGTGTAGCAAATCAGGTGCCTTTGATCATAAATTATTTGAAATTTGTGTGTAAAAATATGTCATAGTAAAAGGGGGCTTAATGTTTGTTGGCTTTACGTCAAGATCATTTCTAAAGGTCAAAATTTGGAATATTTAAACCTTTTACATTGTCCATAAAATTGCAATGGTAAATGATATAGCCTTCATATTTCAAATGTTTATTACTTGTGGCAAGACCTTTCAGCAGATACCAATATCAAGGTCTTTGGTCAAGATCATGTCAAACTGAATAATTTCCTCCTTTACCAATGCGATTAATGCTTGTAACTTTACATTAATGTTGTTTATTAAGTGCCCTTGGTAATATTTATTTATATTTTGACTCAATGAAGCTGTAAAATGCTAAAATGGGGCTTAAGCCATGTAGCTTTATATTTTGTATATTTCCTACTCTAAAATAAATCAGTCTATTGTTTCTTCAAGACTCAGTCTCCATCTGTTGTATGTAAGCATTTTTCACTGATAACTGTTGGAAAGACACACTTGTTGATGGTCAAGCAGAGCTACAGATAAATTTTCATGTTAAAGGGTTTTTACCCCCTAAAATTTGCAGTAATGCTGATTTTTAAAAAACAATGCTGAAAATATAGGAAAACATGAATTTAAGACATTTATAGTCTTACCTTGTTTTTATTAGGGTCCAACATTCAGAAGCTATGAAAAACATCTATACAGCTTTAATTTTGTTCTTGAAATAGGTATCTCACTTCCTGTGGATTGTTCCAAATAAATTAAACTTTAACAGTATTTCACTTCCTGTGAATTTTGAAAAAATAAAACTGTAACTGAATCTTTACATCTGAAGTCTTACTAGTCCAATGCTTTTGAGGAGTATGGCAATGGTGATTTCTCACAGGTTTTAAGCCTTGGTTTGTAGGCCTGTGTCAGTCTAGTCTTTCTCCTCCTCTTGATGGTCAACCAATGTTTAATGGCCTTTGTTGGGTCATTTGACATGTCTTTCCCAGACATCTGTATTTGGATCAATACATCAAGGTTTTCAGCTTTGAGTGAGCTTCTATATTTGCTTTTCAGTCTATTCTGGGTACTAAAACTCCTCTCACATGCCACACTAGAGACACTTAAACACAAAGCAATTTTACACAATTTGGCAAATTCTGGAACCACATTTTGATGAAACAGAATAACTCTCTTGCAAAGACTCACTGTGTGTTTCTTGCTGTAAGAACCAAGTATCATACCTTTGACCATAGGCCACTCCTGTACCAACTTTTCTTTATTGATTAGTTTACAAACTACTGTTTGTTCCTCCCTATAATTTTCTATACTATCTCCTACAACAGTTTTCACCAACTTATCCTCTCCATAAAGGTTACAAATGGATTTAAGAGCCTCCACATGCTCTGCTTCATCTGTTGAGGATAAAATGGATGGCTCAAGTAAAACACTAAAATGTTTAAAAACATCCCCATCTTCTTGTCTGAATCTGTGTTTAATATTTTTCTTAAGATTTGTAATGTATTTTTTCCTCAGAGATAGTAATGTAGATTCTGAATCTTGTGAATATTTAGATAGTTTTTCACCATTCAAATATGCTGACTGTGAACCATCTTCATTCCTTATTTCTATAGAGTGTCTCATTCCACTCAATGCTGCACCATCCTTAGACTCTAGAAAATCCAATTTACCCATAACAGCTTCTATCAGAGGATTAATTTCACTAAAAGCAATGGATTCTTTCTGGAATTCTTTACTTAAAAAGGCAAGGACTTCATGTACATCCAGCATGAATGCCACAAGCATAGCTGTGTTATAATGCAAGAAATATTTCAATAGGCCAGATGCTGTAGCATTTTTTTCAGCAGCAAAGAAACTAAATGTTGCTATCACAGATCCATAACTTTCATACACAGCCTCCACAGCATTTTTGAGACCAAGCCATCGGATACTATGGGGTTCTTTAATAGTCAAATTTGGTTCTTGTAGCATAGTTTGAATTTTTGTTAATTTCACAGTTCTATTACTAGAACCACTCATGAAGTGGTAGAGAGCACTAAATTTTTCCTTGAACTTTTCTAAAGTTATTTCTTTTTTAATAGAATCTGTAACTGCTAAATTCAATCTATGGGCTATGCAGTGGGTTTGTACCACAAATGGAGAAAATTTGGATTTGACCTGAACACCCACACCAGTCTTTTTTCCCATCATTGTAGATGCTCCATCTGTGGCCAAAGAAACAATCTTTCCCATGTCTAGTCCCAGTTTAGTAAGAGATTTTTGAAGTTCTGACACTATAGTGTGTGCTTTTCCATCGTCTAATTCTACATTAGCTAAAAATTTAGTAACTGGTTCTCCATCTTTGACATAACGCACACACACTGAAAGATGCTTGTGGATGGCTATATCTGTACTCTCATCTATCATAATGGCAAAAAAATCGCAGTCTTTGATATCATGAAGAATTTCTTTCTGGAAAATATTGCTTATGCACATCTGGATGTCTGTGATAGTATCCCAGCTTAAATTTTGATAATCAATTGTGGCCCCATTAAGCTTCTGTAGTTGAATCAAACTGTTTATTTGGGATGAAGGTGTTTCAGAATTAGCAGCATAAAAAACAGTACGAAACAAGTTTTTATCAGTCAAACTTACAGAACTGTCGTCCTCCTCACCAGAATCTGATAACTGGACATTTGAGGAGCAACTACTTTTAGATAGTTCATACTCGGCATGCTGGTGTTCTTTGGATTCACTATGACGTTTGATACTGCTAATTTGGAAATTTGAAGAGCCCTCTTCAGCCCAAATAGTTCTTACTTTTTTCTGTTCACAAATGTGACATTTTAATAATTTGTTTTTCCCTTCGCCGATAATCTGAAGCCATGGGAATCGAGATTTCCAGCCGTCTACCGTTTTGACGGACACCGAGTCACCTCCGTGTTTCTTGGTCGAAATTTCACAGGAATCAACTGACGAATTAATAATCTCGGTCAAGATACGTTGGACAATGATTTTTGGCACATCTTCCTCCGACCTTTTGAAAAATTTGAAAAGGCTGGGCGTTTCAGCATCAGCTTTTCGTTTGGAAATCCGCCCCGGTTTAGATGCCATTTCGTTTCCAATATTTAGACGGGAATGTTTGGCCCCGCTTCAATAATTATTCGATTACAAGATAATACAAAAGACGGGTACCAGTACTAGACGCGTTCGATTAGTTATATCTAGGAAAGAAGAATAATGTTCGGACGGCGCCGGAACGAAAAAACGCGATGGATATACTCGAAATGCTGATTGTTTATTTGGAATGCGTTTTTTAACCCCCTAAATATTTTTCTAATGCGCTTTTATTTACTTTAAATACGTTTTTACGCAAAAATGCATCTTATCTGTAGCTCTGGTCAAGGTGAAATATTTAACCCTTGACCCCATTTAACTCATATTTAGAAGGTCAAGGTGAAATATCTAACCCATTTCCTTATAATGATATGGAATGTTAATTCTCTTTAAAGTGTGTATGGTACAACTCTTAAAAAAGGCCATTGCTATGAATATCAAACTTTGTTGGTTGTTAGAACTGAATGAGTAGAAGTACAGATTATAGAAGAGATAACTTATTTTGTGCATTTCAAAAACAGTTATATAGGATAGTAGAACAACTATTCAAATTTCAGAAAATCTGCTAATTTTGAAAAGTATCAACCCTGGTCACCCTGCAAACCCTTGCAGTCTGACCAGGGTCGGAACTTTTTGCACTTCCAAAATGGTCGCTTTTCACCTGATGGGTCACATTTCCTATTAGCAATTCCCTAAACCTATAGTAGCAATCAATAAAAACCTTTTTCCATTTATGGCATACATATGTTGTGACTATGCCTCATTCGGGGAGCATAATCCATCCCTCATGGCTCTTGTTACAGGTGGTCTAGACAAAGATCTATTTCTAAATAATTATCAAACCAAAGTGAATGTCTTCTTTGCTCTCAGTCTATTGATTTTTACATAATTTTGAAGAGGATTTTATTCAGCATGACAAGCGTAAAGAATAGTGGCTTTGACCCCACCTTTCTGAAAAAGAGGATACTGTCCATTTGTCATAGATCAAGTTCGAGTTTCAATCTGGTCTCTACTTTTTGGCACAAAATGTACAAATGTTGGATATAGAAAATTCCACAGTTTTCAAGTTTATTTTTCTTATTCTTTATTAGCTTATATGTGCTAATGATGAGCTTTTTAGCTCACCTGAGCACAAAGTGCTCATGGTTAGCTTTTGTGATGGTTGAATGTCTGTCGTGTGGCGTCAACAATTGAAGTATTTACAATCTAGAGGCCACAGTTTTGACCTAATTTTCTTGAAACTTGGTCAGAATAATTGTTAGGTCATGAGGATGAACCCTATTGATTATTGGAGGGTTCTATTAAAAAACACAGGAAAAGGGGCCTTAATGACAATTTCTTTTTTTACACTCTAGAGGCCATAATTTAGGCTCAATCATTATGAAACTTTGCCAGAATAATTATTAGGTCATAAAGATGAACCCTATATTATTCGAAGGATCATTTCGGAAACACAGGAAAAGGGGCCTTAATGACAATATCTTTGTTTACACTCTAAAGGCCACAATTTGGCTTAATCTCCATTAAACTTGGTCAGAATAATTGTTTGGTCATGAGAATGAACCCTATCGATTATGGGAGGATTCTATCAAAAACTCAGGAAAAGGGGCCTTAATGACAATTTCTCTGTTTAAGATATAGAAGTAACAGTTTTGGCCCAATCTTCATAAAACTGGTTATAGTTATTTGTCTCTAGTTGCATTTGTTTAACAGCAGACAATTAAGGTGAGCAATCTAGGACCATCATGGTCCTCTTGTTTTAATCCTTCCTCTACCCTCTGTGGCGTCCACAATTTAACGGTTTACACAGTAAAGGCAACAGATATAACTCAACCCTCAAAACGTGCTCAAGGTGAGCTTTTGGTATCACCTTTTGTCCGTCGTGCGTCGGAAGGCATCATCAATTCTTTAAACATCTTCTCCTCAGTAACCACTGGGCGGAATTCAACCAAACTTGGTAGGAATGTTCCTTGGGTGACCCTTCTCAAAAGTTGTTCGTGGATTTTTGATTGACCCCCAAATATGGGCGTGGCAGGGCGTGGCAGTTTTTGACTTTGAAATCTTTAAACATCTTCTCCTCAGTAACCATTGGGCCAATTTCAACCAAATTTGGTATGAATGTTCCTTGAGTGACCATTTTCAAAAGTTGTTCGCAGAATTTTGTTTCACGCCCAAATATGGGCGTGGCAGTTTTTGACTTTGAAATCTTTAAACATCTTCTCCTCAGTAACTATTGGGCCAATTTCAACCAAATTTGGTATGAATCTTCCTTTGGTGACCCTTTTGAAAGTTGTTCGCAGAATTTTGTTTCACGCCCAAATATGGGCATGGCAGTTTTTGACTTTGAAATCTTTAAACATCTTCTCCTCAGTAATCTTTGGGCCAATTTCAACCAAACTTGGCATGAATATTCCTTGGGTGACCTTTTTCAAATCGTGTTTAGGAAATTTGATTGACGCTCAAATATGGGCGTGGCTGTTTCTTTATTTAGAAATCTTTAAACATCTTCTCCTCAGTAAGCATTGGGCCAATTTCAACCAAACTTGGCATGAATGTTCCTTGGTGAACCTTTTTCAAAAGTTGTTTGTGAAATTTGATTGACGCCCAAATATGGGCGAAGCAGGGTGGGGCAGTTTTTTATTTAGAAATCTTAAAATATCTTCTCCTCAGTAATCATTTGGCCAATTTCAACAAAACTTGGCATGAATGTTCTTTTGTTGACCTTATTCAAAAGGTGTTTGCAGAATTTTGATTTATCCCCAAATATGGGCGTGGCAGGGCGGGGCAGTTTTTTTACTTTTGACATTTCCTCAGTAACCAATGGGCAAATTTCAACTAAACTTAAATGGATATTCCTTTTCAAAAGTGTTGGCAAAACTTCGAATCATCTTACATTAGTCAGGTGAGCGATTTAAGGGCCATTCTGGCCCTCTTGTTGAAAGTTGAACAGAATGTTTTTCAGATGATGACAATAAACTCTACCAAAATTCAGAACTTTCATTTGGGTAATGCATGAATAAGGGCCTTGACAAGATTTTCCTGAAGCCACAATTTTGGTCCAATCTTTATGAAACTAGGTCAGAATGATTTTTAGGTTATCGGGATGAACCCCATCAAAGACAGAAGGTTTCTCAGTAAAACATGGGAAAAGGGGGCTTAATGGGCCACAATCATGGCTCATTCTTGATGAAACTTGATCTGATTATTTGTCTGGTCACAAGATGAATCCTGTTGAAAATGTAGTTTGAAAACATGGACAATGGGGCTTAAAGACAATTTGATTAATGTTAGCTAATTTCATAAGCTTTGTATATTGCTTGACCCTTTAAAAATAAGACTGACTTTGAAGTTTCAATTTCATGTTTCTTGGTTCATTCGAGAACTCATTGAGCACTGGAGAGCCATCTTGGTCTTCTTTTTTTTATGAAAATATAAATGTTGGATTTGAAAATTTCCCCACAATCTTGGCTCTCCAAACTTTTTGCTAAACCCATTCCCACACAGTGAAGCTTTTGGACACCCCTCAAGAAAGATAATTGGGAAAACTTTTAACAAGCAATTTCTTCATTTTACACAATGTTTTCTACCAAGAAAGTTGAAAAAATCTAAAATTTCATAAACTTTAAATTGTCATCTGCAACCCCTTTCATTTTGGACTAGTCTACAATTTTATCGTCTTGGAAAGGGCTAACTCTGAGGTAACAAAGCTTTTTTTGGTGGGAGCCTGCATTCATGAGATACAGATTTGGTTCGAGCTATGTTACAGTCCATTTTCTTATCTGTAAACTCTTTCCTGTACAGACAGATTTTACGCTGCTGTGATTTTATACTTGAGAAAATTTTGTGGTAAAAGAAGAATGTGCTTGTAGCAAGCGATTTCTCTTTTTTCTAAAATATTTTTAACCACATAGGAGGGTTTCATTATACCCCCCACAACAAAGTGATTGGGGGTAGTATACTGGAATCAGGCTGTCCGTCTGTCTGTCTGTCTGTCCGTCCGACCTTGGACATGGTTTTGTGTCCTCATCTCCTCCCACATTTCAAGACCAATTTTGCTGAAACTTTACTGAAATCTTCCTTACAATTGGAACTTCTGCACCTGCAATTTTCACAACAATTAATCAAATGTTTCAGGAGTTATGCCCTTTGAATTATTATCCTTAATAGAATATATAAAACAGTGTTCTCTCTGCAGCTAAAACTCTCGGAAAGATATTGATCAAATTTAGCAGGAATGTTCCTTTGGTCAAGCTCTTCCAAAGTTGATAAAAAAAATTAATTCCATGCAGAACTCTGGTTTGCCATGACAACAAAAAGGGCGAATTTCAGAAAATCTTTAAAAATCTTCTTCTCCGAAACAGAAGTGCCCACAGCTTTAATATTTTGAATGTAGCATCATCCTATGGACCTTTACCAAAATTGGTCAAATTATGGCCCCCAGGTCAAAATTGGCCTATCCCTTGGGGTCACAAGTTTTACATAGGCCTATTTAGTGACAGTTCTAGTTTCAAATAGAATCCAAATTTCATTGTCGTCAGCAACCTCTTTCAATTTGAACCAGTCTGAAATTTCTAAAAACAGGAAAGAGTTAAAATAGAATGGAAATATTCTCTGAAATGTTTAAATTTTTTTTCAAGATCCTACAAATCAAGCTTAAGATGAATGACTAAGAGAATTTAATCTTTTAAACTGCAGCTTTTGTCCCTTGTTGGTTAATATTCAATAGAGACAAATGAGAGGAAAAGATTTAGAATTGACCAATCACTGGTCCCGCCCACTGACTCATTTGGCCCTGCCCATTGATAGGAAGTTCCTCTCAGATTTTCAACAGCATTTTGGATTTTTTTTTTTTAAAAAATTTATGGCTGGTAGCATGTTACAAATAAGTAGAATGATATGTTGGCGACCTAAATGTCATAACTACAGCTTGAATAAGCTGTAGTTATGATGGTTAAGTCCCCAAACCAACAAAAATGATTCACCAAAATGGCGGCAAATGTTGAAGTTCAAACTGAATTTCCTGTCTAAATGAATGATTTCATTGGTTGTTCTGATTATTTGATTGACAGCCTGAATAAGTTGATTATATTATGTCTTCCTCATGTTTTGATTCAAACTTCAGGTCCAGAAGTCGATCTCGCGACAGATATTCCAGAAGCCCAAAACGTTCCAAACAGTAAGTACCTTTTCAATTGACAAATCTTTACAATCAGCCCAAATAACCAATAGACCAATGAAATCATTCATTTAAACCTTAAGTGAACTTTGAACTCTGACCTATATGACCAATTTTGTTGTTTTGACGACTTGAACACTATCCTTCAGCCTAATCCAGCTATATTTATGACTTTAAGGTCTCTAACCATATTTGGCTTGTATTATAGCCTGTTGCCCCTCTAATAAAATGCAATTTATAATTCCAAATTATTTAGTTATCATAAAAATTAGCACTTTGTCATGGGATTCTGGCTTTTACTTAAAAATAAAGAAGGCAAACTTCCAAACTAAATGACCTATAGCTTTCAAATTATACATGCAGAATCAAATATAGTACTCTAGATAGATATGTTAATCTATATAAAAACTTCAAAAATACTTTGGAAGCAACATAAGCTCTGCCATACTGGTTTCAAGATTTTACATAGAGTAAGAAGGGAATGTTTACAATTCTTCTTTTCCCAAATGGAAAGGCAAATAGCTTTCAAATTTTGAATGCAGTTTCAACTAATGGTGCTCTATTTAAATTTTTAGAATTATATTTCTATGATTAACTTACCCTATGTTGTTGAGACAGCAGCCATAGGGCAGTGGAAGCATGGAGGACTCCAATTCATGGGGTCCAGGGTCTGATTCCCAGCTGCATTGAATATCCTTTCCATTATTTGTCTTCCACCAATGGGTTGATAATCATAAACCTATGTGAGATGAGCAGTTAGAGGCTTAGAGAGGATGAAATGGTACTGATTTGAGAAATACCAGGAATCCATTGTTAGGTGCTCCAGCTGCCACCATTTTACAGAAATACTGTTAAAAAATGGTGTTAACCCCAATGTAATCAATTAACTTATATTGTTGGCTTCCAGATTTCAAAGACATATGAAAGGAAATTTAAAAAAATCTCTACCCAAATAACAAGGCCTATAGCTTTCACGTTTTTCATTCAGAATCAGTTTATGGTACTCTATCAAATACCTAGAATTACCTAGAACCCCTTCCTGTTCAATTCCTAGTTTTTACGTCCCTGTGATTTTATACTTGAGAAAACATGGTAGGAAAAGAAGAAATTTGCTTGTAACAAGCAATTTCTTCTTTTCCCACAATATTTTCTACCCTGTAGGTTTGTTACTTTTCAAATTGCTCACACTTTTAGTTGTTGTCTCCAACTTCTTTCAAATTGGACAAGTCTAAAATTGTGAAAAACAAGAAAGGGTTAAGAGAATATTTGTGGTTCTCATGGACGTATGAACCGAAAAAACTAATCACACATGAATACGTGAAGTGGATTCATACACAAGTGTGATGAGGTTTTTCAGTTCATACCTCCATGAAAACAAAAACATTCTCTTATAGCATCGAGCTCAAAAAGCAAAAATATTACAAATTTTAATACATTTTCATATGGAACTATTTTGTAAGGAAGCATACAAAATGGCTGTGTGCTCTAAATGGAGGTATGAATTACTTATTTCGACCAATCAGACAGCCCGTTTTGATAGATGAAACTAAAAACTAAATTATTACTATGTGATTCCTAACCCTTTGTTGTGGTATCTTAGATTTTAAATAGAGATTATGAACAGAGTCTTAAAAAAATATTTCCTGTGGAAATTATAAGGCTTAGTGCTTTTATATTTTGCATACAGAATCACCAAATGGTTTCTGCGTAAATATGGTTATACCTAGAATTTTGTAACTCTGGGGTCAACATAAGCCCTATGCTGTGGGTTCCTGGATTTTACAGAGAAAAACAATTGTGGAAAAATTGTGTAAGATGAAGAAACTGCTTGTTACAAGTAAATTTCTTCTTTTTCCACAAAGTTTGCTATCCAGGAAGTTAATAAATCTAAAATTTCATAAGCTTTAGATTATCATCTGCAACACCTTTCAATTTTGACATGTCTTAAATTTTTACGATCTAGTAATGGGTTAATTTTAAATAATCCAATTTCTTATGTCTTTAACCCATTCCCACACAGTGACGCTTTTGGATTTCCCCTAAGAGAAACAATTGGGAAAACAATGTTTTAAATAAAGATATTGATTGTAACAAGCAATTTCTTTGTTTTGCACTAAAGATCTAAAATTTCATAGCTTTGAATTGTAGCTTTTAACCCTTTTCAATTTGAACCAGTCTAAAGTTTTGCTGTGTGGTAATGGTTTAACGGAAGAAAACCATTTGAGAAAGGAAGAATTTCTTGTTACAAGTAATTCATTTCTGCAATATTTTCCCAAGCTGTGTAATTTTTAGGGCTGTAAAAATCTTTTGGAATTTATTTTCAATGAACCATTATGTAATTATAATGTCCTATAACCAGGAAAGGGTTAACATTGGCAAAAGACATAAAGGTCTCACTGGTTTTTACTTAAAAGTCAGGATTAGTTAAAAAATTGTATGAAAATGTCGAGGTTTAGACTTTCTTATAGAATTACAATGTATTTATAATTTATATATTTCAGTTCAAGAAGCAGAAGGTAATTACTTTAATTAAAAAAAAAAAAAATTCTAACACTTTACCTGAAAAAGATAAAATGAGATATTTTTATGCCCCCGCATCGATAAGATCGGGGCATATTGTTTTACTGGTGTCTGTCTGTATGTCCATCTTTCTGTCCGTCTGTCTCTGTCTGCAAAACTTAACCTTAAACTTAAACTTTTCCTCTAACTTCAACCCTGATTAAGTTACAATGCTAATATTTGGTATGTAGATAGGTCTCAACAAGGCGCAACTGGGGAAGGTCATTTCATCAAGGTCAAGGTCAAAATTTTAGCCCTTTACCCGTTTCTAAAGAATTCCCGTTTCAGGGGCATAGTGTTTTATAAACACATCTTGTTCTCACCCAATTGTGCTCTAGGTAAGTGTTTGTAATCCTTGAATGTTTGTTGTCCTTGTGCAGTGTGCAGCATCAATAATTTAAGTGTTTACACTCCAGAGGTCAAAGTTTTGACTCATTCTTCCTGAAATTGGTCAGAACAATTGTAAGGACTTAATGATGAAAATTATTTATTATGGGAAGGTTCTATTGGAAAACATCAGAAAAGTGGTTTTATTGATAATTTCTTTGTTTACAATCTAGAGACCACATTTTGGCTCGGTTTTCTTGAAACTTTGCCAGATTAACAGTTAGGTCTTCAGGATGAATCCTATTGATTATGATATGATACTTTTTGAAAACACCAGAAAAAGGGCCTCAATAACATTATCTTTGTTTCACTCTAAATGGCACAGTTTTGGCTCAGTCTTATGAAACTTGGCCAGAGTAATTGTTGGGTCATTATGATGAACCCTTTTGATTTTGTGAAGAAGTTATAAACAATCAGGATTTTTTTAATGTTATCTTAAGTCTTGGCAACTGATTGAGATGTTGAATTGTGAGTATTGTTGATTATTGAAACAAAAGTTCCAAAGCACTAGATAGTGACTAGTGGACAACAATAGCTTTAACCCTTTCCTTTAAAAACTTATGATTTTACATTGCTGTGCTTTTATACTTGAGAAAACATTGTGGAAAAAGAAGAAATTGCTTGTCACAAGCAATTTTTCCTTTTCCAATAATACATTCTACCACACATGTTAGTTTCATTTCAAATCGCATCCAATTTTCATTGTAGTCTGCAACCTCTTTCAATTTTGACCCGTCTAAAGTTTAAAAAAACAAGATAGGGTAAATGTCTTTGAAAAGCATTAAAAGGAAAACAAGAGAGTGATAAAAATAGTTTGTGATGTAAGTGTTTACAATTAGCAGTGAATAATACCAGCAATGTACAGTCAACACCATGCCTTTACGATGAGGATGTTGATGCATTAAAGATCAAGCGTGAAACTTGGAATATGATCTTGATTATTTATATACAACATTGTATGCTCTAAAATTAGGGAGCCACCGTCATAGCGCAGTTGGTAGCGCGTCGGACTGTCAATCTAGAGGTCCCAGGTTCGATCCCCGATGGCGACACTCATCCTTTCCGACTATTTGTCTCTCACCAATGGGTCGATAATTGTAGACCTATGTGAGATAGCAGCTGGGGGCTAGGAAGGGATGTAATGGTAGTACTGGTGTGAGAAATACCAGGATTCCATTGTTAGGTGCTCCAGCCACCGCGATATAACTGAAAGATTCAAATCAAAAATCTAAAATTAGGGCTGACTATCAGCTTAGAAAATCACTAATGGATAGTTTTACTATTGCAGTATTGATATCGTGATACTTTCACTATCGTAAGAAATCAATCCGGATATATCATGATAGTGTCACAGACAGTATATGTTACTTTGTTAATCTCTATAGAAATTCTCTAGATTGAGTTGAAACAAGGATTACGGTTACATAAACGGATAAAAAGGTGATCTTTTTTTCTGATTTGACGAAGCCAAAATGGTCCCAAACACAAGCCTTTCCTACCTTGTTTTTTACAATGCCATGTCAGAAGACAAAAATACGTAAAACAAATTACTCGATTAGTGTGTTCAAAGTTAGTAATTAACCCCCCCCCCCAAAGAAAAAAAAATTGAGAAAACATTGTGTAAAATGAAGAAATTGCAATTTCTTCATTTTACACAATGTTTTCTACCCAGTAAGATGAAAAAACTAAAATTTCATAAGCTTTAAACTGTTATCTGCAGCTTCTTCCAATTTCGACCATTCTAAAATTGTGCCGTCTGGTAATGGGTTAATAATCATAATTAATGGAAAATCATTTATGATTGTCTTATTTTCATTTTTCGACAATTCTAGCATTGAAAATTCATAAAACATTGATAACACGTCTAAAATAAATGTGCTTTTGGATTTTTGAGGACCTTTTCACTTCGTAAATCTTAAGTTAAAAATCAATTCATAAACAAAAACGGTGTACGATAGACACAAAAATCAAATATGCTTATCATGTGATAATCAAAAGTGAAAGTAGGGTAAGTTACACAGAAAACTCGTTCTCTCTATCTTTCTCTCTTTTTTTGAGTTGCGGCAAACCGAAGGTTTGAAGCTACTCATTGTCGTCGCACGATTTAACTATCTCATGTATTCCTCCGATGGCCCGGGACAAATAACCTCCCTGACATTGCCGTTTCTTAAATAGGCTCACTCTGTGTTACCAGCCCAAATTATAAATTTTTGGACACTCTTATAACAGGCGGCATCATTTTTAAAGGTTTCATTACAACATTATCCTATATTTTTTCGAAACTTTTGACTTTACAAGCGAACTACATTCAACGGGTAAATAACCTCGATACATACAAATAATTAGATCGTCAGTTTTGATTAAAAGACCATAAATTCGAAAGGACAACGTGTATCTTCACGTCATTTTATATTTCTTAGAAATATATCTGCAAATGCAATACAAATCTCATATCGGTTACCTCCGATGAAACAAATTATCAACAGAATTGAGCATAAATACATACGATACTTGAAAGACGCCGTATAAGTGATATGGGCCGTACAGCTTCGTATATATTAAATGGGTCCGTAGGGAATTGCATAGACGATATTAACTAATTTTGGTATTTTTAGGGATAAAATGCTATAATCTGTCATTATTACTAACATCAATGTATTAAATATTGATTTTGTGAAGTTATTTGTGATTTCAAATAAACTGGGGCAAACCTAACCTACTGAATGCACATTATTATCAACATTATTTGGAGTACGACGCATGCGCGGGCACTTGTTTATATCCTGCCCTGAAACTAAACGAGAATGTTGATTCCTGATTTAAATCCAAGTTGTTGTTTGATTTCGTGACAATCAATAAGATTATTTAGTGACGAGTGAAGGCATTCAACCTCGAGACGATGGTTATATCCAAGATTTATGTCATATCTTCGATAGGCTGATTTGACTTACCTACCAGATCGATAAAAACGCCGAATTAGGTCATGGTTTTCTCAAGACATCTACCGCAATTTCTGTGCTTCCTGTTTAAAGGTTATAATTTGATTGCATGTCAAATATGATTTTGTTTGTACCGCCCTGGCCCGGGCTTTCCCCAATTTAGTAAAATAATTTTTCGAACCAATTTTCTGTCATTCTCGCACCGAACCTTCTCGCGTTGAATGCAATATAAGGAAATATACGTTTGAAATATTTTCAACTTTGAAGCCCAGGCGAATTAAGGCATATATTTTCTAAAGATACCTGAAGATCTCCTAGTTACATACCCATATGAAGCAGAGAAAAGATTATTTTCATTACATCATGCGTACTCAAAAATGTTCAACCTAAACCCTATTTATTGTTTTCCTAGATGATATGTACAAACCTTTTATTATATGGATTGAGGTTTATTTATTTTAGTATTCATTTAAAATTTCAGCTGGGATTTGAAGTTCAATAATTTGTATAATCAAAGCACTGAAAGTACCTTTGATGAGAAATAGAAACCAGATTTATACAACTAGAAGTTACGTTCTACCCTATTAACCCTGTCTTCTGAATTTGCTATTGTGATTTAAAAACTGCTTTCCAGAGCTAGTTGTGCAAGAAGAAATATTCTCTGATGTCTATAAATATTGGGAAAATGTTCATATTTCAAAACACAATTCACCTCAGATAATTTACTCCATGATTCTTTTAAGTAACCTGTGTGATATGAAGTCAATTGTAAGAAAATATTACCTAAATGCAAGATCCAATCACACTAGGATTAAAAAAAGATCTCACTAACACAGAATTAAATAAACAAAAATACACACACAGAATAAACTTTTAAGTGGATGAATCTCATTTGATCAGTCAAGGGCCAACAGACTTCAGTTTATGTTTAGTAATGAATTCCAGACAGTCTGTCTGTTATCACAACTCTCAGGCCCTTCAGGGCTTTGATTTAACCTAAGAGACCAAGAAAACATTGAATTTCTGTGTAAGTAAGCTTTGAATATTAACTATCAATACTATCAATATTTGAACAAACTGTTGCGATAGTTATTGATGTGAGGGAATTGCAATCAATATCGAGACTGTCACAATACATCAACCTATCAATCTATCGTTACGCCCCTATCTAAAATACAAAATCTAGTGTTTCATCACTAATTGTTGATTTACATTAGGGTTTCACTTTTATATGCCACAAAGGTGGATGTATATTGGTTTCATCTCCGTCTGTCAATCTACATCTTGTTGAGACATCTCATTCTACATTAATTGACAAATTCTAATGCAATTTTCACAGAATGTTCCTAGTCAATGCATATTAAGTCAGAGTTTCACCAACTTAGGGCTGAGTTTCAGAAATAGGGCACTCAACACAAACTCATGTTGTCCTACATGGACAAATTTGAATGTAATTTTCAAAAAATGTTCCTTGTAACTTAAACTTGCAAATATGGTCTGGGTATTGATATTTAGGCTGGGTCACTGAAAAAGGGGGGGGGGGGTTGCAGAATTTCTTTTCTTGGCTAGTTGTTTTCCATTGTATATTTATGAGTTCTAACTCTTATACCCCTATAGGTACCTTCTTAAAAAAGCAATTATGTGACGGCGTATATAGTGACAGTGGCACTCTGCTTTGAGAATTGATTTGACATCTGATTTAATTTGAATGCACTGATTGGACCGTCAGTATCTACTCAAAAGAGATTGAATATTTTGTCTTTTTATGCCCCTGTAGCAAATAGATAGGATCATATTATTTTAATGATGTTTGTTTGTCTGTCTGTGTGCAGGAAAGTTAATTCAAAAACTTCCATCAAGGTCACTTATCAAGGTAACATTTCTGAAAAAAAAATTATGTCTTCACTAACCCTTCTTGTTTGATTGACAAACACTGCAAAAAAGCTATATAATTATCCCATTCCCACGTAATCCCTATTTTTACCCTCAAGAAAAGTCTAAAGAAAAAGAAAGTTGATAATGAAGAAATTGCTTGTTACAAGCAATTTCTTCTTTTTCAAACTTTTCTCTGCCCAAATTGTCCAAGATTTTCAAATTCTTTCAACAGGGAAATCCCCAAATTGCACACATGCATATAAGCACCAAGTATTGACACCGGCTGTCTATAATAAGAATAAGAACACAAAAGGGATCATGCACTTTATTTCTTGAAAAAATTGTGAGAATTCTTGCAACAGATGAAACATAAATTGTAAATCGTTCCCAACCAATAAGTATCGGTAAGTGAAAATGTTGATGAATCGGATGTTGATCAAACAGGAGTTATCTGTAGTATATCATGATAATTATAACTACACCAAATACAAGTTAACTATTGACCTGCTTTTATTTCATCATTTCAGTCGAGGGTATGATAATAGACGAAGCAAAAGAGACAGAACACGCAGTAGGTCACCCATGTCATCTAGACGACGCCATTTTGGGAATAGGGTAAGAATGTTACTAAAATGATGTTATCATTAGGATATGGAATCTTAAACCTAATTGATAACTTAACTTCACTGGTCTTAAATTGAACAAGATTGCACCACAAATTTAGGATCCAATGCAGAAGTCCTTCGAAAATTGTGTTTATTCCTCATAAATAGAATTCCTATGTGTACAAAATTTTGTATAAACATGATGATGCCTGCAATTTTTAGCCTGAGATTGCGTAAGCAATCTGAGGCTAAAGTTACAATGCTAAAAATTCAAACCCATGCAGAGTTTAATGTGAAAACATAATGTAAAAAAATCTACTGCAATCAATGTGATCTTCTGAGGCATGAAAAGTAGATCGGATCTGACCATAAATTAATACGCCGATTGAGGCGAGAAGGACGAAGGCAAGATATGACTCATTGAAATCTGTCGGCTTGATGTACAGTACTTTCGTGTGAGTGTTCTGAATTTGGCAAAATTATTAAAACTTGACGAGTGAATGGAAAGAAAGAAAGGAGATATATAATATAATTGGAAATTATTAAACATATATAATCATAACATATTGTTAAGAAAAAATAAGGTGTTTGTTTCATACCAAAATAATATTACTTATTCTAGAGTAACAATGTTAAAACAGTCCGGTTAGACGAAGTTACTGTATAAAGCTGATAAGCGAAGCTGTCGGTTTTACATACGATAGGAATGTTTCGTTTAACAAAATATTTGGTCATTCATAGGATCATATTCACACTGTCTGAAAACAGTTTGGTCGTGCTCGGACTTAGTGTCTATATATTTTTACCTCCGAATTCTACCCAAATGATGCAACGTCTACATACCGCTTTTGAGAGGTGTACATAATCATGTTAACGTGGTAAACGACTGCCTGCCCTCTCTCGCTCTCTTTATCTGGAGATTATAAAGCGCATATTTACATAACCAAATTGGTCTGTGTGGTAGAATACTCGCATAGCACGCAACAGCCTCTCTAGCTCTCTCTTGCTAGCTCCACTGGCTGAAAGCCAACAAGCTTTTGTCATGATGTGGTTTCCGTCGGCCGGCCGTCAACTTTTACTTTACAAATTTCTCAGAAAGTACTGAACATAATTCAACCAAACTCAACCAAAATTCACATGAAGGATCCTTGGGTGGCCTTTATCAGATCCCTTCAAAGCAATTTGATTGGATTAAGAATATGTAACAATATCTACATGTAAATATATCGTTACAATATGTCAAAGGGGTGAAAATTATTGCGGGCAGGTTGTGTCCCCTAGCGCACAAATTGGCAGATCTGCGCATAATCGACAGTAGATTTGGGTAAAAAGTGACACCTCCGATAATTTGAACATCAAACTTTTTCTGCCCAGATTATATATCTCCTGCATACATATCTCAGGCTTTCAGCGCTTTCAGCACTTTGATTCTATTTATATGCATGTTTTAGAAATGTTTAAGGTGCTAAACATTTTTTTAAGATGTATCAAAGACTGATTATTTATAAACTTTTAAGTATGAGAGATCGCTTTTTATATTCCAAATCTTGACTAGCAGTTACCTAGAGCGACCAAGTGATGATTATGGATTGGTTTTGAATATACACATCAATACATTCTTTTGACTGGTACCCCTGTCGGATACCTTACCTGTTCTAGTAAGAGCAGATTTCAAAATGATTTTCTTTTTATTACCTACTTGGCCTTGTGTGTTGAAAAAGTAAATTTCAAAGTGTTTTGCTGAAAGATTGTTTCAAACCATTGAATTAAAGTTAAAAGAATTTTTTTTTTCTGCTATTATAGGATGATCCAGAGCCATCGAAGTGTTTGGGTATATTTGGTCTGAGTTTGTATACCCAGGAGAGAGATCTCCGTGAGGTATTTGGAAGATACGGTACGCTGGACGAGGTCAATGTGGTCCACGATCGTCAGAGTGGGAGGTCAAGAGGATTTGCCTTCGTCTATTTTAGATCTGTGGATGATGCAATTGAAGTAAGCTTTGTAATAGAATTTACTTAACCCTTTCCTGGTTTTTGAAATTTTAGACTTGTCCAAATTGAAAGAGGATGCCGACGACAATGAAAATTGGATGCAATTCCAAATAAAACCATCCTATGTGGTAGAAAACACTGTGGGAAAAGGAGAAATTGCTTATTATAAGCAATTTCTCCTTTTTCCACAATGTTTTCTCAAGTATAAAATCACAGTGACGTAAAATCCAGGGTTTATCCAGGAAAGGGTTAATTTATAATAGAAAGCTTTTTACCTCTCCCCCTTGCATACCCTATTAGACATATAAACTAAGAGGGATGATATTTTAAAACAATAGGCCCCTGATAAGCCATACCTCATAGAGGTTTTGTATTCTTCTTTTTAATAGTGTCGAGTGGTCTTTTACAACAGTTGTTAAGATAATGTCCTTGGTGTCTTATTAAGGCTTTGCCCATTTACATCATATTTTAAACAGAACCAAAGAAATTTTCACAAATTATCTCCTGACATACCATTAGAACTTGGAATATTTGTCCCTAATCAAAAGAGCAACTTTCACTATCAACAGAAGTACTGTAAAAATTCAAATAGACGCCTAAGTATTTATTAGAATCACAACTTTCCCAAAGAAGGGTTGGGTGTTTATTTGAGGCTTAAGATTTGTGAATCTTTAAAAATTGGTCAAAGATTCCAAATACCATATACCATCTCATAGGAACACAGGCGGAAAAATTAAACCTAATTCTACCTAACTATCTTTTATTTCAATCAATTTTTTTTAGTTTCTTTGGATAGATAGGTATTCAGAACAAGCCAGATAGCAAAGAGAAGATAGAAAATGATTACCAGAAATTTACTTTTTCTTAAGATATTCCATAAAATCAATCCTAAGTCCAAACGCCACAATCATTTAAATGCAATAATTGGGTAACTTTTTGTTACTGCAAGGGGTAGAGCATTTGATCAAAAGAGCCGACACAAGGTGTTTAGCTACTTTCTGGTTGTTTTCTAGAGATGACAGTATAGTGAGAAGTATGTCTCTAGTCATTCTGTCTATAATCTTAATGGACATACTTAAATATTTCATCTCGGGGAATTAGTCCAAGAACTGGAGAGATTTTTTTCAGCAAAAGGTAAGCCTGACTTTCAAAAGAAAAAATTAACACACACTACCATCATGTTTGAATTGGCAAATCACAAATAATTTTGAAGTCAGAAGAGAGGTTTGTTAATTTTTAGAGCATGGGCATTTATTACAATGTTTATAGTAACACCAAGTGCTTTTTGTTAGAATTGGATCCCTTTTCTACTTATCAACTATCTAGCACCATGCAGCACCCAACAGCTGAGAGTGAAGCATCTGTTGGCGGTGCTCTTGTATTCAACCATTCCCACACAATTATGCTTATGATTCACAAAGCAAAAAATTTAAAAAATATTGATGAAAGTTAAGAAATTTTGTTTCCACAATGTTTTCAAATCCAAAAGAGAAAACCTTTTGGAATTTCAACAACAAAATATATCATCTTCAACTTCTTTGAATTTGAATCAATCTAAAAGTTTGTTGTCTGCTAATGGGTTAAAGATTTGAATAGTTCATTGTTTTCTAAATTCAATTTTAATTTCCCAGGCAAAAGACAGATGTACCGGCATAGAGATAGATGGGCGAAGAATCAGAGTGGATTATTCTATCACTAGACGTGCCCATACACCAACACCAGGAATATATCTGGGAAAACCAACTGCGTAAATAAACCACTTTGCTTGAATATGATGGGGAAAAACATTAACTAAATTTCATTTTCATATGCTTGACTAGCTTGCAGTTAGATGCATGTATCTCTGGATTCAGGCTGGTCTTTAGACCTATTTAGTGAATAACAAATAACGAAAGCTATATTTCTAAGAATGGGGGAGCCACAAGCAAACATATGCTTTAGTTATCCATGCAACGAACGATAATTTGATCTATTAGAATAAACAATTGATTATTCTATTGCTTTAATACCCAAAAAGAGACAATTCATGAAATTTTTTGTCCAAAATTCAAAAAGCGCATCATTACACACATGAATTGCATGGCAACATGACAATGTCAGTAGTGTCCCTAGTCTTGCTTAGATGACATTTCCAATTGTTGGATAAATGTAAACCTAAATGGGATGTAGTGTTAGTGCTGGTGTGGGAAATTCCAGAAATCCATAGTTAGGTACTTCAGCCCTCAGAATATGACAGAAATACTGTTAAAATTGGGGTTTAATCCCTCTCAAACAATCAATAGATGATGTTTAGTAGCTCAAAATGAAAGAAAGGTAGGCTAAATCTTTCTAAAACAGTTGACTTTTTATTTTTATTGTTTTTGATGGTTATATTCCTCATGATGATAGAAAATTCCCTGGTTTTTCTGTGAAATTATCAAGTGATAATTCATGGAGAAATCTCAGTTTTTCACTAGGAAGTATTAACCCATTCCCACACAATGACACTTTTTTATGCCTCTCAAGTGAAGAGAATTTGGAAAACATCATGGAAAATGAAGAAATTGCTTGTTACAAAAAATTCCTTTATAAGCTCTCCTGAGCACAAAGTGCTAATGGTGAGCTTTTGTGATCGTTGAATGTCTGTCGTCGGTTGTGTGGCGTGCGGCGTCAACGATTGAAGTGTTTACACTCTAGAGGCCACAGATTTGACCTAATCTTCATGAAACTTGGTCAGAATAATTGTTAGGTTGTTAGGATGAATGATTATGGGAGGGTTCTATTTGAAAACACAGGAAAAGGGGCCTTAATAACAATTTCTTTGTTTATTCTCTAGAGGCCACAATTTTGGCTCAATATTCATGAAACTTGGTCAGAATAATTATTAGGTCATACAGATGAGCCCTATTGATTATTAGAAGGTTCTATATGAAAACACAGGAAAAGGGGCCTTAATGACAATTTCTTTGTTTACACTCTAGAGGCCACAATTTTGGCTTAATCTTCATGAAACTTGGTCAGAATAATTATTAGGTCATACAGATGAACGCTATAGATTATTAGAAGGTTCTATTTGAAAACACAGGAAAAGGGGCCTTAATGACAATTTCTTTGTTTACACTCTAGAGGCCACAATTTTGGCTTAATCTTCATGAAACTTGGTCAGAATAATTGGTTGATCATGAGGATAAACCCTATCCATTATTGGAGGATTCTATTGGAAACACAGGAAAAGGGGCCTTAATGACATTTTCTTTGATTACAGTCTAGAGGCCACAATTTAGGCTCAATCTTAATGAAATTAGGCCAGAATAATTATTAGGGCATGAGGATGAAGCCTATTATATAAGCCCATTTTGGGATGTCACAAATTTTACATAGGCTTGTATAGTGAAATTTGTAAAAATTTTCTTCTCCCAAACAGGTTGATATTAGGAATACCGCATCTTCTTGTGGACCTCTATCAAGATTGTACAAATTATTGCATCAGGATTGAAATTAGCCCATTCCCGATTGTCACAAATTTAACATAAGCTTATATAGTTAAAACTTTGAAAATCTTCTACTCTCAAACAGATAGTCCTAGAGCTTTGATATTTGGTATGTAACATCATCTGGTGGATCTCTATCAATATTGTATGAATTATTGCCCTAGGGTCATAATTAGTCCATTCCCGGTTGTCAAGAATTTTACGTAGGGCTTATACAGTGAAAATTTAAAACTCTTCTTCTCCCAAACAGGAGGTCCTAGAGCTTTAATATTTTGTATGTAGCATCACCTGGTGGACCCCCATCAAGAATGTATAAATTTTGGCCCCAGGGTCAGAATTAGCCCATTCCAAGATGTCCCAAGTTTAACATATGCTTGTTTAGTGAAAATCTTCTTCTCCCAAACTAAAAGGCTTAGAGCTTTGAAATTTAGTATGTAGCATAATCTGGTGGACTTTTATTTGTTTTGTGCTCTTTGGACTCAGGTGACCGATAAGGCCCTATGGGCCCTTGTTTTAAATACTTAGTTTTTATCCAGGGCATAACTCCTACAGTATAAATGCTATCAACTTGAAACTTCATAGGTGGATAGATCTCACTGAGGAAAAGTGCAGTGCACAAGAATCACAACTCTTGCTTGAATAATTTTGGAGTTTTTCCCTTTTTTATTTTAAAGACTTAGATTTTGTCCAGAGCATGTCTCTGAAAGTATAATAGATATTATTAAAATCATTGAGATGAAATGCAGTGCACAAAAATCCTAAATCTAACTGGCTTCAGTTTAATTTCAAGCTTATACGGCAGGGGATGGCCTTGTCCAATATGGCTCTTGTTTGTATTTACTTACAATGTCATCTGCTAAGTCTTCAAATTTGGACATGTCTCAAATTTTTAAAGTGTTAAATGGATAAGTATTACGAATGGAGGTAACTTGTTTCATAGTTAGTTTTTACAATTGATCAGTATTCAAAGAGGGAATTTAGGAAGCTTGTAAGCTAAAATATCTTGACCAATGTCTTAAAACTTTTCTTACAGCAGAGAAAGTGGCCGGGACTATGACAGAGGAGGGAGAGATTATGGTAGAAGGAGGTCTCCATCCCCTTACAACAGTAGACGTAGTAGATATTCATATTCAAGGTCAAGGTCACGTTCATATTCACCCCGTAAGTAGAATTTTGTATGTTGTTTAGCTTTAGCTGTATGACTATACCGTCACAGGGAAAAGATAGAATTTGTTCTAAAGAATAAATTGCCTATGATATGTTTCACTTCTTAAAAAGGCATCTGCAAATTCTAACTTTATTGCCATGAGAAGGTCAAGGTAAATTAGATTTTGAAATGTAAGATTGATTGTGATCTAATTATGTTTTCCAGGTGAGCTATTTTGATTGGTTAAATTCAGTAGTCCAGTCTTGTCTGTCTATCCATCTTTAGATAATTATGAACACACTTTTCAGCAGAATTTATCCAAACTTCATATACTCTTAGGCCATGCTCTTCCAAAATGATCCAAGGAAAATGAAAAAAGGAATAAAATAACAAATGAAAATCTTTCTCATAAAGCCATAAGATCTCTAGTTTTATTATGTATCAATATTGCTTTGTGATACTCTACCACAATACTCTAAATTATATTACTCTGGAATCACCAAAATATCTTTGTTTAAGCTCAAGAATTCTACACAAGATAAACCCTCCCCTCATAAAAGGGGGAATACAAAGAAAATGGTTGAGTTGGAGTTAAGGTTAGCAATTAAGGACCACCATGGTCTTTTTTAGCTTAGCTGTTTTCGAAGAAAACTCAAGGTATTGCTAAAGCCTTGGTGTTCTTGTAGTCGTCGTTGTTGTCGTCACTGTGCGAAAACTTTGATATTTTGTGATAACTCTGGGTCTACTAAAGGCATTCACTTTAAACTTGGCACACTTGTTTACTATCAAAGAGCCATCTCCACTATCAAGGGGGATAACTCTAGATACATTTTGTGCTTTTATCCACTATCCAGCACCCAATAGCCAAGCATAGGCATACGTAGACGGTGCTCTTGTTTTGTGCCCCAGCATTAAAAGATTGAGGGCATTTTAATGTATGTTTGTCTATTTACCTGTCTATGAGTCTGTCTGTTGGCTTAACCAAAAACATCAATATTTTGCTGTTATTCAAACACTGTTTAAGATACATGGCTCATATTTTGGACACAGGATCCTTGAATTGATAGGCATCAGTTGGCCGTAAGGTTTAGGTCATCCATAAAGGTCAAGGTCACTTCTCAAGACTGCATTTCTCAAAAAGGTTATGACAGAGGCTTGTTGTTTCACAAGCACATCTTGGTTTGTTGTTTTTTGTGAGCATTCTTAGTCTTTTAGTCTTTATGGCCATGGCTGAAATTGGGCTTCTTGCAATGACTCAAAGGGCAGTTTTCTCTTTAATTATTGATCACTTGATAAAAGTCCATTTTTTGCTTGCCTGTTTTCAGAGAAACCAGAGGTATTGCTATGATCAGGTTGTCATCAACTTTTTCGTTGTCCAAAAACTTTGATATTTTGTAATATCTCTGGTTTTATTGAATACATTCACTTGAAATTTAGGAAATGTCCACTTTCAAAAGGGCAAATGATACCAATAAGGGGGATAACTGAATTCATTCCATACAAATTATTTCCCTTTTCCAGCTTACCAAATTTACGCAATATTAAGCACATGAAAAGCCAAATATTGGCATCCTCGTTTATCATGGAAATATCTGGTGAAAAATGACACCAATATCACTCTTTCTGTATGCTGGAATGTGAACCTCAAAAGTAGAGCAAACCTTAAAAAAGTTAGGTCTTTTTTTCTCAATTTATACAAATAAGGGAACTGTTACATATCTTTATAATTACTGGTATTTAAGTGTTCTACAGTCAATCTTGCTTAAGCAACCACTTCTTTTAAGCTACCATCCCTATTAAGCTACTAAAATCAAAATCCCTTTTTGATAGATCAAAACTCTTAAAAAGTGAATGAGGCGATTCTGATGATTCCCAACAACATCAGATAAAGTGGAGAATTCTGTAATAATTTTTTATTGAATCAAATCAATACTTCATATCAATCGCAAAAATAGTGTGTCAAATGAACATTCTTTTAAGCGACCACTGGTCGCCTCTTGAGTGGTCACTTAATACAAGATTTGCTGTACTTATGAAATGTGTGCATATCTATAAAAGCCTAAATTTACATTGTTAGTCTTCTGTCTGTTTCTTTCACAGGTCGATCATATTATTGAGACAGGTAGAGGAGAAAGGTTTTTAGGACTAAACACCCAACATACTTATCATAATCATCATCATCACAATTATCATCATGATCCTGTTATCATCATTCTTTAGTGATTTTATTTTTTTGGTTTGTTTATAATTTTCTGTTATACATTTATTGTGACCTTTTGTATATAGGGTCCCATTTCTATTGGTCAAAGGATAATTGTAGAAAAATGGCATATGCTAACCAATTCCCTCACAAGCATATTTTAGATAGGTCCAGTTCAAAGGATGCTGTGGATGATAATTTGAAGTTGACGGAATTTTAATTCTTTTGCCTTATTTGGATAGAAAACATTGTGGATAATGAAAAAAATGCTTGATACAACCAATTTCTTCAAATTCCACAATGTTTTCTGAAGCATTTCTCTTGAGGGATGTAAAAAAGAGGGATTATTTGAGGATGGGTAATAATGCCTATTATTTAATTTTACCATGTTAATGAATTTATATAAAAGCCCTGCTTGTTACTTAAGATAAAAAGAGACACATGTATGTTTGGCAGTGCATAGCACCAAATAGAGACGGTCTTTTTGATTTCAAAATGTTGAATTTCATCAATTGACCATGTTGAGGATACTCTATATGGTACCCTAGTTTGGAATCTAGATGATTCCATTGATTACCTACAGCACAGGGTAATAACTTAATTTTAGTTTCATCTATCAAGATTCAAGTGTTCTGATTGGATGAATCTTTCTTTTCATACTTCAGTGAACAAAAATTTGAGCATGCAACTATTTTGTATGCTTGCAGCAAATTAGATCCTTAAAATTTTACCCTAAACTAGTAAGATGTTTGCTTTGTTTGGCTAAATGGCATTTAGATTATTCATTTAGAAATGAATGTTCTTTTGTTTGCGTTGAGGTATGAACCTAAAAACTTAATCTTACAAATGTTGCATATTCATACAGTGTGATTTAAGTTTTTAGATTCATACCTCAATGGAAACAAAACAGATTCTCTTCATTTCTTAACTACAGTAAAATAACAGATTTAGATGATCTATGCAGCCAGTTATTGACTGAAACATCAATTGAATATGAGTGCATGTGTGACATTTGCAACCATTACACATGTGCGCCAAGTAGAGACTCAGATCAGCCTGTGCATCAGCACAGTCTGATCAGAGTCTTCTCTCTGCTCTCTGTAGATAGATACTGACCTAAAGCTTCTTTAAACAATCAGCAAATATTCTAATTGCCCCGAATGGCTGTCCAGGGTGCTCATTGTGTGCGACTCACGCACATGCAAAATGGTTGTAAATGTCACGCATAAGCTCATATATAACTGCCATTTTATGGGAAGCAGCTTATTTAGGATTCTTCATCCTTTTAGATCAAATTCTTGTAGTAATCCATTCCCACACAAGCCAGCCTTTTTACTCCCCTCAAGAAGAAAGCATTGTGGGAAATGAAGAAGAAATTGCTTGAGCAAGCAATTTCTTCATGATCCATAATGTTTTCTACTGATAAAGACAAAGAGTTCGAAAATTTCATGAACTTGTTGTTTGCAACTTCTATTAATTTTGATCATTCTTAAATTTTACTATTTGGGAATGGGTTAAGTATTATTTCATCTCATTGATGCACAATAAGTAACAGGAAAACATTGTGGAAAGAATTCTGTACAAATTTGTATTTTTCATCAAACACTTTATGCTTTTTATCTGAATGTGAAAAAAAAGATGAATGAAAAACATATATACATGTATTCCTTTCAATGATAGAAAAAAGAATCAGGCGGAATTAAGGTGAAATTTGTGAAGATCTCCTTATGATATTGGATTTAATCCTTGTCATATTGTATAAATTACCTTACTGAATTGCTTTAAAAACAAAGGGCTGAAAGCACGGAGAGAACATGTTGTTCAAAAATCAATATTTCTTTTAGAAATCAATTTCATAAACAATTTTGGCAGGAAAAGTACAAGCAGGAGGTGTAGAACAAGATCAGACTGCACTTAAGTGCAGGCTGATCTTGGTCTACACCTCCTGCCAAAACTGGAATATTCCGGGTTCAGCATGACAAGGGTTGATCTTAATTTACTGAATCTGCTTTATTTTCTTATCCAGAGGTCTATCGCATTAGCCTGGTTTATTGCATTGAATATAGTTTGCTGGGGAAAGTATATTGACTTTTCAAGTAATTGGTCTTTAAACTTATCGATATTGTATAACCACTGTTTGTTCACATTATGTCAAATATGTTATCTGTATTTTTGTACTCCCAACCTACATAGTAGAGGGGGTAATATTGGTTTCACCATGTCTGCCTGTCTGTTCATTTGTCGACATTGCCGTTGCCTTGCTCTTACTCAAGAAACAATAGACCTATAGACCGTGAAACTTCATACAATTGTTGCTGATGACTCAAAGAACTGCCCTATTGTTTTGGGGTCACTAAGGCCAAGGTCGCAATTGAACTTTGATTAAAAATCATTTTTTCACTCTAACTTATAAGCCATGTGACCTAGGATCATGAAACTTTATACGATTGTTGTCCTTGATCCAAGACGGTGCCCTATCATTTTTGGGTCAGAGATTCAAAGTTCAAGGTCACAATTGAACTTTTACTGAAACCATTTCCATGATCTAAATCATAATCGATTTGATCTAGGACCATGAAACTTTGTACACATGTTGTCCATGACCCAAGTTTTGGGTCATGTTAGTCAAAGTCACAATTAAACTTTGATCGAAAACCGTTTCCGTGCTTTAACTCATAATCGATTTGACCTTTGACCTTGAAACTTAATACACATCTTATTCATGACCCAAGGAACTGCTATATTGATTTTTGATAATTAAGGACAAAGGTCATCTGTTCTATTTGAGTGACAAAGTGCTGGTGAGGGTATTACAACTCTAGTTTGTCTTGTTTCTGATACCAGAACACCAGATATTAATTTGAACAAATTAGCTCGATCAAAGGAGTTCTGTTAAGATTATTTTAAAGACAAGTGAACAAAGATTAAGTGTGATTTTCTTGTATTATAAAGCCATGAAGAAAGAAAAAGCAAGAATTGAAGCTTGAAGAAAATATTGAAGAAGGGAAATTTTTGAAGGTTGAAGATTAGGTTGATGGAATGAGATGTTTTGAAGATTTTTTTGAAAGAAACTTGCTGATTAAATGGGAAATTATGAAGATTGGCAATAGATTAAAATAAGAAAAGAGAAATGACGAAGAAAAAGTGAAGTCTGGAATGAAAATTTTGGTAAATCATGGGTAAGGTTTTAATACAATGATGAAACTTGCTACTTTTGTTAAAATTTTGAGAATAAATCTAAAATTTATATATGCAGGTATATCTTTGCTACTTGGATTTGAATATACACAAACATCTTTGCCGCATAGAATCTCATCTTTCTTGTTTTAAAAAGAAGGCTTTATTACTTAAATGACAAAATTTGTTTGGAAACTTTCATTCAGGGTTTAGGGTGTTTGTTAGTTAACCCATTACTAGTCAACAAATTTTAGACTTGTCCAAGTGGAAGAGGCTGCTGACTATACTTTGAAGTTTGTGAATTTTGAAGGTCTTTACCTTGTTTGGTAGAAAGAGTAATGAGATGTGAAGAAATTACTTGTAACAAGCCATTTCTTCATTTTCAACGGTTTTACCAAGAATTTTTGCAGTTATAAAAAAGAGCGGTTGAGAGGCTTGGAAAAGGTAAAATGTATACCAAATTGTAGTAGGTGTTTTCATTAGTATTTTGTTTTGTATTAAAAAAGGATTTGAAGATAGAAAAATGAAGATTCAAAGGAGGAATGAATTTGATTGGGTTTGTCTAGAAAGAAGATGAAAACATTCCTCTTGTGAAAGGAAATGAACTGGTTTGTAAAATGAAGGGAAGTTTTGTTTTTTCCCCTTGTATTGTCATTGTATACTGCTTTTTGGATCAGGAAAGAAATACCGCGAGCTAAAGTTTTATATTGAAAAGTAGTATTGCTATATCTCTCCTGAATTTTTATTTTCATTTCACACATAATAAAAATAGCCCTTATGTTTAATCCCTTGTGCGCTTTCTTATTCTTGCCTGATAGTGATTCAAGATAAGGTTTTTTCCCCTCATAAAGGGCAATTAAATATGAGAATTAGCTGATATATTTGAAAAATAAAGCAAGGCATAAAAAGAGCTATATTTCCATTCTAGTTTTTGAAGAATGAAGAAAATATTTGAAGATTTTTGGGAAGATTTAAAGGTTTGGGGGAAGTTGAAGATTTTTTGAAGATCCATGAGAATATATGAAGAAATTGAACGAGACCATGAATATAAGGGACGATATTTAGGATTACCAATGAAATTGTTTGAAGATTTCTGGTAGGTTCTATAGAAAAAAAATGAAGAATGTTTTAGAATTTGTAATGAATACGTCGATCTATAAAGAAGAAATTTCGAGTATTTTTCCAATGAAGATTGAAGATGACACAAAGATGTTTGCTAATGAGTTATGCAACCGTATGGATGGGAAAAGGATCCAGCTGAAGACGGCCATCAAAACTGGACATTAAAACATGATAGCATCTCGACCCTTTCCCGTTCTCCAAAATTTTAGTCCTGTCAATTTTCAAAGGTTTTGCAGACCACAATTTAAAGTGGATTTAATTTGAAAAATAACCATTAAATAGGATAGAAAATATTGTTGAAAAAATTGCTTGTTACAAGCAATTTCTTCTTTTTCTACAATGATTTCTCAATTTTAAAATCACAGGGACGTAAAATCCAGGGATTGAACAGGAAAGAGTTAACCCATTTTCAGGGACGCAATTTTGAACTGGTCCAAGTTCAAAGATAATTCAGATGACAATTTGTAGTTGATTTGTTTTGTCTTTTGGGGGTTGAAAACATTGTCAATAGTGAAGAATTGGCTTGTAACAAGCAATTTCTTCATTTTCTACAAAAATTTCTAAAACCTTTTTGCTTGGGGCTTCAAAAAGCTTCATTGTGTGGGAATGGGTTTAGAGGTAGAAGTTACATGGAAAGGGAGCATTGAAATGACAAACAATTTCTGGTTTTCCTCTAATCTTTTCCTCAATGACATATATCGTGAAAACCTTTGATTGTGAAAAGATTTCTTGTAATGCTATTCAAATTTTCAGGTACCAAACTATGGTTATTCTACATGCGCCATCGTTACTAACACAAAACATTGTCTCTAAATAGACTTGAACTTATCCTTGTTTTGTTTTGTCAGTCCAAATAAATTGTAAAGACTTAGTTAGCCTTCTTATTAATACATCAATTATTGGCTTCTTTCCGAGAAAACTCTGATATTGCTTTAGCCTATGCATCAGAATTATTGATGCACAAAAAAATCCTGGACATTTTTAGCTATCAATGTGTTGAATGAGCTTAATGTCCGTCGTCCATATCAACAATTAGTGTGAAATGCTATACACGTCATACTTTTGACTCCGTCTTTCACAAACTAGATGGTCATTTGTGAACTTGTTGTCCAATATCATGGAAAAGGGGGCCTTAACACATTCCCACAAAATTGAAAGAAGTTGCAGACAACAACTAAAAGTGAGTGCAATTGGAAAAATATTTGCCTTTTAAGGTAAAAAACATTGTGGACATTGTTCACATTGTTTTCTATAGCTCTTTTCTTGAGGTGTGTAAAAAAGCAAGATTGTGTGGGAATGGGTTGATAAAAATTTCCTTTTTACCATTCTACAAGTTGCAATTTTGGCTCAATCTTTACTTTTCAAATTTCTGAAAATATTTCTATGGTCGTTAGGAAAATCCTTAATGAAAATGGGAATATTCCATATCATACCATGGGATAATGAGCCTAAATGTCAATTCCCTCACTATTGCTCTTAAAGTCGCAATTTTCTGTCTGTCCTCAAACTTGCTAAAATGATTTATGGTCAGTAGGATTGTCACTATAGAAAATGATCACATTCCAACTAGTATCAATTGAAAAGGGGCCTTAATTACTATTTTGGTTCTTTATAGGTCACAGCTCTCATTTCAAAATGGATAGACCATTCAAATTATTCATTTTGGCAGGAAGAGAACTATAAATTCTGGCTTGGGCTATCATGAATTTTAAGAATTTTTGTTGGTTTTGTGACCTACATGTCGTAACTTCAGATTTTACAATATTTAGTTATGATATTAAAGTCACTATCAAACCTTTTTACATTTTTGTTAGATCCACTGGCTATTGTCATGGCCTTGCGTCCATTGTGCATGCATGTGTCCGTAAAATTTCACCAAATTTCACCGGAATGATCATTGGATGACCCTTTATCAGACTCCATCAGAATTTTGATTGGATAAAAACATTGCTTTTATGGGCGGGGCTAATTTCCATTTACGGTGAAAACTTTGTAAGTCTTTTTTTCAGAAACAAGCTATGGGTCTTGACCAAATGTCATTGGAATAATCCTTTGATGACCCCTATCAGATTCCTTAAAAAAAAAATTAATTGGATGAAGACAAAGCATTTGTAGTCGGAGCTCATTTCCATATATGGTCTGACTGCATAGAAATGGTATATTAGTGACCTTTTATCGGATTCCTTAAAAATAATGGATGACAAACCTGACTTTTAGAGGGGGTGGGGAACATTATTTCTATATATGGTTTACAGAAAAATCAGTTTTCTGAGAAAGTATCAAATGGATATCAATGAAATGGTAAATGGATATTTATTGATGTTCTTTTGATGACCTTTAACTAGATTCTTTTAAGATAGAACAATAGTATTGGGCACTTGCTGCAATCTTTTATGAAAATAACACAATGTTTGGAGAAAACAAATAAAATCAAATGCTGAAAAAACAGGTCTGCTTTCCAGGCATTTTTTGGGGGGAAAATTCGATTTGACCTGAAATATTGGCAAAAATGGATTAAGCCATGCAAAATTACACAAGCAAGCTATGATCATGGCCATATGACTGTCTTGCGTCTGTTTGTTTGTGTGTGAACTTTTTAGCTCACCTGAGCACAAAGTGCTTGTGTGAGCTATAGTGATCACCCCGTATCCATCCTTCATCTGTCAACAATTTCTTTTAACAACCACTGGGCTAATTTTAACCAAATATGGTAGAAATGTACTTTAGGTGGTGGTCCCCTGTAGAAATAGTCAAAAGAATTGAAATAGTGAGCATTTTAAACATCTTCTTCCAAATAGAAGGGCTTAGAGCTTTGATATTTGGCATGCAGCATCATCAGGTGGGTTTCTTCAAGATTGTATGAATTATGGCTCAAGGGTCATAATTAGCCCATCCTCGGATGCCACAAGCTTTAAATAGATCTTATATAGTGAAAATTTTAAAAATTTTCTCCCATCCGTCCGTAAACAATTATTGAAAAATCTCCTCCCAAACCGTAAGGCCTAGAGCTTTGATATTTGGTACATATCACCTATTAACCCTCTGCCAAAATACTTCAAAGAATTACTGTACTCTTAGAGTTAACCCTTTTCTGAGCGATTCCTTATTTTACAAAGGAAATCTTTAAGGATCTTCTCCTCCTAAACCATAATGCCAAAATCTTTGATATTTGGTACATATCATAACCTATTGACCCTCTACCAAAATACTTCAAAGAATTATCGTACCCTGAAAATTTCACAAAGAAATAAAGAAGTAAAACTTTAAAAATCTTCTCCCAAACCATAAGGACTAGAGCTTTTATATTTGGTACAAATCATCATCTATTGAAAATTAGCCCTTTCCTGTGCGATCTCTGATTTTACAAAGGAATAAAGAAGGAAATCTTTGAAAATCTTCTTCTCCCAAACCATAAGGCCTACAGCTTTTATATTTGGTACATATCATCAGCCATTGACCCTCTACCAAAATATTTCAAATAATAATTGCGTTCTGAAATTTTGCCCTTTTCTGTGCGATCCCTGATTTTACAGAGGAATAAAGAATGAAATCTTAGTCTTCTTCTCCCAAACGATTAGGCCTGTTTGGTACATATCATCAACTATTGACCCTCTACCAAAATACTTCATAGAATTTCCGTATTCTGAAAATTAGCCCTTTTCTGTGCGATCCCTAATTTGTTAGAAATAAATTATGATATCTTTGAAAACCTTCTTCTCCTAAACCATCAGGCCTAGAGCTTTTATACTTGGTATGTATTGATGTGTATTTTTCAAAGCATTACCATATTCAGGAAGTTAGTGCTATATGGTGGGATCATCAATATACCTAGGATTAAAAGAGAATTACTTAAACATCTTCTCCAAAATTATTAGACAGATTGCTTTGCTTTTTTGTTTATATCATAAAGCCATGAACCATCATACTCAGGGGAGCGATTATGGACCATCATGGTCCTCTTGTCTAGTGAACAATTTAAAAATCTTCTCCAAAACAGAAGGGCCTAGAACTTTGATATTTGGTATGTGTTCTCATCTGGTGGACTTATTTTGACTTATTTTGTGCTCTTTAGACCCGGGTGACCGATAAAGTCCTATGGGCTTCTTGTTTAATAACAACACCTCCAAAATTCATGGGCCAATTCAATCAAAATCTGGCAAAAATATTCCTTAGGCACCCCCTCTACCAATATCTGAAAGAATTAAAATCATTGAAAACTCTGGTTGCCATGGCAACAAAAGTAAAATGAAAAAATAATCTTCAAAATTCTTCACCTCCTAACCCAGAAAGCCTAAAATTTAACATGAAACATTAGTATATTGACCTCTTGTAAGATAGCTAAAATCATTACCCTTGGGTCCCCGGGGCAGAGCCCTGGGAGAGGTAGCGTTTCTATATAGAAATGAAGAAGGATTTTTCAAGCCGTATCTACTCCCAAGCCATTGGGCCAATTCAAACCAAATTTGGCAGGAATGTTCCTTAGGTGGTCCCCTTTCTCAATGGCTAGATGAAAATTGCTCAAATTTGGACTTTTGGATCCCCATGTCCAAAGCATATCTATCTATAATGTATATTTAAGCCCACTTGTATCATAATCCTAGCCTTAAAATTAAATTTACTATTGAAAGAAAAAGAACCTTTTTCTTGAATGAGTGCACCAGGGCCAATGGCCCTCTTGTTCGTTGAAACTCTTTTCGCAGAAACTACTGGCCAGATCTCAACCAAACTTTAAAGGTTTATTACGTGGATGGTCCTCCTTCAGATTCTTGGAAATAATAATGTTAATTGAAGAACTGTTTGCCATGGCAACAGTGACAAAAAATCTCTAGGGGCCTAGAGCTTTGTAATTTTGCATGTACATTACCTAATGGCCCTCTACCCAAATCCTTCAAATTATTATTCTTGAAAATCAGCCCAATATTGTGTGATCGCTGATTTTACATAGAATAAAGAAGGAAATCTTGAAAAACCTTCTGCTTTAAAACCAAAAGGCCTAGAGCTTTTATATTTGGCATATGACATGGCCTAATTGTCCTCTACTATTTTTTTCAAATTATTGCTCTTGAAGATTAGTCCAATGTTGTGTGACCCTGATTTTACGTAGAAATAAAGAAGGAAATCTTGAAAAATCTTCTGCTGCAAGATATGGGGCCTAGATATTTGATATTTGGCATGTGACATCACCACTTCGAATTATCACCCTTACTTGAAAATTAGCCATATTTTGTGTGATCCCCGACTTAACATAGAAATAAAGAGGGAAATCTTGTCCAAAGCTTAAACTAGATTTGACATGGTTCATCAGCTAATGGTTCTCTATCACAATGGTCATTTGGTATTGTGAACTCCCTGGGTGGACATATTTCAGCCAGTGTAGCGACACAGGCCCTCTTGGGCTTCATGTTAATAACGTATACAAACAAGAAGAACTTACATAGAACTTCAACCGCAATAAAAGTTCTGTGTAGTATTTATAGATACAGTTGGTAAAACTCCGTGCTGTCTTCAAGCATTCATATTAAAGAGGAATTACACACATGTACACATTCTACCTTCAAATACCATGTCACAAGCGTATGAATTTGTTTGAATAGGGTTTTACGCCGCTTTCAACAATCTTTCAGTTATATCGCGGCGGCTGGAGCACCTAACAATGGAATCCTGGTATTTCTCACACCAGTACTACCATTACATCCTTTCCTAGCCTTCAGCTGCTATCCCACATAGGTCTACGATTATCGACCCATTGGTGATAGACAAATAGTCGGAAATGATGAGTGTCGCCGTCGGGGATCGAACCCGGGACCTCTAGATTGACAGTCCGACGCGCTACCAACTGCGCTATGACGGCGGCCACAAGCGTGTGAATTGGTGTAAAGGTTGTCATATACTTACGTTTTCATTTGTCAAATCGTAATTGTAATCAAAAGACATATTGTCACTGATTTGATATTCAAATATGCTTGTGTCCCAGTTAACCTGGCGACGCTGGTCGACTAGGTCGTAAAAAGGCAATGAAAAATAACCAATTCATTTACCCAACGAATCGATCCTAAACATTGAAAAAATCACCAAATCACTATTGCTATATGCAGTGTTTTCTTAAATACGTTTGTCCGCAATTAATAGAGATAAAACAAACCATATAGAATAGCCAAAAGGGCGACATTTTCCCGAAACGTAGCTTTGAAAATAGTATTACGAGAGCCGATTGCAAAATGATCACATTACTTCCTGTGAAGGTCGCCTCATTATTGACTATGACCAATCAAATCGTTCAACCCGGACCTGAGCATTCAACTCTGACATTGACCGCCATTGTTTTAACCTTCTTAGTTGGTTAAGTGACTTAAGAATTGTAACTACATTTGGTGACCCTCTAGCAGAAAAGAATTTTGATCGGATGACAAACTGTTTAAATGTGCAGTGCATTATTTCCATTTATGGTATAAAGCTTTGAAAATCTTTTAAAAAACCTAATTATTACCGGAATGGTCCTTTGGTGACCCTTTATTAGATTCCTTCAAAGAATTTTGATGGGATGAAAAACTTAACTTTGATGGACAGGAATAACTCCCATATATGGCAAAGGCTTTGAAAAGCGTATTCTCAGACAGCAGTTGATGGATTTCAACTAAATTTTAGTGGAATGAACCTTTGGGTGACCTTTCGTCAGATTATTGGCTTCTTAGCTCACATAAGCACAGCATAATCAAGATGAGCTAATGCGATCGGTAAATGCCCGGCGTCCGTCCGTAAACGACCATTAAAAAACATAAGGCCTTTAGCACTAACTTTTAGCTCTTGCTTACCAAAGGCAAGAAGAGCTATAGCGGATGGCGTTTTCCCGTCAAGTCGCATGTCCGTCTGTTACTTTTTCCTTGTTCAACGCTCTAAAGTCCACAGTTTTTATCGGATCTCTTCAAACTTTCACAGAATTATTGTACCATCATAAGGATCGTCCCTGTCGAAATTGAGTCCAATACGTCTAGAAGCATGGGAAAAGTGGCTTGATTAAAATTTATTTTAAAAAATCCTCGTTAACATTCTAAAGTCAGCGGCTTTCATTTGATTCTCTTCAAACTTTCTCAGAATGATTGTAATATCAAGGATCGTTCCTTTCAAAATCGGGTCTGATACGTCAAGAAGCACAGGAAAAGGGGCCTTATGAGAATGTAATTAAAAAATCTACTAAAAATCCTCCTGGAGTTCATCGGATTCACTTCACAGAAGGATTGTACCATCGTAAGGATCGTTCCTTTCGAATTGAGTCAGATCGGTCTAGAAATACGGGGTAGGGGCATATGAAAGTTTGTTTTAAAAATTGCTACGTTAATGCTCTAGAGTCCACAGTTTTTAGCTCCACTGGCTGAAAGCTAGCGAGCTATTGTCATGGCGTTGTGTCCTTTGTGCGTCCATCAGTGTGTGCGTCCTTCCGTAAACTTTTACTTTAAACATCTTCTCCTTAGAAAGTACTTGACAAAAATTGATCAAATTTCACAGAAGTGATCCTTGGGTGACCCTTTATCAGATTCCCCCAAAGAAATTTGATTGGATGAAAAAGATGGCTTAAATGTGTGGGACTTATTTCCGCATATGGTGATACCTTTAAAAATCTTCTCATAAACCAGTAGACAGATTTCAACCAAATTTTACAGGAATGATCCTTCGGTGACCCTGTAGCAGATTCTTCAAGAATTTTAATTGGATGGGAAACATGGCTTTGGTCGGGGCTAATTTCCATATATGGTTAAAGCTTTGAAAATCTTTTTCTCAGAAACAAGTTGGTGAATTTCAACCAATTTTCACTGGAATGATCATCTGGTGACTCCTTTCAGATTACATCAATTAATATTGATTCGTTGAAAATATAACTTATTGTTGTGGCTTATGTCCATATAGGCGTCTGTAATTCGAGTTCCTTCCACCCCATAGACTAATATTATAATATCATAATTATAATATTGGTCTATGGGTGGAAGGAACTCAAATTACGCCCCCCCCCCCCTCCTCAGTCATATATGGTATCCAGAGAGTCCGTCCGACGTCATATCTCAGGAACCCCTGGGTCTAACTGGATGAAACTTTATAAATTATCTTCCTAGGGAATGCCCAAGACAGCTTTTACGAGTATTTTCAATTCAAGACTGCGTCATGGCAAAAGGGTCCTTAGTGTAAAAATAAGTTTTTTGCCAATGTCTCCCAGTCTAATAGTCAGAATTTTATGAAATTTCATATTTGAGTAGCAAATCAGATCCTCTTGACATTAAACTATCGACAATTACTTTCAGTAGATATCTAAGACGAGGTTTTAGGTCAAGGTCAAATTGTCAAGGTTTATAATTTCCATCACACAAACTCGAATTTGGCCATAACTTTTAATTGGAATGAGATTTAATCTTCATATTTCACATGCTTATTGTTTGTGGAAAGATCTTTTTTCTGCTACCAAGTTCAAGGCCATCTGTCAACGTCAAGGTCATTTCTCAAGGTAAGAAATGGAAAATAAAAACTTTAAAATTGACCATAATTTTGCAATGGTAAGTAAAATAACCTTCATATTTCATTTGTTTATTACTTTTGACAAAACCTTTCAGTTGATACTTAAGACAAGGCTCTCGGTCCAATTCAAATTCCAACTGACAAGTGATTGCAATTTCTGTCTTTGAAAAAGTTGGCCGCTAAAATGAAAAGGACATTTGGCGATTTATCCTCCAATCTTAATCAGAGTGCATTGTGGGTGAAAACATCTTCTAGCACCACCAAAGGAGCTAAAACAACCGGAGATCTGGATGGAATTGAAGTAGAGAAGAAGGTTGTGACGGCCAAAAGGCGCACTCGTCAAAGGTCCCTGATTTTGTTAGGGACATAAACTTTGTACATCATGAAAGATGTCTAGTGCCATCTATGACATGCTGTTTCTTGTAGATTGTAAGTGTCCTAAACTTTTTCTCCAAAACCCTGGGAACCCTTCAGCATATGCTATTATAACCTACATACAAAATATGTCGTGGTAAACTGTTTTAAGTACGTTTTGACTTATGAATTAAAGCATACTTAATTATCAAGCACTTATTCGGGGAGCATAATGCGTCACTGACGGCTCTTGTTTTTTAAAAAAATATGACTACGTTTTTCATCAGACTTGTTAAATAAATTGACTTTTATACAACAATGCAAAGATTGAAATACTAAAAGATTTCATTGACAGGATTTATTTGCCACACATGGTGAACATGATTCCTGAAAACACCATTTGTTTAATCAGTACAATTAGGCCTGTGGAGCGAATCGTGCGCTCAAACGCCTCTAGTTATCGGCTTCTCTTCAAATTTTCACAGAATGATTGTACCGTCATAAGGATTATTCCTTTCGAAAGTGGTTCTGATCCGTCGTGTACCATGGGAAAAGGATCCTTGTGGAAATTTAATTAAAACATAATGCACTTAATGCAATAAAGTCCACAGATTTCATCAGATTGTCTTCATACTGACAGAATTATTAAACTATCGTCAGGACAGTTCCTTTCGAGTTCCTTTCTGATCAATCAAGTAACATGGGAAAAGGGGCTGTATGAAAATTTGATTTAATAAACCCTGACCAGTTGTAACTTTTCGCAGGGGAACCACATCATAAATCTAGATAATTCTTATCTACCGCCTACTTGTTTTCTAGAGCATATCTGAAAGTATAACTTCGCCGACGGAAAGATCACATGGAGGAAAAGTTAAACGCACAAGAACAGTGCGTCTGGCGCTCTTAATTCTTTTAGGTATTTCCATTTGAGAAACCGTAGGATGTCGGGTATTTTTTTAGCCCAACTGAGCACAAAATGCACACTGCGAGTTATATAGATCTTGCTGTGTCCGTCACGTGTCAATACTTGCTTACTAACACTCTAGTTAAGAACTAGCTAACTTGCTCAAATCTTAAAGAAGTCTCGTGTTCAATCTAGAAGTTAGATTTTGGCCCAATTGTCTTGAAACTTGGTTAGAATATATACATCCATGATATCTCGGATAATATCGAGATACTTTATATTTAGTCACATGGGGGTCAAAAGCGATGCCACTTGTTAAAATCTAACAAATATCTGGTGTTCGCTTCAGAGGCTTTATTTTTGGCTCAAGTCTTGAAATTTTGCCATAATTGGTCAGAATAATTGATTTCTCTCACAAATTCCATATTGGTCATGAGGAATCAAAGATTGTGTTACCAAATTAACGCTGAAAAAACGTGTGCACCTCTTATGCATTTCTGCTGTGCGCCTTGAAACTAACGTCCATCTCTTGATACATTAAACAAGTATGATAATGAATGGCAAGCGGTCAAAAACTAGTCACTACGTCAAATCTTAATCAAAGTGCTGTCGGCACTGTAACCGGTCGGCACTGTAACCGCTCGCCACTGAATAATTCAGAAATGTTGTTGTTGTCGTGACTTTTAACGTTGTATATTTCTTTGAATAAAACATATATCAGAACACTGACCAATGTGAATACCATATGTTTTAGATCATCTAAAATTTATTCAAAAACATTTACGTATACAGTAGATATGCTTCTAACACAACGATAGTCAGTATAGACTCTGTAATTCGGTGAGAAGAATTCACTGGATTTGATGGCGTCCGCTGTTTGTCTTTCCCATGTGTTGTGCCTTTTAGCCAAGATTCTGTACCACGGATGATGTCCAGTTTGGGGTATTCTATAGCGGCTGTAAGTGTATTTCAGTTAATTATCGTCGCTACCGTAGCACATGCCCCTATGAGTGACGCCCCCAGAAGACGGTTAGTTGTTACCGGGGATTGTGCAAGGATACAGGACGAACCTGCTGAGAGCTCCGCCTGGTTATTTAACGTGCTCGTTGGATGGCATCGTCACACGGGGCCTCGGTTTAATGTCTCATCCGAAAGACAATTAGTTGTGTTGATTGATATGGGCCCGAACCCGTGGTCTTGAGCTAATCGGGCTAACTGAGGCTGATAGTTCTTGTTTCTTATCTTTTATAATTCTTCAATCGACCAATCGCTGGTCCCATCCACTTACTCAATTTGCCACGCCCATTGACTTCGATAGGAAGTCCCGCATCGGTTTTTTTAAAAGGCTTTATTTTACGAAATATATAGCAAATAACATGTAACAAAAAAGTAGATTCCGTGGTTGGCGACCTAAACGTGGTAACTACAGTTTTAATAAGCTCTAGTTAAGAATGTTTACGTCGCCAAACCAACAAAAAAGGTTAACGATATGGCGGCAATTGTTGGAGTTGAAAACTCGTAAATGATTTGATTGGCGGTTTGATTCCTTGATTGACAGGCGCGATTGGTCAATTTACGGTAATTATTCTGAGATTCTGCTTCAGTTGGATATCATTTTGGTCTATATTTGACTGTGTTTGCTATTTTGTCCTAATTGAGCTACTTGGTGCATTGTTTGTCTGTGACCTTGGGCTGCTTTGTTACAACGCGAGATCGCGTTGAGGATGCATGAAATGTAACAAAAATATGCACAACGCATTTTGTATCAAAATTGCAAATTGTTATAATTTCTTTGATCCATTTAAGATTAAAATTAAAAATGATTATTTATGATTTACTTGGATGGCGCTTGATAAATTTGGAGAAAAAGTGCTATGAATTAAATATTCTATTTAACGTTTGTCTTTTTGTCATTCGGGTGATCTCTGAAGCTGTTTACAAGTTAGTTGATTCAAATAAGATATATTTGACTACAGTTGATGATCAAATCGAAAATAAAAGCATTACAAAACGCGTTGAGACAGCATGAAATATAACAAAAATGTACACATCGCATTTTGTAGTAAAGCTGCAAAGTAAAATAAACTTTTTCGTGCATTTAAGATTATCAATAAAAGTGGTTGTTTATGACTTACTTGGATGGCGCTAAAAGGGGGAAAAGTTATATAATCGAAATATTCTATTTAACGTTGGTCATTTTGTCATTTGGGTTATCTCGTAAGCTTTTTGCAAATAAGTTAATTCAAATGAGGGGTTTTTTTGTTGTTTTTTTTTTACTACACTTAACGATAAAATCGAAAACCAAAGTATTACAAAACACGTTGAGACTCCATGAAATGTAACAATAATATGCACAACGCAGTTTGTAATAAATTTTCAAAATGTAATAAACAGTTGGGATTATTTTTTATCCATTTCAGATTGATATTTAAAAATGATTCTTATGATTTACTTGAATGGCGCTTAATAAATTTGGGAAAAAGCGTGATTTTATCATTATTTTTTAATTAACATTTGTACTTTTGTCATTTGGTTCAACTCTATAGTTTTATACAAGTAACTTGATTCACATAAGATATTTTCGACTAAACTTGATGAAAAAATTCAAAATCAAAATACTTTGATCCTCAAGTGTAGTCAAACGTATCTCATTTGAATCAACTTATTTGTAAATACCTTTAGGGATGATGATCAAATGAAAAAAAGACAAAAAATAGTTAGGAAATTGAGATCAAATCACGTTTATTCCAAATTTATCAAGCGTCATCCAAGTGTGTCATATATTATCATTTTTAATGATGATATAATTTAATTGTTAGTTTCGTCTATCAAAAACGAGCGATCTGATTGTTCGGAAAATTTAATTCATACCACCATGAACAAAATTTTGAGTACGCAGCTATTTTGAATGCTTCCGCACAAAATAGTTCACTACAAAAAGGTATGGAAATTTGTTAAGTTGTTGCATTTTTTGCTCGATGCTATCAAATTATAAGAAATGAAGAGAATATTTTTTGTTTTCATGGAGGTATGAACCGAAAAACCTAATCACACATTGTATGAATCCGCTTCGCGTATTCATACAGTGTGATTAGGTTTTTCGGTCCATACCTCCATGAAAACAAAAAATATTCTCTTCATCTCTTAAATGAAATGGATAAACATGTTTATTACATTTTGCAACTTTATTACAAAATGCGTTGTGCATAATTTCGTTACATTTCATACAGTCACATCGCGATTTGTGATTCAGTTGTACTTTTGGTTTAGTTTGATCATCACGTTAAGTCAAAAGTATCGCATTTGAGTCAACTCACTTGTAAATAGCTTATGAGATGAACCAAATGAAAAAGAAAAGCAAACATCAGTTAGAAGATTAAGATTAAGTCTTCAAGTCTTCTTTTCCCCAAATTTACTAAGCGCCACCAAAGTAAGTCATAAGTAAGTATAATCTTAAATGCATATCAAAGTTTGTTACATTTTGCAGCTTTATTATAAAATGCGTTGTGCATATTTTTGTTACATTTTTACAGTCTCAATCCGTTTTGTAATATTTATTACATTTTGTGACTTTGTTAATCGAGTCCATGGTGTTATTGATGGGTGTTAAGGATTCATAATAGTTTGAAGTACTGGTCTCATAGCTTCTTAATGTTAAGATTAAGGCCCTGGGGATGACTTATTCGATGGGCCGAGTTAACTGGTAACCAATTAAAAAAAGGGGGTCGATTTGGTCAATTTGCAGACATTTTGGACGGGGAAGAGTACTTAATGGCCTTTGATTAAAGAAAAAGAGTTTTTTCCCTTACCGGAAGTATTGCCATAGTGATTTTTTTCAGCAAAATGAAGAGATTTTAATTTTTTGTGTTCTTTCGAAAACTGAAAGGTTGAAATGAGTCTAACTACAAGGTACAAACACTATTTTATAATATCACCCGCCCTACATATTATTAAACCCTGATGTCAAATGAAAAGCAGGAAATAATCGACAACATTCATTCACTATTATCGCAATATATCCCCGTTTCCCATGTAGAGTAAATGCGTCGAATATCGGACACCTCTGGCCATAACGCTTTGTAGAGTCTACCAAGAGTTTTTTTGAAAATTTCGATCTTGTTTGGAACTATACAGACGCGGAACCATCGTATAAAAGGTTTAATTCAATTGAGTATACAAATATTCAGTTGCAAGGCCCAATAATAAACCACAGGGAGCAGTTGCGTATGCTAGATATTCGCTAAATTTACACAAATGTCAAACCAGGCCTTTTAGAAATACTATATATAGACAAGGGATACAACTCAGAATTCCTGAGATCCCACCCCTGTCTGTTTTAAACGTCTCTAAAAATTACACTTCTTTGTTTACACATTTTACAGTTGTACATATTCGTCACACATATAATCATGTGTAACCTTGACCCATTCATTCCACGAAATCTATACAGCCTTCGGAGTACAGACAACTTTCTTACAGAAATACACCTCAATTTTGCTCGATTGTCGAGAAGTAGCACCTTCACTTTTCATCAGTAAATAGCAAATCCCAGATAAGCCACTCATTTCTATTATGTATAGAGCAATGGTAAATTATAAATTAAATACATTTTTACCTATAAGAAGTTAATTCTGATGTTTCCAGAGCTCTCCTAACCTTATGAAGTGTTACATCCCTTCTAGAAGTCAAAAGGCAGCCATCTTGTAAATAAACTGAAATATCCTTAAATGCAAACAAGATGCAACATTGGAGAAGGGGGGGGGGGTTACAAGTGGGGACGCAAGTTGCAATAAAGGCCAACTACTGAAATAGAGGGTAGTTGAAATGACAATTTCTCATTCATAACTCATTAACATATGATATAAAAATTGAATGATATGTCCAATATGTACCAATGGTTCTCTAACCTGATAACAGATAGCTAATTTCTAAGAAGAATATATTCTTAAGTTTATTCAAATTCCAAGATATGCAATTTCGTGAGAAAATCCACAAAGTTAAAAGATAAAGATGTGGCGATATAGGTAACAAGGGTGCTCCTCTTTTCCCTAAGTTTTTGATAATCTCCCTTTCGATTGCTCATTTAATACTTTTTAATGAGAATAGGAATTCCACAAGGTTTTGTTAATCAAAATCAAAGAAATAAGTGTTTCGATAGAACTAAAAAAACGACATGAACAATAAGAAAAAAAAAATCTTTAATTATATTTAATTACTATTGAAGCAAGATCAGAACAGGCTGCTTTTGGAGATAAGATACATCTTTTAACCCTCGAATTGTCTGAGTAATATTGATTCAGAGCCTGTATAGATAGTTATGCTGAATGTATTTGCTTTTCACTTTGTGTGTTAAAACATTTGTCTTTCATTAAATGATTCAAATTTTATTTGCAAATTTCAATTAGAATTATAGTTAAAGTATAACCCATTCATGAGGAATGCAAAATAAATGATAACAATCACTATAATTCAATAGTAGATTTGCATCAACTCATACTGCTTTTACTTCTTCTTACACAGAAACAATTACAAAAAATATTTTGATAATACTTACATGTATACGTGTATGAACGTATTACCAAATGTTATTTAACAATATACTCCGTTTTTAGTATACAGGTAAATTACCTATTTAAAGTTATACGCAGACCTGTTCTTTTGAATTGAATCGTAATTGATGACCAAGAATTTACAGAGAAAAAACAATCCAAATTACATTGGATATCATACAAGTAAGCATGTTTTAACTACTAAGCAGGGGTGTGGAATTCCCATGCCCGACTTGTCCGACGCGGGCTTTTCTACCTGCGGGCAAGTACATTTTTCAAGGCTACTTGTCCGTGGACAAGTAAATATCAGGGCAAATCTTGGAATGGTACTAAATAGATAGAAGAGATTTATGAGAGTAATGTTTGTAACTAAGGCTAGAAAATATTGTTTTTAATGAAGAAAATGCTGAGTTCCAGCATTTTCTTCTTTAAAAATAATGTTTTCTCAAATTTATTTGTTCTTCATCTTTTCACGGGCAAGTCCATTTTGATCCTGGACAAGTAGAAAATCACATTTTACTTGTCCATGGACAAGTAGAGAAAATCCGTATTTCCACATCCCTGCTAAGATAACTACCACAGTTGTCTTCTAAACCAATATAGAACAGAACAGAACACAAGTTAATACAGACGTTGAGCATATTAGCTCTTAGTCCAAAAAATAACGTAATAAAACACACAATGGAAAAAACAGTCACATAAATAAACAATATTAATTATACCATGTTAATAATGAGAGTATCATAATGTAGCATAAACTTTATACATATTAGGATGTTTATGGTAAAAGTAGGGATATACTTAGATCTTAAATCTTTATAATAGGGACAAATTAAAGTGACATGAAATTCGTCTTCAATATCTGTAAAGGTACATAATTCGCATGTTCGAACTGTTGATATTTGGGTGGCGACCTGTTTCGACTTGTAAAGAGGATAATCTAATCTGTGCTAATATATTACGTTGTTTTCTATTTTCAAGGAGTATAATATAATTTGACGTTTCATAACTCAATTTAAGGTTACAAATCAAAACTAGGGAGGAAGAAGCATCTATGGATGAGTGCCATTTACTTATGTATATATCTTTGACTTTTTTTTCAAATATCGGATTAAATTTTTTCAATATGTACCAAATCAGGGTAAAACCAAACTTCACTGAAGCCTGAAGTCTTCAATAGTTTTTTAACTCTATTATTCCAGTTTTTAACTTCGGGGTCTTTTTCAATTTCTAACCGCTGGCTTTGTAATATTGATGTTAAAATACAATTGTTCTTCTTTTTACTGTACAGTTTTAGCCAATGTTTGACTATACGAATATGTCTATTAACTATAAGCGGGAATCTTCCTATTTCCGATAAGAGAGAAAGAGAATTTGCTGACTGTTTTAGATTTAGCATGCGCTTTAAAAATTTCCTATGAATTCTTTCAATATTTTCCGATTGGGTGAAACCCCAGACTTCACAATTATAATTAAGAATGGGTGTAACGTAACTATCAAACTAAGGATTTTCACAGGAATATAGATTATAAATTTAAACAAATAACTGTAGAGTACTCTTCTATGTAAAAGAATTCATGTATTCATATTTTATTTTCCAGAATGGCTATCAACAAATAGCATATCACACTGTTTCATAACCTTCTGCATACTTATAGTTAATTTTTAACCAATTTCCAGAAAAAAACATTATACTATTTATATGTTACTACATTCTCAATGCTATCAATCCTGCTGGTGAACTTTCCATTGACTTAGAGATTCAGCTAGTGAAGATTCCATTAAAAGATGAGAGAAAGGGTTTTGTTTAGTGAAACATTAATAATATAATTAATTCAAGACGTTTCATAAAATAAGAAATTTGGCTAACAAACTAATATTTGATATTTCATTTTAGCAATGTACTTATCAAAGTCAACAACTTAACTTTGTTACAAAATGCAGCTGCATGGTATGTAGGGTGAGACGCTTTGCTGAATTCTACCCTTCCTTCTTAGAAGCCAAATAACAGTCGTCATTGGTGAGCTATGGCTTTTATCTGGCGTTCCACAGGGGTCAATCTTTGGTCTTAACTTGTTTCAACTTGTGGAAGCCTGAACTAATCATAACTCATAAAGTCCTAATTTTTTTTTCAATTATTTATTTTTTAGCTCACCTGAGCACAAAGTGCGAGGTGAGCTATTGTGATCGGTCGTTGTCCGTCGTCCGTCCGTCCGTCCGCTCTCATGGGGAGTAATTCCCGGTGAGATGTATAGGTAGGCTTTCGACTTTTGATGAAATTCGCAATTTCTGAGTTGCAACCCAGAAGTAGCATTAAAAAACTCACAAATTCGGACCCATCAGCTCTAAAAGGATGGACAGTTTGCCAATCATCACAAGTTTTCGGAGAATCGGCCATGGCCGTTAATTACGGCCAAGATCACATTCTTTTCAAGTTTGCCCTCAAATATTGTACCAAAAAAATTGGCGGGAATATAGAATTTTTGACATGCGCATTGTATGGTTGTAAAGGCACCTGCTCATCTTTACACCTGCTTCATTCATGTTCACTATTAATGAGACGGGTACAAGGCAATTGACATATAAGGAAGTCGACAAAAAGCGCGGGAGAGTGATTCCGCGGCCATCTTTACAGTAAGCAGAGGAGCTGACAGACAGAAAACGAGTGGTAAGCATTATTCTCATTTATTATTTTAAATGCCGATAAATATTTCATAGAAGCATCTATATCTTTTCCCTAAATTCACAACAGTTTAGAAGAAAGACCTCCCAGTTGATCCTCGAGGTTGAAAGTTTGAAGCTTGAGCAGTAATATATTCAGTGAAGTCCGTCAGTTTCAACATTTCCCTGACCGTGAATTTATACCTTTTCATTTTTAGCTCACCTGAGCACGTAGTGCTCAAGTGAGCTATTGTGATCGTCTTTTGTCCGGCGTCCGTGCGTCGTGCGTCGTCCGTCAACAATTTCTTTAAACGACATCTCCTCCTAAACCACTGGGCCAATTTGAATCAAATTTGGCAGAAATGTTCCTTAGGTGGTCCCCTTCAAAAATAGCTAAAAGAATTGAAATCGGTTAAAAACTCTGGTTGCCATGGCAACAAAAGTGAAATTTTAAAATAATCTTTAAAAATCTTCTCCTCCTGACCCAGAAGGCGTAGAGCCTTGATATTTTGCATGAAGCATCAGTATATTGACCTCTTTCAAAATAGCTAAAATCATGATCCTCGGGTCCCCAGGGGCGGAGCCCCAGGGGGGTGGGGTTTATATAGAAATAAAGAACAATTTTTTAAATGACATCTCCTCTCAAACCACTGGGCCAATTTGAACCAAATTTGGCAGAGATGTTGCTTAGGTGGTCCCCTTCAAAAATAGCAAAAAGAATTGAAATCCGTTAAAAACTCTGGTTGCCATGGCAACAAAAGTGAATTTTTAGAATAATCTTTAAAAATCTTCTCCTCCTGACCCAGAAGGCATAGAGCCTTGATATTTTGCATGAAGCATCAGTATATCAGAGTTGCATCCAGGCCGCGCGATAGCGGGATTCCCCCGTGTTTTTTAATCACTCCCGCAACCTCACTAATTTGATGGGTGAGTAATCGCGCAACAATGTTCTGACTCCTGCAGAATCGATAACCAAAGGGGCGGTATAAAAAAAAAGTGGAAAAAGACTAATGACGATTAACTGTTGACAATATCGTACTGATAAAATTAGCTCCGATCATCGCTATTTATAACCATTACCACATATCGTAATTAAACTGGTCCCCGATTTCAAATCCATGTGTATGAAATAGTCAGGGAACCCAACAGTGGAGCATGCGCAAAAGATTCTTTCCGTTTCCGGTTAAAGACAATCATGTCAAACTTAACAGAAAGAGTTGATTTAAATCAATCTGAATACCAACATAAGGCACCGCCGACTTTTTTATGGGCCTCAATATCTGCGCTTTATCATCATAATCGACAGACTAGTAGAAAGACCACGAAAGCCAATCTTAGCAGCTCTCGGGGCGAAAAATAAACGGACTCTGTTTCATTCAGACGCAAAATTGCAGAAATCGTGGTTGAAAAATTATAAGAGTTCGAAACACGAGGAGAAAGTGAAACCTGGAATGACTGTTATTTGTCTTGTGATAAACCTCGGGTAAGAATTATCTATTTACTGCCGGATGCACAAATTTTCATACTTGCACACATTTAAACATTTAGTCAGACCACATTTACTAAGGACAGAGTGCATCAAAGTGAGTTTGTCAGAGCTACCTCCAATATACATGATAAACTTCAGTTAAAGAATAATTTGTGCTATGAGAACTGCTTATTATATGACTAAGACAGATAAAGCCTTTTGAAATGTTGGCTCTACAAGAATAGAGTGGATTAGACTTGAAGTATTTAAAAGTAGGTGAAAATGTTTCAACATATTCATCAAGAGCTTAGTTTTTTGTCTCAATTTTTCAGTGATATATCTTGAATTGTGGTGAAAACTTATTAGATTTGTTGTTTACTTCATATCTTTATGAAAGATTTATCAATGAATCAACTTATTGCTTAGGGGTTTTGACCCCCCCCCTTAGCATTTGTCACTCCCCCCATTTCAGTAATTCAGTGGGGGAGCTCCCCCTCTTGGAAGAAATCCTGGATGCAACACTGTATATTGACCTCTTTCAAAATAGCTAAAATCATGATCCTCGGGTCCCCAGGGGAGGAGCCCCAGGGGGGTGGGGTTTATATAGAAATAAAGAACAATTTTTTAAATGACATCTCCTCTCAAACCACTGGGCCAATTTGAACCAAATTTGGCAGAGATGTTGCTTAGGTGGTCCCCTTCAAAAATAGCTAAAAGAATTGAAATCCGTTAAAAACTCTGGTTGCCATGGCAACAAAAGTGAAATTTTAAAATAATCTTTAAAAATCTTCTCCTCCTGACCCAGAAGGCGTAGAGCCTTGATATTTTGCATGAAGCATCAGTATATTGACCTCTTTCAAAATAGCTAAAATTATGATCCTCGGGTCCCCAGGGGCGGAGCCCCAGGGGGGTGGGGTTTATATAGAAATAAAGAACAATTTTTTAAATGACATCTCCTCTCAAACCACTGGGCCGATTTGAACCAAATTTGGCAGAGATGTTGCTTAGGTGGTCCCCTTCAAAAATAGCAAAAAGAATTGAAATCCGTTAAAAACTCTGGTTGCCATGGCAACAAAAGTGAAATTTCAAAATAATCTTTAAAAATCTTCTCCTCCTGACCCAGAAGGCGTAAAGCCTTGATATTTTGCATGAAGCATCAGTTTATTGACCTCTTTCAAAATAGCTAAAATCATGATCCTCGGGTCTCCAGGGGCAGACCCAGGGGGAGGGGGGGGTTATAGGCATGAAGCATAAGTTCACAGACTTCTTTCTTATTTCTGAAATTATAACCCATGGAAAAAGTTTTTTCCTTCTTTCAAATCGGCACTAAAGCCTTGGAATTTGTAATTTGGACTTTTGGATTCCCAGGTTCATAGTCTTTATATGTAATTGTGGCCCACTTGTTTCATAATCCTAACCTTAACATGAAATTAGACTGTTGAAAGAAAAAGAGCCTTTATCTCAGGTGAGCGCCCCAGGGCCAACGGCCCTCTTGTTTATTCTTGACAAGAAACATCCACACACAAAACAAAAGAAGAGTTACACATTTTAAGAATAGTTAATATAGTATATTTTTTAAATAGAATTTATGATCGATCGAATTAAATCGATTAATTTTTGGAACATGTTATGAACAAAAAGACTAATCGAGCATTTCCGTTAATGTCCGCCATGTTGTAATCTCTGGTAATTCGCATTTTATTACTCGTTCTTTTTTAAAAAAAAAAATCGTTCGATTGTCTTAATCTATTTAACCTACAAAAGCATTAGATTCAAAATGATTTAAACAATCGATTATCTAATAAAACTGGATTTTTGTGACTGCTCATTCTGATTCGCAATGGTAATTCGTGGATAAAATAACCAGGATTTTGAATCGAGGTACTGTGTATTTACGACGCAAATCACTGCATCCATATTAACCTTGTCCCGTTCTATCCCTGTTTTTTTTACATCCCTAAGAAATATAACTTGAGTAATTATTGTAGAAAAAGACGAAATTGGTCGTAATAAGCCATTTCTGCGTTTTCCACAATATTTTCTACCCAACTGAGTGTATGATTTATATTATCAAATCCAATTTTTGCACCTTTCTTGAAACTATTGTAGCAAATCAAGAAAATAGTTGTCACTGCAATTTCTTCATTTTACACAATGTTTTCTTTATATATTTTGGACTTCAACTTAAGAACTCTTGGACTGATTCAACAAAACTTGGCAGGAAGCAACCTTATGGGAAGGCACTTCATAATTGCACACATCATTGAGTTATCTCCCCTTGGGGCCCAAAGGAGGCAAAAAGGGCACATCTTTATACATCATATTGACTACTTTGAAAATCTTTTTCTGCCAAACCTAAAGATCTACAGCTCTGATATTTAGTATGTTGCATCGTCTAGTGGTCCTCTATCATTATTGTATAATTTATAACCCCAGGGGTTAAATGAGCCCGTTTCCTGGACGTCACAAGATTAAACATAGGCTTATAATAGTGAAAATTTCAAAATCTTCTTATCCCAAACATGAGGGTCTAGGGCTTGTATTTTTGGTATTTAACATCAACCGTGGATTTCTATCAAGATTGTATAAATCGTGGCTCCAGAGACTGAATAAGCCTGTTCCCAGACGTCACAAGTTTAACATAGGCTTATATAGTGAAAATTTTAAAAATCTTCTTCTCCCAAACAGATAGTCCTAGAGCTTTTTTATTTGGTATGTAGCATCATCTGGTGGATCTCTATCAATATTGTATAAACTGTGGCCATAATTAGCCCACAAATTTTAAATTTTAAAACTCTTCTTCAGCCAAACAAGAGGTTCTAAAGCTTTGATATTTGGTAAACGATAGATAGTGATTTATTAGATGCAATTGAGTAAGATGTGTGTTACAAATAATTATCTTTAAGTATTCATGTAATATTCTACTCCAGGTCATCTACAATGGGAAAGCAAAAGGTGAGGGAAGGTGTTAGCCATTGCCCAGCTAAAATTAAAAAAAACGAAATACAGGTAAGCAGTTCAAAGCAGTATTCAATCAACTACATTCAAAGGACAAAAAAGCATGACACATGACATTTACGTTCTACTTTTAATTGTCATAGGCTAAATATTCAAAGTCCCCGTCATAGCGCATGTAGCGCATCAGACTCCCAATCTTCAATCATGGGATGTCATGGGTTTGATCCCTGGCGGCGGCACATATCTGACATTTGTCTCTCACCAATGGGTGGATAATCATAAACCTAATGATCCATCAATCATGATTTTGAGGGGTCATTTTCTAAAACAATGGGCAACAGTTTAAGTACTTTATTATAACAGTTAAACTTGAACCTTGAGAAAAACAGATAACTATATAATTATGTTACTGTTACGTATAACTTGAAAAATGCCAGCAACTGTTTTGATTGGCAGTCTATCAAAATATTTGCTGGCCTTTTCATATTTCAACCCCAAATTTTGGAATGTTTTCTTACTTTAATCCTTGTTGACTTTTTATTTGGAAAAATGACTTAATTTCACTGGCTTTTTCATTTTCTTTTATTCATTTATGTTCAATGATTATCAATTGCAAACAATCAGCTATTTACGTTGTTGAGTTGAAGCATAAATCTAGAACACAGACTATATCTATACACTGAGAGTTTATTGATGGATGGTGCAAAAAAAAATCCTAAATTCAGTTTTGATAAGCTGACGATATTTTAGTACCTAGTCTGTTAAATCAGCTGTGTTGAAAGAGCGAGTAAATATTCCGTGACGAAATATTGGCGTGATACAAGTCGTCTGCTTACACATTAAAAATTGTTTGACCTCTACAATTCTGGACTTATAATTGTAAGAAAACGTTTATTATTTATTTACCTTCATCATCTTCAGCTGCTTTGTTTTTAAAAAAATGTGTAGGGCTTGTTTGAGCCATTTTTTAACATCAAGCCCGGCAAAGAAACGTTGCCGGAAGTAAACAACCTCTATTGCGGCTGGTCACCGACTAGCTTAACAGGAATAGTATAAAGCTGGGTACTGTTACCTAATTGATTATTTTCGGTCTAACTCGACCTGCGAACTTGCTCGTAGAGCTTCTGAGAATTGCCGATCATTTCTTTACTAATTGGTTTCTGAATGTGATTTGATGATCGGAGAGACGGAATAACTATCTAAAGATAGAAACAAGGAAGCGTCTGCCTTTGGAGACCATGAAAACAAGTATTTTATACTAATAATTAGGGTATGTACTTATATGAAAATCATGCGCCCGGCTTACACATCACTGCTTGAAATTTTGTGTCATCTTTTGAAAATATGTGATACGTCAATCTGAAGCTCTTTTGTCTTTGTTTTCTTCATAGGAAAGTCAGATGCAATGGGTTCTAGATCACCTGGGACACACTATGGATGTTCACAAGTTACATTACAGGTACAATCTTTTCATAAAATATTAAAGTAAAACCCTGTAGGAGAGAAAGAGAATGAGGTATTTTAACTTAGTGCAAACCAACAGAGTGCAGGTGATCAGGGATTTTGAGATAGTTTGAATTGGATTTCATCCTTTATTATACTCAAATTGGGATTCTTGATTCTGAATATATTATGAATTTATTTTAAATCATTGCCCAAAAAAAGATGAATGAGGGGAAACTTGTCCGGAGCATATCTCTGAAAGTATAATTGCTATCAATTTGAAACTTCATAGGTCGATAGATCTCATTGAGGAGAAGTACAGTGCACAAGTACCACAACTCTTGCTTGCATAATTTTGGAGTTATTGCCCTTTGTTGTTTTAAAGACTAAGATTTTGTCCAGGGCATATCTCTGAAAGTATGATAGCTATTAACTTGAAACTTCATCAATGGATAGATCTCGTTGAGGAGAAGTGCAGTGCACAAGAACCACAACTCTTGCTTGCATAATTTTGGAGTAATTGCCCTTTGTTGTTTTAAAGACTTAAATTTTGTCCTGAGCATATCTCTGAAAGTATAATAGCTATTATCAAACTCTTTGACAAGAAATGCAGTGCACAAGAAGCCTAAATCTAATTGGCTTCAGTGTACTATTAAGCTTTTAAGGCGGGGGATGACCATGTCTGTCATGGCTCTTGTTCCTTTTTGTCAATCCCATGTGCGGTCAGAGAAACATAGTTGTTATGATTTCACTTTGGTGTTATTGTGTGTCTGTCTGGAGTCCAGAGTATATCTTCTACATTTATGGATGGATTTGATAATGAATTAGAACAGTTGTTCTTCTTGATGAGTGCTCATGTCATGCGAAACATTTGTTGTGATACATCCAAGGTCTAGGTCACAGTTGAAGGTGAAACAACAAAACTTACCTTATCAAGAGCACAACTTCTACATTTATTTGAAAATAACGTGGCTCAGTTGTTCTCTTTGTCATGCGAAACAATTGTCTGCTTTCCATGACGTTTCAATTACATCATGATATCATCCGAAGGCAAACAATCTCACCCGATAAATTCCAATATTTCAAAGTAGGGTAATGATAATAAATCACATTAAATTGAATTTTAAGTGAATTTTGTCTAACACAAATACACAATATTGATTGTGAAAATTATATTACTATCTATGGAAGAGCAGATAATTTACCATATAAAATATTTACCAAAATCTATTTAAGAGCCGTTTTAGCCATTTTAAGGTGTTATAGCGCAGTTGGTAGCGCATCAGACTCCTAATCTTCAATAATGGGATATCATGGGTTCGATCCCCTGCGGCGGCACATATCCTTTCTGACATTTGTCTCTCGCGAATTGGTGGATAATCGTAAACCAAAATTGGGATGGCAGCTGGAGGCTAGGAAAGGATGTAGTAGTAGTACTTGTATGAGAAATACCAGGATTCCATTGTTAGGTGCTCCAGCCACCGCGATATGACTAAAATACTGTTATAAATGGTGTTAAACTCCATTCAATGAACCATACTTGATCAGAATGTTTTTCTTATTGATACCTCAGCTGAATTCCAAAAATGGTCATGAGTTTTCAGAAAGTATGTTACTAGGTTGGATTTTTATAAAAAATTCTGTGCACCACATACCCTATACAAATCAGTGGGCTCGATGTGTAGTCCCTGGACAACCTATTTCTCGTTATATCCTTGCATTAATATGATGGTAGGGCTTTATAGTTTTTCTGATATTTGTCTGTCTTTCAGTTTGTCTGTTAGTTGTTACCATTTTGTACTCATTCAAACACTGCTCCATATAGATGGCCCATAATATTGTTAGAGGTTTCTTGCATTGATAGGCATCAGTTGGCTGTAAAATAGGGCATCCACCAAGGTCATGAGTTTTGTAAGTTTATGAAACAATTTAACTATCCTGTTATTCAAACACCATTGAATATACATGGCTCATATTTGAGACAGTTCCTTGTATGGATAGGTTCCAGTTGGTTTTAAGGTTAAAGTCATTCTTCGAGGTAAGTTTTCAAATTCTATTTCTTACTGCAGGACATGGTGTTTCACACAAACAAATCTAAATGAAAGTGTTTCTGGCACTGTTTGATACGGTTCATTTGCAGCTAATGATACAGTCAAATATCCTCCATGTCTGTAAGGTAGAGGTCACAAAACAAACTTGGACCTTTCCTGATTGTCATGCAATTGTATATGTGCTAAGAAACAAGGTTATCCTTACCCAAAGTTTTAAGACCCTAAGATGTTAGAGTTTGGGAACACAATGGTAAGGTGAAAATGCTTAATACAAACATTTCTGATTTGATGATTTCTTTTCCATGATATACTTCATAGCTGATTCAGGGCAAAAGAAGAGATATTTTTTCATTTGAATTCAGTTGGTCTTGTGTTAACAAAATGACCTGACTAGGTAGCTCATAATTGCTGCACCTATTTACCATATTTCAAAAAAATCGCTTCCTTTTGAAACTGTACACATTTTTCTGTCACTTTCATCAGTTTCCTGTATATGATATTTGATTTAGCAATGAACAGCATAAATAATACTTAAAATGCTTTTTATTCATAGATATTTAAAAAAAAAGAAGAAAAAATTATGCATCTGTTAACATATGACTTGGGCTTATTGTAGATGTTGTGTTTGAAGAGCAAGAAAACCGAGAGACAGCCGAACACTCCAGGGTTTGTGATTTTGCTGAGGAAGCAATACATGGTCTTGTTTCACCAGATGTTATAAATGAAACATTAAACGAAGCAGAAACATTTTTTGGGGATGTGCCAGAGAGTAATTTAGAAAGAAAAAAAAGGAAGAGACCATTTTCAACTGCTAAAACTCTTTGGACAGAAGAAGAGGAGGAGGAAATACGTGTTAGATTTAAACAATTTTTTGATAAAAAAGTTAGACCAAAACCATCAGACTGCCTCAGGATGATATGCAAAAGTAAGAAAGAAAACGGACTTATTGGACAACGCAGAAAAGATGTTCTTAAAAAAAAGGTGTATCGAATGATAGACAAGCTTGTAAACTGAACCATGATTGTTCTGTACAAGATGGCAATGGTCCTCTTGTTCAAGGTTATAACTTAAACATGAACCATGAACCATGAACTTTTTTTGATAGGTATTACAAGTCTTGCATAGACTACTTTTGAAAACATTGGGAGAAATGAATGTAAATGATATTTTTCCATATTCCAACAAGTTCCTTCAAATTCCTAATTGATGAAAGTAATTCTGGTTTTAAAAAGCAAATATTGTCTCATCTGCATCTTTTTGAGCTAATAACCAGTCTATGTTGTCAAGACTTTTAGATGTCCTTTGTAATTATTTCCAGTGAAAGCATTTAATGTTGTCAAAGTTATCTGTTTGTTACTTTCAGTGAAATCATTTAATGTTGTCAAGGCTACTTGTAAAACCCATTACAAGACGAAATTCTAGACTGGTAGAAATTGAAAATGATTGCATACAATAATTCTTAGTTCATAGTATTGTGATTTTATTTCTTTTGTAGTAACAAGCATTTCCTTCATTTATGACAGAATTTCCTCAATAAGATTTTTGTTTAGTGTGTAAGGAATCTTGGTATAAAGAGCACTTTATCTTAATGTCATAAATAAGTATCTTTAAGAATCTCAATGAAAGGAAAGTACCACAAGTATCATTTCCTTGTATGTTACCTAAAACATAGAACTTATGTAAAGTATTGTTTTTTTTAAGTTATGCATACAACACCACTATATCCTTGAAACTTCTCAAGCTATCTTCTTTGAAATTCTTTGTGCTAACATTCTAGACACCCAAATACCTGTTCCAAAGCCATATTTCCTTTTTCTGATGAAGATTTCAAGGTATTTTTCATTGTTTTTGATTTGCGAAATTCTGGTTCAATCATCCCTCTTTTATAAATTATAACTGCTTTTTCATGATAAATGTATCGCCAAAGCTATTGTTGCTGCTCTGACTTAGAATATAGTGGAATATTCGTCATTTTTTTCTATAAACTGTAATTTATTTTGATTCAATTTTGACCCCTTTTGACAAAGAAATTATTATTAGTGTAATTTTTGCGTGCAAGATTATTCATATGTAAAACCATGTACTTATTTTAATTCAACATCATTCCAAACAAATCATTGCTCTAGCATTTATTATTGTTGGATTTTTCCTCAAGTCAAGTATGAACCTGTCAGCTAAATATTTCAAGTATAAATTGCTGCTCCTGGTTTGTACAGAAAATAACGAAGCATCTCTGTCCGCTGACTGGGCTTATTGTGGACAACAATTTTAAGTCGGTGAAATTCCAATTTTTTTCATTTTGGAGTTAAGAAACCATTGTGGATAATGAACAAGCAATTTCTTCATTTCCCTCAATATTTCCTTTTCAGGTTGAATATCATGGGGATGGGTTAAATTGGATTCTAAACAGTCATCATGGAAAGAAGACATTTGATTCTTTTCAGTGTGTACATACTCTATTTTGTGTTGAAGAAATAGAAAGAATTCACAAATATTAAGTTTGTAGGATACCCAAGTGAACTACGACATTTTTCACATGATGTCATACTTGGACTCCACTGGTAAATCCATTTTGTTTACATGAAAATTTAGATTGAAAAGACTTAATTTTTCACTCATGGGATGGCATGAGTTTGATCCCCAGCGGAAGCACATATCCTTTCCGACATTTGTCTCTCACCAATGGGTAGATAATTGTAAACTTAAGTCGGATAGCAGCAAGATTCTAGGAAAGGATATAATAGTACTGGTGTGAGATATACAAGGAATCCAATAAAGGTGCTCCAGCCACAGAGATATGAAACAAAATGTAACTTTTTGACTCCCAAACTTGTTTAGAAACAAGGAAGAAAATCTTATTCAACACCTTAACCCATTACACCACAACAAATTTAAGACAGGTCCAAACTGAAAGAAGTTGCAGATGGCAATTTAAAGTTGATAAGATTTTGGACTGTTTCAACTTTCTGGGTAGAAAACATGTGGAAAAATGAAGAAATTCCTTGTAACAAGCAATTTCTTCATTTTCTACAATGTTTTCCAAAGCTTTTTTCCTTGGGGGCGTCTAAAAGCGTCACTGAGTGGGAATGGGTTAACAAGTCACCAAACTTAAGGTTTCATAAAATGTATGGGGTTACCAATTAGTGACTCTCTACTAAATTTATCAGGTGATTTTTTTAGGGCCAATGACCCTCTTGTTTCAGTTTTACTGATGATAGCCGCCATCATAGCGCAGTTGGTAGCGCGTCAGACTGTCAATCTAGAGGTCCCGGGTTCAATCCCCGATGGCGGCACTCATCCTTTCTGACTACTTGTCTCTCACCAATGGGTCAGTAATCGGAGACCTATGTTGGATAGCAGCTGGAGGCTAGGAAAGGATGTAATGGTAGTACTGGTGTGAGACATACCAGGATTCCATTGTTAGGTGCTCCAGCCGCAGCGATATAACTGAAAGATTGTTGAAAGTGGCGTAAAACCCCATTCAAACAAACAAATTTACTGATGATAGACATTGCTATTGACAAAGGGATTTTGTATTGTGGTAGCACCCTACACTCTAGTGTCAGTATACCCAGGTGCACTGGACAAATAAACTCAGTCTAGCTAACAGCAACCTGTTATCCTCTCTATATAGACTTCAAATAAAAAGCATTTTGAGCAAACTTTTTAATCATTATTATCTTTCTTTTAACAGTAAATTTGACATATGTAGGTGCAGTTTAATATGATTTGATTTAGATATCATTTGTAATCAAATTAACCACAAAGGATGGCTGGGGATGGCTTCCCATTTGGATATTTATATTTTTATGAACTTTCAAAGTTTCTTATGTTTCATTATCACTTTAAACATTTGTTATATGACATTGAGAGTCACAATCTTGTGATTTATGTATTTGATTGTCAAGAACTTTATGACATGATTGACCAGTGCTATCAGTATGTTGATGCTTATGTAATTTTTGAGATTTCTGAGTATGGTGCAAATTATAGAAAACTGATAATTGATTTTTAGGCAGGCATAGACAAGCTGTTAACAGATTATTCATTATTGTCAAAGTGTAGTTAATTCCTGTCCTTTCTTCAAGACCTATTTTTAGCTCAGCTGCTGTCATAGCGCAGTCGGTAGCGCATCAGACTCTTAATCTTCAATCATGGAATGTCATGGGTTCAATCCCAGGCAGTGGCACATATTCTTTCCATCATTTTTCTCTTACCAATGGGTGGATAACCGTAAACTTAAGTGGGATAGCAGCTGGAGGCTAGGAAAGGATGTAGTCGTAGTACTGGTGTGAGAAATACCAGGAATCCATTGTTAGGTGCTCCAGCCACTGCGATATGACTGAAATATTGTTAAAAGTGGTGTTAAACCCCATTCAATCAATCATACTCTTTGTATCCGTACAACTAAGAGGGAAATCTCAAAGAATCTACCCCAAAACCAGACATCCTGGTGCATTGATATTTGGTTTGCACCTAGTATATCTCTTCCATATTTGATGCTACTAGTTTTTATAGGCTCATTGTAAGGATGACTAACTCAGTCTGCGAGAAGTCAAGGGTCGTTGTTTGTAGTCCTTGGTGTACCACTTGACACATGGATATATCAAAGCACTGGTGGTATTCAGGAAGCACATGAATGAGTGAATTTCTGCCTACAAATTGAAGATTGTTCAAAGCTGTGTCAGTCTTGCAGTCCTGGGGTCTGATTCTGAATTACTCTGCTTAAATTTTGTGAAATTGTTAATCATCTTGCAGTTTTTTTTAGAGCCAAGCCTTGCTCTTCACATTTAGTTGGCAAAGATCAGTTTGTTATCATGTTGTCTGATCATTGTCCGCAAAGTTTGTTTTATGTTCATGAATGTCAGATGTATAGAAACTGGTCTGCAAAGTTTTTCTAAAAGTTTACATTTCTCTGACTGAAAATGAATCTAGCATGTCTTTGAGATGGTTAACTTTTGACAAGCAGCCATTGAGACAAGCTGAGTTGTCTGCAGACAACATTGTTTTTTATTCCCCATATTGGAAGATCTGGGGGCACATTGTTTTATCCTTGTCGTCTTGTCATTCTGTCTGTTGGCAAAAATCCCTACATAAACCTGTATAAGATACAAGGTCAAGATAATTTTTCAAGCTCAAAACTTCTTCAAAAACTGAACAAAAAATTTACAATTCCAGGGCTTATTCAGATACTCTGCTAAGTATCTATGCAAAGTATAGACACCTAGAACAGTATTGTAACTAACCCTAGAATTACTTTAAGCCTTTTCAAGATACAATGCTTAAAATTGGCTTGTCAACACTTGTCTGCAGAATCCAAGGTCAAGGTTATTTGAGGTAAATGTCAATTGTCAATGTCAAATATCTGTAAGAGCTTAAACCCAAAAACTTAACATTTACAATTATTTTAAGCTTATTCAGGATACATTGCTTACTTCTTGGCATTATGATAGATATCATCAATACTCGACAGATACTGATGTATAAGTTTTGTCACAAGCTCTGGGTCAATTCTCAAGGTCACATTTCTGCAAATCTGCAATATTCCTTTCAAACTTGGTATATGTTTTCACCATGAATTGCAAAACACAACTTTAGTAATGGCATGCTACTTGTTAAGTTATTGCCCTTATACATTTACAGCTTCTTTCAAGAAGCTAAAATCATGATCCTCGGGTCCCCAGGGGTGGAGACCAAGGGGGGTGGGGTTTATAAAGAAATAAAGAACGATTTTTAAAAGACAACTCCTCCCAAACCACCAGGCCAATTTCAACAAAATTAGGTGGAAATGTTCCAAGTTGTCCCCTTTGAAAATAGATAAAAGAATTGATATCTGGTAGAAACTCTGGTTGTCATGGCAACAAAAGTGAAATTTAGAAATAATCTTTAAGAATCCTCTCCTCCTGACCCAGAAGGCATAGAGCCTTGATATTTTGCATCAAGCATCAGTATACTGACCTCTTACAAAATATCTAAAATCATTATCCCATTTGTCCCAAGGGGCGGAGTCGGGGGAGGGGGTATAGGCATGAAGCGTCAGTTCACAGACTTCTTTCTTTTTCTGAAATTATAACCCATGGATCCAGAGGGAGAAAAAAGGTCTCTCCTTCAGTTAAAATTGCCCTTAAGCCTTGGAATTTGTAATTCAGACTTTGGGGTCCCCAGGTTCATAGTCTATATATGTAAGTATGGCCCACTTGTATCATAATCCTAACCTTAACATGAAATTAGACTGTTGAAAGAAAAAGAGCCTTTATCTCAGATGAGCGCCCTAAGGCCAACGGCCTTCTTGTTATACTTAGGAAAACATTGTGGAAAAAGAAGACATTGCTTGTTACAAGCAATTTCTTCTTTTTTTTCCACAATATTTTCTACCCTACTGAATGGTTATTTTTCATATAAAATGAACTTTATATTGCTGTCTGCAAAACCTGTGAATTTGAACTGTTCTGAAATTTTGAGAAAAAGCAGGAAAGGTTTAACCCATTACCACTCAGTGACGCTTTCTGACCCCCCTCAAGTAAAGGGATTAAGGAAAACATTGTGGAAAATGAAGATATTGCTTGTAACAAGCAATTTCTTCATTTTTTACGATGTTTTCTTCCCAGACACAATGAAATAATATAATGTTTCATCATTTTTAAATTGTTGTCTGCAAGTTCTTTCAATTTGGACCTGTCAAAAATTCTCCTGTGTGGTAATGGGTTAAGTGAAAAGTAAAATGGTTGGTTTGCAACCTTGAGTTGTAGTTATGGCATTTGGGTTGTCAAACCAACCAAAATGATTCACATAAATAATGACCAATGTTGGAGTTCAAAGTTCATTTCCGGTCTAAATGGATAGTTTGATTGATTCTTTGACAATGGCATTTCATCAATTAATGTGAAGCAGTATATTCCTTGTCAAGATATTTTCTTGTGGTATTACTTACTGTAATTGATAGTTCTTTCAGTTATATTTGTATTTGCGAATTTTGTTCATTGTTTTAAGGGAATAAAGGAACCTTACATTTATTTCTTAACTTAATTTGATAAATGCTTTAAATGATGCAGTTTCCACAATGAGACCTAGTCTACATTACATGGGTTGCCCTATTGTTTATTCTTTAACAAATTAAATCCAGTTTTTACATTCCTAGGGATAATGATTTTGCAACCATTGTAGAAAAGGAGAAATAGCTAGTTTGGAATCTTCTTTTCAATCAATGTTGTAAAAGTAAAACTTGTTTAGTCAACTTTTAGGAGTCAATATTTTTAAAATTCGTTGATTTTAGAATGGTCTATAATTTGAGTACAGCAAAGTTGACTATCGGAATTTTCTCTCCTGCAAATTCTTTGAACATTGTCGATTATTCAAGTATTTTGAATTAGGGAATTCGGACAGTCCTATTGATGTAACACAGCACTGTTTTCAGCTCAATATGAGTTTTTGTGATCTAGCTGTGTCTGTTGTTGGTTGTTTGTCACTAACATTTTGTGTGCTTTTACAGGCTACAATTTAACCCTTTCCTGGACAAACCCGGGATTTTACGTCTATGAAATTTTATACTTGGGAAAACATTGTGGAAAAAGGAGAAATTGCTTGTAACAAGCAATTTCTCCTTTTCCCACAATATTTTCTACCATATAGGATGGTCATATTTCAAATCACATGTATTTTTCATTGTCGTCTGCAACCTCTTTCAAATTGGACCAGTCTAAGATTTCATAAAACAGGAAAAGGGTTAAGTGTAATATTTTGAAAATTGGTCTGTATGTTGGTCTCTGTGATATCTGTAACAATGCAACAAAAAGAGAAATTTTGTGTTGCACCTTCTTACATAATATTTTGTAATGCATAAATTGCACAAATAAGTATGAAATCCAAAAGTCTTAAATTTGTCAACAAAAGCAATTTCTTCTCAGAGAATTCCAAAATGCCTTTACTGATTGGTTATTAACCAGTAAAAACATTATTTTCAAATTAAAAAGAACATGCCAGAATGAGAATTAGATCTTAATCCTCAGGTCCAGACTGAGCTGACTTACTATTTTTCCAAACTGATTGCTAAGTGATTAACTGAAATCAGTGACTAGGCAAACTTTGATTGATTTTGATCAGGTGTGAAAGTTTGACATTCCAAGTTTGATCAGAATTTCCTTGTTTGTCTTTGATGTAGATTCTTATGTCTCAAATTTTCATTGGTCAAATTCTATAATCTTTGAACCTTGCGTTTAATTGGTTATGCTTATGATAACATCTTACCTTTATATATACCAACTTTTTCAGAATTTTGGCACAGAAGATTTAGATTTTAATTTAGACTTAGAATATAGAACAAAAATATGAAATAACTTAAAACTTTGTCAGTAGATCAGTGCTTGTCTAATTGTAATAATTTCATGCAACAAAATGTGTTCCACTTGATTAAAAGAAATATATAGAAACCAACATTGGACTTAATTATTTATATCTATATACTCTCGAGCCAAGCGAGTTTGATAAACATTGCGTAAAAAGGAGAATTCCCCAACTCAAATCAACTCTAAGCGTGATCAGGAAAACAACCCTCGGTCACAGCTTTCTTGTGGTGTCAGAATCCGGAAGTAGATGATCCAGGAATATTGTGAGTGAAATGTGCATTTGGTGACATTGTGCAAATAGTGTGAACCAGTTGAAGATTCTATTATACATATACAGATACAAATCCGAACATTTATTATATGTGACACACACACACAAAAAAAAAAAAAACTCAAAAAAGCAGAATTCATTAAAATCAAAACAGTGTAAGAAGTGAACAATTCCAACTTATATGCTGCAACTATCAAAACCCTTTACTAGATGTTACCATACCAGGAGCTAATCATTAACCAGGGACCGATACTAGGGACCAATCCTTTACCACAAACCAATGTGCCAGACCATAACCAGTAGCCAACCAACCCGACTGCGTACTAGTGTGCCAGACGACCATCCAAACCCAACCCTATGGACAATGAATAAAATTCTTTGATATTCAGACTTTAAATTTGTTTTAAATGTAATTTTATTCTGTTGTACTTTCACCAGTAAACTGATCAGCTACCTTATGACCTGAAAGCAGGGGTAAGTGAAATTTCAACATTTTAGTGCTATATTGTTTTATTGTTTGTATCCAAACAGTTGATCTTTCTATTTACCTTTTACTCTTTTAATCAGAGCAAATTCAACTGAAACCAGTAATTTATTCTTTTACATTTAAATATACAATATACATTTATGCTAAATTTCCTCACACTTAAATAATACAATTTGAATATTATCATAACGGTAATTTGTTACATTCACTTACAAATCCTAATTTCTCATACTTTAAATTTTTTTTATTCTAATCATAATTTATTGCACATGGCTACTCAACAACAGGCTTCCTGGAAGTGCTCAAAGCAAAATTGTGCTAAAATAACAGAATCTTGCTGTAATATTAAGCCCACAGTTTCATTGGTAACATCTTTGGACAAAACATGCAAAGCATATATACAAATAGAGTCAAGGCAATTTTCTACACTGTTTGATTCAGGTGCAGGCATCTCATGCATTAACAAACATGTTATAGACAAATTATTTAAAAATCCCCAATATCAAAGTGCTAAAATTACACATGTATATGGTGTATGTGGTGAGATCCATTCTGTGCTAGGAACATTAACGCTTTCATTTCTTCTTGATGGCTTCCCTTTTGAGCACACCTTTCATGTCTTTCCTAACTTGCACGAGCCTGTAATTCTAGGTCGGGATTTCATGGCTAAGGAAGGGATACAGCTCAATTTTCACTCTAATACTATCTCTCTTTCTAAACCCAACTCTGAACCTATTCACATCTGTCTAATATCACAAGAAGAATCAAAAGCTGACTTTGGCAAGACCTTTAGTTCACATGTAATTCCTCCTCACTCTGAATACATTTTACCTCTGAAAACTAACAAGTTCTGTGATGGTGATGTTGTATTGTGTGAACCGCCTCAATCTCTTGTAAAGGATGAGCTTGTCGGAGGCAAGTGTCTTTCAAGAGTTACTGATGGCAAAATACACTATCGCCTGATGAACCCTACTGCCTTACCTATCTTTCTTAAACGTAACAAGAGAGTCTCTGTCTTAACTAGTGCTTACAATGCTAACATAACGCAAATATCTGATCTTGACACCCTAATGTCTCAAAATTCTGAAACTCTTAACTCAGTAGAAACTAACAAACTAACTGATGATGAGTATATAACAATAGCTGAAGATCTTGGAATAAACCTTAATGACTCTGATCTCACCAATACCCAAAAACGCAACTTAATGATCTTTATTGGTAAAAATAGACAATCATTTGCAAAAGACTTCTCAGAATTAGGACTTACAAATTTATTTTCACACAGAATTGAAACAGGAAATGCTAAACCAATTAAGAAAGCACCATATAGACAAAATCCTGAAATGCGACGAGAAACTGAGCGTCAGGTTAAGGACATGCTAGAGAATGGCATCATAACTGAGTCAGACTCCCCTTGGAATAGCCCAATTTGCCTTATTAAGAAAAAGTCAGGTGAATTCAGATTTTGTGTCGATTATCGAGAATTGAATAAGGTCACAGAACCTATGTCCTTTCCTATACCCCATATAGCAGATGTATTCGACACAATAGCCGATGCAAATGCAGAAGTTTTCTCAGTTCTTGACCTCAAGTCTGGGTTTTGGCAAGTTCCCCTTGACCCTGAAACTGCCCATAAAGCTGCATTTGTTACCCACCAGTCTGTTTATTCTTGGACTAGGCTACCTTTTGGTCTCATGAATTCACCTATTACTTTCCAAAATCTCATGACTAAAGTACTAAAAAATCTTAATTGGAAAATTGCCCTTGTCTACATTGATGACATTTTGGTTTTCAGCAGAAACTTTGATGACCATTTGGACCACCTTGCCCAGATCTTTGCTAATCTAAGATCAGCAAATTTGACCCTTCAGCCCTCCAAATGTAGGTTTGCTGCTACAGAAATTGAGTACTTAGGTCACATTATTTCGAAAAATGGCATAAAGGTTAATCCCGCCAAGACCAAAGCAATAGATGAATATCCACAACCAAAATCAGCCAAACAAGTAAAGTCATTTCTCGGCATGACCTCATACTACAGAAAATTCATAAAATCATATGCACAAATAGCACATCCATTAAATGCACTATTAAAGAAAGATACTAAGTTCAAGTGGACACCAGAATGTGAAAATGCATTCAAAACATTGAAAAAAGCACTAACATCTCCGCCCATATTAGCTTTCCCAAATTTTGATCGCCCTTTTATACTGGCAACAGACAGTTCAGATCATTCTATGGGTTATGTTCTATCACAATGTGATAAAAATGGAGCAGAGCATCCAATAGCATATGGCGGTAGAACATTGCATGGCCATGAACTAAAATGGCATATTACAGATAAGGAAGGTTTAGCACTGATAGAGGCGGTTAAACACTTTAGACCCTATCTTGCTAACAACTTCTTTACAGTGTATACAGACAACGTTTCTGTAAAGTGGCTTAAACACATAAAGAATTGTCAAGGTCGTCTCGGAAGATGGGCCCTAACCTTACAAGGTTACAATTTCGAGATTGTCCATAAGGCATCAAGTGCTAATGGTAATGCAGATGGACTCTCACGTCGTGTCTACCAGCCTGTAGACAGTGAGAAAGGTGATCGGGGTACAGATGAGTCTGTACCAGTCTGTCAGATCTCTGACAACCAGTCTAAGCAACTGACAGCAGTGACTTTAATCTATAGTCATGAGACTGATCACTATCCATCTGTGGCACCTGCCACTACCAGCACTGAGACAGCACTGACACAAAACAATACTGACATAAGTAATAATGTAAATAATAACAATAATGACAATGTAAATACAAACACAAACAATGAACAAAACTTACCTATAAAACCTAATATAGACTTAATTTTCCTCCAAAGAGATGATGAATTTTACAAAGATATTATAAAATACAAATTACAACAAGAGTTACCAGATGATCCAAAACAATCAAAACTAGTAGTTGCAGAATCTGATCAATATGAATTATCGGAACATGGAGTTCTTCTACATATTTACTCACCCAGAACTAAAGGCATCCCAAAAGATCAGAAAATCATCACTCAAATATGTGTTCCTTCAATACTGCGTGATGACGTCTTAAAGTCATATCATGACAGTTTAGCAGGTGGTATGCACCAGGGCTTTGAGCGCACATATGCAGCTTTGAGACAAAAATACTACTGGCCTTCAATGTTTCGTGATTGTGAAACTTACATTAGATCATGTGAACAATGCCAAAGGGTGAAGCGCGACGTGCATGGTAAGCCACCTCCACTTCAACCTTTGCCAGTAGTTGATGTCTTTCAAAGATGGCACATTGACATTCTTGGAGGCCTACCGACAACTAAGGACAAATACAAATATGTCCTTCTGGTTGTGGACTCTTATTCCAAATGGAGCGAAGCCTTTCCCCTACGTACACAAGAGGCCACAGAGGTAGCAGCCATACTATTCAAGGAGGTAATTTGTCGGTATGGCGCTCCAAATGTCCTTGTCTCTGATAGGGGACAACAATTTCTTTCCAAACTTGTTAAAGCTCTCTGTGAACTATTTCAGATAACACGATTCTATACAAGTTCATATAGGCCATTACTGAATGGAGCTGTAGAACGTATGAACAGTGTTATCCTTCAATCTTTGCGTCTTTACTGTAAAGGACAGCAGGATGATTGGCCAGATCTTCTTCCTTCTATCATGATGGCTTATCGTATGACCCCTGCAACTCAGTCCACTCAGCACTCTCCATTCTTCCTGCTCTTTGGCCGTGAAATGAGGCTGCCAATTGACACCTCTCTTACACCCAAATCTACTCTTTCTGCTAACTTTAAAGCTCATCTTTCTAATGTCCTCCAAAATCTTGAAATAGCCCGAAAAATAGCTGCAGAAAACATTAAAAAAGCCCAAGACAAATATAAAGAGCAGTATGACAAAAGGACCCAAGAGCCAAAGTATAGGCCAGCAGACAGAGTGTGGCTATACTGTACCAAAGTACCAGTGGGTATGGCTCCTAAACTCCACATAAAATGGGTAGGTCCATACTACATAGTCTATCTTGGCCCACACAACACATACAAGCTCAGAAGATGTGGAGATAATAAAGAGGTAAAAGTTCTTGTAAACGCCACCAGACTGAAACCATACTTTGATCCCAATGATAGACCCACCAATCCACCACCTGGCTATGAACACATAACACAACCACTTAATGCAGACCACATACCAGATGATCTATTACCACCCCAAAACACACAAAATACCCAAGCAGCTCCTGATCCAAATGCACCAACAAATACAAATCCTCAGAGCAAAGGCAAACACCCTCTCAATATGAAATTCAAAGCAAGAATTAAGAAATCAAACGTAATGCAGCAAAATAATGATACAAATAACCAAAATGACTCATCAACAATTCCAAATACACATACACAACCAAATCAAGCAGATAAAACTCCACAAAACAATAGCTCACACTCAAAACAAGGCACAAAACCTACCACAACAACAGACCCTTCAGACCAAGAACAAACACCAGACTCTGCACCAAATGCAACAACATCCAAACCACAAAAATTCCCAGTAGATGACATAGACAAAATCATTCAATCAAAACGGAGCAACAACACACTTTACTATAGAATAAAATGGAAAGAAAACAAAAAACCAAGCACTTGGGAATATGCAAGCACCATACCAGATGTCTTCATTCGTGAGTATCACATACACAGAACAATGAATGGTAGAAAACGAAAGCGACCCTTGGTGAAAAAAAAACAGATTCTTTGACGATTTACCAACACTTCATCGTGAATGCAAGAACAGAGATGAAAATCCACCATATGTTGTTGGTTACATGGAAACTTTTGATCTTTCCAATCAAAAACTTATTGAGCATTCTCCATTTGAAGGTACAACTTATACTAATTCCATCCCATTTCCCATATCTCTAAGAAAACGTAGACTACAGCCATACATGAATAAACTTTTTGATTGTCTACAAGATACTGGCATTTCTTTGTGGCAAACTACAACAGCTCTTCATGACAATGGAACTGCGGAAGAAGCCAAAATGGTCCGAGCAGTCTTTACAAGCGATTTAAATAACCCTTTGGAAACAACTTACTTCAAAGTTTTCACACAAAATTCACGGGAACCAATATGGTTACCTTTCAACCAAGCACCACTCAAATATGTCAGACAATTCTTGTACAGAATCAGAGCCAAAATTAATCAACAAGGCAAAATATTTAAAAGTGCTAAAACAAACAAAATTTAAACAAAAAAAAAAGACCTTTACTAAAAAACAAAATCTGTGAATTATATCTTCATCATAAGTATTCAACATATTCATTACTAAAATTTTCTATATTAAAGTGTAGCTTCTGGTCTGATTGAAGGAAACAATAAAAAAAAGAAAGCCTTTTCTTCTTACTTGATGTTAGTTCCTTTCAACTGTTTGGATGCTCATAGTGAGACAGTAGATCACAATGAATGTTGACAATTTCAGCTTACCAGAATATAAAGACAATTATCAATGGTAAGAACTGAAAATTGTTAGAAAATCAGAGCTTTAACAAAACATTGTTGGCAGGGCAATTTGCCTCAACCTTGCTTGTTGCAAAATGTCATGAAAATTAGAATACAATTTGAAAATAAATTCAGAAAATCTCATATATGAAATGTAGCTCAAAAACTTCATATGAAATATAAATATGTATATCAAAAAAAAAAAAAAAGAAAAGAAAAGAAAGAAAACATATTACAGCTCAAAGGAGCAAAATACAAATAAAATATGTAGCTGATAGTGTTAACTAAAAGTATATTGAAATCAGTTACTTTAAGTATAATAGGGGCAGTAAGTGATAGACTATATTCAAGTTTCATATTACTCATGATGGTCTACTCACAAAAGAGGTTGTACCCCAAAGAAATGTAAAATGAAATGAATAAACAAAAAATTATTCATGAAGTGTGAGATTAAGAACAAGTCAAAATAATTAATATTAAATCTTTCCACACCAGGTTTAAAAACTTAAGTTGCATCTGTACAAATACTATTCATGAAGTGTGAGATTATTTACCAGTCAAAATGTACTCATATAAATCTCTTCCACACCATAAGGTTATACAAACCTAAGTTGCATGTGTGTAGTTACTAAATGTAACATGGACAAGACTAGCTAGTAATTAGTCTTATGTCATGGGCCATTTCAATTCAAATTCAAGGCTTACAAATAAAAAAAAAGTATTTGTGTTAAGGCCCAACCCTATTTAACAACAAAAAAGGGATTTCATTATGTATGTGTTTAAGAGGATTTCAATTCAAAAAATTGTTAATTGCATTTCTCTTTCTTTATGTTGCATTATGTTGTATACTTGTACAATAGCAATTTTTCTTATTTAAATTGAACAAGTCATCTTACAGATCCATGTCATTTTATAAGAAATTGAAAGTCAATGCTTTGCCTCTGTATACATACACATATCATATCTATGTAATTGTATTTGTTAATTGTTAACTGTATGAAAGAAGATGGATATATGTATAATGATAGATAAACCCCGGCCGGGTCATGAGTGAAAAACTTTTTGATTGTATGAATGGTATAATTTCATTTGATGAATAATCATGATTTGTTACTATATTTCTTTTAATTAGAATATGATTGAGGACAATCATTTTTTCAAGGAGGTGGAAAGTGTAACAATGCAACAAAAAGAGAAATTTTGTGTTGCACCTTCTTACATAATATTTTGTAATGCATAAATTGCACAAATAAGTATGAAATCCAAAAGTCTTAAATTTGTCAACAAAAGCAATTTCTTCTCAGAGAATTCCAAAATGCCTTTACTGATTGGTTATTAACCAGTAAAAACATTATTTTCAAATTAAAAAGAACATGCCAGAATGAGAATTAGATCTTAATCCTCAGGTCCAGACTGAGCTGACTTACTATTTTTCCAAACTGATTGCTAAGTGATTAACTGAAATCAGTGACTAGGCAAACTTTGATTGATTTTGATCAGGTGTGAAAGTTTGACATTCCAAGTTTGATCAGAATTTCCTTGTTTGTCTTTGATGTAGATTCTTATGTCTCAAATTTTCATTGGTCAAATTCTATAATCTTTGAACCTTGCGTTTAATTGGTTATGCTTATGATAACATCTTACCTTTATATATACCAACTTTTTCAGAATTTTGGCACAGAAGATTTAGATTTTAATTTAGACTTAGAATATAGAACAAAAATATGAAATAACTTAAAACTTTGTCAGTAGATCAGTGCTTGTCTAATTGTAATAATTTCATGCAACAAAATGTGTTCCACTTGATTAAAAGAAATATATAGAAACCAACATTGGACTTAATTATTTATATCTATATACTCTCGAGCCAAGCGAGTTTGATAAACATTGCGTAAAAAGGAGAATTCCCCAACTCAAATCAACTCTAAGCGTGATCAGGAAAACAACCCTCGGTCACATATCTCAGACAAGCTTTTGGTCATGTTGGGTAAAGGTGTAGGTCAAAACTTAGATATAGCTCAGGTGCATCCTTAATTAAATTTAAAGTATAGCAAATATATTGTTTTTACTTTAGGTTGAATTCTAGCGTCGTCAATTTATACCATAGCCTAAATGCATTTTGAGCTGTACTTTCTATATTTAGAGTGTACTCTCTATATTTAGAGATAAACTAGTTGTATATATAGATCAGATTCAATACACTATTTTTGTCGTTTTACGCATTAAAGGCAAGCATTTTTCCACATAACTTTAATCAAGTTAAATGGTATTGATCAGTGAAAAACACTCATAGTATCTAGTTATGTCAGTTTATCTCGAAAACCAATTGTACACATGGTTAGGTCAAATTGCAGATGATTATCTTAAAACAATTGTTACTAAACTTGTGGATTACTTGACCCTAAAAGGTTCAGGATAAAATAGCATCAGAAGATTCAGACAAACACACCTCAGAAGTTCAAGCAAACAGACATCAGAAGTTTTTGACAAATTAACCTCAGTAGTTTTTAGAAAAACCTACCCTTAAGTTATCATCTTTTAAAAATTTTCCATTTTTTCTCTGTTTGCACTTCAATGTCTTTCATTAACGCGCTTTTATTCAATCCCTTGTTTTTATATCCATGTGTTTATACTTCAGATAACATTGTGAAAAAAGAAAAATGTTCTTTAACTAGCGATTTCTTCTTTTTTTCCAGTCTTTTCAATCCTATTGAATGATTATTTTTGAATAAAATCAGCTTTAAATTTTGGTCTGCATTTTGTTTGAATATTGACAGATCTAAGTTTTAACAAAACAGTAATGGGTAAAAATGGCGCAAAACAAATTTCTGCATAACTTGTTGATTGATTGACCCTCAAAGGTTCGGGATAAAATGACATCAGAAGATTCAGACAAATAAGCCTCAGAAGTTCAATCAAATAGACATCAGAAGTTTTTGACAAATTAACCTCAGTGGTTTTTAGAAAAATATACCCAACAAGTTATCGTCATCACATCTCATTTTTTCCCATTTTTTCTTTGTGAATTTGCAAATCATTATCTTTCATTAAATTGTACCGACTCTTTTGTTAATGACACAAAGACAAATCTCTACTTAACTTATTCATTGCTTTATCAGAAAGGTTCAGGATAAAATTGCACCAGAAGTTTATATAAACAAGCCTCAGGAAGTTCAAGCACACAGACATCAGAAGTTTCTGACAAATTAACCTCGGTAGTTTTAAGAAAAATCTGCCCCACAAGTTATTATCACATCGCAAATGTTTCAATTAGTTTCCTTAGTCAACCGGCATGACATCTTTACTCACTGAAATATGAGTAGAATTACTCTTTAAATGAACTCAACTGTTCTTTAACCCATTCCAACACAGCAAAATTTTAGACTGGTCCAAATTGAAAGAAGCTGCAGACGACAATTTCAAGATGATGGAATTTTGAACTTTTTCGTCGCTTTGGATAAAAAACATTGTGGATAATAAAGAAATTGCTTGATACAAGCAATTTCTTCATTTTCCACAATGTTTTCAAAAGCTATTTTCTTGAGGGGCGTAAAAAGGAGGGATTGAGTTGAAATGGGTTAACCCATTCAAATAGAACCGAAATTTAGACTGGTTCAAATTCAAAGAAGCTGCAGACGACAATTTCAAATTGATGATATTTTAAATTGTTTCAAATTTTTGAATAAAAATTATTGTGGATAATGAAGAAATTGCTTGTTACAAGCAATTTCTTCAATTCCCACAAGTTTTCCAAATCTTTTTACTTAAGGGGCGTAAAAAGGAGGGCTTGTGTGGGAATAGGTTAACTGACCCTAAGAGCATTAGAAGAAATAACAAAATGGCATTTGTGGTTTAGAATAAAATAAATACAAATTCTGTACAGAATGGATTTGGAAGTTTAGACCAAATGAGAAGTTGTGGGCTACCGCAGTCATCAGAAGTTCTCTTTATAATGCACTTAGAAATTTCGGACAAATTGATCTTAGTAGAGTTGGATAGAATCTGCCAAGAAATTTAAAAATACCCCAAACTACAGGATAAGCTGAACTCAAAAATTGAAGCCAAACAGTCATCAAGGATTCTGAAAAATCAACTCTGTAGTTTAGATTGTTTTACCCCAGAAGGCCAGACCAAACTAAACAGAAAGTTCGGACAATCCGACATCAGAAGTTCTGGATAAATTGACCCCAGTAGTGTTGAAAATATCAATGTGGAAGTTCTGGACAAACTAACCCAGAAGTTATGAACACATTTACCTCAGAAGATAAGAAAAGAATCACCACATAAGATCTACAAAATTGAACACTTACCTCATTATACCACCACAAAAGGAATGTTTTTTGGGGAAAACAAGAATCGGCTTCTCTGTTTGTGTGTCCATCTATCCGTGTACAAAATAATACCAATTTTGTGTCACAAACTCCTCCTTCAGTTTTGCTTCAATACCATTGAAACTTTATACAAAGATTAACCACACATAGAATTTTTGCAAGACGCAATTTTGAAGTCCTAATTCCCCTTGGTTCAAGAATTATCTCCCCTTGAACTTGGACATTATTTGAGCTTTGTAGACATATACAGCTAATTATACCGGTACTACAAATTTTGTGTCGCAAACTCCTCCTTTCTAGAAAAGCAAAATCAGTAGCTATGTCCTTGTATTGTTAAAGCTCTCATTACACTGAAAGAACTTGCGGGGTATTAAGTCACATATTGTGACAAGTTCTAGTTTATAATTCAAGAACAGGAAGAAAATGAAAATACTTAGGGAAAGCAGAATTATTCTAGATTATTTTCAAAGCCCTTTTTATGCTCCTGCTATGCAATGGTGACATGCATATAAAGTTACCCCTATGTGTAGTGGGTGTGTGTCCAATTATTATTCTGAAAAATCAACTCTGTAATTTAGATTGTTTTACCCCAGAAGGCCAGACCAAACTAAACAGAAAGTTCGGACAATCCGACATCAGAAGTTCTGGATAAATTGACCCCAGTAGTGTTGAAAATATCAATGTGGAAGTTTTGGACAAACTAACCCAGAAGTTATGAACACATTTACCTCAGAAGATAAGAAAAGAATCACCACATAAGATCTACAAAATTGAATACTTACCTCATTATACCACCACAAAAGGAATGTTTTTTGGGGAAAACAAGAATCGGCTTCTCTGTTTGTGTGTCCATCTATCCGTGTACAAAATAATACCAATTTTGTGTCACAAACTCCTCCTTCAGTTTTGCTTCAATACCATTGAAACTTTATACAAAGATTAACCACACATAGAATTTTTGCAAGACGCAATTTTGAAGTCTTAATTCCCCTTGGATCAAGAATTATCTCCCCTTGAACTTGGACATTATTTGAGCTTTGTAGACATATACAGCTAATTATACCGGTACTACAAATTTTGTGTCGCAAACTCCTCCTTTCTAGAAAAGCAAAATCAGTAGCTATGTCCTTGTATTGTTAAAGCTCTCATTACACTGAAAGAACTTGCGGGGTATTAAGTCACATATTGTGACAAGTTCTAGTTTATAATTCAAGAACAGGAAGAAAATGAAAATACTTAGGGAAAGCAGAATTATTCTAGATTATTTTCAAAGCCCTTTTTATGCTCCTGCTATGCAATGGTGACATGCATATAAAGTTACCCCTATGTGTAGTGGGTGTGTGTCCAATTATTATTCTGAAAAATCAACTCTGTAGTTTAAATTGTTTTACCCCAGAAGGCCAGACCAAACTAAACAGAAAGTTCGGACAATCCGACATCAGAAGTTCTGGATAAATTGACCCCAGTAGTGTTGAAAATATCAATGTGGAAGTTCTGGACAAACTAACCCAGAAGTTATGAACACATTTAACCTCAGAAGATAAGAAAAGAATCACCACATAAGATCTACAAAATTGAACACTTACCTCATTATACCACCACAAAAGGAATGTTTTTTGGGGAAAACAAGAATCGGCTTCTCTGTTTGTGTGTCCATCTATCCGTGTACAAAATAATACCAATTTTGTGTCACAAACTCCTCCTTCAGTTTTGCTTCAATACCATTGAAACTTTATACAAAGATTAACCACACATAGAATTTTTGCAAGACGCAATTTTGAAGTCTTAATTCCCCTTGGTTCAAGAATTATCTCCCCTTGAACTTGGACATTATTTGAGCTTTGTAGACATATACAGCTAATTATACCGGTACTACAAATTTTGTGTCGCAAACTCCTCCTTTCTAGAAAAGCAAAATCAGTAGCTATGTCCTTGTATTGTTAAAGCTCTCATTACACTGAAAGAACTTGCGGGGTATTAAGTCACATATTGTGACAAGTTCTAGTTTATAATTCAAGAACAGGAAGAAAATGAAAATACTTAGGGAAAGCAGAATTATTCTAGATTATTTTCAAAGCCCTTTTTATGCTCCTGCTATGCAATGGTGACATGCATATAAAGTTACCCCTATGTGTAGTGGGTGTGTGTCCAATTATTATTCTGAAAAATCAACTCTGTAGTTTAGATTGTTTTACCCCAGAAGGCCAGACCAAACTAAACAGAAAGTTCGGACAATCCGACATCAGAAGTTCTGGATAAATTGACCCCAGTAGTGTTGAAAATATCAATGTGGAAGTTCTGGACAAACTAACCCAGAAGTTATGAACACATTTAACCTCAGAAGATAAGAAAAGAATCACCACATAAGATCTACAAAATTGAACACTTACCTCATTATACCACCACAAAAGGAATGTTTTTTGGGGAAAACAAGAATCGGCTTCTCTGTTTGTGTGTCCATCTATCCGTGTACAAAATAATACCAATTTTGTGTCACAAACTCCTCCTTCAGTTTTGCTTCAATACCATTGAAACTTTATACAAAGATTAACCACACATAGAATTTTTGCAAGACGCAATTTTGAAGTCTTAATTCCCCTTGGTTCAAGAATTATCTCCCCTTGAACTTGGACATTATTTGAGCTTTGTAGACATATACAGCTAATTATACCGGTACTACAAATTTTGTGTCGCAAACTCCTCCTTTCTAGAAAAGCAAAATCAGTAGCTATGTCCTTGTATTGTTAAAGCTCTCATTACACTGAAAGAACTTGCGGGGTATTAAGTCACATATTGTGACAAGTTCTAGTTTATAATTCAAGAACAGGAAGAAAATGAAAATACTTAGGGAAAGCAGAATTATTCTAGATTATTTTCAAAGCCCTTTTTATGCTCCTGCTATGCAATGGTGACATGCATATAAAGTTACCCCTATGTGTAGTGGGTGTGTGTCCAATTATTATTCTGAAAAATCAACTCTGTAGTTTAGATTGTTTTACCCCAGAGTTTTACCCCAGAAGGCCAGACCAAACTAAACAGAAAGTTCGGACAATCCGACATCAGAAGTTCTGGATAAATTGACCCCAGTAGTGTTGAAAATATCAATGTGGAAGTTCTGGACAAACTAACCCAGAAGTTATGAACACATTTAACCTCAGAAGATAAGAAAAGAATCACCACATAAGATCTACAAAATTGAACACTTACCTCATTATACCACCACAAAAGGAATGTTTTTTGGGGAAAACAAGAATCGGCTTCTCTGTTTGTGTGTCCATCTATCCGTGTACAAAATAATACCAATTTTGTGTCACAAACTCCTCCTTCAGTTTTGCTTCAATACCATTGAAACTTTATACAAAGATTAACCACACATAGAATTTTTGCAAGACGCAATTTTGAAGTCTTAATTCCCCTTGGTTCAAGAATTATCTCCCCTTGAACTTGGACATTATTTGAGCTTTGTAGACATATACAGCTAATTATACCGGTACTACAAATTTTGTGTCGCAAACTCCTCCTTTCTAGAAAAGCAAAATCAGTAGCTATGTCCTTGTATTGTTAAAGCTCTCATTACACTGAAAGAACTTGCGGGGTATTAAGTCACATATTGTGACAAGTTCTAGTTTATAATTCAAGAACAGGAAGAAAATGAAAATACTTAGGGAAAGCAGAATTATTCTAGATTATTTTCAAAGCCCTTTTTATGCTCCTGCTATGCAATGGTGACATGCATATAAAGTTACCCCTATGTGTAGTGGGTGTGTGTCCAATTATTGTCTGGATCATTATCTTGTACATTTATGGATGGGTTTCAAAATTATTGGACACAGTTGTTCCCCTCAAAGATTACTAGTGCCATGTATAAAGTTGAGTTTTAGCTCTCATGCTGAGCCCGAAATACTCCTGTAGCAGGTTGTCTAAATGAAGACCAGTTTGCACATATCTGCAGTCTGATCTTTGATCTTTGTCTAGACCTCCTGACTTTCCTTTCAAATATAGTGTTGTTTATATATATAGGCATTTTTCAAATAATTATTAACCAAAAATTTCTAGGCTTTCAGGCCTTTAATTAGATTGTAATTTTGTTGACAATTACATTATCTAAACATAATAATGATGATAACGCGGCCATACTTGTGCTATCTATAAAACAATTTTGGACAAATAGAGCCACGTGGTGGCCACTCAAGGTGCTACTCAGAAGGTAGCTTTGTACATTAAGCAACTCACAAGTCATATTCCTCAAAAGTACCCCCTCATTCGTACGTCCGTCTGTCCGTCCGTCCACAATTTCTTTAAAAATCTTCTCCTCCGAAACCAGTAGGCCAATCAAGCTGAAACTTTGCAGGGATGTTCCTTGGCTGAAGTTCTTCAAAAGTTGTTAAAAGAATTTAATTCCATCAAAAACTCTGGTTTGCCGCGGCATTTTGAAATGGGAATCTTTAGTAATTCTTTAAAAATCTTCTCCTCCTAAACCAGTGGGCCAATCAAGCTGAAACTTTGCAGGGATGTTCCTTTGGTGATGCTCTTCAAAAGTTGTTAAAAGAATTTAATTCCGTGAAAAACTCTGGTTGCCGCGGCATTTTAAAATGGGAAATTATGGTAATTCTTTAAATATCTTTAAAAATCTTCTCCTCCTGAACCAGTAGGCCAATCAAGCTGAAACTTTGAAGGGATGTTCATTGGGTGAAGCTCTTTAAAAGTTGTCAAAAGAATTTAATTCCGTCAAAAACTCTTGTTACCGCGGCATATGAAAATGGGAATCTTTAGTAATTCTTTAAATATCTTTAAAAATCTTCTTCTCCTAAACCAGTAGGCCAATCAAGCTGTAACTTTGCAGGAATGTTTATTTTGTGAAGCTTTTCAAAAGTTGTTAAAAGAATTTAATTCCGTCAAAAACTCTTGTTACCGCGGCATATGAAAATGGGAATCTTTAGTAATTCTTTAAATATCTTTAAAAATCTTCTTCTCCTAAACCAGTAGGCCAATCAAGCTGTAACTTTGCAGGAATGTTTATTTTGTGAAGCTTTTCAAAAGTTGTTAAAAGAATTTAATTCCGTCAAAAACTCTGGTTGCCGCGGCATTTTAAAATTGGAATCTTTAGTAATTCTTAAAATATCTTTAAAAATCTTCTCCTCCTAAACCAGTAGGCCAATCAAGCTGAAACTTTGCAGGGATGTTCATTGGTTGAAGCTCTTCAAAAGTTGTTAAAAGAATTTAATTCCGTCAAAAACTCTTGTAACCGCGGCATATGAAAATTGGAAATTTTAGTAAATCTTTGATGTTGTTTTTTTCATAGACTACAAGGCCAAAGGCCTTTATATTTTGTAAAGAGCTTAATCATATCGTTCTCTACTAAGTTTTTAAATATTTAATCTCTGGGGTCAAAAATGGCCCCGCCCCTGAGCTCCGAAGTATGGAAAAATTCTTAATAAGAGCAATTTCAAAAGGCTTCTCCTCTTAAAATATAAGGTCTAGGATATTCATTTTTGGTATGTAGCATAACTAGATGGTTTTGTACTATATCACAAAAAGTTTTCATCCAAGGGTCAAAAACGGCCCTGACTAGGGGTCCAAAAATTTGGAAAAATGCAAAATATGAGTATGTTGAAAAAATTCTTCATTTTAAGGCAGAGGGCATTTAAATTTTGAGTGTAGCATAGCCAGGCTGTTATCTATCAATTTTGATTAAATTATGCCTGTAGGTTAAAAAACACCCCTTCCCTGGGTGTCCAAAGTTCGTAAAAATGCTCAATTAGACCATGTTCAACAGTCTTCTCCTCCCAATCTACAAAGTCTAAGGCATTCATATTTGATTTATAGCATAACCAGATGGTTCTCTACTATGTTAGCTAAAATCTTAGCCCTGGGATAAAACATGGCACTGCCCCAGAGGTCCAAAATTTTGGAAAACACCCAATTAGAGCAAAAGTCTTCTCCTTCTGAAATATAAGATGAAGGGCATTCATATTTGGTATGTAATATGACTATATAATTTTGTACTATGTTACAGGAAAATTTGCTCTTAGGATAAAAAATGTCTCTGCTCCTGGGATTGAAAATTGCATAAATCGCATTGAAAGGATTCTTCTTAAATAGAAATGGAGAAATTGCTTCCTTTCTCACAATGCTTTTTAAATCTTTTTCCCTGAGGGTAACAAATTCTGGGATAGTTTGGTAATCGATTAAACTATGAAGCCAAAGGCATTCATTTTCATTTTAAAGCATTACTGGATTGTTTTGTACAAAGCCCAAAATCTTATACTTGTTTTATTTATTTTGCTCAAGTTGTGTCTTTTTGTATACAAAAAAGTACTGTAATTTGCAGATGCCTCAGGTGAGCGATTTAGGACCATCATGGTCCTCTTGTTTAATCTAGCTAACTTTTTAACTAACTTTAAAATACATACAATTCAATATCTTGGGCTCTAGTAAATGATTAGAGAGCCATTGATAAATAATGAATATTTTGTTTAAACTATGATGGTGTTATATAAGTACCTTAAGAATAAAATTTTCTCATCTAGTCGATTCTGAAATCCATTTTGTTATTCTTTTCCTGGCATTAACATCCCACTTGTGGCCATTCTCGTCCATTACCCCTTTTTACACATTTTTGCATCCGTTTGTGCTTTATGGATGTTTATCATAAAAAAGAACATGGCTGCCTTTTGACTTCTAGAAAGGATGTAACACTTCATAAGGTTAGGAGAGCTCTGGAAACATCAGAATTAACTACTTAAAGGTAAAAATGTATTTAATTTTTAATTTACCATTGCTCTATACTTAATAGAAATGAGTGGCATTTGCTATTTACTGATGGAAAGTGAAGGTGCTACTTCTCGACAATCGAGCAAAATTGAGGTGTATTTCTGTAAGAAAGTTGTCTGTACTCCGAAGGCTGTATAGTTTTCGTGGAATGGATGGGTCAAGGTTACACATGATTATATGTGTGACGAATATGTACAACTGTAAAATGTGTAAACAAAGAAGTGTAATTTTTAGAGACGTTTAAAACAGACAGGGGTGGGATCTCGGGGATCAAACCAGCCCCATATTCGGTTTTCTATCAAACCGACCCCCAAGATGGGCACCAAAAATTTCATTGGATTTTGTTTACATTTTGTTTCTCTTTTTGCTTCTTTTATCTCTATCTATCTATTTATACTGCCTAACTCCCCTTTCGGGTATTACTGGCAGGTGATACACTCACAATCCAGATGTTTTCACGTCCCGTGAACACACCCCGGTGACGTTGGGGCTCGAACCCGTGACCTTCAGATCACGAGTCAAGCACCTATACCACTCCACCATCAAGTCTTTTATTTTTAACCCTTGTCATGCTGTATAAATTACCTTGCTGAATTGCTGGCAAATCAAAGGGCTGAAAGCACTTATAGAATTTGTTCAAAAATCAATATTTCTTTGAAAATCAACTTCATACACAACTCGGGCAGGAAAAGTACAAGCAGGAGGTGTAGACTAAGATCAGCCTGCACATAAGTGCAGTCTGATCTTAGTCTACACCTTTTGCCAAAACCGGAATATTCCGGGCTCAGCATGCCAAGGGCTAATATTATATTGTAAGATTTTTTATCTTTGTAAAGTTGTATCAAATTGTCTAGCAAAGGAGATTAAATCGGACAATAGCATATACATAACTTGTCAGCTGTTGAGAATTATTTGTAGATACTGTTGAATAAGCGAAAAAGTAAGTAAGCATTTTCCCAATTCTGGTTTATAAAGATCTTCAACCTTACTATGCATTTATTAGCTTGGCTGTTTTTGGAGAAAACCCCAGGTATAACTATTGCTATAGCCTTGGTGTCGTCGTCGTTATGCAAAAACTTTGACATTTTGTGATATGTATTATAATGCTGACAAAAAATACACTTCATTTTAAAGTCAATGGTCAACAATCTTCAACTGAAGGAAGAATAATAATTGGGACGTCAAAAAAGATGAGCGTCAAAATACATGACTTGACAATAGTATATATCTCTGTTCTTTCCTGTTTTGCTGTCCACATCAAAAAAGTGCTTGATGCAGCATGTGAAACCTGAGGTGCGATTATTTTGTAGAGATGTAAATCCCGCCGAATAAGTTTTTTGAGACTCTTAAGAATGATTTTTATTATTTTGAATGAACATATTCCATGTCATCAAGGCTACTTGTTTAAGCCTTAGCTTAAGAATTCTTATGACTCTTATTTAGCGGCTTAAAATCTTAATCTTAAGAACTCTTTATCTTTAAAATCTAATTAAGAATCTTGACAAAAAAAAGCACCTCTAGTACACAGGTCTCAAACCTGCAATCTCAAATTTTAAAGTCAAGTGCTCTTCCTAGTCAGCTTATCTGGTTGACATTGACTGTGACTATGGATGTTAACCCTTTCCTGTTCAATCCCTGGTTTTTAACGTCGCTGTGTTTTTATACTTAAGAATATATTGTGGAAAAAGAAGAAGTTGCTTGTAACAAGCAATTTATTTTTTTTTCACAAATGATTCTACCCAACAGAATTATTTTTTAAATAAAATTTATGTAGAATTGTCATCTGCAAAACCTTTGAATTTGGACCGGTCTAAAACAGGGAAGGGTTAATTATTTTGTCAACTCTGAGAAGGTTAATTTTACATAATGTGTTGTATTTATTCATGAATCAATGTTTTAATTTGTTGTTTTCAGTTCTATAACATCTGGAGGAGACATCCAGGCTGCAGGCCAGTCAGATGCACCTCCTGCTTCAGCATCACCTGATGCATTGAAGTTTATAGAAAATATTGGTAAGCTACTTTCTTTGTACTGATTTATTGGTTTAAGCCATTCCAACACATTGACGCTTTTTGACGCCCCAAGGAAAAAAATCAAGACTTAGTCTCATTTTAAAGTGACTGAGCGTGGTAGAAAATATTGTGGGAAAAGGGGAAATTTCTTGTCAAGGGCTATTTCTCCTTTCCCTACTGTATTTTCTTTAATATTATTTGATGGGGGCATCAACAGTCGTTATGGAGAGGTAATGGATTAAAAGTTGTCAGGCTGAATAAAATGATGCTTTTACTCAGGATCGTCATACTTCACATGCACCTATTTTGAAACCTCAAAGATCTTTAGCCTTGCTCATATTTTCTGAACGTTAATACCTAGAGCTGTAATACCTCAAATATTCTACAGCTAATAAAAGTTTACAGAACACATTTTATAAAATGATACATTTTTATACCTTGAAAATCAGTATAATACCACTTTACTTGAAACTGTCAAGTTTTTTGTATGGAAACTTGTAAAGTTTCTTTCAAGGAGAGCCTGATCTACTGTTTGTTTATAACAAAAAATGGGATTTTTATCTGATGGATCTCTTTTGTGTGAAGGTTAAACTTCTACAAATTTGTCAAGATATAAATCAGCAAATCCTCAAAGAACTACATGAGCTGTTGCCTTGGCTCAATGTCTTGTCTCTCAGAATGGTTGACTTTCAGTTCTCCTGAACTTTAGTATATATGGTGATCTGTTATGATTGTATTTTGTCTGTTGTCCTTTATTCATTTTCCCTTCCTTCAATATACTATAGGGGAATGATAGTAGATACCTTATCTAGAAATTGATGTTTTTCTGTTATTTGGACTCAGATGACCAATAAGTCCCCATGGACCTCTTGTTTGATTGACAGAAGCAATCCATCAATGACTGATGGTTCCTACAGCAATAACAGAACAAATCTTGTATTTATCTTTGTCATGCTGAAGCAGGACTATTCCTGGTATGTCAGAAGGTGTAGACAAAGATCAGCCTATACAAGGTACAGTCTGATCTTAGCTCACACCACATGTTTGTTACGTTCAAGTCATTGTTATTATTTTCAAAAGAAATAATGATCATAATAAGTGCCTCTAGCCCTTTGATAACATTCTGGAAATGCTTTTATGCAGCATGACAAGGGTTAAAATATCACTATCAACTAAAGTTGTGCATTCTTTCTTCAGTTCCAGAAGAAGACTATAAATATCTGATATTTGAGGACAGTCTGAATACAGTCTCTGACACAGGAAAGGAATTAGGAGAGTTTTCAGTCTCTATAGAACCCACAAAACATAAAGGACAGGAATGTTTTCTAGTCCATGCTAACAGTCATGGGGCCATAGACGGTGTCCCTTGTGGTACATCAATTACAGCGTATGTTGGAAATAACCTTGAAACATTGGAACAACAGCACCATGAATATGTCAAGGTGAAAGACATTATTTATCTTTTAAATGAGGTATCTTTTAAAACCTCATTAACTCATTACCAAATTATTTTGTTTTTTGTCGAAATGCCCGACTGCCTCCCATTAGGCCCCCAAGCAGTTTCTTCATCTTACGCCAGATTTTCCAACGCTTTTGACATTTAGGTCATCAAAAGCAGGAATGTTTCGTGATGTTTCATTCAAATACAGTCAATCTTGCTTGAGGCACAACCTGTACTAAGCAACCACTTGCTTTAATTGACCACAATCGAAATTCCGTTTTTTATTCAAAAGTTATCATATTGAAGTGGTTGTTTTTGCTAAAGACGTATCATATCTAAATCAAATGTTGTTGGAACTCACTAGAATTGTGTCAATAAGGCGATTCTAATGAATCCCTGAAACATTAGATTTAGTGGTTATGTAACAAGTAATTTCTTCATATTCCACAATGTTTTCCAAAGATCTTCTTTTCTTTGGGGTGTCAAAAGGGTCATGTTGTTGGAATGGGTTAAAGGACCAGTCACCACTTTTTGGTTGTCGCATGAGTGGTCCCTTAACCCATTCCAACACAGCAAAATTTTAGACTGGTCCAAATTGAAAGAAGCTGCAGACGACAATTTCACGTTGATGGAATTTTGAATTTTTTCGTCTTTTTGGATAGAAAACATTGTAGATAATGAAGAAATTGCTTGATACAAGCAATTTCTTCATTTTCCACAATGTTTTCCAAAGCTTTTTTCTCGAGGGGCGTAAAAAGGAGGGATTGAGTTGGAATGGGTTAAAACAAGATTTACTGCATGGCATAAAGGAAGGCTTTGTATATTGTCATAAAATTTCAATGAAATCAACCAAAATAAATATGAAATGAAGGGAAATATATATTTTCAGTGAATTCAAATTTCTGACACTTCTTTTATTTCAGCTTGAAAATTGTCCATTGGACAGGAAAACATTTATAGTAAAACAAGAAGGTGATTTTGTAATAAACCGAGTTATAACCCAGGGAGAAGACATACAGCGATCATCCAAAACTGTGACAGCAGATTTAATGAAAGGATTTATATCAGAAGGTTGGTACTCGTACTTGCTATTAATCTTAACCCATGTCATGCTGTATAAAATCCCTAGTATAATAGCATTAAAATCAAAGGCCTGGGAGCAATGAAAGTACTTGTTGTTCAATAATCACAATTTCTTTTGAAAATCAATTTCATAACTTTACTGGCAGGAAATGTACAAGCAGGAGGTGTAGACCAAGATCAGACTGTGCTTATGTGCAGGCTGATCTTTGTCTATACCTCCTTCTCAAACCGGAAATTTTCTGGCTTCAGCATGACAAGGGTTAATTTTATCCCATTCCATCATAATGCTGATTTTAAATCCTCACAAGAAAATGCCTTAAAAAAACAATGTGGAAAATGGGGAAATTGCTTGTTATAAGCAATTTCTTAATTATTCACGTATTCTTTACCAAAAAAGACAAAGACTTTTAAAATCTCATCAACTGAAAATTGTCATCTTCAACTTCTTTGAAATTGGACTAGTCTATAAAATTTTGTTGAGGGGTAATGTGTTAACTACATGCAACTGACCAGCTGAAAGTCCAGTCAGGGTTAAAATTTCAAAATTGTATAATTAGTTTTAGATTTAATGACTTTTCCTAGGTCCCAAGGAAAAGTGTTAATACCGATCAGCCTTGTAATTCTTTGCAGTCTTACCTAAGTTCAGAAATATGGTTTCCTGAGATGATTCCATAGACTTGCTGTTAATATCCAGCATTGAGAATAATCAAGGGATGCTGTCCACTGAGTGTTCTTGTTTATTTCCAGGTTCAAATTTATTACTACACAGACTGTTGATAGAGAAGGGTGTACCAGATAATTTTCAGTTGATTTCATTTGACTCTGATACCAACCTTTGTCCAGCTATTTATGTAAGTATTTAATAATTTTGTATTTTTTTTAATAATGGCTACTATCACCATGTTGACGATGCTAGTGTTGATGGTAGGGCAAACTTTAACCTTAGACATATCTCTTCTATCAGTGAAGATATTTACTTATTACTTGGCATGTATTTTCACGTTTAAAGGATATAACTAATCTTTGAAGGGAATTCAACTCTAAATCTATTTCGAAATAATAATGCCCTAATCTGACCTTGTTTTTTGTCGAGCCTCCTTGTGCTTATCGAGACTTGCTTGTCACAATGATAATCTCTTATATGTAAATGAGTTAATGTATGTGTCCAAATTTGTCTGAACTCCATCACTTCCAAAATTGTAGATTTGTTTTCAAAATATACTAATCAAAGGTCATGAGTAGTGTTTTATTTGAAAGAAATTGAATAGTGTCAAGGTCATACTTCAAGGTCAAAAGTTTAACTTTGGCCTATCAGAAGCATAAATCCTATATTCATGGATGTATTTCAAAACATAATTGTGTACAGTAGATATGCCATTTGAAGGGATTTCTTGCTTCAATTTTAAGGTAACCTGAGGTAAAATTGAGCTTGTTTTGTGTAGGTAAAATCAAGGTCATAGCTGAAGGTCAAATGTTTGCAGGCTAGACACAAGTTGTCCTTTGACATTTGGTTTTGTTTTCTCTTTCAAACACAAGTAGTAAGTACAGTACCGTAATCTCTTGTTTTGGATTGTATATATGGCATATTAAGTGAAGTGTACTTAAACTATTTAGCTCAAGATCTCTTTAGATACTAAAATACTTGACAGGTTTCAGTGGAGTAAAGTTAAAGCTTGCAAGTGAGGGTAATTAAAAGAGAAATCAACATAATGAGAAAAAAAACAAAAATTGTTTGTGACACAGAATTATCGTCTTACTTAGTCCTAAAATATTTTACCTGCTTACAGGGGATTGTTTAATTTTTCTATAATTGGAAAAAAGAAGCAATTTGGCATTTCATAAAGCTACTTATAGATTAACCAGATTTTGCTAAGTAATGTGGGTTTTATTGCATACTGTTGAAAGTGAGAACATATGACTTGTCCTAACTTTAGCCCTTTCCTGTTCAATCCCTGTTTTTACATCCTTGTTATTTTATAATTGAGAAAACATTGTAGAAAATGAAGAAATTGCTTGTAACAATTATTTCTTCCTTTTCCACGATGTTTTTAGCTCTACTGAATGGTTATTTTCCGAATTAAATTTTCATCTGTAAAACCTTTGAATTTGGACAGGTTTAAAATTTTGAAAAACAGGAAGTGTTAATTGACAGGTTGCTTGCCCCATCCACTGACCTCCAGTGGCCACGCCCAATGACAATGACAGGAAGTTATACTTTGATATTACATGATGCTATTGTGCATTTATATGGCTAGTCACATGAACATAATTTTAGACTTGTTCAAATTGAAAGAAGCTGCTGACGATAATTTCATATTGATGGAATATTAATTTTCTATCTTTTTTGATAGAAAACATCTTTATTTATGAAGAAATAGCTTGATACAAGCATTTTCTTCATTTTTCACAATGTTTTGAAAGCTTATAACTTGAGGGGCAGAAAAAGGAGGGGTTGTTTGGGAATGGGTTTGAAAAAAAGGAAAGACCTGTAGAGGATGTGAACTTTTCATTTGTAACTCACGAGGACATAAAGTGAAAGGGATGAGTTATTGTGAATTTAGCTCCACTGGCTGAAAGCCTGAGAGCTATTGTCATGGTGTGGTGTCTGTCGTGCGTCCGTCCGTCCAGTCTACCATCCGTTCATCAGTAAACTTTTCCTTTGAAAATCTTCTCCTCAGAAAGTACTGAACAGTTTTCAACCAAATTTTACAGTAATGATCCTTGGGTGACCGGATTGGAAGAAAAACATGGCTTTAATGGGCAGGGCTAATTTCAATATATGGTAAAAGCTTTGAAGATCTTCTTGCCAGAAACCAATGGATGGATTTCAACCAAAATTCGCTGAAATGATCCTATGGTGAACCCATACTAGATTCCTTCATATTATTTTGATCGGATGAAAAATGTGGCTTTAATAGGCGAGGCAATTTCCATATATGGTAAAAGCTTTGAAATTCTTCTTCTCAGAAACCATGCAATGGATTTCATCCAAATTTTAGGGGATCTATCCTTGGGTGACCTTTTATCTGAAAATAAAAAAGAATTTGATGATAAAAAATATGGCTTAAATGGGCAGGGCTAATTGCCATATATGGTTTATAATGAAAACTTCGTAAATTTCTCAGAAACCTGTTGATGGATTTCAACCAAATTTCACAGGAATGACTCTCAGATGACTGTTGATTGGTTGAAAAACATGACTATTACGGTGGTGGGTTCAAATTTTTCTGTATAAAATGGTGATTTCTTCTCAGAAACCAGTGGATGGATTTCAACCAAACTTCACAGAAATGTTCCTGCTCTTTCAAAATACTTCAAAGAATTGAAATACATGAAGAACTTTGGTTGCCATGGCAACTGAGTGAAAAAACTTAAAAAGTCTTCTCCTCCCAAACCATAAGGCCCTAGAGCTTATACAGTAAAACTCCTCTAATACAACCACTTGCGGTACTTACTAAAGCTGGTCAAAATAGCAGGGTGGTTGTAATACTGAGGTTTGATCTTTTGTTGTCAAGTAATTCGTGTTTATTTTATCTTCGTTATTTGAACATATAAATACTATACTTACAAAAAATAAAACTATAAAAACACATATTACAGCGGAATCATATGTCATTTTCAAATTTAAATTCTTTGATATGATCTACTTTCTCTCTCCGCGATTTTGATCTGACTCGGAAAACTGACCTCAGATTATTAAAAAACTTCAAAGAATTACCATACTCTGAAAATTAGCCCTTTTCTGTGTGTGATCCCTGATTTTACATAGAATTAAAGATGGATATCTTTGAAAATCTTCTTCTCCCAAATTATAAGGCCTAGAGCTTTTTAATTTTGTATGTATCAATGTCTATTGACCCTTTACCAAAATATTTCTAAGAATTACCGTTTTCTGAAAAATTAGCCAGTTTCTATGTGATCCATGATTTTGCATATGAATAAAGAAGAAAATCTTTGAAAACTGTCTTCTCCCAAATCTTAAGGTATAGAGCTTTAATATTAGGTCTGTATCCAAACCTAATGACCCTTTACCAAAATACTTTGTAGAATTACTGTATTCTGAAAATTAGCCCGTTTCTGTGCAATCAAAGCTTTTAGAAAGGAATAATGAAGGATATCTATGAAAATCTTCTCCTTCTAAACCATTTGGCCAAGAGCTTTGATATTTGGTATAAATCATCATTTATGGACCCTCTACCAAAATACTTCAAAGAATTACTGTACTCTGGAAATTGGCTCTAAATGGTAGGATCTTCAATATACCAAGGATTAAATGAGAAAATCTTTTTAAAATCTTCTGCAAAATAATTAGGTGTAGGGCTTTGATATTTTGTTCTTATCATAAAGCCTTGAGCCATGATACTCAGGGGAGCAATATAGGACCATTATGGTCTTCTTGTTTTGTTACATGTTACTGACCATAATTTTTCCAAATTTGATATTGAAGTGGAATTTACTGTGAGAGGCGATGAGCATGGCTAGAAGAGTCAGTGGACAGGGCAGGCAACTCATAAATTGACAGATCATAGTAAAAAACAGGGAATCAGGCCTGTATTAGCAATAGGATCAAAAAAGTCATATTAACCCTTGTCATGCTGAAACCGGAATACGCCTGCTTTGGCAGGAGGTAAAGACCAGTATCAGCCTGCGCATAATGTGCAGTCTGATCTTAGTCTAAATGTCTTGCTTGGCATTTTAGTTTCAGAGTTTCATGCAAATAAGGATTTTATTCAGCATGACAAGGGTTAAAAGTCTGTTGCAATTAAATTTGGGAAAATTTCAACCTATATCTAACTAGCCTTTGAATGAACTACCTTTTCATTGCAGAAAAAGCTTGAAGAACGTACCCAGACAGTTGACAAAACAGAACTTAAAGTTTTAGGCATAGAAAGAACAATAAACTCAACAGTTGACTTACCAACAACATGGCAATCTTATTTTATGGAAGATGGGTAGGTACATATGTAAAATGGATTATCTTGTTAAAAGGAACTTACTAATAACTCTTTCAATAAATGTTTATACAAGATGTGTGAAGCAAATGATCCCCGTTTAAGCTTATTTTTTATGCCCCCACATCGAAAGATCGGGGGCATATTGTTTTACCCTTGTCCGTCTGTCTGTCTGTCAGTCTGTCTGTCTGCAAAACTTAACCAAAAAACTTTATTACCAGCCTATTCAAGATACAATGCTCATATTTGACATGATGATACATCTTCATAATACACATCTCCTTATGTCAAGGTCATGTGATAAGGTCAAGGTCACATACCAAGGTCAAACATTTAGTCCTGTTATGGGGGCATTGTGTTTCACAAACACATCTTGTTTTAAGTTTGACCTTGAGAGTAGACCATTACCTTGACAGATACCCTTGACCTTGTCATAAGTAGATGTGTAATATGATATGCCTTATTATATCCCCAAAACTATGTTTGGGGGTATATAGGATTCAGCTTGTCGTTTGTCGGTCGGTCCATCTGTCTGTCTGTAGCTTTTTCGTGTCCCCTCAATTTCTCGGTAACCATTGGACAGATTTGATTCAAACTTCACTGATATAATCAGTGTCAAGCAGAGAAGGGCATATTCCATTTTGGTTACAGTCCATTGATTTTTGAAGGAGTTATGGGCCTTTGGTGAAAAAACGTGTCCGCTTAATTTCTCAGCAACTATTGGACAGATTTGATTTAAATTTCACAGAAAGACTTGGTTTAAGTCAGACATGTGCATATCCTATTTTGGTTATGGTCCATTTATGTTTTACTTATTTATGGCCCTTTAATTAAAAAGTCCATTTTTTGTTATGCCCCTTTGGCGGATAGCACTTATAAATGGATAATCGTCGCTGTCGCTTTGCGACAATGTCTAGTAATATATCATTGTAAGATACTGGTCAAGCCTTTGAAAATATTCATATAAATACATGGCTTATATGGATGGGGCTGTAATCCATATATGGTATATAGTGATGGATTTCCACCAAATTTCACAGGAATGATTCTTATTGGTGATTCTTAATCAAATTCTTTCAAAGAATTTGGATTGGATGAAAAATATTGCTTTAATGGGCAGTGCTAATTTTCTTAAATGGAATATAGTGAAATCTTTATAATCTTTTCTCAAAAACCAGTTTATAGATTTAAACCAAAATGCTCAGGAATGATTGATGGTTACTATTTATCAGATTCCACCATACAACTTTGCTGGCTGTAAGAACATGGCTTTAAAATTATATTGATCCTGAGCGACTGCACAGGCTGACTGGGGGTAAAGCTTTTTACTTGAAATCATTCAAGCTGTAGCTATAAGTTTTGGGTCACCAACCAACAATCTACCTTTTATTTTTTGTCCATGACTACATATTTTGCAAATCCATCAGTGATCAATCATTTCATTATATTCTTTCTGTCGAAAGCTTGGCTGTTTTCATAGCAAATTGAGATATCGCTATGGCCAGTTCATCATCAGCATCCGCGTCATCCAAAATCTTAAATATTTTGTCTCTGGTATTCCTGAACACATTCACCTGAAATTCGGAATGTTTGTTTACTACCAATAGAGCTATCCATAGCAACAAGAGGATAACTCTAATTACATTTTTGAGTGAACTATGCTACTTCTTTTAAATTAGAAGTTTATTATTAACCCTTGTCATGCTGTATAAAATCCATTTCGAAATTGTATTAAAATCAAAGGGCTGAAAGCACTGGTAGTACTTGTTGTTCAATAATAAATGTGTCTTTTGAAAATTAATTTATAGACAACTATGGCAAGAAAATAACAAACATGTGGTGTAGACCAAGATCAGACTGCACTCATGTGCAGGCTGATCTTAGTCTACACCTCCTGCCCAAACCGGAATATTCCGGGTTCAGCATGACAAGGGTTAAGCACTATATATTGTGTATGTCCATGCATATGTCTATCCTCATGCTTCTAAATTATCAATCTTCCCCTATGCAACTATAACCACCTTTCTTGGCAGGTCCTTTCCAGGGTTGATTTGTCTTTTTGCCATCACTTATGCCAGATTGACAATCTGGAGATAAATCTGTCTACAAGGAGTCAAATGAGAAGCCAAGTTTATTGTCTCTGAACTCTGCTGACACAAGACTGCAAAAGACACGCCCAACAAAACACCCAACCCTCCAACACACACACATAAAAAGATGGAAACTATATGAGCTATATGTGATAATGAGCTGAACCTTGAGGTCATTGACACATTGACCAAATTTCTTAGAGAGCAAAGATTTTTTTTTTTCAAATTCTGAAAAAGTCTTGTGGTAAAAACTTTTGGTGCATTGGTAGTACCTTATTTAGATCAATATGGTTTCTACAGATTTTTTTTCATCGCAAGTGACTCTGCCAGATTTGATTTTTATCACAACTTGACTTTTATTTTCGCATTTGGTGACAGTGGCAATTGCTTACAAATGCCCTGTTTCTCGGGAATGATCCTTGGCTGACCGATTATGAAAAATAATGAAAAATATGGCTTTTATGGATGGAATTTTTACCAAATATGGTGTATTGTTTAAAGTGAACTTTTGAAAATCTTCTCCTCAGAAACCAATTTTCACTGGACAAATCCCCTGTTGAACATGTATCAACAACTTGAATGAATTTAAATATATAAAAAGTATGCCTTTTCAGGAAAGGGCCAAATTACAGTAAGAGATTGTATCATTATGCAAGAGAGGTCATTATTTTTGCTTGACAGAGTACATTTGTTGATTAAAAGAAAGTTACCTGTACCTCACAATTGAAAAGTCTAACTTGAGTTTCTATTTTTCATACTGGTGGAGTAATTCATTTGTTCTAGTGCGTCTAGTTGAATTACCAAGTCTGGTTGAACTTTGCTGTATACTATTTTATTTTTTTATTGACCTGTTTTACCTGAGTGTCAAATGTAAAATTAAAATTATTAAAATTTAATTTTGCAGGCATCTGACAAACAGAGTTCAAGTGGGATCACCAGTAACAATGAAATTAGCTTTTGTACCACCGTATATCATCAGAGGTAGGAAAAAAGGGGACCTTGACATTACCCACAACTGACAGATCTCTTATCCCACCTACTGATTCCGCAGGCTACACCCACTGACTGCAACAGGATGTTCACGTATTGAACAGCATTCCAAACTTTTCTGGCTGGTTATATGTAATAAAAAAGTAAAATGGTTGGTTGGTGACCTAAACATCATAATTACAGCTTTTTTAAATTCAGGCCAATTTTGTAGTTCAAAGTTCACTTCTAGACTAAATGAATAATTTGATTGGTCGATTGATTCTTCGATTGAGGGCTGCCATCAGTCAATGTCAGACTTGTATATAGAGAAATAACTGAGTTGCCTGGACATCTACTTGGTCTATCTGAAATAGCATAGGTTGGCTTATGTAAGAAATAAGGAGAATATTTCATGTTTTCTTTGAGTTATGAACCTAAAAACTTAATTATTAGCCTTTGTCATGCTGTATAAATTACCTTACTGAATTGCTGTCAAATTAAAGGACTGAAAGCACTGATAGAACTTGTTGTTCAAAAATCAATATTTCTTTTAGAAATCAACCTCATAAACAACTCGAGAAGGAAAAGCATGAGCAGCAGGTGTAGACTAAGATCAGCCTGCACAAACGTGCAGTCTGATCTTAGTCTACACCTCCTGCCAAAACCAGAATATTCCGGGTTCAGCATGATAAGGGTTAAAAATTAACGAATATGCAATGTGGATTCATACATAAGTATGACTAAGATTTTAGGTTCATACTTCAATGAAAACACAAAATATTCTTTACATTTCTTAATAATTCAATTGTTAGTTTCGCCTATCAAAAACGAGCCTTCTGATTGGTCGAAAAATTTAATTCATACCTCCATGAATAAAATTTTGAGCACGCAGTCATTTTGTATGCTTCCGCACAAAATAGTCCCATACAAAAAGGTATCAAAAGAAATAGGGTTTTTTGCTTTTTTTGCTTGATACTATTAAATTATAAGAAATGAAGAGAATATTTTTTGTTTTCATGGAGGTATGAACCGAAAAACCTAATCACACATTGTATGAATCCGCTTCGCGTATTCATACAGTGTGATTAGGTTTTTCGGTTCATACCTCCATGAAAACAAAAAATATTCTCTTCATCTCTTAATAATTTAATGCCATAAAGCAAAACTAAGCAAATATTTTAATAATTCCAAGTAAAATTATATAGACTTACTTTGTGTGTAAGCATAAAAAGTAGGTGAGTGCTCAAAAATTTTGTAACAAAAGTATGAAATTAAAATTTCAGCCAATTTGAACACTGGTATCTTGAAATACAAAACTAAAATTAAATTATAAAACCTTGAGACAGAACCATTTCCCAGTGGGCTTGGTGATAACTGATTAAACTTCACAGTAGTACAGGCTGATGATAGTCTACTAGTGCATTTGTGTTATTGCTTTGAATTTCAAGCTAATGCTAATAACATATTTGGATATCTTTAGTACAGCTATTGTCATGGCCCATACCCATCATGCATATACTTTTTTTCTAAATCTCCTCCTCTGAATGTATGGAATTAATTTCAACAGAATGATCATGGGTGACCCTTTATTTCTTTGATCCAATGAAAAGCATGCCTTTTATGGGCATGGTAAATTTCCATATGAGGTGAAAACCCTCAGAATTAATGGATGGCTTTCTTTTAAAATTCACAATATTGATCCTATGATGTGTTACCCAATTCCTTCAAATGTTTTTTTCAGATGAAAACATATGATGCATATTGAAAACTTTGAAAATATTCTTTCATAATTTTTTCTTACTCTAGTTTACTAAATGATAATTCCGCTTATGTTTCTACAACTATTTCCTTGGATGTTATAAATGAATTGGGATTGCATGGGAATGGGTTAAATCATTTGTCGAATTACTTTTTCCTACTGTATTAATAGATGAAGAACCACCAAAGCCGACATTTGAGAAACAACCTTTAAAATGGGAGGACGATGCTCAGTTATACTCACAGTTCTTGGACAGAAAGGTAAAGAAGATTGTATATTTAACCAATTACCAGACAACAAAAATTAGACTGGTCCAAATTCAAAGAAGTTGCAGATGACAATTATAAGTCATTGAACTTTTTAAAATCTTTTTTGCATAATTTGGAGTTTGCCCTTTGTTGTTTTAAAGACTATGATTTTTGTCCGGTGCATATCTCTGAAAGTATAATTCCTATTAACTTAAAACTTCATAGGTGTATAGATCTCATTGACAAGAAGTGCAGTGCACAAAAACCACAACTCTTGCTTGCATAATTTTGGAGTTATTGCCGTTTGTTGTTTAAAAGACTTAGATTTTGTCCTGAGCCTATCTCTGTAATTATAATAGCTGTTTTCAAACTCATTGAGAAGAATGCAGTGCACAAGAAGCCTAAATCTAACTGGCTTCAGTTTACTATCAAGCTTTAATGGCGGGGATGGCCATGTCCGACATGGCTCTTGTTTCAAGCTGAAGTCATGATGTTGAGGTCACAAACCAAACATTTTAACATTTTACTCTTTGGTAATTGGTTACAAGCCATAAATTTGGGAAAAGATGCCTTTCGGATCTTAGCTGAATTTTTCTATCTGAGTTCTGATCTGTAAATTAACCTTTTTCCATACGACGAAAATGTAGACTAGTCTAAATTGAAAGATGTTGCAGACTCCAATTTCAAATTGTTGAAATTGAGATATATTTTACCTTTTAGAATAGAAAACAGTATATACTGTAACATGCAGAGCTAGTAATTAAAGCGGAGGCAGCCATATCCCAGTGGTATTGCTTAGGACTCCTTGTCAAAGGGTCCCATGATTGATACCCTTCTTCAGTGAATATCCTTTCCGGCATTAGCCTCCCACCAAATGGAGGCTTAGAAAGGATGTTGTAGTAGTACTGGTATGAGAAATACCAGGAATCCGTGGTAAGGTGCTCCAACCACCATGACATGACTGAAAAACTTTTAAAAGTGTCATTAAACCCCATTCAACTAATCAGTCATAGATAAAGCCTGTCCATTTAGAGTAAAGGATCCTCAACCCTAAAAGGGTCAACTCTGTCTTATAAGACTACCATTAGTCCTAATACTCTCTGGAGGTTTCTAATTTACATCTCACCACAAACTCTTCCCCTGAAACACCACATTACTCTCCTCTCTGAAAAGGCTCATTCAAAGTTTTTGGCCTGGGAGATCTGTGGATAAGGCAAATGGGTCTGGCAGTTGTCATTATCTCTGGTTATGAAATACAAATGTTGAAATAGCATGATTTGTAAATAGGCACCCTGCAAAAACATTTTTGTGCAAGAACAAAGTGAGAGAATTTATAAAACAAAAATATGAAATAAATGAATTAAAAAAATCATATAGAAAAAAAAATCAGAATATCAAAGCATCTACTACTGTAGAAAATATTAATTTAAAAGAAGGTACTACTTGTGACAGAAATTTCTTTCTTCCTGCATTACTTTTATAAGCATGTCATGAACACGCAAAAGACGTATTGAGTTACCTCTTGTCTGAGTTTGTGTGTGGATGATTGATGGGGTAGGTGATGTTTGTCCATTTCTTGTAAAGAGCATATCTCTTTTATACTTATTAATGGATTTCAAAATAACTTTGCACAGATGTTCCCCTTGATAAGTACTAGTCTCATGTGTAAAGTTTTCTTGAATAGTTCAAAATTCAAGATCACAGCTAAAAGTCATGTAATAAGCACTTAGGTCGGGACATGAGTGTCTGATACATCTTTTTGTTTCTTCAAACAATAGCTTATAGATATGAGAACATATGATTGAAAAAGAATAGATCGAGCCATAACAAGATTACACAATTTTAGTAAAAAACTAGATCAAGGTCAAATCTTATAAAACCTTGTGGCCAAATTTTTGTCTCAAATGTCTTGATATTATTTCAGAATGTTTGCATCCATGAATTCTTGGTCAGAATTTATATTTGATCATATGGACTCAAAAACTTTGTCACTAGATTAACATCAAGAAATGATGGTGTACTATCTAGAGGCCACATATTTGGTGTGATTTCCTTCATATTGGGTCAATATGTGTGTCTCCATATCTTAGCAAGGGGCACAAAAATTCTGAATCTTTTTAAGGATGTGTTTTCGATTCTGATTTCTTATACAAGATATTGTTCACAAGTGACTTGACCAAAATAAAGTTACTGGCCCTTTGATTACTTTTACAGTCATTGACTCAGGTGAGGGCTATAGGTCCAATAGCCCTCTTGTTTATCTTTACTAATGAAAAAAAAATTTTGCAGGAGGAGCTAAAAGCTGACCACTCAAAGTACATGCGACAGCATCCAGAATTGAAAGCGTTACTCGCAGACTATATGCAGTTTTTGTTGCTACGGAAACCTGATGATGTCATTGCATTCTCTGCAGAATACTTTGCTTCATTTTCAACAACAATGCCATCCCCGACACCTTATTTGGCTTCAAATAACCCCACCCCATTTCCAAATAGCCGTACAAACAGTAAAATAGATCAACTGCGAGCTCCGACTCGATAACTTTTTACGTTTAAAAGGGTTGTGTATATTTATTTCCAAAGTGATTTGAATACTGTTATCAGTGTTATACAAAAATAGAATAAATATTTATAACATATTGTTGTGGAATTTACAAAAATCTATCTGTTTACATGATTTATCCAGAAAAAACGGGCTGGGCATTTTGGCCATTCCAATCTGATTAAAATCAGATCCAGCTAAATAACTTATTGCTACTCCCCTATCTAACAGTAAGATAATATTGTTGATTTGTAGAGATGATTTTAATGAGATTGTGCTCTGTCCTTTTACAAAAAAGGATTATTTTTAGGATAGATTTTGAAGAACTAGTAAAAAATCAATGAAGATTTCCCTATAGAAATATTAGATGAATAACATGGGAAAAGGAGAAATTGCATTTTACAAACAATTTCTCCTTTTCACACAAAATTATTAATGTTATTTGGCCTTCACTTTCTAATTTGTATAACTTTTGAAATGTTGTCTGAAACTTCTTCCAATTTGGGTAAAATTTTGTTGTCTGGTAATGGGCTAACCCTTGTCATGCTGAAGCTGGAATATTCCAGTTCTAGCAGGAGATATAGACAAAGATCAGACTGCATATATGTGCATCCTGATCTTAGTACTAACCTCCAGTCTGTCCTTTTTAAACCAGAGTTGTCTATGAAATTAATTTTCAAAAGAAGTATTGACAATTGAACAAGTGCTTCCAGTGCTATCAGCCCTTTGATTTTTATACAATTCTGAAAAGGATTGTATTCAGCATGACAAGGGTTAAAAATAACTCTAAAAGTATGGATATCTCGGATCTGTGAAGAGGATCGATCACTGTCAGTTTGTACATCACATAGGCTGAACAGCATTATGACTTTTTGATAACCCATTTTATTGATGTTAATTGGTCATTTCATTTGACTTTGTTTTAAGCCATTAATAAAATAAATACAAACTTAGAACACTTAGACTGATCTCTTCTTTGAAATAATTGTTACGGTTTTAAGCGGGACATGACTGGTCCCTCTTTCATAAATCATAAACCCTGATCATGCTTTATAGAATCCCCTAAGGAATTGCATTAAAAATCAAAGGGCTGAAAGCACTGAAAGTACTTGTTGTGCTATGTCACTATTTCTTTTGAAAATCAATTTCATAAACAAATCTGGCAGGAAAAGTACAAACAGGAGGTTTAGACCAAAATCAGACTGCTTTTATGTGCAGGCTGAACTTTGTCTATATCTCCTGCCCAAACGGGAATATTCTGGGTTCAGCATGACAGGGTTTGATATGTTACCAAGCAATCACATAATATGAGTTGCAGAGAGAAAAAGGGCATTGAAAATGATTTTTGAAAATGAGAAATTGCTTGCAAGTAGGAATTTTTCCTTTCATTATAGTAATTTTTACCCTAAATGGAACTTATATTTATGCCCCATGAAAGAATTTCAGGTGTGTATAATTGGCAGGCTGTACATTCATCTGCCCATATTCAGTCAAGAGTGATTTCTTTACAACAAGGAGGCAAAATGCAATGAAACTTCTTATATGAACTTAATGCTGTTGCACAAAAAACATGTTTTCAATTTTTAGCTTGGCTATTTTCGGAGAAAACCCGAGGTATTGTGATAGCCTTCGTGTTGTTGTTGTTGTTGACATTGTGTGAAAACTTTTACATTTAATGATATCTCTGGTTCTACTGAAGATTATTACTAGAAACTTGGCACACTTTTTCACTATCAAAAGAGCACCTATACTATCAAGGGGGATAACTCTAGATGCATTTTGCCCACTATCTAGCACCCAACAGCCGAGCGTAGGCATCTGTAGGCGATGCTCTTGTATTATTCCTGTACAATTTGAGTTTTCATAAAAATCTCCTCTTCATGGTGCTAAATATTAGAGAGACTTCATGTTTAGCTGTACAGCCAGCCAATGTGCATTTCCTTTGTTAAGTAAGTGAAACACGCAAAAAAGGGCTTAATACCTTGTTACTTTTTGAGTATTTGCACACTAAAATTTTCCTTCAAGAAATTTCAAGACACAGTGCTCAATATTCACAATATGAAATTTTATAGAAATAAACCTTTGGATGACCCTTTATCTGATGTCTTAAAAGAATTATGATGGAATAAAAAAAAACACATGGCTTTTGTGGATGGGACTCGTTTCCAGATATAGTGAAGACTTGAAATAAAACAGTAGATGGATTTAACCAAAGTCAAAAGAATTATGTTTCATCAGGTTGCATCTAATAATTTTGATCAGATTAAAAACATTAATTTTAAGGGCAGGAATAGTGTCCATAAATGGTATATGGTGAAAAATGAAAATCTTCACAAAGAAACAATTCATAGATGTCAACCAATTTCTCTTCTCAAAAACCACCAACTGGAATTTTATCAAATTTCAAAGAAATGGTCCGTAGGTGACCCTTTGCCAGATGCAATGAAAAAATGTGATTAGCTTATTTCCATATATGGTATAAAACTGGAACTCTTTACAAAATGATACTTCATATAGTTAAAACAATTTTCAATGAAATGATTCCCTGGCCAATCCTTTCTCAGTTTCTTGAAAAATAATTGTGTTGAAATACGTGGCTTTTATGAGTGTACCATATATTCTTATCAATTAGGGATGTAAATGCTGCAGTAATAAGTGATGAATGACAGTAGCATTATCCCTCTTCAAACTTGGAATTACCCATGTCCATCTTTCCAAAATTTCTGCTCCACTGGTTGAAATCCAACAAGCTATTGTCATGGCGTTGTGTCCATCGTGCATCTGTCCTCCGGTAAACTTTTACTTTAGAATTTCTCCTCAGAAAGTACTGAACAGAATTTAACCAAATTTCACAGAAATGATCCTTGAGGACCCTTCATCAGATTCCTTCAAAGAATTTTGATCGAATAAAAAACATGGCTTTAATAGGCGGGGCTAATTTCCATATATGGTGAAAGCTTTATAAATCCTCTTCTCTCAAACCTTTTGATGGATTTCAATCAAATTTTAAGGGAATGATCCATGAAACTCAAGCAACTATTTTTAGCACACCTGAGCACGAAGTGCTCATGGTGAGGTATTTTGATCGTCCTGCGTGCGTCGTCCGTCGTGTGTCAACAATCTTAAAATAACATCTCCTCCAAGACTAGTGGGCGGATTTTAACCAAATTTGGCAATGACCTCTTTCAGAATTGCTAAAATCATCACCCTCGGGTACCCAGGGGTAGCGCCCCAGGGGGGGGGGGGGCTTACATAGAAATAAAGAAGGATTTTTAAAATGACATCTCCTACTAAGCCGCTTGGCATTTTCAACCAAATTTGGCAGACATGTTCCTTGGGTGATGCCATTTAGAAATTGAAATTGAAAGAATTAAAATCCATTAAAAACTGGTTGCCAAAAACAAAACAGAAATTTTAATGAAAACTTAAAAAATTAGCTTCTCAGGTAACCAGGGGTGGAGCCCCAGGGGGGGATGCTAATATAGAAATAAAGAAGGATTTTTAAAACGACATCTCCTCCCAAACTGCTTGGTGGATTTTAATCAAATTTGGCAGGAATGTTCCTTGGGTGAGCTGAAATTTACTGAAAACTTTAAAAATTATCTCCACCCAACCCAGAAGGTGAAGAGCCTTGATGTTTGGCATGAAGTGTCAGTACAATTACCTACTTCAGAATTGCTAAAACCACCACCCTCGGGTACCTAGGGGTGGAGCCAAAGCGGGGTTGGGGCTTATATAGAAATTAAAGAAGAGTTTTTAAAATGACATCTCTTCCCAAACTGCTGGGCTGATTTCAACCAAATTTGGCAGGAATGTTCCTTGGGTGATGCCCTTTAAATATTGCTAAAAGAATTGAAATCCGTTTAAAAGTCTGGTTGCCATGGCAACAAAACTTGAATTTAAATAAATACTTTAGGAATTATCTCCTCCTTACCCAGAGGGCCTAGAGTCGTGATATTTTGCATGAAGCATCAGTACATTGACCTCTTTCAGAATTACTCAAATCACCAACCTCAGGCCCAGGGGGCAGAGCCCCAGGGGTGGGTAGGGCTTATATAGAAATAAAGAAGGATTTTTAAAACGACATCTCCTCCCAAACCACTGTGCTGATTACAACTAAAGAATTTAATCAGTTGAAATATCTGATTGCTATGACAACAAGAGTAAATTTTAAAAAAAAAGATGGAAAAAAAAACCATCTCCTCCTGACCCAGAAGTTGAAGAATCTTGGATTTTGCATGAAGCATCAGTACATTGACCTCTTTCAAAATTGATAAAATTTTAGAGCCACAGGGCGACTAGGCTTAACCCATTCCCACACAACAAAATTTCAGACTGGTCCAAATTGAAAGAATCAGAAGACGAAAATTTCAAGTTGATGGAATTTTTAATTCTTTCATCTTTTTGGACAGAAAATATTATGGATAATGAAGAAATTGCATGATATAAGCAATTTCTTTATTTTCCACAATATTTTCCAAAGCTTATTTCTTTAGATGCGTAAAAAGGAGGGATTATGTGGGAATGGTTTAAATAGAAATAAACAAGGCAACCCTTTCAAAACTATTTTGCCAATTTAAATCAAATTGGGCTTGTTGATTTTAGTTAAATGTTAAAGGAGGTTTTCTCCCGACCCAGTTTGTATTAGGCCTTGGAGAAAAAAAGAGCCTTATCTCAGGTGAGCGCCAGGGCCACTGGCCCTCTTGTTTCTCTTTTTACCATTCTTGGCACAATTTATATCCCTCTTGAAATTGTTACCTATTTTGTAAAAGTTTTAATGCAAACAATGAGGAAAAAGGAAAAAAGGCTGATTACCCCATATACCTAAGAAGATAGTGAAGCATCTTATGAGCTTGAGGGTCCTACAATGTTCACTTAAGTCTCATTGACTAAAGAGATAACACAATGGCGAAATTGAAAGAGCTGCTACATACCAGATATCAATGCTCTGAACCTTCTAGCTTCGGAGAGGAATTCTTAAGATTCCTTCTTTGTTAAGTGTAAAATAAGGGAGCCCTCACAGAGCCAAGACTCATCAAGGGGCACCAAATTAAAAATATTACGGAGATGCATAAGAATTCCCTTTTATACCAATATAAATTCTGTAGGCCTTAATGTTTCCGAAAAGAAAGATTTTGAACATTTCATTCTTGTTTCTATGTAATACAGGGTACGTTCATGTAGAACCATAGTATGACCCCTGGGACATACTATGAAGAAACTTGGTCGAGGTTCACGGGCGAATACCACATCTCAATGCCTTTGGTTTGAGAGAAGATTTCCAAAGGTTTCATTCTTCGTTTCAATATATAATGAGATGAGCCCGGGCAAAGTCAAAATGTCACATTAACAAACTTGGAAGGGATCACATATACAAACTACCACATCTTCAGGTATTTTTGTTGCAGAGAAGATTTTTAAAGGTTTTCTTCTTTGTTTCTTGGTAAAATAAGATGAACTCAGGCAGAGCCTAAATACGACAGAAGGTTCATCTTGGCAGAGATACAAATTCAACCTTATAAGTATTCTACAAACCACGTCTTTGTCTTACTGTTCTACAAATTAGAAGGAAAATAAACAACAAAAAATAGAAAAGGGTCTAGGCGTAGTATCAAAGGCTTAGATAAACATGTAATCCCATTAGATTACAAGCCGCCGTCATAGCGCAGTTGGTAGCGCGTCGGACTGTCAATCTAGAGGTCCCGGGTTCGATCCCCGACGGCGGCACTCATCCTTTCCGACTATTTGTCTCTCACCAATGGGTTGATAATCGTAGACCTATGTGGGATAGCAGCTGGAGGCTAGGAAAGGGTGTAATGGTAGTACTGGTGTGAGAAATACCAGGATTCCATTGCACCAGCCGCCGCGATATAACTGAAAGATTGTTGAAAGCGGCGTAAAACCCCATTCAAACAAACAAACCATTAGATTACAAAAACACAACAATTTTGACCAAACAGAAAATGTAAAGTGCTATAAGTTCTCCTCGGCCTGTACACCCTAATAGAAACGCAAAGTAAACGCTTTTCCGATCTATTTCAAGGGCTAAAGGATGTTGCAGAAATCCATGGGTGCCCCTGGCTATGAGCGAGTAACCATTGAACCAATCTCATCTAAATCCTTTCTACGAAGCCTCCGTTACGCAGGGACGTAGCAACGGTGTATTATGGTGGATCTGATTTTTATCAACTTACCAGTTAACGGACCCCTTTTAATAACGTTGATGCGAAGTAACGTCGGCAAGATAATTGACCAATCGCTGGCCCAATCCACTTACAATGTAAGCCCCACCAATTGACCCCTACAGGAAGACCCGCTTCGATTTTGAATGGCGTTGTTTCCCGAAATCTTTTGCCACTAGTATGTAACAAATCATAGGATAGTTGGTTAGCGACATAAATGTCGTAACTACAGCTTGAATAAGCTGTAGTTACGACGTTTAAATCGACGAACCAACAAAAAGTATAACAAAACTTGGCGGCAAATGTCGGAGTTTAAAAATCATTTCTAGTCTATATGAGTGGTTTCATTGGTCGACTTATTTGATTGACAGCTGCGATTGGTCAATTGACGGACCTCTGACTACGCCAACTGAGCTCCGACAGGGTGTTTCACTTCGTTATTTTGCAAATTTTATGGCCAGTAATATATAACAAAACAGTAAAATGGTTGGTTGACAACATAAACGTAGTAACTACAGCTTGGGTAAGCTGTAGTTACGCCGTTTAGGTCAGCACACCAACAAAAATTGTTTCACATAAATGTCGTACAATGTCGGAGTTCAAAGTTCACCACTGGGTAAAATGATATATTTGATTGATCGATTAATGCTTTGATTGACCCACGCTATCCGTCAATCCAAACTTGTGATGGGAGGGGAAATTAAATCTATCGTGAAACTCTTCAAAGTCATTCTAAACAGAAATCAAAGTACTGAAAGTACTGTGATCTAGCAAAGCATTGCTTTGTAAAGTGATCTTCTTTGTCAAAGGTTATCATGATAAATGAACGAGGTTAAAGTAACCAAGGAGTTAACCCATTCCCACACGATCCCTCCCTTTTTACGCCCCTTAGGAAAATAGTTCTGGAAAACTATGTGGAAAATGAATAAATTGCTTGTTACAAGCAATTCATTTTATGTTGTTTTCTATCTGAAAAGATGAATATTTCGAAAAGTTTTCAACAATTCGAAATTGTCGTCTGTAACTTCTTTGGAAAAACTGATCAGACTCATTTTTTACACGATATGCACAGCTAGGTGAGCTAAAAATATATAGGAGATATACATGCAGGCAGAGTTTGCAATATTCCTGAAATACATAAGAACTACTTTTTACGATGTATGCATTCAATGAATTTAGTGGTTAAGCCTCCAGTGGCAGTTTGCACTCGTTGAACTCTGACAAGACCTCTATTTTTTGTCTGTTAAATTAGGCTTCCAAAGCTGACGCTTTACTAGCTAAAAATGGTTGTAGGAGAGATCAATCTAGTCCATTCTTTATCTGGCTACTAATTTGGGTTAAACTCAGTGTTCTAAAATCATTTGTAAGCCTATGATTTCTATGAATCCATCCATTTCCATTGGTGAGGCTGTTTAGTATTACTTGGATTTAAATACAAATCTTTTCAAAGTCATAAATGAAATCAGTATTTCATTTGATCTTATTTGGTGTTTAAAACGCCATCCGTTGTTTAAATGCCAAAAAGTTTGAGAAAGTGCACACTTACTGTTTGGTACACAGAAATCCTTTTAGACTGAATCCTTTCTCAGACGACGAAATTTTAGACTGGTCTGAATTAAAAGCTTTTACAGACGGCAAATTCAAGTTGGTGGAATTTTGGATATCTCTGTCTTTCTCGTTAGAAAAGAATGTGGAAAATCACGAAATTGCTTGTGAAAAAAAAAGAGAAAAAAAAGAAATTGCTTCTTTTTTCCTTTAAAAGGGAGGGATTGAGTTGGGAAGGTTAACAATGACCCTCGATATCTTTGATTCTGTATCCTTTGTTAGGTCTGAGAAATATTTTTATACAGATTCGTAGCCATGAATAAAATGAGCTTAGGTTTATATAAACAACATGTAGAGTTAGTTAAAAATCACTTTTTCACAATATTGTAAAAGAATACATGGTAAGACAGCTCATTTTGTGCAGTTTAATGTGTATGAATATGCGAACTCCAACCTATCTAAATTAGAACTGTTTTATACACCAACGCATTATCAGATGACAAAATTTTAGACCTGTCGTAACAAGTAAATTCTCTTACAAGATGTTTTCCAAAGCCTTTTTCTTGAGGGACGTAACAATAATCAGACTGTTTTGGTGTTATCAAAATACTAGAATTTTCCAATGTAATTATTAGTTACAAGGTTCTTACCGAGGTATATGACGCTTTATTCTCTGCTTGAGAAAATGATGTCACCAGAGCTTAACTTCGTTTTCCCAAGCCGGGAATAAATCGTTATATATCCCTGCAAGAAACTGCACGACGAATTTAATGTACTAAAAAGTTTGAAACTAAATTTCCATTGCGTTACCCATAGTTATAGGGATTACATAGACAATAATTCAAACCAAAAAGGCGCATCTTATTTAAGTTAGTAACGTCGTGTATTCCACGAAGTAAATTGTTAGTTTTTGGAATGAAAAAAGCGTGGACTAACACGAAAGCTAATCATTTTTATTTGTGTTGAAAAGCTGCTTGTACTTCGGGAATGATTTAAATTGTTTTGGCTAAAGCATGTCTATTAATGAGATTAATGGAGCTGTAAAGTCACACTTGCGATCACTACTGCCCGAAGTTCACTGCATTAGTGAGATACCTGGGTTCAAGTCCAAGCAGAGAGGTTTTACAAGTTTGAGGATCAGCATGTTTAAAAAGATTATAAAGATAATTCAGATTTAAAAACAGTTTGACGGAATTTTGTCAGCGATCTTCTGTCATCTGCAAATTCTGTAAACAAATATGATTCTTGTGACATTGGACCTTCAATTATCAACGTATACCACACACATGTAAAACGCACATGATGGCAAAAATACAAAATTCAACGGACATATCAACGATAACTCGCCCTACTGTGTGAAAACTCAGTTTTTTGCAACTAAGGAAGCGAGAGTCGACTGGCCGCCATTATAAATTTTGTTCATATCGCCGGCGAGACTCCTTATGTGGAAAATACGTGATGTCTTACCGCAGTACATATGTCTTTTAAGCCAATAAAATTGTGACAATAGTCTTTGTGATGTATAATAAAAAGTAACGTCATTTAGGCATGCTTTCAGGTTAAGGGACCGGTTATATCGCATTGTAGGGCCTTCGAATATAGTAAAGCCTGAAGAAGAACAGCTACAATTGCAACTGTTCGTCTTGTGACCATTCGTCTTGTTGTGTCTGTTCGTCCTCTTGTGGTTGTTCGTCTTGTTGTGGCTGTTCGTTTTGTTGCGACTGTTCGTCTTCTAGTGGCTCTCTTTCCTCTTGTGTATGTTCGTCTTCTTGTGACTGTTCGTCTTCTTGCGACTGTTCGTCTTGTGACTGTTCGTCTTGTTGTGACTGTTCGTCTTCTTGTGACTGTTTGTCTTCTTGTGACTGTTCGTCTTGTTGTGACTGTTCGTCTTGTGACTGTTCGTCTTGTTGTGACTGTTCGTCTTGTGACTGTTCGTCTTGTGACTGTTCGTCTTGTTGTGACTGTTCGTCTTGTGACTGTTCGTCTTCTAGTGGCTCTCTTTCCTCTTGTGTCTGTTCGTCTTCTTGTGACTGTTCGTCTTCTTGTGACTGTTCGTCTTCTGGCGACTGTTCGTCTTGCGACTGTTCGTCTTGTGACTGTTCGTCTTGTGACTGTTCGTGTTGTGACTGTTCGTCTTGTTGTGACTGTTCGTCTTCTTGTGACTGTTTGTCTTCTTGTAACTGTTCGTCTTGTTGTGACTGTTCGTCTTCTTGTGACTGTTCGTCTTGTGACTGTTCGTCTTGTGACTGTTCGTCTTGTTGTGACTGTTCGTCTCGTGACTGTTCGTCTTCTTGTGACTGTTCGTCTTGTTGTGACTGTTCGTCTTCTTGTGATTCTCCTTCCTCTTGTGTCTGTTCGCCCTCTGGTCGTGATGTTGCTTTGGTGACAGGCGGTACTTCTGTTTGATGGACGGGCGGCTTAGGTCTTTGTTCTGGTCCCGTTAGTGTTTTGCGATGATATACTTCAAGTTTAAAAAATATGATTAGAGAAATTAACCAGTTACCACACAATGGTACTTTTTGACGTCTACCAAAAAAAAAAAGCTTTCGGAAACGGAAGAAATTCCTTCTTACAAGCAGTTTCTTCATTAAACGAAAGTTTTCTATTAAAAAATAAAAAAAAAATATAAATCAAATAAATTTACAATTTAATAAACTAAAATTTGTCGTCTAAAACAACCTTAAATTTGAACGAGTCTAAGATTTTGTCGTTTTTCAATGGATCAAATCTTAGAAAATTCATCAGTGCCTGTTTTTTTAAAATTTATAAAATCAAAATAATTAAGTACAGTAAAGACCCATAATCTTCAAACATGGGATGTCATGGGTTCGATCCCCGGCGGCGGCACATATTCTTTCCGACATTTGTCTCTCACCAATGGGTGGATAATCGTAAACCTATGTGGGATAGCAGCTGGAGGCTAGAAAAGGATGTAGTGGTAGTACTGGTGTGAGAAATACCAGGAATCCATTGTTAGGTGCTCCAGCCGCCGCGATATGAATGAAATACTGTTAAAAGTGGCGTCAAACCCCATTCAATCAACCAATCATTAATTACAGTAAAATACTCTTAAAGCATTACCAAAAAAACTCAATTTTAGACTGGTCCAAATTTGAAGAGGTTGCAGCTTACAATTTTAAGCTTGTACAAATTCATATTGTTCCCATAAAAGTAATTTCATGTAGCGTGAAAAAATACGAAATTTCGTGTGAATTTGAAAAAACGGTGTGGCCTTGATTAAACTGATTTCAATGGTACGATGTTTTTATTTTTTGATTTTGTAAGAAGAGTTATGGCTTTACCGATATTCGATTATTAAGTTTTATTTGTTCGCAAACTCAGTGTCTGAATATCCGGTGTCAATGTAAATTGTAATGAGTTATAAAAGCGGCATACTCAGAGTACAGGTTGGAACAGTATCATGCCATTGCCCACTCTCCAGACAATTGATAACAGAGGATCCATCCAGCTTGTAACCATCGTTACAGGCGAATGAGGTCCGCTTTCCTATTCTGACGTCATTTCCGTAAACTTTTCCGTGGTTAATCTCAACTATTCTCATACATTCTGTAAACGAAATCACGATTGATCAATGTTTTGAAGAAAATATAGGTAAACTTAGGCCGTTACCATAGCGCAGTTGGTAGCGCGTTGGACTCTCAACCATGAGGTCCCGAGTTCGATCCCCGGTCGCGGCACATATCCTTTCCGACATTTATCTCCCACCATTGGGTAGATAAACGTAAACCTACGTGGGATAGCAGGTGGAGGCTCGGAGAGTTTTAGTGGTAGCACTGGTGTGAGAAATATAAGTAATCCATTGTTACGTGTTCCAGCGATATGACTGAAAACTGTTAAATAGTGGCGTTATGTCTCATTCAAATGACCAAAAGGTTTACTCGGCTCCAATGTCTAAAATTCCTTTTATTTCGATTTGACGATAAAAACACAATTCAGCCTGTTACCGAGTAGACGGGTCCGGATATATGAGACTACAGCTTGAGAGACTGTCATGATGTGGTAATGTGTAGAAACCAGCTTTGAGATGACGATAAACGAAGGCCCATCAACAATTTCGTAAACGCCCCTTACCAAGTCGATGTATTGTAACGACAATCGTCAACCAGCAACTGAGATTTAAATAAGTAGAACCCGGAAGTTGATATGTCTACATTCTAATTTTCAAAATCTTCTATTTTCGTTTTGCATCTATTTTATTGTTATTGAGTAAAAGCTGTAAATCCCACAAAAATCGCGTTTGCTTGATGCCTACGATTCCCCCTAATCGCTCTAGAATGTTTTAAAGCACTGAGCGGCGTGATTATTGTAAAAATGCTGAGCCATATTTTTAAACATTGCCTATCTATGGTCACATGACTACCACATGTCACTTGAGATCACGTGATTACCAAACACGGAACGGCGAATCACAAAAAACAAATTATTGCGCTGATTATTACCTTATTTTTTCAATAATGTAAGCAAACTAAAGCATGTTTAGAAATCTCTAAACGAATTTTATATCATCCTTTACATGTGCCATATTATTGTCTTCGGCTACAACTAACTGATTGTTCGTGGCAAGTTGAGATTATAAGTAACCCGAGGTGTATTCGTATCTAAGAGATCGCGTTATATGTGTAATCAAAAACCCGAAATGAAATAGTCTTGTGTTCATTTTGCGGTTTTGTTAAATCTAATATGGAATTGCTCCGCATTCCAACTTAACTAGAAATTTGGTGAAGTCATCTTCGAACGTATTCGAGATATTGAGATATTCGAGATATGATCTCTGCGCGAAAGAAAATTTGATATTTCACCTGACCTTCGGTCTCGTGAAATATTTTCATCGCGGCTCAACTCCAATACAAGCATTTGTATCAATATTCCTTAATTGTTGGCCAAGGAAAAGTAAGTGATCTCTGTACACGTTGTTTGCTCAGAGTCATTGGTAGTGTATTTGGATTAGAATGATACATGTTTTTAGCAACGATACCGTTTTTTATTATACACCTATAAATAATTCTAGTAAAATATATACATTCCACTCAAACAAATCTGAAATGTCAGAGAAAAATATCTATGGATATCTGATGGTATCGGATACGGTTCCATGAAGGAAGTCTAAGATGACGTAAACTGCATTCTGTAAAAGACACTATGATGAGAATAAATGTATTCAGAATGGTTAAGAACATGTGAAATACTTTTTTACTACTTTATTGAATTGATTTTTTTCTCATAGAAATGAAGGGATATAATGAATGGAATATTACGTTACGATAGTGATACAAGATCTTGTATTTGCTTCTCGCTGCAGAGAAAAATTTTGATATTCAACTCGACCTTCGGTCTCGTGAAGTTTCAAAATGATCCTCCACTGCTCAAAACAAGTACAAGATCCTGTATCACTATATTAACATAATATTATTGTATTATATGCCTATAAATATTTCCAGTAAAATACATTTTTCCGACCAGGCAAAATCGGACACGTCAGGAAAAAATCCGTATCCGATAATGTCAAATACGGTTCCATAAAAGGCGGTCTAAGATGACGTCATAATTCCAATAATCATATTCCAAATGTTGGAGGAGGTCTCGATGGTCGAATGGTACATAAGGTCACGGGTTCGAGCCGAAACGTCACCATGGTGTGTTCATTTAATACATGAACATTGTGTGGCATTTATGCCAAGCCATTTATTTTTTACTTTGTTTTTTTTTTTAATTAAACGCCGTTACCACAGCTTTTTTAGCTGTAGTTACAACGTTTAGTTCGACATCCAACCTTTTTTTCTTGTTTTATTTCATGTTTCTGGCTATATGAAATTAGCAAAAAGCTTACGTCTGGTCAGGAGGCGTGACCAGCGAACTACCAGGTCTAATAGACACAATTAGAAAAGACGTAAGATGTGATACAATACCCACCGTTATTTGTACATGATGGCTTGCTGTTGAGAACTTCACACTTCTGGTTGTTATTCGGACAAACTGTAGACTCGCAGCCTTCCACAGTTTTCTATTATCAAAAATGAAGTGAAGGAAATGAACAGTAAGAGACGAGGCTATCCGACTATGCCTTAATCGAGTATGGTATAAACAAAAACTCGCTATTTTTTAATTTCAAAGAACAATGTCTTAACCCCTTTACCACACAAAATTTTTTTACACCGGTCGAAATTGAGAGAAAATGCAGATGACATATTTTAGTGAATAAAATTTTGGGTTCTTTTACTTTTTGAGTAGATAACATTGTGGAAACTGAAGAAATTGCTTGCAGCAAGCAAATTCTTCATTTTTCCTAATGTTTTCCAAAGCTTTGTTTTCTCAGGGGGCGTCAAAAAGCGTCATTGTTGGGCAATGGGTTTAAGTGAAGAAAAACGTTTGTAGGATTAACGGAATGCTGGCTGCGCCAAATAGGCTGCCACTTCGATATTAAACGGCGTTATAAATGATTTGATTGGTCGATTGGTTCATTGAATGACATCCGGGATCCATTAATTATTCTAAGAAAAAACATGCGCCTTGTTTGACAAAAAAAAAATGTGTTGGATTATAATAGGACACACCTACATAGAGTTCTCTGATGAACATACATGATTATGATCGGACACACCTACATAGAGTTCTCTGATGAACATACATGATTATGATCGGACACACCTACATATAGTTCTCTGATGAACATACATGTTTATGACCGGACACACCTACATAGAGTTCTCTGATGAACATACATGATTATTATCGGACACACGTACATAGAGTTCTCTGGTGAACATACATGATTATGATCGGACACACCTACATAGAGTTCTCTGATGAACATACATGATTATGATAGGACACACCTACATAGAGTTCTCTGGTGAACATACATGATTATGATGGGACACACGTACATATAGTTCTCTGATGAACATACATGATTATGATTGGACACACCTACATAGAGTTCTTTGATGAACATACATGATTATGATCGGACATACCTACATAGAGTTCTCTGATGAATATACATGATTATGATCGGACACACCTACATAGAGTTCTCTGGTGAACATACATGATTATGATGGGACACACGTACATATAGTTCTCTGATGAACATACATGATTATGATCGGACACACCTACATAGAGTTCTCTGATGAACATACATGATTATGATCGGACACACGTACATATAGTTCTCTGATGAACATACATGATTATTATCGGACATACGTACATAGAGTTCTCTGATGAACATACATGATTGAGATCGGACATACGTACATATACTTCTCTGATGAACATACATGATTATGATCGGACACACCTACATATAGTTCTCTGATGAACATACATGATTATAATTGGACATACCTACATAGAGTTCTCTGATGAACATACATGATTGTGATGGGAGACACGTACATATAGTTCTCTGATGAACATACACGATTATTATCGGACACACCTACATAGAGTTCTCTGATGAACATACATGATTATGATGGGACACACGTACATATAGTTCTCTGATGAACATACATGATTATGAGGGGACACACCTACATAGAGTTCTCTGATGAACATACATGATTATGATGGGACACACGTACATATACTTCTCTGATGAACATACATGATTATTATCGGACACACCTACATATAGTTCTCTGATGAACATACATGATTGTGATCGGACACACCTACATAGAGTTCTCTGATGAACATACATGATTATGATCGGACACACCTACATAGAGTTCTCTGATGAACATACATGATTATGATAGGACACACCTACATAGAGTTCTCTGATGAACATACATGATTATGATGGGACACACCTACATAGAGTTCTCTGATGAACATACATGATTTTGATCGGACACACCTACATATAGTTCTCCGATGAACATACATGATTATGATTGGACACACCTACATAGAGTTCTCTGATGAACATACATGATTATGATGGGACACACCCTCATAGAGTTCTCTGATGAACATACATGATTATGATAGGACACACCTACATATAGTTCTCTGATGAACATACATGATTATGAGGGGACACAACTACATATAGTTCTCTGATGAACATACATGATTATAATCGGACACACCCTCATAGAGTTCTCTGATGAACATACATGATTATGATGGGACACACTTACATAGAGTTCTCTGATGAACATACATAATTATGATCGGACACAACTACATATAGTTCTCTGATGAACATACATGATTATAATCGGACACACCCTCATAGAGTTCTCTGATGAACATACATGATTATGATGGGACACACCCTCATAGAGTTCTCTGATGAACATACATGATTATGATGGGACACACTTACATAGAGTTCTCTGATGAACATACATGATTATTATCGGACACACGTACATAGAGTTCTCTGGTGAACATACATGATTATGATGGGACACACGTACATATAGTTCTCTGGTGAACATACATGATTATCATCGGACACACTTACATAGAGTTCTCTGATGAACATACATGATTATGATCGGACACACCTACATAGAGTTCTCTGATGAATATACACGATCTCTTTATTCCGGGATACATAAGTTTTTACGGTATATCTATAAATATTACAAGTAAAATGTTTGTATTCCACATAGAAAAATAGGTCACGTCAGGGGAATAAGCTCATATCTGAGAGCGTAAAATACGGTTCTATATACGGTAGTCTAACATACGTAACTTTCATTCTGAATACGAATAGACGTTATCAGAATGGTTTGGGAGAATGCAGTACAGATTTTTTTTTTATTATTATTTCACCGAATTCTTTTAACAAAAATTGAGGTATATAATTAGTGGAATATTATGTTACGATAGCGATATTTACTGCTCGCTGCGAAGGATATGAAAAATTTCCTCCGCAGCTCAAAGCAATTACAAAATGAAGTATCGCTATAAAAACAAAATATTTTCTATATATCCGCCGCCATATAGGGAATATTACAATAGTGTTTGTCTATTCGTTGTTATCGTGTTCTCGAAACGTGTGCGGGTATTTTTTTTTATTGGATCGACCTTCGAATCGTGTGTAGGTATTTTTTATTGAATGAGACCGAAGGTCGATCCAATAAAAAATACCTACACACGATTAGAGAACACGATAACAACAAATAGAAAACACACTGTTGTAATGTTCCTTTATTATATACCTTTAGGACATGACATTAAGATAATTATCTTAAACGATTAAGAAATAACCAACTTTCCGAAGAAGCCCGAACGTCAATACACAAAAAAGTAGTCCGTGTTTAACGGTACTCGACGAACACGGCTTTTTAGTTCACGCCGAATACGGATTTTTTTCTGTCGAGTTGTATTAGATAGCCAGATTTTATTTCATATCGTTTATAGGTATATAATAAATCGCGACACTTGATTTTCATTTCTGTCGCGACTTTTATTTTCAGAGTCGGAAAAATACGTTCGCGTGTATACTTCAACGGGAATAAGATGTCACTCGCTTAAAAAACAAAAACCGTAGAAATCACAACATAAGCGACTGTGTTATTGTTCGACCGGTTACTTTTTAAGTCTTTTCCGTTTATAAGCTTATTAAAACTTTCTCTTTTTAACGCTTTTCTGTACAATTCCTGGTTCTTACGTCCCCAAATGTTTTTATACCAGAAAAAACATTGAGAAAAAAGAAGGAATTGGTTGTAACATTTTTTTTCTTTTCCACAATATTTTCTTCCCTACTGAACGATTATAGTTCGAATAAAAACAACTTTAAATTTGGATAGGTCTCAAACCTCTAATACAGTAAAGATTGAACCTGTAATAAATGAGCGTCGACACTGATCATTCTTCGTCACGTTACACAATAATCGGATTATATCTGTAGCTTGTTAGAAATTTTTTGATCTACTTCGATATTTTATTTCATTTAAATTACTTTTGTCTATTCAGTTGAATTATTTTATGTAGTAGTTGACCCCTTAATGACAGTGATGAACTCGGGGGAAAACCCAGGTATGATAAGTTTAGAAAAAATCTGTCGGAATTGTGTTTTAATAGTGATTGGTTGTGACATGTGTAAGTGTAAATAACACATTTTGCACAATACTGTCAAACAAAATTAAACAAACAAACAAAATTTATTAATCCTGGTTAAGATTCGGGCAAGCAGGTGGGCACTCTGCCTATTTCGCCATCAGAACCAGTACATAACTTTCGCACAACAAGCGTTTTGTTTGTGTCAGTTTTTTCGAAACTTGAAAGACATTTGTCGATGTTTAGTCGGAATCCTATCTATGAGCTTGATAGTTTATTCCGCATAAAGGTCAAGATCAGGTCAACAAATTCAGCCTATATCCCCCCTTAAACCATTCCAACACAAAAGAATTTTAGGCTGGTCCAAATTGAAAGAAAATGCAGACGACAATTTAAAGTTGATATAATTTTAAAACTTTTCATCTTTTTGAGGGAAAACATTGTGAAAAATGAAGAATTGCTTGATACAAGCAATTTATTCATTTTCCACAATGTTTTCTGAAATTTTCTTCTTGGGGGCGTAAAAAGGAGGGCTTGTGTGGGAATGGGTTAAGTAAGAGGAGACAGGGTCTAGTACAGCTCCCCTACCCTTCCTCTACTTTTTTTTAAAAAGTGCTTTTAATCTTGGAGTGGCGATTGAAGATACGTATTTTAACCATTGTCATGCTGAAACTGAAATATTCCTGTTTGGGCAGGAGGTATAGACAAAGATCAGCCTGCACATATGCTATCATTCAATTTGATGTGATTCTGAAGAAAAAAACCGATACGGGCTAGGAAAAATACAGATCAAAATAGAGCGGCGGAATGAGATGTTCAGAAAACACACACACACAAAAAAACGGAGAAGAACACACACTGATTATACCTGTTTCCAGCTCTTTTTCTCAGAAAATATGAACATAGGGCACTCTATCGGCGAATATCCATTGTCAAAATGAAGTCTACAAAGCCTCATCTGGGTGTTAACGCTAATAGCCAAGCACTGTGATCGAGATCGACACTCGTTAATACAATTCACATACGATGTTGCACTTTGTATGACATCATCAATGCCTTTATAGCACGTGTTGGCACGGAATCGCTCTATACCGTTATGTCTGTAACTTAGAGCTTCCCAAACCGATATGCTCACTGAAGTCAATAAATATAGAGGGAGACTGAACTTCGTCATCTCGGAAGAAACCAATTTCTAGGAAATACTATTGTCTGAAATTTAAAATGATATTACCGTTATGAAAAAAGGCAAAGCCTCAGAACGATCGCAATTTCTAATTATCGACAGTTAAAACTTCCAAAATGTATGCGAACTCCATCATGTCGTATCATTTGGAATGGAAATTGTTGCTATCTTAAGTACAATAAGAAATACACTGTATTTATTATTTAAATTTCTATCACTTTGAATTTACTAGTGTAATTCTTTTATAGCCAAAATTTGTTCAGAGTTTACAAAATGGCAAAGGATTAGGCAATTGGTACCCAAATTTGACTGAGGAACCAAGAGATCATATGAAATGGTGTTTTTGTTGTTTTGTTTTCTCAGTCATTGATACGTACATGTATTTAAAATCAAAGTACTGAAAAGTACTGTAAGCTAGAAAAGTATTGTTTTGTTCAGTTATCTTCTTTGTCAGACGTTATCATGATAAAGAAACGAGGTTAAAGTAAGCAAGGACCTAATCTTCAATCAGGATGTCACGGGTTCAATCCACAGCAGCGGTCCGGGATTTTATGAGGATAAATATTCTGACCAAATATCAAGACATTAAAACTCTAGAGTGAACACAAGGTATTTTGTAAGATTTGACCTAATGTATTACCTCAAGGGACCAAAACCTGACCGGGAATTTATGGAGACAAATATTCTGACAAAAATCACATTTGACCCAAAAATATGGCCTCTAGAGTACACATAAGATGTTGACAGACTAAACATGTCGCACGCCGACAAGGCATGATCACAAAAGCTCACCTAGAGCATGTTGTGTTCAGTTGAGCTAAAACTGTTCGGTTTGCAAAAGGCCAATCGATGATATATATATTATGAAAATTGCATCTAAATCCATTATCATGTCAGGATAAGTAGAATCGATTGATTGATTTCATGAAGTTTAACAGCAATTAACCCATTACCAAATGGCAAAATTTTAGACAAGTCCAAATTCAAAGGAGATGCAGACTACAATTTGAAGCTAATAGAATTTTAGAATGATCAACTTTCTGGACAGAAAACATTGTTTTAAATGAAGGAATTGCTTGTTACATGCAATTTCTTCATTTTATACAATGTTTTCTCAATTGTTTTTCGGGGGGGGGGGGGGTTCAAAAGGCTTCACTGTGTGGAAATGGGTCAAACAATATTTCAGTTATATCACTGTCACTGGTGCATTATGAGCATAGAGTGTTATCAACTGAGTTAACTGGATTCAGCAGGACAAGTAGAAGAAGTTAACAAGCTAGTTTTCTGTGATACAGTAAAAAAAATATAACCCAATAATTTTGATGACACATATTCTGTGAAATTTCACCCACAAAACAATCCTAAAGAATTTAAGTTAAAAGAAAATAAACATACATACAGATGGGCAGACACAATTTTGGCCAAGATAAGCCTCACCCTGCCTACAGCAGGGTATGTAAATGGTTTTAATCCTTGTCATGCTGAATCCGGAATAATTCAGTTCAGGAGGTGTAGACCAAGAACAACCTGCACATAATTTTATGAGATTGATTTATAAAAAAAATATTGGTTTTTGAACTAGTTCTATCAATGCGTTCAGCCCTATGGTTTTACAGCAATTCAGTAAGGTTATTTATACAACATGACAAAGCATTTGAAAAAGAATTTTCCCATTAACCCATTTCCATCATCGTGCCAAATATGAGCAATGAATCTTACATAGGCTTGAAGTAATTGTAAATGTTATGGTTTTTAAGTAAGTTTTTGAAGATGTTTGACCTATACAAATGACCTTGACCTTGTTGAATGACCTAGACTTTGGTATCTGCGGATTCATCAGAGTAAAACTAGAAAATATGCAATCCTTGTGCAAAATCATGGCAACTAAGACATTAATCAATCACTTTTCTTCAGTCTATATTAATCACCAAATATATCATCCTGGTGCCAATCTTTTTTCATTGCAATTAGGCCAGTGGCAGTCACTTTCTTTCATTATCTTGATTTCCAAACGGTTTATTTCATTCAAAAAGGTATCTGGTTTTTTTTTTGTTTTGTTTTAATTCAAAATCATGTGGGACCACCAGACAATTTGTCCCTTTATGCACCAGCTATTTATAACGTCTGGGGAGGGAATTGAACCCCCATACATGATTTTGAATAAGGAGACACATTTTATATGGTCCTGATTGATTGAATATCTAGCAACATCAGTCTAATCCATTTTGAACAAACCAAAAGTAATTGATTAATGTAAATTTAAAAACTTCTATTTATGATATGAAATTCAAAATTTCTGAATTTTAACCCTTGTCATTCTGAACCTGGAATATTCTGGTTTAGGCAGGAGCTGTAGAGAAAGATCAGCCTGCAAGTAAGTGCAGTCTGATCTTAGTCTACACCTCCTGCTTGTACTTTCCCCGCCAGAGTTGTTTATGAAGTTGATTTCTAAAAGAAATATTGAATTTTGAACAACAAGTTCTATCAGTGCTTTCATCCCTTTGATTTTACAGCAATTCAGTAAGGTAATGTATCCAGCATGACAAGGGTTAAAATGTTGATGACAACTCAAAACCATTGCATGACATCATGTAAAGCTGAGTGACCCATCCTCTAGGAAAATGGTAAATAGATATAGATTAACAATTACTAGAACAGTATGGAGAGTACTCCAGTCACAGGACATCCACACTCTACAGCAAGATCTAAATAGATATTCACTTGTTAAAGGGTTAAGTTACAAAAATGACAAAGAGGCCTGAGAGGACATGATGAGCAGCTTTTTAAGTCAATCTTGGCAGGATTTTAATCTTCTCCCCAGGGACTCAAGTGTTTGTAACTTTGCATTATACGGGTCATTGCATAACTCATTAATGCACAATTCTGATTTTTGAAGCTGTGAAGCCTCAAAGTTTTTAGTGGTAAAAAGAGAAATTGCTAAGTCAATTTCTCCTTTCTTCACAATGACTTCTACCTATTTTAAATGTAGCAGACTTTGAAATGTTGTCTGGACCTTATTTCAGTTTAGCCTAGTCTAAAACATTGTTGCCTTTATAATGGGTTCAGATTTGGGAGGCCATCACCCTTTTTTCAACTCAGACCAGTCTAAAGTTTTCTGATGTGGTAATGTGTCTGAAGAGGTTGCAGACGAAATTCAAAGCTTCTAAAATTTAAAAAATAAGTGCCAGATAATGTAGAAAACATTATGAGAAAAGTTCAAAGAAATTGCTTATTACAAACAATTTCTTATCCTACAATGTTTTTAACTGTCCATTTTCTACATAGCATGTGTGGGATTGTGTGGTAATGGCTGAAAACATTGTTAGATGGACTGAATGATTTTAACTCCAACTGTATTTCAGTCATATTGTTACAGCTGGAGTACCTTATCAAGGATTCTTGGTACACCAGTTATGTCACTTTATCCTTTCTAAGCCTCCAGCTGCTCATCCAAATAAGGTTTACCATAATCCACCTATTAGTGGTAGATTAATATTAGAGGATAATTTTTGTAGACAGGAATCAAACCTGTGACCCAATGATTAGGATTCCTACACCCTACCAACTGTGGTACGGCACAGCCTGAATCTGAAAAATTCAATTCAAAGCCCTGAGGTTAAATGTTGAAAACCAATTGAAAACCAATTGCTTGTGGCACAGCCTGAATCTGAAACATTCAATTTGAAGCCCTGAGGTTAAATGTTGAAAACCAATTGACCGCTATGGCCATAAAAACCTTATGCAATTCCTTCCTGAAGTTGAGGGTGAGTCTAAGAGGATTCATTGGACTTACATCAGAAAAGTTTGAGAGACCTGGCAAATTTGTGAGTTTCAGGCTCACAAAACCTGTGTCCTTAACTTCTTATAATACCTGCCACCAGTGTCCCAATAAGATTTTTGATTGGGATTTTGTACCCTCTGCTTTGCAAAAATGGGAGTTAAAAGACAAAATTGGGATAAAAATTAAAACCCTTGTCACCAATTAAGCTTTTACCCATTACCAAACGGCAAAATTCTAGACTGACCTAAATTTAAAGAGGTTGCAGATCATGACAATCTAAAGTTAATGAAATTTTGGATTTTTTCAACTTTCTTGATAGAATCATTGTGGAAAATGAAGAAATTGCTTTTTAAAGGGAATTTCTTTATTTTCAACAATGTTTTCCACAGTTTTTTTTCCTTGGGGGCATCTTAAAGCGTCAATGAGTTGAAATGTGTTAAAACGATTAATAATAAAGAAATTGTTTATTTCTTGACTATCCATCTCTTTCATGAACAATGAAACAACAATGCATTCATTCACAGTAACTGACCTTCACAACAAAGCTAGCAGTCTAATTAGGTTTCAAATATTAGCAACCATATAAAAAAATTAACCTGTTACCAGACCACAAAAAGTTGGACAGTTTCAAATTAAACCCTTTCCTGTTTTTAAAATCTCAGACTGGTTCACAATGAAAGAGGTTGCAGAAGGCATCGAAAATTGGATGCAATTTGAAATGAAAACATCCTATGAGGTAGACAATATTGTGTGAAAAAGAGAATTTGCTTGTGGCAAAACGGTTCAAGAAGCTGCTGACACTGACAGTAATATTTGGTCAATAAAATCTCTAAATTCCTGGTCTTTTTGGGAAGAAAACATTTATGATAAAGAAGGAAATTGCTTGAAACAAGCCTTTTCCTTATTATTCTATTATGACTTACAAAGCCTTTTAGTGTGGGGGGGGGGGTTAAAAAAGCAGCATTGTGTGGGATTGATTATGGGTTAACTCATTACCACATAATGATCCTGTCTGATGCCCTGAAGAAGTACAATCATGGAGAACTTTCCTGGCAAAGAAGAAATGGATTATGCAACCTCTCTTTATCTCAATGGTATTTCTATCCTGACTTCTGAGAGTCAAAAGCGCCAAAGCCAATGTTGGTTAAAAGTCAGGCCTGAAACTGATAAGGGCTGAGAAAGGGCTTACCGTAAACTCATTCCCAAGTCCAGTGGCGCATCCGTCCAGTGGAGCTCACCCCACCCACCCATACAGCCTGCCCTACGTCAATTGCGGTTATGGAACAAGTACAGTGTTTAGTCATTCTGTTAAGAATAAAAAAAATGTATAATTTAAATGGACAAAAAATCATTCAAATTATCTTGAGCTTTGAGTTAAAAAGTAGATTTAAGTTTGACTTACCAAAACGCGCGAAACGGACGATGACAGATAGTTCCGTCGGAGTGAATGGCCTTCAGTAAAAATACAAAGATTCTTTTCAAAGCCGATACCGTTTCGGTGTGATCTTATTTCGGAACTAGTTAATCTGTATCAAGAATTTAATTTAGATTTTATTTCTTCTTCTTGACCTTTGACCCTGGCAATTTTGACCAATCAAATCATTTGCTGCGGCGCCCTTACGTCGAAAAGTTACACAAAAAATTTTCTCATAGTAAAAATGCGGGTCTGGTCTAATTCACTTATATTCACAATCGTCTTTAAAAAAAAATAACAAAAGACGGTACTACCGCGAAACGATCTTCGATCGTGTCTTGCTTCGCAAGACACGATCTGCGATCGTTATTACCGTTTTAAATGGTGACTTTGTGAGCTTTTGCTCTACGCGTTTATGTTGATTATGATCGATCCGTCAAACCTGAACAAAGTCTGAGGAGTCGAAAGGAGTGCTTTGTGTACCAGCGGGACTGTATTTAGGCATTGGCGTCGTCTCCAAATTTGTCTCCCTTTCCGTATATCAGATGTAATTAAAAAAAACAAACACACACACACACACACACACACACACACACATTACTAATGACATACAATTTCATTAAAAGACAATTGTTGTAATGTACATCATACCGCATATATCATAAACCGCATCAATGATCGTCAAGTAGCGCATAAAAACGCTCTAACAATTAACTTCAATGGGGATGAAAGATAAACGTGATTTTAACAATACTTCTCTTGATGTATATTTCTGATCGAACAGCAGTAAACATAATCTTTACGATTGTAATATACATGTATTCCGATACTAATGGAACAATCGCATATGTCAATTAAATAAACGGTCGACCAATGAAATGATCCATTTAGACCAGAAATGAGATTTGAATTCCGACAATGGCCGCCATGTTTGTTACCATTTTTTGTTGGTTTGGCGACTTATATGTCGTAACTTCTTCCTTTTCAAGCCGTTGTACTGACATTTAGGTCGCCAATCAAATATTCCACCTTTTTGTTACATGCTACTTGTCAAAAAATTGCAAAAGTAATGCCGGCTAAAATCGAAGCGGGACTTCCTGTTTGAGTCGATCGGCGTGGCAAAGGGAGAAAGTGGGCGGAGCCAACGATTGGCCAATTAGACATAGACGTAACGTCATGAACTTGTGCTGCTACGAAATATTCGGCGTTACTCCGTTTTCTGGTGTAAATAACAAAAGCACCGCTTAATTAACCCGTTCCCAAACATCTCCGCATTTTTACGCATCAAATAATTTTAGCTATATATGGAAAACATTTTGAGAAAAGAAGAAATTGCTTGTGACAAGCAATCTTATATAATTTCCGCCAATATTTTCTACCACAGTGGATGGTTTCCTTTCAAAAAAGCATCCAATTTCGTTATTGTCTGCAACCTCTTTCAATTTGGACCGATCTAACATGTCTTAAAACGGGGAAGGGTTAACAGTAAAGGACGATATGAATGAGCTCACATGTTGCCATTATATATCGCATATCAACAATCAGTAGAGGTACTGTAACATGATAAAGGTTCAAATCGTATATGGTGTCATATAGAAAATATGGATAGAATCTAGTTTCATATTTTATAAAACGGTAGAAAATAAAGCAAAACGGATAGATGTGGGTGCTTTGAGTACTGGTAAACCACCATGTAAGTCTTACCAAGATCAGTACAAATAAATGACTGCTCAATACCTTTTATTATAATACTTTGATTGACACCTACCGTGATTGTTTTAAAGGTTTTTAGTGGTGTGCAGCAGGGTGCTATTACTTTTTCAAAGCAACTCATTTGAAGAAAGCAAATTATAAATGACTTCAAACAATTTTTTTTTTCAATTATATACGCATGACAAGAATCTAAAACACTAAATATGTGTCACAGACACGTATGCCCCTCATAATTGCTTATCAAATGACACTTCAGTTTTGACCTTGAACTTGGGGGTTTCCAACACAATTTTACGCGTGCCACTGTTACTCTTCAAGGTTAACAACTGCGCCAAGTTATTTTGAAATCCGTCAGTTAAAGTAGAAGATATACTCTGGACAAGACTCGGTGAAACATCCCTTAACACACCCACACACATACAGACAGGTAAATCTATATGACTGTCGCCATTTCATGACGGGGTTATAATGAGTAACTAAAAAGGCGAACTTGTATATGACCTTGAACTGTGACGCAATCCTAGGAAAAATGCAAAAAAAAAATGTTTCAAATGACACATCTGCTCGTGGTTAGAACAATTATGCCCAATTATTTTGATTCAATTAAACAGTCTTTAATTCATATCGCGGCGGCTGGAGCACTCCTGGTTTTTCTCATAACAGTACTACCATTACATCCATTCCTAGCTTACAGTTGCTCACTTAGGTTTACGATTATCCACCCATTGGTGGTAGACAAATATCGGAAAGGATATGTGCCGCGACCAGAAATCGGAACCGGGATCCCAAGATTTGGAAGAAGATCGCCGCTGTAAAGTGAAAAACGATTGTCCAATCGAATCATTCATCAAAACCGAAAATATTTTGTGCGACATTTTTTTTAACCCTTGTCATGCTGAACCCGGAATATTCCGGTTTTGGCAGGAGGTGTAGACTAAGATCAGACTGCACTTATGTGCAGGCTAATCTTAGTCTACACATCCTGCTTGTACTTTTCCTGCCAGAGTTGTTTATGAAGTTGATTTCTAAAAGAAATATTGATTTTTGAACAAGTTCTATCAGTGCTTTTAGTCCTTTGCTTTGACAGCATTTCAGCAAGGTAATTTATACAGCATGACAAGGGTTAAAATCACTTCGTCTTTGGGACTTATATTTCGCAACTTTTACATATCCAAGGTATTTACCAGATTTTGGTCGCAAACCTACAATTTGCTCTCTGGTTTACGTCCCTGGCCGTATTTCTCTGATAAATAATGTTGTTCTCGGATTATATGCCTCATCTGTGCGCAACGGCTGTCATTTGTTGGTAATGGAAATTGGAATATCGCACTTATTGTCCTTGGGCGAGCAAAATGTCTTAAATACAGCTTAAATAACACTGTATTTACGACATTTTCTGCCAGCCCAATGACATTATGAAAAAAGTGCCGCTTTCTGAAAAACATAGCATTATAAAAGAGGAAAAGAGGATACTAATATATATCGGTTAAACACATAGCATCGAACTTATTCTTTTAACAAAGACTTGCCCCCGAGAAGAACGGAGTTTTTTTTTGTTTGTTGTTGTTTTTCTGCTGCTGCTGTTGTTTCTTATATATGTATCCCAAGGATATTTTCGATAATAACGGAGATTGAATGGAAATTCTCAAGGAAGATAGCCCTTATGACTACACACGTTTTCCTGTTCGCAATGAGAAATGCGTGCGCTATAAAAATAGTTTATAGAAACAAAAAATCAAATACTCGATATATAACTTAAATTTGTCTTCCCTTGAAGGTTTGGAATTATCCAGTTTTTCGTAATTCACAGTCATAAATCACATTATTATAACGGATTGTCAGAAATGGTATTATTTGAGCTTTTGCATTCTCAATCAATAAACAGATTTGCAGTCTACAAGCTTTTGTTCTTCAAAATTCTATAACACAATCAAAATGCAAATTGATGAATAAATAAGTTAGATCTTGAAAGACAAATTCAATGCAAAATTCATGATGTTTGATTATAGTGCAGTTCGCCCCAAACTGTATTTCATGGCCGCTTGAATAATTTGAAAACCATATCGAATGACTGAAATGTTTACCAGTCGATAAAATGTAGGCTCGTCCAAATTCAAATGAAAGCTGTGGCAAAAATTCTAGTAAATGAAATTTCAAAAATCCTTGCCTTTTAGTGAAGAATACATTTTGGATAATGTAAAATTCCTTGTTTGTCGCCCACATTATTTTCCGAAGCTTTCGGAACACAGGATGGTGTGGGATCAGGTAAAGACAATCCAATATTCCATATTTAAAGGTAGTGCAGGACAATAGTTAAAATCGGCGAATACGTCGGGCGTCCGGAAATTTCGTAGACAACCTACTTTCTATGTTTCTAGGTTTATTTTCATTTAATCTTTACATACTGCCGTGATTATCACTGACTATTTAGTATGAAGTCGTTGGTCGATCAAAATATAGTATCTACAGCTGCGCTTCAAGCTATAGTTACGATATTTTGATCGCTAGTCGACTATTAAATATAACTCGTCACTGTTATACAATCGTTCAATCAGCAACCATGAATATGGTAGCCCGAAGCACGTTTGAATTTATCGATAACTTATTAGATATCTTGTTGGTAGATCGTGACAAATCCATATTAATAAGTAGTATAGGCGTCGGTTTGGGTGTAAACAAACGGGCGCCATCTTGGATGACCTACTTACTATTTATAGATGTTGGCCACGTGGTTGACCTACTTTGATGGAACTCATTTGCAAAGGGTTGTGATTGGATGTTATTTTAGGCGGCCATCTTGTTGACCTACTTAGCTTTAACATTGGAGATCCTGATCAGAAGCACCCTTTGGTATGAAGCTAACTCTTTTTAGTTATACCACTATCTGATAATGCTAGCGGCCATTGAGGGTTAGGGCCTCTTATCAGACGGAGTTACTTTTTTGATTTAGACCTACACTGTCTTGGGACACCCTACACGCAACATCCCTATGGTACATATGTTCCCTTTCTGTACCAAAGAGTTGAGCCGAAGCACACAGTCGACATGTATGGCAAATCAAAAATGACTTACTTCAAAAGCACGTCCGATCTGTTCAGTGTTCACCAAAGAAATGACAAATTTACTACAGCGCATGCGTTACCATGTGACTTTTGCACACGACACATGTATGCACACGTCGTCTATTTTTAGTATTTCACAATCATTAGTTCCAAGGGTCAAGTGACCCTCAAGTGTTTTTTCCTGTTTGAAGACAAACATATCCTGTTCAATGTCTTATCAGTACAACCCATGTCAAGTACCCTCAAGTGTTTTTTCCTGTTTGAAGACAAACATATCCTGTTCAATGTCTTATCAGTAGTGTCCGTGTCAAGTGTTTTTTCCTGTTGGCGGACAAACAGATCCGGTTTAAGTGTCTTATCAGTACAACCCATGTCAAGTACCCTCAAGTGTTTATTCCTGTGTATTTCTATTGGATGAAATTTTAGCCAATCAAAATTTAGATATGATCTCATTCTAAAAATAGACTACCTCGTTTTGGAATAGAGGCTCTGGGTAGAGTATACAAGAAGGATCACGCACCTGCTAATTTATTCTGACTTCAGAACTTTAACAAGCAACATGGAAAATACCTTAGAAATCATGGTGAATTCTTTCACCGACGAAGACGAGCTGATGAATTTTGCGGCAACATGGGGGATACAGGATTCCCCGGGGGTGCGGTTCCGACTCTACCAACTGAGAACCCACCATGAAGAGATAGAAGGTTCGATCAGGGCCTTGTTATTTGACGAAGAGATGAACGAGATGGCGAACACGTGTATCGAAGACGGTGAATGGAACCCCAAGTCACCCAACATGTTAGGGGGTGGTGCCGATGAAGAGTCGCAGGCAGGCCGGTCAGGACTTCAGTATACCATCAGAAAGAAATCGGAGAGGACGTATGCCAAGAATGCGGCGGTAGATCGTACCTACCAAATTAAGATTGATGAGGAGTATAGAGGCGAGAGGCTGGAAGATGTCCAACAAGGGCTTCACGATATGTTTGATGACGTATTGGACCAAGCCCGGGGCGATTTGGCGGGGAACGATTTGGGAAGGGTGATTATTCACCACGAGGGACTCCATGACCCTATCGTTGTACCCCTCCAGCCTTGGGACCAACTGAATGCTGATACCGTCATGGCGACCGTGGAAAAAGTATTAAACAGCAACAAGGATCTCAGTATTGACGAATCGTTTGAGATCTCAATTGGAAGTATCGAGTTACCCAAAGGAAGCGGTGGTCCACGTCGAAGAATCACCAAATTGAAAGGAAAGAAAAACTCATTACAACTGAAAACGTCGATCGTGACCATTGAAAATGAGGACAATATGTGTATGGTCAGAGCGATTGGTGTGAGTTGGGCCAAGTTGAAGCGGTGTACCCCTGAAGAATGGAAGGAGCTGACGAAACAGAGACAGAGGAAAAGTAATCTCCAACTCATATTTGAGCATCAAAAAGTCCCCGAAACCTATTATAAGGACCTATGTAGGAAGAACCTTAAGCAACAAGGACAATTAGCAACAACCTTATGCCAAATGGTAGGTGTACCCATGGACAGAGCCGCAAGTCTACAGGATGTAGAAGCGTTTGAAAAAGCCCTTGGAGTGCGGGTGATGGTGGTCAGTGCGAGACTGGGAAACAATTTCATTACCAGCGCTAGTACTGACGAACGTCCCTGTATCTACATCTATTTAGTAGAGGACGACCACTTTCACGCTATTACAAGTATTACGGGCTTCTTCAGCGCCATATATTTCTGCTCCAAATGTCTGTATCACTTTGATCATCGAGAAAGACATCAATGTGACACCTACTGTATCATCTGTAAAAGAGACGAATGCCCCAAAACAGAATATACGTTAAAGTGTAAAGACTGCAATATGGACTGTCGCTCTGAAGAATGTTACAAAAAACACAAAGAAGTAGCGAAACACACGAAAGGAAAACTGAAGGGTAAACCCAGTGGCCCCTCTCAATGCCAAAAGTACTGGAAATGTCCTCAATGTTTCAAAGTGCTGAGGGCGGATCAGAGAAAGAAGGAAGAGCACGAATGCGGAGAGTACCTATGCTCCTCCTGCGAACAATACGTGCTTGAAGAACATTTATACTATTTACGAGCCACAGAACCGAAAGAAGACTATATACCAAAATTCATCTTTTTTGATTTCGAATGCAGTCAAGATGAAACGCTCCAATGTGACCAAGGTTACACACCATCAAAACATTGTAGAGACTGTCAACCTGAACAAAGATGTAAAACCTGCTCCAAATGTCAACGATGCAAGACGTCATGGTGCGGGAAAGCTACCCATACGCCTAACTATGTGGTGGCCCATACCGTTTGTTCGAAGTGTATTGATAAGGAACTCAACCCTGAGTCCGTGTGTAAATCGTGCGGGACGCGATGCGAGGAATGCGAGAATGTGGACGATTATGAGGAAGATGATGAAGGCCCGTGTGATGGGACATGCGGGTTCAGGGAAGTTCGATTTGAGGGAAAAGATACCGCTAAAAAGTTCGGAGAATGGCTGTTCTCCGACCAACACCAGTACTTTAAAGCAGTGGCGCACAACATGAAAGGATATGACGGTTATTTCCTACTGGAATACCTGATTGACCAATCTATGAGACCAGACAAAATCATCTACAATGGATCCAAAATTATGTATATGTCAATAGAAAAGGACATACACATCAAAGTAATTGACAGCTTAAACTTTCTACCTATGAAGCTGTCAGCATTGCCAAAAGCGTTTGGACTAAATGAGTTGAAGAAGGGTTGGTTCCCACACTTCTTCAATACAACAGAGAATCAACACTATAGGGAACCGTATCCAGACCCAAAATATTACGGCGTAGACTACATGAGCGTCAAAGAAAGAGAAGAGTTTCTGAAATGGCACGAAGAACAAACAGACAAAGAGTTTGACTTTAGAAAAGAAATGTTAGAGTACTGTAGAAGTGATGTGGACATTTTGAGGAAATCGTGTTTGACATTTAGAGACCTCCTGATGAATGCCACCGGAGAACAGAGAGAAGTCATCAACGAGAAAACGAAAAAGAAAGAAATGAAATGGTTCGGAGCAGTGGATCCGTTTGACTCTGTGACCATAGCATCAGTATGTATGAACGTATATAGAACCAAGTTTTTGGAAGAAGAATGGCGAGTGAAATTTGAAGATGAAGATGAATGGACACAAGCGAAAACTTTAGACGGAAAAAACTATATTCTTCAAAATGGACAGTGGATTAGAGAAGAAGACATCAAAGACAAAAAAGTGGAGAAAATGGAGTTTGTCAAGACTCCTATAGCGAAAATACCTCCCAGTGGATACAAAGATCAACACAGCAAAATTTCGATACAATGGTTAGAATGGATGGCAAAACAACAGAACGTCAACATACAACATGCGCTTAACATCGGAGAAAAACATCTACCTGGTACACGTTACAAATTAGATGGCTGTTGCGAAGAAACCAACACTGCGTACGAATTTCATGGCTGCGTATTTCATGCCTGTCCCACCTGTTTTCCCGATGACAGAGAAGAGAAAGTACACCAATTGACCAACCAGACGCTTAAAGAATTGTACGCTCTCACGCAAAAGAAAAGGGCTTACATCGAGGGGCTAGGCATGAAGTACGTATGCGTTTGGGAACACGAATTTCAAGAACAACTCAAACAAAATCCAGACCTGAAAGCACTTGTGGACACGTTGGACCTGACAGAAAGATTGGACCCCCGAGACAGCTTCTTCGGGGGACGTACCAACGCCAGTCAACTGTATTACAAAACGAATGACGATGAGCAAATAAAGAACGTGGATTTCACCAGCTTATACCCGTGGGTCAACAAATATTGTCAATATCCCGTGGGTCATCCAGAGATTATCACAAAAGACTTTAAAAATGTCAAAGACTATTTTGGTATCGCTAAAGTCAAAGTTCTACCACCTAGACAACTCTACCACCCCGTGTTAACCTACAGATCCAACGGCAAACTGAAATTCCCACTATGTAGAACCTGCGCAGACACTGAAAACCAAGAGGAATGTACCTGTGAGGAAGAAGAAAGAGCCATGGTTGGAACCTGGTGTACTCCAGAACTCAAAACGGCGGTACGACTAGGCTACAAAATCATCGACATATACGAAGTATACCACTGGGAGGAATCTACACAATATAATCAAAATACCAGAGACGGGGGTCTGTTCGCCAAGTATATTAACACCTTTTTGAAATTCAAACAAGAGGCGAGCGGACCTCCCGATTGGATCAAAACGAAACATGATGCCCTACAGTACATTCAACACTATTTCGAGAAAGAAGGCGTTACATTGGACAGAGAGAGTATCGTGAAGAACCCGGGATTAAGGGCCTTGGCTAAGCTATGCCTCAATTCGTTCTGGGGCAAGTTTGGTCAACGACTCAACATGAAACAGACGAGCTTTTTCCACGATGAAGAAGTCAACGATTTTTTTCAACTATTCACCGACCCAATGAAACAACCGCAAACTTTCCATATCCTCACCGGTAACATATTGCAAATGGAATGGATCCACAAAACCGAATGCCAGCCCGAAGACAACAAGACCAACATCTACCTCGCTACCTTTACTACCTGCTGGGCCAGACTCAAACTCTATAGTGTGTTGGAGGAATTAAGCAGAAGAGTGCTCTATTACGATACTGACAGTGTCATCTATGTGAGCAAAGAGGGACAATCCGATCCACCGTTGGGCGACTATTTGGGAGAACTGACCGATGAACTGAGTGAAGGAGAATACATTGTAGAGTTTGTTAGTTTAGGTCCAAAAAACTACGCTTATAAAACCAATAAACGCAATGAAACGTGTAAAGTGCGTGGATTTTCCTTACATTATACAAACAGTCGACTCATAAACTTTGAAAGCCTGAAAGCTCTATTGATGAACGATAAACAGTGTATCACTGTAACAAACCCCCGTAAAATATGTAGAGACAAACGAAAACGAAAATTGTATAATCGAGAAGAGAAGAAAACACATCAAATGGTGTACACAAAACGTAGACGAATAGGCAACTTTGATACTGTACCTTATGGATATTGATGTAACTATTTTTTGTGTAAATATTGTGCTGATCATTTTTTGTCAACAGTAAAACATTTTTTGTCTACAGTAAAACATTTTTTGTCAGTACCTGATAGAATTTTGTCACAACCAAACATGTTTTTGCACGTTTACATGTAATTTCCCATAGGGTCCTAATCAGTTTTTTGTCAAAGCCTGATCATTTTTTTCAACAGTAAAACATTTTTTGTCAGTACCTGATAAAATTTTGTCACAACCAAACATGTTTTTGCACGTTTACATGTAATTTCCCATAGGGTTCTAATCAGTTTTTGTCATAGCATGATCATTTTTTGTCATAGCCTGATCATCTTTTGTCACCGCCTGATCATCTTTTGTCACCGCCGTTTTATTTTTTGTCACTACAGTTTCAATTTTGTCATTAGATGATCAATTTTTACAGTTATCTTCTCAAATTTTGTCAATGCTTTGTCATTGTTGATTGTATTACAGGTACTATGATTGTGAATAAACTTGTAAGAAGAATCAGACTACTCTTTATTTATCACCCTTTAATTTACCTAAGAAGACCTCTCTTACACATTATCTTATAACATACGTAAGAAAATGAATTCCACCGAGAATCCCATACCCGAAAGGGAAGAGTTTATTCATTTACCCCAAGATGAAGAAAACAGATCTAACAGCGAAAAGTGGCATTTGTTAGGCACACGAGTACCTCAAGCAGAAATTGTCTACTTTTGTCAGATGATTATTGTGTACGTAATTATTATTACGTCTATTGTAAATTTGTCTCTGCAAAACGGGAGTAGCGAACTGTGGATCAGCTTGTTGAGTAGCTGTATTGGATACGCTCTACCGAGTCCTAAACTCAAGAAACAATGAAGTCATTAATACCCTTTGAACCATGCAGTAGTATATGTATCAGTGGACAGACAGGCGCTGGGAAAACGGAATGGACCAAGACATTTTTAGAAAACCTTCCCGATATGTATACCCGAAATCCCCCAACGCAAGTCCTCTATTGTTACGGAATACATCAACCCATATTCGACCGGTTGGAACAAACTATACCTAATTTTGTGACCAAAGAAGGGTTACCATCACAGGAAGAACTCGAAGAGTTTACGCGTGACCGGCGTCATAAACTGATTGTGATTGATGACTTAATACATGAAGTGGTTCAAAACAAAAACATGGAATTACTGTTTACGCAAGGAACCCATCACCGATGCATCAGTGTTATTCTTATCACTCAAAATTTATTTCAACAAGGGAAACATGCCAGAACTATTGCTCTCAATACCTGGTATATGGTATTGATGCAAAATGTGAGAGATGTCTCACAAGTGAGTACATTAGGACGTCAATTGTTTCCCGGAAAAGTGAAAGGTTTTATGAGAGCTTACGAAGATGCTTTAAGAGAAGGGTATTTATTAGTAGATATGAGTCCGAGGGGAGATAGCAAATACCGACTCAGAACCAGGATTTTCCCTGGACAATTCCCTATAGTCTACCGCCTGACGTAAGAAGGATACCCTAAACTCGTATGAACAATCATGATGGAACATATCAAACAGCAACGTCATTTCCTACAGCTCTTAATGCAGACTACGCCTGCACAGAGAAAGGCATTATTGCAAACTATCACCAAACATCAACTGAGAGTCATGAGCGAAATTACTCTCAATATTCTGAAGTTTAAGATTAAACTCACAACTTCGCAGAAAAAGTACCTAAAAAGACACAAACGAGTTCTATATCTGCTGGGTGACAGAAAGACGGGATATCAACAAAAGCGAGAAGCTATACAAAACAAACAACGTCTCGTGTATACACTAGTGAAAATTGTCTCTGTGTATTTACAACCCGTGATCCAATAGACATGGAGAAACTGATAGTGATTCCTTATGAAAAGTACCAACGGATGCTACAGTCAGGATCTGGTACACAATCAGAAGCAAGTCCAGAAAAGATGAGAAACAGTACAGAACCAGAACAAAGGGTGTCCAAGGAAACAAAAGTCTCAAAAGTAAAGAAAATCAAGAAAGTGCCTAGTGTTCCATTACCACCCCCGGGGGAACGTGACTTTAAAATGAGAGGAACCACACAAACAAAGACTATTGACTGGATATCACTTTAAAAACAAAAGACTCGTTTCTTTATATATTTTATTATACAATAAAACGTGTACATACATATCATGGTTTGTTATTATTAACGTATTCTACAACAAATTTGTCATTCCATGCCCTGTTATGTACATTAAAGGGCGCTACAATGTCTTTCATTGTCGTGTTCAAGTACCGGTTCTTCACGTAATAGATACAGTATAATCCACACACATTTGAATTATTGTCTTGTATCGGGTCACAGATCATCCAGTAGGGATCTTTCAGTAATTGTTCAAATCCCACATTATAGTGTTCCGGTGTATGGCCTAAGGAATCGAAAAATTCATCAGGTCCATTTGTAGGAAAATAGAAGGTTAACCAATGCTTTCCAGAACCACTGCTCGTGTCTGTATTGGAAATAACAAATCTTCCTTTTCTTTTACGAATCTGGTCAACAGCACATACGGTCACGGGATAGTCAATCAATAATGTTTTCAACTGTATGTTATTCATTTCACGTACACAGCCCTGGCTTTGTCGATGTTAAGTATTTCGGGGAAACTAGCGTACATAATCAAAGTAACGCTCTCGGGTAAGGCGGTGGTAAATTTGAGCTCCAGTCGACAGGAACCTCTTCTTTTTGTGTTGAATGAATAGAACGGATCAATGTCTAAGGCGTAGAGACAATAGCCTTTCTTATAATCTTCCATGGACACATTGACGTCTTTTCTATACAGGGTCAATGTCCTGTAGCACTCGGCATACTGGTCTGAAGCGTAGTTGGGTTGGAGAGGTTGTGATGGAAACGATTGTCCGTCAATATACAGTCCCACAAAATTACAATCGAAATGTTGAAAGTTGAGTGGATTTTTGCCATAATCTCCATTATACGCGGCACTCGAGACCAGTCCTACGACTAGTTTACTTGGTACCATTCCTTGATATAAATCATCCACGCTGTAACTGTATTGACCCGTGGCTATAGATATCGTTTTGATTTCTGATCTAAGGTAAGGGTAGACGGCTGGACTCTCTTGAATCATTTTGTCATTGGAAAATAAGATAGCTCCCATGGGTCGTAGTACACACAACTTGAATTGAGCGTCTACTATCTGTACTTTGTAGTTAGGAGTAGTCAAGGTGTCTGTTATGATTCTGAACGGGTCGTGACTTTGCCATAGTTTGATACCAATAGCTACACCATTGACGATCAATTTGGGTTGTTGAAACATATCTAGATGTAACGGCCCTTCCAAATCGATAATTGCACTGCCTTTTGTTTTCGCATATCTTGTTTTTAGACCTTCGTTTGATCCGGACTTGGCATCATTGGTTCCAACATCACCGGTATCTTTATAGAAGAATTGGCTTGTTAGGACACCCTTTTGCTCACTTTCATTCGTATTCAGTAGCGTATCAATGTACGCTTTGTAAGGGTAGTTGGTCCCCGTGTGAGGTAAGGGTGTTTGTTGAAAACTCACATCTACTTGACGAAATAGAGAGTGTAGCGATAAATTCGCCGGACCAACAACTTCATTTGGATTTATGTCGGAGTTATCTCCCTTTACTAGTTTGGCTTTTATACTCAACACGCTGCGTCTGAGATCCACATAAGAGGCTGATTGTGCCGGTATGTTGAAATCGAGTACAGACGTGTCCTTAATTTGATTGACGGGTCCAAACGCTTGCCATTCTCTTGATATTGCCGAAGTGTCAGCCGAAGCCGGTACAAATAAAGATAAATCTTCCTGGTGATAATCGTGTCGCTGCATGTTGATTAGATACTGAATATATCGTCCGAGTTGTACTTAATTTTTTGACGTTTTTGGTTAGGCAGTTGTGCTTTCACATTCTTACGCTTTTGTGTCTCGGCCTTCTTAAGTTGTTTCTCGCGATCCACTTCCGACTGAGCAATGGCGTTAGCCTGAGCAACGGGTGTGACCAAGTTTACTGTAGGTTGTTGTTGTTGTTTCCGGTATTTGGATCCACTTCCCACGATATAACGTCCTCGGTGATCAGGTTGGACATATCCGTCTCTGAGATCTTTAAAATGTTGATACCATACTTCCGGGTCACCGACATAAGGGACCCACTTTTGTTGTCGGTAATCATAGACTTCTACTGAACCCATTTCTTTTCAGATGTAGTACACAGTGAAGATCGTTGGTACCAAATTCGACTGTATTTAGATTTGCGTCTTTCAGATAGAATCTTAGAGAATTCAAGTGTGTTACTGACACCGGCAGATACGCTGGTACTATGAATTCTTTATACTTTAGTCTTTTATACTTCGTTTCGATTTCGAAGCTTCTAAGAATTGGTAACAACGTTCCTCTGACACAGGTTTCTTCCACTATATCGCAGCATAAATAAAGTCTTTTACTTCTCGGTGTAAAATCACAAGTCAATGTAATTTCTGTAACGGCACAACCCCAATTTCCGTCCAATGTATACGATTTCGGAAGCTGAACTAAAAACTCTGACGGATTATTGTTCTTACGTATATCGAGTGAATCTTGACTGTGAAGATAAAGGTAAAAGTTTGCCATGGTTACATCTTAATTTGTTAATTCTTTCTTACGCTACTTCATCCAGTATAGCTTTTACCAGATACACCGTCCTCAGTATTACTGGAATAATGGAGTGATGTCGACGTAGTAGCCGTTTTTTTCTTGTCAGTGATACAGATCCAGATGCTATCGTTCTTAGCAGTAGATGCTTTCGTTGAAATAACTGAACGTCTCTTCTCATGGGATTAATGACACCATTCACGTGTCTAGTGACTACCTCTACAATAGCCTCTAGTTGTTCATCAGTCATATAAGTAAGTAACTGTTTTCTGAGTGCAATAGTTCCAATGTTGAGCTTTGTGTACACGTTTGAGTCAGACATGTTGATACACTCATATGCGTGGGTTACTCCTTCTTACACAGTATACAATTCCAGTTCAATTAACTTAGGGTACACCACATCATCTATTTGGCTCATAGATTTGATACCTGTCATCACCACTTTACCACTATGAAAACAACAAAAGTTCACTCCTTCTACTTTAAAGTTGGCGGAGGGAAACAGTTCTGGCTCGTATGTGACGTTTGGTCTTTCTGATACTAGCTGTCGTAGGTCCAATGTTGTACTAAGGCTATGAGTGGCAGATAGAGTCACCCGCTTCACATCAGTAAGAACCACTGGATAACCGAGTTTTTGTAAACGTCTGGCATATCGTCTTAATCGTTGACAGCCTTCTTTTGCACTGAGTACTTTGCCATTACAGTTAATTACACCGTTGGAAAAGACTAAACAATTTCCACCAATTGTTTTATGTTGCCATATTAGTCCAGGAAATCTTCTTGGATCGTAACGCACGTCCGTTAAACGGTAACATAATTGTCTCGGGTCAACGGGGCATCCAATGCTGGCGCTGTATACACTGTTAGTAATGAGCATGTTTACTGTAAGGTCTCTGCCACTTGAATGAGTATGGACTATACTACCCATAGCTTTATATGAATCGGGTGATCACGTGATGTACTATGAATATTTGATGACGTCATTTTTTGGTATCCAGCTGTCGTACTTTTTTGGCCAATGTAACCAACGTACAAGAACTTGTTTTTGTTTGTTTTTCACTCTTTTCTTGAGCACTTTTTCAATGTGATATTCCGTTGACTCGTCTATTGTCACGGCCTGGAGTTCCGGTTCATTGAATGTACCTTCTATAGTTTCTCCTTCCCAATCTTCTATCTTGTACACGGGAATTCCTTCTCGTCTGAAACGTTGTTGCACTTTGAATATTTCCCCCGTCCATTTTTGAGAGTATTCCCGATCAAACACGCCACGTACGTGGGATAGACGGACAGTTTGACCAATCTTCAACTTGTAGGGCTTTACTTTTGATCGGGGTTTCTTTCTAAGTAAGTACTGTTGAAGTCTACTCTCTCCTTCTGTGTCTTTGGTAATGCTTGCTGGTGTCGCTCTCAAACTACGGTGAATGGTATAATTGTAACTGTGGACTATGTCTTGAAGAGCGTCTATATATTTCTGTGTCCTTTTATTCAGCATATATCTGAATATTTTGTGTTTCAGTGTTTTTATGAATCTCTCAGCGTAATTGGCTTTGGTCTCTGTATTGAGGGCATAAAAGTGATGAATATTCTTGCTTTTCAGATATTTGTTTACCTCTTTTGAACGAAACTCCATCCCTCTATCTGTCCTTATCATATTTGGTTTTCTGGATCCAGATAATATGGTCTGTAAAGCTTCTACTACATCTCTACCCGTTTTACTTTTAATCGGTTGACATAAAGCGAAGCGTGAAAAGATATCTATACAGATAATAACATATTTATAATGGTCATTATGTTTGGTTAAGTCAACCATGTCCATTAAATCCATGTCCCACAGACTATCTATTCCATTGACAATTACACGGGAGCGTTTAAATTTACGTCTTGCTCCTCTGGTTAGGGAATAGGACTCTTGATTTTGGAGCCATTGTCGAATGCGATGTCGCCCGATTTTGAACTTTCCCTCCGACTTGACATACTGATATAATTTCTCAGGGCCGAGAAAACTAGCAGGAGATTTGGTATTAAAATACAACGAAGACAAATATTGTTTCCAATCCGTCATGTTTATTGACATAATACATACAATACATTCTTACATTATTTGTACATCAATGTTTTACATAATTATTTTACATAGTATATACAGTTTTTTAAAACAGTCATTTTATCTACAATCTCATCCACTCTGTACACTGTCTTTATATAATATTATTTATGTTCAAAACACTCCACCCATCGATCTGCGGCTTCACGGGCTTCTTGTTTGAGCTTGCATAGTCTATACTGGTACTCTAAGTGTTCCAGAAGTCCAATCACGGTTGCAACAAGACTCACACACATTTTCCAAACAATCCCAATCTATATAAGGGTACAAGTTTGGTTTGAGTAGGGGTTCCGAACGGCACTGTAGTGGTATTATAGACTGATGCAGGTGGAACAAATTCTTTGTATTCACCCGGTTTTGATAAGAATCCACTATGTTGCTCGGGATACCTTTTCACAAATGTATGTTTTGGTATGTCTGACGTTTTTGGGTTGATGTCCAAACGTCGCGGTACCAAACACGGATTTATTGGAAGTGTCCAAGCTGGCTTCATACCCTGTCATTTTCAAAAAGACACATTGTTTAGACCATTTATGGTGTTCAACCCACGGGTCATCGTTCGGTTCCCAGTGGTCTATAGTAATACTACAGGCAAAGCAAGTCACAGCGTCCGCTTGTCCGGTGTAAAAAAATCCCGCTTTTGCCAGTCTATACTTGTCATGGTTGATCTGTTTTGACCAATGTTCAAAGATTGTCAACCGGTCTTCATTAAACGTCATAGATGTATTCCTGAAGTCCATGGCTTCTTCTTGAGTGTTCATTGTTGAATGACAATGTCTTGAGTGACTACTCGCTTATATACAGAACTTAATCATGTGACTATCTTCTGATTAGTTGATATTTTTAGGAACAATACATCATCTATATACATGTCATTTCTATTTATAGTTCTCTACAAGTCTATACACTTCCTACATGTATGTCCATACACGTCATTTCTGTTTATACACGTTTCACCAATTCTGAAAATCATTTGGGCTACATTCGGCACATCTCAGATACCCAAGTTGGTTCATATGATCATTGTCCATCCAGCATGGCTGTGTTTGATCCAATTCGGGGATGACCTGTTCTATTTCTGCTTTCAGTTTCAACAATGTTTCAAACTCATCGAATTTGAGTGGGATGCCTCTTCGGGTGGGTTGGACTTGATCTTTCCCTTCAGGTAACCAGAACTTTCGTAGATCTACTACAGAAAACCCACTATTGACTTGAACATAATTGTTGCCACCCAGATGTGAGCTGTAATGGACGTCCTTCCCTTGTCTGTGGTCAACAATAGCTTTTTTAATATCTTCAGTCTTCCACATCAACTGTTGGTATCTCTGGAGTGTCAGGGTGTAATCTCTCTTCTTTAATAAGTTGTTCTCGTATATCGTCTGTATCAACGCAACCTCTATATGGTCTGAGCCATGATCATGTACCTCTACCGATACATACTTGCCCAATTGGTAGCTGGTTCTTATTGTGACCATCTTTGTTGCTTGGTTGACTCTTGATTGCAGAATGACGAGGTAACTGTGTAGCTTGACTTTATACTCATCAGAGCACAGATCCTGCCCTGTGATTGGTCAGCTATAAATAGAAATGATGTTATCGTTAGAAATAGAAACTGAGATCATTATACAACTTTGAACATGCATAGGTCGTCACAAATCATCATGCTTAATAATAGAACAACCTTGAAGATATTACAAGTCTAAACTTGTTATTATTTGGGTACAAGATTAACCGAAAATTGATACACATCTAATGATTAAATTGTACTTTTCATTAGCTTCAAAATGATATATCAAGCATTGTATTCAATGAAGAAATAAGAAAGTTATTGATCAATATCCGAATATTGGTGCTTATCCGAATTACGGATAGTACGACAAGACTTGGCACCAAAATGGAGTCCGAATGAAAAGTAAATCTATCCTTTGTTTCAACAAACATTTATTTGCTACAGAAAAGGGAGAAACAACTACTTAGTATGACTAAAATAGATTGTACATGTGTATCCGGCTACTAGTACCACCCGAATAAAGAAGCACATGATGCATGACAGTGAACCTTTTCTATGTGTTATAAGCTTTCCAACGATACCATGATTATGACAATTGGTCAAGTATTAATGGAGATATGTTCATTTAAAGATATCATTACGGAAAAATACGAACATCTGTACTCGGCAGATTCCGTGGCTATCTTTTCGCGCCAATAAATTGCCATTGTTTACCATGTGGTCAAATTTCAAATTGTCGTATCTCAGTCATTCCTGGACGGATTTCAATGATCTTGGTACCGTTGGAAAGCTTTTAAGATCTAGTTTTATTTGGTATGTATTTTATACGTGTACATTACTTCGCCGGTGACTTGTTAATAAAACACATATTATAAGTTTAAGGCGCCAGAACTCCCATGTTGTTGATATTATGGAAGTAAAACTTTTATCACAGAAAAGATCAATCTCTCTTCTCTTCAGGGATACATGATTTATTTGGATTCATTGAGAAATGGATCACTTTATGGATGTTAATCCATGGTACATAAATCAATTTTAGCCTAATAGTACTATGCAAACGCCAAGTTGCTGTTTTCTTATTTCTCTTCGTAGAATAATAATTTTTACATCATTTCCAACTAAATTCATGGCACTAAAGTCAATGGAATAGTCAAATCTAGGATATTTTAAAGTTTTAACAATTTTATATCTTTTAAATAAAAACTAATTCAACCAGCACTTGAAACTCAAGTGTCATATAGTGTCATGTCATGTTCAGAGAGTAGGGGACGGCCGGGGCTTTCCGCAGGACACTTGGTGTACTTATCCTTTAGATGGGGATTTTAGATAAACTGACCAGTCTGTATTGAGACGTCAATCTGTTGACTTCATTCAGATCAGTTAATATCTTACATCTCAAAATCAGTCCAAAATAAATATGGATTATATTTGTGGTCATGTTCTAGCAGCCATGTTATGCAGTTTGGATAGAGTCATTTCTTTCAACATGTTCCTTGGAAAAGTACTAGACGTGCTGCTAATGGATGGATCGGGATCATATGAATTTGGTAAGTTATTTTTTTTTTTCTTAGTCTATCAGTTTGCGTTTACAACATCTAGGGCTTGGTCCAATACGTCATCAAACATATCGTGAAGCCCTTGTTGGACATCTTCCAGCCTCTCGCCTCTATACTCCTCATCAATCTTAATTTGGTAGGTACGATCTACCGCCGCATTCTTGGCATACGTCCTCTCCGATTTCTTTCTGATGGTATACTGAAGTCCTGACCGGCCTGCCTGCGACTCTTCATCGGCACCACCCCCTAACATGTTGGGTGACTTGGGGTTCCATTCACCGTCTTCGATACACGTGTTCGCCATCTCGTTCATCTCTTCGTCAAATAACAAGGCCCTTATCGAACCTTCTATCTCTTCATGGTGGGTTCTCAGTTGGTAGAGTCGGAACCGCACCCCCGGGGAATCCTGTATCCCCCATGTTGCCGCAAAATTCATCAGCTCGTCTTCGTCGGTGAAAGAATTCACCATGATCTCGAAGGTATTTTCCATGTTGCTTGTTAAAGTTCTGAAGTCAGAATAAATTAGCAGGTGCGTGATCCTTCTTGTATACTCTACCCAGAGCCTCTATTCCAAAACGAGGTAGTCTATTTTTAGAATGAGATCATATCTAAATTTTGATTGGCTAAAATTTCATCCAATAGAAATACACAGGAATAAACACTTGAGGGTACTTGACATGGGTTGTACTGATAAGACACTTAAACCGGATCTGTTTGTCCGCCAACAGGAAAAAACACTTGACACGGACACTACTGATAAGACATTGAACAGGATATGTTTGTCTTCAAACAGGAAAAAACACTTGAGGGTACTTGACATGGGTTGTACTGATAAGACATTGAACAGGATATGTTTGTCTTCAAACAGGAAAAAACACTTGAGGGTCACTTGACCCTTGGAACTAATGATTGTGAAATACTAAAAATAGACGACGTGTGCATACATGTGTCGTGTGCAAAAGTCACATGGTTACGCATGCGCTGTAGTAAATTTGTCATTTCTTTGGTGAACACTGAACAGATCGGACGTGCTTTTGAAGTAAGTCATTTTTGATTTGCCACACATGTCGACTGTGTGCTTCGGCTCAACTCTTTGGTACAGAAAGGGAACATATGTACCATAGGGATGTTGCATGTAGGGTGTCCCAAGACAGTGTAGGTCTAAATCAAAAAAGTAACTCCGTCTGATAAGAGGCCCTAACCCTCAATGGCCGCTAGCATTATCAGATAGTGGTATAACTAAAAAGAGTTAGCTTCATACCAAAGGGTGCTTCTGATCAGGATCTCCAATGTTAAAGCTAAGTAGGTCAACAAGTTGGCCGCCTAAAATAACATCCAATCACAACCCTTTGCAAATGAGTTCCATCAAAGTAGGTCAACCACGTGGCCAACATCTATAAATAGTAAGTAGGTCATCCAAGATGGCGCCCGTTTGTTTACACCCAAACCGACGCCTATACTACTTTAATAAATAACAAGACGACAAAATTGTAGACTGGTCTAAATTCAAAGAAGTTGCAGACGGCGATTTAAGTTGTCGAATTATAGTTGTCAAATTATAAAAAATCTTTGTCTTTTGGGAAGAAAACAGTAGTGATGACAAAGAAATTGCTTGAGACGAGCAATCGATCATGTTCCGAAATGTTTTCTTTGGCGCTTTCTTGTCATTTAGAGGGATTGTGTGAGAATTGGTTAATATTTGGTCCTATAATTTGGCCCCATCTTGGTTTTATTTCAATTTTATCGCATGGAAAGTACGTCCTTGGGAACAATTACTGTATACATTGGTAAACAGGGGAAAGACGATTTAAATGGCGACGTCACTGCCAGAGAAATGTTTGAGACTTTTTGTTTGTTTCTTTGTTTTATTTTGAAATGGAAAAAAGAATCAATATTGTAATGATAGGCATCAAATTTAAGACAGTTTTATCATCTAACCAAACTGCCTTAACCTCGTTACCAGACGGTATATTTTAGCCTGGTCAAAATTGAAAGGAGTTGTAGACGACAATTTAAAGTTTATGAAGTTTTACATGTTTTCAAATTTCCGAGGAGAAAACGATATCTGATAGCGTTGAATACGGTTCCATATCAGGTACTGTAAGATGACGTCATTTTTATTCTGTATATGACGTCAAAATGAGAAAAAACGATAATGAGAATAAACGTAACCAGAATGATATAAAGGAGAATGAAAGTAGGCCTCTACTTGTATAAATACGGATTTTGTATCATTTTATCGAATTTACTAAATAGAAGATAGATAGATCTTTTATTTAAGGGATGAAGAGAATATTTTTTGTTTTCATGGAGGTACGAACCGAAAAACCTAATCTCACTGAATGAATACGCGAAGCAGTTTCATACATTGTGTGTTAGGTTTTTCGGTTCATACCTCCATGAAAGCAAAAATATTCTCTTCATTTCTTATAATTTGATAGCATCGAGCGAAAAAAGCCAAAACCCTACATGTTTTGTTACCTTTTTGAATGGGACTATTTTGTGCAGAAGCATACATAATAGCTACGTGCTCAAAATTTTGTTCATGGAGTTATGAATAATTTTTTCGACCAATCAGAACGCCCGTTTTTGATAGACGAAACTGAATACTAAATTATTCAGGAATAAAGGCAATATTGCCTATCAAACCACATAAATATACAAATATTTACAATGTCAATGGTGGTTAAAGTACATGCAGATATCGGTTTTCGTATGTTTAGATATTTTTAGATATACTGTTGGCGAGAGAAGGTTAGGTGTTAAAAATTCATTACGAGTAATAGTGTGCAAATGACCTCGACTTGGTTTAGGTGGAAGGAATAATAATATTGCGATCTTCATGTAAGTGTGTGCGTGTTGCCGGCACCCACGACCATATCTCGCTATAGTTTCTAACAATGTTTATTGTAAGGGAGGCAAAAGTATTCTAATCTTCAAAGCTGCAGGCATTGTTATGTCCCTTGCACCATGCCAGGATTTTTTTTAATCGTTTTTCTTTGATTAATAAGAAACCCTGCAACTACAACTTAACTAAAGCTGTACTTACGACGTTTCTGAATCAATAAACAAATAGTAATTATTAGTCCCCTATATCTCCCTTGCTGAAAACGAAATACAAGGTGAGATATTTGGAGTAATCATAGTTTAAATAGAAGGCGAAATGATATTGGTGGAAAAGTACATGTATATCAAAAACCATGTTTAGAACAAATGTGATATCGGGCTACTACAAGACCCCGAAAAGATGCTTGATCATATTTATATGAACACTTTAGTCTGATAGGGAGAGAGAGTGCATTCGTGCATCACTCAATATATATGTATTGTATAATACAGAAATACACTCTGACCCCTTTGTTTGAATCCAGATTGATACTTTGTTACAATTTAAAGTCTAAAATATTCTTCCATATTCTTTCAAGGTAGTGGTACTTGAGAATTGTGTATAGATGTGTGTGCGTGTGTGCGTGTGTGTGTATGTGTGTGCGTGCATGCGTGCATATTTGTTTTGTTGTTGTCTTTGTTTTCAATATAATACTTTATCTTTTCAATATTTCATCAAAGATCAATAACTGAGTTTGGCATGTTTTCCTGTAACCTTTAATTGTTTTTAAGTTCAAATCCTTTATAAATAAAAACTGCTAGATTTTTCATAGTTTTTGGCTATTTACATGATAATAAATCAACAAATTTAAGCATACTAGGTTTTCTCCAAAAAATTGTTTGATATAAGTTTTTCTTAGGTCTTTGTAGAGAGAACATTCAAGTAAAAAATGCATTTCATTCTCTAGTACTTTGCAAAATTTGCATTTTCTGTTTTCAAATGAGATCTTTTGAGGTTTGTGACATCTCCCTGCTTCTATCTCAAGTCTGTGGGCTGAGACTCTAAATCTTATTAATGCCTGTCTGAATTTTTCTATGTTAACACCATTTAAGTAAGATTGAAATGAAAATGTACAGAATGATCTATATGTTCTTGCCCTACTGAACTCGGTTAAAGCAGCATTCCATTCTTGAAGGTAGATATCTTGGGCCCTCTGTCTAATAATAGCTAAAAACAAATTATTGTTATCTACCCCTTAATTTAACCAAACTTCGTTAAAACCATAATCTTCAAGTATGTTTTTAACACACTTAGCCCATGACTTTTTATTTGGGTACTTATCAAGATCATTTTGCATCATATCATACACTTCACCTCATTTGATTTTACAATTTTTAGCCAGTACTTTATTACTCTACAAATGAGCGTTACTTTCAGCGGGAATCTACCCAACTCCCAAATTTAACCTATTCCAACACATTGAAATTTTAGACTGGTCTAAATTGAAAGAAGCTGCAGACAACAATTTCAAGTTGATGAAATTTTGACTTTTTAGGGTCTTTCAGTATAGAAAACATTGTGGATAATAAAGAAACTGCTTGTATCAAGCAATTTCTTCATTTTCAACAATGTTTTCCAAAGCACTTTGCTTGAGGGGCGTAAAAAGGAGGGCTTGTGTTGGAATCGGTTAAAAATATTTTGAGTTTGTTGCCTGACTCCTAATAAATTATTGAAAAAATTTAAATTTAGGCTTTCAAGTTTATGTATTTTATTTACTGCCCATGTCTCGCAGCCATAACTTAAGATTGGTACAATAAGTTTGTCATATAAATCAAGTTTATGAGATACAGTTAGGCCTGGAAATTTGATGAAGTAAGATTTCAATTTATAATTGACTTTTCAGGTCTGTCCATATAACAGTTCATGGGTATTTTTGAAGGATCCTCAAGTGGTAAAGCTAATGCCGAGGTACTTAAACTCTGCCACGATTTCCAATAAGTCATTTTTATACCTAAATTATATATTATTGTTTGTTCGCCCTTTTTTGAAGATCATTACTTTTGTTTATTTATATTAACCTGTAGTTTCCACCTGCCACAATATGTTTCAAAAAGTTCTAGTCCATTTTGTAACCCCTTGCAGATTCAGATAGTTTTAACATTTCCAGGTCTATGCCGTCAAAACCTTTTGTAATAAAAAATTCTTCTATATCATTTAAATACATGGAAAATAGGAATGGTGACAGGCTCTCTCCTTGTCTTACTCCTAGAGAACAAATGAAGGACCCTTAACTCATTATCTTGTTTTACCTTACAGGTAGTTTTAAACAGTTCATAGATTGATTTGATTGTATCAAAAATATGGCCTCTTATCACTAATTTTGATAGTTTGTACCAAATGATATCCCTAACAATGTAGTCAATTGCTTTTGTGAAATCAATAAAAGCTGCAAATAGTTGTTTATTTTCATTTAATAGATGGTTAATGATTCCATGAAGTACAAAGATGTTATCTACTTTACCCATGTTTTGTCTGAATCCAGCTTGTGCCTCTATATAAACATTGTATTTTTCTGCCCAGTTTGTTAACCTATTGTTCAAAACTTTGGTGAATAATTTTCCAAGAGTACTTAAAAGTGTGATCCCTCTGTAATTACTTGGTTCATCTAAATTTCCTTTTTTGTGCATTGGAATAATAAGTCCCCCAGACCATTTTTGAGGGAAATACCCATTTTGGAATAAGCTGTTGAATAAATCTGTGAGACAATTCGAAAATGCACTATTCTCCACACTATATTTGAAAAATTCATTCAAAACTAAGTCTGGTCCTGATGATTTACCATTATTTAATTCTTTGCTGGCCTTTAAAATTTCAGTTGCTTTAATTATTACATTGAGTTCATTAAACATACACTGTAGTTCCCCATTTAAGTATCTTTCATTGAAGTGGATAATATCTTCATCAGGTTGAAAAAATGTTGAATCCGGGTCATTAACTGCTTTGAAGTATAACGCAAAGTTGTCTGCACTTAAATTGGCATTTTTTTCTTTATAAACGAATTTTTTAATAGTGTCCAATACTCTTTTGCATTTTTGTACTTGTGCTCTTCAAGTTTTTTGGTTTCATTTTTTCATAGCTATATCTTTTATTTCGAATCATTTGTTTAAATTTACTTCGTGCAGCTGTCATTTCAATTCTGTTACAGTCAGATTTATCCTTCCTGTATTTATCAAGGTTTTTGTAAAATTCATTTTTTAAGTTTTCACATTCCTTATCGTACCTCTTTTCTGTGTTTTGATGATCAGCATTTGTACTAGTTCTATTTTTTGTCCTAAATGATTGGTCACTTATCTTATAGATGCACTCATAAAACTTTGAAATATTCAAGTCTATGCTGTTTTTGTCAATTGATTGTTTCAGGCTTTCACATATTTCAATCAGCTGGTTTTGTAAGTTTTCATCATTTAACTTATCAAGGTATATTTCTTTTTTTTTTCATTATCCCACTTGTATTGAAATTTGACATAAGATTTTGTTTTGTTTGACCTCTTTTTTAGTTTGGGTCTTTTGGTACTTTTGCTTTCCTTTTTAGTCTTTATTGCAAAATTGATTAAGTAGTGGTCAGAAACTAAATTGGGAGAATGTACCTTAAAATCGTAGATAAATTCAAAAAGTTCTGGTCTACATATTACTAAATCTATGACACTACTCCCATTTGTAGTTACACAGTTAAAATTGCCATTTTTGTCATGATCTTTTCTACCATTCAATATCCTAAGCCCTTACACATATCTAATAAAAGCTTGCCATTTTCATTAACTTTTTTGTCGCATGAATTTCTCATCAATATTTCATCTTCTATGTAATCATTAGGTAAATCTATATATTCAGTGATACAATCATTTTCTACGAAGTCAGCTATATCGTAACATAATATTCACCATATAATGGTAAGGATCCCTCTAAAACTCGGGCTAATGTGCATGGCAGCTTCGTGAAAAAGGCGTGGAAAACGTTCATTAAGTCTGCTCTTCCACTAGGACGATGTTCCAGCACACAGGTCTACTGTTGACATGGCTACTATGTAGACTAAGATTAGACTGCACATATGTGCAGGGTGATCTTTATCTATACCTCCTGCCAAAACGGGAATATTCCGGGTTCAGCATGACAAGGGTTGAAATTAAAATGCATTTTTTCCATTGCCAAATGGTCAACCGGAAGATTATTTAGGCTCATTATATTCTGTTCAGTAGCTATAAGATTCTGATCAGTTAATACACATAAATAAATATAACTGTGAAATAAAATAGGATGGATTCTCGCCTTTAGCTCACCTTAGCACGAAGTTATTAAGATGAGCTATTGTGATACGCCAATGTCCATTATCCGTCGTCCGACCTCCACATTTTTTTCTTCTAAACCATTTGTCAAATCCTCATGAAGGTCCGCCGTCATAGCGCAGTTGGTAGCGCGTCGGAGGTCAATCTAGAGGTTCCGGGTTCGATCCCCGACGGCGGCACTCAGCCTTTCCGACTATTTGTCTCCAACCAATTGGTCGATAATCGTAGACCTATATGGCATAGCAGCAGGAGGCTAGGTAAGGATGTGATGGCGGTACTGGTGTGAGAAAAAACAGGAATCCATTGTTAGGTGCTCCAGCCGCCGCGATATAACTGAAGGATTGTTGAAAGCGGCGTAAAAACCTATTCAAATCCTCAAGAAACTGGGAAGGGGAGGTCCTTTGGTCAAGCTCCACAACATTCAAATCCATCCAGAACTCTGGCAAAATGATCGAAAATATAATAGCCTGAAAACCTTTCTGCCCGAAACCAAAAGCTCCAGAGGTTTGGTATTTAGTATGAAGCATCTTCTAGTAGACATAGACCAAGTTTGTTCATATTATTACTATTGCGTTATATTTGGGCTGTGCCCGGGCATAACCTTTTTTAAATAGTAATAAAGTAGGAAACCTAAAAGAAACATTTTTTCTGAAAAAAAAAGGGCATATAGCTTATCTCAAGTCTTTTTTGTCCGTTGACACATAAGACGAGCTCGTAAGTTTAATGATAGGAGAGTTAAAAAAGACCACGTGCATGAATGTAAAATCTCGCAACTCGATCCCCGCCATATGCGAGAATTCAAAACCTTTGCATAAACATAAATGTGAGGTTTGCTGAATCAAAATAAACAAAATTTGAAATCTATCGGACTTAAAGTTTGAAATCGCAAGTTTTCCGATATACATCTATGAACACGAACAAAGTATAACAAACGTATTGTTGTGATGAATGTTGTTTCTATAGAAAAAAAAATTAGAAATAAATTCATGTTTCCTCACTTTAAACTGTGATCCCTCGAATGAGTACCAGAAAGGCAAACACAAGGATCCGCGAAATGTATAAAAGAAATAGTAAGATCTTAATAAGGATGATATACAAGCCTTTGTTTAAACAAAGGTTGTAGCAAAGGTTGTGAAGATAATGGCGTGATTCTATATGATGACAGAGAGAATGCGAATTTAATAAATAATTACTTTGCAAGTCAGGCAAATATTGATGCTACTTCCTTGCATGATGAAAACGCTCCCGACGTTACAATTGATTGCATTGAAACCACTCCAAATGAGAATACAAGGTTCTAAAAGATTTTAACGAAGGGAAAAAGTCAGGTCTAGATAGTGTACACAACCGAATTCTATGAGAAGGGGCAAGTCAACAAGCTCAGCCCATGTGTAGTTTGTTAAATGTGTCCCTTAACTTACATACTGTGCCTTCTCAAATTTGCCCAATTTTGAAGAGCGTTGGCCCTTCATTCATATCCAGTTACATACGAGTCTCTTTTCTAAATAACTTGAAAGGGCTTTTGAAAAAAGTATTTATAATAAAGTAATTTCATACCTTTCACAAACTTTTTTTATATTGTTTCAATCTGAATTTGTCCCTGATGGTTCCGCAGTTAATCAGACCATGTAGACATACCATAACATATGTTTAGCACTTGGTAGAGGAAACGAGTACCGTATGATTTTTTTATTTTTTTCCCCGTTTTTCGATATAAGCAAAGTGTTTGACAAAGTATGGCATAAAAGGCTTATTTTCAAACTTAACCAAGCAAGGGTTCGAGGTAGTCTTTTAGATGGTTTATAGATTATCTCTGAAATAGATATCAACGCTTTGCATTAATGGTATCTTCTCTGTAAAAGTGCTTGCTAAAAGCAGGTCCATATTTAGGTCCATTATTATTTTTAGTTTATATTAATGATATAATTACTACCATGAAGTAAGATATAAACCTCTTTGCAGTTGACACTAGCTTATCAATTGATATCGATGACGCCTTTTCGTGTTGGGCGACATTGCAATCTGACCTAAATCAGATCAATAAATGGGCGCGTAAGTAGATAGTAAAATTTAATCCTTTGAAATCTTAATATTTAGTTATTACTCGAAAGCATAATAAACAAATTCATTATGATTTGTATAAGACAAATCTTAAAATACCAACCGCCAAAAATCATAAGCATTTAGGTATCTTTATATCAGAAGAAGGTGCTTGGAACTGTCATATTAGAAATGTGGTTGAAAAGGCTTGGAATAAAATGTAGATTTTGCGGACTAAAAACATCGTTTTAGAAAGGAAATCTCGTGCAGCTATTTATTTCTCTTTTATTCGACCCCTAAATGCGGACGTAATATCGTATAACTGCTCATAAAATCTAAAGGAAGCGCTTAACAATTCGCAAGGAATGTGACTGGATGTACCAAATTAGCATCACTCGAGAATCATGAAACTGAAGCAGGTCGAGAATCTCTGCAGGATAGAAAAGCGAAACATAATTTAATACATGTACATATTTTAGAATGGTCAAAGCCTTAATTCCGGATTATTTAACTTCAAAAGTGTCACCAGCTGCTGGCAGCATATCGTCGTATAACCTACGCGGTTCACAAAATTCCCAGTACAGAACAGAACATCTTAAAGTCATCCCTTCCCTATACAATTGAGGAATGGAATAAACTTCCAATAAACTCATTGTCGCGTTTAAAAGATATCTTAATCGGAACAAACCAAAAAACAAAAAACAAGACGATTGTATTCTATTGGTGAAAGAAAGCTACAAGTCACCCACAGACGATTCAAAATAATTGCAGCTCTCTGAATCAGCATCTATTTGACAAAAACATTGTTGATTGCCCTTTCTATAATTGTGGTATGGCGGAAAACGAATGAACACTTTTTGTTTTAAACTATGATACTATTAGGAACTCTTTCAGAATTTTATACCACTGACATAACCATGCTTCTTTTTGTAAAAGACGCTTTAACAATGAAAATATTTTTCCGCGAAAGTAAAGGATGCTTTTAATGATATTACTTTTCTTATTCCAATTTTTGTTGACAAATAGAATGTAAATGCAATATTATACTAGTGGTATATAAACTATCCTACTTCAAATGAACACTCCCCTGTCTAACTACTTCAATTACTCTTTCTTACTTTTTATTCCTCTCCTCTATCAAAATATTCATTGTTATAATATAATTTTTCTTCAAGTTTATTTATTTTCGACGACTTGTACTAATACAATGCCATCTTTATGGAGAATAGCTATATAGACTTTACTATCGTTCTGATCCAATTTGCTGTACGTTTAGATAAATTATATAACACTATGTATATCTCAGTCACAAATAAAATATATTTAAACTAAAGGTTGTGAACTTGCGTTATTTAGCCCGCTACCACACTATCCCTTGTTTCAATACCCGTGAAGTAAGGATTGAGTAATTACTTCTTGTAAGAAACGTTTTCTCTTCCGGTCACATTATGTCTTATATTGAATAGTTATCAAAATTTAATTAACGAACTTTCCATATTATATGTAGAAAGAGTAATAGGAGAAAACGCCTGACTTAAAAGGCTCTGCGGCTTTCTTGGGGACAAAATTTCTAATCCAAGAGCAATCCTGAAATGCTGTTGGCAGAATAAAATAATTTTGAAATTTATTTTCGTTGTCTGTTCGAATACGCTTTTCACAGCGGTTGTATGACCTTGTCTGAAATCATTCAAATAGGGATATGTAAAGAATTTAACGAAGATTTAAGGATTCCTTTGGTTGAGAAAGTTTGTCTATTTATACAGGGATATGTAAAGAATTTAACGAAGAGTTCAGGATTCCTTTTGTTGGGAAATTTTGTCTCGACGAGAGCCGCAGAGCCTTTCAATTCACGCTCTACAATCGTAATATCATTACCAATTCCTTTGGCAAATCTAGATTGCAACTATTTGCGGAATGTCTAAATTCCGCTTTGGCGTATAATTAATCAAATCTAACAGTCAGAACAGAAAACTTTCGATTATAATCAACTTTACCAATTATATATTGCGCAACAGTGATTTAGAATTGAATGAAGTTAATTTTCAATGTCTAATTATTATAAATACATCACATGTAATGGAAGAAAGTTGCAGTTGAAGTTGTCTTTAGATGTTAATCTTAAGATGATCTTAGAAACAACGTACAAGGCACGAGCTGGTAGGTTAGACTAAGATCAGACTGCACTAATATGCAGGCTGATCTTAGTCTTTACCTTCTGCTAAAGTAGACATATTCTGGATTCTGGATTACTAGAGGCCGAAGGCCACTAGAGCCATTGCGACGGTTTTTTCCCGTCCGGCGTCCGTGCGACCGTCCGTTCGTCCTTCCGTACTTTAAACCTTTCCTTGTTAACTCTCTAGAGTCTCTAGTGTTTTTATCGAATTCCCTTTAAACTTTCACAGAATGTTCATACCATCATAAGGATCGTTCCTTTCGAAATTCGGTCAGATCCGTCAAGAAACACGGGTAAAGGGGCCTAATTAGAATTTAATTAAAGAATCTTCGTTAACAATCTTAAGTCCACAGTTTTCATCGGATTCTCTTCAAACTTTCACAGAATGTTCATACTATCATAAGGATCGTTCCTTTCGAAATTAGGTCAGATCCGTCAAGAAACATTGGGAAAAGGACCTAATTAAAATTTAATTAAAAATTCCTTTAAAAATCCTCGTTAACATTCTAAAGTCCATAGTTTTCATCGTATTCATTCAAACTTTCTCAGAATGATTGTACCATCAAAAGGATCGTTCCTTTTGAAAATGGGTCAGATCGGTCAAGAAACATGGGAAAAGGGGCCTTATGAAAATTAAATTCAAAAATTATGGTTAACACTCAAATGTCCATAGTTTTCATTGGATTCCCTTCAAACGGAATGATTGTACCATCATAAGGATCGCTTTTTTGAATCAGATATGATCCGTCAAGAAACACGGGAAAAGGGGCCTTTTTAAAATTTAATCAAAAAATCTATTAAGAAATCCTCGTTAAACCTCTAGACTCCACAGTTTTTATCAGATTCTCTTCAAACTTTCACAGAATGATTGTACTTTCACAAGGATTGTTCCTTTCGAAATTGGGTATGATCCTCCAAGAAACACAGGAAAAGGGGACTAATTAACAATTATTTAAAACATTCTCGTTAATACTCTAGAGTATATAGTTTTCACCGGAATTTTCTTTAAACTTTCACAGAATGATTGAACCATTATAAGGATTGCTCCTTTCAAAATTGGGTATGATCAGTCAAGGACCACGGGAAAAGAGGCCTTATGAAAATTTGACTAAAACAATCTTCGTAAACAAAATAGAGTCCACAGTTTTAAACAAATTTTCTTCAAACATTCACAGAATGATTATTACATTAAATGGATTGTTCCTTTCGGAAGTGGGTTTGATCCGTCAAGTTTCATGAGAAAAGGGGCCCTATGAAAACTCTATAAAAAATCTTAGTTAACACATCATGGCCCTAGATTTCACCTGATCGACTTCAAACTTTCACGGAATGATTCTACTATCATAAGGATTGTGCGTTTCAAATTTGGTCTGATCCATCGGGAAACATAGGAAAAGGGGCCTTTGGAAAATTCAATTAAAAAGAATCTTAAATATGCTTTTAAGTCCACAGATTTCATGGTGTTGTCTTTTTTACTCAAACAGAATGAATATACAGATGAGATGGGGTTGTCTTTATACTCAAACAGAATAATAATACTTTTGTAAGTATAGTTCCCTTTGGAATTGGTTCAGATCCAGTAACATGGGAAAGGGGGCTATATGAGAATTCAATTAAAAAATCCCTGTAAACACAATGAAGCCCATAGCTTTGGTCAGATATCATTGAAACTTTTACAGAATGATTGTAAGCTGATAACAATCATTCTTTTCATAACAGGGTTTGAACTGTCAAGAAAACACGGGAAAAGGGGCCTTGTGAAAATATAAATCCCTGTTACCAAGTCCAGAGCTTTCATTGGATTTTCTTCAAACATTTACAGAATAATTGTACAATAAAAATGATTTTTGATGTTGCCATTAGACCTAATCTGTCAAGTATCACAGAAAAAGGAGCATTGTGAAATTTAATTTTAAAATCCTTGTACCACAATAATGTCAACAGTTTTCATCAGATTCTGTTAAAACTTTCACAGAATGATTGTTCCATCACAAGGATTCTTTCTTATCAAATTAGGCCTGATCTGTCTATCATCATGGGAAAAGAGGCCTTTTGAGAATTTTATCTATAATCCTTGTAACCAAGTCCAGAGCTTTCATTGGATTTTCTTCAAACCTTCACAGAATCATTATACAATAATTACGATTGTTGATGCTGACATGAGACCTGATCCTTCAAGTATCACAGGAAAAGGAGCCTTTTGAAAATTTCATTTTAAAATCTTTACACCAAGATAAAGTCTGCAGTTTTCATCGGATTCTGTTCAAACTTTCACAGAATGTTAGTACCATCATAAGGATTGTTTCTTTCCAAATTGGGCCTGATCTGTTTAGTTTTATAGGAAAAGGAGCTGTATGAAAAATTATTATCAAATCTTCTTTAACACAAGAATGTCCTCAGTCTTTATAAGAATCTCTTCAAACTTTGATAGAATGATTGTGCTATCATTTGGATTGTTCCTTTGTAAATTGGGTCTGATCGGTCAAGTGACACAAGAAAAGGGACCTTATTCAAAATTTATTACAAAACATCATTATCACAATAAAGTCCTCAGTCTTTATTTTTTTTTCAAACTATCATTAGGATTGTTCCTTTGTACATTTGGTCTAATTTGTTAAGTTTCGCGGAAAAAGGGGCCTTTTGAAAACTTTATTACAAAAATTCTTGACATAATTTAGTCCACTGTTTTCATTGATTCTCTTTAACATTTAAAGGGCAAATCCATAGGGGTAACATAATTCAATTTTTCAAAATTCCATTAATAAACATGTGCATTGATACTCATTGATTTTTCTTGAGATTGTTTCAAAAACACTTTATTGGAGTTTTTATTTTTACATTTCGTTTTTACGGCATCGCTTATGTCCCTTACCTATAGGATACATATGCTTAACTCCCCTGAATTGTGACGTCATAGTGGAAGTTTATTAAAAATGGACGTAGAGTATGACAGCGATTTGAGCGATATTTCCGAAGAAAAAATTGATGTTTCTGGTACTTTAAGGCCATATGTGTACGAACCAGTTTGAAGGGCAATTGCTACGGAATCGGAGGATAGTGATGATTATAATTCTTCGTCTTCTTTTTGCCCCGATTTTGACGATAATGTTCCTGAGGTGTCAACATGGTGAGTGATCAATATTTGCGGCGAATATTGCCCTTTATAAACATTAGAATCGTAACAAATTTAATTTACTCCTTTTTTTAACGTTTTAATCTGACTTGAACAACGAATTTAAATGAAGATCCCAATGAAATGACGTTTGCGAGTGACACCCCTTTTGAATTATCCGGGGACTATTAACACAGTAACAAAAACTCTTCTGAATTTTCTTCTACCAAAAAGTTACGATCAAACATCTCGTTTGTAAATTTAATACGAGAATAAGAAATTATTGGATGACATTTCCAGTCTTATTGTCCAAATAGTGCATTAGATGATTATCTGGCTGTCATAAGAAACTTTCAGTCTGTAGCTATCTACTAGGTGCAAAGTGAAGTCTGATCAGACAGGATTATATGCACATGTCAAACACTGGCTCAAATGGTTTTGGTTGCTTGAAACCAGAACTACATAATCCAATGTTTGAAAACAGTTGTTGGTATATGGTTTACAATGGTGCCTCCATCAGAAAAGTTACATTAACGTTTGTTTACCCTCTGTAAATATGGACAGTAAATCATTCTCAAATATGAAAATTATAACAAATAATTCAATTTCACAGGTGCCAGTGCGAGATTTGGGTGAATATGCCAACTGTGACAGAATCCAAGTGCTGCAAGACAACAAACAGTATAAATGAAGCAGGATTGACATGCATAACAGATCACATTGAATTGTCTGAACATTCATGTATTGGAAGTTACCTACTATGACCATTCGTTACAGACATGCCCACTTGAGGAAAACCAAAGAAGTCATGAGTAAGTAAAATATTTTCTTTTACACTGTTTTGTTATAATGCTAAATTAATTTTCATAAATGACCTACATTGTTTATAACCCTTTCCTGTTTTGTAAAAATTTAGACCCGTCCAAATTCACGGACTTGCAGACGAAAATTCAAAGTGGATTCTAGTTGAAAGTAAGCATTCAGTAGGATTTTAAATATTGTGGAAAAAGAAGAAATTGCTTGATACAAGCATTTTTTTCTTTTTCTACAATGTTTCCTATTCATTAATTTACAGGGAATCCCGGATGTAAAATCAGGGATTGAACAGAAAAGGGTTCAGGCATGGAAACTTACCCCATTACCACACAATCCAATGTTCTGACATACTGAAGCAATGTAGTTTGCAAAAAAATAGTGGGAAAAGGAGTAATTGCTTGTAACATGCAATTTTTCCTTATACAAAGTTTACTACCCCATTCAACACTTAAACTCTTAAAATTCAGTGATCTACCAATTGTCAGCTGTCAAAGAATTTTTTTTTTTACAATCCATTCATTTAGACCAAAAGTGAACTTTGGACTGCAATTTTGGACACCTTTTAGGCATTTTTCTTTGTTTGTGGACCTTGACATTGTAACTGCAGCTAATTCAGTCTGTAGTTACAATTTAGATCACCAACCAACCATCTTGGAAACACTGTAGAAAAAGAAAAAATGCTTGTTACTTAATTATGTCGTATGTAAGACAAAGCCTGTAAAGATCATCAACTTTATATTGTCATCTGCTACTTTTTGAATTTGGACCATTCCCAACTGTGTTGTCTATCATTAAGTTAAAAAATTTTTGTTGTAAAAGCTAAGATCTCTTTACATTTTTTTTATTCTAGGCTACACAGACAGCTGGCCTCTAGATGATTGGGAAAGGAGTGAGGAAAGTGATTCCTTCACATGTGGTGACTGCTATCAGAGACATGATTCCCTCTGAGGACTATTGTGGATTCAAATACCCTCAGTAGTTAACTTTATGATCTTATTTTGACATTGAGAAAAAGCGCTTATCCCTTATTTTCATTCTCTGAAGAAAACTAAGCTGTAGAAACTATACAGAGAAAAGTATTCATTGTTCATGACATTTTCTCTTAAAACTTCATAGTCCCGGGTTCGATTCCCGACGTCGGCACTCATCCTTTCCGACTACTTGTCTCTCACCAATGGGTCGATAATCGTAGACCTATGTGGGATAGCAGCTGGAGGCTAGGAAAGGATGTAATGGTAGTACTGGTGTGAGAAATGCCAGGAATCCATTGTTCGGTGCTCCAGGCGCCGCGATATGACTGAAAGATTGTTAAAAAGCGGCGTAAAACCCCATTCAAACAAACAAACTTAAAACTTCATACATCATTTACACTTACTTTTCAATTTTAACATACTTAAATTTTGCCTGCTTTTCAAGTTCTAGACCTGCCTTAAATTTGTCAATTTTAGTATTAACCCATTGTCACAAACCCAAGCTTTTTGAAACACTAAAGAAATATGGAAACTTTGCAGGAAAAGCAGAAATTGTTTATGACAATTTGTTCTTTTCTCTCAATGTTTCTAGGTTTTGTGTCGACCCCACCCTGTTTAAGTAGGCTTTGTCAATTTTCAATTTCCGACTAGTGTAAAATTTTGTTATCTATGCACAATGAGTTAAAACCCCTGATGCAGTGGAATCCTTTCTGTATCAACATGAGCATGTCAACTATTATACTATTGGGAAGGTAGTCTTTATAGGCATCTGTTAAAAAAGGTGTAAAAAAGTCCTGTAAATCCTTTCCTGTAAAAGCATGGGATTTAACGTCACTGTGATTTAATACTACAGAAAACATTGTGGAAAAAGAAGAAATTACTTTTTAATAAGCTATTTCGCCTTTAGTAGAACCAGAGATATCACAAATGCCTAAGTTTTCGCACGACGACAATGACACCAAGGCAATCCCAACATCTCGGGTTTTCTTTGAAAACAGCCGAGCTAAAACAACTATAATAAAATGGCAAGATATACTGATAAGACGGGACTTTGAAATTAAATAAAATCTACAAGCTTCATATGTTTTATTCTGTGTTGCTTGAATTTTATGCAATGTTATTCTACGATTTATTTGCATAACCCACTACCATACAATAAGAGACAAAAATGAGACTGGCTCAAATTCAAGATTGCAGGTGACAATTCTTAGTGTTTTGAATGAAAATTTGGGTACCAAATACGGTAGAAACCATTGTGAGACAAGGGCAAATCTCTAATAACAAGAAATCTCTCCTTTTCCCACTCTCTTTTCCATTTTATAATATTTTCATATTCAAAATAAGAATTGTATGGTAATGGGTTAAATGCATGTACAAAGAAAGGAAAGCCATGTGTAATATGAATACGGGCAAAATTTAAGAGTACCGTAGAAACAATAATTCAAAAACAATCATGGAAAGAAAGAAAATTCTGGTTGACAACCTTTCAATTCTTTAAATCCATTTTAAACCATTTTATGTCACAACTCAAGAAAAGGCTTTGATTAAAATTGTTGAAAATTTTGAAATTTCTTTTTGCAACCAACATCTTCATTTCCCACAATGTTTTCTGCCAAGGATATGTTTTCTGTCATGTTATAAACAAATTAAGATTAATTCATACATGACATAAATTATTACCTTTTCCAGTATCATCTTAGCTTATTTCCAAAGTCATAATAAGTTGCAATAGAATAATAAGGGATTTAACAAAGGAGTTATACAGTCCTTGGAATAAACATAGATCACGTGTGAAAATCAAGGGTGCCATATACATCACTAGTTTGTCTAAAGGATGGGATATGCATATGTTATCTTATCATTTCCTGTATTGTTTAAAACACTAATTAAGACATGACCATAGCCTAAGTTTACCCTTTACCAAGCAATCAGCAGCTTGTCTTTCCGCTAGTGACTATTGTGATCTTTGAAAAAATTGAACATAATGATAGCTACTATTTTCTGTTCAATTATCTGTACCTCCTTTTGACTCATTACAACTAAATCCTCTATTTTTACTCACAGTAGGAGAAAGTTGTGACAAATATTGGGGGAAAAGGAGAAATTGCTTATGACTAGCAATAGCAAATTTTGTCACATTTTTGAAGCCTATTTACGATAATTATTCAATTTTGGCACAAATTAAGTTGTCATCTGCAACCTCTTTCAATGAAAAAAACAACGTTTTTTTTTTTAATTTGATCTTAAAATGTTTTGCCCAGTAATAACTCATTCACACGCAATCCTGTCCATCTAAGCCTAACTTTGAAAAAAAAAATTCAAAAAAGATTGTGGAAAATGAAGAAATCGCTTGGTACAAGCAATTTCTTCATTATCTACAATGTTTTCTACAAAGGCAAGCAAACCAAAAATCAAGACCATTAGTTGATACCTTAAGATCTATTGTACTGGAGAAATATTGAAGGATCCTAACGGAATCTCTAGCCTGGAATTGCTGGGGTCCCTTCCAATTTTAAGGGATCCCGGAACACTGTTCGTGTCGACCCCTTAATGTGTCTGAATGGATTTTTTGGTAATAAAAAAAAGGAAATACCTTCTAACAACCATGTAAAAGGAACATTTGAAACTATGTTAGAATTCTAGATAAACAGTATGTTTATGAGGGAAATATGTTTATATCAATAATAAACACATGTCTAAGTAGTTGATAACAGCAATTAAATTCAAAGCACCTCTTAATTTGGACTAGTCTAAATTTATGTCATTTTGGAATGGGATCAATCAAAAATGAGAGTATGACTAGAGGAGAAATTTGTGAGAATAAGGGGAAATGACTTATAATTAGTTAGTTCTCCTTTGCCACACAGTTTTCGTGAATATGTCAAAATTGACCAATGGCTGGCCCGCCCTTTACTTCATAGTCTCCGCCCTGAAACTCCGACAGGAAGTTCCGCTTTGATTTTTAACAAAATATATGCCAAGCAGCATGTAACAAAAAAGTAAAATGGTTGGTTGATGACCTAAACGTGGTAACTACAGCTTGAAAAGGCTGTAGTTACCATGTTTAAGCCGCCAAATCAAAAATAATAAAAAATAAAGGTAAACAAAAATGGCAACCAATGTCGGAGTTGATAAGCTCAGGTAAGGGCTGAATGAATTATTAGATTGGTCGGTATATTCCTCTATTGAAAGTCTCGTTTGGTCAATATATTGGAAGGACAATATCCGAGATGAAAAAAAATGGGAACGCTTTCAGTTCTGCTGTCTTATGAAAAATCGGTCCATAATGAGATTCGTTAATTTTTTTTTTATATAATCCCAACCCCCACAATATATGGCCGAGATATCAGTTTGTTCACCAAATTGATCAAACCGCTGCTGCAGCTTCTTCCTCGAAATTGCCCTAGCTGATGGTCGGCATGTCGGTTCTTCTTCCAATCGGTTCTCCGAGATCAAGATTGTTGGCACGGCGTCAGGTTTCAATCGGAGTCGAAAGTTCTTACAGCCAACGTCATTTGCTAGTTTCGGGCTGATCAAAAACTTGAAATTAAAGTGTCTCACACAAAGCTTTGCTTGACTCGGTGGGTCAAAATTTGTCATTGATGTCCGATCACGGTTCAGTTTATGAATCCACAACTTTTTTTTAAATCAATCGGAAACGTAAAAATGCTGATCCTCTGAGTTCCCGATTCAACATTACAACCGTAAGCGGCACAGATCGTCATTATTCTGCTTTAAAATCGATTTTTTCCCCTGTATTTAGTACAGCAACCATTGGACATGTAAAACAGATAGCTTCCACTATGACGTCACAAATGCAGGGGAGATAAGCGGTTTGGGGAATGTACAGGGGAAGTAAGCGATGCGCTGTTTTGGGGCAGTATTAAATCTTGACATTTCGAATTGGTTTTTGTACATGTGTACGGTCTGCAATCGCGAAAATATTGTTTGTGTGTTAATTCACACCATATACATGAAAAATAATGAATGAAAAGACAAAATAAAAATTTCTTTGAATTTGACCTTTAAAGAATGATTGTACCTTCATTAGAATTGTTCCTTTTGAAATTTGGTATATTCTGTAAAGTATCATGGGAAAAGGGGCACTAAGAAGCTTTCAATATAAACTCATTAACACAATAAATTCCACAGATTACACAGATTGATTGTACCATCATAACATTGTTGATTTTGACAGTGGATCTGATTATGGCAAGTGTCACATAAAAAGGGGCCTTATGGAAAACTTTCTTAAATATTCTGCTTAATACAATGATGTCCCTTGATTTCACCGGATTCACTTCAAAATTTCACAGAATGATTGTACAATCACTTAAAGGGTTCCTTTCAGAACTGGGTACAATCCATCAAGTATCATGTAAAAAGTGGCCATATTAATATTTTTTTAATTATTCTAGTTAACATAATGAAGTCAAAATATTTCATCGGATTCACTTTTAACTTTCACAGAATGATAAAACCAACAGTAAAATATCACGGGAAAGGGGGGCTTATGAGAACGTGATTTTAATATCTTTGTTAACACAACAAAGTCAGCAGTTTTATCGGATTCTCTTCAGGGATGCATGGAATAATTGTGGCGTTCATAACACAGGAAAAGGGGCTTTACAGATTATCATTCAAAACATTATTGTGTATGTGATGAAGATCACAATCATTATCAAATTGTCTTTTTAATTTCACAGGACAATTGTAGGGTTGTAAGGAAAGTTCCTTTTGGAATGAAATTGATCCATCGAAAACACAGGAAAAGGGGCTTTATTGATTTTCATTTAAAAAAATCTTGTTTATGTGATAAAGTCTACAATTATTGTCAGACTCTGTTTCAAATTTCACAGGTTGATTGTAGGGTCATAAGGTAACTTTCTTTTGGAAATGGAGTGGATCCGTCATGAAACACGGGAAAAGGGGCCTTGAGGATTGTTGGTCAAAATAATAAAGGGGATAAAGTCCTGTTGTTGTTTTTTTTTGTTGTTGTTGTTTTTTTTTTTTTTTTTTTTTTTTTTTTTTTATGCATTCTTCTTTGAGTAATTAACTTCCTTAAATATCAGAATTCTTTAACGGAAAACTTAGTAACCAGTAGAGCGTCTCAGGCCCTAATGGGCCTTTTGTTTCAGATTTTCACCTAAATGTGCTTTTCAAGAAAATGATAACAATATGAACATTTTTTTCAATTTCCCCCTTCTTTCTCTTTCATGCTTATTAGGATAAATTGTTACTCCGAAAACCAAGTCTCAGTGTAAATCTGGATAACTGTTGAAAATAGAAGTAATTATTCTTTACTTTATTGGCGCATTATCAATTTGATGGAAAAAAATAATCTTAAACTCTTTATTGGCGAACAAACAATTTTTTTCGTTTCTTCAAATAACAATATGAATTTAAGGTTCTAAACTCCAAAGGTAAAACTTGAAGAATACCGGTGATCAAGAAAAACAAACGAATGTTAAGTTTTCAGGTGGGGCTGTTTTTCAAAATTATGAAATGTTAAATCAAACAGTTTTAATTTTCACTAGTTCTTCTTCTACCAAACTAATTCTCGTTATTGTTCTCTTTTAAAAGACGTTCGGTATACTTTCTTTTCGGTGATTTGACAAAGTTAATCATTTATTCCAGTGATTGATGATAAATCAGATGTTGTATCTGTCGTAAGAAAATAATTATGAGATGAAGAGAATATTTTTTGTTTTCATGGAGGTATGAACCGAAAAACCTAATCACACTGTATGAATTCGCGTATTCATACAGTGTGATTAGGTTTTTCGGTTCATACCTCCATGAAAACAAAAATATTCTCTTCATTTCTTATAATTTAATAGTATCGAGCGAAAAATGCAACAACTTAACAAATTTTGATACCTTTTTGTAGTGAACTATTTTGTGTGGAAGCATTCAAAATGGCTGCGTACTCAAAATTTTGTTCACGGAGGTATGAATTAAATTTTTCGACCAATCAGATCGCTCGTTTTTGATAGACGAAACTAACAATTAAATTATATCGAAATGACCAATCTCGGTTGTCAATCAAACAACCAGTCGACTAGTGAAATTATTTCTTCAGACCATAAATTGGCCACATTTTTTGTTAGGCCTTTTCGTTGGTTTTGCGACTTGAACGTTGTAACAACAGCTAATTCAAGCTTTAGTTACGAATTTTTGGTAGCCAAAAACTATTCTCCTATTTTGTTGTATACTACGTGCCTTAAATTTTGCTATTATAACGCCTTTAAACCCGAAGCGGGACTACTTAGGCACGTTCAAGAAAGGTCTAATTAGGCACGTTCCAGATTGATTGATTGAATGGGGTTTAACGCCACTTCTAATAGTATTCCAGTCTTATCGCGGCGACTCGAGCACCTGACAATGGATTTCTTGTATTTCTAACACCAGTACTACCACTACATCCTCTCCTAGCCTCCAGCTGCTATCCCAGTTAGGTTTACGATTATCCACCAATTGGTGAGAGACAAATGTCGGAAAGAATATGTGCCGCCGCCGGGGATCGAACCAATTGCATCCCGTAATTGAAGATAAGGAGTCTAGTGCGCTACCGACTGCGCTTTGACGGCGGCTAGGCACGTTCCAGAAAGATCTACTTGGGCACGTTCCAGAAGGATCTGCTAAGACATGTTCCAAAAAGATCTACTTAGGCATGTTCCAGAGAGGTCTTCTTAGGCACGTTCTAGAAGAATCGACTTAGGCATGTTCCTGAAGTATCTACTTAGGCATATTCCAGAAAGATCTACCTAGGCACTTTCAAGGAAAGATCTACTTAGGCGCGTTCTAGATAAATCTACTTAGGCACGTTCCTGAAGTATCTAAGTAGGCATATTCCAGAAGGATCTACTAAGGCAGATTCCAGAAGGATCTACTTAGGTGCGTTCTAGAAGGATCTGCTAAGGCAGGTTCAAAAATGGTCTGCTTAGGCAAGATCTAGAAGGGTCTACTTAGGCAAGTTCTAGAAGGGTCTACTTGAGCACGTTCAGAAGGTCCGACCTAGGTGAATTCTAGAATGTCCTTTTTCTACCAGCTTGCGACAAATGTTTTAAATCTTGTCATGCTGAACCCGGAATATATCTGTTTTGGCAGGAGGCACAGTTAAAGATCAGCTTTCACATTCATGCAGTCTTATCTTAGTCTACACTTCCTGTTTGCCCCGAATTTGTTTATTAAGATACTGAAACACAATTAACCCTTGCAGCGCTTTCGGCCCTTTGCTTTTCATGCAGTTATTAGGTGAGTACTTTATTCAGCATGACAAAGGTCAAAACTGTGTATACTTGGTAGCAACATTATGCATTAACTCTCGAATTTTCAATGTTTCGGCACGAATTGCCTTTATCAAATAATAAAATAAATCTTAATTTATGACCACTCAGTTTGAATTGGTGAAAAGTTGATTAGATTAAACAAAAAGGCTGTAATGTGTGATCACAAAGATATGTTTCCAGATATAAGAGTGTTAATGTATAGCGTTTAAATAGTTCTCTGGGGAAATTATTGTGATGTTGAAACCAACAGTTCAGCTTATTCACTACCATTTCGAAATCATGACAGAAACTGTTCACAGGTAACGATCAAAAGAATTTTTGATTTTCAGATGAAAACCATATCTAATATTCAAAGGCTTTTAAGATCTTATCGTTTATTTGTGAAATCTCAGATTTTTTTTATCAAAGTAAGTTATTTTAACATTCACTTTTATCCTATAAGGTTAAAATGAAAACAAGAGCATCGAACGCTGGTACACCATTCGACTGCAGGTGGTGGATAGTAAATAATAGTAATGTCAGTCTAAAATGTTCAAACAAATAATCTTATTATCTCGTTAGTAAGGTTCACACATTTAATAGCAGCGATCGCATAGCGATTAATTATAAGATCAGATGCAACCTTGCGCAAGCGCGTCTCGCACCCCTTGGGAGGACAAACAAAGATTGTCCAACCATTGGATCAATGGGGTAGATATGAAAAATCAACTCAAAACCGAACTAAAAAGGGAGTTAGCGCGATTCTATTGATTATGTCAAAGATAAAAGTCGTTTTTCAAGATCGCTTTAACCCTTTCCTGTTTTTCAAAGATTTAGACCAGTTCAGATTGAAAGAAGTTGCAGACAACAATCAAAAGTGGGTGCAATTTGAAAAGTAACGAGCCTACAGGTTAGAAAATATTATGGGAAAAGAAGAAATTGCTTGTTTTCTCAAGTATAAATTCACAGGGACGTGAAAACAAGGGAATGTACAGGAAAAGGTTAATTTATAACCATGTGTATAGCAGCAATCGTCTATGACGTAGGCAATATATGTGTATATTGTGTAAAACGTAGTACACAAATCTCAATAGGTAGGACAAAATATTCAGCATATCTTGTCTCGGAAATAACTTTACATTGAACATAATAAAACGAAGTGAATTGTTCCCTTTTCATTTCGGTTTTAAATATTTTTTTTTTTTTTTTTTGATATTTTCCATATCTATTATAAAAGCGTATGGTAGGACATTGCTTATTTGTACTTACTTTTGGAAAACGAAGCTTGCACGTGCAGATGTTGTTACAAATATTAGTTACAAATCTCTTAAACGATCATTGTTATTATTTGTTCTACATTTTGTGATTTGTGCACTTTTTTATGTGCAACGCATATATTTGTTTTTCGTTCAGTGCTTAAACCATAACCGGTTGATACAAATTTAGACCAAATCCAAAGAAGTTGCAGGTCAAATTTCAGAATTAATAAAAAATACAATAATGGTCTTTCTGGGAAAAAAACATATTTGGAAATGAAGATTTCAAAACTGTTTTCCTAAGCTTTTTATCTTGAGGTGGTGAAAGTGTCGGATTGTGTGAGAAGGAAGGTAGAATGTCTTTTTAAATAATACACTGTTTAGACTCTTAAGATCTTATAGTTGTTGGATGTCTATCTATCCAAGATCCCCTAATGCACAATCTCTCAGTGATACATTTTTTTCTCGTTTGTCTTCCAACTCAAGATTGATTTCAGCTAGATTTCCATTAAGCAGCGTGCACTGGAAACCAACGCTCATAATCTCTGTTAATCTGAAATAGAACATGAAATCGATGATCAGTTGAAAATCATTGTTAACCATTAATAGGGAAAATTTAGTCTGGTCTAAATTCAAAGAAACTATAGAAGATAGATTAACACGGTTAGATCTTGGAATGAATTGATATGCTAGAAAAAAAAGTAAAAATGGAGAAAGAGTTTACTACAAGTTGTTTCTCCAAATCCAGAATTTTATGTCGCAATGGTTTAGTCGTCATTAGATGAGATTTTTGTCGTGATCGCGCAGTCAGTGTGCTTGTGAAATCAAAATGGCGGGCGCGGTTCTGCACTTGTAAGTGATTGTAAGAGGGTTTTAGTAATTCTAGTGTGTTTCATCATACCGCTATAACGTGTGGCAGCGTTGTTTCTACCTTTTATAAAATCTAATAGATTGGATTATCTTGTCGTATTTTCGACATTATCGGTTTTTTCCGGAACGCACGCGGTGTGTTCTTTCTACTTTCGCTTTTCATATTGCCCGCTATATAGTGGATATGGCAGAAAGTAGGACTCAAACATCGAAAGATCAGGTGGATAATACACCTAAAAAGCTTCAATACGAGTAAGAAGCCAGTTCCTTCGCAGAAGGAAAAAGAAGACTTGAATGCTTGGGGAAATGAAAGCGAAAATGGGCAAGTCTGAGGAACTGTTAAATACGGTTACAAATCGGGTCGAGGACTTTGAACATATTGAGAAATATGATGATTATGGTCAATTTTGACATCAACCTAATGGATTTGATGATTATAATGATGTAGAAGCATACGGGGCCGATTTTCCATCCATTGTGGTGAAAAGAAATCGTATGAGAAGAATGTCAACAATTATAACGAGACTGGCGCGAAAAATCGATTTTCATCTCTTGCAAAGAGATTCAAAGGACAAGAGGTATCATATAAAGATTTGGATTCTTTTGTGGCCTCTCATATAACTGATTTATTCCGAAAGAGAATGGAAGAAGAACAATATATTGATTAGCTTAAGGATGATAAATTTTCAAGGCCATTAAACTGTAGAATTCTTTCAGTTTTTAAAAGTAATCGAATGATTTGGGATCAAATTTGATTTTAATTTTGAAAAAAAAAAATAAATAAATAAAAATAAATGAATACATTCCTCACCATCATTTAAGACGGGAACTAGCTCTTACTTTGGTTACAAAAGACTTATTTATGTGCAGTTCCTATTGCAAAAGCTCAATGGAAATATCTACTTTTTGTGTGCAAAAAAACCCCATTTATGAATGCATCTGTTGTCTCATTGGTTTAGCGTGTATGCCACTAAAAAAAATCAAAGCTTCTAAAACATGTGTATGTAATACTAGGACTGGTAGTAACATCTGTACTGATTTCATTGACGATGGCCTTTTGGGCGGTAATACTGAAAAAGAACATTCATATACTTCTGAGACAACAGGCTCTTTTTTCAAAGCTCGGGTATCAGGCTTAACCTGAAAAGGTCAATTACCGTGCCTACGAAAAAAAAATGTTAGGGTAATAACATAGATTCGGGAAAAAAGCTGGTTACTTTTCCAGAGGGAAACGGTACGATAAAAATATTATTTAAAAAAGAACAGGCAACGATTATAAAAAATGCTCAAATAATTGGTATTTTAGTGTCAAATTTTTCAGCAGTTGAATACACTAAATAACATTATAGAGAACTTGAATTTGGGTAAAATAAGGGTTCTCTTAAAATTTATGGGAATTGTGGAAATGGTGAAGCTTTTATGTTAATTTCCGAGAGCATAAAACGCGAGGTTGAATGGTGGCTAAACAAAGTATGTACTCAGTCTATCCGCATTGAAAAAGGAAACCCGGAACTTTGCATTACAACGGATTGTTCTGTCTGTCAAAATTCACTAATCAATGGTCGCTGTTCTTTTACAGAAAGTAAATAGCATATAAATGATTTGAAGCTTAATACAATTTTATTTGCTTTGCAATGACTTAGAACCATGACAGTCAATAAGCATTTACAGAATTTCAAAGACAGCACAGCAGCAGTGTGCTACATTACTAACATAGATAGTATTCAGTCAATTACTTGCGACAATCTAAGCAGAGATATCTCGGAATGTATTATTTCATGCAACATTTGGGTTACTTGTTCTCACATTGCTGGCAAACAAAATGACGCAGAGAAACCATCTAGAGAGTTTAATGGTCGCTCAGAATAGTCTCATTCAGAAAAACGCTTTGATGTGCTCAGGGCGCAAGCTTATAAAAAAATTTTCCTGCTCATTTGAGAATTTACTCAAACTTCGAGTTTGGATTAAAGGTATATAACTGCTTAGATACTATGGTAATTGAATGAAAATATATGACAGTATTTGTAGGTTTTTATTTAAAACTCTTCATATACAACTGATATCAAAATAAGATATTTATTCTAATTTGGAGTTTGAGTAAATTCTCAATGGAGTAAAAAAAGGGATTTATAATCTCGGGCCCTGATGTACTTCTAGCACACCATCATGTTATCTCTTTGCTTCTCTATTATATAATAAGTTAAATGTGTATTGTGCATGGAAAACCTATCCACGTGTGAGTTATGTAGATGAATTTACATTACATTAATTAGAATTTCAGTGTTGTTACAAATCCTACCACGTTTCGGTCCGTTACCGGTCTGCGTTCGAAAGAATTAAGTATACAAACCAGAGCTCTGGTTATGGCCCAATTATGGCCTGGAGAAATATGGCTTTCAATTCTTATGAAAATACTATGGCTTATCGTAATTAAACTTGATTCGAATATTGAATTTTGAAGCTGAGGATACTCTAATAGAAAACACCGGAAAGTGGGCCTTAATGTCAATTCCTTTAATTTCACTCAAGGGGCGATAGATTGGGTCGATCATGATAAGAGTCTGGCAGAATGAGGGGCCACAAATTTACCTCATTTTGATTAAACTTGATTCGAATATTGAATTTTGAAGCTGAGGATACTCTAATGCAAAACACTGGAAAGTGGGCCTTAATGTCAATTTCTTAAATTTCACTCAAGGGGCCATAGATTGGCTCGATTATGATGAGAGTCTGTCAGAATGAGGGGCCACAAATTTACCTCATTTTAAAGTAACTTGGATTGAACATTGAATTTTGAAGCTGAGGATATTCTAATGGAAAACACGGGAAAGTGGGTCTTAATGTCAATTTCTTAAATTTCACTCAAGGGGCCATAGATTGGCTCGATCAAGATGAGAGTCTGTCAGAAAGAGGGGCCACAAATTTACCTCATTTTAAAGAATCTTGGTTCGAATATTGAATTTTGAAGCTGAGGATACTCTAATGGAAAACATCGTAAAGTGGGCCTTAATGTCAATTTCTTGAAATTCACTCAAGGGGCCATAGATTGGCTCGATCTTGAGAGTCTGGCAGAATGAGGGGCCACAAATTTACCTCAATTAAAATAAACTCGGATTGAATATAGAATTTTGAAGCTGAGGATACTCTAATGGAAAACACGGGAAAGTGGGCCTTAATGTCAATTTCTTTAATTTCACTCAAGGGGCCATAGATTGGCTCGATCATGATGAGTTTCTTTCAGAAAGAGGTGCCACAAATTTACCTCATTTTAAAGAACCTTGGTTCGAATATTGAATTTTGAAGCTGAGGATATTCTAATGGAAAACACGGGAAAGTTGGCCTCTTTCTTTATTTTCACTCACGGGGTCATAAAATCGCTCGATCATGATGAGAGTCTGTTCAAATGAGTTTCATTTTATTTTAATCCTATTCGAAAATGGGAACAAATGAATGACAGGATAAGGGGCATTGGTGAAAACGTTTATTGTCAAACTGTAAGTGCTACATCTTTAGTTGAATTTTGATGAAACTTCGTTCTAATGTTTATCATGTTAGAAGGATAAATCTTGTTGAAGGTGGGCACATTTTATATTAAAACACAAGATTTGTGGATTTGTGGTCACAAATTTTATATACCAACTAAATATTGATGAAGATAAAAGCGACAAAGGGTTAGTAAAATGTCCTCTAGTGAACAACTCACATAACATTGCATTTCTCATCTTCTTCACATTTCCTAAAACATTTTGTACCAGTAGATACAACCGTGCTGTTAATTTGGTCCACACCGTCACGTTTATCCGTCGGTACCCACTTATTAAAATATGTTTGAAATGTATCCCCATACCCTGTCTCGGAACAGTCTGAAATTAGAAAAAAACGTATGGTAGACTAAATCCGACAATATTTTCCTATGTGACATGCATCCGTAAAATTAAATTTTTGCTAAAAGTTTTAAATCTAATTTGATAAACAAAATTCAATCAATCACTCGCGTGGCTTAATATCACAAAGATCCATGAAAGTATTGTTTAACTCATTACCTCATTACAAAGTTTAAACCTGTCCAAATTCAAACGGCAATTTTCAGACGGAAATTTTCAATTGCTAAAATTTCAAAAATCTATTTCTTTTTGGATAGAAAACATTGTGGATAATAAAGAAATTGCTTGTAACAAGGTGTAAGGTGAAAAAATCTGAAATTTTATGAACTTTAACTTGTCGTTCGCAACTCCTTCAATTTGAACCAGTCTAAAATTTTGTCGTCTGGTAATGAGTTAGAACATGCAGTGCAACAAGCAGTCAAAATGTTCATATTTGAATTAATTCAACGTTATTCGTCACTTCTTTACTTTCCACCGCTCTTATCGACAATTAAAGATTTTCATTAAAATAAGCCTTTTCATCTACGAAATGAAACTATTTTTTGTTTTTATTGAGGCGTTACTCAATCACATTGTATGAATTCGCGAGGCGGCTTCATACACTAGTGTGATTAGGTTTTAAGGTTCGTTACTCAATGAAAAAAAAAGTCGCGTTATTTCCTACAGTTTTATGCAACCAAGTAAAACATTTTTTAGTAAAATTCTAGGGATCTATTTTTTGTGCTAGCATACAAAATATTTGTGTTCTCAGAATTTTGTTCGCGGATGTATGAAAAGAAAATTCAGCCAATTAAAATACACGAATCTTGATAGACGTAACTAAAATTTACTTATTTGTGTCAAATGAAGAATTCGATTTTATATTTACCCGTTACGCACAATTTTTTTGCGGGATTGTAGATATATCCAAGTTTGCATCGACAGAGGCCGAGTCGACATTCAAGATTGTTTTGAGAATCGCATATTTTTGAAGGATCACATTCAGCATGATACTTTACGGTGGTACTTTTGGTAGTTGTTTCAGGATCTGTTTTCTCTTGTGTTCCTTCACTCGACGTGGTTGCTTCTTGAATCACTTGTAGGTTTTTTCACATGTCTGTTTGTTGGACTTGCTGTTCTTCCTTAGCTAGATCTGAGGATTCTGTTGTAGATTTGTTATCGTCATCGTTTTCAACTGGTCCTTGAGCATTTGTTTGTTTTGTGGTTGTTTTTTCAGCAGGTCCTGCGTAGTTTGCTCCTGTCGTACCACTATCTTGTTTCACGTCTTCTTGTGTTCCTATCAAACTTGCAGAGCCACTATCCTGTTCCTCATCTCCCGCTCCTCCTTTCGCATCTGGCAAATTCCCAGGACCAGTATCTTGCGTCCCTTTACCTCCTTGCGCTCCTGGTTAACCGCCCGAATCAATTGTCTGTGTTCGATCTTCTTGTGTTCCGGGGAATCCTGTAGTTCCGCTATCTTGTGCTCCATCTTCTCTTGCAAATGGCGTTCCTGATGAGCCGGCATCTTGTGAGCCATCATCTTGTGTTCCTTGTGTTCCACTGTCCTGTGTCCAGTTTCCTTGTGTTCCTTGTGATCCTACAGGGCTATTATTTTGTGTCGTATCTCCTTCTCGTGGTCCTGGTAAATTAACATAGTCACTATCTTGTGCCGAGGTTACTCCTTGTGATCCTAACGGTGTTGTTGTTGGACTAGCAGGTGAAGTTGTTGTTAGACCGGAAAGTGTAATTGTTGTTGGACTGGCAGGTATATTTGTTGTTGGACTGGCAGGTGTATTTGTTGTTGGACTAGCAGGTGTGGTTGTAGTTAGACTTGCAGGTGTAGTTGTTTTAGGACTCGCAGGTGTAGTTGTTTTAGGACTGGCAGTTGTAGTTGTTATAGGACTAGCAGTTGTAGTTGTTGTTGGACTCGAAGGTGGAGTCGTTGTTGGACTAGTAGGTTTAGTTGTAGTTTTTTGATCTGGAATAATGTCTTAAACGTTATGGTGGCTGTTCACCATCGGTTTAAGCTTGGTTAATCAATTAAAACGATTTAGAAATGAATTTTTGAGTAATATTTTACCAGCATACTTCTCGTGTCATGGCCATTATGAAATTAAAAGCTCAAATTACTTATGAAACAATTATTGACATCAATATTGGGACCAAAAATCCTTAAGGAGGCCAAAGAGGCGTCCAATTCTTAAATACCTATATATGAATAATTCAGAACACCAGAACATTCACGGCGATGCCACAAAATGATAATACATTAATAGAAAACCCCGAAATTGTAAAATTTACTAGAATTAACTTACTCTCATAGTTCTAGACAGTAGGAGCGAAATAACTTTAGCAAGCAAGAATGATTTTTTTACACTTCTGAGAACTCAGAAATGACTACAAATTGAGATTCATGGTGATAATCACTTTTCGTTCATAATTGATTAATCATAACTGTAAATCAAAGAATAAATCGACTAATCACAAAATGATCCATTAGACCGGAAGTAAACTTTTAATCCTGATAGTGGCCGACAATTATGTGAAGTATTTTTGTAGGTTGTCAACTTAAGCGCCGTAACTACCGGTTATTTAGACTGACATTTGAGTACCGCTTATTTAGGTTGTAATCACGACGTTAAGGCCGTGAACCAGCACTGTTACTTTTTTATTACACTTTATTGGCCATAAACTTTTCAAAATAATGCTGTTTAATACCAAAGTCGAACCCCCTTTTGAAGTCAGTTGAATTGAATAGCGAATTCACTGGCCCCTCAATTGACAAAATCGCGGCTGTCACTTCAGGAGTCAATTGACAAATCAAATTATTTATTCGGCTTGGAACTGAGCTTTTACTCTGACATTGGCCGCCATTTTGGCTTTAACGAAGTAAACGTCGTAGCTATAGCTTATTCAAGTTCAACGTCAGAATATCAGTTCATCTAACTTGAGCTTAAAGTGCTAGAAATCAGATTATGTGATCCTTGGGCACGAAGTGTACGGCTTGCGTTAAATTGTGTGTACTCTTGATGCTATATTTTTGTTTCTATTCTCGAACCCTGTTCAGAAAGTTGAATGTAATATCTCAGACTAGTTGAATGTTAGGTCATGTTGTTTTCAAAAAGCTATGTAATTATGTTAAAAAGTTTGTGTTCACCCAAAACCTTCAATTGTGCTTCAGATTTCACCAAACTTGGTCAGAATATTTATCTCAATGATTTTATCGACAACTCCTATTTTGGATTGCTAAGCATAAAAACTAATTCACTAGGTTGAATCTTAACTCTTGTTATGCTGAACCCGAAATATTCCTGTTTTGGCAGGAGATAAAGACAAAGATCAGCCTGCACATAAGTGCAGTCTGATCTTAGTCTACATCTCCTCCTTATCCCTTTTCAGCCAGACTTGTTTAAATTATCAATTTTCAAAAGAAATAATGATCCTTATCAAGTCTTTACAGTACTGTCAGACCTTTGATTTAAAAGCAATTCTGTATAGGATTTTAATTCAGCATGACAAGGGTTATAAGATTCATTGATAGTGTTGAAGGACCTTGATTGAAATTCCTCCATAAGAGTGTTAAAGTTAGGATGAAGCTTTTTATTGATCTGATCGGATCGCTGGCCACGCCTACTTACTCTGCTGGGCACACCAACTGAGCTCCGACAGGAAGTCCCTCTCCGATGTTAAACGATGTTATTTTGCAACAAAATTATGGTCAGTAACATGCAACAAAAAAGTAAAATGGATTATGTTTAGAGTTGTCGACCTAAACGTCGTTACTACAGCTAGAAAAAGATTGCAGTTACGACGTTCAAGACATCAAACCAATAAAAATATAGATGTCGTCCAAAATCGGAATTCAAAGTTCACTTCCGGTCGAAGGATAATTTGAATGGTCGATAGATTCTTTGAATGACACTCGCGATTCGTCGATTCGTTGGAGATTTCTTTGAAATCATAATTCGAGAAAGAAGACCAAGAAGTTTTTCTTTCCTAAGATTTTTAGGAGGAATAGGAGTGAAGAAACAACATTTTTTGCTTTGTTGACATATTTTGTATAGTCGGTAGAATTGGACGTATCGCTGGCCACGCCCACTCGACTCCGATATGGCAGTTTAACTTAGGTATTAGCCAATACCAGACGGCAAAATTTTAGACTCGTCCAAATTGAAAGGAGTTGCAGACGCAATTTTAAAGTTTGGGAAATTTCTGATTTTTTTAACTCTATGTAGAAATGTTTTGTAAACAAGCAATTTCTTCATTTTACTCAATATTTTTTTTCATGAGGGTCGTTTGCGTGGGAATGGGTTAAACGATGTTGCTTTCTTAAATTTGATCGTTATTTTTTAATGTTCTAGCCACAGCTTGAATAAACTATAGTTACGACAAGTCGCCAACCCAACAAATAAAATAAACATAAATGCCAACCAAAGTTTGAGGTCATAGTTCACTTGCGGTGTGAATTAATGATTTTACTGGCCGATCGATTTTTTAATTGATATCGCGATTCGTCAGTTTGGAAGAGACAATTTACTTTTTGTTGGTCGTCTCTGTCGGTTGGGCGTCTTAAACCATTCCTACATAATCACGTTTTTTACGCCCCTTAAGAAAAAGGCTTGGAACACATTGTGGAAAATGAAGAAAATGCTTGTTACAAGCAATTTCTCCATTATCAATTGTGTTTTTTTTTATCCCGAAAGACAAAGATTTTTAAAATTTCATGATAAAAAAATTTTGCCTAAAATTTATTTTATTTAAGACAGGTCTAAAATTTTGTACAAACAGTACACGGCATGGAAACACGAATCAGGCGTTCCTTTGCATTTGTATATGATCAACTTCTGGATAACTATTCAGTCATCAATGTTACTCAAATGGAGAGATTTCTTAAATATTCGTAGTGACATACAGCATTTCATGAATTTGTTAAATTTAATATGAAAAGCATCTAAGATATAGTACAGCATTCATAATTAAGCAGTCAGCTCCATTAGCCAAGTTGGTAGACCGCTCGACTTCAAACCCCGAGATCGCGGGTTCGATCTACGGGTTGACAAAACTAATAAGCTACATGCTATTGTCTTTCAGATGAGAAGGTTAAGAGAAGGCCCCGTGTGACGGTTCTACCCATCGGACACGTTCAAGAACCAGGCGGGGCTCCCAGCAGTTTTGTCCTGCATCCTTGTACTATCTCAAATAACCGTCTTCTATGGGCGTCGCTCATATGTTATTGCTACGGTATCGACGATTAACCCATGTCATGCTGAATAAAATCCTTTACGAAATTGTGCTAAAATAAAAGGAATGAAAGAACAGACAGAACTAATTTTGGGTAGGTAATTATTTAGAAAATTAATAGAATACACAATGCTGGTTTTAAAGGGAAAAGCAGGAGGTCAAGACAAAGATCAGGCTGCACAAATGTGCAGTCTGATCTTTGTCTAGACCTCCTGCCAAAACAGGAATATTCGGGGTTCAGCATGACAAGGCTTAATAAACGTACATACATGTAAATTCTAACTAGGCATTTGATCCATTCTAGACTATGATTAACCTGTGTAACTTATCCCTATGGGACAAGGTTTCATACTTATTCTATAATCTCAAAGAGGATAATGAAAATCTTTCTGGTTGACTTCTAAGGTAATACCATTGCCTGTAAATATGTTTTATCAACTCAGTGAACGTTGCAGATGTTTGTAATTGATAATTGGTTATGATATGTATAGAAAATAAAACAGTTCGACCACAGATAAGTCTGAAACGTAGCAGAATATATACGACGCGAGGGGTGACAACTTTGTACATTTTAAATTACCCCAATAGGCAGTCCTATTTGAAACAGGGGTTTGCTTCAAACCTATTTGTTTTACATCGATTGGGAAACAAGTTCTTCCAACTTAGATTAATCCCTCTCGACTCTGCTTCCTGGAAAATGCACCAGTACTCGCGCCGAAAGTGTGGGCCAATGACAGAACCAAGATCGATAGCCGCTCCCGGGAATCTTACTCAGGACCTCTTGATCGGGAAGCCGACGCTCTACCTCTCGACCACGGGAACCAAATAGGGGTGCCATGAATAACCGTTTGAATTAATTACTATTAATAGTAAAGGTAAAATTTATAACATTGGGAGACATGGTTATCAATCAAACGTTAGACTTTTCATTTTCACACAATTTAAGTTCCTCTTCCAATTCTTACATGACCCATCTATTCGGAAGATATTGTAGGAATTTTGAAAAGAAAAAGACTCTTTGTAAAATTGAATTCCATGAAATGGGCATTTAAAGAATAATCAGTGCCACACACACAAACACACACAAATATTAGATAGGATTCATTTCATTTAAATTTCAATACACCCAGCTACTATTAACTAAGAAATATGGTGAGAACATATGAGCGGGGTTTATTTTTGTTGTTGTTGTTGTTGTTTTCTGGGGGGAGGTTAATTGAAAAATAAGCTTTTAGATATGTCATTAAGAACGATTGTTGTTGTTTTGACAAGACGTTAACAAGTTTTCTCCTTTAAGCTAATGCTGATTAAGTTTAAATTCCATAATAAGAATTCTTCAGAATCACAATGAAGAGAACGCACCTTATATTTTGAAATAAAGCAGTACCGCGGAATGATTCTGAAAAAATAAACCGGAAATAGTATGGGCCTTAAATATTCCAATGAACGAACACGATAACAATGAGAGTCTGATGATAATCACATACAGGGGACTCGAAACCGGATTCGAAATAACGATATCCTGGTAATTTTGAAACGACTTCTTAGAGTTCTGAGTTCATAATAGTCCTATCTATACACGTGATCTTAAATATCTTTCAAATAAATGCATCTTTCGGTACACGTCAACTTATTGTTGTTTCCTACAACTGTCAAAATGGGCACTCTTTGGGGATTTGTTATTAAATGGATAGCTTTTTATTATAGGAATAACTTCTACTTTTAAGGACGGTCAATGTTTCATAAAAAAAAAAAAAAAAACATCAGCAAACATACACTCAGAGTGATGTCACTCGATATTGAAAAAGCGATGTTTTTAAACTTGTTTTAAATCAATTTGTCGTAAACCCGTCTCCAGCGGATAAACCAAACTCAAGTGACGTAATTTCCTGGATTAAAAAGAAGAAAATAGGCTATTCAAAGATTAGCCGGGATCTAGAGTAAAGTGCCGGGGACTGTTTATTTATTTTTTGTGAAGCGAAGTCAGAACTTTTGATTCATCCCCACACATTTCCGTTTTTTCACGCCCCTCAAGAAAAACACACCGGAAAACATTGAAGGAAATGAAAAAATTGCTTGTTATAGGCAATTTCTTCATTATGCTTGATACTTTCTACCAAAGCAGACAAAAGATTTTACAATTTCTTGAATTAAACATTGTCGTATGCAGCTTCTTTAAATTTGGACCTATGAAAATGTGTCGACTGGTAATTGAGTAAAGGATAAAATTAAATAATGAAATCCATTCTAAATGAAAAGAACTGTAATTTCATGAAAATGCCATTTTACAAGTGAATAAAGTATAAACTCAAAAATGATATATATAGCATAGTCAAAATACCAATTGAATGAAAGACAACAGTTTTAAAGACAACAAGTCAAAATAAGAATTTCTTATTTTAAACAACTTTCTGTAATCTAAATAATTTGAAAAAAAAAAAAAACAAAAAAAAACGATTCTTTAATTTCTCAAGTGAACTGCCAAAGACAAACTCTGCGAACTACTAAACCCATTCCCAAACAATCTAGTTTTTAAGCCCCCAAGAAAAATGCTTTGCAAAGATTGTGAAAAACTAATTTCTTCATTATAACCAGCAATTTCTGCTTGATTCACAATGATTGCTGTCCCAAGTACAAGGATTTTTAACATTCCATTGTTGTCTGCAACTTCTTTGAATGTGGATCAATCTAATTTTTTATCTTCTTGGTTAAAACACCAGAAAATTTATCAATCGCCGCTGTCATTCAAGGAATAAGCCGACCAATCAAATAATTAATTCAGCCCGGACCTGACCTTATCAACTCCGTCTTGGCGCCATTTTTGTTCACCTTGATTGTTGGTTTAGCATCTTAAACATCCTAAGCACAGCTTATTCCAGCTGTAGTTACGACGTTTAGGTCACCAACCAATCACTTTACTTTTTTGTTACATGCTACTGGCCATAAATTTTGCAAAATAACGCTTTTAAAAATCGAAGCGGATCTTTCTGTCGGAGTCAGTGGGATGGGCCAAAGAAGCAAATGAGCGGGACAACGATTGGTCATTTTTTTACAATGAGATGTAATTATAAAATATTCTAAATCTTTGAATTAAAAGTTATAAAAGTACTTGCATATTTTGCAAATTTTTCTACACACAAGTTATAACTTGCTAGGTAACTACTGAATTTATTCAGGAATCCTTTAGATTTCTGCAAAAATATCTGCCAAAGAAATACCTTTTTAACATTACAATCAATATTAAAATCGCATGAGGGCATGATTCGTTTCACCGGCCTGAATTTACTTTTTGGAAATTGACAATAAGAGAGGCAACTTTCTTTCATGCAAGAAATATTCTTCGTCAAGCGGTATCAATTAGTTCCTTTGCATTAATGATCTCGTTCTTAAATTTGACTGGGTCTTCTTTAACCCATTGAATTCCAAAAGATTATCTCGGTGAAATTTGATTGAAACCTTTTCCGAATTTCTGAGATTTTCTAAGTTTTCACTATCTACCATATGGAAATAAGCTATGTCCATAAAAACCATGCTTCAGTCTTGTAAAAGTTCATCGAAACCTGTCAACTGGTTTCCAGATAGAAGATTTTTACAGTGTTTTACTATATACCATATAATGGGAATTTAACCCTACCGATAAAAGTCAATTTCCATCCGAACAAATATTTTGAAAAATCTGATCTATTGTCGGCAAAAGTTGATTTCTGTGAAATATTGTTCTCTGAGTAGTAAATTTGTAATTTTTCTATATAATTTAGTCAAGTCAATAAAAGCCATGTATTCTATCCGACCAAAATTCTTTGAAGGAGTCTGATATGGGCACCCAAGGATCATTCCAACTTCGGTTAAAATCTCTGCTTAAATATACGAGGAGAAGATTTTAGAGAAAATGTTATCGGAGGGGCGCACGCAAGCACGGACGCACTCAAGCCAATGACGATTTCCCCCAAACTTTCAGCCATTGGAGCTGAAAATCACGGAAAAAATAGCTAAGATACGAGTTCTTAAAATCCCAAATCTTGCTCCCAGAGTGAAGATTGGAGGAATTACAGCATTTATTATATACCTATAAAAATATGGATTAAAATCTTGCTGTCTAATAAAACTCGACAGAAAAAAATCAATATTCGGCGTGTAGTAAAAACCGTATTCGTCAATACCGTTAAACAAGGATTACTTTTTTTGTATATTGACGTTCGGTTTTTTGTGTGTGTTTGTGTGTTTTTGGAAAGTTGGTTATTTCTAAATCATTTAAAAGAATTTTCTTAATGTAATGTCATTAAAGGTATATAATAAAAGGAATATTACAACAGTGTGTTTTTCTATTTGTTGTTATCGTGTTCTCGAATCGAGTGTAGGTATTTTCGGTCTCATCCAATAAAAAATACCTACACACGATTCTCGAACACGATAACGACGCATAGAAAAAGACACTGTGGTAATATTCCCTATTTATTAGATTAACCTGATCAAGACCCCGCAATAAGACTCTCTTGGCTGATCAGTATTTCAACAAGTTTCAGTAATTTCCCAGAATCCATTGGATAACCTGCCAACAGATGACCGTGTCTAATTATGCAAGATTTTAACCCATTCCCACACAATCACACCGTCTGACGCACCTCGTAAAAAGGCTATTTACCCTTCTCATGCTGAACCCGGAATATTCCGGTTTCGGCAGGAGGTGAAGACCAAGATCAGCCTGCACATAAGTGCAGTTTGATCTTGGTCTACACCTCCTGCTTGTACTTTTTCTGTCAGAGTTGTTTATGAAATTGATTTTTGAAAAAATATTCATTTTTGAACAACACGTCCTATCAGTTCTTTCAGCCCTTTGATTTACATCAATTAAGTAATGTAATATATACAGCATGACAAGGGTTAAAAACTATGGACAATGAGTAAATTGCTTGTAACCTTGTCCACAATATTTTCTATCCAGAGAGGCAAACATTTTTAGCTTGCCATCAACTTGGAATTGTCGTCTGCAATACCTTTCATTTTGGACAAGTCTAGAAAAAAAAACATTCGTGTGGTAATGGGTTAATCGACACACTCTGTAGCTGAAAAGCTCCGCCTAATTTGCACTTGGTCACCTGGATTCTAATACACACAATCAGAGAAATGGATCAGAGTAAAAACATCAAAGGCACAATTCTAAGTGCTATTCTAGCCTTTCAATCAAAATCAATATTAAAGTCGCTCTTGCCACAGATTTTCATGAAAATTTGATAGAGGAAAATTATCTGCTTTCCAAAAAGTTATTAATATCATTTTCAAAATGCATATTATTCCTTCGTGTAAAATCTACTTAATTGGCTAAAAGTTCGATTTGATAAAATTAATTTCCTATGCCCAACTTTGAAACGTCGCAATTTATCGGGTTAGGTCGTTCGTCTTCGGATGATGTCGAGCATTACTGTATTGCTAGCGGATGCTAATGACGTAATTGATACGTAATGAAAACTGAAAATAAAGGCAATTTTCGGTGCAATCGACAGGTGACGTATTTAAGGTTCCTGATTCATCGCGGACTTTTTTGGCGTCTCGTAACGGGTAAAAATCAGCTTCATCGCCTTTTAACAAACGTCTGAAAGCTTTACAGTTAGAAATCTGAAAATTGAGAGCCAAAACTTTTCTTTCATAATCTGTGAAAGAGCCGCTTTAAATTGTCATCAAATAATCTTTGCCATTTTACTTATTAGATTAAGAATATTTATGACATTAAATAACATACTTTTGGAAAGGTCACCAAGTACAGTAATTCAAAAGGATAAAATACAACATACTTTCACAGACTCTTGGAAATTAGATTAAAATATCTAAAAGAGAATAATTAAGCTTACCAACCAACGAACAATGTGCATTTTACAAAGAAAGACAAAATGCTTTTCGCAACAGTATTTCAGAAAACCATTTAAACAATGTGAGTGTGAACCATTCAGTCCAAATTTCAACAGCAGAATTCTTCATTAAACATCTCTTCCTTCCAAACTGCGGCCATAGCGCAGTGATAACGCGTTCGACTCCTAGTCAGGGGTCCCGAGTTCGATTCCAAGCCGCTGCGAATATCCTTTCCGACATTTGTCTCCAGCCAATAAGTGGAAGATCGTAAACCTAAGTGGGATGAGCAGTCGAAGGCTCGGAGAGGATGTAGTGGTAGTACTGGTGTGAGAAATACCGGGAATCCATGGTTACGTGCTACAGCCGCCGCTGGAATACTGTTAAAAGTGGCGTTAAACTCCATTAATAAATCAATCAAACTTATCCATCTTTTGTCTCAATATGATGCACTTGCAAAATGATCAATTCACACTCTTTCCATTTACTGAATTAGTCACTTTTGTATCATTTAATGAACAGAAATTGATGTGAAATTGAACACAAAGCAAGTCAAGTGCCTAATTTGCAGTTTGCTTAATTCACTGTTTCATTAACATATAAACCAGGATATTAAACAAGAGTGCCTAAATTGTCCTCAATCGCTCACCTGAGAATTATTTCTCTCGGCGTCTGATATGGCTAGCCCTTTAATGCCAATTTGTTTTTGGGAATCAATTTTTATGAACAAGTTTTGAAAGAGGTCACCAAAGGAACATTCCTGCCAAGTTTAGTCCAAACGTCCCGATGGTTTAGGCGAAGATTGTTAAACATTCTATGAACAAGTTTTGAAAAAGGTCACCAAAGGAACATTCCTGTCAAGTTTAGTCCAAATGGTTTAGGAGAAAATTGTTAAAGAATTATTTCATTATTTCCCTAAGATAAGCCCGGTCCTGCCACGCCCCCATTTTTTGCAAATCAAAATTTCACGAAGTTTTGAAAAGGATCACCCAAGAATCATTCCTGCAAAGTTTGGTCCCAATTGACCTGATGGTATAGGAGAAGATGATTGAAGAATTATTTCATGATTTCTCTAAGTCTGATAAGCCCATCCATGCTAGGTCTGAATTTTTTTTCAAAATCAAAATTCCATGAACAAGTTTTGAAAGGGTCATCAAAGGAACAACCTGTAAAATTTTCAAATTGGCCTTTTTTTAGGAGAAGGTTTTTAAAGAATTATTTCATGATTTCTCAAAGTCTGAAGAGCCGAGCCTAGCCGTTTTCTATTTGTTTTATTTTGTTGTTGTTGTTGTTGTTGTTGTTCCGAAGAAAAAATTCACGAAGAAGTTTTGAAAAGGGTCACAAAAATAATATTCCTGCGAAGTTTGGTTAATATTGGCCTTGTGGTTCAAGAGGAGAAGATTTTTAGAGACTTGTTTCATTATTTTTCTTAAGTTTGATAGGCCCTCCCTGCCACGCCTACGGTTTTTCAACAATTTCATTAACAAGTCTTAAAAGATAAGCCCAAAGGAACATTCTTGACAAATTTGGTCCGAATTGGCCATGAATATTAGGCGGAGAAGATTTTTAAAGAATATTTTCATGATTTTTTTTTTTTTTTTTTTTTTCGAATTGATTTTCACGAAAAAGTTTTGAAAAGAGTCACCCAAGAAACATTTCCGCCAAGTTTGATTGGTTACATGTTAGAGGAGAAGATTTCATGTAACGAATTGGCTTCAAAGAACGTGCCAAATATATACCAAAATTCACTTTAGATTTAATTCCCATGCATCGTAACAAATAAGGTCATTTTATTTTCAGCGGGTGATTATCCTTTTCTTGCTCAATCCATGTTTTCTCGTCGCTGTAATTTTATACTTGAGAAAACATTGTGGGAAAAGAAGAAATTGCTTGTAACAATTCTTTTTCCACAATATTTTCTACTCTGTTTGTTCATTACTTATAATTCTGCATTTATTTTTATTGATTGTCTGCAACTTCTTTGAATTTTCATAAGTGTAGAATTTTGAAATACAGAAAAAGGGTTAATATGATTTTGATGGGGGGGTCAAATAAAAATCGACTAAACTAGAGCTTTAAAGGTAGGGTCCATATTGTAAATCGTTTATTCTTGACAAAATAGGGGGTCAGTATTAATAAACGTGTCTTTACCTATCGTCGCTACCATAGCACAAGCCAATAATGAGCGATGTCTCCAGAAGACGGTATGTAGGATATAGGACGAAACTGACGGGAGCCCTGCCTGCTTGATGGATAGCACTGTAACACAGAGCCCCAGTTTGCCCTCTCATTCGAAGACAATTATTTGTTAGTTTGGTCTGCCCTGGGATTGAGCCCGAGATCTCGAGGCTTGATGTTGAGTGCTCTACTAACAGAGCTAATTGAAGTGCCTACTGATAAGTAAGTTACCATGAAACTTACCTACAGCTACTTGAACCCTTTACAAGATGGCAAAATTTTAGACTGGTGCAAATTGAAAGGAGTTGCAGACTACATTTCAAAGGTTATGGAGATTTAGATTGTTTTACTATTAGGTTAGAAAACATTGTGGATAATGAAGTGGCAATGGGTTAATAAACAAATCGCATGTCCCTCCCACTTAGCTCCAACTGGAAGTCTCGGTTCGATATTAACCCATTCCCACACAAGAAAAATTTAGACTGGTCCAAATTGAAAGAAGATGCAGACGCCAATTTTAAAGTGATGAAATTCTAAAATTCTTTCTCTTTTGGGATAGAAAACATTGTCGACATTGAAGAAATTGCTTGCATCGAGCAATTTCTTTAATGTTCACAATGTTTTCCTTAGCTTTTTTGTAGAGGGGCGTAAAAAGGAGGGTTTGTGTGGGAATGGGTTAAACGGCGGTATTTTCACAACTCATGGCCAGTACGCTCTACTTTGATTAACCTAATAATTTAGTATTTAGTTTCGTCTATCAAAATCGGGCGTTCTGATTGGGCGAAAAATATTATTCATAACTCCGTCTACGAAATTTTGAGCACGCAGCTATTTTGTATGCTTCCGTACAAAATAGTCCAATACAAAAAGGTATCAAAAATTGTAAAGTTTTTGCTTTTTTCGCTCGAAACTATTAAACTTTAAAAAATGAAGAGAATATTTTTTTGATGTTTTCATGGAGGTATGAACCAAAAAACCTAATCACGCTTATGTATGAATCCGCTTCGCGCGGTTCATACCTCCATGAAATAAAAAATATTCTCTTCATCTCTTAAATGTTAGCCGTCTTCAACTTGCCTCAGCTACATGCCCATCAGATTTTAAAGAATCAGACGAGTTGTTCTATATTCCTTTTTAGACTGCCATTTCAACCAGGAAAAATATCCACTAGACCCATTCCCAAACATTCCCACTTTCTTATACTCCTTAAGATAAAGAAGTTTGAAAATATTGCGCAAAATAAGAAATAGCTAGATACAGAAAAAACTTCGCTATTCACAATGTTTTCTACCCGAATAGATAATAATTATTAAATCCCCTCTATTGAAAATGGTCATCTGCAAATTCTTTGAATTTCGGACCAGTCTAGAATAATTTCGTCGGGTAATTGGTAACTATTTAAGTCTTAATCCATTACAATTAGATCACTCTTTTTGACCTTATTTTAAATGTATAGAAAGAAAACAAAGAGCGAACTCATCTTCAAGGTTACGTGATGAAAACCATACTGTGACACGTTGGTATTGTGTCATTCCATTGTCCATTGTCTTTACAGACCAGGGTTTGAGATTCAAACAGACTGTAGCCAGGGTTACACGTGAACGAAACTTTCTTTCCTATTCTGGCGTCATTTCCATAAACTTTTCCTTGTACAAGAGAATTAATTTGTGGACATTCTGTAAATATAAGTTCAAGTAGTTCAGCTCCTATGTTTTCGTAAAGTAGAAGAATATTAACATATTATTCTTACATTTCAAAGAAACTATGGGTAAGTCTTTCTATTCACTGTATATGAAAAAGGATTTCTATGACATATCTGAACTGTGCAAAAACTGGAACACGAGGCACACGAGTACGATGATGAGAACACGAGGATTCGACGATTAGAATACGTGTATAGGAGAGTAAGACGCTGAGAAGACGAGAAGACGACAATGAGAACAAGGGTATAGGAGAGTAAGACGATGAGAAGACGAGAAGACGACAATGAGAACACGTGTATACGAGAGTAAGACGCTGAGAAGACTAGAAGACGACGATGAGAATACGTGTATAGGAGAGTAAGACGCTGAGAAGACGAGAAGACGACAATGAGAACACGTGTATATGAGAGTAAGACGATGAGAAGACGAGAAGACGACGATGAGAATACGTGTATACGAGAGTAGGACGCTGAGAAGACGAGAAGACGACAATGAGAACACGTGTATAGGAGAGTAAAACCATGAGAAGACGAGAATACGACGATGAGATTACAAGGACACGAGAGTACGACTTTAACACGAGAGTGCGACGACGAGAACACGAGATTAGCACGCACTCTCACTATCGTGATCTCGTACTCCTGTGTCCTCACCTTCATACTCTCGTGATCACACCGTGATTTTTTGTATTATTTTTATTTCCCCCTATTTTTCTCGATAAAATTGCATTTTACCAAAACAATGACATTTATTTCTTAGAAATGTACTCAATTAATGGAAAAGTACTTTCTTTTCACTTAATTTGATGGTTCAAGATAGAAAGAGTGAAAACTTGTTGCTTAGAATTCCGAGGTATTTTTTTATTTGACTGATGTGAAAACATTTCATTATTATTATTATTTTCGTTAACCCATTGCCAGAAGCAAAATTTAAGACTTGTAAAAATTGAAAGGAATTGCAGACGGCAATTAAAGGACGATGAAATTTTAGGGTTTTTTTCTCTCAATTTCTGTGTAGAAAACATTAGTGAAAAATAAAGAATTTGTTTGAAACAAGCAATTATTTATTTTTCCACAATGTTATCCGAATTGTTTTTCTACATTGGCGTAAAAAGGCGTCATTGTGTTGGAATGGGTTAAATGGTGTCACCCCCTTTTTTGAAATCGTTTTCTAGTCTGGCTAACTAAGTCTTAAGAGTTCACGAGGAAAATCTGTAACGAATGTCATAAAGTAAGGAGATTATTCTATTTCTCTACATATTGACTCTTGGGATGCTTATTCATGGATCGCTGACAACACCCACTGAGCTCCGACAAGAAGTTATACTTAGAAAAAATTCTTGGTCATGTAACATGTAAAGTAAAACGGTTGTTTGGTGACCTAGACGACCAAGCTCGAATAAGCCAAACAAATACTTCATATAAATGGCGGCCAATGTTGGAGTTGAAAGTTCATTTCCGGTGTAAATGAATTAAGGCGCCTTCCGTCAATTGACCTGTACCGGGTATGATCTCGCTTTGATCCTTTCCTGTACAATTCCGGAATTTTACGTCGCTGTGATTTTAAACTTGTGAAAAACATTGTGGAAAAATGAAAATGGGATGCAATTAGAAATATAGGAAGAAAAAATTGTGGAAAAAGAAGAGATTGCAAGCAATTTCTTCTTTTTCCACAATATTTTCTTTCTATATTTCTAATTGCATCCCATTTTCATTGCTGTCTGCAACCTCTTCGAGTTTGGATAAGTCTAACTTTTTTTAAAAAGGGGAAAGAGTTAAAATATTTACAGGATTTCCCACACACATTTACTCACCATTTTTTGTACAATGGGAATTTTTTGACTACTTCACATTGCTATCTGCAACCTCTTTGAGTTTGGACCAGTCTAAAATTCCCCACAGAAAACGGGAAAGTGTAAAATATTTACAGGACTTCATACTCAATTACTCACCAATTTTTTGTACAAAATGAAATTTTTTTTACTACTTCACATTGTTGTCTGCAACCTCTTTTAGTTTGGACCAGTTTAAAATTCCCCACAGAAAACAGGAAAGAGTTAAACTAGTTACAGGATCTCATATTCACAATTACTCACCAAAACTTGTACAAGATGGGATATTGTTAACTACTTCACATTTCTGGTTGTTACTCTGGCAAGTAGCTGACTCACATCCTTCCACAGTTTTCTGTAATTAAGAAATGAAGAGAATATTTTTTGTTTTCATGGAGGTATGAACCGAAAAAACTAATCACAGTATATGAATACGCGAAGCATCGAGCGAAAAATGCAACATCTTCACAAATTTTGATACCTTTTTGTTGGAACTATTTTGTGCGGAAGCATATAAAATGGCTGCGTGCTCAAATTTTTGTTCATGGAGGTATGAATTAAATTTTTCGACCAATCAGAACGCTCGTTTTTGATAGACGAAACTAAAAATAAAATTATTATTGCATGAACAAATAGTTTCATCTTGAATTGACCAATCGCGGCCGTAAATCAACCATGATTCACCATTCATACAGTGTGATTAGGTTTTTCGATTTATACCTCCACGAAAACAAAACAAAAAAAAAAACATTCCCATCTCTTCAATGTAGCCATCTTCTGTACCATTTTGGGCATGGGTGAATTTAAAAGCAAATTCTTGAAAGACGGCCGTAAATGAACCAATCTTTAAATGCTGCGAAAAGTATTCATAAAGCAACCAGGTAAAAATAAGACATTTGTACATGTGTGTAAAGTTTCCACCTATAACACATGTGCACAAAGTAAAGACTCAGATCAGACTGTGCATTCGCACAGTCTGATCAGAGTCTTCATTGTGCGCGCTTTAGATAGATACTGACTCAAAGCGCCCAAGAGACATCGAATATTCTAAACACACTGTGTAGCTGTACAGAATGATCAAGACTGTGCACGCACTTCCATCAGATGTGAAATTGTTGCAAATCCCGCGCACAGGCTCAATTGACCGATCGCTCGCCCCGCCCACTTCCTCCGTTGACCACGTCATTTGACTACGACAGGAAGTTCAACTTTGATTTTGAATGGTGTTATTTTGCAAAATGTACGGCTAGTAAGATGTAGCAAATAAGTACAATGGTTGGTTGACAACCTAAATGTCTTAACTACGTCTTGATTAAGCTGAAGTTACGACGTTTAAGTCGCAAGCCAACAAAATTGCTCTAAATAGCGGCCAATCGCGATACAAATGAATGGTTTGACTTTCCGTTTTTTTTTTCTTTGATTTACAGCCGCGATTTGTCATTAGGAAATAGAGATTAGAGTACTGAAAGTACTGTTAGCTAGCAAAGTATAGTTTTTTATGTAACTGCTATATGTTATCATGATAAACAAACGAGGTATGAATAACCTAGGAGTTAACCAATTACAACATGACAAAATCTTAGACTGGTTCAAATTTATAGAAGTTTCGGACGACAAATTCAAGTTGATTGAATTTAGATAATCTTCCCTTCGTTATGTAGAAAACATTGTGGACAATGAAGAAATTGCTTGTAACAAGCAAATTTTCATTGTCCACAATGTTTTCCAACGCTTGTTTCTTGAGATGCTTAAAAAGCGGAATTGGGTGGGAAAGGGTTAAATAGTATGCTTTTGAAAGAGTTCTCTACAACTTGAATAAAGTTTGCAGTATTCACTAAATACATAAGATCTATTTTTTATGGCGTAGGCATTCAGTGGATCTAGTGATTAAACCTCCAATTTTGTCTGTTAACTTAAGCTATTTTTACTAGCTAAAAACCATGATAGATTGCATTACCTCTAGCCAGTTCTTTTTCTCCGAGAAGATATACATAGGACATACAATGGGAGAATACCCACTGTCGAAATGAAGTCTACAAAGACTCATCTTCATGTAAACGCTGATAGCGACGCACGTTGATCTTGATCGACATTCATTTGTACAGTTCAGATAGGACATTGATCGTTGAGTGACGTCATCGGGTCCGTAATAACACACATCTGATTTAAAGTTTTCTATAATGTTGTGTCCGTTACACACAAAAATATGAAATAATTTGAAAGTCAGGAAAAGTACAAGTAGGTTGAATTTCGTCATTTTTGTCCAAGACTTCCTTCATATCATGTGTCCTAGTGTCTGGAAAATCAAGTGAGCATAATGACTTGTAATTTTTTTATCATATAAAACCAGATGACCAAAATGACCCTAATTCGCTCACCAGAAATGTGTTTTGCTACATCTGTTTGTAGACTTAGAAAGGCAGATAGACCTTCAGGGCCCATCTAGGTAGAGTTTGCAATATTCCTTAAATACATAAGAACTTCTTTTTATGACTTAGGCATTTAACGGATTTAGTGGTTAAGCCTCCAGTGTCAGCTTGCATTTGTTGAACTTTGAGACGATCCCAAATTTTGTCTGTTAACCTAACCTATTAAAGCTGACGCTTTGCAAGCTAAAAAAGGGGTACGTTAGATTCCATGTTAACACTGATTCAAATCATCCGAATGACAACCCTTTACAGGTGACTCATGATAGTTATAAATTGTTACTTTAATTAAATTTACAGTAAATCAAGATGTGTTTGCGAAACTGTAAAATTGAATCCCCACAAACAACAGCTTTGTCTAAACGTTAACATTGTCGTGTTGAATAAAACTCCATTTTAGAATTGCATAAGAATCAAAGGGCTGCAATCACTAACGAACAATATTTCTCTTAAAAGAACTCTGGCCTTCTGGGGACAAACAGGTGGTGTAGACTAAGACCAGAGTGCACATATGTGCAGGCTGATATTAGTCTATACCTCCTGAAAATACAGGAATATTCAGGGTTCAGCATGACACGATTTTAACTGCATAATTCCCAAGCGATACAATGACAAGGACCGTTGGATTTAAATTGAAAATTAAGGTCCATGTGAGGTAGAAGCATTATGAGAAAAGAAGAAATTGCTTGTAACAAGCAATTTCTTCTTTTCTTACAATTTTAACAATAGCTCCATTTCTTTGACGCGTAAAAATGCGCGATTGTGTGGTAATGGATTAATAAATCCCTTGACCCGACAATATTTGTACATAATCATTTATGCTAAATATGAGCATTTCACCATGCATATGTTTAGTTTTACAAGACAATGTAATGATCATAAAAAATGAGCAGACAGAAGGACACGGATCTATAAACAATATATTAGGCCTATATACACATAAATATTTCTAGTAAAATACACGTATATACATTCCACACACACGAAATCGTACAAATCAGAAAAAAAATACGTATCTGAAAGGGTCAAATACGGTCACATTTAAGGTAGTCTCAGATGACGTCATTTTCGTTCTGTTGATGGCGTTATGCTGCATATAAACGTAATCAAAGTGGTAAATTAGATTTGATTTGATTTGAATGGGGTTTTACGCCGCTTTCAACAATCTTTCAGTTATATCGCGGCGGCTGGAGCACCTAACAATGGATTCCTGATATTTCTCACACCAGTACCGCCATCACATCCTTTCCTAGCCTCCAGCTGCTATCCCACATAGATCTACGATTATCGACCCATTGGTAGGAGACAAATAGTCAGATAGGATGAGTGCCGCAGTCGGGGATCGAACCGTGGTAAAGGAGAAGGAAAATACTTGTATAAGTATTTTTTTTTAAATATCTTTAAGTAAGAAATAGGTTTATAGTAAATGGAATATACGTTATAATTGTGATACAATATCTTGTATTTGCCTCTCGTTGCAGGGGAAATTTTGATAAACCACTCAACCTGTACAGCTCAAAATAATACAAGATATTGTATCTATATCGTGTTAACCCATTTCCACTCAATCCCTCCTTTTTACGCCCCTAAACGAAAAAGATTTGGAAAACATTGTGGAAAATGAAGAAATTGCTTGGATCAGCAATTTCTTCATTATCCACAATGTTTTCTATCCAAAAAGTCAAAGAAAATTTAAATTCCACCAATTTGAAAATATCGTCTGCAGCTCCTTTCAATTTGGGCAGATCTTAAATTTTGTTGAGTTGGAATGGGTTAAGATATTGCCTATGTATTATATACCTATGAATATTTCTAGTAAAATATCAAAATTCCACACAGACAAAATCGGACAAATCAGACAAATATCTGTATCTGATAGTGTCAACTACAGCCCCGTCTAAGATGACGTCATTTTCATTCTGTATATAACGTCATAACGCGAATAAGCATTATATCAGAAGCCATGGTAAAGGAAAATCGAAATACGTGTAGAAGTAATTTTGTTAAAATCATTTCATAGTTTGGTTGCTGTTGTTGTTGCTTTTAAATAGAGATAGTGGTATATAATAAATGTTTACGATAGCGACACAATGTAAAACGTATTTGTTTCTGTCTGTGGCGGACTATTTTGCCTTCGGTCTCGTGAAATATCGAAATTTTCCTCCGCAGTTCAAAGTAATACAAGATGCTGTATCCCTATAGTAACATAATATTCCTTGTGTATACCATCTTGATGCAACATCCGAAATTGCCCCTGTATCACTTTATAAAACACAAAAATTTAGGATTTTCAAAATACCAAGAAACGAGTTATTCCATGAATAAGAGTTTAATGATTTGTGTAATTTCAAGGTTCGGAGCATTTCGTAGCAATTATAATAAAAACTAAAAGCATCCATTTATTCTTTTAGACAACTCCATTTCATGCAAAATTTATTATTCAAATCGCGCATGTTTGTTGAAATACCGTAAAAATTCAAATAAAAACTCGTGTTGTCATAAGCCTGTCCTACCCTCTCGCATGCGAATTGATTTTTCAATGTCGATTTCAAATCAAAATTAGGGCATTGTTTTAAGCCCGTAACAGCCTCGTCTGTTTTGCGAAATTTATCAAAGAACTATCTTTTTTCCTTATCAGAAACGAAATACCTGGAAAAATGAAGAATATCAAAAGTACGACAGAAAAGCGGATTAAACACCAGACATGATTCTTCTCATTTCATCTAGCCTATAGTATACAACACTGTAGCTACTGATTAAATTACTTGTCTTTGTTGATAGGTTCTTAGCATTATAGTCGAGTATTATCGCGTATTAGATAACCGATCGTTTAATAGAAGTTCTACGGTAATAATTCACAAGAGACTTAACTGATAGAAAATGTAGTAGAAACATGGTATTTAAGAGATCAATAGACCACGAAGGGTCGGGGAGGGGTGTGGGGAAAGTGAAATTTGGGGGTCTGAACTGAACTGTGGTTGTTAAACATTCTGAGTTTTGTTTGTTTGACATTTACTCTACTTTGAGTATTAGTTGCTGTTTTGATAGTGAGCAAATATTTCAAGTTTTTGATTAATGCCGTCAATAATACCAGAGATTTTAAGAAATGTCAACGTTTTTGCACGACAACGACGACAAGAACGACTCCATGGCCACGGCAACACTTCGAGTTCTGGCCACGACAACGCTTCGGGTTTATAGGGAAAACAGCCGAGCTAAATATTTAGCCATTTTGACCCAATTATCTGTCCACATAGAAGTTTGGTGTTAACGCTACTATGTACATCCTTACTGATACATAAATCACCATTTATTTTGCTCAAGAACATATCAACGTGGCCAATGACGTAGCGTCTATTCGAACCTGAAAAAAACCCAACCTTGTTCAGCTTCTTAAACGCTTTTACAATGAGATTATATGTGTTAAATTATCAACGTAGCATACGAAATGAAGACCAAATTCTAAATTCACTTATCTATCAGGGAGACCAATAGATCAATTGATTGAATAACTGTAGATGTAACGCGCTTTCAATAGGAATCGACAAATCAGGAATATATCGATCAATCAAATAATTCATTCAGCCCGGATTTAGGATTTGAACTCCAACATTTGCCGCCATTTTTGTTAAGCATTTTTTGTTGGTTTGTCGACCTAAACGTCGTAACTACAGCTATTTCAAGCTGTAGTGACTACGTTTAGGTCGCCAATGTACTATTCTAGTTTTTTGTTACATGCTACCCGCCATAAATTTTCAAAATAACGCCGTTAAAAATCAAAGCGGGACTTTCTGTCGGAGTCGACGGACTTGACAAAAGGAGTAAGAGAGCAGGGCCAGCGATGGCCTGATACAATTAGCCCCTTGTTGTAATCTTTATGAAATGAAAACAAAGATAAGAGTATATAAATAAGATATTATGCTGGATAAATCAGGATGGCTTTCAATGAATTTTTCCGTGAAAACTGCATTACTTTGAAAAATCGTTTTTCCTTGCGAATAAGTATTAAATGGAATGAATACTGTTAAATCGTGGGTTAGATTTACTGAAATTTTATACAGATATTTCAATAAAAACAGAGAATATTTCACAAAACATGATGAAAAGCCAAGAAAGCATGTTCTTTAAAAATGCATTTTTCATACAAAGAAACCCTTAACTTAATTTTCAGAGCGGAAAAAAGGGTGCATCTATGCTAACTAGTCAATAGTAGTTCACGAGACATTTAGTTCGACAAGAGAAGGGAAGGGGGCTAAGTTGAAAGCATGAATATATTTTCCTAGCTGATCTTTCAGAACAAAAGGTTTCAATCACTTCATCGGCTAGAAATAAGTTATTACAGAGGGGTTAGGAGCTTACTTAACCCATTCCAACTTAATCCCCCTTTTTTACGCCCCCCCAAGAAAAAGGCTATGGGAAACTTGGTGGAAAATGAAGAAATTGCTTGTTTCAAGCAATTTCTTCATTTTTCACCATGTTTTCTATCCCAAAAGACGTAAAATATTAAATTCCATCAACTTCCATCAACGGATTCATACATAAGTGTGATTAGGTTTTTCGGTTCATACCTCCATGAAAACCAAAAAATATACCTTTCATTTCTTATAATTTAATAGCATGGGGCAAAAAAAAAATATTTTACATGTTTTATACCTTTTGTATGGGACTATTTCATGCAGAAGCATTCAAAATCGCTGCGTGCTCAACATTTGATCATGGAGTTATGAATAGTTTTTTTCGAACAATCAGAACACCCGTTTTTGATGGACAAAACTAAAATGTAAATTATTCATTATTACTACAAGATAGTATCTGCAAAAGAAAATGCACGTTTCCTTTCCTTCTGATCAACCTTGCATCGTCCTATTTTCTTTTATCTATTATAGTCATTCCAATTATAGCTACATTTCAAAAAATCGATAGAGATGACATATGCAAATTGTGAATGTAAAAACCCTTGTCATGCGGAATAAAAAACCTGTTGAGAATTGCACAAAATTCAAAGGACTCAAATCACTGAGAGCACTAGTTGCAAGTTAATATTTATTTTGAAAACTGGTCTTATGAACAATTCTGGTCTTGATGGGACAAACAGGTTGTGCAGACTAAGATTAGCCTGCACATATGTGCAGGCTGATCTTTGTCTACACCTCCTGCTCAAACAGGAATATTCTGGATTCAGCATGACAAGGGTAAATATTGAAATAAAAATAGCTTATAAAACATTCTTAGACAGGGTAAATTTGCTTGCGACTAGCGGTAAACTCTTTCCCAACAATTACTATTGAATTATTTAAACTGTAGGGTGATGGATGAGTAAACAATTCCAATTGTGATATTATGAAAAATGCAATTATTGTTTAACCATTCCCACATAACAAAATATACTGGTCCAAATTGAAAGAAGATGCAGACGACAATTTCAGGTTGATGAAATTCTAAAATTCTTTGTCTTTTGAGATAGAAAACATTGTGGATATGGAAGAAAATTGCTTGAAACAAGCAAGAAAATTGCTTGAAACAAGCAAGTTTTTCGATGTCCACTATGCTTTCCGAAGAATTGCATGGGAACGGATTAATTCGTATAAAATATTCGGAATATTTGTGTTTAGAATAGTTGAACAAGAGAGACTATTTTGAATCGCTAATTGTCCTTTTCCGACTAGGTTTTCGAAATGTACGAAAGACCGGTGGTGACATCATGTATTCACAGTTCACACTTCAAACTTCATACATATTAAGTCTGAAATTGGAAGTGTGAAATGTGAATTATGAGACCCGTGGTGACTTCTTAAATTCACAGTACATAATCAAACCAAATTAAATATGAAGTTTGAAGCGTGAAGTTGGAAGTATGAAGTGTGAAGTTGGAAGTTTGAAGTGTGAAGTTGGAAGTATGAAGTCGGAAGTTTGAAGTTGGAAGTGTGAAGTTGGAAGTTGGAAGTATGAAGTGTGAAGTTGGAAGTTTGAAGTGTGAAGTTGGAAGTTTGAAGTTTGAAGTGTGAAGTTGGAAGGTAAACATACATCCAACTTCCAACTTCCAACTTCACACTTCAAACTTCCGACTTCATACTTCCAACTTCCGACTTCATACTTCCAACTTCACACTTCACACTTCAAACTTCCAACTTCACATTTCAAACTTCCGACTTCACACTTCATACTTCCAACTTCACACTTCATACTTCACACTTCACACTTCCAACTTCACACTTCATACTTCCAACTTCACACTTCAAACTTCCAAATTCACACTTCACACTTCAAACTTCCAACTTCACACTTCAAACTTCCGACTTCACACTTCAAACTTCACACTTCATACTTCCAACTTCACACTTCAAACTTCCGACTTCACACTTCAAACTTCACACTTCATACTTCCAACTTCATACTTCCAACTTCACACTTCAAACTTCCAACTTCACACTTCATACTTCCAACTTCACACTTCATACTTCCAACTTCACACTTCACTCTCAAACTTCCAACTTCACACTTCAAACTTCCGACTTCACACTTCAAACTTCACACTTCATACTTCCAACTTCACACTTCAAACTTCCAACTTCACACTTCATACTTCCAACTTCACACTTCAAACTTCCAACTTCACACTTCATACTTCCAACTTCACACTTCAAACTTCCAACTTCACACTTCATACTTCCAACTTCACACTTCACACTTCAAACTTCCAACTTCACATTTCAAACTTCCGACTTCACACTTCAAACTTCCAACTTCACACTTCATACTTCCAACTTCACACTTCACACTTCAAACTTCCAACTTCACACTTCAAACTTCCGACTTCACACTTCATACTTCCAACTTCATACTTCCAACTTCACACTTCATACTTCTAACTTCACACTTCATACTTCAAACTTCACACTTCAAACTTCCGACTTCATACTTCCAACTTCTTACTTCCAACTTCAAACTTCCGACTTCATACTTCCAACTTCTCACTTCACACTTCCGACTTCATACTTCCAACTTCTCACTTCAAACTTCAAACTTCCGACTTCACACTTCAGAGTTACTATGTATGAAGTGTGAACTGTGAATTCTTGATGTCACCACCGGTCTTTCGTAGAAATGTTATAATATGAAGCACATACGCATATCGTATTCATTTAAGAATTTTGTTATAACGCTTTTTAATGATTAGAACTCTAATACCGATGTCCACTTCTGCCAAAAATAGCAGAGCAAATACTGTATATTAAAGGGAATTAATTCATATACATGTACACGTATCGCTATTTTCTTTTAAAAAGAATTTTATCTGTAGATTATTCAATATATGATAACAGTTATTCGTACCTTCAAAGCTTGAAGACAGTGTAAACATATGAATAATGGCATTCCGTATACGTATCAAATGGTCTGTCGTTTTAAAATCTTGAGACTTTTGAGATCCTAAACTCGTTGTAAAAATTCTCCGCAACCATTAAAAACTCGTAATTTGTAAATTATACATCAGTTGCAGATTTTATCTGAGTGTGCTGTGGCAACTACCATATAATCTTTAAACTGATAAGCATACACGTATATGACACGCATTCTTCTGGAAAGAACACATAAGGATAAAACCACTGGCACTTGATCATTAAGATATTTCTAAAACATGGCAAATTTACCTTCTTTCTCTCTAGCATAAGTATTATTATTAACACATGGTAATCATCGCGGAATGACCGTCCTTATTTATATCATACGTAGGTAAATGAACCGGCAAAATGTATTAAGATCAAGTGCCAGTGGGATGAAACATCGTCGCTTAAATGCAACGTTTAAAAAAAATAAACAACGTTTAAAAAAATAAAATAAAATAAAAAAAAAATGCTATATTAAACTTCCCGAATCCTTATTCAATCAATCCTATGTTTTAACGACCCTATACTTAAAAGTTCAGAAAAACATTGCGGCAAAAGGAGAAATTAAACAGAGCTTTTTATTTCATTTAATTATTTTTTTCCCCTCAATTTTACTATTGATATTTGAACTCCGACGTTGGCTGTCATTTGTGTAAAACATATCACAGGTAGTGCCTGATATCAACAAACAATTAACTGACTATGAACTACTCGTGATCATAGTTTTGCACATCATTTGTTACACAGTGAAAGATAATGAATATTAAAAGCGGTTACAATTTCATTACAATACCGGGTTTCGTTGACGCTATGTTTGCCTCGCACGATTATGAACGAAAATACTACATGGGCATTAACTCGTTAGACTCGAAGACTTGTCGGGTTTGGGGTATGTTGTAGTGGGTACGATTTAAGACGGAAACTCGTTGATTGATATCACCAAGGACTATGTTATGAAACACACACACACTCACACACACACATAGAGACAAACAAATATTAAAAATCTCCAAAAGTGATTTTTTTTTCAAAATTAATCACGGGATGCCTCTATTGTCATAAACTTAGCAAAAATGAAAACTTGACACTATTAAAACTTACATTTTTTGTTTTCTAAGCTATGACATAGCAACAAGGAAATATGTGACTGCGTAAAATCAAATAGTATTTTAAAAGCATGTGCTTTCCGTTAAAGTGTAGAATATGAAAAACGACAAACGGGTTTTGCACGTGCATATAATAAACACTGCTTTCGTTTGGTACAAATTTACCTTAACAAAGCGTAAAAGCTTAGGCTAATGAGAACAAGAGAACCATTGGCCCTGGTCCACTCATCCGAGATAAAGGCGCTTTTCTTTTAAATGATTAAATTTAACATCAAGGCGAGGATAATGAAACAAGTGGCATAACCAAACTTTATACATATACATATAACTGGAGATCCAAGTTTCCTAAAGCCTAGGCCTTCCAGGTCAGGAGGATAAGAATTTTCAAGTGTTCTTATTTTTTTCATCTCACTTTTAACACCATAACAAACGGAGTTTTCAATGGATTTCAATTCGTGTAGCCACCAAAGGTACACTTCTACCGAATTTTGGTTAAAAGTGGCCCAGTGGTTTGAGAGGAGATGTCTTTTAAAAAAACCCTCTTTTTTCTATATAGAAACCACCCCAGGGGATCCGCCCCTGGAGAGCCGGGGGTAATGATTTTAGATATTTTGAAAGCGGTTCGTGTACTGATGCAAAATATCAAGGATCTAGGCCTTCTGGGTCAAAAGCGGTATTCTTCAACGGATTTCAATTCTTTTAGCTATTCTAAAGGGGGCAATTGAAATTGGCCCAGTGGTTTTGAAGGATCTGTTGTTTAAAGACATTATTGACGGACGCTGGATAGACACCGGACGCAGGATGATCACAATAGCTCACATGAGCACTTCTTGATAGGGTGAGCTATAAACCAAACTTGATACTACTGTTGAAGTGGGGCGACTTTCAAATGAGCAATGCCAAGAAACCATTGGAAAGCATTTGACTGGTCAGCCTGTGACCGCTGATGCCAGAGCAATTATTTGCTCACAGCAAAAATAATTACAATGTAATATGAGAACTCGTCTACACTTAACTGGGTCAACTGCTCACCGGCCGAGTCCAGAGCGGTACGGGTAACGTCACATCGGGATGATCATGAAATACGACTGTGACATCCCCGTCGATGGGGCAATAATGTATACAATCTTGATAAAGATCCACCAGATGATGCTACAGACCATCAAAGTTCTGTGTCCTCCCGTTTGGGAGGAGGAGACTTTTTAAAACTTTCACTATATCAGCCTCCTGTAAAATTTATGTTGTCCGTGGTTGGACCAATTATGACTCTGGGTCATAATTTATACAATCTTGATAGAGGTCTACCAGATTATGCTGCATACCAAATATCAAAGCTCTAGGCCCTCTTGTTAGGGAGAAGATTTTTAATTTTTTCACTATATAAGCTTATGTTAAACTTGTGACGCCCGGGAACGGGCTAATTTTGACCCTGGCGTTTTAATTATACAATCTTGATAGAGGTCTACCAGATGATACTACATACCAAATATCAGTGCTGTAGGTCTTTTGGTTTGGTAGAAAAAGATTTTGAAAATTGTCATTATTTAAGATTATGCACCCTCCAGCACGACCGTTTCTTGACGGGTTTTTTTCTTGTACAACCTTGATAGCCCTTGCCTAAAGACTTAATACCAAATTGAATCCAATCAAACAGCCTTCCCATTGAAAACATAAGTGTTCTCTTTAAGTCATCATGTTAATCTTAGTGTGAGGGTACTCTAACCTTTCTGGCGTTTACAAATATAACAACCTACCGCTGAAAAATGTGTATACCTCTAACAATTGTGAACTTAACGCACACAAAAAACGTGCAGTACAGGACTTATTTTCTCAAATTTGGGAAGGGGTCTTAGCCATTTCATTCTTTTTGGGGGGTGGGGGTGTTAAAGCATGTTTTTTTCAGACTTGGTGTAAAAATAGTGGTAGAATGAGTATTTAAGTACACCAGTTTAGAAGACATGGTTGTGTTTTAATAATATGTACCTATTTAAAATGAGTGACAGAATCAAAGTAATATGAATTTTCAAGACCGAAATGATCAAAAAATGAAATATAAGCGATGATTTTTTTGGGGGATATTGTCGCCATTTGGAAAGAAATCAATTTAGCCCATTTACAACTGACCAATGACATGATCATAGCTATTACTATTTCACAAATATGCTATAGAAGAAATAAAATTATGAAAAACAACAAAGAGCAATAACTCAAAATAAGTACGCCAGAGTTATGGTTCTTGTGCAACGAACTTCCCCTTGGAGAGATATATCCACAAATAAAGTTTCATGATCATAGCTATCACTTTTTCAGAGATATGGCACAGACAAAATTCAATCATGAAAACATGAAATGGCAATAACTCGGAAAAATGTTGTGGAGTGATGGTTCTTGTGCATTGCAATTTAGTTTTATGATCATAGATATTATACTTCCAGATATATCTGACGGACAGAATTCAAGTCTAAAAATCTACATAGGACAATAACTCAAAAAATAGTATGGAAGAGTTATAGTTCTTCAGCAACGTACTACCCAAGGTGAGGTATATCCGCACATAAAGATTCATGATCTTACTTTTTATACTTTCTGATATATGGCACAAACAAAATTCATATCTGATAAACAACAAAGGGCAGTAACTCAAAAATAAGTATGATAGAGTTATGGTTCTGGTTCACTTCATTTCTCCTTGGCTTGGTCAAGCCTGAAAAAAACAACAACAACAAAACCTAAAGGGCATTAACTAAAAAAAGAACTGTAATTTTTTAATTATTGCATACTGCAATTCCCCTTGCTGAAATCTATCTACATATGACACGAACACAATTCAAGCCTGAAAAAACGCAAAGGACTTTAATCAAAAAAAAAAAAAAGAAAAAAGAAAAAGCATATCATTTTTGTTGAGATTGCGTAAGCAATCTGAGGTTAAAGTTACAATGCTAAAAGCCGCCGTCATAGCGCAGTTGGTAGCGCGTCGGACTGTCAATCTAGAGGTCCCGGGTTCGATCCCTGGCGGCGTTACTCATCCTTCCGACTATTTGTCTCTCACCAATAGGTCGATAATCGTAGACCTATGTGGGATAGCGGCTGGGGGCTAGGAAAGGATGTAATAGTAGTACTGGTGTGAGAAATACCAGGAATCCATTGTTAGGTGCTCCAGCCGCCGCGATATGACTGAAAGATTGTTGAAAGCGGCGTAAAACCCCATTCAAACAAATACAATACTAAAAATACAAATCCATGCAGAGTTTAATGTGAAAACATAATGTAAAAACATCTACCGCAATCAATGTGATCGCGTGTCGCACGAAAGGTAGATCGGATCTGACCAGAAAGTAATTCGCCCGATTGAGGCGAGAAGGACGAAGGCGAGATATGACTCATTGAAAAGTGTCGGCTTGATGTACAGTATTTCGTGTGAGTGTTCTGAATTTGGCAAAATTATCAAAACTTTACGAGTGAATGGAAATAAAGAAAGGAGATATATAGTATATTGGAAATTATTAAACATATATAATCATAACATATTCTTTAGAAAAAATAAGGTGTTTGTTTCATACCAAAATAATATTACTTATTCTAGTGTTACAATGTTAAAACGGTCCGGTTAGACGAAGTTGCTGTAAAAAAGCTGATAAGCGAAGCTGTCGGTTTTACGCACTATTGGAATGTTTTGTTTAGCAAATCAATTGGTCACTCATAGGATCATATTCGCACTGTCTGAAAACAGTTTGGTCGTGCTCGGACTTTATGTCTATATATTTTTACCTCCGAATTCTACCCAAAGGATGCAACGTCTACATACCGCTTTTGAGAGGTGTACATAATCATGTTAACCTGGTAAACGACCGCCCGCCCTCTCTCGCTCTCTTTACCTGGAGATTATACAGCGCATATTTGCATAACGAAATTGGTCTGTGTGGTAGAATAATCACATCGCACGCAAGAGCCTCCTAGTTCGAACCTGGCTTCCCATCTCTCTCACTCTCTAGCTCTCTCTCGCTAGCTCTACTGGCTGAAAGCCAACGAGTTTTTGTCTTGATGTAGTGTCCGTCGTCAGTCTGTCCGTCAACTTTGACTTTAAATATCTTCTTCTCAGAAAGTACTGAACATAATTCAACCAAACTTCACAGGAAGGATCCTTGGGTGGCCTTTATCAGATCCCTTCAAAGCATTTTGATCGGGTGAAAAATATGTAACGATATATACATGTAAACATATCCTTACAATACCTCAACGAGATGAAAATTATTGCGGACAGGTTGTGTCCCCTAGCGCACAAATTGGCAGATCTGCGCATAACCGACAGTAGATTTGGACAGAAAGTTGCACCTCCAATATTCCGACCATCAAAATTTTTCTGCCCAGATTATATATCTCCTGTATACATATTTCAGGCTTTCAGCTCTTTCAGCGCTTTGATTGTGCACTGCAATGAATACAAATACCAAGTTTCAACTCTATCGGACATAAGGTTCAAGAGTTATGCTCCGGATAGAGAATTGGACGCCACCAGCCCACTCAGACACCCGGACGCCACGGGTGATCCCATTATACGTCCCATCTTTCAAAAAATTGTAATGTCAAGTTTTCATTTTTTCAAAAGTGAAGGTCTGTCCTTCACACGGATGGCAATTGATAGGCATAATTGATCACGATTATCAATTGTAAAGAGAAACTTTTTGAGTGGAAGAGAGTTCCGGGGCCTGACAGACTCATGTGCCGTCTACTGGTGCCCTTTTGGTAATTCAATGTAGCCGGCCGATAATTATGTAGAAGCTCTCTCCACAGTCAGGTTTTGTTGACTGTTCAATAATCCATGAGCTCCATGATTGTGTTTAAAGTTAAAGGGGTATGACGATCGCATCGTGCAATATTTCATGGAATATTATTACCCACCCGAGATTATTTCCCTCGCGCCAACCCTGATCTAAAATATCTTCGAATATGCGGCAGAGATCATCTCTTATTTAACTTAGCCGATGACCCTCGTGGTCTTCACTAATATTCACATTATATATCAGTTTTGAAGCAGTATTCTTCGCAAATCTTCTCGTCATTGCACACGCATAGTATACATGTGTAACACGATGAGTGCCAGCACTGTAGTGGTGCAATACTCTCGGGGATATCACGTGTTGAGAAACGTGACTTGAGCACGTTCAAGAGGCGTGACCTGAGAGTGTTGTATAACCAGTGGCTGAGTATAAAAGAGGCTGTTAACCGCCGCAGCCGCAGACTGGAGACTGGAGACTGGAGTAGAGAGAGCTAGTTAGACAGGTTACTTGGTCGGGTGTAAATATGTAAATAAAATGTAGCTGATAGTAGCTGATAATGGACGTTGTGTTGCTTCGTTAATTATTCTACTTGTACCACCTCCTTCGCTCTCGCCGTCGCTGTACTACATGACGCTTTTGTGGTGCCGCCGAAGCAGGATCTGGGTTGAATTGAACTGAACTGTTCCTGCTGTAGTTTTGCTGTGCTGAATTGTGATTGGTGGAATTCGAGAACCGTGAGTTGTCAATTTTGCATATTCTTTTGCGTAGGCATGGCAGAATTATTAGAGATCGCAAGATCTGTTGAGGGACAGATCAAAAACTTAACAACGGCAGTGGGGGCCCAGGGGGTGTCGAAGATAGTAAATATTTTCGATGGTTCTGATCCGAAGCAATTTAAACAATGGATCAAAAGCATAGAAAAATATGCAACACTTACAGGAGTAACAGAAGATTCTGTTAAGTACATTGCATATCAGGCATGCAGTGGCCCTGTCAGTGACTTTTTAAAACGTTATTACGAGCAGAATATAGGACATAATTGGGATCAAGCAAAGACAGAATTACGACTTAGGTTTGGGGAGGTTGTTGACCAGCAACATGCATTGTTACTTTTACGACGGGTTAAGCAAAAATCGGGAGAATCAATTCAAGTTTATGCTGAGAGATTGTTAACTCTCGCTGAGGACGCATTCGATGGACCTGATCAGATGCAACGACATCTGGTGGGATATTTTATTGATGGACTAGCACAGGACTACATGAAAATGAAAGTCATGCGTGATAATCCGCCGACGTTTAATGAGGCTGTGAGAATCGCCACAGGTGAACAAAATTTGCGAAAAAGATTTACCCTTAGGTTAGGACAACAAATAGCGCAAGCTAGAGAAGAGACACCTATGGAAATAGGTCACTCACGATCTAAGTTGTTGAAATGCCATTATTGTAAGAAATTAGGGCACGTCATAAAAGACTGTCGACTGCGAAAAGTCAGTATAAATGCTACTTCCGAAAAGCCAAAATATCAAAGAAATATGGAAAACGTTAAATGTTATGCGTGTGGGAAATTTGGACACATTGCTAGAAATTGTCCAGAGAAGCAAACACAAAATAACTCTTTAAACTCAAATGCTTCCCACATGTAGGTGTGGGAAGAAAATCAGAAGACAAACTGAAGGCAAAATTTGCGAAAAAGAATAAACATACTAAAAGGAAATGTATTCAAATTAATTCAGTTAACAAAGGACCTAATTCTCTTCTTCTCAAATTACAAAAACAAAAATATAGAGCTCTTTTGGATTCGGGCGCTGAGGTATCTTTGATTCATAGTCGTGTTTATAATGCATTAAAAATTAAACCTAGGTTACAAAAACATAAATTAGACTTAACAACTGCTGGAAATACTCCACTTCACATCGATGGTATAGCAGAAATTGAGTTTATGTTAGGAGGGCTAAAAATGACCCATAAATTTTATGTAGTACGAGACCTTAACCGAAATATTATAATAGGACTTGATTGGCTTCAATCACGAGGGGTTCGTGTGTATCATGATTTGGGATGTATCCGGGTCGATGAGTCATATGTTCCGCTTGTAGATGATATACATATATCTTCCGTTGCTAGGATGAAACATAAAACCAAGATTCCTCCACAGTCTGCCCATATTTGTCAATGTCAGGTGAGAAGGCACGTGGATCTTCCATCAGGTTATGAGTATGAGATTTCTCCCTTTGAAGTAGGTCAAATTGGCAGTGAGCCAGGCTTGTTAATGATGAATTCAATCTCTAAGCTTTCTGATAACAGGAGATTACCTGTTACGCTCGTTAACACCACTAATAAGACGTTATCTTTTATCTGGAACACCCGTAGCACGTATCAGGCAAATTAAATCTACAGAAATAATGAGCATAGATAAGCAATCTTCGGGCGTGCCAATTAGTGAGAAAAGTCACGGAAACACTGATAAGAAAATTGACACTAATGAGTTAGATAAACTAGATGTTCCTCTTGAATTCAAGCCAAAAATAATCACAGTGCTGAACAAAAACTCTGACTTGTTTGCAAAAACTGATGCTGATTTGAGTCACACGGACACAGTTAAGATGAGAATAGATACTGGAACACATGAACCAATTAAACTTAGACCTAATCGTACTCAACTGAATAATAGAAAAATTATCGATCAGGCAGTTGATGAAATGTTAGAATCTAAGATCATACAACGAAGTAGATCAGCATGGTCATTTCCAGTTGTAATCGTCGATAAGAAAGAAGGAACAAAAAGGTTTTGCGTTGATTTTCGACAATTGAACAAAATTACAAAGACAAATTCTTACCCTCTTCCAGTAATAGATGACATATTAGCTCTGTTAGAAAAGGCTAGATACTTCTCCTCTCTTGATCTGAAATCAGGGTATTGGCAATTTAAGATGTCTGACTCCGACAAAGAAAAGACAGCATTTGCTTGTCACCGAGGTCTATTTGAATTTAACGTTATGCCGTTCGGGCTTACAAATGCGCCAGCTATCTTCCAAGAACTGATGAATAGAGTTTTTGAGGGCTTAAGTGATTTTACAACCGCTTACTTAGATGATATTTTGATATATTCAAGAACTTTAGAAGAGCACTTAAAGCACATACAACAAGTGTTTCAACGTCTTCGTGAACATGGTCTTCGTCTGAAACTCAAGAAATGTAGTTTCCTGAAGAAAGAAACAAATTACTTAGGATTTGTTATCAATGCTAATGGCATTCAGCCAGAAGAGAAAAAAGTTGATGTAATTAGATCTCTTTCACCTCCAACTAATGTGCGCGAGGTTAGAAGTTTTATAGGTATGTGTAGTTACTATCGAAGATTCATACCTCAATTTTCTAGCGTAGCTGAACCTATTATTTCTCTAACTCGGAAATACGCCACGTTCAAATGGGACTCTAGTTGCCAATTAGCTTTTGATAAATTGAAGGACAAATTGTCAGAATTGCCCTTATTATGTTTCCCCGACGTCAATTTACCATATAAATTGTACACTGACGCAAGCGACAAATGCATTGGTGCATGTCTTACCCAGACTGTTATTGAACAAGGACAAGAAATTGAGCGTCCTATATACTATTTATCACACCGACTGAGTGACACCCAGACTAGATGGGCTGTCATAGAGAAAGAAGCATATGCAATCTATTACAGTTTGAAAAAACTGGATCATTACCTCCATAATGCTAAGTTTACGGTGTACTGTGACCATAAGCCTTTAAAATATTTATTGGAGTCTCCGATCCAGAATAAGAAAGTTTCGCTATGGTCCTTAAGTATTGCCGGTTACGACTGTCAGATTGAGTATCTGCCAGGCACGATGAATTCAGTAGCTGACCTGCTTTCGCGTGTACCGCCAAACTCACTTAAGAACCAGACAGATGATTCGCTTCTGAATGACCCAGATGTGAGTGGTCAAATGTACCAAATTAATGTTCTGATCTCTAACGAGTTCCAGCCAAAACGTTTCGCAAGATGTCAACCGCATCTTGAAGACGAGGTTAAAAAGCCCCTTTTCTATGAGCCACTTGATATGATTGTTGAACAAGACAAAGATGAAAATCTGAAACAAATTAAACAAGGATTACAAAACGATACGTTATCTCCCTCTCTTGCTAAAAAACATCTAGTTCTCGATGGAATTTTGTATTACATTTCATTTACTGACTCCGATCCAACTTTTCGTCTTTACATTCCTCAACATCTTCAAACTGATGTTTTGTCTGAATATCATAGATCTTTAGGACATATGGGGATAGATAAAACATATGATGCAATTCGAGCAAAATACTTCTGGATTAATCTATTCAAAGATGTTTTTCAATATGTTACGTCCTGTTTAGTTTGTCAAACAAGGAGTAATAAAAAGACTAAACCAGCTGTTCAAGAAACTGACTCGCCTCCTTTTGCGTGGGCAAAATGTGCTGTCGACGTAAGCGGGCCATATCCTATTACATTGTCCGGAAACAAATACATAATCAGTTTCATTGACCTATTTTCTGGTTATCCCGAGGCGTTTGCGTGTCCTGACAAAAGTGCGCAAACGATGGCTCACCTCATTATAGATGAAATTGTACCTCGTTATTCCTGTCCTCTTGAAATATTGTCTGATAACGGTTCTGAGATCGTTAATCAGGTCATTAAAGAGACCTTGGCTGAATTAAACATACACCATGTAACAACGTCCTTTTACCATCCTCAAAGTAATGGTCTGATAGAGCGATATCACAGAACACTAGTTGATGTTATGTCAAAGAAAATGCAGATTGAAAATGCTCAGTGGGATGCATTTCTACCTCACGTACTTTCAGCTATCCGGTTCGGTGTAAATGAGTCAACAAAATGTTCGCCTTTCTACCTTTTGTTTAATAGAGAATGTGTGTTACCAATCGACACGATTCTGAGGCCGCGTCGAAAATACCAAGGAGAAGACCCTCATAAAATTTCGTTAGAACAACAACATAAAGCATTTCTCTTGGTTCACCGAAATAGGAAAAAGGCTAAGAAAAAACGAAATGAGTACAAAAACCGAAAAACTGATGACGTCAAACTTGAGGTTGGTGACCCCGTTTATCTCAAAAACCACACTCGTAAAAATAAATTGGACATTAAATGGCGTCCTTATTATCGGATAATTGAACAAACATCACCTGTTACTTTCATTATCAAGCATCAATTAGATGGAAGCACGACCAAAGCTCATGCTGAACACCTGCGTTTAGCTAATTTAGAGGAATGGCACGTACCTGTAGATAAGTCAGGCCGCCAATTAAGACCAAGTAATTACGTTGTTCCGCCTATTTCGTCTGAAAGCGAAAGTTCAGATAGTGAATCATCAACTGACACGATAATTTACGATAAGAGTAAATTAGTGCGTAGGCTGAAACGTCAGCGTTCACAAAATTCTGATGAATCAGATATACCCCTAGCCGTATTGAGGCAGAGAATAAGGTCACGAAACAAACGTGATTCAGAATCCAATTAGGATAATAATGAGAAAATGATAAGAAGTATTAGCCTTTCAGTTTGTAATCTGTAAAAGACAAGGCTTCCTTCAGTTATAGTTAAAACTGAGGCATGCGAAAAGGTACCTTCGCTTTGTTTGAACTTTGTTAAACTGTTGTTGTTTAACTTTGTTGTGCGTTAATTGTTCTTGTTTTCATTATGGGAAAGAACAATGGTTAACTTCACGTTTACATTAAGCATTTTGGCAGCAATGTTATACATAAATGTCAGACAGCGTTCGTCGGCCGCGTTCGTTGCTGAAGCGATTGTCATTCGGGACAATGTTATATATTATAAGACAAATGAAGTAAGCACCACTAGGGCAAAATGGCTAGCAACAATTGTAATTGACTTTGAAAATATCCAGGATCTTCTGACAAGGTTAGCTGAAGATCTTAGACGAGTCAATCAGGCATTTAATGTCGTAGAATCAAGTCACTTGAAAGGGACAGAAAATTTCCAACGTACTTTTCAAGGGCTAAGGCAAAAAGTTAAGTACTTGCAAGAGGTTGAAAAAGAGATTAAGAGTGAATTGTTTCCTCTCATGTCACTTGCGAAAAAGACTCGAAATCGTAGGAGTCTATTACCATTTGTAGGAGATGCAATGTCATGGTTATTTGGAGTAGTCAGTGAATCTGACTTAAAGAATATTCGCAATCAGGTATCATCTCTGGAATCCAATCAAAAGCAGATAGTTCATATTGTTGAGCAAAGTCTGACAATTATAAATGAGTCTAGAACACTCATTCGCGAAAACCGAAGAACAATGTCGAAAATAATCAGAAGTCTTTACGCAATGGATATAAAAATTAATTCCATGGCTCAAGAACTTACCAAGCAAATCAGTGAAAACCGTCGATTTCTTGAAATATACAGTTACCTGAATCTTCTAATTAGTGAAATAACTATTCTCACACAAAATGCAAAAACATATCTCACGCAGCTGAGAGCTGATTTAGATTATTTGGCGCTTGGAAAACTTCCTGTAACGATAATTAGTCCACCGAGATTACAAAGCTTGTTAGTTGAAATTCAGAAGGCGTTGCCTGATTTAATGTCACTAATTAACGACCCAAAAACTGAGATATGGGAGTTTTATAAGTACATGCGAACAGAAGCAGCCTTCGTTAATGGCAAAATAATTATTATTTTATCAATCCCAGTGATAAGGCTAGATAACAGCTATGAAGTTTTTGAGGCTATCTCAATCCCAGTACCACCACCTGCTGGTGTCAAACACCGAGGGAGAACAAAACGTACTGATTTATTGGCTAATTACAGATTAGAAAGTAACGCGTTCCTGATAGATAAAGCACGAACAAGCTATCGTTTACTTTCTGACACAGAAGTTCAGACTTGTAGTCACCATCGCACGAAATTTTGTACTTTAATAAGTCCTGAATTCCCGGTAAATGTAGACCATACCTGTTTGATTAATTTATTCATGGACGCAAGGAAAACAGACTACTGTACACCGCAAGTATCTCAAGAGAGATTGCCTATAGCTAAATACTTACTTGATACCACATGGTTGATTATTTCGCGGACGAACTTAAGTTTTGCATTGGTATGTAATGGCCTACATACTGAGGTTCATACTAGGTCGCCTGTTGACGTAATTAAGATAGACAGTGGTTGTATTGCTTCCAATAAATTCTTTACTTTATCACAACCCTACGTTGTGGGTAAAACAAATATGACTCATGAACAATACACGCAGTTAAAAATTGCAAATTTTACCGATGACGTGGTTTGGAAACCTTTTAAAGAACAATTTCCTTATGTCTCGAACATTGACATACCGGAACAACTGACGACTATAAACGACATGCCCTTGGACTTGTTACTACGTCAACTACATAATGTGCACTATGTAGACGGACATGCAAGGTTTAGTTTCTGGTATATTGCTAGTCTTGTGCTTACTCTGGTGGCTGCCTTTGCTGTTGTAGTTCGCTATTGTATTATGCCTAGAATTAAAATATTTCTGCCAGATTGCTTATGTAAAGGGTGTGTGAAGCGACAACGACAGGCCGAGGATTCGACGGGAGTTGAACTCCAAACTATGGAGATCGATGGGAAAGAACCATCCACTGAGGCAGTGTCGAGCACCGACCAAAGGATACCTACACTGTATCCATACCTGTTGACCGCCCATGAAAGGGTTAATTAACATACAGAACTGTAGATAGATGACTGATAAGACTGTCGTAGTAAGAAACAATTAAATTGGACACAAGCAAGTTAATAAGAATAATTGAGAGAACTATAAAAAATAATTGCCTTGATAAACTTTGATAACTTACCTATATATCCAGAAAATTAGAATATCTTCCACTTGTGCTTTAATCTTCATCCTATTTAGACGAACACCGAAAATTGGAAATTTTAAAGATGGCTTACGAAAACATGGAACACTTTCACAAAGTATCAGAAATAATTGAGCGTGTAATACGTGACAATAATTATAACCAGATGCCGGACAGATATATTGGACACCTGTCCGTGCAAGTGACTGCCGCTGTGTTAGACCACTTTAAATCGAAGGATATTACCGGTGACGATGACGACGACGATTGCGTCCTTGTCAACACGGAAACCGATGAGGACGACGATGACTGTGTGGTCGTTCGTGTAGAGCAACCACATGCCAGTGACTGTGGGAGCTGCTTACATCTCGGAGACGATGATGGACACGAGACCGTGAACGACGATTGTGAGGACGAGAACGATTATCATGAGGAGGACGAGACTTATGATGAGGAGGACGAGACGGACGAACATCGTGAACATTGTAAATACACCGAAATGCAAGAATAATTAGTCGTGGACAATGTGTAGTGTTAAAGCAATAAATAAGGACAATATTTCTATTTCAAGGAAGGGGTTAAGTTAAGTTTTACTTTGCTAGTTAAGGTTTACGGTTAGGTTAAAAATAAATGTTCAATTGCCATTGTTAATGTTCTCTTTTTAATTAAGTTAGGTGTCAATTAATTGTTATTGTCATTTAATAATATTAATTCCATTGATTATCCATGTATGGTGTTGTTCTCTTTTTAATTAAGTTAGGTGTCAATTAATTGTTATTGTCATTTAATAATGTTAATTCCATTGATTATCCATGTAAGGTGTTAGGCTTCTATTTAAGCTTTCAAGTATGGACATCACTCCTCTGTTGATATAGTATCGTCAAGATTCTAGTTAATTTAGCAAGTGATGTGGGTTACAACAGGAATACCATACAGTTTTGTTTATTTCTTTTTCTTGTATCATGACGTAATTTTGATTAAAAAAAAATTATTTTAAATTTGTAAACCAGGTTTTACAAATTTTAAAAAGAAAAGGGCGGATGTAACACGATGAGTGCCAGCACTGTAGTGGTGCAATACTCTCGGGGATATCACGTGTTGAGAAACGTGACTTGAGCACGTTCAAGAGGCGTGACCTGAGAGTGTTGTATAACCAGTGGCTGAGTATAAAAGAGGCTGTTAACCGCCGCAGCCGCAGACTGGAGACTGGAGTAGAGAGAGTTAGTTAGACAGGTTACTTGGTCGGGTGTAAATATGTAAATAAAATGTAGCTGATAGTAGCTGATAATGGACGTTGTGTTGCTTCGTTAATTATTCTACCTGTACCACCTACTTCGCTCTCGCCGTCGCTGTACTACACATGTCTCTCGCTGCGGAAGGTCCACACTAAGGAGAATTACCGCATTATTGAATACATATGTCATATATCATATTGGTTTGGATCGCCTCCCTTTCGTCATCTATGAGAATAGCTTCCGTAAGCACTATGATATATGCTTTGACAGATCCTGCAAGGGTCTCTCTTTCCTCTTCCTAGGGAGTTGCCTGTATAATGTCAATTTCAGCTTGATCGATAACCGGAGACAATTTATTGGCAATGGGACCTGCAGATTGATTGGAGATAATATCACAACGCAAATCTGGGTTTTGATATTTCATTCAGTATCTTTAATCCATCAACAGACGAGAAAATTTTAGACTGTCCAATCTGACGCAGTTGCATATGACAATTCAAAGTTTGTGAAATTTTAGATTTTTTCAACTTTCTGGGTATATAACATTGTTAAAAAAGAAGAAATTGTTTGCACCCAATTTTTTCTCAATTGTTTTCTTGGCGAGAGTTGTGTGGGAATGGGTTAAGTCAGGTATTGGAAACACTCCGACCAAAGTGGCTAATTATATAAAAAAAAATAACAGCACCGCCTACGGGTGCCTACGCTCGGCTGTTGGGTGCTGGATAGTGGACAAAATGCATCTAGACTTGTCCCCCTTGATAGTATAGGTTGCTCTTTTGATAGTGAACAAGTGTGCCAAGTTTCAAGTGAATGCCTTTAGTAGAACCAGACATTCCACAAAATGTCAATGTTTTCGAACGACGACGACAAGGACCTTAACGACGCATGGACGACGAAGACATCAAGTCTATCGCAATACCTCGGGTATTCTCCGAAAACAGCCGAGCTAAAAATTGAACTTATTAGGAAGAAGACCACACAATACTGCTACATGAAAATGATTGATTGATTTTAACTTCAAACATCAACAATCATTATTATTGTACAATTATTCTGAGAATGTTTGAAGAAAATCCGATGAAAGCTCTGGACTTTGTAACAAGGGTTTATAAATGAAATTTCATAAGGCCCATTTTCCTGTGTTTCTTGACAGTTCAAATCCTGTTATAAAAAGAATGAAAGTTATGACCTTCCAATCATTCTGTGAAAGTTTCAACAAACTCTGATCATAACTGTGGGCTTCATTGTGTTAACATGGTTTTATTAATTTAATTTTCATATAGCCCCTTTTCCCATGTTACTTGATGGATCTGAACAAATTCAAAAGGGAACTCTACTTACAAAAGTATAATTATTCTGTTTGGGTATAAAGACAACCCCATCTCACCTGTAGACTTACAAGCATTAATTAAGATTTTTAAAAATTGAATTTCCCTTAGGCCCCTTTTCCTATGTTTCTCAATGGATCAGACCCAATTTGAAATGAACAATCCTTATGATGGTACAATCATTATGTGAAAGTTTGAAGTCGATCAGGTGAAATCTAGGGCCATGATGTGTTAACTAAGATTTTTTTTATTGAATTTTCATAGGGCACGTTTTCCCATGAAACTTGATGGATCAGACCTACTTCCGAAAGGAACAATCCATTTAATGTAATAATCATTCCGGGAATGTTTGAAGAGAATTTGTTGAAAACTATGGACTCTATTGTGTTTACGAGGACTTTTTCAATCCAATTTTATCGGGCCAATTTTTCCCGTGGTCCTTGACTGATCATACCAAATTTTGAAAGGAACAATTCTTATGATGGTACAATCATTCTGTGAAAGTTTGAAGTCAATCAGATGAAAACTTTGGTCTCTAAGAGTGTTAACAAAGATCTTTGAATTAAATTTTAATAAGGCCCCTTTTCCTATGTTTCTTGAGGAATCATATCCGAATCCAAAAGGAACAATCCTTATGATGGTACAATCATTCTGTAAAAGTTTGAAGAGAATCCGTTTAAAATTGTTGGCTCTATCGCATAAACGAGTATTTTTAATGGAATTTTTAATTAAATTTTCACAAGGCCCCCTTTCCCGTGCTTCTTGACAGATCATACCCATTTTCGAAAGGAACGATCCTTATGATGGTACAATCATTCTGTGAATATTTGAAGAAAAACCAATGAAAACTGTGGACTCTATCGCGTGAACGAGGATTTTTTAATTAAATTTTAATTAGGCCCCTTTTCCCATGTTTCTTGACGGACCTGACCCAATTTCGAAAGGAACGATCCTTATGATGGTACAATCATTCTGTGAAAGTTTGAAGGGAATCCGATGAAAACTGTTGACTCTATCGCGTAAACAAGTAAAAGTTTAACGGACGGACGACGGACGGAAGGACGGACGGAGACCGGACGGGAAAATGCCATCGCTATAGCTCTAGTGGCCTTCGGCCAGTAGAGCTGAAAATGAGAGCTGTCTGTTGATTGGGTAGATAAGGCAATTCTAGAGACGGATTATGCTCCCCGAATAATGCTTTTGTCACAAAACTGTATGCCGTTATTGGACAAAAAACTTCTTATTGAATGCAACTATAGTTTGAGAGTTCAGCTCACAAGAATTTGGAAGTTTGACAAAAATGGAAGGAATCTGTTTGGCTTCACAGGCCTGATTCTAGTAAAATTCAATATCATTATATAGTAAAGGGTTAAATATTTTACCTTGACCATCAAAGTTATCAATGAAAAATCTCTCCATACAAAAAATGAAGACTAACTTGGGTAGTCTTACATAAACAATAGACTGATTTAATTTAGAGTAGGAAATATACAAAATATAAAAATTGCAATCACTTATCAGTTAGAATTTGACCTTGACCTTGACCAAGAACTTTATCTAAGTTTCTGCTGAAAGGTCTTGTCACAAGTAATAAACATATGAAAAATGCTTAAATATGATGGCTATATCACTTACCATTGCAAAATTATGGCCAATTTTAAAGTTTTAATTTCCCAAATTTTGACCTTGAGAAATGACTTTGACCTTGAATGATGACTTTGAACTTGGTACCAATAGAAAGGGTTTGTCACAAGTAATGCACATGTGAAATATGAAGACTTCATCTGTAACCGATCAAAAGTAATTGCCAATTTATTTTTTGCAGGGAAAAAAGACAGTTAACGTAAAGGTAATAACATTAAGGCCCCTTTTCCCATGACGCATTTTTTTAAACAAAAATTCCCATTAGTTTAAGGTCAAGGGGATCTGATTTGCTACTCAAATATGAAATTTCATGAAATTCTAACAATTAGTCTTGGAGAAATTGGCAAAAAACTAGTTTTTACATTAAGGCCCCTTTTTCCATAAAGCAGCCTTGAAATAAGAAAATTAAAAAAAAAACGGGTCTTGGAAATTTCCTAGGAAGATTATATATCAAGTTTCGTCCAATTAGGCCAAGGGTTGCTGAGATATGACTTCGGACGGACGGCCGGACGGATTGACGCACAGGCCGGCGACTATATGCCCCCCCCACCCCCCGAAAATCTTAAAGCATAAAAATTGATAGCTTCTCACCAAAAGGTTACGGTTTTGGGGGAAGATTTTGAAGTTTTTCTCTCTAATCTCCATGTAAAATTCGGAATCCCTCGCCATAGCGCTTATGTTCATCAAAGAGTAACTATCTATCTTCCTTTTTTAGGGTACCTAAAGAAATGCTATATGCAACATTTATAATTTCTGTGAGCCAGGATTTGAGACGAAAATATTTTTTTAAGATTTCCTTCTTTATTTCAGGTAAAATCCGGGATCCCATAACATGGGGCTAATGATGACCAAATAGTTATCAATTTGAAGGATCTTGGTAGAATATTATACGACGTCAATACATGCAAAATTTACAGGCTCTCAGTCTCATGGATTTGAAAGAGAGGTTTTATAAGTTTTCGTCTTCATCTAGTTGATGAATCAAGGAACTAAAATAACAGGTCGTTTGTTGACGCAAGAGAGAATATTTGAAATATTCTAGTAGCAAACCAAAATGCAATGTTAAATGCAAAATTTGGAAGCTTCAGGCTTCTGTGCTTGGAAGTTATTTTCATTTCTTTCTTTACCTCCGAAAGAAATCTGTTATCCCTAACCAAAGTGTTCATGATATGTCTGTAAAGTACCGTGAGACCATACTGAATAAAACTAGAGGCGCTTGAGCGCCTGATTCGCTCCACCGGCCTGTATTTGGGTTACATCAACTCGGTCCATTGAATCACTCGGCCCGGTAAACTCGGCCCAAATATATAGTATATAGTAATGCAAGAATATTGAATAACATATGAAACTTTTGTAAAAATAATATCCCGTAACTTATTTTTTGCTTATTAATTTATTTTCTTTTATTGAAATAGTATCCCATTGTTAACATATAAGGAATCGGGGCCGATTAAAATGTTTGTTGTTTTACAATGTAATTTTTAATTTACAACCACTTAAAATTAAATTGCCCGTCATTACATAAATGTCATTAATTCTGACAGCTTGTTAATTAACCAGAATATTTAGTTATAATTTGGACATATTCACACACAAAAAAGAAGCAGATGAAAATAACCTTAATATTTCTTATAAGAAATTTCGCCAATCACTATATACTGCACCATTGATTGGGGCCGAGTTGACCGTGCCCAATTATACGATGGGCCGAGTTGCCAGTGGGCCGAGTTACAAACTGGTCGAGTTGACCGGTCACCTGAATTCACTTATCATTTGACTGGCGAGCCTGTCCTAATCTGACGATACAGGCAATATCGGAGAGCAGCGCAGATGGGACAGGTTCTCCAGTCTAACTTATCATTCCTTAGACTGGTACCACTGTCGACTTTAATAAAGAAGGCTTTGTTAAAGTCGACGGCGGTACCGGTCTAATCATTCCTGAGAAATTCGGTTGAAAATCATCCTGCAGTTTGCAAGAATATGATTTTCAAAATTTCACTGTACACCATATATGGACACAAGCTCCCTATAAAAGCCATAATTTTCATCTGAGCCATATCTTATGAGGGAACCTGATAAAGAGTCACCAAAGGATCATTTTGTGAAATTTTGTTAAAATCTTATTTATCATTCTGAGAAGATCGTAGGTTTTCACTGTTTACCATATATGGAAATATTAATAGGTAATCCACCAAAGCAATGTTTACAGCCAATCAATTTATTTCTTAGCAATTCAAAAATGGGTTACCAAAGGATCATTCAAGTAAAATTTGGTTGAAATCAATTGATTGGTTTCTGAGAAAAAGATTTTTCAAGCTTTCACCATATAAATTAGCCCCGCCCATTTAAGCCATATTTTTCATCCGATTAAAATTCTTTGAAGGAATCTGACAAAGGATAACAAAAGGATCAATCAAGTGAAATTTGCTTGAAATCAATTTATGGTTACTGAGAAGAAGATTTTCAAAGTTTTCACCATATATGGAAATTAACCACACCCATTTAAGCCATGTTTTTCATCCGATCAAAATTCTTTGACGGAATCTTTTAAAGGGTCACACAAGGATCATTTCTGTGAAATTTGGTTGAATTCTGTTCAACACTTTATGAGGAGAAGATGTTTAAAATAAAAGTTTACAGGCGGACGGACGCAGGACAGACACAACGCCATGACAATAGCTCGCTGGCTTTCAGCCAGTGGAGCTAAAAATAAAAAAATCCAAGGGCCTTATGATTTTGGAAGAGATGATTTTTAAGATTTCCTTCTTTAAGCCACACAAACATGTGGGAGCTAAGAACAAAATGAAGAGCAGTTATTGTCATTTATTCATTTTATTATTTTTTTCATTAGTAACAAATTAGAACCAGAAGTTCAAAATGAATACAGATTATTAAAAACAAGAGGACCATAATAGCCCTAAATCACTCACCTGTATTTAGAGTCAAGATAACCGACCTGACCCATTTGAGAGACCAAACTTAGTCATTCAAGATTTCTATAGACCAACATTCTGACCAATTTCAATGTTAATTGGGCAAAGAATGTGGGTTCTAGAGCTTGCAGAATATTTATCATATATCTAAGCTAAATTTCCCAAATTGAGCCGATTTTGAGTTAGTCCAAGATTTGATGAAGCAAACATTCTTATCAATTTTCGGATTGATTGAGCACAAATTGTGGCCTCTAGAGAGTCTACATGGATTAAATTTGTGACCCAGTTTTAGTCCCACAGTAACCTAATTCAAACTTGTCCAAATTTACATCAAGACAAACATTTCAACCAATTTTCAAGTTGATATAGCATAAAATGTTGCCTCTAGAGTGTCTGCGTGATTTTTTTCTATGAATTGACTTCATAACCTAGCATTGACCCTAAGTTACCCCTATTTAAAACTTGCTTACAAAATTTAATCAAGAAAAACATTCTGACCTCTTTTCAGGTTGAATGAACAAAGAATGTAGCCTTTAGAATGTCTGCGTACTGACAAGTCACACAACCACAAAATCTCACATTGAGCTTGTTTTTCAACCAATTTTCATAATATTTTCTACCCAGAGGATTGAAAAATCTAAATTTTCATTCCACTTTGAATTGTCGTCTGCAATTCCTTTTAAATTGATTTATTGATTGAATGGGGTTTAACACCGCTTTTAACAGTATTTCAGCCATATCGCGACGGCTGTTGACCTAACAATGGGTTCCTGGTATTTCTCACACCAGTACTGCCACTATATCCTTTCCTAGCCAGCAGCTGCTATCCCACTTATGTTTACGATTATCCACCAATTGGTGAGAGACAAAGTTTACACAAAGTTTTCCCAATTGTTTTTCTTGAGGAGCGTTCAAAAACATCACTGTGTGGGAATGGCTTAACCTATTCCCACTTGACAAAATTTTAGACTGGTCCAAATTGAAAGAAGACGCAGACGACAATTTCAAGTTGATGGAATTTTAAATTATTTCACCTTTTTGGATAGAAAACATTGTGGATAATGAAGAAATTGCTTGATACAAGCAATTTCTTCATTTTCCACAATGTTTTCCAAAGCTTATTTCTTGAGGGGCGTAAAAAGGAGGGATTGAGTTGGAATGGGTAAAATGAATGATCTTATCAATCTATTGATTTTTTTTATGAAAAAAAGAGCAACAATCTGTCAAATAATTACAATTTGCAATCTATCCATTCATTACAATTAAATCTAGCTCAAATATATATCCCCTCTGAAAAATTAATTCATCTGATAACAAGATTTGCAAATGAATCAAACTGTAGGAAATTTTATTCAGAAAAGAATTATCACCCATATCATTCCTCAAGCATTTTATCACTACTAGAAGTCATCCGTACTTTGATGTTCATTGCTGCTAATTCAGCCACAAGGTATTTGAAGACTTGAGGTATTGAGAAAGTCTGTACAAACTTTGAAGTCTTACAAAATATGCAAGACCATAGTCTCTGTTTTTCAAATGATGCTGCTGCGGTTGTCGAGGCCAGTTTTTCCAGCTGGGTTGGAAGAATGGTTTGACATTTCTTGCAAATAACAGCCTGTGAAATACATGGAAAATAACATCAGTAACAGTCTTCTGTAAATACAACAAACTTGTGTTTACCGGTAATAGCATTCTGTCTGGGTCTCTATGATATCATTTGGATTCAATCGATTACCGCGATCCCACTTTTACACACCACGAGAGAAAAGCTTTGGCAATATTTTTATAATTTCATGAATTAAAAGTTTGGATCATTCTAAATATTTGTTTTGTGGTAATAGGTTAAATGATTTGCCTTATTCAAAAATCCTCTAAAGAGTTGTTTAAGTTATGTCAAGTTTGGGTTTATCGCATTCCCACACCAAGCAGTTTAGCCTGGTCCAAATTGAAAGAAGCAGAAGATAATTTCAAATCGTCGAAATTTTTAAAATTTTTATCTCTCTTGTGGGATAACAATGTGGAAAAAACAGAAATTTCTTGTAACAAGCAATTTCTTCGTTTCCCACTATGTTCTCCAGAACTATTTTCTTGAGGGGCTAAGGAGGCATTGTGTTGGAAGTAAGTGAAGCAAAAGTATGAAAGTACATGTATAAATTATTCAATATCATAATCATTTCCTGTTTTTTCCATAATCCTATTATATGGGAAAGAAAAACAAACTATAAACCATTTATATCATGACCTAAAGCCCAGTAGTAAAATGAACCTGATGAATATTTCTGACATTACACAGGTGATATTACACTAGTGTAATAACTATGTAAATGAATTAAAAGTCTATAGCAATGTCTTTTTGTTATATGTTTCACAGAATAAGATATATAGATTTTTAGCTAGCAAGGTGTCATCTTTGTTAGCTTAAGTTAACAGACACAATTTTGAGGTCGTACAAAATTAAAATGTTAAAAATAGGGTAACAATAAATCAACAAAGAACTCTATTTTACGAATCGGGAATTTGCACCTAACAGATGCACATGTACAAAACTGGATTAAACTTTGTAGCTGGTAACTTTTAAAATCATAAGAATGAAGGTTATAATAATCGAAAAAAAATCCAAGACGGCAGAATGTCTAGTTTCACTTTTGACTATGTCTAAGATTGACGAATCGTTGGACACCGAGGCCTACTCTACCCATTTTTTGTTAAATGAAATCCATAATGATGGTAAATTCAGGCAATCGATTAAATGATGTCAGAGACATAAATATACATTATTCTATGTCTCTGATGATGTTAACTTTTGACATAACAACAAACCCAGAAGATTCCCTTTATCGAGTGGCCTGGATGCAACACTGTTTTAAATGGTATAAATAGAAGTACCTGTAGAGGTTGTGACCTTAATCACTGCGCACATCCAGTGATTCGGCTTTTCGAGGTCTTTCTTAACGAATGGACTTACATCTTCAGATAGTATTCAACAAGAAATCAAGAATCAATTCACGAGGAAGGAAAAAATTTTCAGGTCGTTGTCGGTTCCTAAATTCGGGCGATTCCCAGATTACAGTCAGTATCCTGACTGCAATAAAAAGTAGTTCTTATGTATTTTAGGAATATTGCAAACTCTGCATGCAGGTTCTTCCTTTAGGTATTTTAGCTCACTTGAGCACATCGATCTTCAAAGAAGTTTCAGACGACACTTCAAATTGTTGAAACTTTAAAATAGCAATCTCTTAGAGAAAAATATGTGGAAAATGAAGAAATTACTTGTAACAAGAATTTTCTTCATTTTCAACATTGTTTTCCACAACTTTTTTCTTTAGGGGCATAGAAAGGAGGAATTGTGTGGGAATGGGCTAACAAATACCGTATTCCATATTCTTTATCTATAGACAATTACCGTGGTTTTATCCGAGCTAGTGAAGAGTCTATCTTGTAGTATATATGAAGTTCCATGTGCTATCAATGCATCTCTCTCCATCTCACCAAACCTCACGCCTCCGTGACGTTTACGACCTTGAACCGGTTGTTGAGTTACTGCATCAATCGGCCCTGTTCTCCTCACCTTAACAATATAAAACAAAGAATATACTAATACATTCATGCAGATGCCTGGTGCTTGTTCATTTCATGCTAGTGATAAATAATCCAAGGTGAAAAAGGGTCATAATTCCAATTGATTAATTGAATGAATGAGGTTTCGTGCCACTTTACAAAGTATTTCAGTCATATTGCTCATACCAGTCCTATTACTACATCCTCCAGCTGTTCATCCCACTTAGGTTTATGATTATCCAGCGATTGGTGGGAATGAAAAGAGCACAGCCTACGGGTGCCTCTGCTCGGCTGTTGGGTGCTTGATAGTGGGCAAAATGCATCTAGAATTAACCCCTTTGATAATATAGGTTGCTCTTTTGATAGTGAACAAGTTTGCCAAGTTTCAAGTGAATGCCTTTAGTAGAACCAGAGATATCACAAAATGTCAAAGGTTTTCGCACAGCGACGACAACAACAAGGACACCAAGGCTAGAGCAATACCTCGGGTACTCAAAAAACAGCCGAGCTAAAAATTTGCCCCGACCTGGAACTGAACCCTTGACCTCATGATTGAGAATCTTGAGAGGCTATCAACTGCTATATGATTGGGCCATCATAATTCCTATAAAGATGCATTAAATGTTACCTCCAGTTATAGTAAGGATTGCTGGAGTAATGGCAAACACATATTCCAAGCTTAAAATTAATGATTTTTGTAGAAGAGATTTCACAAAATGTAAACTAACTGTCACTAATCTCCATATGTCTCAGCCTCTGATAGTAAATAATTCCCATAAATATGTATACTTCTAAGTCCCTGCCATCAACACCAGTGAACATTTTTTCTATTCTATAACAATATTTATTGTAGCTCACAGAATCAATAAAAAAAAATTTTACCTGATATTTATCCGACACCATATGTCTCAGCCTCTGATAGTAAACAATCCCCATAAATATGTCTACTTCTAACTCCCTGCCATCAACACCACTGTACATTCTTTCTGTTCCATAATAGTTATAGCCCGCTAGAAAACAAAATAATAAACTTGTATCAACAAAGATTGCAAGTGACATGTAATCTCATTTTTTATGGGCCATGGCAAAGAGCATCACGATAACCAAAATACAAGGTTAAAAAAAATTGCTGTCAAACCAGAAGATTTTAATAGTGTAATGACTTGTTTTGCATTTTTATAGGCTTTGATGCATGATCAAACTATAGAATTGAGTAAGTTTTCATCTTTCATCTCTGAAAAAACTAAGAGATATTTATCTTATCTTTTTCGGTCACCTGACCGCAGGTCATGGTGACCTATTGCAATCGTTTTCGTCGGTTCTTGTTCGTTATGCGTTAAAGTTTTACATTTTCCACTTCTTCTTAAGAACCCTTGGAAGAATTTCAACTAAACTTGGCAGGAAGCATCCTCATGGACAGCCCTCTAGTTCTGTATGCATCATAGTTATCTCCCCGAGCCCCAGCCAAAAAGGGTCTAAAAAGGAAACATGTACATCTTTAAAAAATCTTTTTCATGAACAGGCTATTAGATTGGATTCACATTTGGTATTAAGTCTTTAGAGCAATAGCTATGAATTTTTCACCAGAAAAAAAATCTGTCTAGAAATGGCTGTGCTGGGGGGGGGCTAAGGGGGGGGATAAGCTTACATAGTGTCAACTTTGAAAATAATTTTCTACTAAACCAAAAGACCTACAGCTCTGATATTTGGTATGTTGGTCACAAGTTTAATATAGGATTATATAGTTGAAAATTTAAAATCTTTTTCTGCCAAAAAAGAGGTCCTAGAGCTTTGATATCTGGTATGTAGAAATATAGCATCATCTAGTATAATCTATCGAGATTGCATGAATTATGGCCCTAGAGATAGAATTAGCCCATTCCCGGACATCACAAGTTTAACATAGGGCCTATATAGTGACAATTTTAAAAATCTTCTTCTCTGAAACAGAAAGCCCAGAACTTTGATATTTGGTATGTAGCAACATCTAGAGCACGATTCTATTACGATTGTATAAATTATTGCCTCAGGGTCATAATTAGCCCATCCTCAGACATCACAAGTTTTACAAAGGCTTATATAGTTAAAATTTTAAAAATCTTCTCCCAAACAGGTGGACATAGAACTTTGATATTTGGTATGTAGCATCTTCGTGATAAACTCTATCAAGATTGTATAAATTATGGCTTCAGGGTCAAAATTAGCCCATTTCTACATGTCACAAGTTAATAAAGGCTTATTTAGTGAAAATTTTGAAAATCTTCTTCTCTCAAACAGATAGGCCTAGAGCTTTAATATTTGGTATGTTGCATCATCTGGTGGATCACTATCAAGATATAAATTATGGCCTCAGGGTCATAATAAGCTCATCCCAAGACATTACAAGTTTTACATTTTAGACAATTTTCCCTACCTTTTACAAGCAAGACAAATATCCCTGCCTTTGACTATAAAGACAAATTTCCCTACCTTTTACAAGCAATACAAATTTCCCTACCTTACAAGCAGGACTAATTTTCCTACCTTTTACTAGCAAGACAATTTCCCCAGCCTTTACTAGCAAGAAAACTTTCCTACAAGACTTATTTCCCTACCTTTAACTATCAAGACTAATGTTCCTATCTTTAAGTAGCAAGACAAATTGTCCTACCTTTTACTATCAAGACAAATTTTACTTCCTTTACTAGCAAGACAAATCGCCTTACCTTTAACTAGCAAGACAAATTCCCACACCTTTAACTAGCAAGACGAATGCTCCTTCCTTTAACTAACAAGACAATTTTTCCTACCTTTTAATAGCAAGACAAATTGCCCTACCTTTTACTAGCAAAAAAAATAGCCCTACTTTTTACAAGCAAGACAAGTTTTCCTACCTTTAACTAGAACAAGAGGCCCATGAGGGCCTGAGACGCTCTACTGGTTATCAAGTTTTCCGTTAAAGAAATCTGATATTTAAGGAAGTTAATTGCTCATAGAAGAATACATAAAGAAAAAAAGGAGCTTTATCCCCTTTATCATTTTAAGCAACAATCCTCAAGGCCCCTTTTCCCATGTTTCATGACGGATCCACTCCATTTCCAAAAGAAAGTTACCTTATGACCCTACAATCATTCTGTGAATATTTCATCAAAATCTGACAATAATTGTGGACTTTATCACATAAACAGGATTGTTTTGAATGAAAATCAATAAGGCCCCTTTTCCTGTGTTTTCTGATGGATCAATTTCATTCCAAAAGGAACTAACCTTACAACCCGACAATTGTCCTGTGAAATTTAAAAGACAACTTGATAATGATTGTGATCTTCATCACATACACAAGAATGTTTTGAATGATAATCTGTAAGGCCCCTTTTCCTGTGTTTCGAATGCCACAATTATTCCATGCATCTTTGAAGAGAATCCAATAAAACTGTTGACTTTATTGTGTTAACAAAGATATTAAATTCAAGTTCTCATAAGGCCCCTTTTCCCGTGATATTTTACTGTTGGTTTTATCATTCTATGAAAGTTAAAAGTGAATCTGATGAAATATTGGGAATTCATTATGTTTACTAGAATATTAAAAAAAAATCGTATGTCCCCTTTTTACATGATACTTGATGGATTGTACCCAGTTATGAAAAGAACCATCTAAGTATTTGTACAATCATTATGTGAAATTTTGAAGTGAATCCGGTGAAATCAAGGGACATCATTGTGTTAACCAGAATATTTAAGAGTTTTTCATAAGGCCCCTTTTTATGTGACCCTTGCTATAGTCAGATCAACTGTCAAAATCAACAATTGGAATGATGGTACAATAAATCTGTTAATTTATTGTGTTAATGAGTTTATAGTGAAATCTTCATAGGGCCCCTTTTCTCATGATACTTTAAAGAACAAACCAAATTTCAAAAGGAACAATTCTAATGAATTTAGAATCATTCTTTAAAAGTTCAAGAGAATCAATGAAAACAGTGGACTGAATTGTGTCAAGAATTTTTGTAACAAAATTTTCATAAGGCCCCTTTTTCCGTGAAACTTAACAAATCAGACCCAATGTACAAAGGAACAATCCTAATGATAGTTTGAAGAAAATGATAAAGACTGAGGACTTAATTGTAATAATGATGTTTTGTAATAAAATTTTTATAAGGTCCCTTTTCTTGTGTCACTTAACCAATCAGACCTAATTTACAAAGGAACAATCCAAATGATGGTACAATGATTCTATTAAAGTTTGAAGAGATTCTGATAAAGACTGAGGGCATTGTTGTGTTTATGAGGGTTTGGTAATAACTTTTCATACAGCCCCTTTTCCTATGATACTAGACAGATCAGGCCCAATTTGGAAAGAAACAATCCTTATGATGGTACAAACATTCTGTGAAAGTTTGAACAGAATCTGATGAAACCTGCAGACTTTATCTTGGTGTCAAATTTTTAAAATAAAATTTTCATAAAGCTCCTTTTCCTGTGATACTTGAAGGATCAGGTCTCATGTCAGCATCAACAATCGTGATTATTGTACAATGATTCTGTGAAGGTTTGAATAAAATCCAATGAAAGCTCTGGACTTGGTTACAAGGTTTATAGATAAAATTCTCTAAAGGCCACTTTTCCCATGATACTAGACAGATCACGCCTAATTTGAAAAGAAAGAATCCTCATGATGGAATAATCATTCTGTGAAAGTTTTAACAGAATCTGATGAAAACTGTTGACTTTATTGTGGTACAATGATTTTAAAATTAAATTTCATAATGCTCCTTTTCCTGAGATACTTGACAGATCAGGTCTAATGCAAACATCAACAATCATTATTATTGTACAATTATTCTGTGAATGTTTGAAGAAAAGCCGATTAAAGCTCTGGACTTAGTAACAAGAATTTATAAATGAAATTTTCATAAGGCCCCTTTTCCTGTGCTTCTTGACAGTTCAAACCCTGTTAGGAAAAGAATGATAGTTATGACCTTCCAATCATTCTGTGAAAGTTTCACAAAATCTGATCAAAGCTGTGGGCTTTATTGTGTTAACAGGGTTTTATTAATTGAATTTTCATATAGCCCCTTTTCCCATGTTACTTCATGGATCTGAATCAATTCCAAAGGGAACTCTTCTTACAAAAGTATAATTATTCTGTTTGAGTATAAAGACAACCCCATCTCATCTGTGGACTTACAAGCATTAATTAAGATTTTTTAATTGAATTTTCCTAAGGCCCCTTTTCCTATGTTTCTCAATGGATCAGACCCAATTTGAAAGGAACAATCCTTATGATGGTAAAATCATTATGTGAAAGTTTGAAGTCAATCAGGTGAAATCTAGGGCCATTACGTGTTAACTAAGATTTTTTTTCATTGAATTTTCATATGGCCCCTTTTCCCATGAAACTTGATGGATCAAACCTACTTCCGAAAGGAAAAATCAATTTAATGTAATAATCATTCTGGGAATGTTTGAAAAGAATTTGTTGAAAACTATGGACTCTATTGTGTTTATGAGGACTTTTTCAATCCAGTTTTTATCGGGCCCCTTTTTCCCGTGGTCCTTGACTGATCATACCAAATTTTGAAAGGAACAATTCTTATGATGGTACAATCATTCTGTGAAAGTTTGAAGTCAATCAGATGAAAACTGTGGACTCTAGAGTGTTAACAAAGATCTTTGAATTAAATTTTAATAAGGCCCCTTTTCCTATGTTTCTTGAGGAATCATATCCAATTCCAAAGGGTACAATCCTTATGATGGTACAATCATTCTGTGAAAGTTTGAAGAGAATCCGATGAAAATTAGTGGCTCTAGATTATTAATGAGAATTTTTTATTAAACATTTCATAATTCCCCTTTTTCCTGTGTTTCTTGAAGGATCATACCAAATTTCAAGAGGAATAATCCTTATGATAGTACAATCATTCTGTGAAAGTTTGAAGAGAATCCGATGAAAACTGTGGACTCTATCGCGTAAACAAAGATTTTTTAATTGAATTTTCATAAGGCCCCTTTTCCTATGTTTCTTGATGGATCATACCCAATTTCGAAAAGAATGATCCTTATGATGGTACAATCGTTCTGTGAAAGTTTGAAGAGAATCCAATGAAAACTGTGGACTCTATCGCGTAAACGAGGATTTTTTATGGAATTTTAATTAAATTTTCATAAGGCCCCTTTTCCTGTGTTTCATGACGGATCATACCAAATTTCCAAAGGAACGATCCTTATGTTGGTAAAATCATTCTGTGAAAGTTTGAAGAGAATTTGATGAAAACTGTGGACTCTATCGCCTAAACGAGGATTTTTAATTGAATTTTTAATGAATTTTCATAAGGCCCCTTTTCCCGTGTTTCTTGACAGATCATACCCATTTTCCAAAGGAACAATCCTTATATTGGTACAATCATTCTGTGAAAGTTTGAAGAGAATCTGATGAGAACTGTGGACTCTATCGCGTTAACGAGGATTTTCACATTGAATTTTTAATTAAATTTTCATAAGGCCCCTTTTCACGTGTTTCTTGACGGATCTGACCCATTTTTGAAAGGAACGATCCTTATGATGGTACAATCATTCTGTGAAAGTTTGAAGAGAATCCAATGAAAACTGTGGACTTTATCGCGTAAACGAGGATTTTTAATTAAATCTTTAATGAATTTTCATAAGGCCCCTTTTCCCGTATTTCTTGACGGATCATACCCATTTTCGAAAGGAACGATCCTTATGATGGTACAATCATTCTGTATGAGTTTGAAGAGAATCCAATGAAAACTGTGGACTCTATCGCGTAAACGAGGATTTTTTAATTAAATTTTCATAAGGCCCCTTCTCCTGTGTTTCTTGACAGATCATACCCATTTTCGAAAGGAACAATCCTTATGATGGTACAATCATTCTGTGAAAGTTTGAAGAGAATCCGATGAAAACAGTGGACTCTATTGCGTAAACGAGGATTTTTATTTGAATTTTTAATTAAATTTTCATAAGGCCCCTTTTCCTGTGTTTCTTGACAGATCATACCCATTTTCGAAAGTAACGATCCTTATGATGGTACAATCATTCTGTGAAAGTTTGAAGAGAATCCAATGAAAACTGTGGACTTTATCGCGTAAACCAAGATATTTTAATTAAGTTTTAATTAGGCCCCTTTTCCCGTGTTTCTTGACAGATCTGACCCAATTTCGAAAACAACGATCCTTTTGATGGTACAATCATTCTGTGAAAGTTTGAAGAGAATCTGATGAAAACTGTGGACATTATCGCGTAAACTAGGAAAAGTTGAACGGACGGACGACGGACGGACGGACGGACGCCGGACGGGAAAAAGCCATCGCTATAGCTCTAGTGGCCTTCAGCCAGTAGAGCTAAAAACAAATTTCCCTACCTTTTACTGTCAAGACAAATTGCCCTACTCTTTTACTAGCAAGACAAATTTCCATACTTTTCACTAGCAAGACAAATTTTCCTACTTTTACTAGCAAGACAAATGTTCCTACCTTTAACTAGTAGATTGCCAAAGTAGTCTGTGGCTGAGTCTTTCTCTGAGAACTGAAATGGTGTTGCATCGTAACATTCCCCATACCAGGCTGCTGCTTTGTTGGCCATACTCTCTATCATCATACCTGATACAAAATAGTGAATTCATCACTGACTAATTTTTGCACTAGAGGGATGCTGAAGGGCTTGAACCCATTACAATACAATTTTTTCAGACTGATCCAAATTGAAAGAAGCTGCAGACAACAACATCAAGTCGATGGAATTTTATTATATTTTTTTCTGTCTTTTTGGATAGAAAACATTGTGGATAATGAAAAAAAATACTTGATAAAAGGAATTCCTTCATTCCCTACATTTTCCAAAGCTTTTTTCTTGAAGGGAGTAAAAAAAGGGGGATTGTGTGGGAATGGGTTAAAACTCAAAGTGTCCACTTGTCCTGCATAATTTTATCCTTCTTTGACTATATATGCAGGACAAGTTAAATTTGAAAGATTTGAATACAGAAACTTATAAAGACTACATATTCTCATTGTACAGGACAAGTGAAAATTTCAGGAAATTCAAGCCCCATCCTTCAAAATATGACCAGACATCATTTCAAATAGAAATATGGTCCTTTGATAGAATATTTACTTCTTCGGCTTAACCCATTACCACTCAATACAACATGTTCTCACAACGCTTTCTACATCACAATGCACTTATTTTTCAATTTAAACCAACTTTGTTATGTCTGCAATCTCTTTCAATTTGGACAAGTCTAAAATCTTGTCAACCTGGAATTCAACAATGTTGAAAACAATGGAGTCACACTAGTCTTCATATGTTGAGATAATAACCCATTCCCACATAACAGAAATTTACACAAGTTCAAATTGAAAGAAGCTGAAATTGACACATCAACATGCAATCAAATTGACAAATAAAAGTTGTATTAGGTATAAAATATTGTGAGAAAAAAGGGAAATTGCTTGATACAATGTTTGAGTTCAATGGACAATTATTGGCTAAATGAATGATTTAATTGGCTGATTGGTTCCTTGAATGACAGCCGCTATTAGTCAATTATCTTGGCACAACAAATTCAAGAAGCACAAACAACACAGGGTTTTAGTTGTGAAACAATTATTATAGGGTGTCTTAAACCCCCTATCTATGTGTTTTGTTATTATTGTATGTCTGTATTTGATATGACAAGAAACTGTATAGTTTATGTCAATAAAGTATATCTATCTATCTATCTATCTATCTATCTATCTATCTATCTATCTATCTATCTATCTATCTATCTATCTATCTATCTATCTATCTAACCAATGTTCAAGTTTGTTTCTCATTCGAGCTCGAAATTACAAGAGCACCAAACATGGGTGCCTGATGCTCGACTATGAAATGCTGGATGGTGAATTGAAAAATTCTAAGTCAACAAAGGGATTTAATTAGTACATAATTATTTTTAACCTATTCCCACACAAAAACACTTTTTAACGCCCCCAGCAAAAAATAAGTTTCGGAAAAACATTTTGGAAAATGAAGAAATTGCTCATGACAAGCAATTATTTCATTATCCACAATGTTTCCTAGAAAGATGAAAACAAAAATAATCCATTGCCTAAATGGTCATCTGCCTCATCTTGAAACAAACAATTTCTTCATTTTCCAAAATGTTTTCCAAAACCTTTTTCTTCAAAAAGTTGACATAAAAAAGCAGGTTTGAGTGGTACTGAGTTAAAGCTACGACAACAAGCCAATAGCAATAACTTTGATTACTTTGTTAGGAACCAAGCTAAACATGATTATCTTACCAATGGTCATTCTAGAAGGATATCCATGAGGATTGAACACAATGTCTGGTGTCATGCCGGTCTCTGTAAATGGCATATCTACAGTTGGATAGATTCGACTGGAAAAGAAGAAAAAGGAGACATATTTCATACTTTGCAAAGAAACCTAGAATGAAACAAGAGCCATGTCGGACATGGCCATTCCCACCCGTAAAAGCTTGATAGTAAACTGAAGCCAATTAGATTTAGGCTTCTTGTGCACTGTTTTTCTTCTCAATGAGTTCGATAATAGCTATTATACTTTCAGAGATATGCTCAGGAAAAAGTCTTTAAAACAACAAAGGGCAATAACTCCAAAATTATGCAAGCAAGAGTTGTGGTTATTGTTCACTGCACTTCTCAACGAGATCTATCCACCTATGAAGTTTCAAGTTAATAGCTATTATACTTTCAGAGATGTGCCCCGGACAAAATCTTAGTCTTTAAAACAACAAAGGGCAATAACTCCAAAATTATGCAAGCAAGAGTTGTGGTTGTTGTTCACTGCTTTTCTCCTCAATGAGATCTATCGACCCATGAAGTTTCAAGTTGATAGCAATTATACTTTCAGAGATATGCTCGAGACAAGTTTATTGACAAAAGGACGGAATGACGGATGGAGACCGTTACTTCATCCCCTTCGCCGAAACAGCGGGGGGTAACAAGAGGACCAGTTCCCTGGCGCTCACCTGAGATAAGGCTCTTGTTTTATTCAATGCCTAATACAAAATGGGTAGGGAGAAGACCCCTTTAACATTTAACTAAAATCAATTTATGTTACCATGCCAACCAAAGCTTTCAAAAGATTTCAAATATTTCAGTAATTATTAAAAGGGGGCAAACTAACATATTTCTGCCCAATTTGGTTGAAATTGGCCAAAAAGTTTTGAAAGGGTTGCCTTCTATATTTATATTTAAGTCTTATCACCTTGTGGCTATAAAATTTTATCAATTTTAAAAAATGGTCAATGTACTGATGCTTCATGCTAAATTAAAGATTCTTTAACTTCTGGGTCAGGAGGAGATGGTTTTTTTTCTCCAATTTTACTCTTGTTGTCATAGCAACCAGAGTTTTCAAATGATTAAATTCTTTGGTTGAAATCAGCCCAGTGGTTTGGGAGGAGATGTCGTTTTAAAAATTCTTCTTAATTTCCCACTTTATGCATCCCCCTGGGGCTTCGCCCCTGGGAGCCTAAGGTTGATGATTTTAGCAATTCTGAAAGAGGTCAATGTACTGATGCTTCATGCAAAATATCAAGACTCTAGGCCCTCCCAGAGTTTTTAGCAGATTCCAATTCTTTAACAATTTCAAAGGGCACCACCCAAGGAACATTCCTGCCACATTTGGTTGAAATCCACCCAGTTGTTTTGGATGAGATGTCATTTTAAAATCCTTCTTTATTTCTATATAAGCCCCACCCAGCCTTAGGGCTCCGCCCCTGGGAACCCGAGGATGATGATTTTAGCAATTCTGAAAAAGGTCATTGTATGGATACTTCATGCCAAATATCAAGGCTCTATGCCTTCTGGGTCAGGAGGAGTTAATTTTTAAAGTTTTTATTAATATTTCAGTTTTGTTGCTATTGCAAGCAGAGTTTTTAACGGATCTCAAATCTTTTAGCAATTTTTAAAGGGCACCATCCAAGAAACATTCCTGCCAAATTTGGTTGAAATCCGCCGAGCGGTTTGGGAGGAGATGTCATTTTAAGATTGTTGACACATGTCGGATGCCGGACAGAGGACGATCAAAATACCTCACCATAGGCACTTTGTGCTCAAGTGAGCTAAAAAAGTACGCCAACATGTTGTTTTTTTTTTCATTTAAAATGTCCATTCTATTTTTCATGCATGGACAAACTTGTACATTTTCACTTTAAAAATTCAGGTTAAGGCTTAGAGATAGTTCTTTAATCATTCAACCACAACCTGTCTTTGAAACAACAAGTTGATTTTTTCCTTCAAAAGGAAAAAACAACAACAAGAGGATCATGAGGGTCTTATTTCGCTCCCATGAGTATGATGGCTCAAGGCTTTGTGATATATACAAAATATCAAAACCCTAAAGCTAATTATTTGGGAGAAGAACATTTTTCAAAGATTTTCTTGTTTAATCCAAAATAATGAAGGTCCTACCATTTATAGCTAATTTCCAGAGTATTGTAATTCTTTGAAGTATATTGGTAGAGGGTCAATAGGCATTGATATATACTTAATATCAAAGCTCTAGGTTTTATGATTTAGGAGGAGAAGATTTTCAAAGATATCCTTCTTTGTTCCTTTCTAAAATCTTGCATTGCACAGAAAATGAAATATTCTCAGAATATGATAATTCTATGAAGTATTTTGGTAAATGGTCAATAGGTGTTGATACACACCAAATATGAAAGCTCTAGGCCATATGGTTTAGGAGAAGAAGATTATCAAATATTTCCTTCTTTATTCATATGTAAAATCAGGGATCAAACAGAAAAGAGCTAATTTTTAGAGTACAGTAATTCTTTGAAGTATTTTAGTAAGGAGTCAATAGATATTGATACATACAAAATATTAAAGTTATAACTTTTATGATTCGAGCAAAGATTTTCAAGTAAATATTTTTATTAAGGGATAATACAGAAATGGTGAATTTTCAGAGTATGGTAATTCTTGGATTTATTTTGGTAGAGGGTCAATAGATGATGATTTATACCAAATATCAAAGCTCTAGGCCTTATTGTTTGGGCTAAGAAGATTTTTAAAGATCTCCTTCTTTATTTCTATACAATATCAGGGATCGTACAGAAAGGGCTAATTTTCAAGATACGGTAATTCTTTGAGGTATTCTGATAGAGGGTCAATAGATGATGATTTATACCAAATATCAAAACTCTAGGCCTTATGGTTTGAGAGAAGAAGTTTTGTTAAGTTGCCATGGCAACCTCAGTTGTTGATGGATTTCAATTCTTTGAAGTATTTTGAAAGAACATGACCTAAGGATCATTACTGTTGTTTTGTTGAAATTCCACGGTTAGTTTAGGAGAAGAAGTTTTTTTCTAATTAAGAACGAACTGACAGGCAGACAGATGACAGACAATCACAAAAGCTCACCCAGAGCACTTTTTGCTCCAGTGAGCAAAACTAGAGGCGCTTGAGCACCTGTAAGGCCTCTGAGGCATGAATGTACTGATTAAGCAAATTTTTCCATGAAATCAATTAAACTGAATATAAGGAAAATAAAATCTAAGTCATTGAAATTATTGAAATAGTTCTAAAGAACTCCAACTTTTCATTGATTTTAAATAAGTCAAATTATGTAAAATGCATTATGTAAAATTTTCACTGCATACAATATTTGTACATAACCCACCAACGTAGTAGCCATGCTTTTCAACCAATCAAAAGGAAGGAATCTGACAAACAGTCATCTGAGAATCATTCCAGTGAAATATGGTTGAAATCCATCAACAGATTTCTGAGAAATTTACAAAGTTTTCAGTATATACCATATATGAATATACCATATATAGAAATTAGCCCTGCCCATTCAAGCCATATTTCTCATCCAATCAAAATTCATTTTTATAGTCTGATAAAAGGTCACCCAAGGATGGATCTGGTCAAATTTGGTTGAAATCCATTGACTGGTTTCATATATGGAAATTAGCCCTGCCGTTAAAGCCATATTTGCATCCAATCAAAATTCTTTTTCATAATCTGATAAAAGGTCACCCAAGGATTGATCTGGTCAAATTTGGTTGAAATCCATTGACTGGTTTCTGAGAAGAATTTCAAAGCTTTTACAATATATTGAAATTAGCCCCCCCATTGAAGCCACATTTTTCATTAGATCAAAATAATTTGAAGCAATTTGATAAATGTTTACCCAAGGATCATTTCTGTGAAATTTGGTTGAAAACCATCTATTGGTTTCTGGGAGGATTTTCAAAGCTTTCACCATATATGGAAATTAGCCCAGCCCATTAAAGCCACGTTTTTCATCCGATCAAAATGTTTGAAGGAATCTGATAGAGGGTCACCCAAGGATCATTTCTGTGAACTTCGGTTGAAATCCATCTACCTGTCTCTGAGCAGAAGATTTTTCAAAGCTTTTACCATGTAAGGAAATTAGCACCGCCCATTAAAGCCATGTTTTTCATCCGATCAAAATTCTTGAAGGAATCTGATAGAGGGTCACCCAAGGATCATTTCTTTGAAATTTGGTTGAAATCTGTTCAGTACTTTCTGAGGAGAAGATTTTCAAAGGAAAAGTTTACGGACAGGCGGACGACCTCACGCACGACAGACATCACGCCATGACAATAGCTTTTTGGCTTTCTGCCAGTGGAGCTAATAAGCTTAATCAGAGAGAAAACAAGCTTTCTATTTAGTAAAATTAGACTGTTGGTCACTTTCCCCAGTCCGTTAGCTGCTGTCAGAGCGCTGCTGGTTGTGCATCAGATTCCCAATCATCAATCATGGGGTGTCGTTGGTTTGATCCCCTGTGGCGGCACATACCCTATCTGACATTTGTCTCTCACCAATAGGTGGATAATCATAAGCCAACATGGGATAGCAGCTGGAGGCTAAGAAAGGATGTAATGGTGGCACTGGTGCAAGATATGCCAGGAATCCATTGGTAGTCGCTCAAACCATCCCAATATGACTGAAAAAATTGTTAAAAGCTGTTAAACCCCACTCAAACAAACAAACAATATTCTCAGTCCATTATCACATACCTCCCAGAATATTGCCCAAGTTTGCATTTGACTGAACAGTGTGTTACATACTCCACCTTTTAACAAAACTTTCCAATTTTAACCAGTCTAAAAATTTGTCATCTTCTAATGGGTATATGAACTTCTGTACTTTACCTGCAGATACCTTTCTGACCATGTCTACTAGCAAACTTATCTCCAACAATTGGATTCCTCTGAAAAATATTTGATTAACTCATTCCAACACAGTGAAATTTTAGACCTGTCCAAATTCAAAGGAGCTGCAGACGACAATTTCAAGTTGATGGAATTTTTAATTGTTTCGTCTTTGGGAAAAGAAAACATTGTGGATAATGAAGAAATTGCTTGATCCAAGCAATTTCTTCATTTTCCACAATGTTTTCCAAAGCTTTTTTGTTGAGGGGCGTAAAAAGGAGGGATTGAATGGGAATGGATTAATTATCCAAATGAACTCCGCCGAAAAATACTAGAGTGACAAGATTTTTATTGAATAACTAGAATTGTTGCAAAGCGGACATACCAGTATACCCCTACCAGCATTTTGTCACTCCAGTAGCACAGTTGACCTTTGACCTTTGTTACTCAAAGACTAACAGGGCATCTCCTAGGATCATGGAAAAGTTTTGCATAAAGTTTCAAGGTCCTAGGGCAAATGGCTTATGAGTAACAGCACAAAATATGTTTTCAAAGTTCAATTGTGATCTTGACCTTTGACCAACATGACCTTAAGACAACTTCCTTGGATCATTTGCAATAATTGTAAGAAGTTTCATTGCTGTAGGTTAACTGGTTTCTAGAGTAAAAGCATGGAAATGAAAAGGTCTACTGGTGTTGGGCATGTTGAGTTTTTGTAGGTTAGAGTATGAAAATGCCTCTGCGACCTGCATGTTTATGTTAGAAATGCAGGACTGAAATTTGAAATTATTGCATGACCTTTATCTCGACAACAGATGTTAGATCTTGTCACAAGTAATACACATGCTGATTATGAGTTATCTCTGAGCAGTTAAAGGAAATTCTAAATGTTTTAGTTTTTTGTCTTATCTCATTCCCAAATAATCTCACTTTTTTAGGCACCTATAGTAAAATGCTTGAGAAAACATTCTTGGAAATGAAGAAATTGCTAGTGACAAGAAATTTCTACATTTCACACAATGTTTTCTTCTAAGGAAGATAATTACTTTCATAAATTCATTAACAAGTTCTTCCAAAATTATTTAGCATGGTAATAGGTTCATAAGAAATTTGATTTGATCTTGATTGAAGTATCAAATGGGAGGTGTAGCAATTATGACCTCTCTTTACTTATCAAACAAGTATATCTAATGTTAGGCTTTCATGTGTTAAGTTTTTGAAGACTGCAAAGACTAGCATCTATAAACTGAGCTAAGAAATTACGAAGACACGGGCTCAGCAATTTTATTAATATCACGTATTTCAAAGGCAATTAGAATAGACAAAGCATTAACTGTATGATGAATTATAGAACTAAAGAAAAATAGCTGACTTACATTTAATCTGAATGTTGTGTTAAACCATTACTAGAAGATACAATTTTAGACTGGTCCAATTTGGAAGGTGTTGCAGATGACAATCTAACATAGAACAAATTTAGATTTTTCAACTTCGTAGGTAGAAAAAACAATGTGTAAAATGAAGCAATTGCTTCTTGCAAGCAATTTCTCCATTCAACACAATTTTTTCCAAATCACTTTTCTTTTGGGGCATCATAAAACATCATTGTATGCGAATAGGTTAACTTAAACCAGATGAACCTTCAACAATCCAACACATTTTGACACTGCCAAAGTAGGCTTCCTCAATCTATTTGCATCTTACCATGTCTGTCTGACTGTACAGCAAAGGTTATAAAACTAGCACTAATTCTGATTGTAATGTTAACTTTAACCAGCTGACTCCTTCTAAAATCATTCAAACAAATCATGACTTTGTTTGAATGGGGTTTAACACCACTTTTAACATTATTTCAGTCATATTGCAGCAGCTTGAGCACCTAACAAAAAATTCCTGGTATTCCTCACACCCATACTACCATTACAAGCTTTTAGAGCCTCATTCTGCTTAGGTTTACAACTATACGCCTGCTGGATTTGCCACGACCAGAACCTTATAAATACCAACTGCTCTATGGCTGCTACCAAAACAAATCTTGAAGCTGTCACCGTAAGCTTCCTCAGTCTCTTTGTATCTCTTGCCGTAAAATAATTACAATCAAACTTACGTTAATTCTGAGTGTAATGTTAACTTTAACCATCTGACTACTTCCTGAATCGTTCCCACAAATCTTGATGTTATCAACATAGGCCTCCTCACTGTCTCTGTATTTCTCAATAAAGGTTTGCCCTGTCTGAATATTTTTGTATCTGAAATTAGAAATTACCAATCTATAAGAGTAAATGTTTCATATCTTAATCCGTTTCCATTTAACCCATTCCAACTCAATCCCTCCTTTTTACGCCCCTCAAGAAAAAAACTTTGTAAAACATTGTGGAAAATGAAGAAATTGCTTGTTTCAAGCCATTTCTTCATTATCCACAATGTTTTCTATCCAAAAAGAAGAAAAAATTCAAAATACCACCAACTTGAAATTGTCGTCTGCAGCTTCTTTCAAATTGGACCAGTCTAAAATTTTGCCGTGTTAGAATGGGATAATCTCGCTTTTTTATTGAGGGGTGTCAATAGGAGGGATTGTGTGGAAATGGGTTATAGTACACATTTTTTTTCATGCAAATATGTTACCACCAATTCTTGTTTTAGTTAATAATTCAGATTTTCTAAAAGATAAAGTAAAGAATTTGACCTTGACCTTATTCATTTAACTCATACAGGTTTGTTAGATATGTAGACAGTCATGTGTTGTTGGCCTTATCTTCAGTACAACAGCTTACAAACATCTCTGATGCAATTCTGAATAGGTCTCATCTACATTACCCGTGGTCTGAATGTTTCTAGGTGAGGGGCATATAAAATATTTCACCTACCCATACAATGGTGTTCCCTCCTTCACTAACCTTCCTATAGGTGGAAGGCCATCTACGTCTAAATAACCATTCACTACAGCCTTATCACTCAAATCACATCCTGGAAAGTGAACATCAGTTTAAACACAGCTAGAAATTGTCGCAAGGCAGACTAATACCCCCCAACAGCGCTTGTCCATATACAAGTACTTTTTATTAGAGGGCCATAAATCAGCCAAAAATAAATGAATCATAACCAAAATAGGATATATACATGTCTCACTTATACCGGGTGTTTCTGTGAAGTTTGAATCAAATCTGTCAAATGGTTGCTGAGAAATTGAATGGACAAGATTTTTCACCAAAGGGCCATAACTTCGTCAAAAATCAATGGACCGTAACAAAAACAGAATATGCACATCTCTGCTTGATACTAATTATATCAGTGAAGTTTGAATCAAATCCGTCCAATGGTTGCCAAGAAATTGAGCGGACACGAAAAAGCCACAGACAGACGGACAGACGGACCGACTGACAAGCAGACTCCTATATACCTCCCAACCATAGTTTTGGGGGGTATAATGAAGCTTGGGAACTTAAGTCAGTCATACGTAAAAGGTAAAAATTTTACCTTGCTCTGATCTTGTTTGAAATAATGGTCAGCCAAAGGTTCAATAGATAAAGTCAAGGTAAGCCCATACCAAAATAACTAAATTTTAGACTATTCTTAATTGAAAGATGTTGCAGACAACAATTTTAAGTTGGTGAAAGTTGGTTGCAATTCCTTTCAATTTGGACCAGTCTAAAATTTTCTTATAGGTAATGGGTTAATCAGCATCTTATTATTATGTGAGCCCTAATTATATTATATCATCAGAGATGAAAAGAACAATGGTCCCATGGACACTTGGAAAGTTTGCTTTGAATGCGTTTTAATGCTGCTTTTAATAATTTTTCAGCTATATCAAGGCGGCTTGAGCACCTAACAATGGATTCCTGGTATATCTTGCACCAGTACAACCATTACATCCTTTCCTAGCCCCCAGCTATTCCAGTTAGGTTTACAATTATCCACCCATTGGTGAGAGACAAATGTCCGAAAGGATATGTGCCGCTCAAATACACTTGGAAAGTTAAACCTAATCATACTTGGCAGCTACATACTGTGTAATTAGATTATTATTTACATATCTCAACCAAAACAAAGTTCTTTACATTTCTTAGCCCATTTTCACACAGTCCTGCTGATACTTACAAAATGATCGAGGACATTGAAGAAATTGCTTCATACAGGCAATTTTTTCATTTTCTTCAATGTTTTTTAATGCAAAAAGACTAAGCTTTTTTTTTTTAATTTCACCAACTTGATACTGTTGTCTGCAATATTTTCAAGTAAAAGCAGTCTAAAATTTTTGTGTCTACATTGGCTAACCAATTTTGTGACAAAATTGCCACAAAACCAGGTTTTCGATGGCTAAATAAAATCCATTAAGAATTGTAGGAGTTGTCACACACACACACAAGAATTTTGACAATAAATCTCTTTTTTTCCCCCCTGACACACTGAATAGAAAAAACCTCATGATTTAGGGGAGGTCATCTGAAGACAAACAATTGGTGAAAACTTTATCTCAATTCGTCAATAATTATCCTATGACCAGACAGCAAAATTTCAGACTGGTCCAAATTCAAAGATATTGCAGACGACAAATTTCAGATAATGAAATTTTAATCTATTTTGTCTTTTGCGGTAGAAAATATTGTAGATAATGAAGAAATTGCTTGTAAAAAGCAAATCTTCGTTTTACATGATGTCTCTCAAAGCTTAACCCATTCCAACTCAATCCCTCCTTTTTACTCCCTTCAAGAAAAAAACTTGTATCAAGCAATTTCTTCATTATCCACAATGTTTTCTATCCAAAAAAAACGAAAAAATCAAAATTCCATCAACTTGATGCAGCTTCTTTCAATTTGGACCAGTCTAAAATTTTGCTGTGTTGGAATGGGTTAATTGTTTGGGGGCGTCCAGAAGCGTCATTGTGTGGGAATGGGTTATAGGAGTACTTGTGCATATAAGGTAAAGTTTACCCTCACCTAGCTGAACCACCTACCTACCACCCACTCATCAGCCAACGTTCATCAATTTATTAACCAGATTTTCCTTTGGAAATCCCGCATTCCCACACAATGATTCTTTTGGATGCCCTTCAAGAAAAAAAATTGAGAAAATTGCTTGTAACAAGCAATTTCTTCATTTCACACAATGTTTTCTAACCAGTTATCTAAAATTTTATAAACTTTAGATTGTCGTCTGCAATTTCTTTCAAATTTGACTAGTCTAAAATTTTGCCGTCTGATAGTGGTTTAAAAGTAATGCAAAGTAAAACATATTCTTTTTCATAGCAACTCACCAAATACAAAAGGGTTATAAAGTGTATCTTTTGATATTTTGCAGAGATCAATCAACTTTGTTTTGTACAAAGAGGCGTGTTTGAATCCCCTCTCAAGAGAAGATTTGTTTAACAGCATGGCATCTTCCATATCATATCCCTGAAACGGAGAAGATTCTGATAAAATCAAATAACAGACCACTACATTTTAGAGCAGTCCTAATTCAAAGATGTTGTAGACAACAAATTTCAGTTGATGCAATTTTTGATTCATTTTTACTTTTAGGGTAGAAAACATGGATTTTAGTTCTTTGAAGTATTTTAAATAGCATGATCTAAAGATAATTTCTATAAAGTTTGGTTAAAATTTCATTGTAAGTTTAGGAGGAGAAGATTTTTTTGTAATTGTAAATGGCTGGCTGGATGGATGCCAAATGAAAACTGACAAAATAGATGGTTGGCAACTTAAATGTCGTGATCAAAGCTTGAATAACCTGTAGTAATGGCAAATAATGTCTTAAATTCAACAAAAATACTTAACATAATTGGAGTAGGTCAACATTCTTTTCCAGTCTAACTTAGATTAGACAATTTGTTTTGGGTTTTTTTTTTACAGTGGCAATTTATCCAGTGACCTCACAAGTCATTTACATCAAATTGTTTATAACACAATAATAGTTTTCTAATCTGAGGTTTCTTTTTGTTTTCCATATACAATAGTCCTACATACTGTATAAGAAATAACAGCCACAACTGCATTAGTTCCGAGTGGATAATTATCAAGCTCATACTCGTCATATTTGAGTGCTCTTGTCAGGGGCGACTGTGGTGTCTGTATGCGGTACAATTTGTTGTCAGTTCTGAATGGTATTGAATGACAAGGTGTGCCCATTGTCTGTTTTCCCATCTGTAATTAAGAAATGTAGGATAATTTTTTGTTTAAGTGTAAGATCTGTTCATCTTTCAGTGAACAAAAACTATAGGTGTATCTTACACATATAACAAAATGATTATTCTAGTTCTATTATGCAAAAAAAGACAAAATATGATTCAATTTTCCAGACAAAAATTCTCAAAGCATGTCATTTCATATGTAATTTAAATGGCAACCTGATTATACAATATTTTGTCAGCGATTGTAACTGCCTTCCTTTAAATGTTTCCTGTTTTTCAAAATTTTATTCTGGTCCACTTCCAAAGAAGTTGGAGATGACAACTAACATCGAGAGCATTTTGACCAACATATAGGGTAAAATATATTGTGGAAAAGAAGAAAATGCTTATCAAAAGCAATTTCTTCTTTTTCCTTGATATTTTCAAAAGTATCAAATCCTTAGGACGTAAAAACAAGGAAAGGGTTAAACAAGAAGTTGGAGATGACAATTACCATCGAGTGCAATTTGAAAATAAACCAATCTACAGTATAGAATATAATGTGGAAAAGAAGAAATTGCTTATTAAAAGCAATTTCTTCTTTTTCCAAGATATTTTCAAAAGTATCAAATCATAAGGACGTAACAACAAGGAAAGGGTTAAACATAAAATTAAACCATTACCACACAATCTCTCGTTTTTACACTCTCAAAGACTCATATTAACGGCATACTGTGGAACTAATGGCACTTGAGAGCCTGTCTCGCTCCCATGGCCTTAACATATTGAATTGGAGGATAGTTGTTTTGAAAAGTCATTAATGATCTATGTTATAATGATCTATGTTATGGTGAAAGAACAATCCTTTTTACTAATATTCTTACATTAATTTCAGAGAAAAAAATTCATTTTCTTATAATTGATTGATTGATTGGGGTTTAACACCACTTTCAACAGTATTTCAGTCATATTGCAGCACCTAACAATGGACTCCTGGTATTTCTCACACCAGTACCACCACTACACCCTTTCCTAGCCCCATGCTGCTTTCCAACTTAGGTTTTAGATTATCCCCCCATTGGTGAGAGACAAATGTCAGAAAGGATATGTGCCGCTGCCGGGGATCGAACCCATTTCATCCCATGATCGAAGACTGGGAGTCTGAAACGCTACGGACTGCGCTATGATGGCAGCTTCTTATTATTTAACAGTCAATGTTGTTTGTTTGTTTGTTTGTTTGAATAGGGTTAATACCATTTTTTACAGTATTACAGTCATATTGTGGTGACTGGAGCACCTAACAATGGATTCCTGGTATTTCTAACACTAATACCACGTTTTCTGTTTCGAGCCTCGAGCTGCTCATCCCACTTGTTGGGAGTCAAATTTAACATTTAAGTACAGGCGATATTGCTCAAGCGACCAACTCTATTTAGCATCATCTTCCATTTAGCAACCAAAATTGTAATCCTCTATTAAAAATCAAAAGCTCCTATAAAGAAGAGGTCGTGTCAGCTTAAGACATGTTACCTAAATCCAATGTAGTTGGAATGATTGAATGGGGTTTAAAGCCACTTTTAAAAATATTTCAGTAATATTGTGTCAACTGGAGCAACTAACAATGGATTCCTGGTATTTCTCACAGCAGTACTACCACTACATCCTTTCCTATCCTCCAGCTGCTATCCCACTTGGGTTTATGATTATCCTTCCATTGGTGAGAGACAAATGTCAGGAAGCATATGTGTCACCACTGAGGATTGAATCCATGACATCCCATGGTTGTTGGAACTCATCAATATCTTCTCCATGTGACAATCATAATGAGTCCCAACACCATCAGATTTAGGGAGAATTCTGTAATAGTTTATGTATTCAATCAAATCAATCCTTCATATACTTCACAAAAATGTGTTTAAGCAACCATTCTCTTGAGCGAGCACTTTTGGGTTGTCCCTTGAGTGGTCTCTTAACCCATTCCCACTCAATCCCTCCTTTTTACGCACCTTAAAAAACAGCTTTAGAAAACATTGTGGAAAATGAAGAAATTGCTTGTAACAAGCAAATTCTTCATTTACCACATTGTTTTCTTCCCCAAAAGAAAAATATCACTAAAAATTCAACAACTTTGAATTGTCGTCTGCAACTTCTTTCAATTTGGACAAGTCTAAAATTTTGTTGTGTTGGAATGGGTTAATACAAGAAATACTCTAAAGTCATCTAGAAATCAGTAACAGATCAGACGCATATGCACTTCAAACAAAATATAGAAGCTCTTTTGTGCATCTAGAGCTTACAACAGCCTTTAACCCTTTCCTGTTCAAAGACGGGATCTTACGTTGCTTGATTTTATACTTCGGAAAACATGGTGGAAAAAGAAGAAACAAGCAATTTCTCCTTTTCACACAATATTTCCTACCACATAGGATGGTTTCTTTTTAAATTGCATCCACTTTTCAATGTTGTCTGCAACAGCTTTCAATTTGGACCAATTCAAGATTTCAAACAAGAGGCCCAAAGGGCCTTATTGGTCACCCGAGTCCAAAGACCACAAAAAACAAATAAAAGTCTACCAGATTATGCTACACACTAAATATCAAAGCTCTAAGCCTTTTAGTTTGGGAGAAGATTTTTAAAAGTTTTCACTAAACAAGCCTATGTTAAACTTGGGAAAGCTAAGAATTGGCTAATTCTGACGCCTGGGCCGTAATTTATACAGGTGATGCTATATACCAAATATCAAATCTCTAGGCCTATCTATAAATTTGTGATATCTGGGAATGGGTTAATTTCAATCATGAGGCAATAATTTGTAGAATCTTGATAGAGGTCCACAAGAGGATGCTGTATACCAAATATCAAAGTTCTAGGCCCTCCTGTTTTGGAGATTTTTAAAAATTTCACTATATAAGCCCTTTGTAAAACTTGTGATGTCCTGGAATGGGCTAATTCCGTCTCTGTGGCCATGATTTATACAAGCTTGATAGAAATTCGACAGATGTTGCTACATACCAAATATCAAAGCTCTAAGCCCTCTAGTTTGAGAGAAGATTTTTGAAATTTTCACTATATAAGCCTATGTTAAACTTGTGATGTCTGGGAACAGGCTAATTTTGACCCTGGAGTTATAATTTATACAATGTTGATAGAGGTCTACTAGATGATGCCACATACCAAATATCAGAGCTTAAGATCTTTTGGTTTGAGAGAAAAAGATTTTCAAAGTTGTCACTTTGTAAGCTTATGTCCACCCCACGGCAAATTCTTGACAGATTATTTTTCTTGTACAAACTTGATAGTCCTTGCCCTAAACACTCTAAATACCAAATGTGAATCTAATCTGACAGCCAGTTCATGACAAGAAGATTTTTAAAGATGTACCCTTTTTGGCCCCTTATGGAGTCCCAAGGGGTGATAACTCCATGATGTGTACAAATCTGAAGCGCCTTCCCATAAGGATACTTCCTGTCAAGTTTGGTTAAAATCCATGTAAGAGTTCTTAAGAAGAAGTTGAAAATGTAAAAAGTTACTGCCCCACGCACAACGCATGACGACGGACAAAACACAATCGCAATAGGTCACCATTACCTTTGGTCAGGTGACCCAACAACTGGAAAGGGTTAAGAAATAGAAAAGGAAGAAGATTTAATTTGATGGGACTTCCTACTTCAAGAGTGACAAATATACCCCAAAAGTACACCAATTTACCTCCCTGAAAAGCTCACAACAGAATTTACAACAAATGAAATTTTTAGTAAGGATTACCCCACAAGGCATATTAACCCTTGTCTTTCTGAGCCCGGATAATCCAGTTTTGGCATAAGGTGTAGACCAAGATCAACCTGCACATAAGTGCAATCTGATCTTGGCCTAAACCTCCTGCTTGTACTTTTCTTGCCAGAAATGTCTATGAAATTTATTTCTAAAAGAAATTCCCCTTATTGAACAAGTTCTATCAGTGCTTCCAGTCCTTTGATTTCACAGACAAGGGTTAATATAGTATTAAGGTAAAATACTTATGACAATTTCTGCTAAAAAAAATCTTAAGATTTCCACAGTATACCACATACAGAAATTTACTACAACTATTTATTCTCATAAAGAGTCACACAAAGATCATTCCTGTGCAATTTAGTTGAAATCCATCAAGGAGATTTTGTAAAGGAGATTTAAAAAAGTTTTTAACATCGGCCATATATTGAAACAAGAGCCATGTCAGACATGGCCATCCCCTGCCGTAAAAGCTTGGTAGTAAACTGAAACCAGTTAGATTTAGGCTTCATGTGCACTGCATTTCTTCTCAATGAGTTCGATAATAGCTATCATACTTTCAGAGATATGCCCCGGACAAAATCTAAGTCTTAAAAACAGCAAAGGGCAATAACTCCAAAATTATGCCAGCAAGAGTTGTTGTTCTTGTGCACTGCACTTCTCCTCAACGACATCTATCCACCTATGAAGTTTCAAGTTAATAGCTATTACACTTTCAGAGATATGCCCCGGACAAAATCTTAGTCTTTAAAACAAAAAAGGGCAATAACTCATAAATTATGCAAGCAAGAGTTGTGGTTCTTGTGCACTGCACTTCTTCTAAATGAGATCTATCAACCTATAGAGTTTCAAGTGGATAGCAATTATACTTTCAGAGATATGCTCTGGACAAGTTCAGTGACGGAAGGACAGAATGATGGAAGGACGGAATTACGGAAGGAGATCATTACTATATCCCCTTTGCCGAAACGGCAGGGGATAATTAGCCACACACATTAAAGCCATGATTTTCATCTGGTCAACATTTCTTGCAGGAATCTGATTGGAGGGGTTCCTCCAAGGATCTTTCCTATAAAATTGGTTGATATTCATCAAGCATACACTCACCTGACATTGGTACATGTTTCTAGGACTCTGATTGAAGTCAGAAAATGGAGTCATGTTGGCTACATAAGACAGAATGCTTCTTTCATCTAGTTCTGCATGAGTTGTCACCTGAAAATTTAGATTTTCAGTAAGAAACACTATCAATAATCAAGCCCTAAATGACTTTGAAAGATCTTCCTGTCAAAGTTAGCTCCTATTACCCAATTACAAATATTTGAACTGTTCAAAATTCAAAGATGTTGCAGATGACAACTTTTAGCTGGAGAAGTTTTAGAATTCTTTGTTTTTGGGTAGATAAAAACTTTGGATAATGAAGAAATTGCTTGTTACCACTAATTTCTTCATTTCCACAATGTTTTCCAACTTTTATCCCTTGAGAGGTATAAAAAGCAGGATTGTATGGAAATGGATTAAATCCAACCAGTCTACTTAAAAATTTAAGACAAATCCAGTCTGATCTTAGTCTACATATTTTTGTCCACTTCAAACCACGATTATTCATGAGATAAATATTGACCCACAAGTACTCTCAGTCCTTTCAGTTTAATGCAATACTGAAAAGGATTTTTACAGCATGACAAGGGTTAGACGGATAGTGTAAATGAAAATTTTCGATTTTGATTGTAAAAGAAATATAAGCATAAATTCCTCACCCCATGTATAGCCTCATTCTGGTTAACACAGATGTCCATGTACACCTGCTCAAAAGTGCCGATCATCTCTATCTGTCCGACAGCTAAATTTCGAACAGGTCGTAACATTCTTGCAGTTGTCGTGAATAAGAATAACCCGGGGTATTGACTGGCACATTCTGTCTCCTTTACTAAACAAATTTCTGTTGTTACTGGAACCTAGAGAATCACAGTGTAATGTGATCAGTCAGTTAAAATACTAACAAAAAAGGACAATTCATGACGCCCTCTCAAGAAATGACGGAGACATAAAATCAGGGATTGAACCGCAAAGGGTTGAAAAATATTGTGGAATGTTAAGAAACAGCTTGTAGAAAGCAATTTCTGATTTGTTATATGATACATGCAGCTATTCTTGTTTGATTGCACTTTTGTTGTCTGAATCAATTTGTACCAGTCTAAGGTTATGTTGTCGGATAATGGATTAAGAAATATTCACACCTTTATTGTCTGTCAGCTAACAAAACCTCTTAACTACAATATGAAGGTTCTTTAGTTAGCAATTTTAATAACCCATTGATATTTATAGTAGATTTTGCTGTTTGGTATTGGATAGTGAACTAGAGGCAAGTCAGTGCCTGTATGGCTCCACAGGCCTGAATATACCGATTCAGCAAATGGTGTTTTTAGGAATTCAAAATAAACAGAATCATCTTTACCATGTCTAGCAAATAAATCTAGTCATTGAAATCTTTGAAATAGTTCAAGAGAAGCATTTCAAACTTTTCAGTTTACAAGTCAAGTTCTGTAAAATTCATTTACTATGTCAGTTGTAAAGGTATAAAAATTTTCAAATTTAAACTAAATACCATATATGGGCTCGTCTAAAATTTTATCATGTGGGAATGGGTTAAGAAAATATCTAGTTAGTAGAAACAGATATCACAAAATGTCAAAATCAACTAAAAAAGCTTACTTTTTTCAACCCTTTTACTTTCATCATGCGCAGCGTCAAAACTAGATTCTCAGCCTCGTCTTTAGCCACATATCCCACAATCCTTCCGTCTAACAAGACATTATAACATTCCGATACTTCTGTCATTGGACAATCATCTGGTGAAACACCAAGTTCAAACAACAATGCTAATAATGGTTTTGTGTCAAAAGATACTGTTTGAATCTGGAAAGATAAAAAAAATTTGATTACCAGACAACATAATTTTAGATAGTATATTGAAACGACAATTTCAAGTTAGTGAAATTAAAAAAATCTTTATCTTTTAAAGTAGAGTTTATTGTGCACATTTAAGAAACTGCTTGCTACCAGAAACTCTCCATTGATCACAATGTTTGTTTTCTTGAGGACATAAATAACTTTGTTGTTTATGAACGGGTTAAGGCTATTGAAGGAGGGGTATTTTGAATTTTTCGTATAGAGTTTTGAACATCTTCAACAAGATCCTTCTTTTTGAGGTTGATTTTCTTATCAACAAAGATAATAGAAAATACCAACTGTTTTGCCATGACATAAATTTGAGTCAAATTTTGTTAATCCTAAATTTAGGCCCAACATGATCCAAATAATTGCACAAGTTTCCACAAATTTTTAGATTGTCAGTATGTCAGTTTTAACCCATTACAACTTAAGAAAACTTTAGACTGGTCAAAATTGGAAGAAGTTGCTGACATCAACAACACATTGATGAAATTTTATTTTTTTTGAAGGGGTGGGGGGTAGAAAACAGTGGATAATGAAGAAATTGCTTGTTGCAAGAAATTTCTTTATTATCCACAATGTTTTCCTTAGTGTTCTTTGTGAGGGGCGTAAAAAAGTGCCATAGTGTGGGAATGGGTTAACCCATTAACCAATGGCCCTATGGCCAATGGCGTTATTCAATATACACAGTAACAAGATCCTAGCTGTATGCCTGGGTATTACATTTCAAATAATTTTACATTAACTCCGAGTAAACTTAATTGGCGAGTACACTTTACCCTTTACTGCTTTACAAGTTTTTGTCCTTGTCCAAATTCAAAAGGGTAGTAAAAGAAACAAGAGCACCGCCCAAGGGTACCAACACTCGGCTGCAGGTGCTGGATAATGCAAAAATTCTAAGTCAAAAAGGGGCATAACTCTTACAAAAATGATTTTAGAGTTATCCCTCTTGATAGTCTAGATAGCACTTGTGATGGTCTTTACACATGCCATGTTTCATGAGGTTATCTTCGATAACAACAAAGATATGACCTAGGTTAAAGTTTGTCATGCAAATGTCAACACCAATGCCAATGCCGATGGTAACAACGCCAAGGTAGTCACAATACCTCGTGTTTTCTCTGAAAACAGCAAAGCTAATTATAAAACAAGTACAATTACAAAAATAACCAACCTACATAACAGAAAAGAGGAAGTTGATGCACTTTCTTTTTTTCCCCAATGTTTTTTCAAGTATAATATCACAGGGACATAAAAATCAAGAATTGTACTCAAAAGGGTGAGTTGAACGATCACAGCTGCTGCACAAAAGATCAACCAATCAAATTTTTTACCAGAAGTGAACTTCGTGAATTCCATCATTTGTACTAACCCATTACCACACAATAAAATATTTGACTGGTCAATATTTAAAGAAATAGCAGTTGACAATTTTAAAAGGCGGTATTTTAAAATTCTATGTCTTGTTTGTTTGGCGATTTAACAATGTTTTGGTTGCCAACCAATAATTTGGTATCCATGATATGCCCTAAACAACTCATTTTGTATAATGTTGTTAATCATCCATCAGGTCAACTGCAAGATGGGAGGTCAGTAGGCTTGGCCTACCATACATCAATCTAATCACTGCATCTCAAGTCTCATTTCTTCACCATTTGTTCACCAGCAAAATATTCTTAATGCCAAGGCTAATCAGTAAATTGCTTACAAGCACATGGTGCGTAATAAGAAGTGTTTGGGAAACAACATGCCCTACACCAGCATTTTGTTCGAAATGTGACCTTAACTTGCCTTGAACTTGTCACATGACTATGACCTTGGTAACTGCAAATGCATGTCGATGAGAATTATCATGTCAAATATGAGCATTGTATTTTGTATATGCTGATTGTATTTGTAATTGATAATTTTTCTGTTAAGTTTCAGACAGACAGACCAACAGACAAACAACAGTAAAACAATATGCCCCTGATCTATGGATGCATGGGCATTAAAATGTCATATTTCCATTCATTTTATTTGAACTAGATTTTACCTGACAGAGAGCAGCCAAATGGTTAAGCAGCCCACATGGTGTTCCATCAGGGGTATGGACAGGACAGATAAACCCTGAAATAAAGGATATTTAATAAAGTTCATCATGAATTATATAGATAGATATGGAATCAGTGGTCATAAGATACCAAATTTATCAACTTGTCATCTATAAACAGATAAAAATGAGGCTTTGCTTTGTTTTTATCTTTTTAGGTGATGAATTTAATGAATTTAGAATTTCATTACCACAAATTTGATATAAATCACTGAAAGTTTATAGAATTGATTTGTATATAATAATCAGCAAAACATATGTTGTTTATAAAATGACATCATTACATGCAGTATGGCATCATTTTTGAGGTAACATGAAGGCCTTTCCATAGACTTCAAATTCATTTGCATAGTTATTGTACTAGTGTAATAACACTGGTGTAATATAAACAAGAGGGCCAGAATGGCCATAAAATCGCTCACCTGACTAATGTAAGATGATTCAAAATTTAGCCAACACTTTTGAAAAGGGTCACCCAAGGAAAATTCATTTTAAGTTAAATTGAAATTGGCCCAATGGTTACTGAGGAGATGTTTAAAAATCTCAAAGTAAAAAAACTGCCCCGCCCTGCCACGTCCATATTTTGGCGTCAATCAAAATTCTGCGAACACCTTTTAAATAGGGTCACCAAAGGAACATTCATGCCAAGTTTGGTTGAAATTGGCCCAATGATTACAGAGATTAAGATATTTAAAGATTTTTCTAAATAAAAAACTGCCCTAACCTGCCACGCCACTATTTGGGTGTCAATCAAATTTCAGGAACAACTTTTGAAAAGGGTTACCCAAGGAACATTCATGCCAAGTTTTGTTGAAATTGGCCCAATGTTTACTGAGGAGAAGATATTTAAAAATTTCTAAATAAAAAACAGCCACGCCCATATTTGGGCGTCAATCAAATTTCCCAAACACGATTTGAAAAGGGTCACCCAAGGAACATTCATGCCAAATTTGGTTGAAATTGGCCCAATGGTTACTGAAGAGAAGATGTTTAAAGACTTCTAAGTCAAAATCTGCCCCATCCTGCCACACCCTTATTTGGGCATCAATCAAAAATTCTAGAACAACTTTTGAAAAGGGTCACCTAAGGAACATGTCTGCCAAGTTTGGTTGAAATTGGCCCAATGGTTACTGAGGAAATGTTAAAGATTTCAAAGTCAAAAACTGCCAAGCCCTGCCACGCCCATATTTTGGCGTGAATCAAAATTCTGCATACAACTTTTGAAAAGGGTCACCCAAGGAACATTCATGCCAAGTTTGGTTGAAATTGGCCCAATGGTTACTGAGGAGAAGATGCCACCCTGCCACGCCCATATTTTGGCGTGTAACAAAATTCCACGAAACAACTTTTGAAAAGGGTCACCCAAGGAACCGAGGAGAAGATGTTAAAAAATTTCAAAGTCAAAATCTGCCACGCCCTGCCATGCCCATATTTGGGCAAAAAAGTAAATTCTGAGAACAACTTTTGAAAAGGGTCACCCAAGGAACATTCATGCCAAGTTTGGTTGAAATAGGCCCAATGGTTACTGAGGAGAAGATGTTTAAAGATTTCAAAGACAAAAGCTGCCACGCCCTGCCACGTCCATATTTGGGCGTCAATCAAAATTCCATGAACAACTTTTGAAAAGGGTCACCCAAGGAACATTTATACCCAGTTTGGTTGAAATTGGCCCAATGGTTACTGAGGAGAAGATGTTTAAAGATTTCAAGGTCAAAAATTGCCACGCCCTGCCACGCCCATATTTGGGCGTCAATCAAAATTTTGCAAACAACTTTTGAAAAGAGTCATCCAAGGACCATTCATACCAAATTTGGTTGAAATTGGCCCAATGGTTACTGAGGAGAAGATGTTTAAGATTTCAAAATCAAAAACTGCCATGCCCTTCCACGCCCATATCTGGGGGTCAATCAAAAATCCGCAAACAACTTTTGAGAAAGGGTCATCCAAGGTACATTCATGCCATGTTTGGTTGAAATTGGCCCAATGGTTACTGAGGAGAAGATATTTAAAGAATTTTTGACGCCTTCCCATGCACGACACTGAGGCACAACGCAAAAACGCACGACGGACAAAAGTTGATACAAAAAGCTCACCTTGAGCATGTTGTGCTCAGGTGAGCTTAAAAAATATCAACTGGTTAATTTCACTCGGACCATAGGTCATATTACACACTAATTTAACCTACTCCCAGACAATCCTGCTTTCATCACACCCTTAAACAAAATACTTTGGAAACAATGTAGATAATGAAGAAATTGCATATAAAAAGCAATTTCTTCTTTTTCCAAAATGTTTTCCAAGAACATTTTTCTTGAGGTTTGTAGCAATAACCAGGCAATTGTGACATAATTAAAACACTGGAATTTTCCTAAGTCATTATTTGGTTCCTGAACAATTGATGTTATAATATATAATAGCTATTTTTTAAATACTATTTGCTTGTTGATCTCTGCTGTATCCAATCTCTATTTTTCATTTTTTCCCAGAATTCCTGGATGGTCAATCTCTATATGAGATGTCACTATTACATACCCCATGCTTCTGGTAAAAGTTTCCTGACAGCTGTAGTTCTCATCGTCAAGAAAAAAGCACCTCTATGAATCGATCGGAAATGCGACACATATCTAACGTAGTTTAACTTATCAGCAACAATAGTCAACCCAGATTCCTGCAATTAAAACATGAAGATATGCATATTCGAAGAACACCAAATCAATGCCATTTCTTCAAAGGCAAATTTACATTGAAAGAATCTGTTATATTAACTAACAAGAAGACCAAGATTGCCCTAGATTGCTGACCTGAGTTCTCTGATGGACAAAGAAACAGGAACAGTAACACAGGGTTTCCACAAAATTCATTAAGTACAATTCGCTGACGTTTCCCTGACTAAATTTCAAAACTCCCTGACCAAAATCGTCAGCATTTACCGAGCCAATGTGATCATAAATAACAAATGTTGACCTTCTTTCACCCGTCTAGCCAACAATTACCACCTTCAGATTAATAAGTGAATTGAATGAATAATTATAAATTTCTTCTTTTTCCACAATATTTTCTATCATATAAGATAGCTACTTTTTTAATTGTAATTACTACATAATGCCATAGCCACTTGTTTTTCCTTCTCTTTCTTAAATTCCCTGACTTTTGCCATATTTTTAAATTTCCGTGACTAATTACAAAATTCCTCAACTTTTTTGTGACCTTGATTTATTTTTCATTTTGCCCTGAATTTGCCCTGACAGTGGGAACCCTGTAACATAACAGCAAGTTTCATTTGTGAAGACATAAGTAGGACGCAAAACTTATTCAACTAATTTTGATCAAGTATATGGCCTGCTTTTAATTGTTTTCCTATGGAACCATCTAAATTTCATAAGGTGGATCCTTATGACGTGACAAAAGATTCTGACTAAGTTACATGAAGATTGAGTCAGAATTGTGGCCTTGAGTGTATACAATAATATTGTCATTAAGGCCCTTTTCACATGTTTTCCAATAGAATATTCCAAATATCAAAAGGGTTAATCCCCATAAAACATTCTGACTAAGTTACATGAAGATTGGGTCATAATTGTGGCTTCCTGTATTTTTTTTTTTTTTTTGAATGGGGTTTTACGCCGCTTTTAACAATCTTTAAGCTATATCACGGCGGCTGGAGCATCTAACAATGGAATCCTGGTATTTCTCACACCACTCACACCAGTACTACCATTACATCCCTTCCTAGCCTCCAGCTGCTATCCGACATAGGTCTACCATTATCGACCAATCGGTGAGAGACAAAAAGTCGGAAAGGATGAGTGCCACCATGCTTCCTGTAATACTTGACTGATCAGATCTACTATCAACATCGACAATCATAATGATGGTACAAACATTCTGTGAAAGTTTGAAGAGCATTCGATTACAGCTTTTGACTTGATAACAAGGATTTTTAAATGAAATTTTCATTAGGCCCCTTTCCCTTGTTTCTTCACAGATCAGACCCTCTTTGGAAAGGAACAATCCTTGTGATGGTACAATCATTTGTGAAAGATTGAAGTGAATTCAGTGAAATCTTGGGAAGTCATTGTATCAACCAGGTTTTTTCTATTAAATTCAACAAGCAAATTCCCCGCAAAAAACATTTTGTTTGTCAATGGAGTATATCAATCTTAGGATATCACTCTGTATGAATATGGCTTCACCATTCAAGGGCAGTATCTCTAAGTTTAATAGTCAAAACCAAATAACCCTAATGATATGCGCATCTCCTCTTTGTAGTGTAGCTTTCCACAAAGTTTCATTGAAATCCAGTCAATGGTTTCCGAGAAAAGCACAGAAACGAATATAATTCTATGTATATGGCTTCACCAATCAGGGGCAGTTACTCTAAATTAAAGATTTAAAGATTAAAATTAAAAGATTTGTAATGTTGTCATGCATTTTGTAAATTTGTAACTCTAACACTTGTCCCACCCATAGCACGGCTATTTCTTGGCAGATTTTTTTTCTATCTTCAAACTTTGTAGTCCTTGCCCTAAAGACTCCAAATACCGAGAGCAAATCAAATCTGACTTCCGATTCATGGCAAGAAGTTTTTTTAAAATGTTGGCCCCTTCTTGGCTCCTTATGGGGCCCAAAGGGGAGATAACTACATCATGTGTACAAATTTGGAGCCCTTCCCATGGGGATGCTTCCATTTGTCCAAGGGTTCTTAAGAAGAAGTCGAAAATATAGAAAGTTAAACACGATCGCATTAGGTTACCATGACCTTAGGTCAGGTGACCTAAAAATGCCCCATGGCTCTTCCAAATTGTGGATTTTAAAAAAAAAATCAAATTCTATTCCTACCTGCATTAAAGCGTTACCACCGTATACTTTCAAGTTTCCTGTTGCAAGGAAATGCTCCATAGATTTTGAGATGTTAAATGTTTTCTGTAAGGCTAGCTGAACTGCACCTGAAAGTACAAACATTTTTTACCATTACTGCTCAAAGTATTTACTAAGAAACTGACAGAAACTGCAGATGACTATTCAAATTGATAAATAAATGGCAAGAATAGAAGAAATTGTGAAAAAAAGAAGAAATTGTGCTTCTTTTTAACCATTTTTTTCAAAGGTGATTTTTCTTTAACACGTTAAAATGTAGGTTTGTTTAGAATTGGTAAATTTTACCACTTAGCAGGCCACCATACCAACTTGTTTTAGTGAAAGATTGATTTAGCTTCCATTGATTGAACAACAAAAGCTAAATTTTCGGTCACTCAACGAAAGATATATCAATCTTACATTAAATCAAAGAATTATTGTCTATCTAACCATACATACTGACCATCAAAAGCAATTTCCTCAAGATAAGCCCGTAAGTGAGAGACAACTGAGGCATACAACAATACTGGAAAGGTTGTTGGCCAAGTTTTGGTCCAGCAATGACCAATTACAACTAAATGTCACATTTGACACTCCCCAGAAAAGAAGCTATTTTGGAAAATGAAGGAAAAAAAAAAGAGTTCCATCAAATAAAAATCTGCAACATCTGTGAATTTGGACCAGTCTAAAACTTTCCTGTCTGGAAATAGGCTAAGCACCTAGAAAGTTCGGGAGCTATGAGACTAGCTTGATTTACTTAGGCTAAAGGCATGAAATTTGATGGCAGAACAATAGTCCTCTGGTCTTCAAGGTTGGTGAAAGGAAGATTTGGGTTTTTTTTTTACAGCTTCTGATAAGATTTTCAATAATTCAATTTAAATATCTTCATTTTATTTTTTCTTTTGCTTAAAGTATGATTTTGAGTAATATTTAAACATAACTTGTATTTATAGGAAAATATATAGTGTAGAAAGGATGTGTGTGCTATATGTACAATGGATGTTGACAAATGAGCGTTTTGTTTGTTTATTTCCTGTGTCTGTTTGTTCTGAATGCAATTTGTATGAAATTGACCAGGAATGCTTTTGTTCCAGTCAAATGAATAAAATTTCAAATCTTGAATAATTCTGAGGTATATTTAGTTTCTTGAGTCTCCAGTCTTAACCCTTTCCCGTTCAAATAAAGGATTTTACGTCACTGTGATTTTATACTCAAGAAAACATTGTGGAAAAAGAAGAAATTGCTTGTAACAAGCAATTTCTCTTTTTTCCACAATATTTTCTACCACATAGGATCGTTTCATTTCATATGGCATCCAGTTTTCATTGACGTCTGCAACCTCTTTCAATTTGGACTAGTCTAAAATTTCCAAAAACGGGAAAGGGCTAAACAAAGCAAAGCCTGTTCCCTTTTACGTGAAAACATTATGAAAAAGTGTTATGATACATTTAACTCCTTTTCTCCATGGGTATTGCAAAATATAGGACAGGGTGCTATTATCTTTTATCTAATAGTCCTCTAATTTTTCAACCATTAATTGACCAATTGCAGTTGTCAATTACAGAAACAATTGACCAGTCAAATCATTTATTTACAATGAGAGTGAAGTTTGAACTCTGATATTTGCCCCCATTAAAGTGCATTAATTATGTTGGTTTTGCAACTTTAATGTCGAAACTACAGCTTATTAAAGTTACAATGTTTAGGTCACCATCCAACCATTCTCCTTTTAGATACATACTGCTGGCCATAAATTTTGCAAATTAACGCTATTTAAAAACTAAGTGAAACTTCCTTTCGAGTCAATGTGCGGGGCCAACAAAGTAAGTGGGTGGGGCTAGCAATTGATCAATTCTGATAAATTCCCATTCCAGTTTGGATTTCTTTTGATGCCTGTCAATGTTAATAAAATCCCCTACAAAATAGTATTAAAATCAAAGTGCTGATGGCAATGAAGGCATTAAACGGAAAAATCTATCTTGCAAACAAACCTTGTTTGAAGGGAAATAAAGGTGGTGTAGACAAAGATCAGACTGCAGATACGTGCAGGCTGATCTTTGTCTTTAACTCCTGCTAAAACAGGAATATTCTGGGTTTAGCATGACAAGGGTGAAGCTGAGGATATTTTTTTCCCTAGAAAATAAAGGAACATTCCTGCAATTAGAGAAAGTCTTTGTAATTAACACCAGTGGCTATTGTTTGGAATAGATTATTTCTTAGACGATAGATGATACATACTTCCATTTAGCTCAAACTCTGTGGTCTTCTTATCTGCCATTTTCAGGATCGTATATTTTAACGATGTTATATACTGTTCTAGCTTGGACTGAAACAAGAAATATGAGAGTCAAAACTCACTGAGTATTCTCCCCGCATATCCGAATATAAATGAAGTCGTAAAACAGGAAGCAAGTACTTGCAGACCTAAATTCAGGAAACCCAATGTAGGACCCTTAAGTATTTCTCCACATCAAGTTTCAAGTTGATGCTATGAGTAGTTGCTGAGAAAAAGCAACAAAAATATACCTGTATACAAGGCAATGTCTGAATACAAATGAAGTTGTAAAACAGGATAAGTTATGGACCTAAATTTGGTAAGCACCATGTAGTACCCCTTTATGAATCTCCACACCAAATTGCAAATAGTTGCTGAAAACAAAGAGAAATTACTTGTTAGTCAATTTTTCCTTTTCTACATATTAATTTTCTTCCTTATTTGGTCCTTATATTCTAATTTAAGCATACTTTGAAGTGTTGACAGCAATTCTTTAAAACCCATTCCCACACAATCCTGCTTTTTTATACCCCTTAATAACTCAGAAAAAGATAAGATGGTTTTTATCGTCATAGACAATGAAAGTAAAAGTTTCACCAACAGAAACTAGAAATTGTCGCAAAGCGCACTAATACCCCCAAACAGTGCTTGTCCATATACAAGTGCTATCCACCAAAGGGCCATAACAAAAATGGACTTTTTAATTAAAGGGCCATTACTCCGTCAAAAATCAATGGACCATAAGCAAAATAGGATATGCACATGCTTGACTTATACCCAGTAGTGAATCAAATCCGTCAGATGGTTGCTTAGAAATTGAGCGGGCATAATTTTTCACTAAAGGGCCATATTTCCATAAAAAATCAATAGACTGTAACCAAAATAGAAAAGGCACATCTCTGCTTGATACTGATTATATCAGTGAAGTTTGAATCAAATCCGTCCAATAGTTGCTGAGAAATTGAGGGGACACAAAAAAACTACAGAAATGTAACAAAAAATGGCCTTTTTAATTAAAGGGCCATAACTCCGTCAAAAATCAATGGACCATGACCAAAATAGGATATGTACATATCTGACTTATATCGAGTGTTTCTGTGAAATTTGAATCAAATCAATCCAATGGTTACTGAGAAATTGAGCGGACCTGATTTTTCACCAAAGGGCCATATTTCCATCAAAAATCAATAGACTGTAACCAAAAAGAATATGCACATCTCTGCTTTTTACTGATTATATCAGTGAAGTTTGAATAAAATAGGACCAAGAGTTTCTGAGAAATTGAGCGGACACGAAAAAGCTAGACAGACAGACAGACGGACCGACCGATGGATGGACCAACTGACAAGCTGTCTCCTATACACCCCTCAAACATAGTTTTCTGGGAACATAACTACAAAAGCCCATCTTGAGGACATTCTATTCTGCCGAGCATAAATTTGCTTGACTCATAAGACATTTTTGTAGAGAAATTCTAAATGTTCCTCACACATTGAACCACATTTACAAACATTGTACTGACCCGCATTGCTATAAGATAGACATGGCCGCCTAGTAAAACTTCCTGAAACATTGGGTTGTCACCACTCTCCTCAGCACATTTACCCGCAGAAAAATCATACAACTTCTTAGTCATGTATCTGCAGAGAATGAAAGCAATAAAACAACAAGAGCAGTTTTTATAATAATGACCTTAACCCATTACCAGAAAATAAAATTTTAGACTGGGTCAAAATTGAAAGAAATGGCAGACAATAATTACAAGCTCATTTCCACAATGTTTTCCCAATCTTCTTTCTTGGGGGGGGGGGGGGGGCATCCAAAAGCATCACTGTTGGGGAATCGGTTCACCCATGACCAGAAAATGAAATTTAGACTGGGTCCAAATGAAAGATGTTGCCGACCACAATTTTAATTTAGTTACATTTAAACAAGGGGGTCTTGACCTTGGTACTCTAACTTAAGTCCAGGCTCTTTTTCTTTGAACAGTCAAAATTAATGTTAAGGTTAGGACTGTGATACAAATTGGCGTAACCATACTTTATGCTTATCGATGCTTCAGCACATAACAGTTGTAATTGCCTATAAACATATAGGAAGTTACAACTGCTTCGTGCTGCCCAGTCAATATATCGGCTCTGTACCTAGAGATCCAAAAGTCAAGATTATAGCAAGGTTCATAGAGTTCTATAAAAAGATTCTTATTTACAAATTTTAAGGCTCTAGCACTTTTGCATCAGAGGAAGAAAACTTTTTCCCCCCCTTGGGATCCGACGGAAATATACATAGAAATTTGGAGAAGTCAGTAAACTGATGCATTATGAACAAGATGTGCTTGTGAAACACAATGCCCCCACAACAGGACTAAACATTTTACCTCGGTATTTGACCTTGACCTAATCACATGACCTTAACTTTGACATGAGGAGATGCGTATTAAGGAGATATCATGCCAAATATGAGCATTGTATCTTGAATAGGCTAGTAGAAATTGGCAATGTTAAGTTTTCAGGCTTTGTTTTGCAGACAGACAGACCAGCGTAAAGGGTATAACATTGTCCATAAAATTCAAAGGTCTAATCTTGATGATGAAATGAACACCTTTATTGCCAACAATTAAGCTTAAATTAGATAACTTTGGACAAATGAAAGATACTTACACCAATAAGTTGAATTTATCTAGGTCTGACTGTAGATGAATACACACTGTTCTCCTGCAAGAAAGAAATGAATTGTGTAACAGGACCATAGAGAAATGATGAAAGACATCAACCCCGGTCAGTCACAAATGAATGTGCAGGCTGACCTGGATCAAAACTGTTGCTCTTGACAGGTTTTCTAAATCTAGAATGATCTATCTACACATTTGTACTGATGGACATCTGCCAGATCTGATCTATTCTAAACTATTTGTTTCACAAAGATCCCAGATGGGCAATTTTCCTCATTCATAAACACTTCCTCAATTATAATGACAAGTATGAACAAGAGCACCGCCTACAGGTGCCAACGCTCGGCTGCAAGTGCTGGATAATGCAAAAATTATAAGTTGAAAAAGGAGCATAACTCTTACAAAAACGCCTTTAGAGTTCTCTGCCATAATAGTCTAGATAGCTCCTGTGATGGTCAATACACATGCCAAGTTTCATGAGGATATCTTCAATAACAACAGAGATATGACCGAGGTTAAAGTTTGTCACCCCAACCCCAATGCCAACAGTGAACACAACACTGACGCGAACAACACCAAGGTGATCACAATACTTCAGATTTTCACTGTAAACAGCAGATGCTAAAAAGTAAAATGGCTGGTTGGTGACCCAAACTTCGTAACTACAGCTTGAATAAGCTGTTGTTACGACGTTTAAGTCACCAAACCAACAGTACAGGTTAACAAAAATGGTGGTCAATGTCAGAGTTGATAAGCTCAGGTCCGGGCAGATTACATTATTTGATTGGTCAATTTATTCCCTGATTGACGTCCGTGATTAATCAATTATCCTCCTTCATAGGTAAACTTCTCATAAGATATGATGTAAATTTATAGTGCCAAATACAAGTAGATATCATGAGTTATAGAAGATATCTATCATTGTTTTATCTTAAACAGGAGCATCGCCTACGGGTGCCTACGCTCGGCTGTTGGGTGCTGGATAGTGGACAAAATGCATCTAGAGTTATCCCCCCCGATAGTATATGTTGCTCTTTTGATAGGGAACAAGTGTGCTAAGTTTGAAGTGAATGCCTTTAGTAGAACCAGAGATATCACAAAATGTCAAAGTTTTTACACCACAATGACGACAACAATGATGACAACGACACCAAGGCTATAGCAATACCTCCGGTTTTCATCGAATACAGCCGAGCCAAAAATCTTGACCTGTGAAATTGTCATAACACATAAATGCAGTAAACTAAAGTCAGACTGCATAGATTCAGCTCTTTTTTTTCTTTTGATGAGTACAAATCGTCAGCAGTAACTTACCTGAGGAAAAACTGTCCAATCTGGTAGTCTGTGTACCATTCTGGCAGTCGAAGTTTGAAACGAAATCTTTTCCCAATAAACTCCATCACAGACTTTTTGGACACAAGATTGGCTTGTAGATTCCTTCTAAACATTTCAACTATATTCCTATGAAATATGAATTAGTGATTTAAAAATGTAACTAGATCTAACCATGTGACGGTCAAAAGTTACAATTCTACCAAGTTATTTCAAGATCTATCCAAAACACTTTTTCATAAAACAGGCAAAAATATCATACCAAATACAACTTATTCATTTATTTACATGTTCATTCATTTGATTTTCATTGATATATTTTTCCTTGTCATTTTTTTCTTTCTATTTTGGTAGGGGAGGTGTAACAGAAAACCTAGAGGATATATTATAAAGCAACTGTTTCCAAGTTTTCTGTCATTCAATAAACTTCAATTTCAAATCATGCTAGTTTTACTTTGCTGTATGCAACTATATACAGAATGAACATTTCAAAGACTTTGTTGTTTAACAATTAATAGATTACAAATGTTAATCAAATAATTGATTGATCAATCAACTCGTTCAAATAGATCAGAAGTGAAATGTTTGTTCCTACATTTATGTCTAACATTTTGGTCTAAGACCTTAACCCTTATCATGCTGTATAAACCCTTGCGGAATTGTATTAAAATCAAAATCAAAGGGCTGAGAACACTGACAGTACTTTTTCAATAATCAATATTTCTTTTGAAAATCAATTTCATAATTTCTCAGGCAGAAAAAGTACAAGCAGGAGGTGTAGACCAAGATCAGACTGCACTTACGTGCAGGCTGATCTTTGTCTATACCTCCTGCCCAAACCTGGTTCAAGGGTTAACATGTTGGTTGATAAAAAACAATCCTCTCTATCAGAGTACAGCCAGCTTTTTCAGCATTCCATCAACTAGTAAATTCTTTCCCACATATTTCTTCTATTATTTAGACCACTCAGGTAAAAAGCTTTGGAAAAACATTTTGAAAACTGAAGTGATTTTACAAGCAAATTGATTCATTTTCTACAGTGTTTTCTATCCCAAAAGACAAACTTTAAATTGTTGTCTACTACTTCTTTCACTTTTGACCAGTCTAAATTTTACTTGTGTGGTAATGAGTAAAACTCACCATTTGTAATAGGAATCATTTTCTCTACCTTTCATCAGCTCATCAAATATTTCTTTATTGGTTTTGTTCACAAGTCCCTGTCAGACAAAAAATTCTATTAACATATCATTTTTTCACTCATTAGCAAAGAGAAGTTCTCTTATTCAAGTGATTCCATACTTGGATGTGGAAGAAATGAAATTGTTTCATCAATATGACAGTGATCTTGGCACAGTAAGTATGTCACTTTACAGGTAAGCCCATTATCAGGTGGCAAAATTTTAGATTGGTCCAAAATGAAAGGAGTTGCAGACGACAATTAAAAGTTTATGGAAAATTTAGATTTTTTTTTCAACTTTCTGGGCAGCAAACTAATGGAAAATGAAGAAATTGCTTATAACAAGAAATGTCTTCATTTTTATACAAAGTTTTCCCTTTTATTTTTCTTGGGGGGTGTCAAACAGAGTTATTGTGTGGAAATGGTTTAATGTGGTCAAACTAGGACAGGGCTTAAGACTTGCATAAATGTCTGTTTCTCAACCTGCCCCTCCTAAATCAAATGCCTTGGAAATAGGCAATTGTTTAAGAAAGGCTGAAGATAATAGGCTAGTGGTTGAAATTGATACAGTTTTACAGAGCTCTTGTAAGATTCGTAAACCAGGATTTTGACTGTCAAAAATTTAAAATATCCTATTTCAACACTTTGAAATTTCTACTAAGGAGACTAACCTCCTTGAGAGAATTTTCAATGGCAAAAATCAGTTTTGACACATAGAATTTCATGTCAAGGAGTGAATGCCTCCACATTTCCAAACACTAACACAAGCCCTGTTTTAAATTATAATTAACCCTTGTCATGCTGAACCCGGAATATTCCTGTTTTGGCAGGAGGTGTAGACTAAGATCAGACTGCACTTATGTGCAGGCTGATCTTAGTCTATACCTCCTTTTTGTACTTTTCCTGCCAGAGTTGTTTATGAAATTTATTTCTAAAAGAAATATTGATTTTTGAACAACAAGTTTTGTCAGCACTTTCAGCCCTTTGATTTTACAGCAATTCAGTGAGGTAATTTATACAGCATGACAAGGGTTAATATTGAGTAATTCACTTGAAAACAATCAATATTCTGATTTGATCAAAGCTTTGGGCTTCTCTTACATGAAGTTATAGAAGCTTATAAATTGAACTAACTTTTTGATTGCTTGTATGGGGGTTGAAGTACACTTTGAACAGAACATGCATTTCAGTTCTATCCCAGGGGCTTGTGTACCTCTCCATACTTTTCAAAATGGTTCTCACAACTAAAACATCTAACCACAGAATCTGATTTTATTACACCCCCAAGCAAACGGCTTTGGAAAACATTGTGTAAAATTAAGAGATTGTTTAAAATAATCAATTTCTTCATTATCCACAATGTTTTCTACCCCATTTTTTTTTTAATAATTTCATCACCTTAAACTTGTTGTCTGCAACATCTTTGAATTTTGACCAGTCTAACATATTATTGTCTTGTATAATAGATAAACCTAAAATACCAGCAGCTGCTCATCAACACATGCACTACATATCTGTCACCATTAATGATGCATGTTGTAAAATTCTTGTCCAATGTCTGGCAGTCTAAGGGACCAGCTGGATATTCCACAATACAAATATTTGAGAAAGACATCAGATCTGCCACAGATCAATCAAAATTTTGTTCATGATTATTTAATAAGGTAGATTAAAGATTCGTCCTTCTGAAATTCTCTACGGAGCTAAAATTTTCAACCCAATCTTGCCTGAATAGTCTGCCCATGTTCAATACTCAACCCCTTACCAGACAAAGAAATTTCAGACTGGTCTAAATTAGAATAAGTTGAAGATGGCTATTTCATTTTCAAGGTATATTTAGAAAATCCTCACCTTCAAGGATAGAAAACATTCTTGACATTGAAGAAATTGCTTGTTACAAGCAATTTCTTCATTGTCCACAATGTTTTCTAAGGTATTTTTCTATTGGGATGCCTAAAAGCGTCATTGAGTAGGAAGGCAATTATGTGCTTTTATTTGTTTCACAGATGATGTACAATAAAAAACTTACCTTCATTACAACAAGTAATGGCACAAAGAACATCTGACTGCTGTAATTCAAGTTTAACATCGCAGATCCATCACTCAAATAGTGCAGCACCATGTTCTGTCATGAGAAAATAATGAATACATGTTACGGAGACCATTCATTCCTGAAGCATGGTGCTTCAAACATAACCAACGGATTGCGGCTGTCAATCATAGAATAAGTCATCCAATCAAATCATTCATTTAGACTGGAATTAAACTTTGAACTCCAACATTGGACAACATTGACATGAAGCCTTTTTGTTGGTTTTGTGAAGCTGTATTTACAACATTTAGGCTACCAAACAACCATTTCATCTTTATGTTACATGTTACTGGCCATAAATTTGGCAAAATAAGGCCATTCAATATGGCTATAAGACCATCCTGTTGGAGTCAGTGGGTGTGGCCAGCGGAGTAAGTGTGAGGAACCAGGGATTTGTCAATTACCTATAAGCAAAATTTATTCACTGGATTGATTTTTGTTTGTTCGGATGTCGGTTTTATGTTGCTGAAAAAAATTAAATCTTATTTTGGTGAAGTTCACTAATTCATGTTCTTCCTGGGTATCACAAATACTAAGCCAGGCTCTAAAGGCCTAGTCCTATAGCAGCATGCCTTTGACCCATTTCCACACAAGCCCCACTTTCTACGCCCCTCAAGAAAAGAACTTGTATCAAGCAATTTCTTCATTATCTACAATGTTTTCTATCCAAAAATGATGAAAGAAAAATAAAATTCCATAAACTTGAAATTGTGGGCTGCAACTTCTTTCATTTTGGACTAGTCTAAAATTTTGTTGTGTGGGAATGGGTTAAGAGATTTGTTACTTATATTAGAAACAACCTTTGCACATGTGTGCCTCGCTTTCAAAAAGGTTGGACAAACAAAGAACATTCTACCATTTGATCATTATGAAGGATACAGAAACTCGAGTAAAAAATCTATTTTTAAATGGAATTCCCTAGGGAATCAATTTGCTTCTTTTGAATTCGTTTAATCAAAGACAAGATATGCTGAATTGTTTGTCCTTCCTCTGGAGATTTGTGCATTATGTTTTTCCCAAAGCATATACTTCCTACATCATAGACGATCACTGCTTTGGTAATTCTAAAATATAACTAAGCATAAGATGATATTACTGAGGAAAGGTCAAAGTTGACCGATTGTTGGCCCCTCCTACTTACTTTGTTGGTCACGCCCACTGACCCACTTTGATTTTAAATAGCGTTTTTTGCAAAATTTATGGCCATTAGCATGCATAAAAAAAAGGCAAAATAGTTGGTTGGCGATTTAAACATTGTAACTACAGCTTGAATAAGCTGTAGTTATGATGTATAAGTTGCCAAACCAACAAAAAAAGGTTAACAAAATTGGCGTTCAATGTCAGAGTTGAAGCACTGGTCTTCACTTAATGAAATAAATGATTTAATTGGTCCATTGATTCTTATAAAGACAACTGTAATTGTTCAATGGGTATAGTTGCTGACAACAATTTAAAGGGGGGGTGTTATCTAAGAGAAAAGTGACTTATAGTATAAAAAAATATTTTTGGCAAAATGGAGAAATTATTTGTCACAAGGAATTCATCCTATTTTCATGAATTTTTCCTTGTAAAACACCTGGAGCTGATTCCCGTCTATACTGCTTTCAAAGACCCAATGGATCATGAGAAAAGATAAATAGATAAATAAAGAATACTACATGAGTCTGGTCTGGAAATACTACATTTATTAAACAAGTCATCTACAAACAGGTAGCAAGTGCATACCGAAAATTCTACATGTTTTCGAAGAAAGTTTAATAAAATTGGTAATTCATAAACACAACTTTGATATATGTTCAATTCATAACATAACCTGAATTTGTTTACACAAATGGATAAAATTCTTGGCATTTATTGATTTACCATGTACCACAAAACACATAATGCTGTTTGTAAAATGACTTCATCAAATAGATAAGGACTTTACTTTCATCTTAACTCATAATCACACGACTCCCTATTTTTCCAAACATTTTTTCTAAGGGGCATCTAAAAAAATCACTGAGTGGGAGTGGGTTAAATTCATTCCTTCTCCAAACTTATTGAGATACATACTGTTGCATTTTGATCTGGTCTAACACATCGTATGTATATACCATATTCTGTGTAGAACTGTCCTCTTGATTTCCAGCTAGGCCTTTTAAAACACATTGGCTGCAAAAGTAAAATACATATTTTTGTGAGCAACACATTTTCAAGGTGACATTAGTTTGTCTAGATAACTATCAACATACATACTAACATTGAGTGATCAAAATTCAAACAGTTAACCCCTGTCATACTGAACCAAGCATATTCCGGTTTTGGCAGGAGGTGAAGACCAAGATCAGCCTGCACATAATTGCAGTCTGATCTTGATCTACACCTCTTACCTGCATTTTTCTTCTAAAGTTGTTTATGAAATTGATTTCTAAAAGAAATGCTAATTTGGAACAAGCTCTATCAGTGTTCCAGCCCTTTGATTTAACATAAATTCAGTAAGGTAATTTCTTTAATGCTTTCAGGTGGATTATCGAGAAATAACGGTAGATTATCATTTGATAAACTCACCGCCTATCCAGTGAAATTATCAAAAACTTATGCCCCGCTTTCGTTCATTTCACCCTATCTTACATTATTTAAGCAGAGCCAAATAAGTGACGTCATCATAAGCGTTGCATAGCAGTCACGTGCAAAATGACGCGCTTTAATAAAATTTGCCACATAATTTTCGCATTTTGTCTAATTTTTGCATTAAAGAAATAGAAAAATCGTTTGTTTTTTGAGTAAGATCGATTGATAATTCATTTCATGAACAACAAAAGCTTTATTTTCACTTGTGGCTTCGCCACTCGTGAAAATAAAGCTTTTGTTGTTCACTCAATGAAATATAAATCGATCTTACACTGAAACAAACGATTATCCTCTATTTATACAGCAGGACAAGGGTAAATACATGCTATCAAAATACTGTGATAACACTGACCCTTCTATTACCAAAATTAACATTGCAAAATCAGTGCCTTACTGAAAACTGTTAAAAAAATGATCTTTCAAATTATTGTTAAAAGCGGTGTTAACCCATTCCAACTCAACAAAATTTTAGACTGGTCCAAATTGAAAGAAGCTGCAGATGATATTTTCAAGTTGGTGGAATTGAAACTTTCTTTGTCTTTTTAGATAGAAAACATTGTGGATAATGAAGAAATTGCTTGATACAAGCGATTTCTTCATTTTCCAAAATGTTTTCCAAAGCGTTTTTCTTGAGGGGCGTAAAAAGGAGGGCTTGTGTGGGAATGGGTTAAAGCCAATTCAATCAATCAATTTATTTACAGAAACTCTAGATTAGATTATCATTTAACAAAAGGACAACTAAAACAAACTGCCAGTGTTTGTGTGATGCTCAGCTGTTAGATGCTCGATAGTTAACCCTTTCCAATTTCAATTCCTGGATTTTACGTCCCTGTGATTTTATGATTGAGAAAACATAGTAGAAAAAGAAAAAAATTACTTATCACAAACAATATCTTTTTTTTTCCACAATATTTCCTTCCCTACTGAATGGTTATTTTTCAAATTTTCGTCTGCAAAACCTTTGAATTGGAAGAGGTCTAAAATTTTGAAAACAGGAAAGGATTAACAAAAGGACAACTAAAGCAAGCAAGAGCACTGCCTGAGTGTGATTGATGCTCAGCTGTTGTATGCTCAATAGTTAACCCTTCCCAGGTCTTTCCCTGGTTTTTAAGGTCCTTGTGATTTTCTATGATCTAGAAAACATTGTAGAAAAAAAAAGAAATTGATTGTAACAAGCAATTTCTTCTTTTTCTACAATATTTTCTACCCTACTGATTCTATATTTTTCAAATTAAAACCACTTTAAATTTACGCCTGTAAAACCTTTGAATTTAGACAGATCCAAAATTTGGCAAAACAGGAAAGGGTTAATAAAAATTTCTTAAGTCAAAAAATGGCATTTTTCTTACATAAATGCATTTAGAGTTACCCGTCTTGATAATATATACTGCTTTCTTGGCAATGAACACATATTCCAAGTTTCAAATGATTTCCTTCGAATATAATTAAGATACTATAAAATATGTATGTTGCACAACAAGGATGCAGATAGCACAAAGTCTATGACATACCCAAGGTTTTCACTGAAAATAGCCGCCCTAAAAGCAGGAAAATTTTATATGTTATAAATTTGTTTGGTAGAAGTACACAAAAAATACTCACAAAGTTCCGTCTTGGTAATATTATCATTCTAATAATCCTCTCAATACCATTAGATATAAAATATCCTCCCATCTCCTGGAAAATGATCAAAATAAAAAAAAATTTAACACATTCTCATACAATGACCTTTATTGACGCTCCACAAGAAAAGGTGTTGGGAAACCTCTGTGGAAAATGAAGAAATTGCTTGTTACAAGCAATTTCTTCATTTCCACAATGTTTTCTACCCAGAAAGTCTGAATAAATTGAAATATTATCGACTTGCAATTATTGACTGTAACTCCTTTCAGTTTGGACTAGTCTATAATTCTGTTGTCTGTTAATGGGTTAACAGAGAGAACAAGGTAAGGCAAGAACAGTAAGAGTATCCTATAGTTTATACAGATTGATTGATTGAATTGGGTTTAACGCCGCTTTTAACAGTATTTCTGTCATATCCAGGCGGCTGGAGCATCTAACAATGGATTCCTGTTATTTCTCACACCAGTACTACCACTGCATCCTTTCCTAGTCTCCAGCTGCTATCCCACTTTGGTTTACGATTATCCACCTATTGGTGAGAGACTAATATCGGAAAAGATATGTGCCGGAGATCGAACCCATGACATCCCATAATTGAAGATTAGGAATCTGCCGTGCTACCGACTGCACTATGACGGCAGCTATAGTAAATATACTAGAGACTAGATAAGGAAGAATGGTGTGACCTTTGCCCTATAGTGAAGTACTCAGTGCCATCAGATATAAAATATCTTCTAATCTCCAGGAACATGATCAAAGTATTGAATATATTTTACAAAGACAGAACAGGGAAAGGCAAGAACAGTGAGACTATCCTATAGTTAGTATACCAGAGACTTGTTAACCCTTTCCTGTTTTGCAAAATAATAGACCTGTCAAAATTCAAAGGTTTTGCAGATGAAAATTGAAAGTGGATTTAATTTCAAAAACAAGAGCAAGGCCCACGGGTGCCAACGCTCAACTGAAGGTGCTGGATAATGCAAAAATTCTAAGTCAAACAAGATGTGTTTGTGAAACACTATGCCCCAGAAACAGGATTTCTTTAGAAATGAGGAAAGGGTTAAAATTTTGACCTTGACCTTGATGAAATGACCCTCCCCAATTGCGCCTTGTTGAGACCTATCTACATACCAAATATTAGCATTGTAACTTAATCAGGGTTGAAGTTATAGGAAAATGTTTAGTTGGCAGGTTAAGTTTTGCAGACAGACAGACAGACAGAAAGACAGACGGACAGAAAGACAGACACAGTCTGTGGGGGCATAAAAAGGGGCATAACTCTTACAAAAACGCTTTTAGAGTTATCCCCCATGATAGTCAAGATAGCTCTGGTGATGGTCAATACACATGCCAAGTTTCATGAGGATATCTTCAATAACAACAGAGATATGACCAAGGTTAAAGTTTGTTACGCTAATGCTAACGCCGGCGCACACGACACAAGGTGATGACAATACCTCGGGTTTTCTCTGAAAACAGCCGAGCTAATAACAATTCAGTGGGGAAGAAAATATTTTATAAAAGAAGAAATTGCTTGTCACAAGCAATTTCTTCTTCTTCTTTGATATTTTCTCAATCATAAAATTACAGGGATGTTAAAACCAGGGATTGAACAGGAAAGGGTTAAGGGAGAATATGTGTGATGTTTGCCATACAGTGAAGATACTCAACACCATTAGATATAAATTTTTCCTCCCTGCTCCTTGAACATGGTCAAAGTATTGAAAATATTTTACAAAGAAAGTACAGGAAAAGGCAAGAACAGTGAGACTAAATTATAAATATACTAGAGACTAGTTAAGGGAGAATGGTGTGACCTTTGCCCTGTAGTGAAGATACTCAATACCATTAGATTCATAGACAAGAGGTCCAAATTGGCCATAAATTGCTCACCTGAGAATAATTTGAACAAAGCCGTATTTGTCACGCATATTATTTTTTAAGAATAATTCCATGATTTCTCAGAGTCTGATAAGCCTGGTCCTGCCATGCCCACATTCTTTTGCAAATCAAAACTTCACAAACAAGTTTTGAATAGGTTCATCCAATGAACATTCTTGCCAAATTTGGTCCAATTTGGCCAAATGGTTAAAGAGGAGAAGATTTTCAAAGAATTATTTTATGGTTTCTCTAAGTCTGATAAGCTTTCCCTGCCATGTCCCTATTTTTTCAAAAATCAAAATTTCTCGAACAAGTTTTGAAAAGGGTCACACAGGGGACATTCCTGCCAAATTTGGTCCAAACATCCAAATGGTTTAGGAGGAGAAGATTTTTAAAGAATAATTTCATAATTTCTCTGTTAAGTCTGATAAGCCGGGCTCTGCCATGCCCACATTTTTTTGTAAATCAAAAAATCAAAATTTCAATAACCAATTTTTAATGGGGCCTGAGAGTTATCTCTCACCCTTTTCTTAATCAACAATTCATTGTAAAATTTTGAAAAGGGATACCAAAGGAACATTCCTGCCAAGTTTAGTCCAAAATGGCCCAGTGGTTTAGGAGGAGAAGATTTTTAAAGAAAAATTTTATTACTTATCTTACTGCAAATCTGATAAGCATTACCTGCCACGCCCTCATTGGTCCAAATTGTCCTGGTGGTTTATTAATTTTGGAGAACTTTCAAAAATCTTTGTCTTTTTAGGTGGAAAACAACATACAAAATGAAGCAATTGCTTGTAAGTAATTTCTTGAGGGTAATAGAAAAGCACTATTGTGCAGGATTGGATGACCGAACATCACAGAAATGCAGGAACAATTTCTATTGTTCTTGTGCATTGACAAGGGGAAAATCATTATTGAAAAAAATTGCTACAATATAGATCTACAGTTACACAATAAAGGCAATCCATACCTCAGCTTCTTCCCCCTTCTCTATCAGCTGTTTGGGAGACATTTTGTGCAAGTTGCACTTAGCACTCTGAAATAATATAAAACTGAAGCATGACTGCTGCTAAAACAATAAATATCACCTACCAAAAAACATTTATAATTTCCATGTTTCAGATTGATCAATGTATCTTGATAAATCTTTTTTTATTTCATTATTAAAACAAAAGCCACCAGAGACAGATTATGCTCCTCAAATATAGTCATGTCACAAAAAGTGTAACATAAAAAGACATGCTAAATTTTACTGTTCATCCTTGAGCTGTGATGTTGACCTTGGAGCTATCTGAATTCGTGACTCATCTACTCACGTCAGAGAACAATTGGGTGAAGTTATTTCAAAATCAATCCATAATTTTAGGAGCTATGCTTCAGACATACTTAATTTTAATGATTGACCTTGACCTTAGAGCTATATGATTATTTTTTTTTTCAAATTGCATATTAACTCATGACTGAGAACAATTGTGCCAAGTTATTTTGAAATCCATCAATAATTGAAGGAGCTATGCTCTGGAATGCTTAATTTTAACTTTCAACCTTGGGATGCGACCTTGACCTTGGAGCTATTTTTTTTTTTTTTTAAATGGCACATCTAATCATCTACTGAGAACAATTGTTCAAGGTTATTTCAAATTCAAACAATATTTAAAGGAGATTTGCTCTGGAAATACTTAATATTCATGTTTGATCTTGAGCTGTGACCTTGATCTTGAAGCTATCTGAAGAATTGTTCAATATTAGACAACTGCTCATGATAGTAAAATAATTGTGTTTATTTTAAAATCCATCCATAATTGAAGGAGCTTTACTCTGAAAATGCTTAATTTCAATGTTTGACATTGAGCTGAGACCTTGACGCTATTTTATTTTTTTTCTTTTTTTCAAATGGTACATCTACTCATTAAAGAGAGAAATTGTGCCATATTATTTTGAAATCCATCCATTATTGTAGGAGCTAGGCTGTGAACAGAGTCAATTTTTACATCTGACCTTGAACTGTGACCTTGACCTTGGAGCTATCCAAAAACCAGGAAATTTTGTCAGAGCAATATCTTCATGAAGTCACATGTGAAATTTCATTTAATTTGGCCAAAGGGTTGTGGAGACATAAGGGCAGACAGACAGATGAAGTGGGCTATATGCTCCCAGAAGGGGAAATTATTAGATGTTTTCTTTTTGGGTGACATGGATAGCATATCTGTGACCTTTCAGGTTAAGTGGAACACTATGAAACAAATATTTGAAAAGAAAATCATGTCTAGCAGAGGTTAATCAAGTTTACTTCTTTGAGAATACACATTAAAAGGTAATACATATGACAGTTGAAGATAAAGAAAATCTACCAAGTACAAAGAGCAAACTGTCTGACTATGGTTTTATAACTTTGGCATTTCAAAATTAGTTGATTTTGTCTTTTTATAATATGATTTGTTTGTTTGAATGGGGTTTTACGCCACTTTCAACAATATTTCAGTTATATCGCGGTGGCTGGAGCACCTAAGAATGGAACCCTGGTATTTCTCACACCATTACATCCTTTCCTAGCCTACAGCTGCTATCCCACATAGGTCTACGATTATCGACCCATTGGTGAGAGACAAATAGTCGGAAAGGATGAGTACCGCCGTCGGGGATCCAACCCAGGACATCTAGATTGACAGTCCGACGCGCTACCAACTGCGCTATGACAGCAGCTTTTATAATATGAATCACATTTAATTAGGAAAAGTGGCCTTGACATAATCTTAGATGGCCTTATTCAACCCTTTACCTGCTGAATAGTTTTCCTCTTTTCACTGTATTTGAAAACTTTAACATAATTAGATCAATCTTGTGTTTAAAGATTTCTCTCAAAACAACAATAATAAGCAGGTAGTTAAGGCTAAATGCAGACTGCACTTCTGTGCAGGCTGATCTTAGTCTATACACCTGCCAAAGCCATTTGCAAAACAGGAATATTCTAGGATAAGCATAACAAGGGATAATAAATGTTTGCCTCTTAATGGCTGAAGAAGTTATCAAAAAGTTAAAGGATCAAATTATTTAGGGCTTTAGGAGAAAAAAAATATGAATAAAAGTTGGAATTAAGTCTTGCCCTAACATGCTAGTATTATTTGACTAATAACAATTTTACAAGATGTAAAAAGCTTTCAAAAACATTGTGGAAAATGAAGTAAATGCTTGTAACAAGCAATCCCTTAACCCAATCCCACACAATGATCCTTTTGATGCCCCACAAGAAAAACACTTGGGAAAAGAAGTAAAAAAGAAGAAATTGCTGGAAACAATTTTCTCTTTCCAGAAAGATGAGAAAAATCTTAAATTTCTATACTTTTTAATTGTCATCTGCAAATCCTTTCAATTTAAGCGAGTCTAAAATTTTGCTACCTAGTAATGGGTAAAAAGAAAAAGAATTTTATATTGTATCATCAGCAATTATTTTCAACATTGACCAGTCTAAAATTTTATCTCTTGGTATTAAGTCATTACAATTCACCTACCTTAACCATGATTGGAACCTGTGCAATATTTCGTGTAATTAGTGGTTGTGGAACTCCATTTACAATATACTCAATAACAGCCTGTAGTTGACCTCTGTAGGAAATACTTCTTCCTCTGCACTTAAGTAATAGTACAAACTCAATTTTAAACATCTGTGAAGAGGATGTGTAACCCTTGTCATGCCGAACCAGGAATTTTTTTGTTCTGGCAGGAGGTATAGACAAAGATCAGCCTGCACATAAGTGCAGTCTGATCTTGATCTACACCTCCTTGTGTCCCTTTTAAGCCAGAATTGTTTAAAAAGTTAATTTTCAAAAGGATTATTGACCCCCCCCCCCCAAATTGGCCTTCTAGTGGTGTCAGTCCTTTGGTTTCAATGCCATCCTATGTTGGATTTTAATTCAGCATGACAAGGGTTAACACATTATAAGATAGGTCTATCATCATACTGCACATAAATGGAAGTTAGCCCTGCGCTTTAAAGCTAAATTTTTCATCCGATCAAAATAATTTGAAACAATTAGATATGTGTTCACCCAAGGATCATTTATGCGAAATTGATTAAAATCCAGCCATTACTTTCTGGGAAGAAGATTTTCAAGGCTTACACCATATATGGAAATTAGCCCCCACCCATAAAAGTGACATTTTCATCAGTTCTAATCAAAATATTATGAAAAAATTCGATAAATGTTAAGCCAAGGATCATTTATGCGAAATTTGCTTGAAATCCAACAACTGGTTTCTGGAAAGAAGATTTTCAAAGCTTTTACCATATATGGAAATTAGCCCCACTCATTTAAGCCATGTTTTTCATCCTATCAAATTTCTTTGACTGAAGCTGACAGAGGGTCACCCAAGGATCATATCTGCAAAATTTGATTGAAATCCATCCACCGGTTTCTGAGAAGAAGATTATCAAAGCTTACACCATATATGGAAATTAGCCCCACCCATAAAAGGTAGGTATCGATGTTTTTTTCATGTCATAAATTTTGATTATTCTTATTCCATCTCTTATACTATTCTAAAACAATATTATGAAAAGTAGTTTTGCTTAAATCAGAGGCCGTTTATCTGAATAAACAAGGCTATTTCCCTAATAGCCTACGTAGGCTGTTAATCTATTTTTAGATTTAGCCGAGACAGCTGCGAAAAATATATGGTCATTCATGTGGTGCGTATAACCGTTGGAATCCCGTATTCAGCTTGAATTTGCTCAATCAGCGTCATCAATACGTCATAAATACGTCATCAGGAGTTATGTTCGCTAGCCGGTCTTAAATTCTGTAAAGATCAGTCTAAAACTGTCATGGGCGTTAAAACGAATATAGACACTTACCATAGTTTTGCGCCAACCATTTGGTGTGACATAATGTAGGACATTGATTGTTCCGCATGTCAATTTGTTATCTTCCATTGACTTTGGGTAATATGCAAATGAAGTCATGGGTATCTACAACCAAAGTCCGCTGAACCTTTCCTATATAGCCAAAAAAGGTCCCTCTAATCCTATCGGATTACCCTGAAGACAATATCTGACTCAAATTTAAGTATTAAGCGTCCGTTTTGGCGTATTTTTTGGCGATTGACAAACTGTTCTTATCTAGGTTTCAGAAACATCGATACCTCCCTTTAAAGCAATGTTTTTCATCCGATCAAAATTCTTTGAAGGAATCTGATAGAGGATCACCCAAGGATTATTTCTGTGAAATTTGCTTGAAATCTATCAACGGTTTCTGAGAGGAAGATTTTCAAAGCTTTCACCATATAATGAAATTAGCCCTGCCCATTAAAGCCATAATTTACATCCAATCAAAATTCTTTGAAGGAATCTGATAGAGGGTCATCCAAGTACCATTTCTGTGAAATTCTGTTGAAATCTGTTCAGCTCTTTCTGAGGAGATTTTTAAAGTTTACAGAAGGACGAACAGGCAGACAGACGGATGGACAGACGCACGCACAATGGTCATCATGTCATGACAATAGCTCTCTGGCTCTTAGCCAGTGGAGCTAAAAGCACAAAATAAGGGAAATTCGCTAAAATCTTACCAACAGCTCAAAGCAAATTATCAAAACATGAAAAGATTAAAATATCCTACCTCAGCAGGGTACACTTTCAAGGTATGTACATTTGAAGCTTTTTCCGCTACTTGTGGAGGAGATATGGATAGTTCCTGAAACAATGACTTAACCCTTTACTGTCTTCAAATTTCACACTTGTCTAAATTCAAAGGGAAAGCAGACAAAATCGTGACTGTAGAGGAAACAATCAATACTGCTTATCAAGTTTTGATTTGATTTTTCTATAGGTTTAGGGAAATGTCATGGCTCTTATTTCAAATTGCTGCAGTCAATAAAAGAATCAATCAATCAACAAAATCATTCATTTACACTGAAAATGATGTAAAGTATTTGTGCTGGTTAGGTGACTGAAGTATCGAAGCTACAGCTTATTCAACCAATCGATTTATTTCTTGCTATGGGTAGCTGATCACAACTTTTGCAATTTTATAGCACTGTTTCACCCATTACTAGATGACAAAATTTTAGACTTGTTCAATTCAAAAAGTTGTATATGACAATTTCTAAGAAATGAAAACCTATGTATCTTGAGTTAGAAAACATAGTTGATAATGAAGAAATTGCTTGTAACAAGCAATTTCCTCATTTTCCACCATGTTTTCTAAAGCATTTTTCTTAAGAGGTTTCAAAAAGCATCAATGAGTGGGATTGGATTAATATCTGAATGGATTGTTTGTTTTAATTGGGTTTAATTTGTTTGTTTGAATGGGGTTTAACATCTCTTTTAACAACTTTTCTGACATATTGCGGCAGCTGAAGCACCTAACAATGGATTCCTTCAAATATCTTGAACCAGTACCACCATTACAGCCTTTCCTAGCCTCCAGCTGCTATCCCACTTATGTTTAAGATTATCCACCCACTGGTGAGAGACAAATGTCGGAAAGGATATGTGCTGCCGGTGATACAAAAACAGCCAAGCCATCAAAAACAAAAATCAAGAAAAAAATCTAAAATGAGTTACTTACCCTAATTGTTAGACTGACTCTGTCTCCATTAGGAAGAGCAAAAACCTCTGGTTCCATACACTGACCAAAAGAAAAAATTGCAAAATTTTAGACTTTTGACAGTATTATAGTTTGTTGATCTTTGGAAATCTTTATCTGTTGCAATGCTTTTATTAATGAATCTTAAACAAATTATTTTTAACTAATAAATTTTAATGACAAAATTAATAATCAAAACTTAAACTGTTCAGTTTTCTTTTTAACCCTAATTGATTTGACCAATTGTCGGACAAAAAAGTTTAGACTGGTCAAGATTGAAAGAAGTTTCTGCCGACAGTTCAAAATAAGTTCTGTTGAGGATCTGTTGACATTAAACTTTCTAATTTGTACACACTATTTTCGCCTTTTTTTGTAAGGATTCTTAAAACTTTGTTGTCAAAGAGTCAAATTGACAAATTGCAGCTGTCAATCAAAGAACCAATCTTTACGACATCAAGGTGGCCAAAAAACCATTTTACTTTTTGGGTTAAATGTAACCGGCAATAAATTTTGAAAATAAGATGTTAATGTATAAGTGGAACTTCCTGTTGGAGCTCTGTTGGTTTGACCAGCAATCTGTCAATTTCAAAAGCTAGCCCTGTATCAGGTAAAGATTATGTTAAGCTCTGACTTATAACCAGATAACAAAACTATCCTTTTCCAGACGACAAAATTATGGACTTGTCCATATTCAAAAATGTTGCAGACAACAATTTTCAGTTAATGGATTCTAAATATCTTTTTTGTTTTTAGGTAGAAAATATTGTGGATAATGACGATTTAGCCTGTGATAAGTAGATTTCCAAAGATTTTTTCATTAGGGGCATCAAAATGCGGGATTGTGTGGAAATGGGTTAAGATAGACGAGCAGATTGTATGGATGGATTGATTGGCAGACAAACTGAAAGATTGCAATATGTCTGCCTCCCTAGTTCTGGAACATTAAAAAATAATTAAATAATTGCTGGACCCACAACATAAATACCCAAATATTTAATTCAGGACAGGCTAAGTTTTACTCACATTGTAAAAAATTTGTTAAACCTATTCCCGCATTGGCATTGCTATGCTTTTTGACACCCCTCAAGAAAAAAACATTTGGTTAAGCATTGTGTAATATGAAAAAATAGTTTGTGACAGGCCAATTCTTCATTTTACACAATATTTTCTTTCCAAGGAAGCAGAACTATCTAAAATTTCATAAATTGACAATTTCATTATTGCTGTCTTGTCATGCTGAACCCTGAATATTCCGGTTTTGGCGGGAGGTGTAGACCAAGATCAGGCTGCACATAAGTGCAGACTGATCTTAGTCTACACCTCCTGCTTGTACTTTTTTACCGGAGTTATTTATGAAATTCATTTCTAAAAGAAATATTGATTTTTTAACAACAAGTTCTATCAGTGCTTTCAGCCCTTTGATTTTACAGCAATTCAGTGAGGTAATTCATACAGCATGACAAGGGTTAAGTACCACACAAATCTAGAGGGAGTAAATTAAGATATTTATGATACTGTTCTTAGTGTCTATACGTTGTATCACAATTAACCCATTCCCAAACAACAAAACATTAGACTGGTCCAAATTGAAAGAAATTGGAGACAATTTAATGTTTATGAAATTCTAGATTTTTTCAACTTTTTGGCGACAAAACATTGTGGAAAATGAAGAAATTGCTTGTCACAAGCAATTTCTTTATTTTACACTATGTTTTTTCCAATTGTCTTTCTTGAGGGGCATTAAAAAGCCTCATTGTATGAAAATGGGACAACCCTCAAACTAGAAGACAAATTACCTCAACCACCTTCGAGAGTCCCTCATAAAGAACATAGTTAAAAGATTCAATGTGAGGCTTCACCAAGTCTTGTACAACCTGCAAGTTGAAAACAGATTATAAATGAAGTGATATCAGGTAGAACTCAGGACAGAGGCACTGATTCCAAATGGGAGAATGTAAAATATTATGCCCCAAATCCTAAGTAACTGACCAATCGCGGCTGTCAATCAAGGAATCAACTGACCAATCAAATCATTTATTCAGCCCCAAACCTGAGCTTACATCTCAAAAATTTGCAGCCATTTTTGTTTACCTTTTTTGTTGGTTTGAAAACTTAAATGCTGTAAATACAGCTTATTCAAGCTGTAGTTATGAAATTTAAAACACCAACCATTTTACTTTTTTGTTACATGCTTTTGGCAAAATAAATTGCAAGATAAGGCCAAAAATTGAAGCAGACCTTCCTATTGTAGTCAATCGGGTATGGCCAATGGACTAAGTGGGAGGGGCCAGGGATTGGTCAACATCTTCAGATAAGTTTGTTTGTTTGAATGGAGTTTTACGCCGCTTTCAACAGTCTTTCAGTTATATCGCGGCGGCTGGAGCACCTAACAATGGAATCCTGGTATTTCTCACACCAGTACTACCATTACATCCTTTCCTAGCCTCCAGCTGCTATCCCACATAGGTCTACGATTATCGACCCATTGGCGAGAGACAAATAGTCGGAAAGGATGAGTGCCGCCGTCGGAGATCGAACCCGGGACCTCTAGATTGACAGTCCGACGCGCCACCAACTGCGCTATGACGGCGGCTCCTTCAGATAAGACAAGTCTGATTTAACTCATCTGGTAAAGGGAAAACCAGTGGTTTGGAAATACTGATTTTCATCACTTGAACCCAGGCAAGTAAGACATGATTTCCTAAGGGAAATAATTGTGTTGTGTTTGTTGTACAATCTGACAAATCACTAACCCATTACCACACAGCGAAGTTTTTGACGACATTTCAAAGTTGATGATATTTTAGTTGATGTTTTCAATCTTCTGGGTAGAAAACATTGTGAAAAATGAAGAAATTGCTTCATACAAGTAATTTCTTAATATTCCAAAATGTTTTCCAAACCGATTTACTTGAGAAGGGCCTCAAACAGCAACTTTTTGTGGGAGTAGGTTAATGAAGATGTTGAAAACAATAACACTACCTTGGGTATACCATTCCCATGGGTATCAGGTCCCCTTGCCCGATATATACATTTGCCCCAAGTCTGTTTGCGGAAGGTGTGTTTGCCCTAAGAGTGGGTCCATTTGCCCCAATATTTTTTTATGTTTGCCCCCCCCCCTTTAAAAAGACCAGTTTTCAACGCATTTAAATCATTTTAGCTATTTTTAAGGGGACCACATTTCTGCAAAAATATGGTTCAAAATGGCCCAATGGTTTAGGAGATTTTGTTTAAAGAAATTGTTGATGGACAGACGACTGACAAAAGGTGATCACCATAAAAGAGCAAATAGAAGCAGCCATGCTTATGCAGAGTGAATACTATATACAGTCATGACGAGTTAATCCGGACACTTTGGTTCCCTGTGGTATTGTCCAGATTAAGCATATTTCCGGATAAAATATCCAAGGCATAGCCAAGGTGAGAGAAAACTGTCGTAACAATAATAATGGTTTTATGATCCATATTTTTGCAACTTTTTGTGCAAAATATTACATCATTTTAATTGTAAGTTTAATATTTTTTTCATGTTGCAAATTTGGCCAAAAAAAAAGAGTTTGCTAAAAACTTATGAGGTGTTTCAATCATTAAAACCTTACACTTTTGGTTAATCATTTTGAAGTCTTTGTAATGAGATTTGCATTTAGCACTTTGCTGATGTTAGGATATTGTTTTTGCACCTTTAGTTAAATATGTTGGTCTTGTTTGGACAACAAATGTCACAACATTCCAATCCATTTTTCTTTGAATTGGTTCTCACATGTCAATAGACTGTTTTTGATCTTAGCTGTCTCAAGTAGGTGTTAAGCAATCAAGCTAACTGTTTGAAGTCTTTATGACCAATTATTACCTTTTTGACATGAAAGTTAATTCTCAATCTGTTTGTCAAATTGCTTAATTATGTAACCTGGAAACGGTTGCCCATTTAAAGCCACAGACTTTTTCAAGAGAGTCATTCGATTTTGACTATTGAATAAATTGTGTAAAACCGGGCAAACTATTTGTTTTCCAGTATCCTCCCCTTATGGGGCAGGACCAACTGTGTTCCGATGTTGACTCCCAACTTTGAGTCAAATCTAGAGGCTTACCAACCCAAAATAAACCATCCAACTTTCAAACTAATCGCATCATAATAATGGCACTCGGCAATTAGGACAGTTTTACATTTCATGGTTGATACAACCTGCTAAATCTGACCATGATGATTTGTTATCCCATTCAATTAGAATAGTAAAACCTACCTGATGTGTAAAATATATCAGTAATGTAAAAAGGTTGACAACGGACTAAATCATAGATAATGACAAGTGTAAGAGTTCTCATGGGGTACATATGTGATTTTGTGTCAACTCCCAAAAATAGCCAAACATCTGGCGATGGCACCTTTGATCAACTTTCCTCTCTGAAGTAAAATAAACTGAACCAAAAAACCCTTTACCTCATAACTTAAAACATTCGTTTGTTTGGTCAGAAAGCCTGGGATTAATTTTTGGTTGTACGGTAACTCCCTATTATTTCCCTAAAAAGAGCTGTTTTTCGACAGATAAATTTTCGAGATTGGGCTTTTGACTTGTTGGTGACAAATTGGATGGATTTTTCTAGTGTGTCCTGAGGAAGTGATGGTTTTAATTTTCTGTGAGATAAAACATAAATGATAATTTAAATGAACAGTACAATCGGTATGGACAAGCTTGTCAGGTCATCACCTAGACACGCGTCCAGGGTATAAAGTGTGAATGTCTGCTAACAACTTTGAATAGACGACAACTTTGTTTATTCACACATGTCAATAGTCCAATTAAAACAATATGGATGGGTTCGATCCATATCATTGAATAATATTTATTCTGATTTTAAATATTTCGTACCAAATCATTTCTATCAGGTTCAGGAATGCCAGTTTCCAGATTACAAACTATGAACAAAAAGTCTGTTCCCATCAAAAAATTTCAGGATTGTGAATAATCTGTTTTAACTACGTCTGTATAAACGCTTCCTGACTGTATTCAGTCTCTACCACAATATGAACCACGTAAAAATGAATTCATTGTGGTTCCGGAAATAAACGTAATCGTTAATTAGTCCCTTTTAATTGGTAAAATGACTATATATATATATGATAGTACGAATTGATAAGGGTACGAATCTCAATTCTTTCAACAAACGCCTTTAACTATCTTCTTACATTAAATAAGATTACTCCCTGATTTACCTGAAGTTGCTTTTTTCCTGGCCTACCATAAGCCCTTGTGTTCAAATGGCTAAATCTTGTCTTTTTTCTTGAATTTTCAACACACGTGTTGTGTGTTTTGGTTTCCATTTTGAGCGTCTCCCAAACCATGAGTGCTTCGGAAAAACTTGGAAAGGAAAGATTTCGACTTTGTCGGTTTTATACTCCATTGAATTGAAAAATTGTTCCACAGCATGGCTGTAAAAATTAAGAAGTCTTAATTTATTTCGTTATTATGTGGATTCCTGTGGGTACATTCAAACGAAATAAAATTATAATGGAAAAAGTAAAGATCTATTTCTAAAAATGTTGATTTGGGTTCAAAAACCGAATACGTTTAGCGAATTCAAGGGAGACTATTCTCGGACAACTAGAACTTTAACTTGTGACTCTTTGCTGGTAAACCACTTTTTCAATTAAGGAATTTTTGAATTTAGTTCTTACAAGAACATAAATCATTTTCGGTTTATCTAGGAATCCCTTGAATATAGTTAGCCTTATGACATTTGACCAAGGATTTTTTTTTTCAGAGTCCAGCGTCTATTTTAGCTCACCAGGATTCCTCTAAATATCATTTTATTTTTTTGAAAGTTCTTTCTTTTTATTTTAGTTATCTAAATGTTTAAATTTGAAAACACACACATATATATTATAAATATCGGAGGTGCTTTCTTTTTGCCAAGATTCTTAAGATTCTTATTTAGATTTTTAAGATGAAGCGTTCTTTAGATTTTTAAGCAGCTAATAGGAATCTTAAGATTTCTTAATGAGGAATTTAAGCGTACTCGGCATTGGCTTAAACGAGTAGCCTTGACGACGTCGAATCTTTTCATTTAAAATAACAGAATTCGTTCTTGAAAACGCCTAAAAAATCTTATTTAGCTGGATTTTTCATCTTGACAAAAAGAAGGCACCTCGGTTATCTACACCTTGCTATTCTGAGAATGTTTCCTTTCCAGACATGATATTTATGCTCCCAATTAACAGCTCAGAAATTGTTACCATTTTTTCTAAAAAAATGGTTTTATAACTTTATATTTAACAGATTTTTGAAATGTTTACATCCCTTTTAGCGGTTTTGTAGGACAAAACCAGTATTTCACATTGATCAACCGGAAACAAGTTTACACGAATATTCCACTCATTTCCACGCATGCTCATAAGCTTGAAGTGAAAATCTATGTGATCGCCTCCATCTTGTTTCATCTCTGATGAAGAAAATAACTTACTTGCTGAATGCCAACAGCCTCCTTTTAGTCATGAATATCAAGGAAATTGGTTTAAAACTTCAACTTAATATATCCATAGAAAATTGTCTAATGAACTGTCTAAATGAGAGAGAAAATCTCCTCGCGTTTCAAGATTGAATCTACGTCAGTGGCGAATACATGTAAACAAACTCATAATCCTGTCTGTTAGTTTTGACCTGGTATAGGACTGAGCAAATGAACACCTCGTACACGCAGTTCATGTTATAGTCGCGATTCAAGCGCCTATTTAACCCCACCAAATAAAACACCTTTTAACCTCTCGAAACGGACATGTAGTATTGTATTTCAATTGTAATAATAATACGCTAAAAGCAAAAGAATTGAATGTTAGCTTTGATTGATTCACCTTTAATCATTTAACCTTTTACCACACAACCACAAATTTTTATGCACTGATGAAAAACGTTGTGATTAAATCAAAGTAGCGATTTCGGTAAACAGTAAAAGGGTCATGATTAATTGGATGGGGTTTAACGCAACTTTTAATGGTATGTCAGTTATATCGGGGCTGCTGGAGCTCCTCACCATGAATTCCTGGTAGTTAACACACCAGTACTACCACTACATTCTTATCGAGCATCCAGCTGCTCATCCCACTTAGTTAGGTGTTCGATTTATTTACACATCTTGATGATATTTGTTGGCATTATTGAGCGCGGTTACTGATAAGCCAAGAAAACCGCTTTCAGGACTTTCAGTCCTTTGATTTTCAATTGTAGCAATTTAAATAAGAAAATGTTGAAGAATTTGAGACAAGTTCTAAATATTAAACACTGCTATTCAACTTTCTTTTTTACAAAGTAAAGCTTCGTGGGTGGGGTAATGTCATATAACTTAACCAAATTATTTTATTTTTGAAATAAAATATCCAAGAATATCTTTATATTTGATAAGTTTTCACAACATATCAAAATTTAATTGAAAATTTAAAAGTAGACTTTCTTTAAGTTATTAAACATCAAAATATAAGCTTGTTGGTCTATTTTCAGGTACATTTGTCCTAACTATACTTTTATTTGAGTCACAAAAGAAGTTTAAAAAAATGTCTACATCATCAAGATAAAGTTCTATATAGGTTATATAGGTTATCTAGAGCTGCTGATGTACAAAAAGCTTAATATGGTGATAGAATACTGTTTTATAAAGTGAGGTCAACTTTTTTAATAAAGTGAAAAATCAGTAAATTTTAGAAGGAGTTTTTCGCGTTTTTCATCTCTATAATTTTTATAATACTTAGAACAATATAGGTAAAGTATACATTTTTGTAAATATAACATAGGTTTTGCATTATTTAACCAATATCCCAAAATCACTGATTGTTGCTACCATAACGAAAGTTTCGGGAGAGCATATTTTCATACCCTCGGTTATTAGTGTCGGCAGAACTTCCAGAGTGAGTGAGTGGTGAAAATACATGACCAAGGTGGCCAACCAGGCTGTCTCTCTGTAGTCCATTATCATTTCCTCCTGTCATTCACCAAACATGAAACCATAAGCATCAATACAAAAATGGCTGAATCTAAGTTGCAAGAACTTGTGGCCAGACCCTTTTGCCAAAAGAAAAAAATATAAAGTGTATATTATATTTATGTTCATGTGTTCAAGTTATTGCAATAAAATATTTTCAAACAAATACTAAAACCCTGTAATGATCACCATCACCAGGAATTACCTCACGATAATAAATAAAAACCCTATTCATTGTATATGGGTATTATTTCATTCAACATATCCTTTCCGACATTTGTCTCTCACCAATGGGATTAAAATCGTAAACCTAATTGGGATAGCAGCTGAAGGCTAGGAAAGGAAGTAGTCGTAGTACTGATATATAGAAATACCAGGAAACCATTGTACGGTGCCCCAGCCGCCATGATATGACTGAAATACCGATAAAAGTGGCATTAAACCCCATTCAATCAATAAATCAATCAATCTATTGACCCTTTAACAAAAATCTTCAAAGAACAACTTTACCCTTTTCTGTGTGATCCCTGATTTTACATATGAATAAAGAAGAAAATCTTTTAAAATCTTCTTCTCCCAAACCATAGGGCCTAGAGCTTTAATATTTAGTGTATATCAATACCTATTGTTTGACATATACATGAACATGCTTTATATTACATATGAAAACAATAGAAAGTTAACATTTTAAACAAGCAATTTCTTCATTATCCACCATGTTTCCAATACAAAACTTTCTTCTTGAAAGGCATCAATAATCCATTCCTACATAATGACACTTTTAAACACCCCTTAATATGAAAGCTTTAGAAAACATTGTGGGGAATGAAGAAATTGCAATTTCTTCACTATCCACAATGCTTTCTACCTTAACCCTTTCCTGGTTAATCCCTGGATTTTACGTCCCTGAATTTTTATACTTGAGAAAATATTGTGGGAAAAGAAGAAATTGGTAACAAGCAATTTCTTCTTTCCCACAACGTTTTCTAACCAGAAAGTTGGTTTCTTTTAAAATTGCACCCAACTTTAATTGTCGTCTGCAACTCCTTTCAAATTGGATCAGTCTAAAATCTTGAAAAACAGGAAAGGGTTAAAAGACAATGATTTTGAAGATTTCACCAACTAAGAATTGCCGTCTGCAACTTCTTTGAATTTGGACTGGTCTGAGATTTTATTGTGAGGGAATGGGATAAGGGTTATTATGTGGTAATAGGTAACATTCCCAGAAATGAATGACAAGACAAGTCTGCTAGTTGAAAGAGATTGGGTCATTTACATCACTCTGATTCATTTGTTCTATGACAGAAAACATCAATGATATAAATCTTACAATTATTGTAACAAAATCGTGATAATTTCCGGGGAGAAAATCAGATTTTTTGTTATTTTCAAAACACACTTTTTCAACATTCAATAGAGCTATCCAAATCAGATTTTTTGTTATTTTCAAAACACTCTTTTTCAACATTCAAAGTTCAGAAATACCCCCCTCTGCTCCTTTTACAGAAAAGACAGACTGCCAGTGAATGATGCCATAACAGATTTAAGCCATATGATACATTGAATTTTTTTTGAAACAACAGACATGAAATTTGATCAAATCTAAGCCAGTGAGTGGAAAAGAAATCTCATCCAAGTTGCATAACTTTGTGAAAACTGAACAATAACCAAAATAGAATATGTACTATGTACTTAAGTCTTGCTTGCTTTAAACTAAATGTAAACATGTGGAATAGTTGATGATACAAACATTCTACAAAAGGGTTATATAACTTAATGAAAATGCCAAGAATTTAATGATGAAAAATTTGGAAAAAATCTCAACACTTTCCTCTTTTATCCCTGGTTATTTTGTCCCTGTTCTTTTATACTTGAGAAAACATTGTGGAAAAAGAATAAACTGCTTGTAATTTCTTCTTTTTACACAATATTTCTACCCTACTGAATGATTATTTTAAAGTAAGTTCAACTTGAAATTGGTGTCTGCAAAACCTTTGAATTTAGACCAGTCTGAAATTTAAAAAAACTGAAAAGGGTTAAAAGGGACAGACATCTAGATAAGAGGCAGTGATAATCTTTATCTATATAATTTGCCTTCCATGCTATACCTTTTTGGTATTCATTAGAATTTTGTTGACAAGACTGAATCACTCAGTACATCGTATCTGGATAATTCTATCATTCTTGATTTGTTCAGGTAAGACAAAGGTCAAAATAATTTTGTCTGTCCCATACAATTTAAATAGAATTTAATCCATTCCCACACAATGGCTCTTATAAACGCCCCTCAATATGATAGCTTTTGAAAACATTGTAGATAATGAAGAAATTGCTTGTTGCAAGCAATTTCTTCCTTATGCTTAATGTTTCCTACCCTAAAATACAAACATTTTGAAGATTTCATCAACCTAAAATTCTCGTCTGTAACTTCTTTGAATTTGGACTGGGCTAAAATTTTATCGTGAGGGAATTGATATGCAAATGACTGTTTTAACCTATTCCCATACAGTGATGTTTTTTGACGCCCCTCAAGAAAAACAATCAGGAAAACATTGTGTAAAATGAAGAAATTGCATATAACAAGCAATTTCTTAATTTTTAGCTCCACTGGCTGAAAGCCAGAGAGCTACTGTCATGGCGTTGTGTCCGTTGTGCGTGCATGTGTCCATCCGTCCGGTCGTCTGTTAGTCCGAAAACTTTAACTTTGAAAATCTTCTCCTCAGAAAGTACCAAATTTCACAGAAATGATCCTTGGTAGACCTTTATCAGATTCCTTCAGAGAATTTTGATTAGATGAAAAACATGGCTTTAATGGGCGGGGCTATTTCCATATATGGTAAAGTCTTTGAAATTCTTCTTTTCAGAAACCAGTGGATGGATTTCAACCAAATTTGACCAGATCAATCTTTGGTAGACCTTTTATCAGATTATGAAAAAGAATTTTGATCGGATGAAAAATATGGCTTTAATGGGTGGGGCTTATTTCCATATATGGTATATAGTGAAAACATTGTAAATTTCTCAGAAAGTGGTCGATGGATTTCATCCAAGGGAATGATAACCTAATGACTGTTTGTCAGATTCCTTCATATAATTTTGATTGGTTGAAAAACATGGCTATTATGGTGGTTGGTTATGTCCATATATGGTATATGGTGAAAATTCTACATTATGAATTTTACATAACTTGACTTGAATATTTGAAAACAAGTAAAAGTTTGAAATGGTTCTCTATAACTATTTCAAAGAATACAATGTTTTAGATTTATTTTCATTATATTCAGTTTATTTTAAACTAATGAAAAAATTTGCTTAATCAATACATTCATGCCTGTGAAGCGATACAGGCGCTCAAACGCTTCTAGTTTACAATGTTTTTCTACTCAGAAAGTTGCAAAATTCTAAAAATTCATCAACTTTTCTGTTTTGTCTGCAACTCCTTTCAATATGGACCAGTCGAAAATTTTGCCGTCTGCTAGTGGATTAAACCATTACCACACTGTAAATAAGACATTATTATTATTTCTAGCCCTGATGCCCTGAAGTAATATTACTATGAAAAGCTTTATTACAAAAGGAGAAACTGCTTGTAGCAACCAAAATTCTCCTTTTATCACAATGTTTTCTAAGCTAGATGGCATTTATTTTTCAATTTTAGCGCTATTAGAAATGTTGCCTGCAAGTTCATTCAAGTGTAGAGGTTAAGATAAAAGGGGGTAACAGCATTTTAGAATTCTTATTTCTGGACGAAACCCTGTCTTGTGCTTACTCATTTGAATCGTCTCGTCAAAACTATTCAAATGAGTACATAATTAAAGAATAGGGTTTATGGTAGCATTGGTGAATTATCCCATTCCAACTCAACAAAATTTTAGACCGGTCCAAATTGAAAGGAGCTGCAGACGATATTTTCAAGTTGGTGGAATTTAAATTTTCTTTGACTTTTTGGATAGAAAACATGGTGGATAATGAAGAAATTGCTTGATCCAAGCAATTTCTTCATTTTCCACAATGTTTTCCAAAGCTTTTTTGTTGAGGGGCGTAAAAAGGAGGGATTGAGTGGGAATGGGTTAAATAGATCTAAAATACAAATTATGGACCTTGCTAAAATAATGTTGCTTTTTTTTTTTTTGAGTGGGCGTGGTCATGCTGCAATTTGTCCACTATGAATGAGCATGTGATATTCTTAACCCTTGTCATGCTGAATAAAATCCTTTTCAGAATTGCATTAAAAACGAAACAGCTGAAAGCACTGGCAGTACTTGTTGTTCAGTTGTCAATACTTCTTTTGAAAATTATTTTCATGAACAACTCCGGTTTCAGGAGGTGTAGACTAAGATCAGACTGCACTTGTGTGGTCTATACCTCCTGCTAAAACTGGAATATCCCAGTTTCAGCATGACAGGGGTTAACCCTTATCTATGAAGTAGAGGGGGTATATATTGACCTTCAATAATTGTTAACCTTTTCCCATACAATCCCCTATTTTTATGTCCCTGTGATATTACATGTTAGTACACTGTGGAAAAAGAAGAAATTGCTTGTGACAAACTATTTCTTCTTGTCCCACAATATCTTCTATCATATATAGGATGGTTACTTTTTTAATTTTACTTTCTTTTATCTTGTTGTCTGCTACCCCATTGAATTTGGACAATTCCTAATTTTTGTAAACAGTAAAGTGCTAAATATCATATTTTTCTATCAGCTTGAGAGAATTTGCTACGGGTCAAATTTGGGGATTTTGATGGTTTACCCTTGTCATGCTGTATAAACTACCACACTGAATTGCTGGGCTGAAAGAACTGATAGAACTTGTTGTTTAAAAATCTATGTTTCATAATCAACTCTGGCAGGAAAAGTACAAGCAGGAGGTGTAGTCAAGATTAGACTGCACATCTTTTAATTTAGACCTGTCTATAATTTTGTTGTTTGGGAACAAGTTAAAATATTTAGACCTGTCTATAATTTTGTTGTTTGGGAACAAGTTAAAATATTTAGAGATGCATTTAATGTACTTTTGAAAATTATTTAGAAATATTGTTAATTTCTTATCTTGTTTTGGCCCTTTCAAAATTAGTTTTGACCTCTCTATAGAATTTGTCCATCAAGGAGTCAATGACTTCTCAATTGCAAAGACTAACACAAGCACTGAAAGGAATGTCCAGGCTGCTCATAGTCAGGCACTTCATACAAAGGTGTGTGGAATTCCAATCCCTGAATTGTCCAATACAGGGGACAACACTTACTATGCTTCAATGCTTTGGCCCACATGAGCTTTTCAAGGTCACTTGTCCAGAGCAAGTAAATACCGGGGCATATCTTGGAATGGTACAATGTCATATATGATCTCAAAGATAAGTTATCTTATGTTTATATTGAAGGGTAGAAAATTTTGTTAATGAAGAAAATGCCGGGTTCCATCATTTTCTTCATTAACAAGATCTAAAACTGTTTGTAAATGTTATGCACCAGCTCACTACGATATGCAGTTGGACATTCCAAACTCTCCAGTCAAATAATAAATCTAGATCTAGATTTTAACCTCACATTATGAATAACTTAATCATTAATGTACCAAACTGTTAGTCTAAGTTGGGGAACATTATTAATATATCAAGGTTATAATTAATAGGGTAAGTAATATATTTGATAAAAGTTGTTGAACAGAAATTAAGCAATACTGCTATATTTAGGGCCTTTGTTAACCATGTAGCCAGTGATAAAAATTTTCACTAGTCCAATGGTTAAAACTAGTAAAATTTGTGTTGGGCTTGTAAAAAATCTTTAATAACTAGCACTATATCCTTGTAAAATTCTGGCCTTCTGAAAGCCAGCAAGCTACTGTCATAGTGTTGTTCCTGCCATGCGTCTATCTGTGTGTGCATTCCTCTGTCCATAAAAATTTTACTTTAAAAATCTTCTCGTCAGAATGTACTCAACAGAATTCAACCAAATTTCACAGGACTGATCCTTCGGTGACCCTTTATCGGATTTTTAAAGAATTTTGATTGGATGAAAAACATGGCTTTAATGGGCAGTGCTAATTTCCTTATATGATAAAACCTTTAAAAATCTTCTCAGAAACCAGTTGATAGATTTTAACCAAATTTTTGAGGATTGTTTCTTGGCTCATCCTTTCTCAGATTCCTTCAAATAATTTTGATCGGATGATAAACATTGCTTTAATTGGTGGTGCTAAGCTCAATATATTATGATGAAATTTTAAAAAATCTTCTTCTCCAAAACCAGTTGATGGATTTCAACCAAATTTTACAGGAATGTTCCTTGAGTACCCTTTATCAGATTCTTTCAAAGAATTTTGATTGGATGTAAAGATGGCTTTAATGGGCAAGGCTAATTTCCATATCTGATGAAATGTTAAAAAATCTTTTCGGAAACAAGTGGATTGATTTCAAGAATTTTTTACTGGAATGATGGTTGGGTGACCCTCAATCAGATTTTTTCAAAGAATTTCAATTTGATGATAAACATGGCTTAAATGGGCTGGGCAAATTTCCATATATGGTGAAACCTTTAAAAATCTTTTCTCAGAAAAAAACTGATGGATTTCAACCAAATTTCACAGAAATCATACTTGAGAGACCCTTTTTCATATTCCTTTAAAGAATTTTGGGATGATAAACATGTTTTTTATGGGCGTAGCTAATTTCCATATACATGTATGGTGAAAGCTTTGAGAAACTTTTTCTCAGAAACCAGTGAATGGATATCAACAAAATTCCATGAGAATGATCCTCAGATGACCCTTTATGGATTTCAACCAAGTTTCATTGGAAGGATCCTCTATGGACTCTTTTTTAGATTCCATCAATTACATTGATTGGGTAAAAACATGGATCTTATGGTCGTGGCTGATGTCCATTTATGGTAAACAGTAAATTTTTTCAAAAATTTGTTTATACCTTTTTCACCTTACCAAGTAAACGAATTGACCTTTGTAAAAAAGTGAAACGTTTGAAACATTAAAAGATTTCATTGACAAGATTTATTTGCAACACATGATGAATATCATTCAGTTTATTTTGAATTCCTGAAAACACCATTTACTTAATCAGTACAATCAGGCCTATGGAGCAATACAGGCCCTTAAGTGCCTCTAATTATTAATTTGTTTTTGTGCTTCAACAAACCATTTTAACCTAAGAGATTTTAACATAATTTGGTAAGGGCTTGTGAATCTTCTTTTGGGCTAATGTAAATTATTTTGTTACTAGCTGTACTGGCTTGTAAGTTTTTATCTGAATTTCTGTAACCGTGTAGCTGTCAACATTTAACCTGTGTGATATGCAATCTTGTTGACTGTTAAAAATTTATTCTTGAAATTTTGAAAGTATTTTGACAAGAGTGACTTCTACTTTCATATTTGGCATGCATCATCTCATAGAAGACCTCTATATAATTTGCTCATATGATACCATGAGTCATATTTGGGGTCCCGTTTGGATGCATCATATTGCAGCTACTCATTGACCTCTGACCACACACTGATCAATGACTATTTGATTGACAGTTGCGATCCATCAATTCTAGTTTTAGATGAGAGCTTGATAAAGGCTCCTACTACGAGGGTCAATGTCATGGCAGCGGGTCAAAAATCAAATTTGACATATACTTCATATATTGGCCTTCTGATGGGGTTCTATTGATACTTTACACTGTTCTACATCTTGATGTATATAAGCTACCTTTGAATCAGACCTCAAGCTTAACCCTTATCATGCTGAATATAATCCTTCCCAGAATTGCATTAAAATCTAAGAGCTGAAAGCACCAGAGACACTTACTGTTGACCAATAATTCTTTTAATGACAAATATTTAAAAAAAGTGCTTGAAGGGACAAACAGGTGATGCAGACAAAGATCAGACTGCATGTAAAGGAATATGCTAGGTTCAGCATGACAAGGGTTAAGGTCAAGTTCATTATGATATATGGTCAAAGATTGAATTATTACCTAGTCCTTACCAATATCTTTTGATCAAATTCTACTATTTTACCCTATAGTACATTTTGCTTAACCCTTTACTGTTTTATGAAATTTTAGACTGGTCCAATTTGAATGAGGTTGCAGACGACAATAAAAAATGCATGCAATTTGAAATCTGACCATCCTATGTGGTAGAAAATATTGTGGGAAAAGGAGAAATGCAAGCAATTTCTCCTTTTTCCACAATGTTTTCTCAAGTATAAAATCACAGTGATGTAAAATCCCGGGTTTGTCCAGGAAAGGGTTAAGCATGTTGGCTGCAGTTCATGCAAGCTTCCATGCCAAAAGGCAAAGTTATGGAAGGTCAGAGATAATATTCTCTTTATTAGACTCTATGGTTCAATTATTGTTTCACTAGCCTACATCTGCAGAGAAGCCTTTGGAAAGGCATACTTTACTCTTGTTTATTTGATCAAATTCATAAAATGTTTTATAGATCTGGATGAAATTTCAGCTGATGAAACTTTAACCCTTTCCCGTTTTTAGCTCCCCTGAGCACGAAGTGCTCTGGAGGAGCTATTGTGATCGATTATCGTCTGTCAGCCGTCCGTCCATCCATCTGTCCGTCCATCCGTTCACAATTACAAAAAAATCTTCTCCTCCTAAACTAACCATGGAATTTCAACAAAACTTCACAGAAATGATCCTTAGGTCATGCTCTTTCAAAATACTTCAAAGAATTGAAATCCATGAAGAACTCTGATTTCCATGGCAACGGAGTGAAAAAAACTTAATAAATCTTCTCCTCCCAAACGGTAAGGCCTAGAGCTTTGATATTTGGTACACATCTTCATCTATTGACCCTCTACCAAAATACTTCAAAGAATTACCGTGTTCTGAAAATTAGCCCTTTTCAGGGCCATCCCTGATTTTACATAGAAATAAAGAAGGAAATCTTTAAAAATCTTCTTCTCCCAAACAATAAGACCTAGAGCTTTGATATTTGGTATACATCATCATCTATTGACCCTCTACCAAAATACTTCATTGAATTACTGTATTCTGAAAATTAGCCCTTTTCTTAATGATCCCTGATTTTACATAGCAATAAAGGAGGAAATCTTTAAAAATCTTCTTCTCCCAAACAATAAGTCCTAGAGCTTTGATATATGGTACACATCTTCATCTATTGACCCTCTACCAAAATACTTCAAAGAATTACCATATTCTGAATCTTAGCCCTTTTCTTTGTGATCCCTGATTTTACATAGAAATAAAGAAGGAAATATTTAAAAATCTTCTTCTCCAAAACCATAAGGCCTTGAGCTTTGATATTTAGTACACATCTTCATCTATTGACCCTCTACCAAAATACTTAAAAGATTTACTATATTCTGAATTTTAGCCCTTTTCTTTGTGATCCCTGATTTTACATAGAAATAAAGAAGGAAATATTTAAAAAATCTTCTTCTCCAAAACCATAAGGCCTAGAGCTATGATATATGGTATAAATTATCACCTATTGACCCTCTACCAAAATACTTCAAAGAATTACTTTATTCTGAATCTTAGCCCTTTTCTTTGTGATCCCTGATTTTACATAGAAATAAAGAAGGAAATATTTAAAAATCTTCTTCTCCAAAACCATAAGGCCTAGAGCTTTGATATTTAGTACAAATCATCATGTATTGACCCTCTACCAAAATACTTCAAAGAATTACCGTACTCTGAAAATTAGCCCTTTTCTGGGCGATCCCTGATTTTACATGGAAATAAAGAAGGAAATCTTTAAAAATCTTCTTCTCCCAAACCATAAGGCCTAGAGCTTTGATATTTGGTATACATCTTCATCTATTGACCCTCTACCAAAATACTTCAATGATTTACTGTATTCTGAAAATTAGCCCTTTTCTTAATGATCCCTGATTTTACATAGCAATAAAGGATGAAATCTTTAAAAATCTTCTTCTCCCAAATAATAAGTCCTAGAGCTTTGATATATGGTACACATCTTCATCTATTGACCCTCTACCAAAATACTTCAAAGAATTACCATATTCTGAATCTTAGCCCTTTTCTTTGTGATCCCTGATTTTACAAAGAAATAAAGAAGGAAATATTTAAAAATCTTCTTCTCCAAAACCATAAGGCCTTGAGCTTTGATATTTAGTACACATCTTCATCTATTGACCCTCTACCAAAATACTTAAAAGAATTACAATATTCTGAATCTTAGCCCTTTTCTTTGTGATCCCTGATTTAACATAGAAATAAAGAAGGAAATATTTAAAAATCTTCTTCTCCAAAACCATAAGGCCTAGAGCTATGATATATGGTATAAATTATCACCTTTTGACCCTCTACCAAAATACTTCAATGAATTACTGTCTTCTGAAAATTAGCCCTTTTCTTAATGATCCCTGATTTTACATAGAAATAAAGAAGGAAATATTTAAAATCTTCTCTCCCAAACCATAAGGCCTTGAGCTTTGATATATGGTACATATCTTCATCTATTGACCCTCTACCAAAATACTTCAAAGAATTACCTTATTCTGAATCTTAGCCCTTTTCTTTGTGATCCCTGATTTTACATAGAAATAAAGAAGGTAATCTTTGAAAAACTTCTTCTCCCAAATCATAAGTCCTAGAGCTTTGATATTTAGTACAAATCATCAAGTATTGACCCTCTACCAAAATACTTCAAAGAATTACCGTGCTCTGAAAATTAGCCCTTTTCTGGGCGATCCCTAATTTTACATAGAAATAAAGAAGGAAATTTTTAAAAATCTTCTCCCAAACAATAAGGCCTAGAGCTTTGATATATGGTACACATCTTCGTCTATTGATCCTCTACCAAAATACTTCAAAGAATTATCATATTCTGAATCTTAGCCCTTTTCTTTGTGATCCCTGATTTTAAATAGAAATAAAGAAGGAAATCTTTGAAAATCTTCTTCTCCCAAACCATAAAGCCTAGAGTGTTAATATTTGGTACATATCATCAGCCATTAACCCTCTACCAAATTGATTAAAAAATTAGCCCTTTTCTGTGCAATCCCTAATTTTACTCAGGAATAAATAATGATATCTTTTAAAACCTTCTTCTCCTTAAGCATTAGGCTTACAGCTTACAGTATGGTTCATGGCTTTATGATATAAACAAAATGGCAAAGCCCTCTGTCTAATTATTTTGAAGAAGATGTTTACAGATTTCTCTTTTAATCCTAGGTATATTGATGATCCCACCATATAGCACTAATTTCCTGAAAATGGTAATGCTTTGAAGTATAGACATCAATTCATACCAAGTATAAAAGCTGTAAGCCTAAAGCTTTAGGAGAAGAAGGGTTTCAAAGATATCATTATTTATTCCTGAGTAAAATTAGGGATTGCACAGAAAAGGGCTAATTTTTTAATCAATTTGGTAGAGGGTCAGGGGAGCGATTTAGGACCATCATGGTCCTCTTGTTTGAAATTTTAGACCTGTCCAAATTCAAAGGTTTTGCAGTCAATATTTTAAATTGGATTTAATTTGAATAATAACAATTCAATAGGTTTGAAAACATTGTGGAAAAAGAAGAAATTGCTTGTTACAAGCAATTTCTTCTTTTACTACAATGTTTTCTCTAGTATAAAATCACAGGAACGTAAAATCCCATATTTGAACGGGAAAGGGTTAATAATCTTGGTCTATTGTGGTAAAGACATAGTGAATAATGAAGAAATTGCTTTTTGCAAGCAATTTTCTTATTTTCCACAATGTTTTCAAAAATATTTCTTTTGGAGCATAAAAAGCTAGATTATTTTCAATGGGTTTCTTGTGACATTTCACTTCAAAAATAACCATCTGGAAATTGCAATATGTATCAGAAATTGCAGCCAGGGTTGAAAGCTATCACTTGTTTTAGATTTTCTAAATCTAAAAAAGTCTTTCTACCTTACGTTGTTTAATTAAGAAATATTTTCTCTGAATGACTTATGAGTTACAAGATGCTCCATTTTTACATGGCAGGCTACAAATTCATTTTACCTTTTCAGCTTTCCCTCCAGCCTGTGCTTTTCTCTGTGATCTAGACCAAGTTCATGCAGTAACCCTTCAGTCGTAGCCTAGCAACTCTTTACAAGTGACCACCATGCACGGTTGGCAGAAGATTTTCCATTCCATAGCTGGTTGGAACCCGACCACTGAATTTATACCTCCAGCAGCAGCGGCTTTCGTTTTCTACTTTACCGTGTATTTAGTCGGACAGATTTTACGGCAGTTTATAAATCACCTAGTGCCAACTGTGCTCAAGGAATATTTACATGACTTTGTAAAAACTGTTGTGTTCTGTGCTTATCCTTTTGGACATGGCATAGTTCGGAAGTTTTTCGGTGAGCCTGGTTATTTTATTGCAATGGTACCACTTGTGTTTGTGACCACTTATACTTATCCAGAAGGAAATGGAAATCCGATTGGAGTTTGGCTCAAATTTTACCAAAAACAAATTAATTTGCTCAAGACTTTTATTTTTACATTCATTGAAATCCTAGCAGGCCTTGTTGCATACAGACTTGGTATGCTGATATTTGCCTTGGAACTACATCCTATGTATGTGTCAAGACTTTCTAATTATTACAAAAGTTATTGTGAGTCTGATATGAGAGTACCTATCTATGCTGGGTTTATGATAGAATTTTTTGCTATGATCTACGTCACATGGTTTTCTCGTCAACGCTGGACGAAGAACAAATATGTGAACACCATCTTAGATGCAACAAATGGAGGAATCTTAGTATCATGTGGTAAGTGAGCAAAAATATATCACTTCCATAACTCCTGACAGAATTTGAACCTATTCTCAAAGAACGAAATATTAGACATGTCCAAATTCAAAAAAGTTGCAGACGACAATGCAAAGATGGCTTAAATTAAGAAATAGAGGCCAAATGAGATAGAAAACATTGTGAGCAAAGAAGAAATTGCTTGTTGTAAGTAATTTCTTCTCTTCTTGCAATATTCCATAACTATATTTCTTCGACAAGCAAACGTGCAAGATTAAGTGGGAAAACTGTATGTGGGTTAAAGGGGACAGTGAACAGAAAATAAGACAAAAAAAAATGACAAAGAAGAGAATTCAGTATGTGAGAAAGAAACAAGGAAAATGTTCTGAAATAATGAAATAAACTCATTTAACCCTTTCTTACATTATAATATTTTAGACTGATCCAAATTCAAATAAATCAATCATGGGATGTCATGAGTTCAATCCCCGGCGGCGGCACATATTCTTTCTATGTCTCTCACCAATGGGTGGATAATCGTAAACCTAAGTGGGATAGCAGCTGGAGGCTAGGAAAAGCTGTAGTGGTAGTACTGGTGTGAGAAATACCAGGAATCCATTGTTAGGTGCTCCAGCCGCATTGATATGACTGAAATACTGTTAGAAGCGGCTTTAAACCCCATTCACCCACTCCCAAATTCAAATAAGTTGCAAATGACAATTATAATTTGATGATATCTTGAAAGTCTTTGTCTGTTTGGAGAGAAACATTGTGGAAAATGAAGAAATTACTTGATACAAGCAATTTCTTCATTTTCTTTAAAGTTTTCTCAGTTTTGTCCTCAAGGGGCATAAAGATGTTGGAATATGTAGGAATGGGTTAAGGGATTTTTATGTTTTTGTTTTCATGGAGGTATGAAAATAAAATCCAATCAAACTATGAAGTCATGATCATGCCAGTTCAATGGTTAGAAATTATTTGTTTGTTTGTTTGTTTGAATGGGGTTTTACGCCGCTTTCAACAATCTTTCAGTTATATTGCGGCGGCTGGAGCAACTAACAATGGAACCCTGGTGTTTCTCACACCAGTACTACCATCACATCCTTTCCTAGCCTCCATCTGCTATCCCACATAGGTCTACGATTATCGACCAATCGGTGAGAGACAAATAGTCGGAAAGGATGAGTGCCACCGTTGGGAATCGAACCTGGGACCTCTAAATTGACAGTCTGACGCCCTACCAACTGCGCTATGACGGGTTAGAAGTTAAGGCATCTTATACTTGCATTTTCGGCTCAAAGTCACATACGTGATGCTTCACCCAAATTTTGCACTCTATTTATCTAGTTAATATTTATACTGTTTGTATAAGTTTTAACCCTTTGTCTTTTCTAAAATGAAATACCAATCTTTAACTATTGGATGTCATGGGTTCCATCTCCGACAGTTGCTCATATCCTTTCGGACATTTTGTCTCTCACCAATGGGTGGAAAATCGTAAACCTAAGTGGGATAGCAGCTGGAGGCTAAGAAAGGATGTTACGGTAAGACTGATGTGAGAAATACTGCGATATGACTGAAGTACTGTTATAAGAGGCTTTAAACCCATTCAATAAATCAAACTAAAATGAAAATGCTGATTAAAAAGTTTGTAGAATGACATACAGAGGTGCGTTCTTTTCGTCGAGATGAAAAATCCCGCTAAATAAGATTTTTAAGACGTCATAAAGAACGATTTTTGTTATTTTGAGTGACAATATTCGACGTCGTCAAGGCTACTCGCTTAAGCCAATGCCGAGTACGCTTAAATTCCTCATTAAGAAATCTTAAGATTTTTATTTAGCGGCTTAAAAATCTTAATCTAAAGAACGCTTCATCTTAAAAATCTAAATAAGAATCTTAAGAATCTCGACGAAAAGAACGCACCTCTGGTCTTGTATACATATAGTTAGATCAGACTATATGTTTTTAAACACTGAATCCAGTCTATGTTAACCCTTTCCCACACAACAAAATTTTAGACTGGTCCAAATTAAAAGAAGGTGCAGGCCACAATTTTAAGTTGATGAAATTTTAAATTATTTCATCTTTTTCATTAGAAAACATTGTGGTCAATGAAGAAATTGCTTGATACAAGCAATTTATTCATTATCCACAATGTTTTCCAAAGCCTTATTCTGGAGGGGTGTAAAAAAGCGGTATTGTGTGGGATTGGATTAATGCAGAAATATAGTGGTGATAATTCTCAAATCATTTTCAGGAGTCCATTTAACTGGGATGTATATGCATCCTGCCATGGCAACTGGCCACACCTTTGGGTGTGGCCAAACTTACAGATCCACCCACATCCTTATCTACTGGGTGGGTCCAATGATAGGCGCCTGGTGCTCGGTCAAGCTTCAAAAATACTTCAGTATCAACTGGTATGGGGACAAGAAGACAGGGAAACAGGCAGCGAACAAAAACAAAAAGGATGAAAGAAATGGGAAAACAGATGTAAAAGCTGAAAATGGGACCCATCAAGAAAATGGATTGAAAAAAAGGAAAAATGGTAAAAGAAAGTTTTATCAGTGATGATAAAAGTTCCAGTCAATTTATATTTTAGAAAGAAGGAGATGCATTCTTGCATTGTAAGGTTATCATTTTGATCATTTTTCCATGACTTCTATCTTTGTATTTCTGATCTATCTTGCAAAAAAGAACTTATAAAATAAAACTTGTTAGGATTATAACTTTCCATATATGGATGCATTTCAAAGAAAATTAGCACTGTTTGTATTGATCTTGAGTAGATATGATATTTTGGAATCAATTTTTTGACAGTTACAGTTACAAGTTCAAGGTCATAGGTCAAATGGTAGTAAATTGAACTTGCCAAGAGCATAACTTGCCTAAATTCATTGATGGATTCTAAAATAATTTGACTTTGTTTTTTTAAACAAGTTTTGGGATAGCTTCAAGGTCACAATGTCATGGTGAAATTGTAAATTGATACAAGTTGAGCATTTTGGGACCATTATCTTAATTTTTTTATATATGTAAGTTTTTAATCTTTAATACATTTGCCATTTAATCCATTACGAAGTTTAGGTCACCAACCAACATTTACACTCTTGTCATTTGCAACCTCTTTTAATTTGGACCGGTCTAAAATTTCAAAAAACGGGAAAGGGTTAATAACTATGTAGATGAACTATAGCCTATTTTTAAGCCTTTTTAGCTCACCTGATCCCCTTTTGTCCGGCGTCCGTCCGTCGTGCGTCGTCCGTCAACAATTTCTTAAAACGACATCTCCTCCAAAACCACTGGGCCAATTTGAACCAAATTTGGCAGAAATGTCCTTAGGTGGTCCCCTTCAAAAATAGCTAAAAGAATTGAAATCTGTTAAAAACTCTGGTTGCCATGGCAACAAAAGTGAAATTTTAAAATAATCTTTAAAAATCTTCTCCTCCTGACCCAGAAGGTGTAGAGCCTTGATATTTTGCATGAAGCATCAGTATATTGACCTCTTTCAAAATAGCTAAAATCATTATCCTCGGGTCCCCAGAGGGGGGGGAGGTTATATAGAAATAAAGAACGATTTTTTAAATGACATCTCCTCCCAATTCACAGGGCCAATTTGAACCAAATTTTGCAGAAATGTTCCTTAGGTGGTCCCCCTTAAAATTAGCTAAAAGAATTGAAATCCGTTAAAAACTCTGGTTGCCATGGCAACAAAAGTGAAATTTCAAAGTAATCTTTAAGAATCTTCTCCTCCTGACCCAGAAGGTGTAGAGCCTTGATGTAATTGTGGCCCACTTGTTTCATAATCCTAACCTTAACATGACATTAGACTGTTGAAAGAAAAAGAGCCTTTATCTCAGGTGAGCCCCCCAGGGCCAACGACCCTCTTGTTTATATCTTTTTATTGATGACTCTTTTAATAGATTTTATATTTCATGTCAACTCTTTCAATATCCTCTATTCATTCATTGTATTTGTCTAAATGATTTATTATTCAGGATGTATTTTACATTTACAAAAGTGTATACAAGAACATCATATATTAATTCATGTGATTCTTGAATTGTCATTTTTATTGTAAGTGTTTGACCTTTGCCCGTGTAAAGATATAAACTAGTTATTTTCGAAAACCAGTTCAAAATGCAAACTGAATGCCAAAAGGTCTATTTAACTCATTCCCACAAAATGTAGGTTTTAACCCTTTCCTGCACAATCCCATGTTTTTACGTCCCTGTTATTTTATACTGTGAAAATATTGTGGGAAAAGAAGAAATTGCTTGTTACAAGCAATTTCTTCTTCTCCCATAATATTTTCTAGACTGTAGGTTGGTCACTTTTCGAGTTTCACTTCATTTTTATTGTCAACTGCAACTTCTTTCAAATTTGACTAGTCTAAATATTGAAAAACAGGAAAGGGTTGAACGCCTCTCAAGAAAAATAATTGGGAAAATATTGTGTAAAATGAAGAAATTGCCTGAAACAAGTAATTTATTCAATTTCCACAATATTTTCTAACCCAGACATTTGAAAGAATCTAAAACTTCATGAACTTAAAAATGTCAAATGCAGCTCCTATCAGTTTGGACCAGTCTAAAATTTTGCTGTCTTGTAATGGGTTTAACCCATTCCCACAGAGTGAAATTTTAGACATGCCCAAATTGAAAGAAGTTGCAGACTACAATTTATAGTTAAAGAAATTTTGGATTTTTTCAACTTTCTGGGTAGAAAACATTGTGGAAAATAAAGAAATTGCTTGTAACAAGCAATTTCTTCATTTTCCACATTGTTTCCAAAGCTTTTTTTCCTTTGGGGCGTCTAAAGGCGTCACTGAGTGGGAATGGGTTAACATGGAAATACGTTGTAAAATGAAGAATTGGGGTGGCTGTTCACACCCACTATCTCTGACTGGAAGTTAGACTTGGATATTAACCCTTTCCTGTTTTACAGATGCAATTTCAATTCTGAATTTAATTGAAAAAGGACCATTCAGTAGAGTAGAAAATACAATGGAAAAGAAGAAATTGTTTGTTACAAGCATGTTAAATTAAGTCATTAGGGCATTTTAACAGTATTTATATTGTACCAAAGGCTTCTACAAATAAATAGCTTTTAATTTTAGTTTTAATTCAATTTATACTTATTTTTTCCCTTGGTTCATTTTTGTTTTTTTATTTGTGTGTATGGTTTGTCTTGATTTAAATATACTTGCATCAAAAGTCTCAAGCATTGCTATTATTAACTTATTACTATAAAACAAAATTTAACCCGTTCCTGTACCAACACAGGATTTTATGTTTCTGCAATTTGATACTTGAGAACATATTGTAGAAAAAGATCAAGCATTTTCTCCCTTTTAGGCAATATTTTTAGCTCCTCTGGCTTAAAGCCAGCTAGCTATTGTCATGGCTTTGTGTTTATCATGCCTCCTTCTGACAGTTAACTTTTACTTTAAAAATCTTCACTCAGAAAGTAGCGGACAGAATTCAACCAAATTTCAAAGGAATGATCATTGGGTTATCCTTTATCAGATTCTTTCAAAGAATTCTGATCGTATGAAAAACATGGCGGAGCTCATTTCCACATATGGTGAAACCTTTAAAATTCTTCTTTTCTGAAACTAATGGATGGATTTCAACCAAATTTCACTAAATTTATCTTCAGGTGACCCTTTATCAGATTCCATAAAGCTGGCTTCACAGCGTAGTCGGTAGCGCGTCAGACTCACAATCTTCAATCATGGGATGTCAAGAGTTTGCTCCCGGGCGGCACATATCCTTTCTGACATTTGTCTCTCACCAATGGATTGATATTTGTAAACCTAAGTGGGAAAGCAGCTTGATGGAAGAAAGGATGTAGTGGTAGTACAGGTGTGAGAAATACCAGAAATCAATTGTTAGGTGCTCTATCCCCTGCTATATGACTGAAATACTGATTAAAGTGGCATTAAACCCCATTCAATCAATTATCTGATTCCCTCAAAGAACTTTGATAGAACAGAAAATATGGGTTTAATGGGCGTGACTAATTTCCATATATGGTGAAAGGTTTGAAAATCTTCTTTTCAGAAACCATCGGATGGATTTCAACAAAAATTCATAGGAATGATCCTTTGGCGACCCCTTAATAGATTGCTAAAATAAGAACAGAACAGAACAGAACAGATTCTTTATTCAATAATTTGACTTGAACACATACGGTTCATCGTCAAAATAAGACATGTACATACATAATGAATGAAATAACATGTATGGGTATGGACCAAAACAAAAACAAACAAACAAAAAAAAAAAAAAAACAAAAAAAAAAAAAAAACAAACATAACAAAACAAAAAAATGATATATAAAAGATTGTCGATTGCGGAAATAATGAAGTAAAAGAGTCTTAATAGAGTATTTAGAATGGAAAGGTTAAACAAGGCTTAGGAAATCAAATGTTAATTACTAATTAGATTTAACTCGGTTTTTCTTTTGTGCATCGCTTTGATGTAGAAAATACCAATACTATTAAGAATTTTGACGTTATCTGAGTTCAACAAATCTATTAATTTAAACATACTCAGTTTGCTGTAATAATTTTTTTTAAAATAAACTTGTCTTAATTCTTTATAAAAAGGACAAACTAACAGGAAATGAAATTCGTCTTCTATTTGATTGAGGTTACACAAGTTACAAATTCTTTCATTCCTTGCGACATTTCTATGACGTCCTGTTTCTATAAGAAGATGGTGTGCTGATATACGTAATTTGACTACTGCATTTCTATAGTTTGTTATTTTCATTTTATTTAAGTACCCAGAACAACAAAAATTATCTTTTAAGTTTCTAAAAATCAATAAAGATGACCGATTACCTATATCCTGAAACCACTCGCAGATATAAATATCTAATAATCTACTACGAAATATTGGTAAAAATGTTTTTAGGCAAACAGATTCAGGGAATAACCATGCGTCATAAAATCCAGTTCTCTGTAGTAAGTCCCTTACTTTATAGCTCCAAAGATTTGTGTTGTTAATGTTACTAATCTCATTTAAAACTGTCCTTAGTATACAATTTGAGTATTTCTCCGAAAATAGTTTTATATAATACTTGATTACTCTGGTTTTGATATTTATATGGAGTGGATACCTTCCTAGTTCACCATAAATCGCCGAATTACAAGTTGATTGTTTGACATTTAATAATCTCTTTAAAAATTTTCTATGTATACGTTCTATAAGTTCACTGGTCATAAAACCCCAGACTTCGCTAGCATAATATAGAATAGATGCGACAAAAGAGTCAAATAGATCAAGCATTATTTTTAAAGGTATGTCCTTGTTCTTGGTAATGTACAGTAGTTCGCTCATTGAACGTGTTGCTTTTCCTGTTAAAGTTTTAAGAGCGTCAAAAAAGGTTCCTTTACTGCTAAAAACGAGACCAAGATAATTGAATTTAGGAACTATTTCTATATTATAACCAGAATATGTAAAATTATAATTGTTTGTTAAATTTCTACCCCGTTGGAAAATAACAATTTTGGTTTTATCGACATTAACTTTCAGTTTCCATTTGTCACAATATTTTCCAAACGCTGATATTAATTCCTGTAGTCCTTTAGCAGTGTCGGCTATTAAAACGGAATCATCGGCAAAAAGTAATAAATATATTGATAAATGACCAATATTAAAAGCGTCACTAGTATTTTGCTGCAAAAACAATTCGATGTCATTAACAAAGAGAGAAAATAAAAACGGCGAAAGCGATTCCCCTTGCAATAATCCGACGTCGTAATTATATAGCTCTGAAATAGAGTTCATATGTTTAACACATAATTTCACTTCGTTATATAATGAGCGAATCACACATAAAAGTTTACCAGTTATATTATTATTGATAAGTTTAAACCATAACCCATTGCGATAGATGGAATCAAAACATTTCTCCAAGTCTATAAAACAACAAAAAAGTTGCTTCTTTTCATAGATTTGTTTCTGTATGAAAGAATTTAATGTAAAAATTGCGTCTACAGTACTATAGTTAGTCTTGAAACCAAATTGGGCGTCTGATAAAACATCGTGTTTAATTGACCACGCCTTGAGACGTTCATTGACCAATGAAGTAAAAAGCTTGGAAAAACAACTTGTCAATGTTATACCTCGATAATTGGCTGGATCGGATTGATCACCCTTTTTATATATGGGTACAATTACCCCCTTTGACCAAACTTGGGGAAACGATTTTTTGTCAAGTATATAATTAAATAATTTCAATAGAGGCTTTTCAAGATGGTCAATGCATTCCTTAAAATATTCATATATTATATTATCAGTAGAACATGATTTATTGGAGCCCAGCTTTTTTACACATTGTCTCAATTCGGTTGTTGTAAAAGGTAAATCTAATTCTGCATAAATGCAATCATTTGTTCCTTTGTCATCAAAATTTTGTAAAAAACGTTCACATTCTATGTCTTCGGAAATGTCAATATTTGATGATAATTTTTTGAAGTGTTCATAAAATTCCGAAATATCGATATCTGAACCGTTGCAATTTTCTTTCTTCTGTTTAAAATTTCTCCAAAATTCTTTCGGTTTTTTATTCCTTAAATTCTTCAAATCATCAGCCATTTTTCGGTTATATTTTCGTTTAGCGATTTTACAATGATTTTTGTAGTCTTTTTTTTTCGTGAGAAAATTTTTTCTATTTGTTTCATTCTTTAATGAATTATATTTCTTAAGGGCTTCTTCGTAAATTAATCTTTTTTGTTTACACGATTCATCAAACCATTTTTTCATAGAGTATTCGAACTGATTACACGCAACTGAATTTCTTTGACCTTTATTACGTTTTTCAAAATATTTATTCCCAATGTTATTCAAATATTCTGTAAATAAATTTACCAAATTATCTGGGTCACTGTCTATTGAAATATTATCTTCTAATGTTGTATTAAAATTTTCAATTGAATTAGCGATATCAAAAATAAACTCTTCCCTTTTATCATCTCTCCATCGATATGAAACTTTTTCGGTGTTCCCTGTGTTTATATTGCTCAAGGGTTTATTAACTTCAAGACTAAAGGATAGCGGAGCATGATTAGAGTAGATATTTAAATCATGGATAGTAAAATCCAAAATACAATCAAAATTAACAAAACTAGTAAGCAGATAATCGACTGTGCTCTCACCATTATGGGTAAAGCAAGTAAATTTGCCAAGATTACAATCATTTCCGACTCTACCATTCACAATATTTAAATTAACTGCCTTACACAGTTCTAACAGACAGTCACCAAACCTGTTTGATCCCCCGTCGCTAAATGCTCGAGGGATAAAACATGTCAAAGGACAATCAGACTGATCATGATCGACAAGGGGTTGATCGTGATCTATAAAATCAGTTTTACCAGCAATCCGTGCATTTAGGTCACCTATAATAAACACTTTACCCCCTAAATTCTGAAAATATCTGGTATCGGATTCAATTTTATCGAAAATGTCAAAGTCAAAATTATCATAAATAAGAATTGATTGGCTGTAAACATTGCTTTAATTAATTGGCCTAATTTCAGATGAAAATTAAGGCGGGGGGGGGGGGGGCTTGTCTCAATACGGTATATAGTGAAATTTTGAAAATCTTATTTTTGCAAACTGCCAAATTTTTCAGGAATATTTGTAAATTTACTGGTGGAGCCTCAAGTCTACCACATAGGATGGTTTCATTTCAAATTGAATCCAATATTCATTGTCGTTTGCAATCTCTTTCAGTTTAGACCTGTCTAAAATTTACAGAATGGGTTAAGGCTAGCCTAAAATGGATTTGGTTTCAGGTAACACATCAGTGAGCATTGTTTTAGAAAGATGCAATATATTGTGGGGATGACATTACTATCATTTTTTCTTTTTGATCAGTGATTTCCATTACAATATATTTTTGTTGTCAAAATATTGCACATAAATTTTTCTAGGGCATGTAAAATTTTTGTTTAATTTAATATTAATTTAGTTTAAGCTTGGCTATTTTTAGGGGATAACTCTGGAGGTTGCTATAGCCTTAGCTTTATCATTGTGCAAAACTTTTTATGATGATAGGGAGATAACGGTAACTCTTATGCATTTGTACGATTTAACCCATTACAACTCAATCCCTCCTTTTTACGCCCCTCAAGACAAAAGCTTGTGAAAACATTGTGGAAAATGAAGAAATTGCTTGTATCAAGCAATTTCTTCATTATCCACAATATTTTCTACCCAAAATGAAAAAAAAGTTTAAAATTCTATCAACTTGAAATTGTCGTCTGCAGCTTCTTTCAGTTTGGACCAGTCTACAATTTTGCTGTGTGGTTAAACCATCATCTAGACTTGTATGTTTATTTCACTGTTCAGGACCCATTGGTTGAGCATAGTTAGTTTTGTTTTATTAACCCTTGTTATGCTGTGTAATTAAGCTTACTGAATTGCTTTAAAATCAAAGGGCTGAAAGCAATGATAGAATTTGTTGTTCAAAAGTCAATATTTCGTTTAGAAATCAATTTCATAAACGATTCGGACAGGAAAAGTACAAGTAGGAGGTGTAGACAAAGATCATACTATTCTTATGTGAAGGCTGATCTTGGTCTACACCTCCTACAAAAAACGGAATAGTAAGGGTTCAGCATTACGAGGGTTAAGATACTAGTATTTGGAAAATAATGAAGTTATTCCCCTCCACATTTTGAGGAGTACATAAGAGTCAGTCTGTTGGTAGGTCTTCAGTTTTTTCTTATTCGCTCATTTACTCCTAAACTACTTCTTAGGTTTGATTCAAATTTCACAAAGGCATTCAGCATCAAGCAAAGATATCCATATGCTATTTTCCATTTATTTTCTCAGAATAATAGTACTTTGTCTAAAAAGCTTGACTGCTTATTTTCTCTTCAACAATGGAATATCAACCCATTACCAGATGTCAAAATTTTAGACTGTTCCAAAATCAAAGAAGTATCAGATGATAATGCTTTGTTGGAGAGCAAATATGGGCATGGCTTACAATATATTAAATAAGACTAGTTCTCAAAATTTTTAAAGTTTTCTGTTTTAGGACAGAAAACAATGTAGACAATGAAGAAATTGCTTTTGAAAAGCAATTTCTTCATTTTACACAATATTTTCTGAGGCTATTTTCTTGTTGGGTGTCAAAAAGCAGTATTATGTGGGAATGGGTTTACGACATATCGACAGATGCAAGTACAATGTATCATTAAAACGGTTCTAGTCAATATTGTATTTAGATGAGTGTAATAATGTTGTACTTAATTAACATATATTTTTCCAGATGTTATATTGCTTTGTCCCTATATAGAATATCTTTTGTACTATATGTCTTTGTACTTATATGGAATATTGTCTATATATTGATGATTGACTATTAACTCTTTTTATAGTTCCATGGCCTCGTGCAAATTACTGTAAAAAGAGATACATTATATGTATACTTAAAATGATTTTGCACTGACCAATGAATATGTGATAACTTTTCCAGCAAAAAAAGGTGAAGAGAAAATAACCTCTGTCACCCTGAATAAAACCCTTTTCAGACAAACATTAAAATTAAAAGGATGGAAGCACTAGGAACACTCATTTTGGATCAGTGTTTTTAACCCTTGTCATGGTAAACCAAGAATATTCCTGTTTTGGCAGATGGTATAGACTAAGATCAGCCTGCACTTAAGTGTAGCCTGATCTTGGTCTACATCTCCTTTTTGTCTCCTTCAACCCAGAGTTGTTTATAAATTAATTTTCAAAATTGATTATCACCCTTAAATAATTTTCAAACCTAGTGCTCCCAGTGCATTTGAAAAGTACAAACAGGTAATGTAGAGTAAGATCAGACTGCACAAAAATGCAGGTCAATAATTGTTCATACCTCCTGCATAAACAGAAATATTCCATTTTTAACATGACAAGGCTAAAGATCATTGCTCTCTGGTAAACATTTGCTCGAGGTGATCTTCATTTTATATGCTTGTTGATATAATTAATTTCGATAAAGGCAGGGATCAGAAAGGAAATTGTTTGATTTTGAATTGTTTTCTGTGATGGGTGCTAATTATTAGTTACAGGATTTATCTAAAGATGATTTACTTATTAGAATTTAAAGTATGTTTTTCTGTGTAAAGTATACAGTAACAGAATTATTTAAACCCATTCCCCCAAAATCCACTTTTTATGCCCATTGAGAAAAAAGCTTTGAAAAACATTGTTGACAATGAAGAAATTGCTTGTCACAAGCAATTTCTACATTATCAATAATGTTTTCTACAGCAAAACAATGATTTTTAAAACTGCCTCAAGTAAAATTGTTTTATGCAACTGCATTTAATTTGTACCAGCCTTAAATTCTGTCATCTGGTAATGGGTTAACTAGTCTTTTTTAATATATTGTAAGCCATGCCCATATTTTCTCTCCAATAAAGCAGTTTGTCTGAAACATTAAACTAGGTAATACAACATTGGTTTGCAAAATATATAGTCAAGAGACAAAATGAAGAGTAAGTTTTTGAAGGAAGACAACAATATCTTAAGTATACTTTATGTAAGCTGTGGATACAACTTTAGGTCACCCACCAAGGTGAATATTTTAAATAAAGATTTTAAGTATGTCTCAAACTTAAAATTTTCGTCTGCAACTATTTGAATTTGGACGGGTCTAAAATGTTATTGTGTGCACTAACTGTGCTACCACTAGTGTGGTAATTGCCTACAATATGTTTTGCATAAAACTTCTTTTACTTTCCTATTTTAATGTTGTGTTTTAACTTAAAATTCCATTTAGATTTCTACTTATTTGGACCACAAAGGTTTGATCTCAAGATTTTCATTTTATGTAAGTGCTTCTTACAAACTGAAGTAGTTTAAAGCACTGTGCCATTGATTTTTATAAGGTGCCCGAAATTTCAGGCATTACTGAAAAATATTGTAAGCCTCTGTATGTTCATGGGGACTTTCATTATTTTTGCAATTATTCCTGATTTAATAGTCCCAATTTCTAGTTGTTAAGAAGTCTTTGAATTTATTACTTATGACTGTTGTGTTTAAATGTATTGCCATGGTTACGGGAATCAATTTGTGAAACATATTATAAATGTTTGATTTTATCCATTTATGTTTATATGTTTGTGTGTTCAAAGTCTGTTTTATGTTTAAAATATTTGTCAAATCTTTATTTTAAAGCAAATAAAGTTACAAAAAAAATTGAAAAGACTGCCTCATCATGGAGTTTTCCCTCCTTCCTATGATAAATCCAGATATAGTGCATGGTTTTAAATTTAAAATGTAAAATTTCTTTATCTGTCAACCAAACTATATGTTATATGTACTAAAGACTATTCTTATGCGTACCACAAAATAGGGTTTGAGAAATAACAAAGTTAGACTGTCATCATTCTGTCCATGTGATATTATCCATCCGGTTTACTCTTACCCTGTATAGAGCTAACTTGAGTACTTGCATGCTATGTCGAGTGACTGTGAGTCATGACAGAGACATTCACTTTCCCCCTGCTAAAGGATAATTTGCCCCTTATTACAAGTAGCCAACAATTGAAAGTTTGATACTGTCAAAAATTACAGACCAATCATTTCATTCATTTAAACTGTAAGTGAACTGCAACATTTATGCTAAGAATTTTTGTTGGTTTGGAAAGTTAAAAAAAAGATAAATAAAAAAAATCCAGTAACAATACTTCACATAAAAGTTGGGGTTAGCTTACGGTTTTAATGAATTACCGTATTTGATTGGTCTATCAGTTTATTCAGGAATTTAGTAATAGCAATTTTTGGTTTGAAGGTTGAAAACTCTGTTTCCCAATCCAACAAAAGTGAAATTTGTATAAAAATCTTCTCCCGAAGAAGGGTGTTGATATTTTGCATGAAAAATCAGTATATTGGCCTCTTTCAAAATTGCTAAAATCATTACCCTCCCGTCCCTATGGTCGGAGTCCAAGGGTAGTGGATTTTACATACAAAAATAAAGTTTTTTTTAAAACGATACGTCCTCCAAAGCCATCAGGCCAATTTGAACCAAATTTGTATGAAATGTTCCTTAGGTGGTCGAATTTGACCTATTTTAAAGTTGATAAAATCGTTACCCTTGTGGAGGGCGGGGGCTTTAAAGAAATAAACATGGGTTTTTAAAACAACCAAATTTGCATGAAGCATTAGTATATCGACCCATTTCAAAATTTCTTAAATCATTTCCCTCATATCCCTTGGGTCTTGGCCTGGGGAAGGGACCAAATAGAGCGGATTCTTCAAACAATATCTCCTTTCCAACTACTGGGCAATTTTCAACCATTTTTTCCGAATTGTTCCTGAGTTTGTCCTTCTGCAAAGACTTAGAAGCTAAAAGCATTGTAATCCTTTGAAAAACTCTTGTAGCCTGGCAACAAAAGCTGAATTTGAAAATAAAATCTTCTCCAGACGTAGTTGCCATGAGCCTTGATATTTTGCATGAAGCATTAGTTCATTAACTTCTGTCAAATGTCTATAATAAAAACTTTTGGATCCAGAGGGGAGGGAAAAGTTTTCTTTTCATAACAAGTCCTGGAACCTTAATATTTGACATTAAGAATCTGTTCATGGGATTCTACGAACATTACTAAAATCTTGACTTTTGGATCCCCAGCTACAGAGCCAATATATGTGTAAAGTATAATTAAGCCCACTTGCATCACAGTCCTTACCTTCACATTAAATTTAGCTGTTGAAAGAAAAAAAAAGGTCTTTATCTCAGGTGAGCGCACCATGGCAAACGGACCTCTTGTTGACAGTGTCAAACCGCCAAATGTAGCCTACTTGAATTCAGGGACGGATTATCGGTTACCTGTAAATACGACGTTTTGGTCGCCAAGCAGCCATTTCAAATTTTATAAAAGCCATTTCATATTTCATAACATGCTACAGACATTATTGTCAGTCAGAATTGTAAATCCACAACAGAATTGAATACAAATCAAAGGGATGACAGCACTGGAAGCACCAAATAATGGGTCAATATCTGTAATGAAAAAATATCATATAAACAATTCTGGCTTAAAAAAGACAAGCAGGTTGTTAGACTTAGATCAGACTGCATATATGTGCAGGCTGATCTTTGTCTATGCCCCCTGCCAAAGCAGTATTATTCCGGGACCAGTATGACAAGGGTTAAATTTTTAAGGAAAGATATCGTTTTATATTTAAGTCGAACTTCCTGTTGGAGTTAAGTTGAAGTGCCCAGCAATCCGTCAGTTGGTAAGTCTTATTTCCAACTTTGTCACGGCCCTACCTGATTTCACAGAAACGTATAAACATGTAGGCTGTTCGATACCCAATACTTTCTTGCTGTAACTTTTACTTCTTTACTATCCGAGTTGTGGGTATTTTCGTTTACTTATACTGCCGTCGTCCTAGCACATGTCCATTTGAAAACGCTGCATCGTGGGGGATAGTGCAAGCATACAGGACGAAACTGCTGAAAGCCCCGCCCGGCTTTTTGGCGTGCTCGATGGATAGCAACGTCACAAGGGACATTGGTTTAATGTCTCAGCCGAAAGACAATTAGTTTGTTACTTCGGTCGGTCCGGGGATCGAAAACGCATTCCCGAGGTTAAAAGCCGACTGTTGCACCAACTGTGCTATTTGGACTGACTACAGACTGTGTTAAACATCGACACCGCTTTTAACCCATTACCTCACAAGAAAATTCTAGATTGGTCTAAATTCAAAGAAGTTGAAGAGGAGGGGGTAGAAAACATTTTATGGCGGTTTATACAATTTCACGAACACCTGCACAGATGTTCAGCAAGGCAGCAATAGAATAACACCTAGGAGTATATTTACATCTCATATCTGGATGATGGTGAATACTCTCTTCTTCCTATTCGTTTATACAAATAGTTTTATTAAAGGTTTTAATAGATGCCAGATGAAATCTTACCCACTACTGGACGACACAATTATAGTATATAATTAAAGCAGCTGATAATATTAGGTTGATAACATTTTGAATTTTAGTATCTTTTGTTTGAAAGAAAAGAAATGTGAGAAATGAAGAACTATAAGAATTGTAATAGCAATTTATTCAACCATATTGCTCAAAAATTCTCTCGACGGTCACATAAAACTGGATTTTCTTAGAAAAGTGTTAACAGAAGAGTTGTGTTTGTTATTCTATCGGGCCAGTCCATTCAATATGTCACACAAGCGTTTGCAGTCGATATTGCTCGAGCGAATTCTTCTATTTAACGACCACTTCAATTAAACGACTATAATTGAAATCCCCGTTTTAAAAGCAAAATCTCAAAAGAAGTGAAGGCATGTTGCTAAAAAGTAAAATCTGAAATAAATTCTAATAGTATGTTGTTTGAACTCCTTAGAGTCGTCTAAATGAACCGTATCTAACGATTCCCAACAACATAGGATTAAGCGAGAATTCATTGATAATTTATGTGTGCAGTCGAAACATTCTATCGAAATTTTCGCAAAAAATGTATTTGGCGACAATTCTTATTGCAGTCAGGAGCTGATGACGACATAAAAATGAATATCCTTGCTCTGAAAAAGTAAATCCATTCCATTCATAAAATCATGCGCGGTAATAGCCGGATCACTAATGTGCGTAGGGATTAAGAAGTGACTGGTACTAATATTTTTACCATATTACTAGACTAGTGCCGCCGTCGACTTTATCCCAGACTGGTACCATTGGGCCTACGAGATTCTGACAGGTATTAACCCATTCCAACTCAAGCCCTCCTTTTTACGCCCCACAAGAACAAAGCTTTGGAAAACATTGTGGACAATGAAGAAATTGCTTGTCACAAGCAATTCCTTCATTATCCACAATGTTTTCTATCCTAAAAGACGAAAAAAATTCAAATTCCATCAACTTGATATTGTCGTCTGCAGTTTCTTTCAATTTGGACCAGTCTCAAATTTTCTTGTGTTGGAATGGGTTAAGAACCGGGTTACGTTTGACAATTGACACAGAGCTGCATAAAAGATGCTTCTTCGGTAAGACCGTAATCGAAATCACACAAAGCCCACTTTGAATAATTAAAATCAAAGTACTGAAAGTGCTGTAAGCTAGCAAAGTATTGTTTTTAAATAATCTTCTTTGACAAAGGTTAACATGATTATCAATCGAGGTTAAAATTATGAAGAAGTTAATCCATTCCACACAATCCAACATTTTTACGCCTCTTTAAGAATTTTAGTTCTTGAAAACAATGTTGAAAATGAAGCAATTTCTGCATATTCCACATTGTTTTCTACCAAAGAGACGAATATTTTAGAATTTTCAACAATTTGAAATTGTCGTGTGCAACTTCTTTGAAGACTATGAAGAGTCATTTTGAACTCGATGTGCTCAAGCAAGCTTAAATTACATGTACCTAGAAGATGAACTCGCAGGCAGAATTTGTAATATTTCTGAAATTTATAAGAAACTACTTTTTATGGCGTAGGCATATGGATTTAGTGGTAAAGCCTCCAGTGGCTGTTTGCATTCATTGAACTCTGAGAAGACCTCAAAATTTTGTCTGGTAACTTAAGCTATTAAAACTGACGGTTTGCTAGTAAAAAAATCAGTGGGTAAAACAATGCATTTAAATCACCGACCAGCATTGCAAGTATTTCCATTTCGTATTCGCGTTTCCAAAAGGTCGAGTCCGCAAAATGTATTGGTTCCCTTTCTTTAAGAATTCAATTCTCAATAAATTTATGAAGAGGGACAAAAGATTCCAGGGGAAAAAAAGAGAGATGGCTTCTAAACCAGGTCACACTCCGAAGCGAAAATTTTAGTCAGAAACCTCTATTCGTTTGAAAACCTTTCGAAAGATCGGAGGGCGGTGATTCTAAAACTTTATTTTGTGTAGTTTGCCCAATATTGTATATTGCGCAGTCAATAATATGCTTGGAAACACGGTGGGTCGTACTCGTCTCCGTTATTTTGTAAAGAGGGTTTAGAGAACTGTAAAATGTATTTTCCACAAATTTGTATCGTCAGTTTAGAAAAATACGGGTAATTCGAATGTTGCATTTGTGGTCAGAAGAATGTAAGAAGTATTTAGACTGACGAGGGGACGAGGGGTCGTCTAATTTTATCAACTATATCAAACATAGCAGTTAGTCAAAGGAACATCAGCTTGCCAAGTATGAGCTATCAAAAAAGTTTAATACTGCATTTCTCCCTTTAAATTGGACAGAAATTCCTCAAATTTCACTGAGACCTTCATTATGACTCTTAAACAAAATTTCAGCAAGAGATGCTTATGCAAAAATTTTGACCTGCTTGTTAACCCAAATAAAACCGAGGTAACAATATCAAAAGACTTGCTCCTGTAAGATTTTTAAGAAATAGTATTTTACATGTATCGACATTTCTTAAAACTTTAAGGGTATAAACCCTTTAACCCATTCCCACATAGGTACACTTTTAAAAGCCTCTCTCCATGAAAAACTTTGCAAACATTGTGGAAAATTGTTGCTATCAATTTCTTTATTATCCATTTTCTAACCCAAAAGACAAAGATTCTCAATGTTTCAAATTTGTCCTCTGCAAGCTATGAATTTGGACTTTTCTAAAATATAATCAGTGGGAATAGGCCAAGACAAAAAAGGGGCCCTTATTTAGGTAAAATCCAAAGAATTTATTTGAAAACAGACAAGTGGTAGCAAGTGACGGATTAAGAGGGGTTTCGGGTGTCATTGAACCTCCCTCAGTAGCCTAACCTTATTTTTTTCTGTTTCGTGAGATTTAATGAAAATTAGTTAATAATAGGAAAACGAAGCCCTTTTGGTAATTTCGAACCCCCTTACAAATACTCCTTGTTCACCAAAGGTGGTCCGAGTAGCAAAAATGCTACATAAATTAGCTTCAATGTCAACTTATTCTATAATGGGAGGAACTTTAGTATGGAAAAGGGAAGAGTCCAAGTCACCATGTGAAAAATTTATAACTGAAAAAGCTCGGTGTTCCACAAGAATGTAATGATAGTTAAACCTGTAAGGTCAATAAAATTTCAAGAATTTTGATAATATTTCTGTTGGTATTAGTATGCAATGTCCAGATAACAATTATGAGTCAGATTCAGCTCGATCTAAGGCCAACTCAATACTGATTACAGATTATATTTACAATTTTATATATTTCATATTCGATCATACAAGTAGATCCTCATCCTAGCTTAAATAGTTAGTTGACTTTAACCTTCGATATTGTGGATTTGATCCTTGTGATGACCAACAGGCACTTAGTTTCCAGAACTTCAGAACACAAAATTACTATTTCTACATATAAAAGCTTGTAAAGATTTCACAGCTGCAATGCTCAAAGCCAGTTGAATTTATTGTAAGTGTGATAGGTCTGTTACTGTAGATTCAAAAATGTTCTTTTTCAGAAGAAAAAAAATGTTCCCTTGTCAGAATATCCGGAGGAATTTCAAGCATCTTGCAGGAAAAGATAGAAGTCTTCAGATGTGTTTTAATAATAAAGAGAACTTTACAGTCTGATCAGAAAATGGATTCGATTATCATTCTAGTTTGTAATACTCAGTCCTGGTTACATTTGAGGTCGTTCAACTCTTTGCTTATTCGTATTTAAGCGACCACTTTTTGATCGTCCCTTGAGTGGTCGCTTAATACAAGATTTATTGTTCTCAGAGTTTTTGGTGTCTTTGAGTGTCAATAAATATAATATATACCTATAAAAGATACGGATTAAAATCTGGCTATATAATACAACACGACAGAAAAAAAAAATCAATATTCGGCGTGTACAAAAAAACCGTATTCGTCGAGTACCGTTAAACACGGACTCCTTTTTTGTGTATTGACGTTCGGGCTTTTTTGGAAAGTTGGTTATTTCTTAATCATTTAAGAGAATTTTCTGAATGTCATATCCGAAAAGGTGTATAATAAAAGGAATATTACAACAGTGTGTTTTTTTCTATTTTCTATTATCGTGTTCTCCGATCGTGTGTAGGTACTTTTATTGGATTCGACCTTCGGTCTCATCCAATAAAAAATACCTACACACGATTCTCGAACACGATAACAACAAATAGAAAAAGACACTGTTGTAATATTCCCTATTTTTTGTACATTTACAACTTTAGGCCTGATTAGCATCTGCAACGAAAGCCAACGATATTTACCATACAATAACTTTTGACACCGCTCCGTGATGTTGTAGACTTGGTTACTGGCTCTAGCAGACAGTGAGCTTTTTAGCTAGCAAAGCGTCAGCTTTGATAGCTTAAGTTAACTGACAAAATGTTGAGGTAGTCAAAGGAGTTCGACGAGTGCAAACTGCCATCGATGGGTTAACCAGTCAATCTATTGAATGCCTACGCCATAAAAAGTAGTTTTTTATGTATTTCAGGAATAGTGCCAACTCTACCTGTTTGTTCATCTTTTAGGTATTTTTAGCTCACTTGAGCATATTGTATTCAAAATTAGTCCGATCGGAGTCGTCACCATGGGCACTGCCTTGTATAGCCACATGAATTAACTTTAGTAAAATTGTAGAGAACACCTTCAAAGCGCGCTATTTAACCCATTCCAAATAAATCCCACTTTTTAAGCTTTCAAGAAAAAAAGCTTTGGAAAACACTGTGCACAATGAATAAGTTGCATGTAACAAGCAATGTCCACAGTGTTTTCTACCCAACAAGGCAATGATTTTCTAGATTCTGCCAACTCGAAATCGTCGTATGCAACTTCTTTTTTTATTTGAACTAGTCTAAGATCTTGTCATGTTGTAATGGGTTATCTCCTGAGTCACTTGACAAAGACGATAACTTAACAAAACCATACTTTTCTAGCTCACAGTATTTTCGGTACTTTGATTAGCGATGTCGTAGGCTGAGACGTTTTGTGTTCACATTATAATCGCGCGGTTATTTGAAAACTAAATACAAAAATCAACGAGGCACCGATGCGGCCATAGACACCAACTTCCGTACGATCTCCGTACAGCGCTGGATTATGTGTACAGACCATAGAAAGAAAGTAACGCAATACTTTTACCCATTCCCACACAATCCCGTTTTTATGATGCCTTTAAAGAAAAACAAGTTTGGAAATGTCGGAATATTGCTTGTTACAAGCAACTTTTTCATATCAGCCTTGTTTCAGTCTTCAACTGTAATATTTTTATATTCAAGGCTTTCCTACGGTGGCATAGAGGTGACCGGTGCTTTTTTAGCTCACATGGGCACAACGTGCTCAAGAGGAGCTTTTGGGATTTCTCATGGTGCGTCGTCCATCGCCATCATTGTCTTTAAGCATCTTCTCCTCCTAAAACACATTGGACCAGATATGGCAAGGAATGTTCTATAGGTTTCATGGAGTTTTGATTCGCCTAAAAATCATGGAATGGCAGGGGCGGGCTTATCAGACTTGGAGAAATCATGAAATAAGTCTTTAAAAATCTCCTCCTTCTAAATCATTAAGTTGGTTTTGATCAAGTTTTGCAGGAATGTTCCTTAGGTGACCCTCTTCAAAACATTTTCGTGAAATTTTGTTTTATGATAAAGCGGGGGGCCTGGCAGCTTATCAGACTTAAATCATTAAACGATTCTTCTTTAAAACCATAGATTCATGGTTTTTATAACACCAGTATTACAATACAACCTTTCTGAGCCTCATATTGTTCATCCAACTTTTACGGTTTTAGGCCTGTTAGGTTTGCGATTATCTACCCATAGTTGGGAGACAAATATGCGATAGGACATTCGCTACGGCTTGAGATCGAACTCGGGACCCTATAGTTGGCAGTCGACAGAGTTCAGAACTCTAGGGCGGGACCATTGTTGACTCAACCTGATTATGTTATATACCAAAACAGAATGCCCTTGACGGTGTAGTTTAAGCTTTACTAAATGTTCCCATTTCTTTGTGCCATAGTAACCAATTTTTTATGGAGTGGAAGTCACTCATTTAATCTTCCTGCCAAGTTTCACCTTGATAAGCTTACAGGTTTTAAACGAAAAGATTTTTTAAAGAAGATAAAGGGACGACGATATTGACCGATCACAAAAGTTCTCGTCAACTTTCTATAAAAATGGTTACGGGTGAATACATTTGTAAAATTGATCAGTGAGGGGCTAGTACGAATTCTGCGGCTTTTTTGTTGTTGTTGTTGTTGTTGTTGTTTTAATGCGAATCAATTCCAACTTAGATTTGTCAAATCCGCAAAATGAACACAAGACAATTACATTTCGGGTTTATCACGTGATCTCTTAGATATGAATACACCTCGGGTTACTTCTCATCTCAACTTGTCACGGACAATCAGTTAGTTGTAGCCGAAGACAATAATATGGCACATGTAAAGGATGATATAAAAATTCGTTTAGAGACTTCTAAACGCGCTTTAGTTTGCTTTAAATTATTGAAATCAGCGCAGTAATTTTTATTTTTTATTTATTTATTTATTCATTTATTTTATTTTATTTTATTTTTTTTTTGGTGATTCGCCGTCCCGTGTTTCGGGTAATCACGTGATCTCAAGTGACATATGGTAGTCATGTGACCATAGATAGGCAATGTTTACCAATATGTCTCAGGTCGCAAAGCATTTTTACAAAAATCACGCCACCCAATGCTTTAAAACATTCTAGTGCGAGTAATGGGGATCGTAGACATCAAGCAAACGCGATTATTGTTGGATTTACAGCTTTTACTCAATAAAAATCAAACAGATGCAAAACGAAAGTAGAATATTCTGAAAATTAGAATGTAAACATATCAACTTCCGGTTTCTACTTATTTACAAATAATCACGCTATATTATGTCGTAATTTACAAGTTTAAATCAATGATAACACATCAAACCTTTAACAAGTGTCATCTAGCGTTCAGCTTGGTCCCTTTTACTTAAGATTTTTTACGGTTCTAAAGCCGAATAACGAATAAGGAAATCGCGCGACTACAGGGCGCCGAAGATAATTTGATACTATCTTCATCATATTAAAGGAATTTTTAGGAAAAGGGCAAAACTACCATGTGCAAACAATGACGTTACGTCTTTTTTTCCATTTTGAATTTTACTCACAACGCTTTAAATATCATTTTTTCATAAGTGTAAACCGGTATTTCAAATCGATCGCCCTGAAACAAGTTTCCGCGCATTTCCGCAAATTTCCAAGTATACTCATAAACTTGAAGTGAAAATCTACGTGAGTTTAGTATGATCGCTACAGAATTGGCCGAGTTGAGGGTCAAAAAATCATCGAGGTCATTGACTTCTTACTGTTATTCTTGCTGTTTTTCTCTGTCTTCAAGATTCTAAAAGGAGTTAACGTATGACAGTTGATCAAGAGGAGTTTGTTATGGCTGAAAATTCTAATTTTGCTGTGGGTGACACGAGCTTATAACCCATTCCAACACGATTAAATTTTAGACCAGTCCAAATTCAAAGAAGTAGCGAACGACAATTGTAAGTTGATGAAATCTTTAAAATCCTGGTCTGTTTGGACAAAGTTTTCCAAAGCTTTCATAAATAGGGTCATTTTAAAAGCGTCACTGTCTGGGAGTGGGTTAAGACAATGCTAGTTTTTAGATTTCTGTATGTGGATTTATGTTTATGTGCGTAATTCACGCACATATGTACACAAATAAGAATGCTGGTTTTTAGTTTAAAGGAGGGAGGCTTACTCGGAAAGTAATACATGAATTTGAACCGAATTCCACAGTTATTACCCTTTCAACGCATTCCAACTTCTCAGTACTTTCAGTCCTTTGATTTTTGTTGTTGTTGTTGTTTTAATCGCTTCAAATCACGATTAGCTAATTGACAGTGTCCTTTGGTCGTCAATGGCATTACAAAATCATTCAGCCTCTAATTGTTTACAGAATTTACACAATGAATCGAACGTGTCATCACATGACCGATACACAAAACTGCGAGGTATTTCGTATTTTCCGGGAGATATGCTGATATCCTTCCATTGAATCTTTACGTTTTTTTAGTGAAATATTTTACATTCTAGAAATATTCAGATGCAATGTTATTCCGTAATTGTACTTCTATCAACGTTACAAATTGATATGAAACCAACGCATATATGAACTATGTTCCAAGATTTGTCTTATTGTATAATTTTCAAGCAGTGACTTATACTCTCGATTAGCTTTTTTGTTTATACCTTTTCCTGTTTTTCAAAATTTTAGACCTGTCCATATTCAAAGATATGCAGATCAAAATTCAAAGTGAATTTAATTTGAAAAATAACTAAATAACAGGGTAGAAAATATTGTGGAAAACAGGGAATTTCTTGTCACAAGCAATTTCTTCTTGTTCCACAATGTATTCTCAATATTTAAATTACAGGGACCACGAAACAGGGATTGATCAAGAAAGGTCCAAATCGTTCCAAGAAAATTGTGAGTAAAATGCGAAGAAGGCGCGTGAAGCAAACTTGATTATTCAAAGATTTATCCTTTTTCAAAAAAAGAAAAGAACAAAAGATAAGAAAATGTTTACAAATAATAATAGATACGTAAAGAATTGATTAATAATAAGAACAGAAGCATACGCCTCATACTACGAAATGACAGATCACTGACTCCGCCCACAGACCTCTGACCTTTAAAAAAGCAAATCGTTTGTCGGGACCTAAATGGCCTTACTACAACTTTAATAAGCCAATAAACGAAAATGTTTTACTTTAATATCGATTACAATGTTGGAGTTCAAATTTCACTTCCGGTCTAAATGATCGATCGGATTGATTGACATCGGTCATCCGTCAATTGAAGATGGACACGCTTAAAGTGTCGTAGGAATCAAATACTTGTACAGTAAAACGGAATAATCAGAAATGACAAGTTTTATACAGGAAATAAAGACAGGTTTGCCTATCACACCACATACATTATAAGGTTTCAAGAAATCGTTGTCAATGATAAAGATATAATTCCATCTCATTATCTTTTTTAGGCCAGGAAATCCCTCTGAGGGATTTCCTTGCCTCTAGCGACCAAAAGCGCTTCACGGATCTACTTTCAGGCAAAAAATGTCGGCTTAGGTGGCCACCTATTAAATCGCTGAATCCACTGATAAAATAAGATCTATTCAATAAGGTTCGAATAAGAAAATCGACGAAAGAAATACTACCACAAACAGTTTCAAGACCATATTTCACCTGTTCTAGCAAGGAGCTTCACGTTTAATGTGGATATTAATAAAATACTTGAAAATAACTATTTTTGGGGGACTGCTAAATGGATTATCTAAGCCCAAGCTTAGAAGCACAGAACAGTCTTCAGTCGCTATACACATTTTCTAGCGAAGAGCTTCACGTTTAATGTGGATGCTAATCAAAATCACTAATGTTCGGGACTGCTATTGAATTACTCAAGGTCATCAGTCGAGGTCATTTTTCAAGTTAAAATGTGTGCAAAAGTTTAGTTTTAACATTGGTTTTACTACTGATTTCATATTGTATCAAACAACTGTTTCTGAAAAAACGAAAGTGGCGGGGGCATTCGTGTTTAACACATACATCTTATTTTTACTCAATTGAGAATTTATTCATACTTCCAATTTGAATAAATTTTCCATTTTTAATTTACATTAAATGTTGCAAGCATTTATCTACCACCCTTTTTAAGTTTCACGCATTTACGATATCATTTCTGTGGAAATGCATCTTTGATCTGAAGTTAAAGTCTTGGGTCCTAGTAAACAGACAAAATTTAGAATATTGCTCAAGCCATTTATCGAACTGCAAACGATGAAGGTACATATTGTAAACCTTGCATTCTGCCTAGTTTTGCATATTCTTAGTAATTGTATCTTACAATTTCCATAATTTCCTTGCATTTTGTACTATCAATACTTTGATTTGTTTTTGTCTTGTTCTGTTTCCAAAATCTCAACGAAATCTTAACGAGAGAAGGTTTCTTGAGACTAAAATGAGAAATAGTGTGCAGATGACAGTTTACTAATCTGTTAAATAATAAAAAAAATAATGAGAAATAGTATGTCCATAAATGACCAATCGCTGGCCAAGCCCACTTACTCCAATGACCACGCCCATTGATTCCGACAGGAAGATCCGCTTCATTTTTTTACATGACGTTATTTTGCTAAATTTATGGCCAGCAGCTTGAGACAAAAAAAAATAGAAAAGTTGGTTGTCGACCTTAACGACGTAACTACAGCTTGAATAAGCTGTAGTTACTAACGATTAAGTCCTTAAACAAACAAAAAAAGGTCAACAAAAATGGCGTCCAATGTTGAATTTCAAAACTCATTTCTGGTCTTAAGAAAATGATCGATAAGTTATCATGTTGACATCTGAGATTGGTCAATTGGTTGGCAACCTAAACGTCGTAGCTATAGCTTGAATAAGCTGTAGTTACGACATTCATATCACAAAACCACAATAATGCTTTTCATAAATGTCGCCAAATGACGTAAGCAGACTTCACTTCCGGTCTAAATGGATAATTTGATTGGTCGATAGATTCTTAGATTGACAGACCCGATCGGTCAATTTAAATCCATAGAAAAAATAATAGTTGGGTTACTTCAACGTTAATTGCATATCCATGTCAAGTGTTCATTCATAAAAAAAGATGAAAGTTTGTTCAAATAATGAATAAGGCTAGCAGAATTAATTTCTATTGTGATCCGGATTAAACATACAATAAATGACATTCTGCTTTATTGAATCAGAGAATAAAAACAGAATACTTAACGCAAACGTGGATCTTTTGTTGACTTTATTCGTCAGCAGAATAAAAAAATGTAAAGTATATAACAAAATAGTCACCATTTCGAATTTTTGCGACTCAAAAATGTTATCTTTCGAAACTTCTAGGCTACAGCTTGCAATTATTGTTTAAGCTTTCCTGCATTTCTTAGAAAGAAGTTTTTATGGTGGCGGCGTACATTGACATAGTCCAGCCCTTTTGCATTCCATTCTCGGCTGTCAATCAATTAATCAGTCGACTAATGAAATTATTCGTTAAGACTGGAAATTAACTTTTAACTCGAACATTGGCCTCCATTACTGAGATGTTTTTTGTTGATTTGGGGACTAGAGCTTCGTAACTACAGCTTATTCAAGTTGTAGTTACTACGGTTAGGTCGCTAACCAACCGTTCTACTTTTTTGTAATATGTAACTGGCATAGATCTTGAAAAAGATGTTTCGTACTCGTTTTAGTATTCAACTATTTCTAATTTTATTTATTCTTTTCTTAGGGTATAATATATCAAACCAGATTTCACTTCTCTTGAAAGACACAATAAACTAAATTAAAAGTTTAAGAACCGCGTTGAAATCTTCCCGACCGCCGAGCCGCGCCTACTAGTCGAAAAAAAGGGAAACGTCATAATGATCTCTTAAAGCGATTTATTTCTATTTCAACTTAATGGTCGAACTTAATAAGGTGTCAATAAAACCAGTTTATGTGGTCAATCAAGGGAAACGTGGCCTCCTGTGTGTAAAACAATCTTTTTGAAAAAGTGAATAGATCAGGCAGAGGTAAACCAGAATAATTATATAGTAAGATAGAATGGTCATTCTAAACTCAGAAATTCGTCAAAGAGTTAAAGGCTTCGACCCTGGTTAGCCTACGCAGTCCGACTAGGTCCAATTAGGTCGATTCTTTTCGCCGCTGTCATAGCGCAGTCGGTAGCGCGCCAGACTCCTATTCTTCGATCATGGGGGTGTAATGGGTTCGATCCCCGACGGCGGCACATATCCTTTCCAACATTTGTCTCTCACCAATGGGTTGATAATCGTAAACCTAAGTGGGATAGCCGCTAAAAGACTATGACAGGATGTAGTGGTAGTACTGGTGTGAGAAATACCAGGAATCCATTGTTAGGTGCTCCAGCTGCCGCGATATGACTGAAATACTGTTTAAAGTGGCGTTAAACACCATTCAATCAATCAATTCTTGTCATTCATTTCACGCATGACGATGCGAAATAAAATTTCTAGTATTGAAACATGCAGGTAATATTACTCTAACCCGGATGATTTAATGCTAGGTTCGTCCATCAAGATTCAAGAGTTCTGATTGGCCAAAATATCCGTCTCTTACTTCCTTGAATTATGAGCACGTGCCAATGTTTTATGCTCGCGCACAAAGTAGATCTATGTAAATTTACCAAAAACTGGTAAAACAGTTTCCATGCTTTGCTTGATGGCATGAAATTATAAATATATAAAAAAAATTCTTTGTTTTTGCTTCTAGGTAATGAGCCCAGACAAATTATTAAGAATTTGATTTGCTCACATTTTGACAAGAGGAAATCACATCTATTATCATAAAATTTCTTCTAAATATGGGTTCGTGTAAACCGCATATAAGCCGATAGTAATCTCTGTCTGTAGGTTTATGAGTTTTTGGTTTGGGCACCCGCCATAGTACAACTGGTCTCTCGCGTCAGACTCTCAACCTTGAGGTTCAGGGTTCAATCCCCGGTATATATCCCTTCCACCATATATCTTCCTACAATGGGAGTATTATCGTAAACATAAGTGGGGTGAGTGACTGGAGACGTGAAAAGGATGTAGTGGTAGTACTGGTGTGAGAAATACTAGGTTGCTCCACGACATGACTAAAATACTGTTTAAAGTGACGTTAAACTCCTTTAGTCAAACAAACAAACAAACATACAGTTTGACCAAAGGAAAAAAATACGCTCATGTTGGGCGTTTTAAACAGCAAATAAAGAATAATATGGAAATAACACCCTAATCTATTATTTCATTGCCAGACAACAAAAAATTATACTGGAAAATTTCAAAGGAGTTTCAGACCTCGTTGCAAAGAAAAATTAGATTAAAATATAATACCCATAAAGTGAAGAAAACATTGTTAGAAAAGAAGAACTCGCTTGTGACAAAATATTTCTCAAAATATATTCTTTGAAAAAAATCCCAAATTGGCGTTAAAAGCGGGATCCGTAATAGGATCTTTGTTACAGTGATAGATATTCTTCATTATATGTGATTAAATATTTGATTAACTCTCGTGTTACAAATGTTGAACAGTTTCTATTCTATCTTTTATTACGCTCTCCAAAAGATGATTTTTCGGTAGGTTCCGGTGGATGCATTTCTACCTTTCCAACTGATAGATCGCTAACCCCGCCCACAGAACTTCGACTAGACGTTCGACGTAGATATCAAACGATATGAGCCTATGCGAGACATTTCCAACCATTTCGCATGTGCGTGACTCGCACACATTGAGCGCCCTGGACAGCCTTTCGGGACAATAAGAATATTCGCTGTTTGTTTAAAGAATTTTTGGGTCAGTATCAATCTACAGAGCGCAGAGTAAAGACTCTGATCAGACTGTGCGGATGCACAGGCTGATCTGAAACTTTACTTTGCGCACATGTGTAATGGTTGGAAATGTCACGCATGCGCTGATATTATCTTGCAATTATTTATAGTTAGTATTGTGGAAGTAAATGTTTGGTTGGTTGGTGACCTGAACGTCGTTACTACAGCTTGAAAAAGCTACAGTTACTACATTTAACTCGTCAAACCAAGAAAATTGCTTCAAATAAATGTCGACTAATGTCGGAGTCCAGTCTAAATATATCATTTGATTGGCCTGTCCATTCTTTTATTGAAAATGCGATCAGTCAGCTGTAATTCAAACGATACGCTATATCACGTTTCCCGAGAATTTTGTCCCAAATTTGGGCAGCGGTAAATACAGATCCATGGCAGGTTATCAGCAACATCATTTATTAAGGGCTATTATTTACTTGATAAGGTCCGGCTGAATGAAATGTCTGACTTGGGGCCATCAATGATATTGTTAGATTGACTGAAAAGCCACCCAGACAGATTACCATCACGTTTCCCGAGAGTCATTTCTCAATTTGGGGAAGCGGTAAATACAGATCCAGGACATGTTATTAGCAAAATTATTTAAGAGCTATAAACTACTAAGGACCGGCTGAATGGAATGTTTGACTTGGGACAACACATTTTATTGTTAGAATTACTGATAAGTCAGCCAAACAGAATCCCTTTTTTTTTCTCCTTCAAATGACAGCCCCTCCTGATCTTGTGTAAACATTTAGAGCCAAGCTGTGGTCATTTGTGAGATGCTTCATATTACTAGCATGGCAGCAGTTTGGTAAATCTTCTGACTGGCTTTTGGTGAATTTTCTGAAAATCTCGGAAGCCTGCTAGACAGGATAATCTCATCGACATTTAAGTGGCATAGGCTTTATTATATAGGGTACATTTTCGGCGGATACATTCCGATGCGTAACATTTAATACAGTTTTATTGCTCTGATAAGTTCATATTGATATATACTTCACATAATCACAAACTCCTTAAATATTCATTGGTGCAGAACTATATCCTTTAGGTGAAGAGAGAGAGAGAGAGAGAGAGAGAGAGAGAGAGAGAGAGAGAGAGAGAGAGAGAGAGAGAGGGAGAGAGAGAGAGAGAGAGAGAGAGAGAGAGATAGAGAGAGAGAGAGAGAGGGGGAGGGGGAAAGAGAGAGAGAGAATGAGAGAGAGAGAGAGAGAGAGGCGGGAGAGATAGAGAGAGGGGGAGGCAAGGAGAACAGACCTCTATATTCACAAACCGCTGTGTTTGTACAGTAGCTTCAACAAACTGTACTATATGTAGAATGCAGAAACCGAAAGCTGAAATATTGTATTATCTCTTTGAACAATTTTACGTAAGATAACTATCATTTGCATACGAAGTTGCTTCATACAGACATTCAAATATGAACAATAGCAGATAACCCATTACCCATTACCAGACGGCAAAATTTAAGACTAGTCCAATTTGAAAGGAGTTGCAGACGACAATTTAAAGCTTATGAAATTTCGGATTTTTTTTTTAACTTCTGGGGTAGAAAAACATTGTGGATGATAAAAAAATGCTTGTATAATGAAGAAATTGCTTGTTATTGCTTGAGTGGGAATGGGTTAACACATTCCCACACAACAAAATTTTAGACTGGTCTTAATTAAAGGAAACTGCAGACGACAATTTCAAGATGATGGAATTTTATTTATCTTGGATAGAAGCATTGTGGATAATGAAGAAATTGCTTTATACAAGCAATTTCTTCATTTTCCTTAATGTTTTCAAAAGCTTTTTCTTGAGAGGCGTAAAAAGTGGAATGGGTTAAGTATGCAAGTGACGTCGGACTCCGCTTTGAAAATTATTGATCCGATACACTCTCATCGCAGGCAGACGTTTGGCAATAAAATATAATTTTAATCACTGTTAAACTGGAATTGAATGCCTATGAAAGCCATGTTATACCCATTCCGACAAAATTTTAGACCGGTCCAAATTGAAGTAAGCTGCAGACGACAATTTCAAGTTGATTGAATTTTAAATTTCTTGGTCTTTTTGGATAGAAAATATTGTGGAAAATGAAGAAATTGCTTGTAACAAGCAATTTCCTCATTTTCCACAATGTTTTCCAAAGTCGTTTTCTTGAGGGGCGTAAAAAGGAGGGATTTTGTGGGAATGGGTTAACGAATTGAGAGAAGGTCGTGCAATTGACAAATCGCGACTGTCAATCAAATGATTGACCTAACAATTAAACCATTTATTAGATCGGACGTGAACTTTGATCTCTTATATTAGCCGACATGTAATATTATTATTGGTTAGGCGACTTAAAATGTCGTAACTTGTGCTCATTCAAGTTGTAGTTACGACGTTTAGATAAAATATGCACAGTAGTTCCGTTTAGGCTAGTATTTAAGACTAACTTCCTGTCGCATAAATTTTAGACTGGTCCAAGTTGAAAGAGATTACACACCACAAAATAAGTTGGCTTGAAATTGAGAAAGAAGGGCCATGTGAGATAGAAAATATTGTGAGGAAATATTTTCCCTGCAATTGTTACTTGAGAAAACATGATTTCAATCAATTTCTTCTTTTCGCATAATCTTTTCTTAAGTTATATAACATTGGTGCGTAAAAATGTGGGATTGTGTGGTAATGGGTTGAACTGAAGCCTATGTTGTTTTTTGTTTTGTTGTTGTTGTTTTTCATCTACTTATTTTGGACCCTTCTTAATGATTGTTACCTTGAATAGACGGAGACATTCACTTTTCTAGTTAATTACTATTAAAGTGTGTACCTTGCGGAAATCATGGAAAGCTTTAACCAATTACCACATAATCCCGCATTTTTACGCACTGAAGAATCTAGGCATAGGAAAACGTTATAAATAAAGGATAAATCACTCATCACAAGCAATTTCTACCATTCTCGTCATGTTTTATACCTCATATGGCGCTTATCTCATAAAAAAAGACCATCTTTGTACTGTCGTCTGAATCGTTTTTGAACTTGGACCAGTCTATAATTTTGTCGTCTGGTAATGGATTAAGAATGCAATTCGATTTTCCATTCTTATAACATTGGCTTACAACATAAAAGAGCGTGTTCAATATTGATAGCAGCGTATTCATTTACACAGAAACCTTTCATTTAAAACATAAAAGATATCAAAGAGTAAAACGCTTTCAATGTGACACGTGATACAGTGGAATTTTCTGGTTTCTAGGTTTTGATTCATTAATCTGTCAGACCAATAGTTTCTTTATAAATAATCTCTTCTTAAGGGTTCTTTACAATTTCATCGATACTTTGTTACTAGGAAAACAAGGTGTGCTTTAAAGAAAAATAATGTTCCCGAAACGGCAAATTTTTATAAGTTTGACATTGACAGACGACCTTGACCGATTAACCCTACCACTTTTTTACGCTCTTGAGAATGCTTTGGAAAACATCTTTGAAAGCAAGAAATTACTTGTTACAAGCTACTAGCTACTCTAATATACTAAGCTTTGTTAAATTTCATCTGCTTGGAATTGTCGTCTGCCCTCCCTTCATATTGGACTAGTCCAAAATTTTGTCGTGTGGTGATAGGCTAAGATGGCATTAATATTTGTGTCAGCAGATGCATGTGGATGAACGATATCATCAGTACCAAATATGGTCATTTTCATCTTTCCTGCACAATCCCTTGTTTGCGCGTCCTAATGATTTTATACTTGAAGAAATATTGTGGGAAAAGAAGATACTGCTTGTAATTTCTACCGTGTAGGTTGGTTGCTTTTCAAATTACACTCACTTTAATCGTTGTCTGCAAATTGGACAAAACTAAAACTTTGAAAAACAGTAAAGGGTTACCAGGGCAGAAGTGAACTTATACGTCAAAGGTTTTGGTAAATTTTGAATGGAATTTTAGGGTATAGGGTTAAGATTTTGACTTACACAAATGACCTTACTAGTAGCCTGTCATTAATGGGTGCCTATCAAATATATATCTTGTATCTTGATCTATGGTATAGATTTAAATGAATTTATGGTCAGCAACAATAAAACACACACACACTCACACACACACAAAACCAAAAACAGAAACAGTGTAATAAAATGTATTAGTTGACGACCGAAACAACAGCTTGAATCCGTCATTTAAATAACAAAATGATAAGGACGAAACTATAGTCTCAAGGTTTCCATGTGTGAAATTTGTTCTTTAAATATCGTAGTATTTCAAATAATCGGATTATTGAACATACTTTTTTTTATTCTTAAAAAAATCTGCGAAATAACTGCAAGGCTAAAATAAAAGATCAGTTTTATAAGGGTTAATCCGGTCAAAGCGATATTGATCTAGCTTATATATTAGATTAAGAAAATCTATCAAGATATTAAGACTTTTACCTTATTTGGTCGAATTAACCTGGGACATTAAGGACAGAGAGATTTTTGGAAAGTGTGAGTGTAAAAACAGCATTGTAATTGTGGATTGTAATTCTCTAGAAAACATTTACATCTTACATAGTGCTGGATGGTACAGGAATGGAATTTTGGTAATTTAACACTTTACTGTTTTACAAAATTTTCGACTTGTCTAAATTCAAATGGGTAGCAGACGACTTATAAATTACGTACAATTTAAAGAATATAAAAAAATATCCATCCTGTTTCAAGCTATTTCTTCTTTTTCCACAATATTTTCTCAAGTAAAAAATCACAGGGACGTGACAATAATGTTAAAAAGAACAGTTAACTCAGGTCATTTAGATTTTTCGCTGATTGCATTAACCCATTACCAGACGATAGAATATTAGACTGGTCCAAATTCAAAAAAAAAAAAAAAGTTACAGACGACAATTTTAAGAAGTTGGTATTTGAAAAAAAAAACTGTATCTTTTAGGGTAGAAAACATTGAGGAAATGAAGACGACACTTTTAAGTAGGTAGAATCTTAAAAAATCTATCTTTTGGGGTAGAAAACATTGTGGAAAATGAAGAAATGCTTTTAACAATCATTTTTATCAAATGCTTTCTACTTGAGTGACGTATAATGGAGGAATTGTGTGGCATGGTTGAGAAGCCTGGGATCAGTATCTAATTATAGAGCGAATTATGCAGATAGACATGTTGATCCGAATCTTTATTTGGCGCATTATTTAATTCATTCCCCACCAGTCCCTCCTTTTTACGCGTCTAAAGAAAAGGGCTTTGAAAAACAATGTGGAAAAAAGAAGAAATTGCTTGTATAAAGCAATTTCTTCATCATCCATAATGTTTTCTAGCCAAAAAGATGGAAAAAATAAAATCCATCAACTTGAAATTGTCGTCTGCAGCTTCTCTCAATTTGGATCAGTCTAAAACTCTGTTGTTTGGGAACAGGTTAATGATTAGAAATGTCACGCTCAGGATTTAGTGTTCAATTCTATTCTGAACGATGAAGTTTATACTCGTTTAAATCTAAAATGATATGCCAGGGCAAAAATCTAAACATTGTGAGAAAAGAAAAAAATACTGGTCGATTACTTTTTTTTTCTTTTTCGAAACTTCATCAAGGATAATAATATGAAATCTAGGAAGTTTTAGGGGAACATCAAATCGACATCGTGGTTGACCGTATATTCTTAATGGGTTATTATTTCGGTCAGGAAAAGGAGAAGTCATTCTAGTACCAAAACTGTATTAGGTAAATGTTACACATTTTTCTCCATTTATGTGAACAAATTTAAGTAAATCACAGTGAAGCACCACGTTGGCGTCTTGTAACATTGATGCTTCTTCCAAAAGATTGATATTTGCTTTCTTTAATCCAAAATTATGATAGAATTGAACGCAAACAGTTTCGAACGAAACTGTAAAAAAAACCATACAGTTGGGTCTACCGTCTACAGTGATTGTTCGAGCGACCGCGTCTATTAACCGAACACGTCTATTAACCGACCATAAACGAAATCCATTTTTAAAAGCAAACTATCTTAAGTAATGAAGGTATTTCAACAAAAAGTAAATCCTATGTTGTTGGAACTCATTAGAATCGTCTCAATTAGACATAGGATTAAGCGAGATTTACGTAATAGTTTATGTATTTAATCGAGCCAATCCTTCATATCTTTCCCCCAAAACGTGAATTAAGCGAAAAATCGTGTTTTATCTCATTAACCGATTTTCATTCACTTTCGCACTTTGACATGCTAAAGAAAATTGGCCTAAGAAAACATTGTGGGGAAATAGGAGAATCCGATTGTCTAAAGTAATTGAAGTTTTTCTCACCATGTTTGCTAGCCTACATATTTGTTTCAATACTAGGGTTTACCAAACACGGGAATGCTTGACCAGTCAAATTTCTTTTTGGTGCCTGAGATTGGCAAAAGAAAATGTTGCTACATGCATAGTTGCTATATGCGCTTATGTTTTATTTCTAATATGTAATCCCAAATCATGTTCCTCGATAATCCAACAATATTATTATAGCCTTATCTAAGGTGGAATAGAGGTGACATGTGTGGTATTTTTTTTAAACCTATATCTATCTCGTTGGGAAAAAAAGAAAAAAAAAGGGACAACTAGACAGTATTTCGCTTTTTTATTAGAAAAAGAAAAAGAACGTTAAAAACACGTTTTGTGTTTTAACTGTTATTTAAATCGATTTTTCTATATAGCGAAAAATGTTCGGGAGATTTTATTTCTTACGAGATAGGTCCAAATTAAAAACAAAACAAAACAACAACAACAACAAAATAAAACACACACAAAAAAAAAAACCGCACATATCACCTCTGTGTCACCGTACTTATCTATCAATTTCAACTACTAAAGAAGCAGCCTCTCGCTGACCTCCCTTAGATGCTATTTCAGCTTATTTCTATTCGTTTTTCTTTTTAATTCATTGTATTATTGTTGTTGTTTCCACTATTCGATCTGTAGAGAGATACTGACCAAAACTGTATATAGTTGACTGGCTAGTATTTTTAATGCCCTAGTGCAGGTTCCCACTTAGCTAGGTGTTATCGCTTAATCCTTTCCTTTACAATCACTGGTTCTTACGCCCTTGTGTCTTTATACTTGAGACAACATTGTGGGAAAAGAAGAAATTGCTTGTAACAAGCAATTTCTTCTTTTCCCACAATATTTTCTACCCTACTGAATGATTATTTTTCAATTTAAGTCCACAATAAATTTTCGTCGGCAAAACCTTTGAATTTGGACAGGTCTAAAAAATCTTAAAACAGGAAAGGGTTAACAAACATCGCGCATGTCAATCAAAATTTCGATAGCTCAATTAACCCATTACCAGACGACTAAATTTTAGACTGGTCCAAATTGAAAGGAGATACAGACGAAAATTCAAAGTTGATGGAAGTTAAGATTTTTCAACTCTCTGGGTAGATAACATTGTGTAAAATGAAGAAATTGGTTGTTACAAGAAATTTCTGCATTTTACACAATGTTTTCCCAATTGTTTTTCTTGAGGGGCGCCAGAAAGTGTCACTGTGTAGGAATGGGATAAATGATAAAATTAGACCGGAAGTGAACTTTGAACCCTGACATTGGTCGACATCTATGCAAAGCGTTTGATTGGTTTGACGTCTTAAACGTCATATATTCAGTTTATTCAAGCTTTTATGTCGCCAACCAACCATTTGTTTTTAATTGTTTTTTGTTACTAACCATAATTTTAACCATAATTTTTGCAAAATAACGGCGTTCAATATCTAAGTAGATTTTTTTTGTTTATATCGATATAAATAAGCTTCGAATCTGAAAAGCAATGGCCTCTGAGACCCTGTGTGACTAAACGCGGGTAATATACAACTGCAGGCCTATCCCTGTCATATCTGCCGTTTCAGATGGCGGAACAAACGTGTAAATTATCATATCGTAACAGGCGACTTGATCTTATCATTTGTTGTTTTATCGTTGTATATGTGTTTGTCATTGTATTATAGGATTTCTTGCGCGCAAAAGAACAATAGCTGTCAATTAGACGTAAAACTTCAATCAATAAATCAAGCAAGATGAAACAAACACAAAATCGAACAACAACAACAACAACGTCCCCCCAAAAACACACACACACACAAAATCACTGGAGAACATTCGCAGAAGACTGCAACATAAAACATTCATTTTGTCAATCTCTTTTAGAAGCCGAATGCCTAAATTACTAACGATAAACGGATTAGACCAAATTAGGGTTTGGCCTTTGATACGATATATACTTATTGTTATTTCCAACCTGAAAAAATTCACACCTGAATTAAATGAAGGGTAAAAAAGAATTAAAAGAATTAATACACTAAAACATTTTATAATTAATCCATATTTAAAATGAAAACAAACAAACAACAAGGCAAATAAAAGGTTATCTTTATTCGTATGTATACGTGGTAGTATCTTTTAAAGTCTCTTATACAAGAATCTTTATCTTTAAAAAAAGATACGCAACGTTTGAACTTTTTATAACGGAGAAAGGAAGATATAGAACGAATACGTGTACATTGTTATCACAGATCTAATGCTAATTAATATACATTTTATGAACAAACCTATCAGATTACCCAGATATACACCACCCCAAAACCCCCAAATCCCGATATTTTTGCCTTTCCATAAATTAATCAAAACATGAGTAATAAAACACGGACCACCTCAATTACCCCACCCCCATCCTTCCATCACATTTCTTCTTTTTCGTGCTTCTTAAAGCGGTTCTTGAACAGATCAAGGGAAATGTTTTGGTTCTCAATGTTAACATTTCTAACAATAATGCTTTCCGATAATTGAAGGACGGCGATTAAGCTGATTTTGTAACGGAAAATGACCTACACTGCATTAAGAAAGAAAAGAAACAAAAATATTTCGCGTTATTAGACGCTAAATTAGTCATTGAAGTACAACTTCCGGTATAATGGGTGGTTCATTTGTCCAAACCATATTGAATGACATCTGCAATCCGTCAAATGAAGTCGTTATAGCCCTTAAAAGGAATCAACTTCATACACACACCTTCTTTTTCAGAAAAGACGCAGTTCTACGAGTTTAGACGAAAAATATATTCACTAACAATGCCACCCGCAACAGGATTGCATTTTTACCGTAAAAGACAAACCATCGATCACCTGACCCTAGAAAGACCCCAATCGCTTCAAACCTTTCGTGAATGTGTCAGGAATGCTTTAGTTGTCATTGAATCACGGATTGATCTGCTCCAACAGTCGTATTACGGACCAGAGAGCGACGTAGAATTTGAAATTAAAAGATGGCTGAAACCCTTATCGATAGTTCTAAAATACTGCCGAATAAGTTTCTTCCTGTGTAAAACGCAACTTGCTGATATGGTAATTTCCTACAGACGAGCGGAAGGTGACCCGACTCTAGTGGTTGACTTCGATAAGGAAGTGGTAAAGTCCGTGTTGGACCATATTGATAGGGTACTCCAGTATCTTAAAACTGGGTTCGGGGATATCATCAAAGATATGAAACAGTTGGGCGATTATATGTGGAAATACTGCCTTAGTTTTTCTGCTGCCGAGGGTGATTTGTATCTTGATACTGCTGTGAATTACGAACGCCAACGTAAGGAGTTTTCTCAAGCGATAAACTTTAATATTGACGATATCAAGAACATGGCTGAACAGTTTGAAACAAAAGGTATGCGTGTGCAAGATCTTGGATTTGTAGCAAGAGATCTGGCTGAGCGCTGTAAAGCAACTCATGTACCTTTCTTAGTAATAATTCCACAAGCATTTGAAAATTTGAAACACGCCATCGCTGGAATACGAAAGTGGCTAGAAGCAGATGAAGCCTATGCGGAGTTCATTAAGTTTGACATTGACGACCTTGAAGCTAAGAAAGAGATACAAGAGAAGAAAGTAAGAGAGCTTCAAATAAAGAGCTCTAATAGTGAACATAAACTGAAAACTTCTAAGAGACTACATGGTGACTTACAAGCTGAAGTGAAAGGTTTCGCTGGTAGGGAATCTTTACTCAGTGTTGAAAAAGCGAATCTCGTAACACAAAACAAAGACGTACTTGTCGATTTAGACATCAAACAGTTCAGGAGAGATGAAATGAAACACAAACTAGATGAATTAAGTGATTTCGAAAAGGAAAGGTTTACTATACTGAGTAAAGAGATTGCGGACTTAAGTGAACGAAGACCTGTTATCGACAAAAAGCTAGAAGATATAAATAAGAAACTTGGTCTCATCGCAGACAGAAGGAATTCGATGAATAGAAAACAAGACGAAATGAGCGAGGCTAAGAGTGAGTGTTTTAGTCATTAAAGATAGCTCAACCTTTGTCATGCTGAATAAAATCTTGTATAGAGTTTTACTAAAAACAAAGGACTGAAATCAATTGAAGCACTAGTTGAAGGTCAAGATTTTTTTTGATAAGTAATTTTATGAAAATTTCTGTCTTGAAAAAGGACAAGCAGCTAGTGTAGACTAAGATCAGACTGCACATGTGCAGTCTGATCTTTGTCTATACTTCCTGCCCAAACAGGATTATTCCGGGTTCAGCATGTCAAGGGTTAAATGCATATTCATCGTAAGAACCGTTTGTATCCCCCATTTTTCAGTATGCTTATTTATTTCTTATTTTCTTTTTTTTTATGAAGTTCTATTGAACAATTTACAAAGTTTTAGACTGGTCCAATTTGAAAGGGAACGCATCAAACAACTCAGAGTGTGTACTCAACACATAAGTAGACAATAGGGTAGAGACATTGCGAGAAAATGAGAAATAGCTTGTAATTTTACAACAATCATTTTTCTTGAGTGGGTAAAAATGCGGGATTTCGTGGGAATGGGTTATATGCGTTTGAATATTTGTTACATAATGTAAGATGCAACTTGCAAGAAAAATTGGTGGATATAAAACCTTTTTCATGCATAATGAGAAAGTTCCCTTCAAAATAATGTTTTGTTCCCTAATTATGCCGTTGATTCAATCAAATTCGCTAAGTAGCTGAAGTAGAAAAAATAATTCCTCATTCAACTTTTGCTTTGTTTCATATTATCAGCCGAGGTCAAACAAACGAAAAAGGAATTCCGCAAATGCGAGGTTGAGTTGGAACGCCTAGAAGTCAACCTTAACCGTCTGAAAGAAATCTATCGATACAAAACAACGCCAGAAATACTAAAAAAGATTTTTCATGGGATGCCCCTCACTGCGAGACACGTGGTAAACAAAGGCAAAAAGCCAATTATGGGTATGTATAATTCTACTACGTCGTAATGACTTAATAATTTAATTGTTAGTTTCGTCTATAAAAAACAAGCGTTCTGATTGGTCGAAAAATTGAATTCATACCTCCATGAACAAAATTTTGAGCACGCAGCCATTTTGTATGCTTCCACACAAAATAGTCCCATGCAAAAAGGTATCAAAAGATGTAGGTTTTTTGCTTTTTTCGCTCGATACTATTAAATTATAAGAAATGAAGAGAATATTTTTTGTTTTCATGGAGGTATGAACCGAAAAACCTAATCAGACAATGTATGAATCCGCTTCGCGTATTCACACAGTGTGATTAGTTTTTTCGGTTCATACCTCCATGAAAACAAAAAATATTCTCTTCATCTCTTAAATGAAATTGACTCTGACGGCATTTCGTCGTTGGGCGTGCAAAATGTCGTAACTTTAGCTTGAATAAAGCTGTAGTTACGATGTTTTACACGCATAACGACGATTTATAAAAGCCAATGACGGGTATGCAGAATGAATGCATTCTTCATTTCATTGACGGATCGCGTTTGCCAATCAAAAAATCAATCAGCCAATTATATTATCCGTTTACATCGGAAGTGAAGTTTGGACTCCAACCTTGGTAGACATTAATGTGAATCATTTTTGTTGGTTTGGAGATTTAAACGTCGTAACAACAGCTTATACGGGCTGTTGTTGCGACATTTAGATCGCAAGTCAACAATTTTACTTTTTTGATATATGTCACTGGTCAAAGAACGCAGTTTAAAATCGAAGCGCAACTTCATATCGGAGGTCCGTGGGCGTGGCAAGCGCGCTTAAGCGATCCTTCAATCGAACTACGGTACGAGGTCGAGCGGCGAAAAGAGAAGACATCAGCGTCAGCCCGATTAGCTCAGTTGGTATAGCAATTGACTTCAATACTCGAGATCACGGGTTCTAGCCCTGGGCTGACTAAACTAACAAACTGTCTTTCGGTTGCGACGTTAAACCGAGGCCAGGTGTGACGGTGTTTTACAGCGAGCACGTTAAAGAACCAGGCGGGGCTCTCAGCAGTTGCGTCCTGTATCCTTGCACTTTCCCCCGTAACAACTAATTGACCTCTTGCGGCGTCGCTCATATGGGTTTATGTGCTACAGTGGCGACGATAAGTAAACGATAATAAGCACAGAAGACGTCAGGGATATGATAGATTTTTGCAAGACAAGTCTGCATATTGCAATGTGAAATGTCACTACATTCTGTCTTTAAATTTGATAAAACGCCGACCACGCCAGCTGACCTGCTACAAGACAGTTTGATAAAGACATATAGGGAATATTAAAACAGTGTGTTTTCCCATGTGTTGTTATCGTGTTCGAGAATCGTGTGTAGGTATTTTTATTGGATTGTTTATTGGATGAGACCGAAGGTCGAATCCAATAAAAGATACCTACACACGATTCGAGAACACAGTAACAACACATAGAAAATACACTGTTGTAATATTCCTTTTATCATATACCTTTCAGGACATGACATTAAGAAAATTCTCTTATATAATTGAGACATAACCAACTTTCCGAAAAAAAAAAACAAAAAAAACACAACAAACAAACAAAAAAAAAAACCGAACGTCAATACACGAAAAAGTAGTCCGTGTTTAACGATACTTGACGAATACGTTTTTTTTGTACACGCCGAATACGGATTTTTTTTTTCAGTCGAGTTGTATCAGATAGCCAGATCTTAATTCATATCTTTTATAGGTATATAATAAAAAGCGATATTCGTTTTCGAACTCCAGTTTGAATAAGATATAGTTACGGCATATAAGTCGCCATGGTTTCAATGTGTAAAGGAATGATCAGTTTCATAAACCGATTTTGAAAGAGGCCACCCTTCAATTGATCAAAAGCGACTGTCAACGGGATATTCGGTCGACCAATGAAATCATTCATTTAGACTAGAAGTGAGCTTTGAACTCCAACACTAGCTGCCATTTTCGTTAAGCGTTTTATTTGGATAGGCGACTTTTAGTTCATAATTAAACTTATTCAGCGTTTAGGTCACCAACCAGCTATTCTTCTTTTTCTTACATGCATATATAGGGATATATAGTTTGAAAAATAACACCGTTTAAAATGGAACTTTGTGTCGGAGTCATGAGCAGGGCCAATAGAGTCAGTGGGCGGGTCCAGCGATTGGTCAATCCGCAGGAAGTTCTCGGAAGAAATTTTGTACAGTTTAAAGCTGAACTCTGATTGGATAAATTCCCTTCTTTTACAGACAAGCTGGAGAGGGCTTGTAAACTAACTGCCTGTCACATCGAGAACGACTGGGGCAAGCTGTATAGGTGTTTACCCTTTTATCCGTATAGAGGTGAACAAACTATATCTAACGATGTGGACGAAATAGGGAAAGAATATATGCGACATATTCCGGAAGAGATGTGCAGGTACGAGTACAATATATAGGGAATATTACCACAGTGTCTTTTTCTATGCGTTTTTATCGTGTTCGAGAATCGTGTGTAGGTATTTTTTATTGGATGAGACCGAAGGTCTGTTGTAATATTCCTTTTATTATATACCTTTTAGGACATGACATTAAGAAAATTCTTTTAAATGATTAAGAAATAACCAACTTTCCGAAAAAACCCGAACGTCAATACAAAAAAAAGAAGTCCGTGTTTAACGGTACTCGACGAATACGGTTTTTTGGTACACGCCGAATATTGATTTTTTTCTGTCGAGTTGTATTAGATTTTTATAGGCTGTTTATTATATACCTATAAAAGATATGGAGTAAAACCTGGCTGTCAATACAACTCGACAGAAAAAAAATCAATATTCGGCGTGTAGCAAAAACCATATTCGTCGTGTACCGTTAAACACTGACTTCTTTTTTGTGTATTGACGTTCCGGGTTTTTCGGAAAGTTGGTTATTTCTTAGCCATTTAAGAGAATTTTCTTAATGTCATTTCCTAAAAGGTATTTCTAAAAGGAATATTACAACAGTGTGTTTTTCTATTTGTTGTTATCATGTTCTCGAATCGTGTGTAGGTATTTTTATTGGATTCGACCTTCGGTCTCATTCAATAAAAAATACCTACACACGATTCTCGAACACGATAACAACGCATAGAAAAAGACACTGTGGTAATATTCCCTATTTATTTCCTTCTGAACCGTGTTCAGTTAGCCATCGGCCGATTGGTTGTTAACCCTTGCCGTGCTGATCCCGGAATATTCCTGCTTTGAACATGGCTGTCGCAGGTGTATAGACTAAGACCAGCCTGCACAGACGTGCAGTCTGATCTTAGGCTTAACTACCTGCTTATTGTTGTTGTTGTGTGAGAAATCTTTAATATAAGATCGGTTTTATTACGTCCAAGTTTTCAAACAGTGAAAAGAGGAAAAATGTTCAACAGGACAAAGGTTAGGTAAGCCTTTGTCCCATTGATACAGAAATAGACTTCAAACCTTGAGGTCGCTGTTTGGAGCCCTGGACTGACCCAAATAACAAAATAATTCTCTCTCGAATGACAGACTAACACCCCCATTTTTTTGAAATATTAGACTGGTACAAATTGAAAGAGGATGCAGACGACATTGAAAATAAAAATTGGAATAAAATCATCTAATGTGGTGGAAAACATTGTGGGGGAAAAAGAAATTGCTTGTTACAAGCAATATCTTCTTTTTCCACAATGTTCTCTCAAGTATGAAATCACAGTGACGTAAAATCCCGAATTTTTATAAGACTTTGTTAAACTTAGGCCCAGGGGAGTTTCGTTCTCCATCCTATACTAACCCTGATACAACTTTTATAGACAACGAATTGATATCATTTGGTTTCGAGGTATAAATGGCAGATCGACAGTCTTTGATAATGATAATAATAAAGAAAAAGCTCGAGGCGCTTAAGCGCCTCATTCGCCCCACCTGCCTGATTTACTTATCATAAGATAATTTTCCGGGAACAATGTTTCAAAATTTTAATTATATATCATACTAATTATATGGCAAAAGCTCCGCACATTAAAGGCATGTTCTTTTAACTAAGAAAAATTCTGTGTAAGAATCTAACAAAGAGTCATCAAAGGATCATTGGTGCAATTTTGCTGAAATCCGTCGACTTCTTTCTTTTTTCAAAGTTTTCATTTTATAGCATATATGGACAATAGCCCCGTCCATAAAAGTGGATGTTTTTATCCGATCAATTTTTTAAAAGGATCTGATAAAAGGTCACCAAAGGAACATTCTTGTGAAGTTTGGTTGAAATCAATGTACTGATTTTTTTTTGAGAGAAAAAGGGTACTCTAAATTTTCATTATATACCATATACGGATAATAGCCCCGTCCATGAAAGTGATCTTCATCCTATTCAAGTTCCTTAAAGAAATCTGATAAGGGTCAACATTCTTGTGAAATTTGGTTGAAATCCATGTACTGAGAACAAAAAGATATTCTAAGTTTTCATTATATACCATTTATGGACACGAGCCCGTCCATAAAAGTGACTTTTCATCCAATAAAAGTTTTATGAAATCTGATAAATGGTAACCGAAGGAACATTTCTGTGAAATATCATTGAAATCCATCAACTGTTTTCTGAGAAAAAAAGTACTTCAGGTTTTCAGTATTTACCATATATGGACATTAGCCCCGTCCACAAAGCAATGTTTTATCCGATTAACTTTTCGAATCTGATAAAAGGTCACAAAAAGATAATTCCTGTGAAATTTGGTTCAAATCCATCCACCGGCTTTTGACAAAATGTCACCATAAAAGGAAATTGGCCCGGCCCATAAAATCCGTGAAGTTTGTTTGAATTCTATTCAGTACTTTTTGAAAATATAAATGTATTTTTAAAGTAAACGCTTACAGACGCACGGACGCAAGAAAATACCTTACTGGCTTTCAGCAAGTGGGGCTAAAATATTATTGGCCATTTAAATTATTAATTTTTACCGGAAATTAATTGGGAAATTTATGCCACCCTAAGCGTCGAATCAACTGTTCACCCAAACTGGAGTCATGACGTTGAGATCGACAGACAACGGTTTTCATTTTATTTTAACCCTTGTCATGCTGAACCTGTAATATTCCTTTTTGGCAGGAGATATAGACAAAGAACAGCCTGCACGTAAGTGCAGTTTGATCTTAGTATACACGTCCTGTTTGACTCATATAACCAAGTGTTGTTTATAAAATTGTTTCTCAATACAAATTTGGACCATTGAATATTTCTAGTGCTGCAAGCCACTAATTTTGATGCAAATATAGGTAAGGATTTTATTCAGCAGGACATGGTTTTAGACATTGATCATATATTTTGGAACATAATATCGTTTGATACTTCTGTCCGTCTGTCATGTAAGTCAGTTGGCCAATCGCTGGCCCCGTCCATTTACTCGAAATGCCACGCCCATCGACTCCAACAGGAAGCCCCGCTTCGATTTTAAACGACGTTGTTCAACAAGTAGCATGTTACAAAAAGGTAGAATAGTTGGTTGCTAACCTAAACGCTGAAAAAGCTGTAGTTACGACGTTTAAGTTGCCAAACCAACAAAAAAGGCTAACAAAAATGGCGACCAAAGTTGGATATCAAAACTCATTTCTTGTCTCAATGAATGATCTCATTGGTCGACTGGTTATTTGATTGACAGTCGCTATTGGTCAGTTGGCGAGCCAGCCGACAGTTGACATAATGACTTGTCTTGTGACATGTACTACCTTGTGGTAATTTTGTTATCTTTTTCAGACAAAGCCTTTGGAGATGGCGACGTATGCACACCAGAGCAAGCCTAGACGACTTGAAAAAGGCACTACTTTCCATAAAGCGAAAGGATATTGTAGAACTAATAGACGATGAAATAATACGCCGTGCAAATAAACCCTTTATACCGTCTCCAGCGTTTAGGACTATCAGATTTCCAAAGATAATGTCCCCGTCTTGATACAATGATATTTCCTCGTTTGGTGATCAAAATATCGTAACTATAGCTTTATTAAAGCTGCAGTTGCATTTTGACAGCCCACCGACGACTAGATCATTTCATTTCTAGTCCCAGACAATATATTGTTTCCATCAATAAAGAATATCAAGTACAACTCAGATGGAAAATGAATATAGTATACTAGTATCGTATGCAATAAGCCATTTTCTACTGAATAACTTACTTGTATTACAGTTTACAACAAATTTAGATTGTTGTTTTTACTTATCATCCATAAACTAGTGTTCCTCTTTCTTTAGAGAAAAAACCTTTGAGACTCTAGGCATAACATCGCCCCTCCAAGTGCAAGCCATTTGAAACTGGAAACCCGATACATGTACATTTAATAACGGTCATTTTTTCAAAAATATATAAAATGTTTGATTGATGATTAAACTTAACCAATCCACAAAATTTCATAGATTTATGACGAAAAGAGATCTGAACATAAACACGAGGGCCATTGGCCCTTAGCGCTCACCTGAGACATTTTGTAGAGTCACCAATTGGTAACCCAATGAATAATATGAAACCTTAAGTTTGGTGACTTGTAGTAAGAAGATTTTGAATAAGATTTTCTTCTTTGTTTCTAAATAAGTTAAGGTGTGCTCAGGAGTAAACCCTTAGCTCTTTTAACATTTCAATCTAAATCTCTATGTAAACTAAACACGTGGAGTATTAATATAACAAGAAGGGCACAATGTGAACAGGTTTCGTAAAAGTTCACTTGAAGATTCATCACATCAAATATCAATGTTCTAATGTTCAATATTTTCAATAGAATATTTCTTAAAAGAGTTCCTGCTACTTTTTTTTTTCAACATAAAAAAGGGTGTGCCGGGGGGGGGGGATTTTGAAGGTATACCAACATGAAATAGGGTGAAGGTATACCAACATGAAATAGGGTGCGCCCAGGTTGAGCCTAAATATGATCCAGATAGCATCACACAAGCAAACTTTTTATAGGTTCACTGCTGGATTCTACATAACAAATGTCAATGATCTAGGCTTTTTTTTTAGTTTTCGACAGGCTGATTTTTAGAGTTTTCTTCTTGGTATCAATGTTAAAATGCAGCTCGCCCGGCAGAGCCCAAATATATCCCAATGGTATCATATGAAAAAAAAATGATAGAGGTCCCATATTTGATGACTCTCAACTTCAACCATCGGGTGTCATGGGTTCAATCCCCAGCGGCGGCATATATCTTTTCGCCATTTGTCTCTCACCAATAGGTGGATAATCGTAAACCTAAGTGGAAAAGTAGCTGAAAGCTAGGGACTGATGTAATGGTGGAATTGGTGCGAGTTATAATAGGAATCTATTGTTAGGTGCTCAAGCCGCCGCAATATGATAGAAAATTTGTTAAAGGCGACGTTAAACCCAGTTCAAACAAACGAACAAGCATACCAAATATCAAGAATCTAGGCTCTCTGGCTACAGAGGAGATTTTTACAGTTTTCTTTCTTATTTCATTCTAAAGTACGGTGTGCCAAGACGGGCATATTTGGGACAAACTTGATAGAGGTCCCTTAGTAGATGCTGCATACCAAATATCAAATCGCTCGGTCTTCTGATTTCAGAGAAGATTTTCAAAATTGCCATACCAACAAGATTTAAGGATAGATTCCAATTATTTGAACAATTTTGAATGAGCTTCTTCCAAAGCACATTCCTGCAAAGTTATCAAAATTGGCTCGTTGCGTCAGGAGAAGATATTTAAAGAAGCTGTTGACAGATGCATGAAGCCATCGAACGCCAAAGACCCATATTTCATGTAAACAGTTTATTTAAAAAAATTCAATTAAATTGGTTTGAACATATCCACAAAGTTTCATGACGTTCATTCCAAGTACTTTACTAAATTAATACCAGACAAGAATTTAAATTGTGGCTGTAATTTGAAAACGATGGCCGTTTTGAAATATTCAAATACAAAAATCACAATAAATTTAGATTCAAAACCGCTTTGAAAAGTTATAAATAAGTAACCATACATCGACATAGATTGATTCAACATCTAATTTACAATTATGTCTATTTCTGACAATAAAATAATTAAATATCCACTTCTTCATATTTTGGAGTTTGGCAGATAACTTTTTTGAGCCATAGGCCATCTCTATCTTGAAAAGATTTTGGTGAATAAAGTATACATCATCTATTTCATTGGTAGGAATGCAAGAACAAATGACGTTTTAAACATTCTTTCACATTTATTTTAATATTGAATACAGTTTATTATATCATAATATTTTCACAAAATACACAACTTTGTATATCTTGAAGCCAGGAATTTTCTGGAAAAAAAAAGAAATATATAATAGAAAAAATGTGTTTATCTTAGACCCATTATCACATGCAGAGAATATCGACACATGACAAAACTTTTCCCCTGACAATATCCTGCAGGGATGACAAAACATGGCATAATGAAGCAATATTACCTTTTTGGAAACACTGTGGAATTACATTTTTACTAACCAAAATATCATTAACCTAGATGACAAATCTTGGACAGGTCCAAATCTAGACCCATTGTTGAACAATTCAAAATGCATTTGAATTGAAAAATGAGTGCTGAATCCGATAGAAAACAATGTGAGAAAAGTGCTAAATGCTTGCTTGTCTTTTTCAAGATGATTTCTATGGCTATCGAGTTTAATTTAGTTAAAATATCTTTTCTCTTTAACATTAAATCGGGGGCTTGTGTATTAATGGATTCAAGCCAGAAAATCTTAGGTATTCTTAGATATAATTAACACTTTACCATTCAACACAGCATTAATAATTACTGCTAAATCTGTTTAAAAGACTTTGTGAGACGTGTTTGTATAAAATTTCATCTACAACTTGTTTAAATTTGCACCTATCCATAATTTTGTTGCCTAGTAATGAGTACATGTGGTCTTGACACATACCATGTGGTCCATATGGACATTATCTTACCTTTCAGGTTCTCTATGGATAAAGATACAGCTTTACAACTAATACAACTCCTGTAATCTATCTCGATACATGGCATTAGTGTTTGACAGCATATACCTGTAATTGAAAGATTGAACTGTTTATTTAATCTACTCATTAAACATTTTGAATTTGAAAAATAAAACCCCCATTTCAATCCATTTCAATATGTGGCAGCATAAATATACAATTCAAAGATTTAATAATTTCAGACATCCATCAGGTATCGAACCCATGACAACCAATGATTGGAGATTGGGGGTCTGATGCGATACTAACAATGCTTTGACGGCAGCTGTGGAAAAAGAAGAAATTGCTTGTCACACATTGCTTGTTCTTTTTCTACAATATTTTTGCAATAAAATAAAAGGGACGCAAATTAGGGATTGAACAGGAAAGGGTTAAACGTTTTTTTCGAAAATGTATGAAAACTATGCAGCAAAAACATGTTAATGTAATAGGATTCAGCACCTTTTGTAATCCATTTTTAACACAAAGCTTCAAACTATGGCAATATACCAATACCAGTGTATTCAGGAAATATTGAATAGTTTCTGTAACCTATCTCAATATAGACCTGCTAGTGAAAGACTGAATAGTTTCTGTTACCTGTTAACAAAAAATTGAATAGTTCCTGTAACCTTTCTCAATATAGAAATGTAAGTGAGAGATTGAATAGTCTCTGTAACCTATCTCATTACCTATCTAAATGTAGACCTGTTAGCAAAAGATTGAATAGTTTCTGTAACCTATCTCTATATAGAACTGCTAGTGAAAGATAAAAATAGTCTCTGTAACCTATCTCATTACCTATCTAAATATAGACCTGTTAGCAAAAGATTGAATAGTTTCTGTAACCTATCTCAATATAGAAATGTAAGTGAGAGATTGAATAGTTTCTGTAACCTATCTCAATATAGACCTGCTAGTGAAAGATAAAAATAGTCTCTGTAACCTATCTCATAAACTATCTAAATATAGACCTGTTAGCAAAAGATTGAATTCTTTCTGTAACCTATCTCAATATAGACCTGCTAGTGAAAGATAAAAATAGTCTCTGTAACCTATCTCAATACCTATCTAAATATAGACCTGTTAGCAACAGATTGAATTCTTTCTGTAACCTATCACAATATAGACCTGCTAGTGAAAGATTGAATAGCTTCTGTAACCTATTTCAATATTGACTTGATAGCAAAAGTTTTTTTTAACCTTTCGCAATATAGACCTGTTAGTGAAAGATTGAAAAGTGTCTGTAACATATCTCAATATAGACCTTTTAGCAAAAGACTAAATAGTTTCTGTACCCTATCTAAATATAGACCTGTTAGCAAAAGCCTGTATAGTTTTCGTAACCTATCTAAATATAGACCTGTTAGCAAAAGATTGAATAGTCTTTTTAACCTATCTCAATATATGGCTGTATAAATTTGTAAATGATTGATTGAATAATTTTCGCAAACTACAAGTATCTCAATAGTGTATTGATTGAATGGAGTTTAACGCCACTTTCAACAGTATTTCAGTAATATCACTGCGGCTGGAGCACCTAACAATGGATTCCTGGTATTTCTTCCACCAGTACTACCACTATATCCTTTACTAGCCTCAAGCTGCTATCCCACTTAGGTTTACTATTATCTGCCCATTGGTGAGAGTCAAATGTCGGAAAGAACATGTGACGCCGCCGGGGATCGAACCCATGAGTGAAGATTAGGAGTCGGACACGCTACCAACTGTGCTATTATGGCAGTTTCTTTAAACTAGTGTAATAACTGTGTAAATGATATTAAAGCCTTTGGTGATGCTTTTAGTTTGTTTGTTTGAATGGGGTTTTACGCCGCTTTCAACAATCTTTCAGTTATATCGCGGCGGCTGGAGCACCTAACAATGGAATCCTGGTATTTCTCACACCAGTACTACCATTACAACCTTTCCTAACCTCCAGCTGCTATCCCACATAGGTCTACGATTATCGACCCATTGGTGAGAGACAATTAGTTGGAAAGGATGAGTGCCGCCGTCGGGAATCGAACCAAGGACCTCTAGATTGACAGTCCGACGCACTACGAACTGCGCTATGACGGCGGCCTTTGGTGATGCAACACGTAATGAGATCATTTTACAAACAGCGTTAATTTTTAGTGATTTATTGCAAAAAATAGGGTCATATTATAAATAGAATATCAAACTCATCAACTAAAATAGATAAAAACTTGCAAAAGACTAATTTTTGTCTATTTATAGATGATTCATTTCATAAATTCAGTATTTCATGAGAAGTCATTCAATATCTTCTGTTTAACCCATTCCAACTCAACAAAATTTTAGACTGGTCCAAATTGAAAGAAGCTGCAGACGATATTTTCAAGTTGGTGGAATTTAAATTTTCTTTGTCTTTTTGGATAGAAAATATTGTGGGTAATGAAGAAATTGCTTGATACAAGCAATTTCTTCATTTTCCACAATGTTTTCCAAAGCTTTTTTCTTGAGGGGCGTAAAAAGGAGGGATTGAGTGGGAATGGGTTAATGTATGGCTTCCTAAATAGTAATTTCTTTTTTTTTACAATATCTTGACGTTAGAATAAGTCTAGAAGCTTGCTGCCTATTGATTAGTAGGTTTACAGATTAAGCCTAAACAATTATGATGATAAGATACTTACCAAAACCATGTCCATTCTCACACTGCCAGGATAATTTTACAATCTTTATACTTGAGTATAGTTAAGAAAAATGTTTCTAACAATCTGAGACATCTTGTATTTAACCCATTCCCACTCAAGAAAATTTTAGATTGGTTCAAATTGAAAAGAGTTGCAGACAACAATTGAAAGTTTATGAAATTTTACTTTATTTTAACTTTCTTGGTAGAAAATATAGTGCAAAATGAAGAGTTGGACTGTCAATCTAGAGGTCCCGGGTTCGATCCCCTACGGCGGCACTTATCCTTTCCGACTATTTGTCTCTCACCAATGGGTCGATAATCGTAAACCTATGTGGGATAGCAGCTGGAGGCTAGTAAAGGATGTAATGGTAGTACTGGTGTGAGAAATACCAGGATTCCATTGTTAGGTGCTCCAGCCGCGCGATATAACTGAAAGCAATTTCTTCATTTTACACAATGTTTTCAGAATTGATTTTCTTTAACCCTTTCCTGGTTAATCCCTGGTTTTTACGTCCCCATGATTTTATAATTGAGAAAATATTTTGGAAAAAGAAGAAATTGCTTGTAACAAGCAATTTCTTCTTTTTCCAAAATATTTTCTATCCTACTGTATGGTTATTTTTTAAAAAAATATAAACTAAAGATTTCATCTGCAAAACCTTTGAATTTGGACGGGTCTAAAATTTTGCAAAACAGGAAAGGGTTAACCCTTTCCTGTTTGAAAATTTTTTAGACCTGTTCAATTTCAAAGGATTTGCAGACGACAATTTATATTTGATTTAATTTGAAAAATAACCATTCAGTAGGGTAGAAAATATTGTGGAAAAAGAAGAAATTGCTTGTGACAAACAATTTCTTCTTTTCCCACAATTTTTTCTCAAGTATGAAATGACACGGACGTAAAAAACACTGATTGTACAATAAAGGGTTAAGGGCATCCAAAAGTGTCACCGAGTGGGAATGGGATAAACAAAGAATGAATTGCATGATGGTCTATCCTTGAATAATATCACATGCTTATGCAAGGGTTTAGTCTGATACCAACAAATTGCAGATTACTTAACCCTTTCCTGTTTTTAAAAAGATTTAGACTTGTTCAATTTGAAAAAAGTTGCAGATGACAACTATAAAAGAATAAAATTTGAAAGTAGTCAACCTACAGGATAGAAAATATTGTTTGAAAAGAAGAAATTGCTAGTTACATTTCCCACAATACTTTTTAATGTATAAAATCACAGGGACGAAAAAAAAAAAAAAAAACAGGATTGAACAGGAAAGGGTTAATAGTCAGGGGTCATAAGGACCCTTGCTAAAGGTCTAGCTATCCTCGATAAAAATATTGATGTGAAACTTCATAAAGTGACATCGCAGATTCTCAGTTTTGGTGTCAACCTTTTCCTATTCAATCCCTGTTTTTAACCCTTGTCATGCTGAACATAGAATATTCTGGTTTTAGCAGACCGTGTAGACACAGATCAGCCTGCACAAAAGTGCAGTCTGATCTTTTTCTTCACCTCCTGTTTGTATTTTCTTGCCATAGTTGTTTATGACATTAATTTTCAAAAGAAATATTGATGATTCAACAACGATTGCTAACAGTACTTTTAGACCTTTGATTTTAATGCTATTCCCAAAGGGATTTTACACAACATGACAAGGATTAAATCCCCATGATTTTGTAATTGTGAAAAAATTGTTGAAATGGAAGAAGTTTGATACAATCAAATTTCTTCTTTTTCCACAATATTTCTATCCCACTGAATGGTTACTTTTAATATTAAATTCAATTTAAACTTTTGCATGCAAAACCTTCGGATTTTGCAAAACAGGAAAGGTTTAAGATAAATAAAAGTATTTTGAAGCTGTTACCCGGTAGAGCTCTACTTCAGAATGAAATTGAAGACTGTTTAATACCTAGAATGTCAACGAATTTTAACACAGTACAGAATATCATTAAGTTGACAATCATTTCAATCACATTCCAAGCAATCACGATCAATCACGTTCAATTACGTTTTCAGCGTTAAATTAGAAAGCGATCACAGTTTTCCAATCTGAGATCAATCAATTGTCATACAAAAGCTTTCAATCAACAGCGTTCAAGCATTCTAATAAATATTGCCAAACTAGTTTTGGTGATTAATATTTTCATTAAAATTAAATTCGGTAATTCAAATTTTAAAAATAATGATAATATTTTCAGAGAAGGTGATTTCAGATATTGTAGTGTTTGAAAGAAATTTTGCAATGACTGAACAATCAGATCTTAACAAGAAAGTGTTCAATCCACCGAGTGTGAAAAAGTGATTAGCCTTTAATCCCAATCATTCAACCACGATCCTGTAGCTTTCAGTGTTCAATCCAGTTATAATCAGATTGTCAAATTAATAGTGTTCTGTAATGTATTGTACTGGCTACCTATTTATAAAACTTATAAGACCCACAGCTATTAAAACAATGTTCATTACTTGCTAAAGATTGAATAAAAGGATATAACTATTGCAGACAGGGCAATTCAGTGTAGATGAAGTATTATCTCCCTTTAACAAACTGGTTATAGACATCTTTAGTTCATCACAATTGACTGTCTCTGATAAAATACTACTGTTATCTTCTATAAACTGTTGGTAATGATGTAAAATTTTCTTATCTGAAACCAAATGAAGACAGACATAAGCTTTTGTTTAACCCATCCCCAAATAACCCCACTTTTTAACCCATTCCCACACAAGCCCTCCTTTTTACGCCCCTCAAGAAAAAAGCTTTTGAAAACATTGTGGAAAATGAAGAAATTGCTTGCATCAAGCAATTTCTTCATTATCCACAATGTTTTCTATTCAAAAAGACAAAGAAAATTTAAATTCCACCAACTTCAAAATATCGTCTGCAGCTTCTTTCAATTTGGTCCAGTCTAAAATTTTGCTGTGTTGGAATGGGTTAATAACTCTCAAGAATACTGCACAGGAAAAAATCATGGAAAATAGAGAAATTGCATTTTACATAAAATTTCATTTCCCAAAATATTTTAACTGCCAGAGGTAAAGAATTAAAAATTTCCATCGACTTCAAATTGTCATCTGCACCTGAGTTCAATTTGGACCAGTCTTAAATTTTGTCATTGAGGAATGGGATAATCTTCTGATGAACTTCCAAATGAAAGAAAAACTTCTTTTAAAACAATTGTGACAAAGAATGAAATGCTTTAACCCATTTCCATACAATGACACTTTTTGATGCCCTTAAAAAAAACAATTGGGAAAACATTGAGGATAATGAAGAGATTGCATGTGTTAAGCATTTTTTTTCATTATCCAATATGTTTTCTATCCCAAAAGACAAAGGTTTCTAAAATTTCATGAACTTGAAATTGTTGTCTGCAATTTCTTTCAATTTGGGCCAGTCTAAAATTTTGTCATCTGGCAATGGGTTAAATGTTTTCAATTTTTTTTAACAAATCAGTGTTCTGCCAAGGAATTTCAGAAGAGGGGACAATTGTCCCCTCAGCCCTAAATTTTTGGAGACATTTTCTGAATGAAAGAGACACCGCCATTTCACTAAAATACTTAACATCAAAGCATAATTTCAACTTCAGGTACAGTCATAAACCTTGTTTTGCTGATATACAAAAAAATGAGAGCAGCATAGTTTAGTTCTTTTATCATTTAGTGCTTGGGTGAATTATAAGATATTTAGCTACTTTGGGCTTTTTTGTGTGTGTGCGTTTTGTCCAATCAGAGTTTGACAGTTATAAAATTTCGTATCATACTGTAACCAGGCATAATCCCAAAGCTAACTTCACTGAAACTTTCTTTTTTTCATTTGTGACTAATATATCTGTAACATCTTTCAAACACTTTTCAAGTAGACAGTACTTAAGACTGGTCTAAGCTGAAACATGACCAGAATGTATTGCAGGTATAAAGTTTAGGTCTATCAAGGTTGTACCAGCCTTTCAAAAGTATCAAGACAAGGGTCTGAGTGATCTACCAGAGCTTGTAATTCCAAGATAGGAAAAGGCCAGAATAAAATCAAACTATAATTGTTTTAAAGCTCTGTAAATTATTTCAAGTCATTATAAACAGAGATTTTGTAATTCTGTTATAATTGTGTAAAAGTTTGTCTCTATATCAATCATTGGGAACGATTAATTTGGACAAAAACGGTCGCGATATGTCATGTCCGGATATTGGAACACTTACAACTGAAAACTTCTTTTAACAACAAAATATAATCTTTCATAACTTATCCAAGTACAGAATAGTTAGATATCAATTATTTCTTACTGTGAATATAAATCATTCCTTGTTTTGTTTTTTATTTGAATCAAGTAAAAGTGTCAATTGTTAGCTTTATAGAAATGCTTTACGCAATGTTTTGATCAAATAAATATCGCAGAAAAAGTAGGTCTGATTGGCTGACCTATTCTTCGAACCCGCACTCCTTTAAAGTTTATCTAAAATTATTCTTTTCTGATTCTTGGAAAAAATGGATTTTTATTATTTAGCATGGGTTTATTTACGTCCAAAGTATGACAAACAAGAAGACCATGATGGTCCTAAATCGCTCACCTGAGGCATCTGCAAATTACAGTACTTTTTTGTGTAAAAAAGACACAACTTGAGCAAAATGTATAAAACAAATATAAGATTTTGGCTTTGTTCAAAACAATCCAGTAATGCTTAAAAATGAAAATGAATGCCTTTGGCTTCATAGTTCAATCGATTACCAAACTATCCCAGAATTTGTAACCCTCAGGGAAAAAGGTTTAAAAAAGCATTGTGAGAAAGCAAGCAATTTCTCCATTTCTTTTTAAGCAGAAGAATACTTTCAATGCGATTATGCAATTTTCAATCCCAGACATTTTTTATCCTAAGAGCATATTTTCCTGTAACATAGTACTAAATTATTTAGTCATGCTACATACCAAATATGAATGCCCTTCATCTTATATTTCAGAAGGAGAAGACTGAAGTTGCTCTAATTGGGTGTTTTCCAAAATTTTTGACCTCTGGGGCAGTGCCATGTTTTATCCCAGGCTAAGATTTTAACTAACATAGTAGAGAACCATATGGTTATGCTATAAATCAAATATGAATCCCTTAGACTTAGTAGATTGTGAGGAGAAGACTGTTGAACATGGTCTAATTGAGCATTTTTGGACACCCAGGGAAGGGATGTTTTTTAGCCTACAGGCATAATTTAATCAAAATTGATAGATAACAGCCAGGCTATGCTACACTCAAAATATAAATGCCCTCCGCCTTAAAATGAAGAATTTTTTTCAACATACTCAAATTTTGCATTTTCCAAATTTTTGGACCCCTAGTCAGGGCCGTTTTTGACCCTTGGATGAAAATTTTTTGTGATATAGTACAAAACCATCTAGTTATACTACATACCAAATATGAATAACCTAGACCTTATAGTTTAAGAGGAGAAGCCATTTGAAATTGCTCTTATTAAGAATTTTTCCAAACTTCGGACTTCAGGGGTGGGGCCATTTTTGACCCCAGAGATAAAATATTTAAAAACTTGGTAGAGAACCATATGATTAAGCTCTTTACAAAATATAAAGGCCTTTGGCCTTGTAGTCTATGGAAAAATCAACATCAAAGATTTACTAAAATTTCAAATTTTCATATGCTGCGGTTACAAGAGTTTTTGACAGAATTAAATTCTATTAACAACTTTTGAAAAGCTTCACCCAATGAACATCCCTGCAAAGTTTCAGTTTGATTGGCCTAATGGTTTAGGAGCAGAAGATTTTAAAGATATTTAAAGAATTACTAAAGACTCCCATTTTCAAATGCCCCGGCAACCAGAGTTTTTGACAAAATTAAATTCTTTTAACAACTTACGAAGAGCTTCACCAAATGAACATCCTTGCAAAGTTTCAGCTTGATTGGCCTACTGGTTTAGGAGAAGAAGAATTTAAAGATATTTAAAGAATTACTAAAGATTCCCATTTTCATATGCCGCGGCAACCAGAGTTTTTGACGGAATTAAATTCTTTTAACAACTTACGAAAAGCTTCACCCAATAAACATCCCTGCAAAGTTTCAGCTTGATTGGCCTACTGGTCTAGGAGGAGAAGATTTTTAAAGATATTTAAAGAATTACTAAAGATTCCCATTTTCAAATGCCGCGGCAACCAGAGTTTTTGACAAAATTAAATTCTTTTAACAACTTTTGAAGAGCTTGACCCAATGAACATCCCTGCAAAGTTTCAGCTTGATTGGCCTACTGGTTTAGGAGAAGAAGATTTTTAAAGATATTTAAAGAATAACTAAAGATTCCCATTTTCAAATGCCGCGGTAACCAGAGTTTTTGACGGAATTAAATTCTTTTAACAACTTTTGAAGAGCTTCACCCAATGAACATCCCTGCAAAGTTTCAGCTTGATTGGCCTACTGGTTTAGGAGGAGAAGATTTTTAAAGATATTTAAAGAATTACTAAAGATTCCCATTTTCAAATGCCGCGGCAACCAGAGTTTTTGACGGAATTAAATTCTTTTAACAACATTTGAAGAGCTTGACCAAATGAACATCCCTGCAAAGTTTCAGCTTGATTGGCCTAATGGTTTAGGAGATGAAGATTTTTAAAGATATTTAAAGAATAACTAAAGATTCCCATTTTCATATGCCGCGGCAACCAGAGTTTTTGACGGAATTAAATTCTTTTAACAACTTTTGAAGAGCTTCACCCAATGAACATCCCTGCAAAGTTTCAGCTTGATTTGCCTACTGGTCTAGGAGGAGAAGATTTTTAAAGATATTTAAAGAATTACTAAAGATTCCTATTTTCAAATGCCGCGGCAACCAGAGTTTTTGACGGAATTAAATTCTTTTAACAACTTTTGAAGAACTTCACCCAAGGAACATCCCTGCAAAGTTTCAGCTTGATTTGCCTACTGGTTTAGGAGGAGAAGATTTTTAAAGAAATTGTGGACGGACGGACAGACGGACAGACGGACAGACGGACGGACGGACGACGGACAATGACCGATCACTAAAGCTCACCTCGCACTTTGTGCTCAGGTGAGCTAAAAATGCTGAATTTCGGCTGCGACAATTTTCGCACCTACGCTAACTTTTTTGGGACATCCACAAAAATACCGCGAGAATATCGCGGAATCGCGGCCACGGCAGAACACTGACAAATTTCCTTATCCCCTTATGGGTATAAGTAACAAGAAAACCATCTACACTTGTCTAACATTCAGCTCTTGGAAACCAGATAAAAGCTACTTAACCCTTTCCTGTTTCTCTAAATTTTAGACTTGTCCAATATAAAAGAAGTTGCAGACGACAATTAAAAGTGAGTGCAATTTGAAAAGTAACCAACCCATATGGTAAAAAATATTGTATGATAAGAAGAAATTGCTGTTACAAGCAATTTCTTCTTAACCCACAATGTTTTCTCAAGTATAAAAACTCAGGGACGTAAAATCCAGGGATTAACCAGGAAATGGTTAATCAAGAAGAGGACAAAATTTGTACAAACAAGAGGACCATGATGGTCCTATATTGTTCACCTGAATATGATGGCTCATGGCTTTATGATATGTACAAAATATCAAAGGTCTACCTATAACTGTTTTAGAGAAGAAGATTCTATAAGGATTTTCTTTTTAATCCTATGCAAGATCCCACAACATATGGCTTATTTTCAGAGATGAGTCATTCTTTAAAGTATTTTGGTAGAGGGTAAATGAGCAATGATATATTTCCAATTGGCAATGCTAAAGGATTATGATTTCGGAGAAGAAATTTTAAGATTTCTTTTTTCATTCCATTAAAAATTGAAGTAGGGAAATTATAGGACTAGAATTCAAAGTCCATCTTTATTCCTAGATGAATTCAGGGATCTCACAGACGAGGGCAAATTTTCAAAGTATGTTTATTTTTTGGAGTATTTAGATAGAGGGTCAATAGGTGATGATACATTCGAATTAACAAAGCTCTAGGCCTTATGGTTTGGGAAAAGAAGATTTTCAAAGATTTCCTTTATTATTCCTATATAAAATCAGGGACAGCACAGAAAATAGCTAATATTCAGGGTACAGTAATTCTTTGAAATATTATGGTAGAAGGTTAATAGACATTGATACATATCAAATACATGTATCAATGTTCTAGGCCTTATGGATTGGCAGAGAAGACTTTCAAAGATTTCCTTCTGTAATCTTTTGTAAAATCAGGGATCATACAGAAAGGGGCTAATTTTCAGAACATGGCAATTCTTTGAAGTATTTTGGTAGATGGCATTGGGTGATGATACATACCTAATAGCAAGGCTCTAGACCTTATGGGTTGGGAAAAAAAGATTTTCAGAGATTTTCTTCTTTTATTCCTATGTAAAATCAGGCTACATTCAATCTGGACCAGTCTTAAATGTTATCGTCTGGAAATGGAATTACTGACCTGATTCCATTATAGAGTCTTTAGTTATAGCATATTGAATACATTGTTCAATATGAATAGCCAGCAATCTGTAGGATGTTTTCAAATATTCTATATGATCTTCACTGTCTTCCCCATTTGAGTTTTCTGACTCTGCCTTCATCTGAAAAATAGATTTCCAACAATTTTATGAGTGCTTAAGCCACTCCGACACGATGACGCTTTTGATCGCCCCTCAAGAAAAATGCTTTAGAAAACATTGTGAAAAATTAAAAAATTGCTTGTTACAAGCAATTTCTTTTATTTTTCACAATGTTTTTACCAAGATAGTTGAAAAAATCCAAAATTTCATAAACTTCAAATTGTTGTCTGCAACTCCTTTCAATTTGGACCAGTCTAAAATTTTGCCGTCTGGTAATTGGTTAATACAGACTTTCAGAAACACAAACTTCAACACACTGCATTGAGCTAGTCTGAGGTACATATTCAAACCTGTTTTAAACAGCCAGTCAAGGGACAAGCAAAAATTGTCTGCTTATGAGAGTTGGCTGATAAACCCAGAAGCTCAATTGGAAACATATTTTCTATATCCAATATATGGGTTAAAACAATTATAATGCAATTAGTTTAACTATTTTCCAGTCTTTGTTATCTAGTAACAAGCATGGTTTAAATTCATCGTAAACCTTCTCAATCAAAAATATATTCTGCAGTAGACACATATTTTCTAACCTAGATTACTATTTCCATCAAACAAATTAATGAAACAAGGACCTTGATGGCCCTATATTGCTCACCACAGTATGGTGGCCCAAGGCTTTAAGATATATTCCAAATATAAAAGCTACAAGCCTTACAGATTGGAGAAAATTCTCCCTTATTCCTATTTAAGATCTAAGATCCAACAACATACAACTAACTTTCAAAGTAGAGTAGTTCTTTGATGTATTCTTGTAGAGGGTCAGTAGGTGAATATATATACCAAATATCAAAGATCTAAGCCTTATGGTTTGAGAGAAAAGGATTTTCAAAGATTTTTTTGTTTTTCCTTTTGAAAAATAAGGGTTTGTGTAGTAAAGAGCTAGTTTCAAGAGAAGGATATTTCTTTTTTTTGAGGAAAGTAGGCACTGATATATCTCAAATATCAAAGCCCTCGGCCTTATGATGTGGGAAAAGATTTTAAAAAATTTCCTTCTATTTCCTGTAATGGAGGATTGCACAGAAAAGTGCTGATTTTCCAAGTAGGGTACTTCTTTGAAGCCTTCTGGAAGAGGCATTAGAGGTTCAACAGGCAAGGATACAGTCAAGACAGTCAACACTCTTTATTTCAAAATCCAAAATCTTGAATGTCTGGATATGTTGAGGACATATTCAAGACGCAACCTTATCCATTTTTCCTTGATATAAAACTGAATATTTATTCTGAACTATTAAAACCTGCTGTTTCTATTATGTTGAGTTGTTTTTCAATCTGAATTTAAATTTTCACACAGAAATTTATCTGTTAACCCTTTCCCGTTTTTGGAAATTTTAGACTTGTCCAAATTGAAAGAGGTTGCAGACGACAGTGAAAACTGGAGGCCATTTTAAATGAAACCATTCTATGTGGTAGAAAATATTGTGGAAAAAGGAGAAATTGCTTGTTACAAAAAATTTCTCCTTTTTCCACATTGTTTTCTCAAATATAAAATCACAGCAACGTAAAATCCCAGGTTTAAACAGGAAAGGGTTAAGCAGGCAATATGAAGTTTCAAGTGAATGTGTTCAATAATACCAGACATATAACAAAATGTCAAAGTTTTTGGATGACAACGATGATGCAAGCACTGATGACAAGTAGCCATAGCAATACCTCAGGTTTTCTCTAAAAACAGCTGAACTAAAAATTCATATTTCACAATAATCAAGAGTACCATACTAATAATATACTCATATATATTACACAAACTCACTGAGTAATGGACAAAATAGACAGGCCAAAATCTGTATGCCGTGATCTATCATATACACTGCTCCAGTCGCTGCGATATGACTGAAATACTGTTAAAAGTGGCTTCTAACCCCATTCATTCATTCATTCATTCTTAGAGCACACATATATGTCCAAAGGGGCTTGTCAGTGAAAATGAAATTGAAACTATTTTGCTATGTCAAGGCAGATCATTCAAAAATGACTTGAGGGATCAAAATAATTCTTGTCTCAGGCACAACAAGACATGAAAGAGATTGATTGTGATAAGTTCAGTTCATTCCAATTGAAATTGTATGAAAAACTATGCACACAAAATATTTGTAATGGACAAATGACCAACAGGACAGTCAGTCATTCAGATGGGTGCACAACTGAGGCCATACTATAAGACAATCCTTTGGGCCTGTAATAGAGATGCATTTCAAACCATCTTCTTTGATATGGATTGCTCTTTTGAGAGTAAACACACTTACCATTTTTGGACTGAAAATATTTCAATATTACAAAAATATGACAAAGAGAAAGTTTGTCATGCTAACAGCCTAACAATGCTGTGTCCTACACTACACTACCAAGGTGATAGTACCTCACCTTCAGTTCCAAAGCTTAGATTAGGAAGGGCATATCTTTATTACAGTGTGAAAAACATGTGATAAAATTTGATAAACCATGGATTCCTTGTACTTCTAACACCAGTACTAACATTAAATCCTTTTCAAAAGTTTAGCAGCTCATCCCACTTGGGTTCACAATTATCTACTCAATGGTGGGAGACAAGTGTCGGAAAGGATATTTGCCATTGCTGAGATCGAACCCCAGACACTATGATCAGCAGTCCTATGCGCCAACACTGACCTATGGCTGTGGGAAGTTACTATTGAAAATATGCAACCAGATGTCACAGTGTCATGAACATGAGGGACTTTCTTCTAAAAGCATTGGAAAAAGAAATATTATTATTTTCTTGTTTCTCAGGGTAAAAATTTCAGAAAAGAATTGTGAAAAAGAAGAAGAATGTTTACCTTGGTTGAGCTTTTATTCTTTACAGTAGCAATTTTCAGTGATAGTGCAAACCTGTAAAAAATTGTACAAGAAAAAATGATTTCAATAAAAGTTGAATGTCCTAAAAGGAGCAATTTCCATTGAGCTTCAGCCTTATAATTGACAAATCACTGACCCGCCAACTTACTCCCTAGACTCCGCCCTTTAACTCTGACAGGAAGTTTCTGCTTTGATTTTAAAGGTATTATTTGGAAAATTAATAGCCAGTAGCATGTAACAAAATAGTAAAATGGTTTGTTGGTGACCTAAACATTGTCAATACAGCTTGAATAAGCTGTAGTTACAACATTTAAGTTGCCAAACCAACAAAAAAATTTAACAAAAATGGCAGCCAATGTCCAAGATGAAAGCTCAGGTCCTGGCTGATTAAATGATTTGATTGGTCGGTTGACATCTGTGATTGGTCATTAGACCTATAAGCATATATGACCGTGTCCTTGGACATATATCCTTCAGAAAATGCCTATAAATGAATACCAATCTTCAGGTTCATAAATATCATAAAACACTTCTTGCCTTTCTTTCAAAAAGCTTTTGATCAAACCATTTTAGGCTATATTGAACTTTTTTGGAGAAAACTCAAGGTATTTGCATAATCAGGTGGTTATCTGCGTCAGGGTCTGTGTTCCAAAATCTTTGACATTTTGTACTATCTCTTGTATTACTAAACACACTCACTTCAAACTCTGAATATATGTTCACTATCAAAAGACCAATCTATATCAATAAGAAGGGTAACTGTATATTTTCTAATGCATTATCCCCCTTTTTTACCCACTATCAAGCACTTGAACAGCCAAGGATTGGCATCTGTATATGGTGCTCTTGTTTTGATGATTAAGGTTATAATGTAGTTCATAATTATAATGTGTTCCAATAATTCCTTTACTTAAAACAGTTCCCAAAATAAAATCATAGACTGGCTCAGATTGAAGAAATTGAAGATGACAATTCAGTGTATTTAAAGTAAAAAGATTTGAAAATTAGCACTGACCATAAAAGCAATGTTTTTCATGTAATAAATGTCTTGGAGGGTCACCAAAGAATGATTTTTACTGGAATTTGGTTGTAATCCATCCAGCAGTTTCTGAGAAGTTCTCACTTTATATTATATATTGAGTTAAGCCCTGCCCATAAAAGCTGTAGTTTCTATCTGCTTCTTCAAGAAAAGATCACCCAAGGATCATACCTGTGAAATTTTGTTAAAATCCAATCATCATCTTTCGAGAAGATTTTCAAAGTCTATACCATATACATAAATTATCCACGCCCATAAAAGCCATAAAAGTTTTTAACCCTTGTCATGCTGTATAAATTACCCTACTGAACTGCTGTCAAATCAAAGGGCTGAAAGCACTGATAGAACTTGTTGTTCAAAAATCAATATTTTTTTAAAAATCAACTTCATAAACAACTCTGGCAGGAAAAGTACAAGCAGGCGGTGTAGACTAAGATCAGCCTGCACATAAGTGCAGTCTGATCTTGGTCTAAACCTCCTGCCAAAACTGGAATATTCCGGGTTCCGCATGACAAGGGTTAATAAGATCAATTATCTTAAAATGATTCTGATAATGAGTCATCATAGGACCACCTATTTGAAATTTTGCTGAAATTCACCCAGTAGTTTCTAAAAAGATGTTAAAACAAGAGGGCCGTTGGCCCTGGGGCGCTCACCTGAGATAAAGGCTCTTTTTCTTTCAACAGTCTAATTTCTTGTTAAGGTTAGGATTATGAAACAAGTGGGCCACAATTACATATAAAGACTATGAACCTAGGGAGCCAAAAGTCTAAATTACAAATTCCAAGGCCTTAGTGCTGAACCCCTGGAGTCCCTAGGATCATGATTTTAGCTATTTTGTAAGAGATCAATATACTGATGCTTCATGCACAATATCAAGGCTCTACGCCTTCTGGGTCAGGAGGAGAAGATTCTTAAAGATTATTTTGAAATTTCACTTTTGTTGCCATGGCAACCAGAGTTTTTAACGGATTTCAATTCTTTTAGCTATTTTTAAAGGGGACCACCTAAGCAACATTTCTGCCAAATTTGGTTCAAAATGGCCCAGTCGTTTGAGAGGAGATGTCATTTAAAAAATCATTCTTTATTTCTTTATAAACGCCACCCCCCACCCCCCGGGGCTCCGCCCCTGGGGACCCAAGGATCATGATTTTAGCTATTTTGAAAGAGGTCAATATACTGATGCTTCATGCAAAATATCAAGCCTCTACGCCTTCTGGGTCAGGAGGAGAAGATTTTTAAAGATTATTTCAAAATTTCACTTTTGTTGCCATGGCAACCAGAGTTTTTAACAGATTTCAATTCTTTTAGCTGTTTTTGAAGGGGACCACCTAAGGAACATTTCTGCCAAATTTGGTTCAAATTGGCCCAATGGTTTAGGAGGAGATGTCGTTTAAAGAAATTGTTGACGGACGACGCACGACACACGACGCACGAACGCCAGACAAAAGGGGATCACAATAGCTCACTTGAGCACTACGTGATCAGGTGAGCTAAAAATATGAAATTAGGGATGGATGCACAATTGACACATGATGACAAAAGTGGTTTTAAGCACAAGGCCCTAAAAATAAGCATAATATAATTTATAAAATATTGTGAGACAAGGAAATATTGCTTCAAACAACTTATTTCTTATTCTTAACAATGTTTTCTAGAACTCAATTTTCTAAGGGTAAAAAATTCTTGGAATTGCGAGTTTATGGATTAAGAAATATCAAGGGAAACTTAGTGAACTGTCTAAATATAAGCATTCTTTTGTGGGAATTCATATGATTTTATACACATCCTATAGCTTCTAATCCAGGGAGAGATTTAGATTTAACAATAGCACCGCATGCTGATTTCAGGGCTCCTCTGTTCAAGCGCTTGATAGAGGGTAAAATTTCAAAGTAAAAAAAGAATTCATTAGAGCTATCCCCTTTGTAAGAACATAATGACCTTTTGGTAGTGAAATTAACATTTCAAATCAATGCTTTCAGTAATACTGGAGATATTACAAAATGTCAAAGTTTATAGATGACACCACAAATTCTGATGACAAGGCCATAGAAATGCCTCGAGTTTTCTTGGAAAAATGTCAAGTTAAAAAAAAAAATCATTCATCCTACGTGTTGTTGGTAAAATTATCTTGTCAAGACGATTCTATGGAGTACTTACAACATAAGATTTGGACAAACAATAACATATTTAGAATGTTGTCAGTCCCTCCTACCTGGAGCTATTCATAATCCTTACTACATGACAAAATTTCAGACAAGAAGTAGTAATGAAATTTTGAATCAAGTAAAAACCTTTAATTTTTTTTTGGAAGAAATGCTGGTTTTCAGCTTTTTCTGCTTATTCCACAATGTTTTCCTTAGGTATTTTTCTTTTGCATATGATTTTACATAAAACACTGGATTGTGTGGTAACAATCTAAAATCTTACATATTGCCAGCACAGCTTAACATTTAATTGATTCATTCCCTTAGAATACAAACCTTTTACAAATTAGTTCCCTTTTTGTCATTTTAATGGAGGCTGGTTGTACCATTGGTGAACCTAGAATTAAACACTTTCGGTAACATTCCATCAAATCTGTGGCCTCTCTTAGGCTACCTGAGTAATATAAACAAGAAATGAATAATTACCTGCCTATCTAAATATTCAGATTTGTACATAAGTGAACAGGAAAATCTCAAAAGAAATTGGTTACAGTCAATATTGCTCAAGCAATCACCTCTACTAAGCAACCACTTTCATTAAGCAACCACACTCAAAACTCCCTCTTAATAAACAACTCTTATTTGTTTAAGGGACTATTGTTACTGAATCCTATGTGTTGGGACTCATTAGAATTGTCTCAATTAGACAATCTTGATGAGTTTTAACATCAATGGATTGGAATTATAATTTATGTAATTCATCATCATGTATACAATTGAGTTGTTCTTTCCTATATGCCAATAAAAAAGTGTCTTAATACATGCAAAAAACATTGTAGAAAATGAAAAAAAAAAAAAAAAGATTTTAATAAGCCATTTCTTCATTATCCACAAAGACAAAAAAGTTTAAAATTTCATCAACTTGAAATTGCCATCTGCATCTTCTTCTAATTTGGACTTGTCTAAAATTCTGTTGTGTGGGAATGGGAAGACCATATTTTCAAGCGACCACTTTTGAGCCTTTCAGTTAACCCATTCTCATACAATGACGCTTTTTGACTTCACTCAAGAAAAATTATTTGGGAAATCATTGAGTAAAATGAAAAAAATTGCTTGCAACAAGCTATTTCTTCATTTTCCATAATGTTTCCTACCAAGAACGTTGAAAAATCTAAAATTTCATATACTTTAAATTGTCATCTGCAATTCCTTTCAACTTTGACTAGTGTAAAATTTTGCCATCTGGTAATGGGTTCATACAGTTTTACTGTAGTTGCACTATGGTTATGTAGTTTTCTGTGCAGGGATTGATTGCTTTGCCTTCCACTAGCATTTGTTTATTCAAAGTACTGAACTGTTTGTATGAATGCTTTAACAAAGATAAAAGTCATTCAGCAATTATTTCTTCAATGTGTTGCACAGAAAGTGAGGCCACTTTTTAAAAGAGTGTCCAAAAAGTTATAATTTGGCCTGATAACACAGAATGACCCTATTTAAGAAACAGGACTGAAAGGGTGGTGATTCGTCAAGGGCCATCGAAATCCTGCGACGACAATGAGTAGCTTCAGACCTTCAGAAGATTTAAAAGATTTTGTAAAATCAGGGATTGCACGGAAAAGGGCTAATTTTCAGAATACGGTAATTCATACAACTATAGGTGATGATATGTATCAAATATCAAAGTTCTAGACCTAATGGTTCAGGAGGAAAAGGTTTTTTAATAATTGTTTACAGACTGACGCCGGACATTTACTGATCACAATACCTCACTTTCAGCATGTTGTGCTCAAGTGAGCTAAAAAACTCAAAGTCTAAAAACTCTGAAGATAGGATTATCATATCAGTGGTTGTAAACATTTTCTATAGCTTTTTACTTGTCCAACGATAATTCTGGATTGACATCAACTGCCAATTCTTATTGAGATAGATTATGTTACATCTTCGTTAATGTTATGACTAAAACAAGAAGTTTAGTTTTTTTTAAAACGTGCAAAGTTAACCATTCTTTATTCTATATATTGATGGGTCAGCGCCAAACAGTTGTACCTGCCTATAAAGATATAAGCGCTAGCCCATCAATATAAGAAATAATCAATAAATCACCTTTGTAATTGGTAAGCGTTGTATAGACATCATCAAGTGTTGAACCATCAAATCTTTCTAGCACAACTTTAGTGGGATTTTTCCACTGAGGACTTAGATGGTCATGACCTGGAGGGGGACTGAAATAGACAAATGCAATCTTAACCCTTATCATACTGAAACCAGTATGTTCCTGTTTTAATAGAAGGCATAGACAGAGATTAGCCTACACCTACATATTATCCACCTGTTTGTTGCTTTTATAATTCAAAGTCCTTAGTAAGACTGATTATAAAAGACATATTGGCCAATAATCCTGCTTTCAACTATATTTTCATGCAGTTTAACAAAAAAAAATTATTCAGCAGGACAAGGGTTAGCACTATTGACAAATCACTGGCCCCACTCATTTACTCCATTGGCCCTGCCTATAGATTCCCAGAGGAAGTTCCACTTCAAATTTAAACAGCATTATTTTGAAAAGTTTATGGCCAGTAACATAATAACAAAAAAGTAAAATGCTTGGTTGCTAACCGAAACATCAAAACCAAATAACTTCACATAAATGGCAGCCAATGTCAGAGTTCAGATTCCACTTAAAGTGATTGGCATTTTTTTTCTTTGATTGACAGCCAAGATTGGTCAAATAGACAATCAATGAATGCTATTAATACCTCCCTATGGCTTCAAGTCACATGAAAAATTCAGTCACAGAAATAAAGTATTCCTTCTTTGATTCAATGTAAAATGAGGTGTGCACATGCGGAGCCTAAATATGACCCAAGGGCAATCATTGGAACAAACTTAACCCTTTCCCGTTTTTGGAAATATTAGACTGGTCCATATTGACAGAGGTTGCAGACAACAATGACAACTGGATGCCATTTGAAATGAAACCATCATATGTGGTAGAAAATATTGTGGAAAAAGGAGAAATTGCTTGTTACAAGCAATTTCTTCTTTTTCCACAATGTTTTCTCAAGTATAAAATCACAGGAAAGTAAAATCCCGTATTTGAACGGGAAAGGTTAATAGATGTCCCCTAGGAGGTGCTGCAAATATCAAAGCTCTCAGTCTTCTGATTTAGAGAAGATGATTTTTAAACTTTCCTAATTTTCCCCCCTTTTTGTTGCCATGGCAACCAGAGTTAAGGGTTCATTTTGCATTATTTAAACAATTTTGGAAGAGCTTCACCCCTACCAAGTTTCATCAAGATTGGCTTTCTGGTTCAGGAGGAGAAAGAAATTGTTGACAGACGGATGACACGAGGCACTACGACACCAGACGATTGGTTATCACAATAAGCACTTCTCACTCAGGTGAGCTAAAAAGTTGATTGACATAAAGCTCTATAAATGACATACATCTGTACACAAGCAAACAAGGCCTCGTTCTCTGATACTGTCAAACCAATACATTTCATGTCATTTTCATTCCTGCAATATTGATCAAATCTTTTGACTTCCAACTGAATCCCTGTAAAAGAGAAAGAAGACAAGTGTTGATTAAACTGTTTATACATACTAGTTACACAAAAACAGCCAAATTCAAATTAAGGCTCCAACAACTTTGTCAATAGATTGTGGACCAAACCTTGTAACTGGAGCTTAACCCGAATCCTGCTGAATATTTTTCCTCTTCTCACTATATTTGAAAATTTTAACATAATTAGATCAATAATGCATTCAAAGATTTCTCTCAAAACAACAACAATAAACAGGTAGTGTAGGCTAAGATCAGACTGCATAATTGAGCCCATACACCTGCAAAAGCCATTGTCAAAGCAGGAATATTCTGCGATAAGCGTGACAAGGGTTAAAAAGAGATGGAGATGTAAAAGTGTGTCAAATATCATGAGAATCAGGCCATGGAACCAAGAAATATAGGAAATGTAAAAAAAAAAAAAGGTCAGAGTCAAAGAACAATCTCCTGTGGCCCTAACCTTTTTTTAATAGCAACCACTATCAAGTGCAATCCAAGTATATGTGTGACAAACATAATGCGAATCAGATCATGGAACCAAGAAATATGGGAAATGTAAAAAAAAAAGGGTCAAAGTCACAGTAGAATCTCCTGTGACCCTAACCTAAGGTTGCTCTTTTGATAGTGAACAAGTGTGCCAAGTTTCAAGTGAATGCCTTAAGTAGAACCAGAGATATCACAAAAAGTCAAAGTTTTCACACGACGACAATGACGACACCAAGGCTATAGCAATACCTCAGATTTTCTCCAAAAACAGCTGAGATAAAAATTATAGATGACAAAAAAGTGTGTTTTAATTTAAACCATTTCCGCACAATGACCCTTTTTGAAGCTCTTCAAGAAAAAATCTTCGGAAAACATTGAGGAAAATGAAGAAATTGCTTGTATTGAGAAATTTATTCATTATTCACAATGTTTTCTACCCCAAAACTAAAGAAAAATGCATCATTTTACAAGCTTTAATCTGTTGTCTGAAACTCCTTTCAATTTGGACCAGTCTAAAATTTCCCTGTGTGAGAATGGGTTAAAACTAAGGGCCATATGAGGTAGAAAACAATGTAAGAAAATCCTTGATACAAGCAATTTATCCTTTCTCATGAAGGATGTTGATAACATATTGATTCATTGATTAATTGAGTGTTATCACCATTTTTAACAGTATGTAAGTCACATTCTGACAACTGGAGCACCTAACTATGGATTCCTGGTATTTCTCATGCCAGTACTACCACTACATCCTTTCTGAGCCTCCAGCTACTCATCCCACTCAGGTTTAGGATTACGCACCCATTGGTGGGAGACAAATGCGGAAAAGGATATTTACTGCGGCCAGGGATCAAACCCTGTACCTCATGACTAGGAGTCCTATGTGATACAACTACACTAAAGACACTGTCTCTTTGGCATGTAAAATTGTGTGATTAAGTGGTAATGAGGACAATGTCTACTTGGTTCCTAAGCCTTAGCACCTAGATTGTTAGTGTGATTAATCAATTTTTGTACAATGTCCCCACTTTTTTTAGACTATGGGGACACTTTCTCCTTGCTTTCAAAACCTTGACAGATAAGTGTTCTCAACTCTGAAGAACACTTAGTGTGAGTAACACTCTGGAAAAAGTCAATTGAAATACCATTGTGTTGTAGACTTGATTTGACTGTCTCTAAGATTCCATCTTGATGGGACACAAGACAAGTTTGGTTTTTCAATGGAACAATCCCTGAAAATTTAGTAAAAATAATTGATAAAATTCTCATTACAGAGAGTAATTATAGAAACTAGGCACACCCTAAAAAGCTATTTTATTCAAACTTTTATTTTCAAGGAATCTAATAGAGGGACATTTAACCAATTATTAGATGGCAAATTTTTGACTGGTCAAATTGAAAGGAGCTTCTGACAATTTAAAGTTTATGAAATTTTAGATTATTTCAACTTTCTGGATATAGAACATTATGTAAAATGATGAAATTGCATGCACATCGCACGAAAAGTTTTATAAGATTTGGGTCAACTAACTAAATAGTAAATTACAAAAACAAACAAATATCAAACCATGGCTAAGATACTGACCCAGTATGAAGACATTTGAAATATGTGGCCCCTAGAGAGCACACATTCATTTCTTTACATTTAATCAAATGACCCAGTTTTTGACCCCATTTGATCAAATACAAGTTCTTATCAAGAATTTGTGACTACAAACATTCTCAACAAATATCAAGACATTTGAAGCAACAATATGGCCTCTAGAGTGCACACAATTTTTTTCGAATGTTTGACCTAGTGATCATATTCTTGACCCTATGGAATCAATATTGAACGTGACCAAGATTTTATTAAGACAATCATTCTGACCAAATATCAAGATATATCAGTAAAAATTGTGGCCAATACAGTGCAAGGAAGTCTAATCAAAGATTTGACCTAGTAACCTAGCTTTTGAGCCATTTAGACCTAAAATCAAACTTGATCCAGATTTTATGGAGACAACCATTTTTAACAAATATTAAGACATTATAAACAAATCTAGCCTCTAGATTGCACACAAAGTTTTACTAAGATTTGACATAGTGACCTCATTTTTTAGCGTTTGTTTTTTAGGAAAAAATGGTATTTCATATATATCAACCGGAAACAAGTTCTCACACATTTCCACTCATTTCCACACATGCTCATAAACTTGAAGTGAAAATCTATGTGATCGCCTCCATCTTGTTTCATCACTGATGAAGAAAATAACTTACTTGCTGAATGCCAACAGCCTCCTTTTAGTCATGAATATCCAGGAAAATGGTTTAAAACTTTGACTTAATATATCCATGGAAAATTGTCTAATGAATTGTCAAAATGAGAGAAATAATTTCCTCACATTTCAAGATAGAATCTAGGCTAGTGCTTAGTGGAGTTAGCGAATACATGTAAACTGTCTGCTAGTGTTTTGACCTGGCAGGGCTGAGCAAATTTACACCCCGTATACACAGTATATTTAACAAGTTACAACCCTGTTATAGTTGCGATTCAAGCGCCTACTGACCCCATCAAATAAAACACCTCTTACCTCTCGAATTCGACTAAATCTTTGAAACGGACATGACTTTTGTAGTACTGCAATTGTGATAATAATATGCTCAACGAAAATAGAATTGAATGTTAGCTTTGATTTCTTTACCTTTTATCATTTAGCCTTTTGCCACACAACCACAAATTTTCACACACTTAAGAAGAAAACGATTTGAATAAATCAAAATAGCGATTTCGGTAAACAGTAAGGGGTCATGATTGATTGAATTGGGTTTAACGCAACTTTTGATAGTATTTCAGTTATATCTGGGCGGATGGAGCTCCTAACCATGGATTCCTGGTAGTTCACACACCAGTACTACCACTACATCCTTATCGAGCCTCAAGCTGCTCCTCCTACTTAGGTGTACGATTTACATACTCATATTGATGAAACATGCTCGCATTGTTGAGCCCAGTTACTGATAAACCAACAAAAAACGCTCTCAGAACTTTCAGTCCTTTGATTTACTTCATGTGACCCAATATCGAACTCGACAGAAATTTCATTAAAACAAACATTCTGACCAAATATCAAGAGATTGGAGCCAAAAATGTGACCTCTAGGGTGTACAATTTCTTAACCCTTGTCATGCTGTATAAATGACCTTACTGAATTGCTTTAAATCAAAGGGCTGAAAGCACTGATAGATCTTGTTGTTGTAAAATTAATATTTCTTTTAGAAATCAAACTAATAAATAACTCTGGCAGGAAAAGTACAAGCAGTAGGTGTAAACCAAGATCAGACTGCACTTATGTGCAGGCTGATGTTGGTCTACACCTTCTGCCAATACCGGACTATTCCGGGTTCAGCATGACAAGGGTTAAGATTAGACCCGTGCTCTATTTTTTTGACTCTATGTTACCTAATATCCAACTTGACCAAGATATTATTCAGACAAACATTAGAACCAATTATCAATACATTAAAGCAAATATTGTGGTCTCCAGAATGCATGCAAGGTGTCTCTAAAATTTGACCTAGTTTTTTACCCGATATCAAACTTGATCAAGATTTCATAGACAAAGATTCTGACCAAATATTAAGACATTTGAGCAAAAAATGTGGCCTCTATAGTGCACACACATTTTTTTTCTAAGATTTGACCTAATGACCTAAATTTTTCCCACATGTGACCCAAAAGCAACCTTGACCAAGATTTTATGTAGACATTCTGACAAACCCATTTGAGCCAAAAATCTGGCCTCTAGAGAGTACATTAGCTGTTGACATGTGACAGATGACACACGCTGTACGCAGCTAGATCACCTGGAGCAAGTCGGGCTCAAGTGAGATTAAACAGTCTAGAAAACTTGGATTTAAGTGAAATTTTCCAAGTGAAACATCTGTATTTCATAAAAGATTGAAGGAATAATATTTACAAGTGTCGAGAAAAAAAAGTCTGGAAACTTGAAATATTTCATGTAAATATGTAAAAATATGTCTTTTGTATGAGTAGTTGATGTACATATGCTAAGACTGGCAGATATGCAACAGCCTAATCACCATGACTATGACTAACAGGCTGTCATTGAAAAAGAGAATAAATCAAGTAAAAGAATACAGAGAGGTATCTTCCTTGGCTGTGCAAAAAGCAATGTTACTGATTTAATAATAATTATACTTTGCAAATTCTAAATAATGAGTAAAGGCATATAGAAATCAGAATTTGAAAATATCTATAAGTTGTTTTACCTGTGGCATACATTTCAGCCAAACTGTATACAAATGTTGTAGACAATAAACAAACACTGTTATCTTCTGTCACTTTGATATGGTATCCATAGATATAACTTTCCTTACATGCTATCAATATTTCCTCATTTTCCTGTCAATAAAATAAAAACTGACAAACAATTTACAATAGGAATGCGTTACAGACATTAAAGCCCCCAAATAATTACTTGTCAAATGACCTTCAGTTGTGACATTGAACTTTAGAGTATCAAACAGAATTTTATGCATGACACAATTACTCTCTTAGGGGATAATCTGTCCCTAGTTATTTCACAAGAGGACCTAGATGGCCCTAGATTGCTCACCTTTAATTGCTTTCTCATGGTAACTAATCATCTCAAATTTGATACCAATAATATATTTTTACAAAGTCAAATGGATGTAAAGGCAAAGGGTTGTAATTTCATGAGCAGAGAACATATATCTCCACTAATGCTACCTTTAACTTCATTTAACATGGAATGTCACCATATTCAATAGGGTATCATGATAATATAAGCATTCACACCGAGTTTAAACAAAATTGAGCCAAAATTGAGAATTTTAAAGAGTTAACAAGTTAACCCTTTCCTGTTTTGCAAAATGTTAGACCTGTCCAAATTCAAAGGTTTTGCAGACGAAAATTTAAAGTGGGTTTAATTTGAAACATAATCATTTGGTAGGGTAGAAAATATTGTGGAAGAAGAAGAAGAAATTGCTTGTTACAAGCAATTTCTTCTTTTTCTACAATGTTTTCCCAACTATAAAATCACAGGGATGCAAAAACCAGGGATTGAACGGGAAAGGGCAAATTATTGATAAAGCCCCCTTTCCCATGATATTGGTCAAAATATCACTACACTGAATATACAAATATTTTCAGCAAGTATGAGAAAGCCTGAGCCAAAATCGGCTTTTCTAGAGTGTTAACAAGGTGTCAACTAGAATTGTCACAAAAAGACTCATACCTACACCAGCACTTTGTAACTGCATTGTTGCCTTGACCTTTGACCTACATGACCGGAAACAATATGGCACCTACTTGGGTATTGGACTACATGTGTATAAAGTTTAAAGGGCCTAGGTATATGGCTTATGAGTTAAAGCACAGAAACAGTTATGAACCAAAGTTGAATTGTGCCTTGACTTTTACGGCACTTCATTGGGTCATCTGCAACAAATGTACTAAGTTTCAAGGTTGTATGTCAATTGGTTCTTGAGGTAGAGCATGGATACAGTTTTTGACCAAAGTTCATTTATGACCTTGACCTAAAGATGATAGGGCACTTCCTTAGGTCATTGGCAACAATTCTACGAAGTTTCAAGTTTGTAGGTCAGTTAGTTGAGTTAGAGCACAGAAACAGTTTTGACCAAAGTTCAACTGTGACCTTGACCTTCATGACCCCAAAACAAAACGGCACTTTCTGGTGTCACTGGAAACAAATGTATGAAGTTTGAAGGCTGTAGGTCAATTGGTTCTTGAGTAAGAGCGTGGAAACAAAAGTCTAGCCAATAGACATGTTGAAACCAATATACCCCACCCCCATCTTTGCATGTGGGGGTATAATAAGGTCCCTTTTCCCACAATATTGTTCAAAATGTCATCATATTCAATGAGGATCTTTCTCATGAATGGACAACTATTTTCAGAAGGAATAAGAAGATTGAGACAAAATTGCGACCTCTTAGAGGGGCAAAAAAGTAATTGTCAATAAGGATCCTTTTCTCTTGATATTGGTCAGAATGTCACCATATCTAACCCATTCCAACTCAACAGAATTTTAAACAGGTCCAAACTAAAAGAAGCTGCATATGACAATTTTAATTTATTTTATTTTATTTTTTTGTCTTTTTGGATAAAAACATTGTGGATAATGAGAAATGGATCCATCAATTAATGTAGAAGAAATGATCCAGCACAAGAATCACAAATGTTAACCCATTCAAAAACAATTCTAGCCCAGTCCAACTTCAAAGAAGTTGCAGATGAAAATTTTAAGTTTATGAAATTTTGGATTTTTTCAACTTTCTGGGTAAAATACATTGTGCAAAATGTAACAAGCAATTTCTTCATTTTAAACAATGTTCTCTAAATTGTCTTTCAAAAGAGGCATCAAAAAGCTTAACTGTGTGGGAATAGGTTAAGATAATTTGGTGAAAAACTGATGTACATGTAAAAGCAGAAGTCTTAACCTTGATAAAGGCCTGAGTGGTGTAGGCACTTGACTTATGACCTAAAGATTACAGACCCATGGTCACCAGGGAGTGTTCACGGGCAGGAGACTTAATATCCTTAATAGCCTGCCCCAGTCTACCTAGTAGTAAAATTGGGCATTAGTGGGTTTAAGCCACTGTCTCTTCTTTAGGGATGTGAAAATATTGTTAGTGCTCAAGATCAACTCTAAAATCTTAAAGCTTTTTTTTCACAATTGAACAAAATAAATTAGTATAAACTAACATTGATAGACAAAAAACTTGACCTTGTAGATGACCTTGAAATCAACAGATGTGTATACATGAAGTATTGTATAAATTCAAATATGAGCAATGTAACTTCAATGATATGGAAGTTGGAAATGTCAAGTTCACAGGTTAAGTTAGCAGCAAACAGACGGACAGATAGATGGAAAATAGTCAAACAACATGGCCCAGATCTATTGGTAAGGGGACAAAAGGGGGCATAATTCTTAGTAAGTTTCATTTAGAGTTATCTCACTTGTAAGTCTGGATTGCTTTTATGATACTAGTGAATAAACATGCAAGGTTTCTAGTAAACATATTCATTAATAACAGAAAGGTGACCAAACTTTCAAGTTTGTCTTGCCAAATTCACTAATGACACTAAGGCAATTACACTTTGACTTGATGAAACAACAAGAAGGCCATTGGCCTTAAGTGCTCACCTGAGTCAGTGACTGCAGAAGTAATCAAAGGGCTAGTGAGCTAATTTCCATCAAAAGTCACCTTTGACAATATCTTGTGTAAGAATCAGAAACAAAAACACATTCTATTAATTTTTGTGCCCCTTGCTAAGATATGGAAACAAACATATTGACCCAATATGAAGGAAATCAAGCCAAATATGTGGCCTCTAGAGAGCACTCAATCATTTCTTGATGTTTACAAGTGACCTAGTTTTTGAACGTATAAGATCAAAGATAAATTCAGACAAAGAATTCATGGATCCAAAAATTCTGAACAAATAAGACATTTCAGACACAAATGTGGCCTCTTAGAGTTCAAATAAGGTTTTTCTAAGAATTGACCATATGTGATCTAAAATCGAACTTGTCCAAGGTATCATGAAGATAAACATTCTAACCAAATATGCAGACATTTGGGCCCTCGATTTGGCCTCTTAGAGTGTACACAAGATTTTTAAAAGAATTGACCTTATGACCTAGTGTTTGACCCTATGAGACCAATATCAACTTGACCAAGATATAACCAAACAGCAAGACATTTCAGCCAAAAACTTGGCCTCTAGAGTGCACAAAAGGGTTTCCAATGATTTGACCTTGTGACCTAGTTTTTGACCCCATGTGTTCCAATATTTTATGAAGACACATATTCTGACCAAATATCAAGACATTTAAGTCAAAAAATGTGGTCTATAGAGTGCCAAAAAGGTTTTTTCCTAAGCTTTTACTTAGTGACCAAGTTTTTGACCCAATATGAACCAATATTGAAACTGACCAAGATTTTATAGGGACAAACATTCTGACCAAATGTCAAGATATTTAGGCTAAAAATGTGGCCTCTTAAGTACATACAAGGTTTTTCCAAGATTTTACCTAGTGACCTAATTTTTGACCCCATATTGGACTTGACTGAGTTTTTAAAGGGACAAACATACTAACCAAATATTTAGACATTTGATCTAAAATTGTGGCTTCTAGAGTACACACAAGGTTTTTAAAGATTTGACCTAGTTTTTTACCCCATGTGACCCAACATTGAACTAGAACATCAATTTATCGAGAAAATTATTCTGACCAAAAATCAAGACATTTGAGTAAAAAACAGGACTGTTAGAGAGCACACAATGGTTTGCAAAGATTTTGACATTGTGACCTAGTTTTTTGCCCTATGTGACCGAATATTGAACTTCACCTAGATTTTTTGAGGACAAATAATCTGACCATAATTATATCAGGACATTATTGACCATAGTTATATCTGACCATAATTATATTAGGACATTTGATCTAAAAATGTGGCCTCTACAGTACACACAAGGTTTTTCTAAAATTGACCTTGTGACCTAGTTTTTTACCACATGTGACCATATATTGAGCTTGGCTGAGATTTTATGGAGTCAAAATCAAGACATTTGAGCTGAAAACATGACCACTAGAGTGCACAAAAAGACTTTCTAAGATTTAACTTGTGACTTAGTTTTTGACACCATGTGACCCAATATCGAACTTGACCGTATTTATGGAGGCAAACATTGAGACTAAAAACAAGACATTTGAGCAAAAATATGGTCTCTAGGGTCCACACAAGATGTTGATTGATGACAGATGACGCACACAGCATGATCACAAAATCTTACCTAAAGCACTTTGTGCTCAGGTGAGCCAAAAATAAGCTAAAAATCCATTCATTACATTTTTTTTTGAATTATTAAGTCTAAAACCAAAATGGTTGCAGATGACAGGACATGTATGAATGTAGACTTGCTTATCCCAAGCAGTATCTCCATTGCTAATTATGTTTAAACTAGAGGCATTTCAGTGCCAGAATTGCTTCACTGGACTACATTTCCCTATGATACAGGTAATTTAGCTTTCTTTAACACTGGAGGCAACTCATTTTAGAAAGAATTATTATGGATGGACATAAGTACGATAATCACTTAAGAGATGAAGAGAATATTTTTTGTTTTCATGGAGGTATGAACCAAAAAACCTAATCACACTGTATGAATATGTGAAGCGGATTCATTCATTGTGTGATTAGGCTTTTTGGTTCATACCTCCATGAAAACAAAAAAAATATTCTCTTCATTTCTTACATATTAATAGCATCGAGCGAAAAACACAAAAGCTTTACAAATTTTGATACCTTTTTGTATGGGACTATTTCGTGCAGATGCATACAAAATCGTTGTGTGCTCAAAAAAATTTTGTTCATGGAGTTATGAATAGATTTTTTGACCAATCAGAACGCTCATTTTTGATAGAAACTAAAAATTAAATAATAATGTCATGCCAATAGTCTGCTTACTTTCAGACAATAGATTCAAGTTGACACAATTCCACTTACCATATCTGTTTTACGAAATGCCATACAAGTTACGTCACATGTATTCTCTGATGTGTCTACATTTGTCCAACTGTCTACACCAGGAGTTTTACAATAGTGACAGACTAAATCTCCTTGGTAATGGGCAACTGCTAACACACCTAAAAACAAGACACCCAAGAGGGCCTTTATTTCTCCAGTGGCCATTTTGCTATGGCAAATTTACCACCCATTATTATAAAATTTCTTTGCAAAACAATGAGCTTAGATGAAACTACAATTAACCCATTCCCACACGTTCATGCTTTTTTACCCATCTCAAGAAAAAAGCTTAAGAAAGCATTGTGGAAAATGAAGAAATCGCTTGTTACGAACAAATTTCTTCATTACTCACAATATTTTCTACCCTTGATAACAAGTATAAAAAAAAAATATTCAAATTTCACTGGCTAAAAATTCTTTGTCTGCAACTTCTTTGAAATTGGACCAGTCTAAAATTCTGTTGTGTGGGGAAAAGGTAAATACTTCAGACATTTAGAAAGCAGGTCAGGGGTCAAATAAAGGCAAACACCTTTCAATTACTTATTTAGACGTAATGTTGTGCTAAACTTAATTTACAATTATAATTGGTTGATTGTATGGGGCTTTATGACCTGCTACAGAACTGAGGTCATATAGGGTCTTACATAAACCCATTCCCACACAATGACGCTTTTGACACCCCTAAAGAAACACAATTGGGAAAAATATTGTGGAAAATGAGGAAATTGCTTTTTACAAGCAATTTCTTCATTTTCCATAATGTTTTATACCTAAAAAGGTGAAGATATCTAAAATTTGATAACCTTTACATTGATGTCTGTAACTCCTTTCAATTTGGAACAGACAAAAAATTTCCTTATGTGATAATGAGATAAAGTCTCATCCAAAGCAGAAGATTGGGGAGAAGCAGAAGATTGAACCAAGGAACCAGTGATGATAGAGTCCAACAACCTACACATAGAACACATCTGCTCCCTCAAAGAATTTAAGAAGTAGGTCAATGGTTAAGCCATTCCCACACAACCGAATTTTAGACTGATCCAAACTGAAAGAAAGTCCAGACAATAATTTCAAGTTGGTGGAATCTTATTTTTTTGTCTCTTTGGATAGAAATCATTAAGGATAATGATACAAGTAATTTCTTGATTTTCCAAAGCATTTTTCTTGAGGGGTGTAAAAAGGAGGGATTGTGTGGGAAAGGGTTAAGGTCAAATGATGCAAGACAAAAGCAGTTTATTGTTAACACTTAATGCCAGTTAACCCTTGTCATGCAGTATAAATTACCTTACTGAAATGCTGTCAAATCAAAGGGCTGAAAGCACTGATAGAACTTGTTCAAAAATCAAGATTTCTTTAAGAAATCAACTTCATAAACAACTCTGGCAGGACAAGTACAAGCAGGAGGTGTAGACTAAGATCAGCCTGCACATAAGTGCAGTCTGATCTTAGTCTAAACCTCCTGCCAAACTGGAATATTCCGGGTTCAGCATGACAAGGGTTAAAAAAGCTCAAGAACTCATCATTAAGTCAAAGGTAAAGGTCAACGACTGAATAATATAACAGACCAAGAACAATAATTTTTCTTTATGTATTTGAGAAAGTTCAGTCCTTGACTTAATAATTCAAAATTTCAGACAGTAGATCAAAGGCTTAACCCATTACCAGACAGCAAAGTTTTAGACTAGCCCGAATTGGAAGAAGTTGCAGACGACAATTTAAAAAATAAGAAATTTTAGATTTGTTCAACTTTCTGGATAGAAAACATTATGTAAAATGTAGAAATTGCTTGTTCCAAGCAATTTCTTCATTTTACGCAATGTTTTCGCAATTGCTTTTCTTGAGAGGCGTCAAAAAGTGTCACTGTGTGGGAATGGGTTAAAGCATTCTTGCAATATCCAACTTTTTGATGCCCTTCAAGAAAGAAGCATTGTAAACATTCAAGTAATTTCTTCTTTATCCACCATGTTTTCTCCTCAAAAGGAAACAACAAATTTTTGATTTCATTAACTAAAATTGTCATTTGCATGTTTCTGAAACCTAGATATGAAAAATTTGCCAAATGCAAAAATATACTCGAACAAACATTTAATATTTGAAAATGAGTCAGATATTGTCTTCACAGGCTGATAGTCAACAGAAGGTAACAAAGTGAAAAGGGAAACGACCAACGTCCTGAATTATGTCACACCAAACGGTTAGTGCAAAACTACAGCAAGTGTCTTTATTTGTATTATCTCTTATAGCAGTCTTGGACTAATTTTTATAGAACTGAAGACTGGTTAGTAAACATAACTCCTTATAAAGTAACAATGACGCTAGTTTGAGCAAATTCGAAATGAATGTGGTATACCAATGGTTATACGCACAAAGTGAATGATCCAATACTCATTGCAATTGTCTCCCCATAATAAAACTAAATGATTGTTACAGGACAACTGCTGTGGATACCAAAAAGTTTTGACCATCAACTGGACCTTGACCATCAATTTTAGTGTTTGACCTTGAGCTTTGACCAAGAACTATCTAAAAGCCAAATTATTTTGAAATCCATCCATAATTGTAGGAGAAATGCTCTTAACAATCAAAATCTTAGTATTTTACTTTGAGCTGTGACCTTGACATTAGAACTTTCCCAAAAATTCTTTCAAATGGCACATCTACTCATGATGGAAAATAATTGTGCCAAGTTATTTTGAAATCCATCCATAATTGTAGGAGAAATGCTCTTGACAATCAAAATCTTAGTATTTTACTTTGAGCTGTGACCTTGACATTAAAACTATCCCAAAAATTCTTTCAAATGTCACATCTATTCATGATGGAAAATAATTGTGCCAAGTTATTTTGAAATCAATCCATAAATGTAGGAGTAATTGTCCGGACAAACACAATTTTAGTGTTTGACCTTGAGCTGTGACCTTGACATTGGAGCTTCCCAAAAAAATCTTTCAAATGGCATATCTACTCATGATGGAGAATAATTGTGCCAAGTTATTTTGAAATCCATAAGTGTAGGATTAATTGTCCGGACAAATTCCGACGGATGCACTAACTAACATATGGACTAACGCACTGACACCGACTTGTCATAGTGACATCTGGGTCTCGCTCACTGCAAATGGGTTTGACAAAAATAGATAAACAACCTTCATAAGCTATTAGGGAAAAACCCTGGTTTGTTTCGATACACAACCTCTGATTTTCCAAAACTACTTTCAGAATATTGTATTCAAGTAATATATGAGAGGGAATAAAGACAATTATGAGAGCTTATAATTCTGAAAGGAGGAATTAGATTGTGGTTGCTTGATAGAAGTTGTTGCTTAATAGAGGAAGATGCTTGAGCAAGATCTGATCTGTACTTTGCTTTAGTAGAGGGTAATGGGTGAAAAGACCCGATTTTTACATATACGGTAAACATTCTTAAATTTCAGGGGGTAATAATTCTGTAACAGATCACAGAAGTGTCATGAAAAATCAATATGCAAAATTTCTTCTGTATATAAACATTTTGTGTTCATATCATGGTCTCAAACAAATAAATTTTAATTAATCATAATTGAGCAAAAAATTGACCAATCACAGCAAAGAATTTAAATCTAATCATTTAGGCAGGAAGTGAAGTCAAATGTCGGGAAGGATATTTGCTGCAACCTGGGATTGAACCCTAGACCTCATGATAATGAGTTTGATGCATTACAAATTGTGCTATGGCCACAGCCAGAAAAATTATAGAAGAAATTGCCAAAAAATCAAACGAATTGCCAATATGCAACTTTATTTCAGAAGGAAAGTTTGCATGTAAAATTGAGTTCAGGACATGCAATAATGTAGGAGTAATGCTCTTGACAACAACAATTCACAAGTTCAAGGGAAAACAGTTTCTTCTACCAATGATGGTAGGATCAGGAAAATTGCAATTTCATATGTTCAACAAGAGCACCACCTATGCTCAGCTGTTGGGTGCTGGATAGTGGACAAAATGCATCTAAAGTTATCCCCCTTGATAGTAAAGGTTGCTCTTTTGATAGTGAACAAGTGTGCCAAGTTTCAAGTGAATGCGTTAAGTAGAACAAGAGATATCACAAAATGTCAAAAGTTTTTGCATGACGTCCACAACAAGGACAACAACACCAAGACTATAGCAATACCTCCGGTTTACTTAAAAACCTTGTTTGTATTTTAAATGCTTAACATGCAACACTGGAGGAAAAAATTGTGCCTACATACAGATTGATGAACATACATATGGACAGTCATGGCATCAACCGACCAATCAAATCATTGATTCAGCCCGGACCTGGGCTTCCCTTTTTTGTTTGTTTGTTAACTTTAATGCCATAACTACAGCTTATTTAGGTCGCCAACCAAGTATTTTATTTTTTGTTACATGCTACCGATCATGAAATTTGCCTATTTCAACCGTTAAAAACGAAGCGGAACTTTCTGTCGGAGTAAGTGGGCGTGACAAAAGGTGTAAGTCAGAGGGGCCAGCGTTTGGTTAATTGCAGTAAATCCCCTCCACCTTGTGGTGGGAGTGTAATTATCAACTGTTTTACCTGAATGTTCACTCCAAGTCATACACAATACCCTCTTACTGTGGTCTGAGTAGGTGCTCAAAATTGTGCAGTCTGATCTGTAACAAAACATTTCAGCAAAGAGGATAAACTATAGTCTGAATGCTTTCATTTTACATTAACTCATTACCACAAGAGAAAATTTTAGACTGGTCCATGAAGTTGCAGATGACACTTTTAAGTTGATGGAATTTAAAAAATCTTTGTCTTTTTTTTGTAAAAAAACATTGCAGATAATGAATGTTGACTGTTTTTGAGCAAATTTTCAACTTATTTCTTTTTCCAGCATTTTGACAACCCCTTCAAAATTCTATCCACCCCTTTTTCCTTGTACAAATCTTTGCTCTAAATACTTCAAATACCAAAGGTGAATCCCTTCCAACTGATGGTTAATGACAAGAAGAGTTTTTCAGAGCCTGAGGCCTTTGAAGGGCCAATTCCAACAAGGTATAAAAATGTAATATATAATATAATGTTTTCTGTAAACTTTTATTAGCTTCATTTTGATAATGATCTTTTCCAAATATCTGCTTGAAATAGTCAGCCATTGTTCTTTATTAAGTAATAGATTAAAATGTACAGCTAAAGTTAAATAATGATCAAGGGTTGTTGTTTAAAACAATAGCCGTTGGAGACAGATTATGCTACCTGAATAAGGCTTTGTCACAAAACTGTATGCCACTATTGGACAAACAACTTCTTACTGAATGCAACTTTAGTTTGAGAGTTCAGTTCACAAGAAATTTGGAAGTTTGACAAATATTGAAGGAATCTGTCTGGTTTCACTGGCATGATTCTAGTAAAGTTCAATAATATTATGTGTTAAAGGGTTAAATATTTTAGCTTGACCATCAAAGTTATCAATGAAAAATGTCTACATACAAAAAATGAAGACTCTAACTAGAGTAGTCTTACAGAAACAATAGTCTGATTTATTTTAGAGTACAAAATATACAAAATGTAAAGCTTCATGGCATTAAGCCTCCTTTTAGCATGGTAAGTCAAAAATTGAAATAAACATTACCTTACAAGGTGACCTAACAAACTTTCGATTGGAAAATCTGAGCAAATCAGGTTAAAGCCAACTTTTCAAAATAACTTTAAATTGAAATCCAAGTGCCATTTTTGGTAAGAAATGAGATAAAAGGAACTAGAGGGGCTTGAGTGCATGAATTGCACCACAAGCCTGAATGTAACAAGAAAGCAAATGATGTTTTCACGAACTCCATATAAACTGAATCAGCTTTGCAATATCTGTCAAATAATTTCAAATTTTTCATTCTTTCATAAAAGTCAAGTTATGTAAAATTCATTTACTAAGCCACACCCATAAAAGCCATGTGATTTAAACAAACAAATTTATATGAAGGAGTTATTCAAAGAATCACCTGGTGATCATTCCTGTGAAATATTCTGAGATGGAGACCTTTTTAAGTTTCCAGTATACAACATATCTTGAAATAAGCCCCACCCCAATAAAAGCCATGTTTTACATCAAATCAAAAATCTTTGAAGAAATCTGATATAGGCTCCCCAAAAGATCTTTCCTGTGAAAATAGTTTTCACTTTATACTATATATGGAAATTAGCCCAGTCAATAAGGTCATTTATCTCATCAAAATTCTCTTATGGAATCTCAAAGGATCATTCCAGTGAAATTGGTTGAAATCCACCAAATGGTTTGTTAGAAAAAGATTTTCAAAGCTTTCACCATATATGGAAATTATGAAAATTAGCCCTGCCCATAAAATCCAGGTTTTACATCTTATCAAAATTCTGAAAAAACTGATAAAGTGACACGCCAGGATCATTTCTGCAAAATTTAGCATAATTCTGTTCAATTTCTGAGGAAAGATTTTTATGGAGGGACAATAAGACACAAAATGTTCACAAGGCCATGACAATTGCATTTTATGTACTATTGAAAATTATATCAAAAACAGCTAAATCCATACCTTTATAAGAGATTCATAAAAGTTAGCCCATACAAGAAAAGAATATTTATACATTAAAAATTTCTGTTTGTGATTATTACCTCTACAAAATCAATTCTGACCCCTAGAATTTACTGGTCAAAGAGACAATGACTCATCAATTTAAAAGGCTAGCATAAGACCTGCTGTAAATGATTTTTTGTCTCAAATGGATAAGGGTTGATATTGAGGAATGATTAACACCTACTCATCCAAACATGGTAATTTGATTTTCCACAAAACAGTAGTTCCCAACTGAGAACCAGCAGCCAGAATAGTGTACAGGGTACCATCCTTTTCATCTGTAAAGGTCAACGGGCACCAACTGATAGCTGAAACATGGGAAAATTAGTGGATTTAACCTGTTAAAGTGTATGCAAATAATAACATTTTAAAATTAAACTAGAAATGGATGCCCATGTACAATTGCTCGCCACATGACCTTCGTTCGATGTTCTTCTTGAACACAACTTTAACCCTTTCCTGTTCAATCCCTGTTTTTCACGACCCTATGACTTTAATAGAGAAAACTATGCCATTTTTTTAATTCCTTAATTGTTTGGTGCTGCACAGTTATAAAAATTCTAAATCAAAACAAGAACACAAAAACACATTTAGAGCTCTCCACTAGATAGAAAAGATTGTCGTTTTTTTTAATGTAATGTTGCTATGACAGTACCCCAGTTTTCTGGGAAACAACCCAGCTGAAATTGTTTGAAGAGGACTTATTTAGGCACCTTAAGTAATTTTAATTATCTAATGTCTAATCTTTCATGATATTTCATGGAGGTATGAAATAATAACCTAATCAAGTTCCAAAATTTGATTGGATTTTGTATTTGATACATATGTTTTGAATTTTTTCAACATTCTGGGTTGAAAACATTCTGCAAAATGAAGAAATTGCTTGGGTCTAGCAATTTCTTCATATTTAAACAATGTTTTCCGCATTGTCTTTCGTAAAGGGCATCAAAAAGCATGACTGTATGGGAATGGGTAATATATATGTGTCGTAACTGACAATTGAACCATTATAGTCATATATTTTCTGTCAAGTAGTCCTATTAATGACCAGATAATTTTACGCCGCTTTCAACAATCTTTCAGTTATATCGCGGCGGCTGAAGCACCTAACAATGGAATCCTGGTATTTCTCACACCAGTGCTACCATTACATCTTTCCCTAGCCTCCAGCTGCTATCCCACATAGGTCTACGATTATCGATCCAGTGGTGAGAGACAAATAGTCGGAAAGGATGAGTGCCGCCGTCGGGGAATGACCAGATGAAAAATTCAAGATTGGTCAAAACTGAAAGAAATTGCAGGCATTGTCTCAAAGTGCAAAACACTTAAAAAACTAAGTGTCAAAAAGGCTAAAAAAAATATATCATAGTGAAGAAAGGAGAAATTCACTGTTTCAAACAAAATAATTGACTTTTCCTTCAATGTTTTCTTAAATGCATGGAATAACTGGAATGAGTGGTAATCAGTTCACCCTTTCCCTCACAATCCCTCTTTTTTACACCCTTCAAGAAAAAAGCTTCAGAAAACATTGTGAACATTAAAGAAATTGCTTGTAACAAGCAATTTCTCTAATGTCCACAAAGTTTACTACCCTAAAAGGCAAAGATTTTTTAAATTTTACCAACTTAAAATTGTTGTCTGCATCATCTTTGCATTCAGACAAGTCTAAATTTTTTGTCATGTGGGAATGGGTTAATGGAAAGAAAAAACAAATTGTTCAATACCTGTTATGGCCTGTCCGTAACACCACTTCTTGTAGGTCTGATACTTTTTGTGTGATTTCATTCCATCTCCTGGAAATGTTTCTTTCCTTCTTAATAAACTGAGGTCTGAAATCTACAAAAACAAATATGAAGCCTACATTTTGCCGAATAGAATTGAAGCAGAGACTGAGAGAAAAGTCATCTTTTCCATGGCAACCAGCATTTTAATAAGATTTCAATTCTTGTGGCAATTTTAAAGGGGGCCACCTAAGGATTATTCCTCACAAAATTGGTTAAAATTGGAGCGGTAGTTTAGGAGGAGATGTCATTTTAAAAAAACTTTATTTCTTTACAACGCCTTTGGTCTCTGGCCCATAGGACCCTAATGTAATGGGAAAGAAGTAAGCATACTGATGCTTCATGCAAAACATCAAGGATCTATACTTTCCTGTTCAAGATGAGATGATTTTTAAGGTTCTTTAAAATTTTCGATTTTGTTGCTTTTGCAACAAGAGTTTTCAAGTCTTTTACTAAATTTTAAAAGGGGCCCCCAAAGGAACATGCCTGCCAAATTAGTTTAAATTGGCCCTGTATTTTGGGAGGAGTTGTCATTTTAAAAATCAATTTTAATTCTATAAAAGCCCCATGAGACTTTGCCACTGAAGACTCACAGGTAATGATTTAAGTAATTCAGAAAGAAATCAATTTACTGATATTTCATGCAAAATATCAAGGCTCTTGCCTTCTTGGTCATGTGGAGATGATTTTCTATTTTTTTTTTTCAAATTTCAACTTTGTTGCCATGGTCAACCAGATTTATCAAAGGATTTAATTTCTTTTTCTTGGCAATTTCAAAGGAGATCAATTAAAGAACATGCTTGCCAAATTTGATTGAAAATGGCTCGATGGTTTTACAGGAGATGCCATTTAAAGAATTATATAATAGAATAATTTTTGTTTACATGGAGGTATGAACCAAAAATCTAATCTCACTGTATGAATAATCTCTCACAAGAATGTATTTTCAGTGGTACTAAGTTCTAACAACACATTCTTTATTATAAACAAGATGTGTTTCCCCTTTACCCATTACCAAATGACACAATTTTAGACTGGTCCAAATTCAGTCCTACACTTAAGTGACTTCCAGCCAGAAATTTCCTGGAGAAAGTAACTGTAAATGAATTTTCTACGGTCAGTTAAATATGCAAACTGACCCTCAAATCACCCCCAGGACACCAGATTGGTATGTTTACTGATAAGCCCAGGATGTAATTTGAGTAACTTGAGTATTAACTTTGTAATGGTGATAAATCCAATTCTCGATCATGAGAGGCTTTTATCAGCCTAACTACATTCTAAATGAAACATTCACTCTGTACATATCAGCAATTCCATATTAAATCATTATCACAAAATTTGCCCTTTTGATAAACTTAAGAATATGAGCTTAGAAAAGTAGAGTTGAAAAAGAAGCAATTTCTCATTTCAATCAATGTTTCTTACATAAATGACATTTTTCAATTTGAAAGCTTTTCAAATGCTGTATTTGGTAGTTTTAGCTCACCTGAGCACAAAATGTGTTCTTTGAGAGCTATTGTGATTGGTCATCGTCCGGCATCCGTCTGTCTGTATGTCCGTTCATAATTAAAAAAAATTCTTCTACTCCTAAACTATCATGGAATTTTAACTAAATCTCACAGAAATAATCCTTAGGTCATGCTCTTTCAAAAAACCTAAAAAAATTGATATCCATGTAAAACTGTGGGTTGGTAGGGCAACCAAGTGAAAAAACTTAAAAAGTCTTCTCCTCCCAAGCCATAAGGCCAAGAGCTTTGATATTTGCTAGAAATTATTATCTATTGACCCTCTCCCTAAATACTTCAAAAAATTAACGTATCTTGAAAATTAGCCCTTTTCTTTGCAATCCCTGATTAACATAAAAATAAAGAAAGAACTCTTTGAAAACCCTTTTCTCAAAAGCATAAGGCCTAAAGGTTAGATATTTTGTATAAATCATTATCTTGTGATCCCTCTTCAAAGAATAGACATATCTTGAAAATAAGCCCTTTTCTTTGCAATCCCTGATTTTACAGGAAATCCTTGAAAACCTTTTTCTCCCAAGCCATGAGGCCAAAAGCTTTGATATTTGGTATAAATCTTCATATTTTGGCCCTCTTTCAAAATACTTTATAGAATTACCATATCTTTAAATTTAGCCCATATCTGTGCATTCCCTAAAACACATAGAAAGGGAAATCTTTGAAAGTCTTTTTCTCTCAAACCATAAGGCCAAAGCATTGGTACTTGGTATAAATCATCTTCTTGACCTTCTACCGAAATACTTGGAAGAATTAACTTACTCTGAATATAAGCCCTTTTCTAAATGATCCTGTTTTAACATATGAATAAAGAAGGACAACTTTGAAAATCTTCTTCTACAAAGCTATAAGGCCTAGATGTGTATTATCTAGTGTATATCAAAACCCTTTGAACCACTACCAAAAATCTTCATAGAATAATCATATCTTAAAAGTGAACCCATTTTTGTGTGATCCCTGCTTTTACATAAAAAGAAAATCTTCTCCCAAACCATAAGGCCCAGAGCTTTAATATTGGGCATATATCAATACCTATTGATCCTTCACCAAATTACTAATTAAAATTACCGTATTCTGAAAATAGCATTTTTCTGTGCAATTCCTGATCTTAGAAAGGAACATATCTTTGAAAATCTTCTTCATCTAAACCATAATGCATAGGGCTTTGATATTTGGTATGTATTAATGCCTATTGACCCTTCATCAAATTATTTCAAAGAATTACCATACTCTGGAAATTAGTGCTATTTGGTGGGATATTCAATATACTTAATATTAAAGGAGGAAATCTTCTTCCCCAAAATGAATAGGCAGAGGGCTTTGATCTTTTGTACATGTCATAAAGCCTTGAGCCATCATACTCAGGGGAGCGATATAGGACCCTCACGGTCCTTTTTTTAATTTTATACAAGCCTTAAATACTTTTACTACAAATTGTTAACCCTAGCTGTATTAAATCACTGGGTCTCTCAGGCCTCGGTAATAATTGGTGAAATTTTCAATTAACAATGGATTCCTGGTATTTCTCACACCAGTACTACTACTACATCCTTTCCTAGCCACCAGCTGCTCTCCCTTTAGGTTTACGATTATCCACCCATTGGTGAGAGACAAATGTCGGAAAGAATATGTGCCGCCGCCGTTGAGAGATAAACGGACAAATCTTAGTAAATATTCTCCTTGCAGTCCAAAGGCATATGGCTTTCAAATTTTGTAAGTAGCATCGCCTTATCAAGTTATAGTATTTTTATAAAATACTATAAACTATCAGTCTTCGACCAATTTAAGCCCAGTGTGTTGTTGGATCACAGATTTTACATAGAGAAAAAGAAGGACGTATTATAAAAATCTTTTCCTCAGAAACCATGAAGCCTGTAGAGCTTCCAAATTTTGCATGTAGCATTTCCCTATATTGTGCAAATATATTTCAGGTATAAAACTTTCTTTATAAACTTAAGCCCTATGTTGTTGGGTCTCGAATTGAAGAAGAAAGGAATCTTTGAATAATCTATACCATGAGGCCAGGAGAATAATCTATACCATGAGGCCAGGAGATTTCAGTTTATGCCCTGTTGGTACTGCAACAAAATACTTTAAATGTTTATTCTTAGATCAACATATAAATTATTTGTTGCGAGATCCCAGATTTCTTTTATCTGGAGATTCATAATTTAAAAGAAATCTCCTAAACCAAAGACTAATACAGACAGCATTACTTTATAGTAAATCAAAATACTGAAAGTACTGTAAGCTAGCAAAGTATTGTTTTGTTCAATAATCTTCTTTGTCAAACGTTATCATGATAAAGAAATGAGGTTAAAGTAACAAAGGAATTAACCCATTCCCACACAATTCCTCCTGTTTACGCCCATCAAAAATTAGTTATGGATAATGATGCCATGATACTTTAGAGAAACTAAGAGGCTAGAATATGGGCTATTTTCATCAAATATACAAAGTTTGAAGTGGTTTGGTTGATGATTATAATGTCATGCAACTGTTGACAGCATCGACTTGAAACTTGATGAAGCGGTTCATCTAGGGGTTCTCAAATGCGCTTACCAAATTTAGGTCCGCACCTTACCCACTTCCTGTTTTAGGATTTGTCAACAAGTTAACCCATTGAATTCCCCATATTCCATCAGATTTACTTTAAACATTAGGATAGATCTTTTAGAAATTCGGTCTGATCAATCAAGAATCAAAATCATGGAACAAGGGACTTCATGGAAATTTCACCACAAAATTTTTGTTTACAAAGTCCACAGTTTTCATCGAATTTTCTTCAAACTTTCACAGAATGTTTTTAAATCCTAAGAATTTATTTTTTAAATGGGTAAGGTTAATAAAGTATCACGGGAAAAGGGGCCTTATGAAAACTTGATTGAAATACCCTTATAACATAATAATGTTCATAGTTTTAATCGGATTCTCTTCAAAGATGCAAGGAATAATTGTGGTACTGGAAACATTTGAAGAGGGACCTTATAGATTACCATTCAAAACAATTTTTAAATTGTATGCGATGAAGTCCACAATTATCACCAGATTGTCTTTAAAATTTCACAGACCAGTTGTAGGGTCGTAAAGAAAGTTCCTTTCGGAATTAGAATAGGTCTATAAGAAAACAAAGGAAAGGGGGCCATATTGATTGTTGCTCAATATAATAAAGGGGATAAAGTCCAATTAGATATTTTCATTTTATGCATTCTTCTTTAAGCTATTAGCTTCCTTAAATTTTATGTTACTTTAAGGGAAAACTTGATGGTCAGTAGAGCGCCTCAGGCCCTGATGGGTCTCTTGTTAGGAAGAGAGCCTTAAAATTTCTGAAGAGTAGGGTTTATTAAACCCATGTTTTACCAAATGATGTTGCATAATGAGATTTACTTAATTTTTAAAGACATTGAGATATACCAAAGATATAATTGTTTAACCCATTCCCACACAATGACGCTTTTTGACACACATGAAGAGGAACAATTTGGAAACATTGTGTAAAATGCAGAAATTGCTTGTTGCAAGCATTCTATCCATTTTATACCCATAAATTTGAAAAAAAAGCAACTGCAATTTCACAAATCTTAAATTGTCTTTTAATTGCAGCTCCTTTTAATTTGGACCGGTCTAATATGTTGCCGTCTGGTAACAAACTAAAATAAAGTACTTACTATTTACCCAACAATACAGGACATAGATAAGAACAAATTTAATATGAATGACCCATTACACTTAAAAGAACCATCTTAAGATTACAACAAGCAGTTGGATCAAAGAGAGTCTTTACTTGTCAAGTTTAGTCAATGCAAACACACAAACTCATTGTACAGTAAAGTAGAATGACCATGTATAATGAAGGTAATCCCTCTGGAAAATAAACTGGAAAATAAATATAAGTATTATCTTCGCAAATACTTTTCAATATGGTTTCAAACCTTTCATAAGATGGGTAAATGTATGCATATAAGTAGGAATTATGGGCTGGCTATTTAGACTTAAAACCAAGGCAGGTACCTTACATGCACTTCTGTATTTTACATGACATATCAATAAATCAGGGTGTAACCTTTTTAAGAAATATACATTCAATAGTCCAAAATCACTTGATACAGTAAAAGTGTGGTTGAAATGGAAAATCTGTCTGCTTTGAGAAACATAAAATCAACAGAACAAATATGAATTGTAACACTGATAAGCCCAAATGTGTGACTTCCTGTTATCAGGATTGTTGATCTAATTATCGGTCAAAATAATTCTATTGCCCCCATGCTGTTAAACTCCCAAAGAATGCCAGAATGACCGTTACAGTGATACTGAGATCTGATTTTATCTTGATTCACTAGTGAATATTTTCAGGCACTAAAGTATCTGACTGAATTGAAAGAAGTTGCAGACAACAATACAATGTTCATGAAATTTTGGATTTTTTCATCTTTCTGGTCAGAAAACATTTTGGAAATGAAGAAATTGCTTGTTAAAAGCAATTTCTTCATTTTTCACAATGTTTTCTCATCATTTTTCTTGAGGGGCGTCCAAAAGCCTCACTGTGTGGGAATGGGTTAACAGACGTTTTTCAGAAATGTTACCTTGATCAGATTTCTTGACCTTGATGGGTGACCTTGACCTTACAGCCCATGCCTGTCAATGCAAGGAACCTATACTCAAATATGAGTCATGTATTTGCAATAGTGTTTGAATAAGAGTTAAATGTTTGGTGAAGCCTTCTGTGTCAGGAAGAGATGATTTTTAACAATTTTTTAAAAAAAAAACAACACTTTTGTTGCCACGAAAATCACAGTTTTCAACGGATTTCAATTCTTCTAGCAATTTTAAAGGGGGCGACCAAAGGGACATTCCTGACAATTTGAGTTGAAATAGGCCCAGTGGTTTGGGAAGAGATGTCATTAAAAAATAAGTTAACAAATGGTGGATGCCACATAATAGGCACCCAACAGAATGTGATCACAATACTTCACAGCAAAGGTTTGTTAGTAACTTAAATATCTTGACTACAGATTGAATAAGCTATAGTTAAAAAGTTCAAGTTGCCAAACAAGATGTCTCACATCAATGTCAAACAATGTCAGAGTTCAAAGTTCACTTCTGGTCTAAATGAATGTTTTGATTGGACAATTAAATCTTTGATTGAAGACCAAATCAAAGAAAACTGAGATCCATCATTTATGTCAAAACAGAACAGTTTTCTTTTATAGTGCTTTGAGTGGAAGCTTAACCAAATACAAGACAGCGAAATTCTAGATTAGTCCAAATTGAAGGAGACTGCAAACCACAAATCAAAGTTTGTTAAATTTAATTGTTTGTTAGATTTTTTTCTTTTTCAACGTTATTTTCAACTCTACAGAATGGTTATTTTCAAAATTAAATCCACATTCAATTTGTCTACAAAACCTTTGACTTTGAGCAGGTCTAAAATTAGGTAGAAATGGTAACTGGTTAAAACTGAAAATGTAAAATGGACTGTACTCAAAAAGGATATGCACAACTGTGCTTGATACTGAATTTACCTGTGAAATTTGAATCAAATGCAGTGATAAGTTTGAGAGTATATGAGTGGACAAAATTTTTCATCAAAGAGGCATAACTCTGTTAAAGTAAATAGACTATAACCAAAATGGGACATGCACGTCATATATTGATACTTAGTCTACCTGTGAAGTTTAAATCAAATCAGTTGAATAATTTTAGAGAAAATGAGATGAAAAGATTTTTCTACAAAGGGCCATAACTCTGCAAATAGTGCATTGACCATAACCAAAATAGAATATGGACAACTTTGCTTGATACTAAGTCTACTTGTGAAGTTTGAATCAAATGTATTCTATAATTTAGAGAATATGAGTGGACAGGATTTATCATCCAAAGGCCTTATCTCCACAAAAAGTAAATGGAGCATAACCAAACAGGATTTCTATATCTCTGCTTGACACTTGTCTACCTGTGAAGTTTAAATCAAATCCATTGAATCCTTTTTGAGAAAATAAGCAGACAAGATTTTTCATCAAAGGGTCATAGCTCTGTAGAAAGTGAATAGATCAAATGAAATTATCACATGTACATCTCTAATTGATACTGAGGATACCTTTGAAATTTGAATTAAATTCATCCGGTTGTTTATGAAAAATAAAACGAACAGACCAAACATTGGATGGACTGACAATCTGTCTCCCACATACCCCCCCCAACAGAGTTGGGGGAGGCGTATAGTAAAATGAAATGGAATCTAACAAACTTTGATCCACTTGTATTCTGATTGGCCCTGAGTAAACAAGGTAAGCCTGTAATCCAAGGACACTGTAGCTATTATACACCTAGAAAAAGAAGAGAGATCGTCTGTTTTTACAGTGTGCAATATGTATTTCATTCAAATTAACCAATTTCCAAATGGCAAATTCTAGATTGCTCCAAATTGGAAGGAGTTGCAGAGGACAATTGAAGGTTGATGAAATTTTTGATTTTCAACTATATGGGTTGAAAACTTTGTGGAAAATGAAGAAATTGCTTGGTTCAAGCATTTTTTTCTCTTTTCACAATAATTTCTCGATTGGTTTTCCTAAGGGGTGTCAAAAAGTGTCATAATGTGGGAATGAGTTAACAATGCAATCCCGAATTTGCAAGTCGAAGAGTGTTGCATGCAATACAAAGTTTGATTGTTTGAAAGTTTTCTCTCTACTCCCCACTTCCCCCCCCCCATGTTGTGCTTTTTGTTTATCCTCTTAAACCCTTGTCGTGCTGAAACAAAAATATTCCGATTTTGGCAGGAGATGTAGACAAGATCAGCCTGCACATAAGTGCAGTCTGATCTTAGTCTACAACTTCTGTGTTTCTTTTCAAACCAGAGTTAATCATGAAATTAATTTTCAAAAGATGTGTTGACCATTGAACAAGTACTACAAGTGCTTTCAGCCCTTTGATTTTAATGAAATTCTGAAAAGATTTTATTCAGCATGACAAGAGTTAACCATATAATTACAAACTAATGTTTCTAAACTAAGACATATTGCCTTCTCAAGTTTGAGTATGTGAGGTCAGCAACTGATCAAATACAGCCCATTGGAATCATATTTACAGGTAGTTAAACCCATTTCAACTCAATCCCTCCTTTTTACGCCCCTCAAGAAAATAGCTTTTGGAAACATTGTGGAAAATGAAGAAATTGCTTGTATCAAGCAATTTCTTCATTATCCACAATGTTTTCTATCCAAAAAGACAAAAAAATTCAAAATTCCATCAACTTGAAATTGTCGTCTGCAGCTTCTTTCAATTTGGACCAGTGTAAAATTTTGCTGTGTGGGAATGGGTTAAACAGTGTTGGATCTTTTTTCTTGTTCAGATTACCTGTACATGCATTTTGAAAAAAACAACAACAAAAAAACAGTTTCTTTCAAATTGAACATTTCACAATCTGATGAACTGAATGATACCTTATTTATCAACTCTCACACAATGACTCTTTTTGACGCCCTTCAAGAAATACAATTGGCAAAACATTGTGTGAAATGAATAAATTGCTAACAAAAAGCAATTTCTTCCTTTTCTACAATGTTTTATATCCAGAAGTTTAAAATATCTAAATTTTCAGAAACTTTTAAATGTCAGGTGCAACTCCTGTCATCTGGAAATGGGTTAACCCTTTCCCACTCAATTCCTCCTTTTTACGCCCCTCAAGAAAATAGCTTTTGAAAACATTGTGGAAAATGAAGAAATTGCTTGTATCAAGCAATTTCTTCATTATCCACAATGTTTTCTATCCAAAAGACGAAAAAATTCAAAATTCCATCAACTTGAAATTGTCGTCTGCAGCTTCTTTCAATTTGGACCAGTCTAAAATTTTGCTGTGTGGGAATGGGTTAAACAGTGTTGGATCTTTTTTTCTTGTTCAGATTACCTGTACATGCATTTTGAAAAAAACAACAACAAAAAAATAGTTTCTTTCAAATTGAACATTTCACAATCTGATGAACTGAATAATACCTTATTTATCAACTCTCACACAATGACTCTTTTTGAAGCCCTTCAAGAAATACAATTGGCAAAACATTGTGTGAAATGAATAAATTGCTTACAATAAGCAATTTCTTCCTTTTCCACAATGTTTCATATCCAGAAGTTTAAAATATCTAAATTTTCAGAAACTTTTAAATGTCAGCTGCAACTCCTTTCAATTTGAACCAGTCTAATATTTGGTCATCTGGAAATGGGTTAGACTCATGTAAAGTAACTGTTTTTTATTTATGGTAAACTTTTTCTTGATGTACCATTAATTTATACAATATTTATACAATATTTATCAATCATCAGAATGTCATTAATACCCCCCTGATGTCTCCTTAACCAATTGCCACTTGACAAAATTTTAGACTGGTCCAAATTGAAAGAAGATGCAGACGACAATTTCAAGTTGATGGAATTTTAATTTTTTTCGTCTTTTTGGATAGAAAACATTGTGGATAATGAAGAAATTGCTTGTATCAAGCAATTTCTTCATTTTCCACAATGTTTTCAAAAGCTTTTTACTTGAAGGGCGTAAAAAGGAGGGATTGAGTTGGAATGGGTTAACACAGAAGAGTCAATAGACCATAACCAAAATACAATAAGCACATTTTTGATTGATACTGAGTGCACAATTGAAATCCATCTAGTACTGTAATTGAAAATTATATAATATTATATAGACAAGATTTTTTAACTCTGAGAAAAATTAATAGAACAAAACAAATAGCATATCGACAGTGTTCTACGAAAACCTCATAACTACAGTTTGGAATAAGCTGTAGTTACGAGGTTTTCTAAGATCAACGAAGATATGCACATCTTTGCTTAATACTAAGTGTTTGTGTAAAGTTCGAATCAAATCTAGCCAGTTGTTCACCAGAAACTTAGCAGACAAGCAAAAGTTTCAGACCTACCTATGAACCAACCATACTTTCAGTTTCTTCAGGGTTTTTTTTTTGGGGGGGGGGGAGGGGGGTGTATGATACAATGGACACTTTTTAAGTTTTAAGTAAACCTTTATCTTTTTAACACAATTCTTAAGCAGCATGATTTTTTGCATAGAAATTTAGTAAAGCTTTAATATATATATGCTACATTTTAAAAGAGGGTACATAGTTTCCAAGATGGTGGGGAGTCATTTGAAAATGACCTTTGGTTTTGACAGACAGGACCATTGCTATTGTGAAAATGTTAACTTAGAAAGACACAGTTTATATGGTGCAAGAGACAAAATTAAATGGCATTCAATCATCAAGGGCTTTGAAGATCTGACATGAATGACTTGGGCAGCGTAAGATCTGTGCACAATGGGTCCCCCATTTGCTCACTGACAAGCAGATTGTGGGATAGTTTGGTAATGGATTAAACTATAAAGCCATAGGCATTCATATTCATTGTATAGCATTACTGGATAGTTTTGTATTACACCTAAAATCTTATATTTGTTTTATTTATTTGGCTCAAGCTTTGTCTTTTTTATACAAAAAAGTATTGTAACTGCAGATGCCTCTGGTGAGCGAATCAGGACCATCATGGTCCTCTTGATTAAATTTAAATCAAATTTGTTTTGTCGTCTGCAACTCTCAATTTGGACTGGTCTAAACATTTTTTATTTGGGAATAGGTTAAATAGGCAAATCGTAGAAGAAACACAGTCCAATTAGACTGGCATCGCCAGTTAGAGAAAAATATGATAAATGTGACCAATGTCGTACGGAAGAGATAGGTCACAGGTGATAAAATCTAGATCTGTCATTTTCAACCCATCTCTAATGCTTAAACAAGATGTGTTTGTGAAACACTATGCCCCCAAAACAGGAATTCTTTAGAAACAGGTAAAGGGGTTAAAATTTTGACCTTGACCTTGATGAAATGACCTTCCCCAGTTGCGCCTTGTTGAGACCTATCTACATACCAAATATTAGCATTGTAACTTAATCAGGGTTGAAGTTATAGGAAAATGTTTAGATGGCAGGTTAAGTTTTTCAGACAGACAGACAGATGGACAGACAGACGGACAGACAGATAGACGGACAGGGTAAAACAATATGCCCCCGATCTTATCGATGCGGGGGCAGAAAAAGGTTTGGAGTTCATTTAGGGTGACAAAATGTCATTGGGCGCTGTTTCAAAACATGAAATCACATGTTGTATACCAGTAGTTCTGTCACAGGAAAATTTTGTAGAGAAAGTGTTCATACTCAAGTTGTTGCTTTCTACCAGAAATGCAGACCATGCACAGGTGTCCATGGTAACCAATTACTCCATGTTATTGATTCGACCCATTTATCTAGTATGGCACAGGAATATGGTCTTAGATCATCCCCCATACAGCCCTGACCTGTCCCCGTGACTTTTTCTTGACTTGTTCCAAAAATTAAAGAAATGCTTGTAGGGCACCGTTTTAAATCCCATGTGATATAAGCAATGCAGTCTACCTGTGACTGCAACATATATCTATAGACGAGTACCAGGGGGTATTCTAGAAATGGGTAATTGGTGTAAAATGTGTGTGGAGGAAAGTGGGGCATATTTCGAAGGTCTTAGATTAATAAAATTTTGATATTTCAAGTGGTTTAAAAAAGTATGCCCTACTCTATGGACACTTGTCATGCTGAATTATAAATCAACTCCAGAATTTCATCAAAATCAAAGTACTAAAAGCACTTGAAGCACCAATTGTAGGTTAATATTTCTTTTGAAAATTTATTTTATAAAAACAAATCTAGTTTAAAAGGTTAAGTAGGTGGTGTAGACTAAGATCAGACTGCACATATGTGCAGTCTGATCTTCATCTATACCTCCTGCGAAAGCAGGAATATTCTTGGTTCAGCATGACAAGGGTTAAAAAGTGTCACTCATAAGGTGTGAAATACTACTACCCAACTTTCGAAAAGGACAATTTTTAAGGTTGGCAGATAATCTTGTCTGATGACCTGGTCATCAGAAATTTGTCAATATGAGGAATGTTCATGGTTTTGAAGGGTCACAAACATGTTAAACTTGCAGGTTAAGTTATATGATCGACAGCTGATTTACAACTGGACAGACAATTGTTCAACAGTTTTAGCTGAAATCTTATAGATGTGAGAATATATCACATGATGTACCTTCCCATTTTGTCAGCACCTTGTACAGACCACGCAGCAGCACTATATCCAGTAAATGGCAGATTTTCCTGCAAACACTTGAACGGGTTCATGATCTTGTCTGATATCAAGTTGTTCAATTCATCTGCGTAAAACATAAAAGTCATATCACTGAAAGCCATTTGGTACATCTTATTATGGCTTGATGCACTATTTAATTTACTCATCAAAAAATCCAACATTGTAAATTTGTCAGTTGGCTAACTAAATAACATAATTACAGCTTAAATAGCTATAGTTACCATGTTTAATTTACCAAAACAACAAAAATGTTTCACACAAATTGTGGTCAATGTCAGAGTTCAAAGCTCGATTCAGGGCTGAATGAATGTTTTGAGTGAAAGATCAAGTCCTCGAATGACAGCATCAATTGGTCAAGGCTTGTGACTAGATTAGGTGGTGAATACACCAGTGCTTAGTATGTAAATCAATCATTCCCTTCAAGGCTTGTGACTAGATTAGGTGGTGAATACACCAGTGCTTAGTATGTAAATCAATCATTCCCTTCAAGGCTTGTGACTAGATTAGGTGGTGAAAACACCTGTGCTTAGTATGTAAATCAATAACTCCCTTCAAGGCTTGTGACTAGATTAGGTGGTGAATACACCAGTGCTTAGTATGTAAATCAATCATTCCCTTCAAGGCTTGTGATTAGATAAGGTGGTGAATACACCAGTGCTTAGTATGTAAATCAATCACTTCCTTCAAGGCTTGTGACTAGATTAGGTGGTGAATACACCCATGCTTATTATGAAAATCAATCACTCCCTTCAAGGTTTGTGACTAGATAAGGTGGTGAATACACCAGTGCTAAGTATGTAAATCAATCACTCCCTTCAAGGCTTGTGACTAGACTAGGTGGTGAATACACCAATGCTTAGTATGTATATCAATCACTCCCTTCAAGGCTTGTGACTAGACTAGGTGGTGAATACACCAATTCTTAGTATGTAAATCAATCACTCCCTTCAAGGCTTGTGACTAGACTAGGTGGTGAATACACCCGTGCTTAGTATGAAAATCAATCAGCAAACATAAGCTAGTAATTGATCAATTGTGGCTATCAAACAATCAGTCGATCAATGGAATTATTCAATTAAACCAGAAGTGAGTTCTGAACTCCAATATTGGCCTCCATTTTTGTTTAGCTTTTATTAGTTTGGCCACTTAAGCGTCATTACAACAGCTTACAGCATTTCCTTTCAATTAGGACCAGTTTAAAAATGTTGTTGTCAGGTAGTTGATTAAATTACCATCAAATCAAACAAGATGGCAGAGCAGGTTTGGTATTCCTGAGTATTCCTGTGTAGTTACCTCTAGACAGATTGTTGAGAAGATCTATATTTTGTCTGTGATTATATTTTGGAAGATCCAACATCTTATTTTCAGCAGGGATTTGTGACTGTCTTAGATAAATTCTCTGGTCTGTATTTAATGGCTCAGAATGCATACTCTGCAAGTATATAAAGAATGAATATTTTCATGTAAAAAGGAACATTCGTTTTTATAGATATACAGTGGAATCCTCTTGATTGCAATCCTAATAAAAGACATTCACTGCTTATTTGTAACTGGCTTTCATCCAAATATCAAAGCTCTAAGGGTTTCTATTTTTGAGAAGATTTTAAAAGTTTTCACAATATGCATTGTAAGCCTATGTCAAAAATAATGAAATACAGGAACAGGCAAACACTCGGTTGCAGGTGCTGGCTTATGCAAAAATTCTAAGTTGGAAAAGGGGCATAACTCTGACATGAACACTTTATAGTTATCCCCCTTGATAGTCTAGATAGCTCTTGTGATGGTCAATACACATGCCAAGTTTCATGAGGATATCTTCAATAACAACAGAGATATGACTAAGGTTAAAGTTTGTCATGCCAAAGCCAACACCTACACTAACACAGACGCAAAAAACGTCAAGGTGATCACAAAACCTTGGGTTTTCTCCAAAAACAGCCGAGCTAAAAATTGGAGTTGGTCTAGTTCTGAAAAATGGTTATGTTACTCTTCCAGGATTATCAGAAAGAATGCTATGATATCGCAGCTAGCAGCTACCAATTCATCCAAGAATTCCAGTAACCAGTCAACTCGTACCCAAATCAACTCGTACACAATTTGGTCAACTCGTACCCAAAGTGAAAATTATGGAGTCGACTCGAACCCATTTTTTTCTAATTTGATTACAACCAGCAATTTCTTCATTTTCCGTTATGTTTTCTACATAGAAAATTTAAATACTCTAAAATTTCATAAACTTTACTTTGACTTCTGCAAGTCCATTCAGTTTGGATCAGACTAGAAGTTTGTCATCAGGAAATAAAATAAGCATATCAATATGTACTTTAATTAGTCATAATATTATAAAAAATTTAATTTGACTTCTGCAGTGCTCTGCAGAGTGGGCGACTCAGGCGAAAAAGTCGCCTGGTTTCATAAAACTTCGCCCGATTTGCTGATCAAAGCGAAGTCTAAGTCGCCTGAAATTGTCGGGAAATTGCCTGGATACCATAGGTGATAACCAAATCTGACCCAGTGGCTATAAAAGTAGGGGACAGTGTGCAGTATACAACTGCAGGATGGAAGCCCTTTGATCGTAATTCAAGCATGTATCGATAGTCACAAGGCCAGCAGATTATCAGATCTGGCAGCTAATAGTCAACATGCTTGCTTCATTCAGACCTACACTGATTGGTTTCGGCAATGCTTTGTATACTATTGGCACCAAAAATCTTTGTTTAAAATCCTTTCCCTTCTTAAGTTTTAATTATTTCTGTAAATTAAGTTATCATCAGTCTACGAGATTTGTTGCTTACTTTCACATAATGAGAATAATGGCCGACATTTACAGACGCCGTGTCATTTACCAGAAGTCAAAATTTTATTAAAAATTTGAAATCTTGATGAAAAATATTTCTGCCGAAAATCTACGTAGAGTAAATTCATTTTTCATTAGAATCCTTCAATTTGAATTATCTGCTTTAATTGTAACAAGTAAAGAAAATTAGGGCAAATAATTTAAAGGCTGCTACGATCTTTTCTTGAGTTTCTTGTTATGATACATTCTTTCCAAAAACTAAATTTCACTTACTTGTTTTGGTAATAATTCATTTATATTAAAGTGTATTAGCTTTAAACCTCTGCATGTACACAGTCTGGTTTTGTGTACTCAGCAGTGACCCTTACCCTTTACACACTATCACTGACTTAATCACAGAGGACCTTTTTTGACCAATTAATGCCAATTTTTATCCATTTAGGCCCTTTATGTTGTCAGGTAAAGTGGACAGACTTTAACTCATCACCACACAATCCCCCATTTTGACATCTTGAAATGTTTTGGGGAAACTGTGGAAAAAGGAGGAAATGATTGCAGCAAGCATTTTTTCTTCCCACATTTTTCTACCCTCTTTTGCACCTTCCTTCTTATTTAAGCTCACTTTGAAATGTCTAATTTAGCTTCTTTCAATTTGTATCAGTCTGAATTTTTTCTCCTGGTAATGGTTTGATTAAATACATCTTTTCTCATTTTCTGCTTCAAATAGGAACGCTACTCATTTCATTCAGACCGCCTATTCACTATTTGCATTTTTTATTAGTTGATTTTTTTTTTAACATATATGAATCTATTTTGAAATATTAATAAAAACAAAAATTCTTGAATTCTCAAACCTAAAAAAAGAAAAATAAAAAAGTATTTGTTCACATGAATAAGATCTTTATTGAGTACTGAAAGGATAAGCAGTATTTTCTATGTTCATTGCATAATATATAATATAAAATGCAACTACTTGGTTGTAAAGCTATTTTATTTTCTGATAGAAATGAGGAATACGCGCAAAAACTTAATTTTTAACGCGATCCACTTCTCCTGAAAGTCTCACCACTTCTCCCCATTTTGAAAAACTTCTCCCAATTCTCAGACTAATGAGAAGAGACTTCTCCCCAAATTCTGGGAGTCTGCAGAGCCCTGTTCTGCTATTCCTTTCAATTTGGACCAGTCTTAAAATTTTGTCGTCTGGAATTATGATGAGCACACCAATTTGTATTTTTCTAATTTGTCTTAATACTTTAGCCTCATGTTATTTTTTTTCTTTTTCAATAATTGTTATACGGTGACATTAGAAGAGACAGGAAGGGAATGTGTATAAATGGCAAAGAGAGTAAGAGAAAAAGGTTATACGTTTTTGTCATGTGTAAAAATGATAAAATGCGTGGGAATAATTGAACAGAATTGATATTTTGTTCATTTTTTCTGGGACACACCTCTTTGGAGAATAGATACTGATACAATTCATAAGCTATTCCAACATTTGATCGGCTTTTGATAAAAATAAATTTGGGAAACTTTGCTGGAAATGGAAAACTTGTTTCAACTTGAAAATTTGCCTTTTATTCTAAATGTTTTATACCTCATTTGGGATTTATTATTTCATTTTACAAACTTTAAATTGTCATCCATTATCTGCATGTTTTTTTTTTAAAAAAAATAATAGCCTGCCCAAACCTTAATTGTAACCGTTTAATTGTTCTGTTTAATTTGCCCAAATACACCGGAAGGTGTGAAAAATAACTGCTAAAATCGATTAGCTTAATCCATTGAAACCTTTTCCCAGACAGTTGGTACTTGTTTTTATGTAATTAAATTAGTTTCGGCCATTCTCTTTTTCTTATATTGTTCATGGATAAGTTGTCTGTAAATTGAATTATTTTCATCGTGCCAAATAAGCCCAAGATTCATTATCCCTGAAATTCATGATGTATGATAATTATCCCCCGAATTTGTATTGAGTCTGATGTTATCGCTTGCTTATTTTTCCAAATTTGGAAATTATGTAGTTAAGTAACAGGTTTAATTCTGAAAAAATAAGACCCCCCACCCAAAAAAAAAAAAAACGAACTAAAATATCCTTGAAATGTTACTATAAAAATCATATGATATAAATTGCATTCATAGAAATGATAAATGGGTACGAGTTGACTCAATATTTTTTTCTTTGGGTACGAGTTGACCAAATTTTGGGTAAGAGTTGACCAAATATAGTATGAGTTGACTTGGGGACGAGTTGACTGGTAGCCAGAATTCCAAGGTACGAAAGTTCACAAGATATTTTAATCAATTGAGTTGGGATATATGCATACATACCAGTATTCGAACCTGCGAATCAGTACAGAGTGCCAATCTAAAGTCTTTTGACCAAGTTAAAGCATTGGAACAATAAATTCGGTCTGCAAATTCATAAACGGACGCCATCTTGCATCAAGAGCTGATCAAGAATGAAAAAGCGCTTGTTGCAAATAGCTTAGACTCTGTGCCATCTACCTTATCTGGCGGTACAAGTCAAATTAACCGGTCTAGCATCAAGCTATGCTAGTATAAGAAGATTGGGACAGACTCGCTCACCTTTATGGCATCGTAGTTTAAAACACCTATTTGACAGGCAAAGAAAAGTTCAAGGCGAACATCTGTCCACAATGATTGGATTCGGCCAATCAAAATTGTTGACACATACAGACAATAATAAAAAAGCACGTGTTTTTTATTTACAATTTCTGTTGAAATGTCATTTCTGTTTAACTTCCCAGATCCCAATTCAGGCAGGTCACAATTTCAATTTTAACAATTAAATGTTTTTTGTACATCAAACGAAAATGAAATGATAACTGGTTTAAATTCTATGGGTGTAGTCGGTATACCATAAATATTTCGTACACTATCTGTACTGAATCAGGGTCAAAAAGGCCCAGTGACAAAAAGGCCCAGTGTACAAAAAGGCCCAGTGTCAAAAAGGCCCGGGTCAAAAAGGCCCAGTCCAAAAAGGCCCACTTTCAAAACTGACCAGAAAGGCCCAGTCCAAAATGGCCCACATATACATGAAAGAGAATAGCAAGTCAGTTATACATGTATTTAACTCAACTGTTCGAAGTAATATATTTAAATTAAAAAGTATTTTTATTTCATCATCTTCTCCTATAACTCATGAGCATGATATTTCACGGACTTGCTCAAATGAACCATCATTAGACAACGATGATATATACTGTACACCATAGAAAATAATCAGCAATTTTTAACAACACCTTGGTTTCCAGAAACATTGCTATGATGATAGAAAACCATTTGAGAAAAGAAGAAACTGTATTTCAGAAGCAAGCATACTTTATCAATATACTTTTTATAATTCGTTCTTTATGCCAACATCTTTCAATACAGGTAATAAACATAAAAGTGTCATTCTCTAATTGCTATTGAAAAGTGTTTCATTTTACACTGATCAATTTTAAGTCAGTTTAAAATTAAACAAAAGTAATACATATTTTCAGAGTAAAAATAATGTCAAATGTTTAAGATAGGTTAGTTAGTGAGCCTTTTTGATCAAATTTAATAGTGGGCCTTTCTGGTCTGGGCCTTTTTGGACCGGGCCTTTTTGGTCAGTTTTAAAAGTGGGCCTTTTTGGACTGGGCCTTTTTGGACCGGGCCTTTCTGACACTGGGCCTTTTTGACCCGACTCCTCTGTACTATGTCTTGGTAATTTTGTACCATAATACTACTTTTGTAGACGAGATTGAATATATGATAACTGGTTGAAAATATTAAGTATGTTTTTATTATTTTGTACCATAGTTCTAATTTTTAGCTCACCTGAGCATGAAGTACTCTGAGTGAGCTGTTGTGATCGGTCATCGTCCGTTGTCCGTTGTCTGTTCACAATTACATCTGTCTGTCTATCCATCTGTCTATTAGCAAATGTATGTGAAACTCCTTCAACAGTTTCTCCTTTTATATGCCTTTATATGCCTTCTCTCCCTAAACTAACCATGGAATTTCAACAAAACTTCACATAAATGATCCTTAGGTGAAGCTCTTCCAAAAATACTTCAAAGAATTGAAATCCATGAAGAAAAAACTTAAAAAAATCTCCTCCCAAGCCATGAGGCCTAGAGTCAACCTGTCACCTGTTAGCATGTGGTGAGGCAGTCTGCAGGTGTTCTCTTAGGGTACAGACTGACAAACAGATAGGAAGAGAACAACACATATAACAGCAGTGTTTGACACTAATTTTTTAGACAGGAATCCCAACGGAACATCTGTCATATAATTTGGGAGTCCCTTCTGAAATATACCATCTAACAAGAAGGAAATGAAACACTGGAAGAATGGAGCCATAGAGTTATGTCCCTTTGTCGATTTCCCAGCCTTGTTTGCCACTAAACAAATGATGACAAAACGCTGTCTTGGTCTGATTGATAAAGCTGCAGGTTTTCATGTCAGTATGCAAGAACTAACAAATATTTTTGATGTTCAAGACAAAAATAGATGGTATTGGTCTAATAATACAAATGAAGCCACTGATGATACCACTATTTCAGAGCCAAAGATTATGGATGAAACTGGCATGCGCCTTGTCAATAATTAAGAACCCAGCAATTCAGACTCAAAAATAAAGAAAGTCACTTTGCCCCAGATGAAATCTTTGCAACAAGAGCTAAGGACCATGCCCCAAAGAGAACTGAAAAGAAGATGCTATGAGTGTGAAAACAGAAACCATTAAGTACAAACATGTTCATACCTGAGGAAAAAAATGTTGCTCCTTCATGATATTGAGGACCTAGCTTCAGTTACAGAAAAATCAGGTCTCACTTTGGATTTGATGAAAGATTGAGATTCAGGATTAAGAAGTATAGATGATATCAAGCAAATCCAAATAAGACGGTTGGAAGAAGTTTCAGCCAAGTTGGTGCAGAAGCTGTTACTACAATCCCTGTGACAAATATAACTGGAAAATTCAAGTAGGGGATAAAACTGCAACTGATTACGTTGATATGGCCAGCAATGTGAAAATGATTTCAACGAAACTACATGTATATCAATCACTCAGAAAGAAGCCTTAGAATTGGATTTATGATTGCGTTCACAACAGAGGTAACCACAGATTTGCTGAGCAAAGTCTTATTGGACCTACGAAGATCAAGATTGGTTGCAAAAAGTACTATGAAAGAATGATGGTTGCACTAATTAATCAAAATGTACTTCTTGGCAAGGACTTTCTGACTAAGCTTCATGCAAATTGGAACATACAGACTGGTGAACTGAACCTTGGTAGTGAACATTCCAATATGACCATTGATGATGCAGGCTTCCACTTATTACACCAGTTAATATTGCTAAGAGAAGAGTTAAACTGCCAAATTCAGTTGTGAAAAAGTATTGCATAGATGTGCTGATGCCAACATGCGTATTTGAGCCAATTAAAGGACTGAAGTTGTCTGTGACGAGGGACAAGTGCAACTTATTTGGATCATCAACTTGTCTGATTGATACCAACTACTGAACAGGGGCAAGGAAATAGCTAGAGCATGTCCGATACAACAAAGAGGGGAGAGAAGTTTGGCACCAAAGTGGTATATACAACAAAGCCATACCACACTATCTACAAGAGCTGTGTGAGATGTCTGGCCAAAACTAGAGTGGGGAAGAAAGAGATAAAATATGTAGGCTGCTAAAAGATTTCAATGATCTTTTCAAGAGCAGAAATGGTAGTGTTAGTTACAAACAGAAGAAAGACTAAGATTTAGGGACAGAGAAAATACCAGCAGCGCAGATGGAAATGGTATAACAATCTGATTGTTCAAGTAAGAAGAGAGGATGGATCTATATGCTGGAGCCTCAATGGTCCCAAAGAGAGATTCACAACCAAAGTTTCCCCGTTTCGACTACTAGACTATGACTTAACCCTTTCCTGTCTTGCAAAATTTTAGACCTGTCCAAATTAAAAGGTTTTGCAGACGACAATTTAAAGTGGATCTAATTTGAAAGAGAACCATTAGGGTAGAAAGTATTGTGGAAAAAGAAGATATCGCTTTTACAATCAATTTCTTCTTTTTTCTACAATGTTTTCTAAAGTATAAAATCTCAGGGACACAAAAATTAGGGATTGAATGGGAAAGGGTTAACAGACTAGCAGAAAGTGCATTGTTCTCAAAACTAACTTTATGTGTACAAGAACATAGTGTGCTCAGAATGTGCTGTGTTAAAAAAAAGTGACAAATCTTGCTACAAAGATTAATTACAAAATTATGCCCGCCTGCTTTGATGAAAAAATACGGTACTTCTTGGTAATGACTTTGAAGATCATTAAACTGCAGAGAATCGCCATGGTGATGAACTCAAGAACAAAAACTTCTATTTGATCTTAGACAATGTCTACTGTTTCAAAACAGAGTAGAATTCCTCAATGGTATTATGTACAAGAATAGCCTGGCTTTGTTCTGAGATAAAGAAGTTATTTGTGACTCGCTAAGACAAAGATCTCCCAGGGAACTTAAAGATTTTATGAAATATGTGAATCATCAGGAAGGGTTGTCTAGTGAATTTCCAGAAATCGCGGAAACTCGCTACACAGTGATGGGTTCAAAAGAATTTGAAAGACAGGAAAATGCATTCTGTGAATTGAAGAGAGTTCTGACAAAGAGTGAATACCTTGCGACTTATTGAGGTCAGCTAGAACTGGATGTCTGTATAGATGATGAATCAGTGTGTGCAGAACTGAGTGAGGTGCAGAATGTTATCAGAAGTGTCATTGTAATTAGACGATATGCATTGACAACTAGGCAGAAGAAATATTGTCAGACCAGAAAAGAGATCCTAGCAGTGGTAATTGCCTTGAAGTGGAGTAGATGTTACCTGTTAGATTGTCCAACTGTGGTTAGAACTGACTACCCAAACCTAAACTGGTTGTTACAACTTACTAATCCACAAGGCCAGTGTGCTGTTTGGAGAGATGAAGTGATGAAGATGCAGAACAATCTGGCTAGACCGGAAGCAAGAGCTCATACCATTTTCCTTTTTGGCTCACCTGAGCACGAAGTGCTCTGGAGGAGCTATTGTGATCGGTCATCGTCCAGGGTCAGTCTATCCATCTGACTGTCCACCAGTCCATTCACTATTACAAAAAATCTTCTCCTCTTAAACTGACCATGGAATTTCACCCAAACTTCATAGAAATGATCCTTAGGTCATGCTCTTTCAAAATACTTCAAAGAATTGAAATCCATGAAAAATTTTGGTTGTCATGGCAACTGAGTGAAAAAATTAAAATATCTTGTTCTCCCAAACTAGAGCCTAGAACTTTGATATTTTGTATAAATCATCATCTATTGATGCTCTACCAAAATACTTGAAAATTAGCCCTTTTCTGAATGATCCCTGATTTACATAGAAATAAAGAAGGATATCTTTGAAAACTTTTTCCCAAACCATAAGGCCTAGAGGCTAGAGCTTTGATATTATGCATGAATCATCATCTATTGACCCTTTACCAAAATACATCAAAGAAATTCAGTTCTCTGAAAATTAGCCTTTTTCTGAAAGATCCATAGAAATAAAGAAGGATATCTTTGAAAACCTTTTCCCTAACCATAAGGTCTAGAGCTTTGATATTATGCATGAATCATCATCTATTGACCCTTTACCAAAATACTTCAAAGAAATTCAGTTCTCTGAAAATTAGCCTTTTTCTGAAAGATCCCTGACTTTACATAGAAATAAAGAAGGATATCTTTGAAATTCTTCTTCTCCCAACTCATAAGGCCTAGAGCTTTAATATTTTGCATGTATCAATGTCTGTTGACCCTTTACCAAAATACTTCAAAGAATTTCTGTATACTTAGAATTAGCCTTTTTCTGTGTGATCCCTGATTTTACATATGAACAAAGCAAGAAATCTTTAATAATCTTCTTCTCCCAAACCATAAGGCCTTTAATATTTGGTTTGTATCAATGTCTATCGACTCTTTACCAAAATACTTCATAGAATTACCGTATTCTGAAAATAAGTCATTTCTGTGCAATTCAAGAATTTAGATAGGAATAAAGAAGGATATCTCCTCCTGAACCATTTGGCCTTAAGAGCTTTGATATTTAGGATGTGTCAATGCCTATTGACCGTCTACCAAAATACCTAAAAAGAATTACCCTACTCTGGAAATTAGCTCTAAATGATGGGATTTTCAATCTACCTAGGATTGGAGGAGAAAATCTTGAAATTTTTTTATCAAAAAAATCGTTAGGTCTAGGGCTTTGATATTTTGTATTTATCATAAAGCCTTGAGCTGTCATACTCAGGGGAGCGATATAGGACCATCATGGTCCTCTTGTTTATAACATGCTATTTGCTTCAAATTTTCAAAATAACACTGTCTAAAATTGAAACGAAACTTTTTGTTTGTGCAAATGAGTATATACAAGTACAAAAAACATAAGGATTTGTTGAGACATAAAGATTTTTTGAATTTCATTTCCCCACTGATCTAGACCTCTGATTTCTTTTACTTTCAGATACACAGCCTGATAAAGACACAACTCATATTGAGGAATTAAAGGAGGCAACGGTTCTTCCCTGTTGTGAAATTGAGGAAAATGAGAAAAAGGTAGGCTTAAATCTTATTTGGTTCTTTTAAAATCGGGATCCATATGAATCCGCAAAACAGGCTGGCATAGTAAATATAAAGATCAAAATGAGAGAGGTTATTGGAACATGATCCAAGATCAATGTGTCTAAAAATAATGATATGAAACAAGGTAAACTATGCATTTTAGACTTATTGAAATTCAAAAAAATTTAGTGACAATTTAACGCTTGTCATGCTGAACCCGGAATATTCCGGTTTTGGCAGGAGATGTAGACTAAGATCAGACTGCACTTATGTGCAGGCTGATCTTAGTCTATACCTCCTGCTTGTACTTTTCCTACCAGAGTTATTTTTGAAGTTGATTTTTAAAGAAATATTGATTTTTGAACAACAAGATCTATCAATGCTTTCATCCCTTTGATTTTACAGCAATTCAGTAAGGTAATTTATACAGCATGACAAGGGTTAAAATTGATTTGATTTGAAAAAATCTTTTTCTTTTAGGATAGAAAACATTATGGATAATGAAGAAATTGCGAGTAGCACAAACATGCAATAACATAATTTTTCATGATGTTTTCCAGAGGTTTTTCATGAGGGGATTGTCTAATTGTTAGGAAATGGGTTAAACTGTTATGAGAAGAGGCTATATTTTTACGAATTTCAAAAAGGTGACTGGTTTGTATTCTAAGTACTTGTTATAAAGTCAGTCATGAATAATCCAGAATAAGTCAACAGTACTACGGATGAGAAACTTTCTGATTACAAGAACTTGTTGATGCATAAATCAAAAAGACTGAAGAAATGGTAAACTGCATGTAAAGTTAGACCATTAACAGATAACAAAAACAGTTTTTAGCTCTACTGGCTGAAAGCCAGTGAGCTATTGTCATGGCGTCCTTCTGTTTGTGAGTGTGTACAGTCATAGATGGTACTGAAAAATCTTCTCATCAGAAAGAGTTCTGCAGAATTCAAACAAATTTCAATGGACTGATCCTTTTGTACCCAGATTATTCAAAGAATTTTGAACAGATTGAAAAAAGATGGTTGGAATGGGCGGGGCAATTTTCATATATGGTGAAATTTCTCAAAAACCAATGGTTGAATTTAAAGCAAATTTCACAGGAATGATCCTCAAGTAACCCTTTAACCAGATTACTGAAAAAATATTTGATTGGATGAAAAACACAGCTTGTACGGATGGGACCAATTTCCATATATGGTTTATAGTGAAAAAATTGAAAAAGTAATTCTTTTTCCTGTGTTTGAGAAAACTTAATAAGCCTTATTATTAGTAAATTCAGGCCGATGGAGCGAATCAGGCGCTTAAGTGCCTCTAGTTTCAAAATCTTTGCCTTTTGAGAGAGAATGCATCATGGATAATGAAGAAATATTTGCTAAGTGCAAACAATTTCTTTATTTTTCCCAATATTTTCTGAAGATCAATACTTTGGAAAACATTGTGGACAATGAAGAAATTGCTTGTTACAATGTCAACATATTTTCAACCATGAAAGAAAACAAAACTAATTAAATTCCATCTGCAAGATCTTTCTTAAAGATCATCAGGGTCCCATATAAAGTAGTCTGTGATTACGTTATTTTCATTCTATTGATGACATCATATGGAATAAGTTAATCAGAATGGTAAAGGAGAAGGGAATTACACAATTTTTATCATTTCTTTGAATTCATTCGATTAGGAATTAAGGTATATAATAATATTATAGTATATAATGATGGGGGGGGGATAACTCTGAAGTTTATCAGATACCATGTAGATATTTTTGTATGATCATACAATGTTAGGAAGTGCAGTTGATTTTTGTCCTCAAATCAACTCATTAGTCTATCCAGTGGCCTTTGTATTACATGTTTGGACAATCAGGTAGTAGAGGAGTTGATCAAGGGGGACAACTCTGAAGTTAATCAGATAATTAATATGTAGATATTTTTGTTTGATTACAATTTTTTAGGTAGAGCAGTTGATTTCTGTCCTAAAATCAACACAATACAGCCTGTCCAGTGGCCTTTGTATTACATGTTTGGACAATCAGGAAGTTGAGGAGTTGATCAAGGGGGATGACTCTAAAGATAATTATGGCACCTTGACAGCCATTCAGACACATTCTGATCTCATTCCACATGTGTATGAAGGTATATTTTCTGAATTGTGACACTGTTCGGATCTTTCACTAAACTCATTCCCACACCATCCAGCTTTTTCACAGCCCTTTAGAAAAGTGGTTTGGAAAACAATGTGGAAAAAGAAGAAATTGCTTTGACAACTATTGATATCTGGCCAGAAATACAGTTATATTTTACATGTACATTCTATTACTTGAAATTGTTTCATCTTTCATTTTTGATCAGTCTAAAATTTTGTTGTTTGAAATTGGCTAAAATTGTATTACCACATCCAAAAATCAAACAAAATTTACAGAAAAAATTGTAGTCAAATTTTGATATAAACTCTTTACCTATAACTCTTTTCTTTGAAGGGTTATGTAATTAGTGTAACCCCGTACAAGATAATGAAATTTAAGACTGATGAAAATTGTAAAGGTTGTGATTTAACCCATTCCAACTCAAGCCCTCCTTTTTACGCCCCACAAGAAAAAAGCTTTGGAAAACATTGTGGACAATGAAGAAATTGCTTGTAACAAGCAATTTCTTCATTATCTACAATGTTTTCTATCCCATAAGACGAAAAAAATTGAAATTCCATCAACTTGAATTTGTCGTCTGCAGCTTCTTTCAATTTGGACTAGTCTAAAATTTTCTTGTGTTGGAATGGGTTAAGTGATTTTTAATTGAAAAAATAAATGTTAAGATCCTCTTTTCCCACAATATTTTCCAAACCTATTATTCTTCTGCAAGTCATTCTACTATGATAAAATGTCCCTCTCTGGAAACGTCGAAGTCAGAACACTAGAATGTCCTTTGCCTAAACATCTTTTTAAATTTACCAAATCCAATGTTAAATACAGAATATTATGTTACGATAGAGATACAATATGTTGTATTTTCTTTGAGCTGTGGAGAAAAATTTTGATATTTAACCCTTTCCTGGATAAACCCGGGATTTTACGTCACTGTGTTTTTATACTTGAGAAACATTGTGGGAAAAAGGAGAAATTGCTTATAAGCAATTTCTCCTTTTCCCACAATGTTTTCTACCACATAGGATAATTTTATTTTTAATTGCATCCAATTTTAATTGTCGTCTGCATCCTCTTTCAATTTGGACCAGTCTAAAATTTCAAAATCCAGGAAAGGGTTAACAAGATGCTGTATCCCTATCATAACATAATATTACATTTACCTTATACCTATTATTTTGATGAAGTTATAAGCAAAATCTGTATTTCAACAGTTATTTCCATTCTCTTTTACCATTCTGATTATGTTTATTTGCATTATGACAACATCTACAGCATGAAGTTGAAGTCATCTTAGACTGGCTTATATGGAACTGTATTATTATAAATCTATTTCTTTTCTTCAATAAATTCAATGAAATATTTACAAAAAAAATCTATAATACTAAAAGTATTTCCCTTTTCCTTACACCTTTACTATTCTGATTGCGTGTATTCACATTATGACATCATATACAAAATGAAATCATCTTAACCCATTCCAACGAAAAAAGCTTTGGAAAACATTGTGGAAAATGAAGAAATTGCTTGTATCAAGCAATTTCTTCATTATCCACAATGTTTTCTATCCAAAAAGACAAAAAAATTAAAAATTCGATCAACTTGAAATTGTCGTCTGCAGCTTCTTTCAATTTGGACCAGTCTAATATTTTGCTGTGTTGGAATGGTTTAAAGTACCTCATATAGAGTCTTATTTGACACTATCAGATACAGATTTTTTTCTGATGTGTCTAGTTTTGCCTGTGTCTAATGTATATATGTTATGAGAAATATCAATAGGTATATGATAATATCAATTACTAGAATCATGTACCTTGCCCCCCCCCCCCCAAAAAAAAAAGACCTCCTGTACACACAAGCGCACACATGCACGCACACGCTCAAACAAATTTTCCATTTCAGCACATAAGCCTACCAATTGAAAATTATAAGACTATAGGGTCAACTCTTGTCATCCTGTATAAAATCTTTTTTCAGAAGTGAATTAAAATCAATGGGCTGGAGGCACTAGTTGTGTACTTGTTTTGTATTTTTTTTTTTTTTTGTTAAACAAAAACTCTGCCTTGAAATGGACAAGCAGGTGTGATCACTATGATCAGACTGCACAAATGTCAAGGATGTTCTTTGTCTATGCCTCCTGCCAAAGCAAGAATATTCCAGGTTGAGTATAAGAAGAGTTAATCCATACCCTGTACAAAGCACACAAGCCCTCCTCTTTGGTCCCCTCAAGAAAAGAGCTTGGGAAAACAATGTGGAAAATGTAAAAATTGTTACAAGCAATTTCTTCATTTCTAACAATGTTTTCTAGACAGAAAGATAAAGATTTCTTAAATTTCATCAATTAAAAATTGTCGTCTACATCTTCTTTCAGTTTGGACCAGTTTAAAATTTGTTTTGTGGTTGGCTTGTAACAAGGAATTATGCTTTTCTCACAATGTTTTCTACCCTATTTGGAACTTATTTTCCAGTTCTAGAACAATTTGAAATGTCTTCTGCGATTTCTTTCAAATTTGACCATTGTCATTTGGTAATGGGTTAAAATTTTATCTCCAACCATTTTTGAATGAATTATACCCCTTTTAGGCTTATGAGTGTCATGGGCCCGAATGGTTACTGTGACTGTGAATAGTTACGGTGACCGACTCTAAAACTGAGAGATGTCCCAGCTATGCCACTGGTCTCATTAACCCTTGTCATGCTGTATAAATTACCTTATTGAATTGCTGTCAAATCAAAGGGCCGAAAGCACTGATAAAAATTGTAGTTCAAAAAACAATATTTTTTTTAGAAATCAACTTCATAAACAACTCTAAAAGGAAAAGTACAAACAGGAGGTGTAGACTAAGATCAGCCTGCACATAAGTGCAGTCTGATCTTAGTCTACACCTCCTGCCAAAAAGCGGAATATTCCGGGTTCAGCATGACAAGGGTTAAATTACTAAAGACAGGCCTAGTATGGGTAATACATAGGAGGCCTATGAATAATTAATTTTGAAGAATTTTGTTGTGATATAACGATTGGCAGAACAATTGTAGGATTGCTAGCCAGGAAGTTGCACTTACCATTAGATACTAACCCTTTGCCATTTTTCTAACCCATTCCAACACACTGACGCAATCAATTTCTTCATTTTACACGATGTTTTCTATTCCGAAAAAATGAAAAAAAAAATCATAGACTTTAAATCGTCGTCTGCAACTCCTTGTTTGGATCAGTCTAGGATTTCGTGGTCTGGTAATGGGTTCAATTTCAAACTGGTCCAAATTAAAAGAGGTTGCAGACGACAATTAGAATTGGATGCATTTTGAAACGAAACCATCCTATGTGGTAGAAATTATTGTGGGAAAAGGATAAATTGCTTGCAATTTCTTCATTTTCCACAATGTTTCCTCTAGTGTAAATCACAGTGACTTTAAACCCTGGTTCATATAGGACAGGGTTCACTGTGTTATCTTTCAAAATTTATGGCCAATGATATATAAAAAAAGAGTAAAATGGTTGGTTTGTGACCTTAACATAGTATCTACAGCTTGAATAAGTTACGTTATTAAAGGGGCAAACCAACAAAAAAGTTTCTCATAAATGACAGCAAATTAGTTTAAGTACCAAACCAACAAAAATGCTTAACCTTTTCCTGTTTCTTGAAATTTTAGACTGGTCCAAATTGAAAGAGGTTGCAGACTACAATGAAAACTGGATGCAATTTGAATTGAAACAATCCCATGTGGTAGAAAATATTGTGGGATAAGGAGAAATTGCTTGTCACCAGCAATTTCTCCTTTTTCCACAATGCTTTCTCATGTATGAAATCACAGCAATGTAAAAACCCGGGTTTAAACAGGAAAGGGTTAATGATATTGTCTGCAAATGTCAGAGTTCAAAGTTCACTTCCGGACTGAATGAATGACTTGATTGGTCATTTGATTCTTTAACCCTTGTCATGTTGAACCCGGAATATTCCAGTTTTGGCAGGAGTTGTAGACAAAGATAAGCCTGCAGGCTATCAAATTGGAAGACAGTGCAGTCTGATCTTAGACTTCACCTCCTGTTTAAACTTTTCCTGTCATAGTTGTTTATGAAATTCATTTACAAAAGAATTTTTGATTATTGAACAATTACTACTCTTAGCCCTTTGCTTTTAACCCATTCCTGCACAACCAAATTTTAGACTGGTCTAAATTGAAAGAAGCTGCAGACGACAATTTCAAGTTGAGGGAATTTTTAATTTTTTCGTCATTTTTGATAGAAAACATTGTGAATAATGAAGAAATTGCTTGTATCAAGCAATTTCTTCATTTTCCACAATGTTTTCCAAAGCTTTTTTCTTGAGGGGCGTAAAAAGGAGGGATTGAGTGGGAATGGGTTAATGCAATTCCAAAATGGATTTTATACAGCATGACATGGGTTAATTAAAAGGTGGGATCTGTCAGTTAGTTATGACAAAAAACATACAAAAACCTAACTCCTATTTCTTATAGGTGGGTTGAAAGTCTGGGAATGTTCAATAGATCTGATTGAGTACCTTGATAAAAGTGTTGTAGAGTTTGAAAAAAAGTCTGTTCTAGAGGTAAGTTTTCTTACAAAGTTGATTGAGTACCTTGATAAAAGTGATGTAGAGTTTGAAAAAAAGTCTGTTCTAGAGGTAAGTTTTCTTATAAAGTTGATTGAGTATCTTGATAAAAGTGTTGTAGAGTTTGAAAAAAAGTTGATGGATCTCCAGCCATGTTCACAGAAGTGGCCGTTTTGTTGGTAACCTAACCATTGTCACTACAGAGTTGTAGTCATGAAATTTGGTAAACCAGTGGCACTTATAAAATAGTTTAACATTACATGACCCTATAAATGTTGGGGATTAACATGTTGGCTTCAGACGGAAGCAGTTAGTTGAATGATCAGTCCATTTTTAAATCGCCATTCTTGAATGGTAAGTTTTTACGGTCATCTTCGTAGAGTGAAGTGTGTTATAGGGTTAAGGGGATAGTGCAGGGCTCTGCAGACTCTAAGAATTTGGGGAGAATTGACTTCCCCCTAATCTGAGAATTGGGAGAAGTTTTTCAAAATAGGGAGAAGTGGTGAGACTTTCAGGAGAAGTGGGTCGCGTTGAATAACACTCTTTTGCAAGTATTCCTTATTTATATAGGAAAATAAAAATAGCTTTACAACTAAGTAGCTGCATATTTTGTTGTATATAGTGTGCAGTTAAAATAAAATGTACTACTCATCCTTACTTTCATTCCTCATTACAGAGATCTTAACATGTGAACAAATATTTTTGTCTTGTGGTTTGAGAACTAATAAATATGATTCTGAATTTTTTTCTTGAATATTTAATGCATACCGGTAGATGTTATTATATTCTCAATTATTACAAATGATAATAATAAATAATTAAAGAGTGTAGAGTTTAATTTGAAGCAGAAAATAAGAAAACTTTATTATTATTACTATCTTATTTCACCCATTACCAGAAGACAAAATACTTCAAAGAATTACCGTATTCTGAAAATTAGCCCTTTTCTGAGCGATCCCTGATTTTACAAAGGAATAAAGAAGGAAATCTTTAAAAATCTTCTCTTCCCAAACCATTAGGCCTAGAGCTTTGATATTTAGACAAATAATCATCTTTTGACCCTCTACCAAAATACTTCAAAGAATTACCGTAATTTTGAAATTAGCCCTTTTCTAGGTAATCTCTGATTTTACATAGAATAAAAGAAGAAAATCTTTAAAAAAATCATCTTCTCCAAAATCATAAGGCCTAGAACTTGATATTTGGTACAAATCAATATCTTTTAACCCTCTACCAAAATACTTCAAAGGATTACCTTATTCTGAAAATCAGCCTTTTTCTGTGCAATCCCTGATTTTAAATAGTATAAAAGAAAGAAAACTTTAAAAAACTTCTCCCCACAAACCATAAGGCCTAGAGCTTTGATATCTTTTATAAATCATCATCTTTTGACCATCTACCAAAATAATTCATAGAATTACCGTACTCTGAAAATTAACCCTTTTCATTGTGATCCCTGATTTTACATAGAAATAAAGGAAATCTTTAAAAATCTTTTTCTCCCAAACCATTAGGTCAAGGGCTTTAATATTTAGTGTGTAATAATACCTATTGACTCTCTACCAAAATACTTCATAGAATTACTGTATCCTAAAAATAAGCCGTTTTCTGTGCAATCCCAGAAAGTAGTTATGAAGGATATAATAGAAAATGTTCTCCTTCTAAACCATTAGGCCTAGAGCTTTGATATTTGGTATGTATTAATGCCTATTGACCCTCTACTTAAGAACTTCAAAGAATTACCGCAATCTTGAAATTGGCTCAATATGGTTGGATCTTCACTATACCTAGGGTATACCTAAAGGAGAAAATCTTTAAAAATCTTCTTCTCCAAAATGATTAGGTGTAGGGGTTTGATATTTTGTATATTATATCAATACGCCTTGAGCCATCATACTCTGGGGAGCGATATAGGACCATAGTGGTCCTCTTGTTTTGAAAGAGTTTCACTATATGGAAATAAAAAGTAGTTTCAAAAACAATGTTTGTAAAGTGAAAACATTTCTGAAAAGCAAATGTCAAAAACCAGTGGATTGTTTCTAAAATAGCCAATATGTGAAAGAATGTATTTTGCAATATTTGCATACTTTTATTTCAATTTCATAGCTTGGGTGTGGTGCAGGCCTACCAGGTATTTATAGTATGGTAAAAGGTGCAGAGTTAGTCCATTTTCAGGATTATGTAAGTAGATTCAGAATGTCTTACATTGAAGTTATGTCAAAGAAAAATATTTACCCTTTTTATGCTGAAACAGGAATATTCCTGCTTTGGCAGGAGGTATAGACAAAGATCAGCCTACACATAAGTGCAGTCTGATTTTAGTCTACACGTCCTGTATGCACTCACAGAGTTGTTTTAAGAATTAATTATTAAAATAATTTATGACTCACAACTAGCATTTCTGGTGCTTTCAGGCCTTTGCTTTTTAATGCTAATTTAGAAAAGGATTTTATTCAGCATGACAAAGGTTAATGAATTGTCAATTATTGTTGTATGGCAACCATAATATTATTACTACAGCTTGTTTCTAGTTATAGATATGATACATGTTTGCTGTCTACTAATATGAGCTTTCTCATGCCGATGCGTGGCAATCCCTCATTTAGTGGGTAACTTGAGTCAATTCCTAATCTGATCTGGGCCTGACCTATTCACACACAATCTTACTTTTTTATGCCACTCAAGAAAACACCTATGGAAGAGATCGTTAAAGATGTAGAAATAGCTTGTAACAGGCATATGGAGAACTTGGACAATCTCCTAGAAACTATCATCTGGGGTTCAACCAGGATGCGTCATGTGTTTATTTTTTCCTTTCATCCTTTATATCTGCTATAAGAGTTTGAATTAGAGATACTTCAGTACCTTAATCAATATATAGGCCTGACTTTACTGACATTGAGAGCAAAAATTTTAAAATTTCTAGAAGGACTCACAAAAGGATCACCTAAAAGTCACTTCCATCAACCAAAAGAAAAAAAGTAATCAAATTAATTCAAATTTTTAATTGAAAATGTTCTTTGTTGACCAGTCTGAATCATTCAGAAGCTTCTCATTAGATTAGTGTATCTGATTGGTTGAAGTTATTTGGGCTATCTAGGGGAGACTATTAATACACCTGCCATGTAATGGCTATAGGTATATAGAGTGTGTCTGTTTGGGGGTGTGTGTGTCCAATTCTTGTCTGAAGCATACATTCCAGGGGTCGACACTAACTTTGTTTCAGTGGGATCCCACAGGAATCCCTATCTATTACTTCAGGGTTTCCTCCAGATAATCAGGGATCCCCCCTTAAAAAACATTAACAGAATCACACGCAATCCTGCCCTTCTAAGCCCAATTTGAAAAAAAAAGCTTTGGAAAACATTGTGGAAAATGAAGAAATTGCTTGTAACAAGCAATTTCTTCATTATCCACAATGTTTTCTACAAAAACAAGCAAACAAAAAATTCAGGAGCAATTGTTGATACATTAACGTCTATTGTACGGGTGAAATATTGAGCCTAGCCAGAGATTGCTGGGGTCCCTTCCAATTTTCAGGGATCCTCAGGATCCCGGGACACTGTTAGTGTTGACCCCTGCATTCAAATAACTTGGCACAGTTGTTGTTAGCCTTAATGAGTACTAGTGTCATGTATAGAGTTCTGCCCATTCCCATACGATGACGCTTTTAAACACCCCTCAATATGAAAGGTGTGGAAAACATTCATTCTGGAAAATGAAGAAATTGCTTATAACAAGCAATTTCTTCATTATCCACAATGTTTTCTATCCCAAAATACAAATATTTTAAGGATTCCACCAACTCAACATTGTCGTCTGCAACTTCTTTGAAATTGGACTGGTCTAAAAATATTTTGTGTGGTAATGGGTTAAGGTCACAACTGAAGGTCATGTAATAAGCACTTAAGCAGGGGTGTCTCTGACAAATTTCTAGTGCACTTTCCTCTCTGTACTTGTGGTTCGTATCAGATGAGATCAAGTGATATGTGTAACTGTCAAAACTCAAGGTGACCTCAATTACTGACAAAAATATTCTAAGTAGGTGACACGATAATGATTATAAAAGGCCTTTTGAAGAATACGAATTATTTTCTAAAATTAACCCTTAGCCAGTGGGCAACAATTTAGACTATTCCAAATTGAAAGGAGTGGTATTTTACAATTCAGAGTTATGAAATTTTAAATTTGTTCAGTTTTTTGGTAGAAATATTTTGTTAAATTAACCCATTCCCACTCAATCCCTCGTTTTTATGCCCCTCAACGAAAAAGCTTTGGAAAACATTGTGGAAAATGAAGAAATTGCTTGGATCAAGCAATTTCTTCATTATCCACAATGTTTTCTATCTAAAAAGTCAAAGAAAATTTAAATTCTTCCAACTTGAAAATATTGTCTGCAGCTCCTTTCATTTTGGACCTGTCTAAAATTTTGTTGAGTTGGAATATGCTAAGAATGGCTTTTTGCAAGCAATTTCTTCATTCCAAATTGTTTTTCTTGGGGTGGGGGGGGTGGGGGGGCAGTGTGTGAAAAAAGCAGCACTGTCTAGGAATATGTTAATTACTGATTCTTAGCAATTACAAGATGACAAAATATCAGGCTGGTCCAAATTCAAAGAGTTTGATATGTTAGTGTCCACAAATTTTGAAGAATAACACTTTCCTGTACAAACCCAGGATTTTATGTTGCTGTGATTTCATATTTGAGAAAGCATTGTCGAAAAAGAAGCAATTTCTCTTTTTCCTACAATATTTTCTATCACATTGGATGGTTTCATTTCAACTTTCCATGTCCTCTGCAATCTCTTTCAATTTGGACTAGTCTAAAATTTCAAAAAAACGGAAAGGGATAAAGCAGTAATATCAAAGTGAAACTTCCTGTCACAGCTCAGTTGGAGATGCCTGTGATCTGTCAAATAAAAAATCTAGTGCTCATCTGTCTGAGTAATTATCAGATTCTGATCAGGGTTCAGTATTTTATTCTTCCAAATTGTTCACATAATAGGTTTCACATATTCCATCTGTCTAATGTTCTGATTCTGATCAGGGTTAAGTATTTTATTCTTCCAAATTTTTCACATAATAGGTTTCACATATTTCATCTGTCTAATGTTCTGATTCTGATCAGGGTCCTGTATTTTATTCTTCAAAATTATTTACATAAAAGGTTTCACATACTGTATTTCATCTGTCTAATGTTCAGATTTTGACCAGGGTTCAGTATTTTATTCTTCCAAATTATTCACATAATAGGTTTCACATATTTCATCTGTCTAATGTTCAGATTTTGACCAGGGTTCAGTATTTTATTCTTCCAAATTATATACATAAAAGGTTTCACATACTGTATTTCATCTGTCTAATGTTCAAATTTTGAGCAGGGTTTAGTATTTTATTCTTACAAATTATTCACATAATAGGTTTCACATATTTCTTTACCCAAAATCTTATCTTTTCAGAATGCTGATGTCCTTGAAACTTATACCATACCAAATGTCCATATGAACAAGAAGGCACACACATGTCAATGTAGATATTTTTCTGGTGATTGGAGCCATTTTAAAGACAAACTTGTTGCAGATGAAATAAAGTAAGTATGGAAAAAAAATTTTGAGACATATACTTTAACCTTTTTTACACAGAAAATTTCAAGAAATACTTTTACATAGCTGAGTGAAAGAATGTTGACAAACTGAGAGAAATTGAAATGTTAGAATCTGGTGGGGAATTGCTTATTTTATTTTGCTCAGTCTCTTTGTTTGAAATGTTTGTCTGCTAGTTGGATCTCCTTCCATTTTGCTCTAACCAATTTGGCTCACACATTTATGTCTGCCAAATACAGTCGAATCTGTGTACAGCAGCCAGTCAAGGGAGAGGGCCAAATTGGCTGCTGTACACAGATTGGCTGCTGTTCACAGTATCAATAGGGCGGCCATTTTGTCATACCATTTTGGGTTAGCTCATTAACAGATCACAAAACTTTAGACTACTCCAAATTCTAAGAAGTTTCTAAACTTCCATTTCAAGTGTCTTTTGAAAAAAAGGCACTTTGTACCATTTAAGATAGAAAATATTGTGACAGAAGTGAAAATATCCTGAGAAATTCTCATTTACGTTTAGCAACATTTTGGACCTGGGTACGACCTACACCAAACTCACTAGCAATAATCCTAGAAGAACGTCCAGAGTCAAGCGTACGAACCACTTTCACACGATCCTCTAGATAGAGGAACTTACATTTAGAGAGCGACATGATAGCAAGATTTGACAGCAAAAGCAAGTTTTCAACCATTTTAAAAACCTCAAGAAATCAGTTTGCTAAATGTGTAAACAACCTATAATGCTCAAGTTCATTTTATTTAAAGAGACCAGACAACTTAAAAATTCCGTCTCCTCTGATCAATAATCATCGCTCAAATAGATCAAATCGACCAAATGAATATTGATGGCTAAATACACGTCAATTAGCCAACTACATGGGATTAAGTCGGTAATTAATTGTTCATATCTTGTACATTACGATAAGGCGACTTCGGCATTTACCATAGTAGTGATTATCGATTTTTTCGAACACGACTAATTAAGTCGCGTGTTTTGTTAGATGACCGTTGTTTAGGTGCGATATACTGTTGACAATAGACCAATTAAGGTGACCGCTGGCCGCATTTCAGGAGATCACGCTATTCACAGTGCAATTAAAGAAGGAATTTGCACGGGGGGAATTCGACTGGCCGCTGTCGGCAGATTGGCCGCTGTGCATAGTTGGCCGCTAACACAGATTTGACTGTAGCTAGAAGAAATTGAATAAAATAATGAAGCAAGCCAAACCTTTACTAGTAGAAAGATACTCTGCTTGATTTCTACCCCTTCATTTCTACCCTTTGATTTCTACCCCTTTTTGATTTTATTTTCTTAACCCATTCTGAAACAACATAATTTTAGACTGGTCCAAATTGAAAGAAGTAGCAGATGACAATTTTTAGATGATGAAATCATAACGATTTTTCTTTTGTGGTTAAAACTTTGTGGATAAAAGATAAATGACTGTAACAAGCAATTTCTTCTCCCCATTCCCACATGACAAAAATTTAGACCAGTCCAAATTCAAAGTAGTTGCAGACAACAATTTTAAGTTGATGAAATTTTTAAAAATCATTGTTGTTTGGGCTAAAAAAAGTTGTGGAAAATTAAGAAATTGCTTGTAACAAGCAATTTCTTAATTTTCTACAATTTTTTTCTTACATTTTCACATTGAGGGGCGTTTAAAAACGTCATTGTATGGGAATGGGTTAATGTCCACAATATTTTCCAAGCTTTCCTTTTGGGAGCGACAAAAAGTGTTGGGAATGGGTTAAAAATGTCTTTGTTGATCTACTTTGTGACAACTATGGAACGTTGTCTCTGAAATCACATTGGATTACAATGATTACCAGTATTAACACATATTCAGCTGACGGATGGCTTATCAAAGGAAGTGTAGAAGTTAAAGACAATCATTTTAAAATAGATAAGGAATAAAATAGTAGTAGTAGATACAACCACAACAAGAGGGTGCTGTTGTTTTGAGGAAACTCGTAGATTAATGATATTATGTAAAAAAGAATCGTAATCTTTTGGGGTCAGAAAGATTGTTGATAATGAAGGCATCACTTTTAATAAGCAATTCCTTCATTTCCAACCATATTTTCCAAAGCTTTTTTATTGAGGGGTTTCAAAAGGTGGGATCATGTGGGAATGGATTAAGCAAAGTCATAGATAAACCCTTGTCATGCTGAATTAAAATCCTATGGAGAATTACTTTAATAATCAAAGGACTGACAGCACTGGAAGGTCTTAATGAGGGTCAATATTTCTTTTGAAAATATTTATTGATTATAAACATGTTTTGTTGAAAAGGGACAAGTAGGAGGTGTAGACAAAGATCAGACTGCACTTATGTGCAGGCTGATCTTTGTCTATACCTCCTGCCAAAGCAGGAATAATCCGGGTTCAGCATGACAAGGGTTAATGATGTTATGTTGTTATGACCCAGGTGGATGAGATACTCTCATTGTTGATAGGTCTTACTGATTTTGCTTTTTTGGTGTGACCAAACTTACACTATATGTAGATATATGGGCTGAAAATGGTATGGGTATCAATTTTAGCTTTAGCGGTTAGACCGCAAGTAACAGTCATTAATCCATTCCACCATGATAATATTTTAGACCAGTCCAAATTCAATGAAGTTGCAGACAGCAATCTAAAGTAGGTCAAATCTTTGAAATCTTTGTCTTTTGGGGTAAAAAAGATTGTCGATAAGGAAGATATTGCTTGTAACAAACATTTTTTTCTTTCTCCAGTATGTTTTCCAAAGCTTTTATAATTAGGTGCTTTTAAAAGCGTCATTGTATGGGATTGGGTTAATTGACAGGAAAATTGGTCATATTTTGTTACCACACGATGAAGCTTTTAGATGCCCCTCAAAACAGAAAAAAAAATAAAAAATGGGAGAAGATTGTATAAAATTAAGAATATGCAAATTCATCATTTTTCATAATGTTTTCTTCCCAGAAAGTTGAAAAAATAAAAATAGTCTAATCTTTCAATTGACGTATTTAATTCCATTCTGTTTGGAAAAATCTAGAATTTTGCCATCTGGTAATGGGTTAATCCATTCCCACACAGTGACGCATTTTGATGCCTTGCATCTTAAAAGCTTTGGAAAATATTGTGGACAATTAAGAAATTACTTGTTGCAAGCAATTTCCTCGAAGTCAACAATATTTTCTATCATATTAGACAAAGATTTTTAAGACTTCTTCAGCTTTAAATTGTCGTCTGTAACTTTTTTGAATTCAAACCAGTCTAAAATATTGTAATCTGGTAATGGATTAAGGAGCGTAAAAAAGAGGAGTTTGTGGCAAAAAAAAATATAGCTTCTCAAAAATAAAAATAGGTCTAGTCACATATTTTTCTTATATTCTTTCATTTTCATTCTAGGTATGACATTATTCTGACTGCAGAAACCATATACAAAAGAGAAAATTACAGCAAACTTACAGATATTTTCAAAACTTGCTTAAAAGACAAAGGAAATATGTATCCTTTGGTATTTCACAGAAAATCTTACATGTTTTGACCTAGCTCAGACATTTGAACAAAATCCTCAGCATTTCTTACATTTTCAATCATCTGGAGTTATTGAGTAAAAAGTTAGTAATGCTTTTACCCATGAACACACAAAAAATATTAGACTAGTCTAAATTGAAAGAATTGCAGACAACAATTTCAAGTTGGTAGTGTCCCTTTTAGGATAGAAAACTTTACGGCGGGGGAGGACCATGTCTGACATGGCTCTTGTTTGAATACACTTTGTAATATCAAAATAAAGGAAAATTCATGAAGTGCCCCTGAAGTTTGACCTATGTAGTAAGTGATTTTAAGATTTTATTTGGATTTGCCAATATGTTTAAGTAGCTATGGCTAGCATTTGTCAATTTCTGAGATAACTTTTACCAAAAGATTGTAAGTACAGCTTATTCAGTATGTACATTAACCCTTGTCATGCTGTATAAATTACCTTACTGAATTGCTGTCAAATCAAAGGGCTGAAAGCATAGATAGAACTTGTTGTTCAAAAATCAATTATTTTTTTAGAAATCAACTTCATAAACAAGCAGAAAAAGTACAAGCAGGAGGTATAGACTAAGATCAGCCTGCACATAAGTGCAGTGCAGTCTGATCTTAGTCTAAACCTCCTGCCAAAACCGGAATATTCCGGGTTCAGCATGACAAGGGTTAAGTTCACGTAAAAGTTAGCCTAAATCAAATAAGCTGCTGACAATTGATTTTTTGTTTAACCCTTTGCCGTTTTTTTAAAATTTTAGACTGGTCCAAATTAAAGGAAGTTGCAGACGACAATGGAAATTCGATGCAATTTAAAATGAAACCATGCTATGTGGTAGAAAATATTGTGGAAAAAGAAGAAATTGCTTTTCTCAAGTATAAAATCACAAAGACGTAAAATCCCATGTTTGAACAGGAAAGGGTTAAAAAAATTTAATTCCCTGAAAAACTCTTGTTGCTGCGGCATTTGAGAATGGGAAACTATAGTAAATCTTTAAAAATCTTCTCCTCCTAAACCAGTAAGCCAATCAAGCTGAAACTTGGCAGAGATGTTCTTTGGGTGAAGCTCTACAAAAGTTGTAAAAAAAATTTCATTACGTGAAAAATTCTTGTTGCCGCGGCATTTGAAAAAGGGAAATTTAAGTAAATCTTTGAATTTTTTTGTTCAGACACTGCAAGGCCAAAGGCATTTATATTTCATATGTAGCTTAATCACGTGGTTCTCTACCATGTTTTCAAAATTTAATCTCTGGAGTCAAATATGGCCTGCCCCTGAGGTCCGAAGTTTGGAAAAATGCTTGATTAGAGCAAGTTAAAAAGACTACACTCCTCGTAAACTGTAAGGTCTATGACATTCATATTTGTTATGTAGCATAACTAGATGGTTTTTGTCGAGCCCGCTTGCGGTGTGCGAGACATAGTTGTTACTATGACAAGTCGGTGTATGAGCGTTAGTGCGTTAGTTAGTCCGTTAGTCAGTTTGTCTGTTAGTCAGTTATTCTGTTAGTCTGTCCATCTGTCCGAATTTGTCCGTACAATTACTCCTACATTTTTTGATGGATTTCAAAATAAATTGGCACAATTATTCTCCATCATGAGTAGATGTGCCATTTGAAAGAATTTTTAGGATAGCTTCAAGTTCAAGGTCACAGCTCAAGGTCAAACACTAAAATTGTGCTTGTCCGGAGCATTTCTCCTACAATTATGGATGGGTTTCAAAATAACTTGGCACAATTATTCTCCATAATGAGTAGATGTGCCGTTTGAAAGATATTTTTGGATAGCTTCAAGTTCAAGGTCACAGTTCAAGGTCAAACACTAAAATTGTGCTTGTCCGGAGTATTTTTCCTACAATTATGGATGGATTTCAAAATAACTTGGCACAATTATTTGCCATCATGAGTAAATGTGCCATTTGGAAGAATTTTTTGGATAGCTTCAAGTTCAAGGTCACAGCTAATGGTCAAACACTAAAATTGTGCTTGTCCGGAGCAATTCTCCTACAATTATGGATGGATTTCAAAATAAATTGGTACAATTGTTCTCCATCATGAGTAGATATGCCACTTGAAAGAATTTGTTTGGATAGCTTCAAGTTCAAGGTCAAAGCTCAAGGTCTAACACTAAAATTGTGCTTATCTGGAGCATGATACCTAAAAAAGTTTGCGGGCTGGACAGCAGTTGTCCTGGGACAACCATCTAGTGTACTATATCACCTATAAATGTTCTCCTAGGGTCAAAAACGGTACTGCACTATGAGTCCAAAAAAGGGAAAAACACAAAATCTGAATTAGTTGGAAAAACCAAAAAAATCTTGACTTTAGGGACGAGGGCATTTATATTTTGAATTTAGCATAGCCTGGCTGTAATCTATCAATTTTGATTAAATTATGCCTGTAGGGTAAAAAAAAAACACTTCCTTGTGTGTTCAAAGTTAGTAAAAATGCTCAAAAAGACCATGTTGAACAGTCTTCTCCCGATCTACGAAGTCTCAGGCATTTATGTTCAGTATAAAGTATAACCAGATGGTTCTCTTCCACGATATCTAAAATCATAGCTCTGGGACAAAACATGGCCCTACCCCAGAGGTCCAAAATTTGGTAAATCGCTCAATTAGAGCAACTTCAAAAGTCTTCTGAAATATAAGGTGAAGGACATTCATATTTGGTGTGTAGCATTACTACAAAATTTTTGTACTATGTTCAGGGTTTTCCATTGGCATAAGAATTTGGGGGTCATTGTGACCCCTATGCCTTCAGAACTGGAGGTCTTTTCTCCAATTTAGGGGTTCAAATCTGAAAGACTGCTAGCGACTACAGGAATTTAAAAAATAACAAAGGAGACATGAAAGACGAAAGTTCGTACAGCAAGTAGTGAAAAGGATTAGTTTTTTAGCTCTACTGGCCAAAGGCCACTAGAGCTATAGCGATGGCTTTTTCCCGTCCGTCCGTTGTCCGACCATTAAACTTTTCCTTGTTTACGCGATAAAGTCCACAGTTTTCATCAGATTCCCTTCAAACTTTCACAGAATGATTGTACCATCATAAGGATCGTTCCTCTCGAAAATGGGTCAGATCCGTCAAGAAACACGGGAAAAGGGGCCTAATTAAAACTTAATTAAAAAATCCTCGTTTACGCGATAAAGTCCACAGTTTTCATCAGATTCTCTTCAAACTTTCACGGAATGATTGTACCATCATAATGATCATTCCTCTCGAAATTGGGTGTGATCCGTCAAGAAACACAGGAAAAGGGGCCTTATGAAAATTTAATTAAAAATTCAATTAAAAATCCTCGTTTACGCGATAACGTCCACAGTTTTCATTGGATTCTCTTCAAACTTTCACAGAATGATTGTACCATCATAAGGATCGTTCCTTTCGAAAATGGATCAGATCCGTCAAGAAACACGGGAAAAGGGGCCTTATTAAAACTTAATTTAAAAATCTTCGTTTACGAGATAAAGTCCACAGTTTTCATCAGATTCTTTTCAAACTTTCACAGAATGATTGTACCATCATAAGGATCGTTCCTTTCTTAAATGGGTATGATCCATCAAGAAACACGGGAAAAAGGGCCTTATGAAAATTTAATTAAAAATTCAATTAAAAGTCCTCGTTTAAGCGATAGAGTCCACAGTTTTCATCTGATTCTGTTCAAATTTCTCAGAATGATTGTACCATCATAAGGATCGTTCCTTTCGAAAATGGGTAGTCCAGAGCTTTCATTGAATTTTATTCAAACCTTCACAGAATCATTGTACAGTAATCAAGATTGTTGATGCTGACATGAGACCTGATCCTTCAAGTATCACAGGAAAAGGAGCCTTATGAAAATTTTATTTTAAAAATTTTACACGAAGATAAAGTCTGCATTTTTCATCAGATTCTGTTTAAACTTTCACAGAATGTTTGTACCATCATAAGGATTGTTTCTTTCCAAATTGGGCCTGATCTGTCTAGTATCATAGGAAAAGGGGCTGTATGAAAAATTATTACTAAATCCTCATAAACACAACAATGCCCTCAGTCTTTATCAGAATCTCTTCAAACTTTAATAGAATGATTGTACCATCATTTGGATTGTTCCTTTGTAAATTAGGTCTGATTGGTTAAGTGACACAAAAAAAGGGACCTTATAAAAATTTTATTACAAAACATCATTATTACAATAAATTCCTCAGTCTTTATCATTTTCTTCAAACTATCATTAGGATTGTTCCTTTGTACATTGGGTCTGATTTGTTAAGTTTCACGGAAAAAGGGGCCTTATGAAAATTTTGTTACAAAAATTCTTGACACAATTCAGTCCACTGTTTTCACTGTTTTCATTGATTCTCTTTAACTTTTAAAGAATGATTGTACCTTCATTAGAATTGTTACTTTTGAAATTTGGTTTGTTCTGTAAAGTATCATGAGAAAAGGGGCCCTCTGAAGATTTCACTATAAACTCATTAACACAATAAATTCCACAGATTAAACAGATTGATTGTACCATCATTCCAATTGTTGATTTTGACAGTGGATCTGACTATGGCAAGTGTCACATAAAAAGGGGCCTTATGAAAAACTTTCTTAAATATTCTGGTTAACACAATAATGTCCCTTGATTTCACCGGATTCACTTCAAAATTTCACAGAATGATTGTACAAATACTTAAATGGTTCTTTTCAGAACTGGGTACAATCCATCAAGTATCATGTAAAAAGGGGCCATATGATTTTTAGCTCACCTGAGCACAAAGTGCGAGGTGAGCTATTGTGATCGGTCGTTGTCCGTCGTCCGTCCGTCCTTCTGTCCGTCCATCCTTCTGTCCGTCCGTCCTTCTGTCCGTCCATCCTTCTGTCCGTCTGTCCGTCTGTCCGTCCGTCCACAATTTCTTTAAAAATCTTCTCCTCCTAAATCAGTGGGCCTATCAAGCTTAAACTTTGCAGGGATGTTCCTTGGGTGAAGTTCTTCAAAAGTTGTTAACAGAAATTTCAATCCGTGAAAAAATGTTGTAACCGCGGCATATGAAAATGGGAATCTTTAGTAATTCTTTAAATATCTTTAAAAATCTTCTCCTCCTAAACCAGTAGGCCAATCAAGCTGAAACTTTGCAGGGATGTTCCTTGGGTGAAGCTCTTCAAAAGTTGTTAAAAGAATTTCATTCCGTGAAAAAATGTTGTAACCACGGCATATGAAAATGGGAATCTTTAGTAATTCTATAAATATCTTTAAAAATCTTCTTCTTCTAAACCAGTAGGCCGATCAAGCTGAAACTTTGTAGGGATGTTCCTTGGGTGAAGTTCTTCAAAAGTTGTTAAAAGAATTTAATTCCATCAAAAACTCTGGTTGCTGCTGCATTTGAAAATGGGAATCTTTAGTAATTCTTTAAATATCTTTAAAAATCTTCTCCTCCTAAACCAGTAGGCCAATCAAGCTGAAACTTTGCAGAGATGTTCCTTGGGTGAAGATCTTCAAAAGTCATTAAAAGAATTTCATTCCGTGAAAAAATGTTGTAACCGCGGCATATGAAAATGGGAAATTTTAGTAAATCTTTGTTGTTGTTTTTTTCATAGACTACAAGGCCATAGACCTTTATATTTTGTATAGAGCTTAATCAAATGGTTCTCTACCAAGTTTTTTAATATTCAATCTCTGGGGTCAAAAATGGCCCCACCCCTGAAGTCTGAAGTTTGGAAAAATGCTTAATTAGAGCAATTTCAAAAGAATTCTCCTCTTTAACTATAAAGTCTAGGATATTCATATTGGGTATGTAGCATAACTAGATGGTTTTGTACTATATCACTTAAAGTTGTCCTTCCAGGGTCAAAAACAGCCCTGCACTAGAGGTCCAAAAATTGGGAAAAACGCAAAATTTGAGTATGTTAAAAAAATCTTCATTTTAAGGTGGAGGACATTTATATTTTGAGTGTAGCATAGCCTGGCTGTTATCTATCAATTTTGATTGAAATTATGCCTGTAGGTTACCCCTTCCCTGGGTGTCCAAAGTTCGTAAAAATGCTCAATTAGACAATGTTCAACAGTCTTCTCCTCCCAATCTACAAAGTCTTAGGCATTCATATTTGGTATATAGCATGAACAGATGGCTCTTTACCATGTTAGCTAAAATTTTAGCCCTGGGATAAAACATGGCACTGCCCTAAAGGTCCAAAATTTTGGAAAACATCCAATTAGAGCAACTTTGAAAGACTTCTTCTGAAATATAAGGTGAAGGGCATTCATATTTGGTATGTAGCATGACTAAATAATTTTGTACTATGTTATAGGAAAAAATGCTCTTAGGATAAAAAACGTCTCTGCTCCTGTTAGCTAAAATTTTATCATCTTATTATTTATTTTATTTTGTCATGTTAGCTAAAATTTTAGCCCTGGGATAAAACATGGCACTGCCCTAAAGGTCCAAAATTTTGGAAAACATCCAATTAGAGCAACTTTGAAAGACTTCTTCTGAAATATAAGGTGAAGGGCATTCATATTTGGTATGTAGCATGACTAAATAATTTTGTACTATGTTATAGGAAAAAATGCTCTTAGGATAAAAAACGTCTCTGCTCCTGGGGTCAAAAATTGCATAAATCGCATTGAAAGAATTCTTAAATAGAAATGGAGAAATAGCTTGTCACTCCCTTTCTCACAATGCTTTTTTAAACCTTTTTTTCCTGAGGATGACAAATTCTGGGATAGTTTGGTAATGGAATAAACAATAAAGCCAAAGGCATTCATTTTTTGGAAAGCATTACTGGATTGTTTTGTACAAAGCCCAAAATCTTACATTTCATTTTATTTATTTTGCTCAAGTTAAGTCTTTTTTATACCAAAAAGGACTGTAATTTGCGGATGCCTCAGGTGAGTGATTTAGGACCATCATGGTACTCTTGTTTTTTTAAATATTCTAGTGAACATAATGAATTCCCAATATTTCATCGGATTCACTTTTAACTTTCACCGAATGATAAAACGACCAGTAAAATATCACGGGAAAAGGGGCCTTATGAGAACTTGAATTTAATATCTTTGTTAACACAATAAAGTCAACTTTTTTATTGGATTCTCTTCAAAGATGCATGGAATAATTGTGGCATTCGAAACACAGGAAAAGGGGCCTTACAGATTATCATTCAAAACATTCTTGTTTATGTGATGAAGATCACAATCATTATCAAATTGTCTTTTAAATTTCACAGGACAATTGTCGGGTTGTAAGGAAAGTTCCTTTTGGATTGAAATTGATCCATCAGAAAACACAGGAAAAGGGGCCTTATTGATTTTCATTCAAAACAATCCTGTTTATGTGATAAAGTCCACAATTATTGTCAGATTCTGATGAAATATTCACAGAATGATTGTAGGGTCATAAGGTAACTTTCTTTTGGAAATGGAGTGGATCCGTCATGAAACATGGGAAAAGGGGCCTTGAGGATTGTTGCTTAAAATGATAAAGGGGATAAAGCCCTTTTTTTTTTCTTTATGCATTTTTCTTTGAGCAATTAACTTCCTTAAATATCAGATTTCTTTAACAGAAAACTTGATAACCAGTAGAGCGTCTCAGGCCCTCATGGGCCTCTTGTTTCGTTTTAATACTCGGGTCACACAGCATTTCACCATTGGCGAATTTAAGCCAACTAAAGGTTTTTAACCATTTCTGACTGAAAGACCTCCGGGTCTTTTTCAAAGAGGGACCCGGGGTTTCACCATCAAACCTGCTACCTGAGCTCTCTTTGGTAGTCTGATCACTTTAACTGCCCGATGCAGACAAGAGGACATCTTTGTTTGACGCGACATTTTTACACTTTCTAGTAGTTGGGTAAACGGTATGTTTATCATCGGAAATCGAGTCTGAATATGATAAAAATCGCTATAACTCGTCTACAAATTTTATCTGTCAACTAAAATAGAACAGGATATTGCTATAAATAAATGTTGGAAACCCAAATTACCGACAGTGCTAACTTGATTGATTGTCGTAACTCAGACTTCTAAAGGATTTTGGCCTTTACCGACGATTCCATTCACAAAGAATTAGGTTTTAAAACTTGGGACATTTATGACACACAGGTAAAATTTTTACTGGTCATTTGTTTTGAAATTGACGACAATGACGCGCGAATTTTGCGTCATGGAAAACCCTGTATGTTGCAGGAAAATATGCCCATAGGATAAAAAAAACTTTCTGCTCAAGGGGGTTGAATTGCGTAAATGGCTTAATTTGAAAGAATTCTTCTTCTTAAATATAGTGCCTAGAGTATTTATAATAAAAACATAGCATAACGTTAAGGTTATTGTTATCTACAATGTCTATATCCTTTGGACAAAAATAGCCTTTCACAAGGCATCCTAAGTTATGATAAACGCTCAATAGGAGCATGTTCAAACATCTTCCTAGCTTAATATATAAGTTGTAATGCATTCATATATGGTTAATAGTATATCCAGATTGTTCTCTACCAAGGTTGCTAGAATTATACCCATGGGTCAAAATGGTCCAGCCCCAGAGGCCCCAAGTTTGGTAAAATGCTCAATTAGAGCAATGTCAAATTCTACACCTTATAATACTGGTCCACTTTAGCTCACCTGAGCATGGGGTGCTCATGGTGAGGTATTTTGATCACCATTAGTATATGTCTACGTCTTCCATCGTGCTTCAACAACATCTTCTCCCAAGCTGCTGGGCAAATTTCAACCAAATTAGGTAGAAATGTACTTTAGGTCGTGCCCGTTAAATATTGCTAAAGTAATTGAAATCTGCTGAAAACTCTGGTTGCTTTGGCAACAAAAGTGAAACTTTAAAAAAGTTCTTTAAGAATTACGTCCTCCTAACTCAGATGGCTACATTTTATGCCCAATCAATCTGAAAATTGGTAATAATGATTGCCTTGATAGGCAACTTGGGTCAAAAACTAGTCATTGGGTCAATTCTTAGAAAAACCTTGTATGCACTCTAGAGGCCACATTTTCTTCCCAATTAACCTGAAAATTGGTAAGAATAATTGTCTTGATGAAATCTTGTGCAAAATTGAAACTGGGTCAACTCGGGTCAAAAACTAGGTCACAGTGTCAGAACTTAGAAAAACCTTGTATGCACTTTTGAGGCCACATTTTTTGCCAAATTGACCTGAAATTTGGCCAGAATGATTGTCTTGGTGAAAACTAGTGTGAGTTTGAAACTTTGTCAACTAGGGTCAAAAACTAGGTCACTATGTCAAATCTTGTATGCTCTCTAGAGGCCACATTTTTGCCCCATCAACCTGAAATTTGGTCAACCAATCACTCGGTCAAATCTTGTATGCACTGTAGAAACCACATTTCTGCCCCATCAACCAAATTTGGTAGAAATGTCACCTAAGTTGCCCCTTTTTCATTATTACTAAGAGATTTGAAACCTGTTGAAAGCATTGGTAACATAAATTGATTTTAGTTAAAAGAGGTCTTTTCCAGACCAAGTTAGTATAAGGCATTGAAGAAAAAGAACCTAATCTCATGTGAAGTTGACCCTCAAATCTTAGGAAAATCTTGTATGCACTCTAGAGTCCACATTTTCTTCCCAATCATCCTGAAAATTGGTAGGAATGATTGTCTTGATGAAATATCAGACAAGTTCCAAATTGGGTCTACTGGGGTCAAAAACAAGGTCACTGGGTCAAATCTTAGAAAAACCTTGTATGCACTCTACGGGCCACATTTTTTGTCTGATCAACCAGAAATTTGATCAGAATGATTGTCTTAATGAAGTCTCTGACAAGTTCATAACTGGGTCAACTTGGGTCTAACTAAGTCATTGGGTCAAATCTTAGAAAAACCTTGTATGCACTTTAGAGGTCACATTTTCTTCCCAATCAACATGAAAATTGGTAAGAATTATTGCCTTGATGAAATCTTGTGCATTTTTGAAACTGGGTCAACTGGGGTCAAAAACTAGGTCACAGGATCAAATCTTAGAAAAACCTTGTATGCACTCTAGAGGCCACATTTCTTCCCAATTAACCTGAAAATTGGTTAAAATAATTGTCTTCGTGAAATCTTGTGCAAAATTGAAACTGGGTCAACTGGGGTCAAAAACTAGGTCACAGGTTCAAAACTTAGAAAAACCTTGTATGCACTTTTGAGGCCACATTTTTTTGCCAAATTGACTTGAAATTTGGTCAGAATGATTGTCTTGGTGAAAACAAGTGTGAGTTTGAAACTTTGTCAACTGGGGTCAAAAAATAAGTCACTACGTCAAATCTTGTATGCACTCTAGAGGACACATTTTTGCCCCATCAACCTGAAATTTGGTCAACCAATCACTTGGTCAAATCTTGTATGCACTGTAGAAACCACATTTCTGCCCCATCAACCAAATTTCGTAGAAATTTCACCTAGGTTGCCCCGTTATAATAATTACTAAGAGATTTGAAATCTGTTGAAAGCATTGGTAACATAAATTGATTTTAGTTAAAAGAGGTCTTTTCCAGACCAAGTTAGTATAAGGCATTGAAGAAAAAGAACCTAATCTCATGTGAAGTTGACCCTAAAATCTTAGGAAAATCTTGTATGCACCCTAGAGTCCACATTTTCTTCCAAATCAACCTGAAAATTGGTAAGAATGATTGTCTTGATTAAATATCGGACAAGTTCCGAATTGGGTCTACTGGGATCAAAAACCAGGTCACTGGGTCAAATCTTAGAAAAATCTTATATGCACTCTAGAGGCCACATTTTTTGTCTGGTCAACCTGAAATTTGATCAGAATGATTATCTTAATGAAGTCTCTGACAAGTTCATAACTGGGTCAACTTGGGTCAAACTAAGTCATTGGGTCAAATCTTAGAAAAACATTGTATGCACTTTAGAGGTCACATTTTCTTCCCAATTAACCTGAAAATTGGTAAGAATAATTGTCAGGATGAAATATTGTCAGAATGATTGTCTTGATGAAATCTTGTACAATTTGTAACTGGGTCAATTTGGGTCAAAAACTAGGTCACTGGGTCAGATCTTAGAAAACCTTATATGTACTCTAGAGGCTACATTTTTTCCCAATAAACCTGAAAATTTGTCAGAAGGATTATCTTGATGAATTCTTGTATGTGTTTAAAACTGGGTGAATGAGGGTCAAAAACTAGGTCACGGGTTCAAAACTTTGAGAAACCTTGTAAGCACTCTAGAGGCCACGTTTTTGCCAAATTGACCTGAAATTTGGTCAGAATGATTGTCTTGATGGAGTCTAGGACAAGTTTGAAACTTGGTCAATTGGGGTCAAAAACTATATCACTTGGTCAAATCTTAGAATAACCATAAATTCACTCTAGAGGCTACATTTTTTCCGATGAAATTTGGTCAGAATGATTGTCTTGATGAAATCGTGTGCGAGTTCGAAACTGGGTCTCCTGGGGTCAAAGACAAGGTCACAGGATATGAAATTAGAAAACCTTGCATGCACTCTGGAGGTCACATTTTTTGCCCCATCAACCTGAAATTTGGTCAGAATGATTGTTGTAATAAAATATTGTATGAATTTGAAACTGGGTCAACTAGGGTAAAAACTAGGTCACAGGGTCAAATTTTCAAAAACCTTGTATGCACTCTAGAGGCCAAATTTTTTCCCCAATCAATTGTCATCAATGAAATTAAATAAAAAATTCTAGACATTCAACTCAGGTGAGCAATATAGGGCCGCTATGGCCCTCTTGTTGTTTTTTTAAATGGGGTTTGATTCCAATTTTATAGATATGTGCCGCTGCAAGCGATCAAACCCATGACATCTGCAGACAATTGAAAAAGTACTTATATGAATGATACAACATTTACAGCTTGTGAAAAATCTCTGATGACATTTTCTCCTTTTATATGCCTGCAGGGTTGTATTTTTATGGCCCCTTTCATCCATCTGTCTGTCTTTCCATCTGTCTATTAGCAAATGTTTGTGTGGAACTCCTTCTACAGTTTCTCCTTTTTTATGCCTTCAGGGTCGTATTTTTTATGGCCTCAATCATTCATCTGTCTGTCTGTTAGCAAATGTTTGTGTGGAACTCCTCCTACAGTTCCTCCTTTTATATGCCTGCAGGGTTGAATTTTTTATCGCCTCGTTCATCCATCTGCCTGTTTGTTAGCAAATGCTGTGTGGAACTCCTTCTACTGTTTCTCCTTTATATGTCTGCAGGGTCTTATTTTTACCTCATTCATCCATCTATCTGTTTGTCCATCTGTCTTTCTGTTAGCAAATGTTTGTGTGGAACTCCTTCTACAGTTTCAATAGGTATTAAACTATACACAATGAATCTCTAAGATGTCTAATTGTGCGTAAAACCATAATTATTGAGATCCATCAAGTTGTTTTAGAATTAATTGCCTTTGACTCAGCAAAGAAGCTCAACCCTTTACCTGACGGCAAAATTTTAGACATGTCCAAATTGAAAGGTGTTGAAGACAACAATTTAAAGTTTACAGAATTTTAGGTTGTTTCAAAATTTTGTATATAAAACATTATGGAAAATGGAGTAATTGTTTGTCACAGGCAATTTCTTCATTTTCTGCTATGTTTTCTGAAGCTTGTTTAGTTGGTTTATATCAAAAAGCGTCATTTTGTGGGGATGGGTATAAAATACAGTGTTATTTTTCACTGACAAGCTGTTCTGTAAAGTTCTTGCTCATAATGTCCTCCTTGACATCAGTATACCTTGATACCTAAGTGGTGTCAAAAATGTAACATGATTATGATGATTGCTTTGCTAGTTAACCCAATCCCACACAATCATTTTTATCCCCCGCCGTTTCAGCAAAGGGGATTTAGTCACTAAGCTTGTCCAGAGCATATCTCCTAAAGTATAAATGCTATCAACTCGAAACTTAATAGGAGGATAGATCTCATTGTGGAAAAAAGCAGTGCACAAGAACCACAACTCTTGCTTACATAATTTTGGAGTTATTGCCCTTTGTTGGTTTAAAGGCTAAGATTTTGTCCGAAGCATATCTCTGAAAATATAATAGCTATTGACTTGGAACTTCATAGGTGGATAGACCACGTTGAGGAGAAGTGCAGTGCACAAGACCAACAACTCTGGCTTGCATGATTTTAGAGTTATTGCACATTGTTGTTTTTTAAGACTTAGATTTTGTCCAGAGCATAACCCTGAAAGAATTAAAGCTATTACCGAACTCATTGAGAAGAAATGCAGTGCAAAAGAAGCCTAAATCTAACTGGTTTCAGTTTACCATCAAGCTTTTACTGTGGGGGATGGCCTTGTCCGGCATGGCTCTTGTTTAGACTAGTCACAAGTTGCAGATGACAGTTTAATCTTTGTCTTTTTGGGAAGAAAATATAGTGGATAATAAAGAAATTTCTTGTAACAAGCAATTTCTTCATTTTCCTTAATGTTTTCCAATGCTGTTTTCTGTAGGGGCATAAAAAAAGCAGGAAAGTGATGGAATGGGTTTACCCTTTACCACACAGTGACGCTTTTGAACGCCCCTCAGGAAAAAACATAGGGAAAACATTGTGTAAAATGAAGAAATTGCTTGTAACAAGCAATTTCTTCATGTTACTCAATGTTTTCTATCCAGAAAGTGAAAAGAATAGAAAATTTCATGAACTTTTAACTTGTCGTCTGCAACTCCTTTCAATATGGACTGGTCTAAAATTTAGCTGTGTGGGAATAGGTTAATTGATAATTTGCCATTCATTATTCATTCATTCATACCTTGACTATTTTGACTAGATATTTATCAGCAAAATCTAATTACTTCGGCGTTGGTGGTGGGATTTGTGACTTTGTAGACTTTGTTGGTAAAGGAAATATATTCGAGATTGAAGTTTGTCACAATATTGGAGAAGGTAAAGATATGTGTAATATGTTAGTTTCTTTTTCAAATTAGTGTATGGAAGCTACTTCTTACTACTGTAAAACTTTTATCAACCCTTTCCCACTTTTTTAAAATTCTTAACTGGTCGAAATTGAAAGAGAATGCAGACGACAATGATTGGATGCAGTTTGAAATGAGACTATCCTTTGTGGTAGAAAATTTGTGTTACAAGCCAGTTCTTCTTTTTGAACAATGTTTTTTGAAGTATAAATCACAGTGACGTAAAATCTTGGGTTTGTTTAGGAAAAGGTTAAGCATCCTCTCAACGGCCAGCCAAGAAATGTTTGCCTAACCTATTACAAGACGACAAAATTTTAGTTATCATGTGGGAAAGCAGATTCTGTTCACATGGATAAAAACTGCTTAGAAGTATTCACTTATATTCCATATTACAATCCTTCTAATTGCAGCACCAATTTATCAAAGGCTTTGTTGCAATTAAAAAGAAGTTGCTATTAACCCTTTCCTGTTCAAATACGGGATTTTACGATCATTTCATTTTTATACTAGAGAAAACATTGTGGAAAAAGAAGAAATTGCTTGTAACAAGCAATTTCTCCATTTTCCACAATATTTTCTACCACATAGGATGGTTTCATAAGAGATGAAGAGAATATTTTTTGTTTTCATGAAGGTATGAACCGAAAAACCTAATCACACCGTATGAATACGCGAATTGTGTGATTAGGTTTTTCGGTTCATACCTCCATGAAAACAAAAATTATTCTCTTCATTTCTTATAATTTAATAGCATCGAGCGAAAAATGAAACAACTTTACAAATTTTGATACCTTTTAGTATGGAACTCTTTTGTGCGGAAGCATATAAAATGACTGCGTGCTCAAAATTTTGTTCATGGAGGTATGAATTAAATTTTTCGACCAATCAGATCGCTCTTTTTTGATAGACGAAACTGACAATTAAATTATTTTCAAATGGCATCCAGTTTTCATTGTTGTCTGCAAACTCTTTCAATTTGGACTAGTCTAAAATTTCCAAAAACGGGAAAGGGTTAAAAGGAGCTTTGTTCTATAAATATAATGCTTGTGCATATTGTGAGTTGCAATCAAACAGTGAATTGCTAGTATAAGTGTTGCAATTAAGAGGATTCCACTGTTTATACATATACCATTTAATGAGCTATTTCAAAAGAACAAACTTGGTTTGCTTTGGTGGAATTAAGATAAAGAAAAAATGTTAGCTCTTATGGTGACATGGATCACCTGCTTCTTGTTAGACATCTCAGGGTGTAGACTTGAGATTTTGTACTTCCAAAAAAGTACATACTTGTCTGGGAACAAGAAAAAATTTAATTGACAAGATCATACCAGTTCTGGACAAGTGGATATCATCTCTTGCTTATTGGGGGACATGTCGAGAAATCCATATTTCAACACACTTGCTTAACTGATCTTGATTTCATGAATTTGACTCTACTTTTTCTAGTTATTTTACCTTTTTATGCCCCGGCATCGAAAGATCGGGGGCAGATTGTTTTACCGTTGTCTGTCTTTCTGTCCGTCATTCAGTCTTTCCGCCTGTCGGTCTGTCTGTCTGTCTAACAAACTTAACCTAAAACCTTAACATTGCCAAATACTACCAGCCTATTCAAGATACAATGCTCATATTTTGCATGATGATACATCTCCATATGCTGCTTCTCCTCATTAAGATCAAGGTCATGTGATAAGGTCAAGGTCACATACCAAGGTCAAACGTTAAGTCCTGTTGTGGGGGCATTTTGTTTCACAAACACATCTTGTTCTCTCATAATTTTATTATATTTATCTATTTTTAGCTGTACCAAGACAAGTACTCAAGATTTCCTTCAAGACCTGACAGGCTTTTGCTGTATATACTGTCTGATCATTTGTGGATTACAATACACGTCTAATATTTGATGCTAATTACAGTCATTAACCCATTCCCAAACAATGACGCTTTTTGACGATCCCAGGAAAAATAGCTTCAGAAAACATTGTTGAAAATGAAGAAATTGCTTTAACAAGCAATTTCTTCATTTTCCACAATGTCTTTTACCCAGAAAGTTGAAAACATCCAAATTTTCATCAACTAAAATTTGTTGTCTGCAACATCTTTCAATTTGGACCTGTTTAAAATTTTGTCATCTGGTAATGGGTTAATTTTCTAATGGAGATGGTCTGGATTATGAAACACATTTTTTATTTCTTCTTTGGTGTATAGAACATGAATCCTTAGCATACAAAAATGGAAAAACAATGTGTTTATTCAATACATGACAAAAAAAACTTTAAATTAACCCTTTTATGTACAAACCTAAGATTTTATGTTACAGTCATTTTATATGTGGGAAAACAGTGGATAAAGAAGAAATTGCTTATATCAAGCAATTTCTCCTTTTCCTTCAGTATTTTCTACAACATGGGATGGTTTCACTTCAAATTGCATCAAATTTTCACAGTCATCTGCAACCGCTTTCATTTTGGAACAGTCTAAAATTAAAAAAAAAAAAAAAAAAAACGCAAAGGGTTAAAAACATTTTCCTTCTTTTATTTCTTTAACCTATTCCCACTCAATGACACTTTAGATGCCCCTTAGAATAAAAGCTCCTAAACCATTGTGGATATTGCTTGTGACAAGCAATTTCTTTAATATCCTCAATGTTTTCTACCCTAAAAATAAAAAATCCAAATTTTCATAAGCTTTAAATTGTCGTCTGCAACTCCATTCAATTTGGACCAGTCTAGAACTTTGCCGCTGTTAATGGGCTAAGGTAATGGATTAAATTTTTGGACCACAAAAAGCTCCCTCAGCCTTTTTCTCAAAGTTTGAATAATTCAGAATAAAATAATGCTGCAAACTATTTCTTTTGACTATGCTATAAACATACATGCATAAACTTATAAATCAATTCTGGTCTATTCTATCAAGATTCAGACAATCGGCCGAACAGAATTTTAAGCATGTAATTATTTTGTACCCATGCACACCAAATACATGAAAAACATTTACTCAAAGCTAGTAAAATATTTGCTTTTTTTTGTATGATGGAATTGAATTATAAGAAATGAAAAGAATTTTTTGTTTTGTTTTCATTGAGGTATGAACCTAAAAACTTAATCACAATAACCCTTTCCCGTTCAAATACGGGATTTTACGTGGCTGTGGTTTTTTACTGGAGAAAACATTGTTTCCACAATATTTTCTACCACATAGGATGGTTTCATTTCAAATTACATTTAGTTTTCACTGTCGTCTGCAACCTCCTTCAATTTGGACTAGTCTAAAATTTCAAGAAACGGGAAAGGGTTAATGTATGAATCTGTATAGAGTATTCGTACAGTGTGATACGCTTATTCCTCAAGAAAAGAGCTTGGTGAAACATTCAGGAAAAACAAAGAAATTGCTCTCATAAGCAATTTCTTCATTTCCAACTATGTTTTCTACAGAGAAAGATTAAGAATTTTAGAATTCTCTCAACCTGAAATTGTCATCTGCAACTTCTTTCAATTTTTACCAGTCTTATATGTTATCTTCTAAAAATGGTTTAACCCTTTCTTGTACAAACCCGGGATTTTACGTCGCTGTGATTTCATACTTGAGAAAACACTGTGGAAAAAGGAGAAATTGCTTGTAACAAGCAATTTCTGCTTTTCCCACAATGTTTTCTACCAAAGAGTATGGTTTTATTTTGAATTGCAACAAATTATTCATTGTCCTCTGCAACCTCTTTTATTTCGGACCAGTCTAAAATTTCAAAAACGGCAAAGGGTTAATAAACTACAGATGATTAAACCAGAAGAAATTTACCAAACAAAAAATGAAGGCAAAGTGCTTATAGTGTCAACAAATATTTAGGCTTTTTAACCTGTTACCTTAGGACAAAATTTTAATCAGATTGCAATTTTTATACGCCCATCGAAAGACAGGACGTATTATAGGATAATCCATGATGTCCGGGCAGGCGGCATCAATTTCTTTATATCGAGGGGTAAGAGCAAACACATAGTATAGGTCTATACATTGTATAGACCTATACTATGTTTTTGCTCTTACCCCTCGATATGGGGCAGCCGCCGTCATAGCGCAGTTGGTAGCGCGTCGGACTGTCAATCTAGAATCCCTGGTTCGATCCCTGACGGCGGCACTCATCCTTTCCTACTATTTGTCTCTCACCAATGGGTCGATAATCGTAGACCTATGTGGGATAGCAGCTCGAGGCTAGGAAATGATGTAATGGTAGTACTGGTGTGAGAAATACCGTACTTATTCTAATAATCGCCCATATTCTAATAAACGCCCATCCTCTAAAATACTGCATAAAATGCAGCCTTTTTTCGCCGATTTTTAGTAACAATAGGTGATTCTAATAAACGCCCATCCCCATTCAACAATCGAAAATCAAGTGATGATTAATTGGCGTATTTGAATGAAATGAAATAATATTTGATTTGAATCATTTATTCCTATAAAAACGTAAAGAGATCGTCGCCGCTACTCCATAATTATCCATTATTCAACTTGAACTGTCAAGACTTTACTTTTGATACGTCATTTAACTTAGTTGTTTCAACTTGCCAAGGTCAGTTAAAGACTGACTGTGAACGGAAAGAAAAAATGGAGTTTGTCACTTGATCTAAAAAAAAACTAAAACAATCTATTTCCGTATCATCTGGACATAGGAGTGATTTTAAACTTTGTTATGAGGCTCCCATTGTCTCGGTGTCTGCGCGCGTGAAATTCTTAGATTAACTGTTATTCTAAATTGAAATAAACATATCAATATTGAAAAAAGTTTAATGTTTAATCCAAAGAGCCAAGGTTTTTAGGTAAAAACTACCGAGAACTACCAATAACAATGAAATCATTTGCAAGCATTAACTTATTTCTGGTCTTGATATTTCTTAAAAAAAATTACCTCAGTAATGAGCCAAGAAATCATTATATTAAATCCGATCAGTTAGGCTAAGGAGATATGGGTAAAAGAAAAAAAGACACGAAAGAGAAAGACCTTTACCGTCGACGTCCCTGTCTAGGGCCGTGGACAGGATGTATATCAAATTTTCCAACGCTTATACGTTTAAATATCCGGTTATATTCAGTTAAACGCTAGAAAATAAGTAAATGATTTAAATATCCATAACAAAACACTTATTATCGTAATTTTCTTTAATTGAAATGAGATTGCTATTTTCAATAATGAAGGAAATGAAAAGGGTCGGGAAAGTTCCCGCACGGCCATATCTCCTTGGTGATCGACGCGTCTCTTCATTGTCGCGTTGAACACCTGGCACGCTTACTCATGCGTTAAGATTATTACACGACCCTACTACAACTAATTCGTCGTAATGGACTCAGCCTTGATTTTTGTTTCCGTTATGATTAAATGCCTTAAACGAAACCGGGACTAAGCTACAGGGGCTTTACGTCGAATTTTTTCAGGTCTTTCAAAAATGGATTATACTTTAAACAGGGACATCTTTATTGTCCTACAAATACAGGAATAACGATGATACGCGATGTCAAGTTGCGAGGGTCAAATTATTAAACATTTTAAAATTCATTGTGACTATGATGCAGTGTTGCTGGATTTCCCAACTTTTAGCTGTTTAATTTCCGATGCAAATGCAGAACTAAATATACCGTTGGCTTTTAAAAAGTCGTAAATACATCCCAAATAAAGTGTCATTATGATTTTCATACTATTTGTATTCACCGGTCATCTTTCATACCACACACCTCTCTAATCGCCTACCTCCGTACCAAAAAAAACTCTAATAATCGCCCAACCCCAACTTTGCTGATGCTCACTATTCTAATAATCGCCCGGGCGATTTTTCGAATAAATACGGTACTAGGATTCCATTGTTAGGTGCTCCATCCGCCGCGATATAACTGAAAGAATGTTGAAAGCGGTGTAAAACCCCATTCAAACAAACAAATCGATATCGGGCATAGTTCTGGAAACTTTTGTGTGGATAATTCTCGAATCTTTTTTTGTGATTGACTTGAAACTTGGCAGTTGTATTCATTGCATCGAAAGATCGGGGGGGGGGATATTGTTTTACCGTTGTCCCTCTGTTTGTCCATCTGTTGGTCTGTCTGTCTCTCTGCAAAACTTAACCAAAAAACTTAACATTTCCAATTTCTACCAGCCTATTCAAGATACAATGCTCATATTTGGCATGATGATACATCTCCATAATACGCATCTCCACATGTCAAGGTCATGTGATAAGGTCAAGGTCACATACCAAGGTCAAATGTTTAGTCCTATTGCAGGGGCATTGTGTTTCACAAACACATCTTGTTCAGACTTAAATTTTGTCTTGGGCATATCTCTGAAAGTAAAACATGTATTATATGTATATAGATCCCACCAAGGACAACTGCAGTTCACACGAACTATAATTTAATTGTGAGTTTCGTCTATCAAAAATGAGCGATCTGATTGGTCGAAAAATTTAATTCATACCTCCATGAACAAAATTTTGAGCACGCAGCCATTTTATATGCTTCCGCACAAAATAGTTCCATACAAAAAGGTATCAAAATTTGTTAAGTTGTTGCATTTTTCGCTCGATGCTATTAAATTATAAGAAATGAAGAGAATATTTTTTGTTTTCATGGAGGTACGAACCGAAAAACCTAATCACACATTGTATGAATCCGCTTCGCGTATTCATACAGTGTGATTAGGTTTTTCGGTTCATACCTCCATGAAAACAAAAAATATTCTCTTCATCTCTTAAATAACTCTACCATACTTATTTTTGAGTCATTACCCTTTGTGTATTTCAGACTTGAAAATTGCCCAGGGCACATCTCTGAAGGTATAATAGGTATCATCATGAAACTTTATGTGTGGATAGATCACACAAAGGGGAAGTGCAGTGCTTAAGAACCATAACTCTTTCATACTTATTTTTGAGCTTTTGCCCTTTGTTGTTTTTCAAACTTGAATTTTGTCCTGAAGGTATAATAAGTATGATCATGAAATCTTTTGTAATGAAATTTTTACCCTTTCCCGTACAATTACTGATTTGCCTGTGATATTAATTTTTAGAAAAGATTGTGAAAAAAAGAGTTAATTGCATGTAACAAGCAATTTCTTCTTTTCCCACAATATTATATATCATATAGGGTGGTTACTTTTTTAATTGTACTTGTATTTGTTGTGTTACCTTTTTGAAGTTGGAAAATTCAAAATTTTGAAAGACAATAAATGGTAAAAATCTTCTTGAGGGGTAGGAAACATTGTGGCTAATGAAGGGTATAATTTCCATTTTTTTTTTCATTTTGGGCATCAAAAAGCGGGCTTGTGTGGAAATGGACTAATGTGCTACAAAAATGATACCATTTTGGTGTGAAATTTACAAAAAATATTCTCTTTCTTATAATAGCATCAAGGGAAAAAGCAAGTATTTACAAATTTTACTTTTTTGTATGGAACTATTTTGTGTGGATGCATACAAAATATCTTCGTGCTTAAAATTTTGTTCATGGAGATTCATGGAAAGATCCTTTCGGCCAATCAGAATGCCTGTTTTAATAGACGAAACTAAAAAATTAAATTATTTGAACATGTATTTAAATGTTAAACTCTCCTTCTAGGGAACTTGTGATAGGATAAGAATGATTTTTTGGCAGGAATCTTCCTTGGTTGGACCTCTCTCAGATTTCTTAAAGAAATTTTGATCGTGAGAATAAGATGAATAAAATCAGCAGGGCTTTTCAGCATGATATGGCACATACACTGAAATCTATTTCTCTGAAATTAGCTATCAATTATCTCAGATTTCTTCATGAAGTTATTGATAGAATGAGACCCATGGACTTTTTATGCAGAAATTAACAGTTAGCAGGATACTTAGAATTATTGTTATTGACACAACTTATGCATTTTAGTGTTGTATTAGCATATTAAGCATACAAAGTGAAAAAAATGATCATGATTAGCCACTGACCTACCCTCTGAAACTTTGATATTAGTAAGGCTATGGCTGTTGTTGGGTTTTGATTTTTTTTTTGTATAAAACTTGCTAAAAGGTGACTTTTTCATACAAACTCAGATTAAGCCTTTGGTTATGACTTTGACCTACTTTATAAACTCAAGAACCTTTGACCTGCTTTCTTCTTAAAAGGTGACTTTTTCATACAAACTCAGATTAAGCCTTTGGTTATGACTTTGACCTACTTTATAAACTCAAGAACCTTTGACCTGCTTTCTTCTTATTCTTAACCACGTCCTCACAAGTTAAGGGAAATTAAGATCATATTTTAAGCTCACCTGAGCACATGCTCAAGGTGAGCTATAGTGATCATGCTCTGTCCGTCACCTGTCGTCTGTCGTGTCAACATCTTGTTTGCACTCTGTAGTCATATTTTTTGGCAAAAAGTCTTCAACTTTTGTCAGAATTACTGTCTTCATGATTTATTGTCAAAGCATAAGTTTTGGTCACATGGGGGCAAAACTTAGGTCACTGGGTCAAATCTTCGAAAAATCATTGTTTGCACTCTAGAGGCCACATATTTATTTCAAATGACTTGATAAATGGTCAGAATGTTTTTTTCGTGGTTTCTTGGCAAAGTTTGAATTTGGTTTTCATTCATTGAAAATAGGTCAAAAGGTCAAATCATAGAAATACTTTGTTTGCCCTCTAGAATCCACATTTTTGCCCAAAGTTTCTTCAAACTATATCAGAATTATTGCTTCTATGGTTTCTTGTCAAAGTTTTGATTCGGGTCATTTGGGGTAAAAAATTAGGTCACTTTGTTAAGTCTAAGAAATACTTTGCTTGCACTCAGGCCACACCTTTGGCTCCAATGACCTGATATTTGGTCAGAATGTTTGTTTCCATGGTTTCTTAGTAAAGTTCAACATTTGGTCAAAAACTAGGTCAAAAGATTAAATCCTAGAAACATCTTGTTTGCATTTCAAAGGCAACATTTTTTTGCTGAAGTAACTTTCTATTTGGTCAGAATGATTGTCTCCATGGTCTCTCGGCAGACTTCGAATTTTGGTCATAGGGGGCCAAATGATCAAATGATAGAAATACCATATTTGCACTCTTGATGCCTCTTTTTTGGCTCAAATTACATGATATTTGGTCAAACAAGATATTTGGTCAAAAATGATGTTTGGTCACTTTTGGAAAAAACTAGGTCACAAGGTCTAAGCAAAAGAAATCGACTTTGCTATGTTCATGTTACTTTTCCTGCTTAATTACCTTGAAACTTTATAAGAATGTTTGTTCTTGATTTTTTTTTACAAGATTTGATCAAGGGTCACTTTTGTGGCAAAATTATTCACTTGGAAATTTTTACTAATCTGCAGTCACTGACTCAGGTGAGTTTCTTCAAGAAATTTGATAACTGGCCATTCCTGTGAAATTCCATTGAAACCCAAGCAGTAGTTTCTGAAGCTAAGCTGTAAGTTTTTAAGGTTACACTAAATACACCGCATGGAAATAAATTCTGCTGATAAAAATGCAAGTTGTCGCATTTCCTTGAAGAAGTCTGACCAAATAACAGTGATTATTCCTGTGTAATTTGGTTTAGATCCGTGCAGCAGTTTCCGAGGGTAAGGTTGTAAAGGTCAAAGTTGATGGACACACAGACTTACGCACAATAGCACGACGGTAGCCTACATGCCCAATCAATTGCCTTAATTTGGGGCGGATATTGTTTTATCGGTATCTTGACGTCATGAGAGGGTTTTCTTCAAGAAGGGAAAGCAATAAATGTTTCAATGGTTGATTTTTATGCCCCTGCATCGATAGATCGGGGGTATATTGTTTTACCGCTGTCTGTCTGTCTGTCCGTCCGTCTGTCTGTCTGCAAAAGTTAACCTGCTAATTTTCCTATAATTCCAACCCTGATTAAGTTAAAATGCTAATATTTGGTATGTAGATAGGTCTCAACAATGCGCAACTTGGGAAGTTCATTTCTTCAAGGTCAAGGTCAAAATTTTAACCCTTTTCCCTAAAACGTTACTCAAAAACTTAACCTGCCAACTAAACATTTTTCTTTAACTTCATCCCTAATTAAGTTACAATGCTAATATTTGGTATGTAGATAGGTCTCAACAAGGCGCAACTTGGGAAGGTCATTTCATCAAGATCAAGGTCAACATTTAAACCTTTTCCCTAAAACAAAGAGAAAAAAACCAATAAAAAGCACCCGTTTCTAAAGAATTCCTGTATCGGGGGCATTGTGTTTCACAAACACATCTTGTTAATGCCTGCTTTAACCCTTTCCTGTTCTTTCAAAATTTTAGACTTGTCCAATTTGAAAGAAGATGCAGATTACAACTAAAAGTGAAAGCAATTTTAAAAGTAACCAACCTACAGGGTAAAAAATAGTGTGGGAAAAGAAGAAAGTGCTTGTTACAAGCAAGTTCTTTTTTTCCTACAATGTTTCTTAAAGTATAAAATCGCTGGGACGTAAAACCAGAGATTAAACAAGAAAGGGTTAAAGCCACTTTTAACAACCTTCCAGTTATATCACAATTGCATTCATTTTTGACTGTTCAAGAGGAGTTAATTTGTAGTGCTATGCAATCATGAAGACAAGTAATTATTTATAGCTGTGTAAAGACGGAGGTCCTTTTCTCTGGGTGGATTAGCTTATCCAAGAATGTATTCACGCGACCAGCAATTCAACTTGGACCGAAGCCCTTGAAATCGCGGGATTTCCATGAAATATTAACAGCAAAAAAGTTAATTGCAGAATAAACCTAATCAAAATGTATTGCCATCTTTTGTTACCCTGCACGCTAAATATTTTCCGTTTATTTATCGTCGCTACCGTAGCACATGCCCATATGAGCGACGCCCCCAGAAGACGGTTAGTTGTTACGGGGGATAGTGCAAGGATACAGGACGAAACTGCTGAGAGCTCCGCCTGGTTCTTTAACGTGCTCGATGGATAGCATCGTCACACGGGGCCTCGGTTTAACGTCTCATCCGAAAGACAATTAGTTTTGTTAGTTGATATGGTCAGCCCAGGGCTCGAACCCGTGATCTTGAGGTTTGAAGTCAAGTGCTCTACCAACTGAGCTTGTCGGGCTTGCACGCTCAATAGTAAGGCCGATTAATCTTTAAAGGCTTATACGCCTACGGCATTGGTGCGTTTCGAAGTAATACCAATGCGTCCTCTTCATATAATAACGGATCAGTTAACTATCGCTAGCCACTCCAACTGATACCCTTAGCCCCGCCTGTTGACTCAATCAGGAAGTTCCAAATCAAATTTTAGACGGCGTTATTTTGCAAAATTATGGCCAATAGAACGTAACAAGAAAGTAGAATGGTTGGTTGCCGACCTAAACGTCGTAATTACAGCTTGGATAAGCTGTATTTACGACGTTTAAGTCGCCAAACCATTAAAAATGCTTCACATAAATGGCGACCTTTGTTAAGAGTTCACAATTAACTTCTAATCACTGACGATACATGTGTGTTTGAAGTTAGCTGTGATAACGTAGCCCTCTTTCTGATAATCTGCTGGCGGCAGATTATCAGAAAGAGGGCGACGATATCGCAGCTAGTATGAAGTAATCTCGATTGCGGAAATTCTAGTCAGGTGTTACCCCCCCCCCCCTTCTTTTCGGTCTTGTTTAACGTTTTTTTAACACTTTTTTGTCATGTCGCGGCTGGTGCTCCTGACAATGGATTCCTGGTATATCTCGCCCCAGTATCACCATTACATCCATTCCTAGCCTCCAGCTGCAATCACTTTGAATAAGCATACGCTACTAATACTCCCTAATGTCGACATTTCTGTTCAAAATGAATTTGGTATAAATTATATGTTTTTGTACGTTTTTTTCGATTAATTAAGCTACTAGAGTACTTTTTTCAACTTGTTAAATTTACTATATCGTAGAACAACACCAAATCGTTCAAGACTTTCAAAGGTACATGTAATCGTTCGTGGTGTGCGCAGCTTTTAGTGAATATCTAAGGTCCTAGCTGTGTAGGTGGTTAAATAGTCACATGAAAACTGAATCACAAAAAATGGATAAACAACAAGAAGAAAACATAACATTTCAGTATAGTTACTTTCATGAAAGCACGCATTATGATAGATAATTTGCCGCCGTCAAAGCGCAGTCGATAGCGCATGAGATTCCTCTTCAATCATGGGATGTCATGGGTTCGATCCCCGGCGACGGCACATATCCTTTCTGACATTTGTCTCTCACCAATGGGTTTGTAATTGTAAACCTAAGTGGGATAGCAGCTGGAGGCTAGGAAAGAATGTAGTGGTAGTACTGGTTTGAGGAATACAAGGAATCCATTGTTAGGTGCTCCAACCACCGCGATATGACTGAAATACTGTTAAAAGTGGCGTTAGACCCCAATTAATCATTAATAATTTCATTTCAAATGTAAGTCGGTTATTTTAGTAGCAATTTGGAATGGTTGGTCGCAAAGTTCTGGCAACAAAATATCGATTTACCAAACAATCAATTGTTTAAGAGATGAAGATAAAATTTTTCGTCTTCATGGGGGTATATCGAACGAAAAACTACTAACACTGTATGAATACGCAAATAGTTTCATACCTATACGACAACCAACAACAAAAATATTCTATTCATTTCTTATAATTCAATGATATCAAGCGAAACAAAAAAAAATATATTAATTCATTTTTTCTGGAACTATTTAGTGCACAAGTTTATCCGATTAATTTACTTAGAGGAAATACTTGTTAAATCGACGTTTCATCTATAAAGCGTCTATAAAGCGTAGACATTATTTTACACCCTGGGACTTAAATTTTCACATCCTTTTGGTACTGAGTTATCAACACTTAGCTTTTAGGCAAAGTGACGCAAGTTATAGATCAAATAAATCTACGAAGACAGCGTATTTCTAGAATCTGAATTACTATTCGTTGAAATTTTGATAGTTGAATTAAAGATCGCATCGAAATATTAATGTAGCACTGCAAGGCGTCATTTATGCGAAGGGGGCAGTTTTTGTAAACAATTTTATTTATAATTTTCATCTAATAATATTAAGACAACACTGGTAAGTAATTGTTTGATAAAAACGTAATTCTAAAATATATTTTGATTTGAGAGATTTATCGTGATATATGCGAAATGATATACGGCCTATATTTTAAAACTGCATCTATTCCTTTACCCATTTTGGTATTTGGTGCTTTCTGGAGTTTTCTTAAGTATAATTGTTAAAAATTCCTTTTTTACAATGCTTATTATCGTTACGATCGGAAGTGATTCAAACACAGTTTTGCACAATTTGGGAGTATATCCGCTTTAAAAAATGTGACAAAGAAAATATACATAACTTCAAATGAACTGTAACGCGGGACATCGGAATTTTACGTAATTTGAGTCACGTTTCGCGATGTCATCTTTCTTGCGTTAATTGCAGAAAATATCTTTTAAGTGATAAAAACGCAGAAAATAATCACGGGCACGCAGAAGAAAACGCAGTAAGGGCAGATTTCACTAAGTGGCACGAGTTTCTGACGTCACTTCTTCACAATTTCTCAAAATTTTACTCTTCCTCATTCAAAAGGTTGGGACTATGAATTAAAAAATAACCATATATCCCTTATAACATAGGAAATACTATTTCGAAGCAGTTTCCCCTTCTTCCACAATGTTTCCTCAAGTTTTACCCAGTAGGAGTGCAAAGTCAAGGATTGTATTCGAACGAGTTTTAAGTACCTGGCGGCAAAAATAGATCTTGTACAAGAGATACCATGATAGTCGGCCGAATTAGGCTCGTCGTCGTGACTCCACAATGAATAATGGCGTCTTTAAAATTGACGGTTTTCTTGCATGTAAAATTGTTCAACTGGTTCGGTAGGACAGAAACGTTGTTCGCTTGTGAATGTGAAGGCAATTAAAAAAACATCAACTTGCTACGGTTTCTTAAGACTAGGCTAAACTTTGATAATGATATTAGCGTCAAGAAATTTGTCCGATCTATGAGCGTTCCTGAGAAACAACATTGTGCGCAAGCATTCACGAACTGAGTCTGTGTACAATTTCCCCTGTTTTTTCATTGTAGGGTCGAGAAGACAAGTGATGTTACAGGATAGAGATGTGTTGCAATTTCAATCCGTATAATAAATGTCAAGGAAGTAACCAATCAAATTCTATTATATCCAGTTGGTTGGTTTGCACGTGACTCACGTGATCAAGCTTCAAATGTCATGTGATTCCGGGTATTGAAAGAGAAAGTAACAGATCTCAAAAGGTGCAGGGTACTTGTTTAAACCCTTCTCAAACTACTCCAGGAACGGTTATCAAAGTTTAAAGGTTAGTAAACATAGTTTGATTGTATTGCGAAACACTCAGTGTCATCAGGTGGTGACAAAGGGAAATGTTTATGATTTGATTTTCTCCGCAATCGATCTTGCTTTGAAGATGTTTTGTCTCCCCGGATTTGAAATATTCACTCTTTTCCTCTTGTATGCACTTTCGTTACTATTTCACATAATATTTTGTTTTCTACCGCTTCTTTTTCGATGAAAACAAAATAAAGAGATGGACCCTTATTTATATTGTGGTCCTAGCACTTTTACTCATTCCAGATGTTCCCTTGTACACATTGTAACAAAGAGGAGCATTGGATTCTAAACACTGCTTGCCACTTGGGCTCTTTCTGTAAAATATCCTGCCCAAATATACTACATATCTTGGTTGGACTCAAGAAAGTAACCATCAGGACCTGGACAGAAATTATCAGAACAAAATATTAAAAATCTGAATAAATATGATTCTATTCTATGCATCAAGTTATGAGTTATGAGAAAAATATTTCTTACAAAGTGAAAAGAGATCCTTAACAGTTTTGGCGTTATGTCAAGAATAAAACCAAATCAAGGACTAGAGTATTCAATTCTAAAAAAGGATGATGGGTCTTCTACCAATACAAATCGTGAGAAAGAGGAACTCCTTAATGACTTTTTTACTACTGTTTTCACAAAGGAAAATCTTGACACTTTACCAGATTCGGAGGATAAACACACGAGTAGTAATCTAAATGATATTGAAGTGACTGAATCTGAAGTGCTCAAATTATTACAAGAACTTGACACAAGTAAATCTATGGGTCTGGATGATGTACATTTGTTCTTACTTAAATCAATGGCAGAGATATTTGTGGAGCCTCTAACCTTGATCTTTAATAAGTCTCTTACATCAGGAACAATGCTGTCTGCCTGGAAAGATGCAAGAATTACTCCAATTTTTAAGAAAGGGGACCAATCATTGCCTGGTAACTATCGACCAGTCTATTGTATGTAAAACTCTGGAAAAAATAGTCAGTAAGTCATTATTACAACATTTGAATGTGAACAATTTGGTAGATCTTGCTCACTACAGTTACTCAATGTAATTGAAAGATGGACAGGGTATGTAGAACAGCATAAAAGTGCTGTACCCCAGGGCAGTGTCCTGGGGCCCATATTATTTATCATTTACGTAAACGAAGTGTGATCAGGCAAATCAACTTCAGCAAGACTTGGATAATCTAATGATATGGGCCAATTTATGGGAATTAACTTTTAATGTTGGAAAGTTTAGAGTTATACACTATATTAGTTCGTCTACACCTTGAATTTGCCAATGTTGTTTGGTTTCCGTATCTTCGTAAGGACATATTAGGCATTGAAAGAGTAAAAATCAGAGCAACAAATTTAGTTCCAAATCTGAAAGATTTATCATATTCATCAAGACTCAAAGAAGTAAATGTACCATCATTGACCCATAGACGTAACCGTGGTGATATGATTCAGAAGTTTTGAGGACGGTTTTGAAGACTGCCCGATGGAAAATTTCTTCAATTTTGCACACTATATCAAGAGAGGTCATTCACTTAAATTGGAAAAGCCAAGATGTGTATCTTTTTTTACTTTGAATCAATTTTCTCACCATGTAATCAACAACTGGAACAGCCTACCACAACAAGTCTTTGGTGCTGACATAGTGAATTCCTTTAAGATGAGACTTGATAAATACTGGCAAGGTACCAAGTTGTATGAGTATTAACAGTAAAAGTATCTACTATTGTAATTACTGGTAGTAATGTTAGTGCCATAACCAATTTCTTTGGCAACAATCAGTCACCACACCACAATGTACGAGGCATGAGACCCATACCCGATTTTGACCAAATGAAGACAGTAAGACAGAGGGCTAAAAAAGGACTTATCCTTACAAACCATCCTACAGGTATCAAGCTTTAACCATCTGAACATATTGTTTTGATTGGACTATTGAAATGTGTGAATAAACTTGTTGTCTTGTCAAAGTTGATAGCAGACATTCAGACCTTATTACCCAGACGCGTGTAAAGGTTACTACCTGACAAGCGTGCTGATACCTATTGTGCTGTTCATTTAAATTAACTCTTATCTATTTCTCGGAAAATTAAAACCACCTCTTCCAAATTATTTCAAATTTGTCGCAAACAAGTCAAAACCCTTATCTGGAACAAAACACATGAATATTTAGAGTTGTATGAGGCAAACAAATTTTGGTGCAATTTATTTTATAACGGGAGGAAAGGTGATCAGATGTTTGGCTATTTTTTCAGGAGTTGACACATACAAGATGCATACCCTGTGAGAATTTTTACCATTGTCATTATTTGGATAAATTCACTGATTTAATCAGCTTCAGAAATTTATTACATTACTGATATAATTTACTAAAATATAAAATGGATTTGTTTTTCACATAGCAGGTAGGCTTTACTTTTTAAATCAAATGCGATCATAAACCATGATGTTTAGTCATTGTCAGATTTAGTATTTTTGTATTGACCGAGAAAATGTTCAACTGTCCTAATTGGCGAATACCGTCATTATCGATATGACAGTTTCTCTTACCTGCGCTGTAATATAGAAGAATGTAGGACGTTTTGGCCACAGACGTTTTGGCCAGGACTTTTTGGCCACGTACGTTTTGGCCACCACTATTGGAAAATATGGACGTTTTGGCCAAATTCATTTTATATGTACTTATTTTAGATTATTAAGCCAAATTATTAGTATTTCTTACTAAAAACTAATGGTATTATGTAATGATTATTTGAAAATTGTGATTTTGATTTTTTCATTCAATGTTTTTCTTAAGCATTTTCTTCTTAATATTCGGAAACATTCTGCAACATCTCTTCTTTCAATATTTTCCATGATACAACATACACATTTTCCAATTTTGACATCAATTATGTTTTTGTCTGAAACCATTTTCAAAGCAGTCACAGTCTAAAATTGTATTGTTGATAAATAAAGACATTTACAAGTACAATATTGCACAGAAAAATTGAGGTAAAGGAGAAAATGCTGAAAATTAGTTTTTTTGGGAAAGAATTTTCCAACTGTCATCTATGTTTTTCTAACTATCAAGTAATAAATCTTTGAAATGTCCACCGCAGAAGCTTTCAATAAAGAAGAGTTTATATGTCGCTTCACTTCATCAGAGTCAAGGCTTCGATTGTCTAATGATAGCTATTTTGAGTACAGGTTTAAATGTTATTAACATAGTTTTGCATCTTCATATCTGACTAAAAAAATTAAAGTTTCATTTATATATTCTCTTTGTTTCTTCTTATTAATTGACCATTTCCAAATTGATGAGAAATTGGTGGGAAAATGTTCTTTTCCTTCTTTTTCTTTGATGTTTTCCAAAGTTTCCAGTACTAGGGTTGTCAAAACGAATTTATCATGAAACTGTTGTTCAATGGGAATGATTAATGGGAAAATGCTGGTTATCTATAAATTTACTAAAAAATAAAACAACCATTATGATCCATAGGAGAGGAGAAAACATTTATGAAAGATGAAAAAATGCTCAAAATCTATAATAAGTTCTTCAAAATGAATTTGGCCAAAACGTCCGTTTTTCCAATAGTGGTGGCCAAAACGTCCGTGGCCAAAACGTCCGTGGCCAAAACGTCCGTCCTCCAATATAGAAGCAGATGAGGTCGGATATCAACACTTTCCTGTACAATCCCTGGGTTTTACATCCCTGTGATTTTATACTTGAGAAAACATTGTGGGAAAAGAAGAAATTGCTTGTAACAAGCAATTTCTTCTTTTCTCACAATATTTTCCACCCTGTAGGTTGGTTACTTTTCAAATTGCATTTACTTTTAACTGTCGTCTGCAACCTCTTTGAATTTGGACAAGTCTAAAATTTTGAAAAACAGGAAAGAGTTAATACAAAATTGCTTATTCAGAAATATGCTTACTCTGGACAATACCATTGGGAATCAAAGTATGTGGATTAACGCGTCATGACTGTAGTGATACCTTTGGGTTAACCCATTACCACACAAACCTGCTTATAAACCAGCAAAAGAAATATATCTTTGGAAACATTGTAACAAACAATTTCTTCTTTTTTCACACTCTGTTTTCTACCTCATATGAATCACATTTTGAAGGGTCAGTGCAAAACAGTTGTAATTGTCTATAATTAGATTACAACTTTTTTCAATGACAAAAGATGTGCTGACTTTGATTGGCAACCGTTATTTGGCAATTGCAGGGTCTGCCTGCATATTTCATTTCTAACAATTTCATATTGAACAATTTCTCCTTTTCATACGATGTCTTCTTATCTGTAATGACACTTATTATAAGCCCTTCAAAATTTTTCTTGAAAATGGTTACATCATCTAAATATTGGCCTGTAGTATTGTAAAAAATTATCGACCTGTCACTCATGTGATATTTTTTGTGACCCTCATAAGAATAGAAAAAAAACTTCCAAATAAAGACTTAAATGCTTTGACATTAGTTTAAATAACAAATTTTACCACACATCTTTACATATCATGGAATGGTTATTGGTGTAATCCAGAAGTGTTTGGTTCAAACCTGCTTTAAATATTTTTTGGGGGTCATACATTTTTCGTTTTTACATGATATTCTAAAGGGGATTTGGATTTCTTGCTGCAAATAATTATCAAAGCCTCAGGATTTGAATACAAAATGTAATTTGTTAATGAAAAATAATTGTGTGGGTATTTGTTTGAAATGTGTAACCAAGAAAATTCAAAAGAGCACACAAATCCTTTGCTTTAAAGGAAATAAAAGCTTTACATTTCCATCGCTCCCTCTTATCTAAAGCTATTACTATAAGGAACAATATCTCTCTGGAAGCCATGAAAATGTATAGTTACTAAAAGGAATAAATGGTCCCTATGATGCTTGAGAAGAATATTAATTTCGGATGAAATAAGGATTTGATTCAAAGCCATGCACAAACTTTATATTTCGATCCGCTGTTTTCTACAGAAGCATTACCTCGATTGGTAACCATACCTCGAAACTCTAGCTTATTCAACCTCTAGCAACAAGATTTTGGCATCCCACTGTCAATTACATCATGGATTAACTGGTACAAAATAGAAGAATAAAATGATTAGAAGAAATAATAGCGATTAAAAAAAAATCAACAAAAGAATGAAATGATCAGAAGAAATAATAGCGATTACATAAAGTGAAAAAAAAAAAAAATGATCAGAAGAAATAATAGCGACTATAAAAAGTGAACAAGAGAATAAAATGATTAGAAGAAATAATAGCGATTATAAAAAGTGAATAAGAGAATAAAATGATCAGAAGAAATAATAGCGATTATAAAAAGTGGACGAAAATATAGAAATTACAAAAATGTAAATGTTTAAATGTCCCATTGAGTTTCATATTGAAAAAAAAAACAACACTGAAGTTGAATCTTTTGGTAGTGAATGCCTGCATCCAGATTTAAAGCCAGGTCCATAAGTTTTGGAAATGCTAGCGATAAATGGTATAGACCACTGTACTACACAACTAATTTGTGCAACTACAGTCAATATAATTAAAAACTAAACTTTGGTGTATGACCCCACAGAATTTATTAACAAATTAAGAAAGATTATGAAGTGACAGATCAAAGACGTCAAATAAGAAGAAAACAACAACAACAGGATTTGAAAGTACTTCCTTTTTAACTATTGTCATGCAGAAACAGATATTCCTGTACTGGCAGGAGGTTAAGACTAAGATCAGACTGCACATAATATGCAGTCGGATCGTAGTCTACACCACCGGCTTGCCCCTTTTAATCCATTTCCACTCAATCCTGTATTTTTACGCCCTTAAAGAAATGACTTGAGGAAAATTTTTTAGCTCCTCTTGCTGAAAGCCAGAGAGCTATTGTCATGGTCTTGTGTCAATCCGTCCGTCAGTAAACTTTTACTTTGAAAATCTTCTCCTCACAAAGTACTGAACAGATTTCAACCAAATTTCACAGATCTGATCCTTAGGTGACCCTCCATCAGATTCATTCAAAGAATTTTAATCAGATGAAAAACATGGCTTTAATGGGCGGGGCTAATTTCCATATACTTGTATCTAAAAATTCAATAAGAGCAAACATGTATAGTACTTATAGATGTACAAGTGAGTGATCAACTGTAAATTTTGTCTTAACATGTTGACACAATTATAAGTGTTATAAATGTTTGCTCTTAAACCATTCCAACACAGTGGAATTTTAGACTGGTCCAAATTGAAAGAAGCTGCAGACGACAATTTCAAGTTAATAGAATTTTGAATTTTTTCATCATTTTGGGTAGAAAACATTGTGGAAAATGAAGAAATTGCTTGATGCAAGCAATTTCGTCATTTTCCACAATGTTTTCAAAAGCTTTTTTCTTGAGGGGCATAAAAAGGAGGGATTGAGTGGGAATGGGTTAAATCTATGCTGGTTTTCATGACTTTGGGATGAATTATTTTGCAAATATCATTGGGAAAGGAGAGATTTTTAAACCATCCTTTTCTCTTGTCCTAGAATAGACTCCTCCACAAGACACATTATGTATTTTAGACCTGGATTCAATTTATACCAATTATGATATTTCTGCTTAATCCACTACCACACATTTTGACTGGCTTAAAAGAAATAAATTTATGTACAAAAATCTGATGAAGGAAGAAATTGCTTGTCACAAGCAATTTCTCCTTTTCGCACAATTGTTTCTATCCTATCTCACACAAATTTTTCAGAGCACACTTTGAAAGGTCAAGTTGTCTGCAGAATCTTTCTAATTGGACCATATGTAATATTTTGTAGTGTTTTAATAATGTAACCCATTCTGGCACAAGCAATTTCTTCATTTTCCACAATGTTTTCTACATAGAAAGTTAATTAAATCTGAAATTACATAAACTGTAAATTGTCGTATGCTACTCCTTGGGATTTGGACCAGTCTAAAATTTTGTAGTGTGGTAATTGGTTAACATAAATACTTTTTATCATCACTGCTTTTGAAATATTTTATAATACATTAACCCTTATCATATTGAATAAATTCCTCTCTTTATAACTGCATCAAAAGTATTGAAGGCTTGACTGTGCTTCAATATATCTTTGAAAATCAATGTTTATAAACATTTCTGGCATACAACAAAATTTTAGATTGGTCCAAATTGAAAGAAGTTGCAGATGACAATTTCAAATTGATGAAAACTTAAAAGAAAATTTGTTTGGGGGTGAAAAACATTGTTGGAAGTCAAGAAATTTCTTGTCACAAGCAATTTTATCATTTCCATCAATGTTTTCCTAACTATCTTTTCTTGAGGTGTGCCAGAAAGTGTCATCATGTGATAATGGGTTGAAAGACACAAACAGGAGGTGAAGACTAAGATCAGACTGCACATATGTCCAGGCTGATGTTTGTCTATGCCTCCTACCAAAACAAGAATATTTCGGGTTAAGAATGACAAGGGTTATTTTTGTATTTCACTTATTGAGAAAGAGTGTTGAATTGTGTATTTTTGATGGCAGGTGTAAAAAAAAAGTGGATATGTATCCTTTGTGATGTATGGCATACTATGAGTCACTAATGAAATTGTATTTTCATTTGCAAAAATAGAACATCACAGCAATAAGTACATACATGAAACCATGTCATGTTAACCCTTGTCATGCTGAACCCAGAATATTGCAGTTTTGGCAGGAGGTATATCCACAATGTTCTACCCAAGAAGACAAAGAATTTTTAAATCTTATCAACTAAAAATTGTTGTCTGCAACTTCTTATAATTTAATTTTTAGTTTAGTCTATCAAAAACGAGCGTTCTGATTGGTCGAAACATTTAATTCATACCTCCATAAACACAATTTTGAGCACGCATCCATTTTGTATGCTTCCACATAAAATAGTTCCATACAAAAAGGTATCAAAATTTGTACAGCTTTTTGTTTTTTCGCTCGATGCTATTAAATTATAAGAAATGAAGAGAACTTTTTTTTTTCATGGAGGTATGAACCGAAAAAACTAATCACACAATGTATGAATCTGCTTTGCGTATTCATACAGTGTGATTAGTTTTTTCGGTTCATACCTCCATGAAAACAAAAAATATTCTCTTCATTTCTTGAATAATTTGGACCAGTGTAAAATTTGCCGTGTGGTAATGAGTTAAAACAAAAGAAGCATAGAATCATGTGAAATAGGTCAAAAGTTAGTGATAATTCTGATGCAAAATGATAAAAGTAAAATCGATAGATAAATGACTGACCTAGGATGAATCTTTTGATATTATCATGACCTGAATGGGGTATATTAACCCATTCCCATTTATTGATGCTTTTAAAGGCCCGCAAGGAAAAAAGCTTCGGAAAACATTGTGGAAAATGAAGAAATTGCTTGTTACAAATAATTTCTTCAATATCCAGAATGTTTTCTACCCCAAAATACAAAGATTTTAGAAAAATCATCAACTTGAAATTGTCGTCTGCAACTGCTTTGAATTAGGACGAGTCTAAAATTTCGCTTGTTGTAATGGGTTAAAAGAGTGGTCATGAAATATCAAAGTTATTATTACACAAGTTATCTATAAACAGATTAACCCATTACCAGACGGCCAAATTTTAGACAGGTTCAAATTGAAAAGAGTTGCAGAGGACAATGTAGAGTTTATGAAATTTTAGAATTTTTCATCTTTCTGGGTTGAAAACATTGTAGAAAATGAAGCAATTGCTTTGTTCAAGTAATATCATCATTTTACTCAATGTTTGTCCAACTGTTTTTAGTTCTAATGGCCAAAGGCCACTAGAGCTATTGCGATGGCTTTTTCCAGTGTGTCCGTCTGTTCCAGTGTGTCCATTGTCTGTCCTTTAACTTTCAAACTTTCACAGAATGATTGTACCATCATAAGGATTAACCATTTCGAAATTGGGTCAGATCCGTCAAGAAATATGGGCCTAATTAAAATTTGATTAAAAAATCCTCGTTAACACTCTAGAGTTCACAGTTTTCACCAGATTCTCATCAAACTTTCACAGAATGATTGTACCATCGTAAGGATTGTTCCTTTCGAAATTGGGTATAATCTGTCAAGAAACATTGGAAAAGGGGCTTTATGAAAATTTAATTAAAAAGTCCATTAAAAATCCTTGTTAACACTCTAGAGTCCACAGTTTTCATCGGTTTCTATTCAAACTTTCTCAGAATGATTGTACCATCATAAGGATCGTTCCTTTCAAAATTGGGTCAGATCCGTTAAGAAACACGGGAAAATTTGATGACCAGTAAAGTTCTTAATGGGCGTCAAATAGTGTCATTGTGTGGGTATGTTGTAAAGTTTTTTTGACTGTTATGGATTGCAAGTGTTATACACTCTGTCTTTCATGAGCACAAAATGAGTGCTCTCATTTAGATTTTTAGGTCACCTGACCGAATGGTCATGGTGACCTATTGCAATCATCGTTTGTCCGTCGTGGTGCGTCGTCCGTCGTTCGTTAACTTTTAAACATTTTCATCTTCTTCTCAAGAACTACTTGGTGGATTTCAACCAAACTTGGTAGAAAGCATCATTGGGAGATGCCAATTCAAGTTTGTGAAAATAGGGGTTCTGGGGGTCAAAGGGGCCCAAATAGGGGGCAAAAAGGGGTAATTTTTGGTACTACTTTAAAAATCTTCTTCTTATAAACCGTTAATGCCAGAGCTTAAATATTCTGTGTGCATGACAACTAGGACAGGTAGATTATAAATTGTGAAATTCATGCCCCTGGGGTCATGTATGGGGCCACACCCAGAGGTCAAAGTTCATCATGTTAAAAAATTCACATTTTCATCTTCTTCTGACGAAGTACTAAGCCAATTTCAAACTAACTTGGTGAAAAGCATCATTGGGTACTGATTATACAGATTTGTGAAAATTTAAAGGCTGGAGGTCAGGGGGGGCCTAAAATGGGGACCAAAAGGGGTCATTTTTGGTAACTTTCAAACATTTTCATCTTCTTCTCAAGAACTACTGAGGGGATTTCAACCAAACTTGGTCGGAAGCATCATTGGGGGATGCCAAATCCAGTTTGTGAAAAGAGGTTTGGGGGGCTTGGGGTAAAAGGGGCCCCAGTTGGGGGCAGAAAGGGGTAAATTTTTGTACTTCTTAAAAAATCTTTTTCTAATAAACCCTTAATCACTTGTCTTGATGCTCTTTTACTCAGGTGACCGTTAAGGCCCGCTGGGCCTCTTGTTTTTTTTTAGGAATTTCTTACATTCCAAGTAACGATTTTAGGAAGATTTCACAAAAGTAAGGAATCACATGAACCCATCCCAGACTACCCCCCCCCCCCCCCTGAAAATTAGATAAAGTGATAAAGGATGAAGCCTATAGTATATTCTTTTCTACCCTTTACCTTTTTGTCCATCATTTTAGTGTCCTTTTGAAAGGAACTAGAGAAAATGTGGTAAAAGAAGAGATAGTTCCTTGTATTTCTTCTTTTCCTGCCATGTTTCCTCTCCATAACCCTTTCCTTATTAAACCTGGGGTTTTACATTGCCATGATTTTATACTTGAGAAAACACTGTGAGAAAAAAGTAATTTGCTTGGCACAAGCACTTTCCCCTTTTTCCACTATATTTTCTACTACATAGGATGGTTTAATTCCAAATTGCATCCAATTTTCATTGTCTGCAACCTCTTTTAATTTTGACCAGTCTGAAATTTCATAAAATGGGAAAGGGTTAAGCATTTACTTTTTCAAATTTGAATGGCAAATAGTGGTTGAAAATCTTTTAGGATTGGACAATTGTCTGATTTGCAGAATGGGGAAAATGATTAATTTCAACAGACTATAGTTGAAACTTTAGGGGTATGCAACAAAATTGAAAGACTGGATTGTCTGGCTCAATCCACCACTTGAGTATCACTTGATTAAATGAAAGTGACTATGCAGAAAGTAATGAAACTTTTGGCAGAAATTTCGTTGTTTCATTTCTACAAGTTCATGATTACAGACAACAAGCATGATGAACAGTGGAAGAATTCTAAGAAAGTAGCAAGATCAATTGGGTAACTTCAACATTTCTACAACTGGCTTCATGTCAATTGTAACTCACTCAGAATTTGTTGTGTCTTAAATGTATTTGAAATGGAAAACTTGTACCGGTTATACCTTTTGGACATCAAATGATGTGGCTCCGTTCTGTATTTGCCTTAAAAATAGGACTTCAAATTTCGGAGTGATAAATACTGGCCCTAACGTAGACTGTTACAGCTGTACTTGTCTAGCCCAAACACAGTTTACCAAAATCACCTGGGTAGTGATATTTATCAGTCTAGTCTGATGTCCACAGAGCTACTTGATTCTTGCATCACACATCCTATATTGAGTGACTTCTAGCCATTTCCTGCCACCATCATAGGACAGTTGGAAGGGCACAAGACTCCCAATCTTCAATCATTGGATGTCATGGTTTCGATCCCCGGTGGCGGCACATATCCTTTCTGACATTTGTCTCTCACCAATTGGTGGATAATTGTAAACCCAAGTGGGATAGCAGCTGGAGGCTAAGAAAGGATGCAGTGGTAGTACTGGTGTGAGAAATACTAGGAATCCATTGTTAGGTGCTCCAACTGCTGCGTTAAACCCCATTCAGTCAATCAATCTAGCCATTCAGACTTCTAGCCTTTACTGCTGCCATCAAAGGACAGTCGGTAGCGCACAAGACTCCCAATCTTCAAACATGGGACGTCATGGGTTCGATCCCCAATTGCGGCACATATCTTTTCAGACATTTGTCTCTCATTAAATGGTAGGTAATCGTAAAAGTTAGTGGGATAGCAGCTGGAGGATGTAGTGGTAGTACTGGTGTGAGAAATACAAGGAATCCATTTTTGGGTGCTCCAGCTGTCAAGATAATGACTGAAGTGCTATTAAAAGTGGTGTTAAACCCTATTCAAACAAACAAAACATTCCTATTTTAGATCCTCTTGTTGTTTAAATTTCAGATGAAGGTCTATTGTTATCCTCTTGTAAATTTTCACATGGAAGTAATACTTACAGTTCTGTTTTGATCCTCTTGTATTTTTCAGATGGATGTGATGTTTGCAGTTCTATTGTGTGTGCGGTCTTATTGTGTATTTTCAGATGGTTATGAATTTTACAGTTCAATTATGATATTCTTGTTGTATATTTTCAGATGGTTATGAGATTTACAGTTCAATTATGATATTCTTGTTGTATATTTTCAGATGGTTATGAATTTTACAGTTCAATTATGATATTATTGTTGTATATTTTCAGATGGTTATGAGATTTACAGTTCAATTATGATATTCTTGTTGTATATTTTCAGATGGTTATGAGATTTACAGTTCAATTATGATATTCTTGTTGTTTATTTTCAGATGGAAGTGAGACTTACAGTGTTTATTCTTGCCCTTATTGGACCAGCAATCTCACAAAAACTATTTTTCAAATCTTTAAAAGAAGATTTACAGAAAAATAAAGAAATGGTGGTAAATGTTTTATTTGTTTTCAAGGAAAGCCTTAATTGTTGTTATAGCATTGGCACCCACATCCATGTCAACATTATAGTTGTCATTGTTGTTGCTTATGTGCAATAAAATTGACTTTTGTTCCTTTTAATGTATAAAAAAGATGGGAGTGTGGTAAGGTTGGCTTTTTGGTCTGAAAGAAATCATGGAATAACTCTTTAAAAATCTTCTCCAGCTAAACAACTATGCAGATTTGGACCAAATTTTGAAGGAAAGTTCCTTGGGTGACCCTTTTCAAAACTTGTTTGAGAAAAATTTGATTCACTCAAAAAGTAGACGTTGCAGGGCTTGGCTTATCAAACTTGGAGAAATTGTGAAATAATTCTTTTAGATTATTCTACTCATTACCATTAGTAGGGAAAAAGACTGACAATTTTAATTCAGTGGCCCAGACTGCCAAATATTAAATATTTAACATTAAGGATATGGGCATTTCTCTAAAAAATCAGGGGCCCTGCCCCAAAATTAGGGGCCATGGGCGACGTGGCCCCTCTAAGTCTTTTTCCCTTATTAGGCTGATTTTGACAAAATTTGGCAGGAAATTCCTTAAGTGGCCCTATTTAAAACTTGTTAGTGAATTTCGATTTTATAAAATTGTGGGGATGTGGCAGGGCGGGCTTATTGGACTGAGAGAAATTATGGAATAATTCTTTAAAAATTATTCTCCTGCAAAACAACTATGACAATTTGGACAAAATTTTGCAGGCAAAGCTCCTTGGGCGACCCTTTTCAAAACTTGTTCATGAAATTTTCATTTGTCAAAAAGGGGTGGCAATGCAGGGTGAGCTTATTAGAATTAGAAAAAATGTGAAATAATTCTTTAAAAATCTTCACCTCCTAAACTGCTGGACTGATTTGGATAAAATTTTGTGGGAATGTTCCATGAGTTACCCTTTTCAAAATTATATGTGAAATTTTGATTTGCAAGAAAATGTGGGCATGGCAGGTAGGACTTATCAGATCAAATCATTTTCAGGTGAGCAATTTAGGGCCATATTAGCTCTCTTGTTGAATGAATTATTCCCTTTTTATCCCCCGCCGTTTCGGCGAAGGGGAAAAAGAAATTGTCTCGGAGTCCGTCATTCCGTCCTTCCATCATTCCGTCCTTCTGTCACTAAACTTGTCCGGAGCATATCTCTGAAAGTATAATTGCTATCACCTTGAAACTTCATAGGTCAATAGATCTCATTGGGGATAAGTGCAGTGCATAAGAACCACAACTCTTGCTTGCATAATTTTGGAGTTATTGCCCTTTGTTGTTTTAAAGACTAAGATTTTGTCCAGAGCATATCTCTGAAAGTATAAAAGCTATTGACTTGAAACTTCATAGGTGGATAGATGTCATTGAGGAGAAGTGCAGTGCACAAGAACCACAACTCTTGCTTGCATAGTTTTGGAGTTATTGCCCCTTGTTGTTTTAAAGACTAAGATTTTGGCCGGAGCATATCTCTGAAAGTATAAAAGCTATTGACTTGAAACTTCATAGGTGGATAGATGTCATTGAGGAGAAGTGAAGTGCACAAGAACCATAACTCTTGCTTGCATAATTTTGGAGTTATTACCCTTTGTTGTTTTAAAGACAGATTTTGCCCGAGGCATATCTCTGAGAGTATAATAGCTATTAACTTGAAACTCCATAGGTGGATAGAACTCGCTGTGGAGAAGTGCAGTGCACAAGAACCACAACTCTTGCTTGCATAATTTTGGAGTTATTGCCCTTTGTTGTTTTTAAGACTTAGATTTTGTCTGGGGCATATCTCTGAAAGTATAATAGCTATTATTTCTAAACTTCATAAGTGGATAGAACCTGTGTGGAGAAGTGCCGTGCACGAGAACAACAACTCTTGCTTGCATAATTTGAGAGTTAGTACCCTTTGTTGTTTTAAAGACTAAGATTTTGTCTTGGGCATATCTCTGAAAGTATAATAGCTATTATGTAACTCATTGACAAGAAATGCAGTGCTTAAATCTAACTGGCTTCCGTTTACTATCAAGCTTTTCAGGCGGGGGATGGCCATGTCCAACATGGCTCTTGTTTCAACTAAAATCTTTACTCACAAATCAAACACCTGAACAGGCAATTGTCGTCATCTACATGAGGTGCTATTGTAAATTATTAACCCTTGTTGTGCTGAATAAAATCATCTTCAGAATTGCATTCAAATCAAAATCTTAATGAGGGTCAATATTTCTGTAGACCAAGATTAGACTGCACTTATATTCTGGGCTCAGTATGACAAGGGTTAAGTGAAGGACTAGTTTGTAAAACATGATTGTTACACAGAAATGGCCTCTCATCTAAAGTCAAATTAAGACCTTGATCTTTGACCTACATTATGAAATTATCAAATGTAGGATGGTATTATCTCAATTACGTAAGCAATTAATGATTGAATTTTTAACTGGCATTATTGGCAACCTTTGACCTTGACCTTCGATATACATGTATTTACTTATTAGAGTTAATTACCAATGTTGAAGCTTTATTATCTGAATAAAAAACAAGTTGTAACGAAAATATTGCTTTTCATCTAGTGTCACTTTAAGCTTATGTCTTTGATATTTGGTGTACTTTTTGATCCATTTAGAGTAAGACTGTGCTATGTCAAAAAAAAAAAGTTGTTGACCTATATATCAATATCCTACCAATAGCCCGATGGACGGGATGGTCATAAATTAAGCTATGTGGGATGAGCAGCTGGAGGCTGAAAAGGATGTAGTGGTAGTACTGGTGTGAGAAATACCAGTAATCCATGGGTAGCTAGAGCTTCAGCCTCCACAATATGACTGAAATACTGTTAACCCATTCAAACACAGTGGAATTTTAGACCGGTCCAAATTGAAAGGAGCTGCAGACGACAATTTCAAGTTGATTGAATTTTAAATTTTTTCGTCTTTTTGGATAGAAAACATATGAATAATGAAGAAATTGCTTGATCCAAGCAATTTCTTCATTTTCCACAATGTTTTCCAAAGCCTTTTCGTTGAGGGGCGTAAAAAGGCGGGATTGAGTGGGAATGGGTTAAAAGTGGCATTTGAATCCCCCACTGATAATACTGTGGTTGGGAATGCAAATTATGGTAACTACAGCTTTATTCAATGTTTAATTGCACGCCCAATGACAATTTTTTCAAATGTTGGCTTTAAATGAAATGAGTCACTAAATTGAATGACTATTGGAAATTAAAATCTGCTTATACTACATATAGTGAAATGTACAATTTTTGTAGTTTTCTGTTTATCGTTTAAGATTATTTTTGTAGACTTAAAAAATTAGTTTGAAAAGGACAACTATCATAGTTTTCCTTTAAAACATATCAACACAATTCTATATTTTTATTGTGCTCTTAGAAATAGTTCTGGAAATTATGTGGAAAATGCAGAAATTGCTTGATAGCACATTTTTATGCCCCTGCATCAAAAGATCTGGGGCATATTGTTTTACCGTTGGCCATCTGTCTGTCTACATAACTTACCAAAACAACTTAACATTGCCAATTACTACCAGCCTATTGAAGATACAATGCTCATATTTTGCATGATGATACATCTCCATAATACGCATCTCCTCATGAAAGGTCATGTGATAAAGTCAAGGTCACACACCAAAGTCAAACATTTAGTCCTGTTGCGGAAGCATTGTGTTTCACAAACATATCTTGTTTAAACCTCAAATTACTGAGATACTTGAAATTCAATCAACTTGAAATTGTCCTCTTTGAACTAGAACCAGTCTGATTTTTTTTTGTCTTGAAATGGATTAACTATTTGAGATTGTCTTTTTAGAACTTAAAAGAAAGTGTTGTACCTTGTCCTGGGGGCAAGTCAGCCTGCGCAGATGGCAATACTTGTTGTATGTTAATAACCCGGGCTTTTGGTTGTTGTGCATTGCCAAATGTAAGACAAATTGATTGTTTCCCTTTTCCGCATTGTTTATATCTTTTTCAAAACTCTTTTATTTGGTTATATAGTCAACACTCATTATCTCAAAATCAGTAATCTTGAATTTCGGGAGGAGTCGTGGTTATTATCTCTACTGGCCAATGGCCACTAGAGCTTTTGCAATGGCTTTTCCCGTCCATCATCCCTGCGTCCCTCTGTGCGTCTGTCTGTCCGTCCAGCCGTCTGTCATCCAGCCATTAAATTTTTCCTTGTTTGCACTCTAGAGACCAAAGTTTACATGGGATTCCCTTCAAACTTTAACAAAATGGTTGTACCATCATAAGGATCATTCCTTTCTAAATTGAGTCAGATCAATCAAGAAATATGGGAAAAGGGGCCTAATTAGAATTTAATTAAAAAATCCTCATTAACACTCTAGGGTCCACAGTTTCATTGGATTCTCTTCAAACTTTCTTAGAATGATTGTACCATCATTAGGATTGTTCCTTTCGAAATTGAGTATGATCTGTCAAGAAACATGGGAAGGGGAAGGGGCCTTATGAAAATTTATTTAAAAATTCCATTAAAAATCCTTGTTAACACTCTAGAGTGAACAGTTCTCATCAGATTCTGTTCAAAATATCTCAGATTGATTGTACCATCATAAGAATAATTCCTTTCTAAATTGGGTCAGATCGGCCAAGAAACAAGGGAAAAGGGGCCTTATGAAAATTTAATTAAAAATTCCTTGATAACACTCTAGGGTCCACAGTTTTCATCAGATTCTATTTAAACTTTCACAGAATGATTGTACCATCAAAATTGGGTATGATCAGTCAAGAAACACAGGAAAAGGGGACTTTGAAACTTTAATAAAAAAGATCCTCATTAACACTCTAGAATCCACATTTTTCATGGATTCTCCTCAAACTTACACAGAATGATTGCACCATCATAAGGATTGTTCCTTAAGAAATTGGGTATGATCAGTCAATAAACATGGGAAAAGGGGCCTATTTAAAATTTATTTAAAAAATCTTGGTTAACACTATAGAGTCCCAAGTTTTCAATGGATCCTCTTCAAATATTCATAGAATGATTATTCCATTAAATGGATTGTTTCTTTTGGAAGTAGGTTTGATCCATCAAGTTTCATTGGAAAAGGGGCCCTATGAAAATAAAAAAATCTTAGTTAACACATCATGGCCCTAGATTTCACCTGATTGACTTCAAACTTTCACATAATGATTGTACCATCATAAGGATAAATGCTTTTAAGTCCACAGATTTCATCGGGTTGTCTTTTGTACTCAAACAGAATAAATATACTTTTGTAAGTATAGTTCCCTTTTGAATTGGTTCAGACCCATCAAGTAACATGGGAAAAGGGGCTATATGAGAATTCAATTAAAAAATCCCTGTTAACACAATAAAGCCCACAGCTTTGATCAGATTTTGTTGAAACTTTCACAGAATGATTGTAGGGTCATAATGATCATTCTTTTCATAACAGGGTTTGAACTGTCAAGAAACACGGGAAATGGGGCCTTATGAAAATTTCATTTATAAGTCCTTGTTACCAAGCCCAGAGCTTTCATCGGATTTTCTTCAAACATTCACAGAATAATTGTACAATAATAATGATTGTTGATGTTGACACTAGACCTGATCTGTCAAGTATTACAGAAAAAGGAGCATTATGAAATTTAATTTTAAAATCCTTGTACCACAATAAAGTTAACAGTTTTCATCAGATTCTGTTTAAACTTTCTTTCTTTTCAAATTAGGCGTGATCTGTCTCGTATGATGGGAAAAGGGGCCTTTTGAGAATTTTATCTAAAATCCTTGTAACCAAGTCCAGAGCTTTCATTGGATTTTCTTCAAACCTTCACAGAATCATTGTACAATAATCACGATTGTTGATGTTGACATGTGACCTGATCCTTCAAGTATCACAGGAAAAAGAGCCTTATGAAAATTTTATCTGAAAAAATTTACACCAAGGTAAAGTCTGCAGTTTTCATCAGATTCTGTTCAATTTTTCACAGAATGTTTGTACCATCATTAGGATTGATTCTTTCCAAATTGGGCCTGATCTGTCTAGTATCATAGGAAAAGGGGCTGTATGAAAAAGTATTACCAAATCCTCATAAACACAACAATGCCCTCAGTCTTTATCAGAATCTCTTCAAAGTTTAATAGAATGATTGTACCATCATTTGGATTGTTCCTTTGTAAATTAGGTCTGATTGGTTAAGTGACACAAGAAAAGGGACCTTATAATTTTTTTATTACAAAACATCATTATTACAATAAAGTCCTCAGTCTTTATCATTTTCTTCAAACTATCATTAGGATTGTTCCTTTGTACATTGGGTCTGATTGTTAAGTTTCACGGAAATAGGGGCCTTATGAAAATTTTGTTACAAAAATTCTTGACACAATTCAGTCCACTGTTTTCATTGATTCTCTTTAACTTTTAAAGAATAATTGTACCTTCATTAGAATTGTTCCTTTTGAAATTTGGTTTGTTCTGTAAAGTTTCATGAGAAAAGGGGCCCTATGAAGATTTCATTAACACAATAAATTCCACAGATTACACAGATTGTTTGTACCATCATTCCAATTGTTGATTTTGACAGTGGATCTGATTATGGCAAGTGTCACATAAAAAGGGGCCTTATGAAAAACTTTCTTAAATATTCTGGTTAAGACAATGAAGTCCCTTGATTTCACCGGATTCACTTAAAAATTTCACTTAAATGGTTCTTTTCAGAATTGGGTACAATCCATCAAGTATAATGTAAAAAGGGGCCACATGATTTTTTTTTTAAATATTCTAGTAAACATAAAGAAGTCCCAATATTTCATCAGATTCACTTTAAACTTTCACATAATGATAAAACCAACGGTAAAATATCACGGGAAAAGGGGCCTTATGGGAACTTGATTTTAATATCTTTGTTAACACAATAAAGTCCTGTTTTTTTTTCTTTAAAGGGCAAATCCATAGGGGTAACATAATTCAAGTTTTCAAAATTCCATTAATAAACATGTGCATTGATACTCATTGATTTTTCTTGAGATTGTTTCAAAAACACTTTATTGAAGTTTTTATTTTTACCTTTTCATTTTTACGGCATCGCTTATGTCCCTTTCCTATTGGATACATATGCTTAACTCCCCTGAATTGTGACGTCATAGTAGAAGTTTATTAAAAATGGACGTAGAGTATGACAGCGATTTGAGCGATATTCCCGAAGAAGAAATGGATGTTTCTGGTACTTTAAGGCCATATGTGTACGAACCAGTTTGAAGGGCAATTGCTACGGAATCGGAGGATAGTGATGATTATATTCTTCGTCTTCTTTTTGCCCCGATTTTGACGATAATGTTCCTGAGGTGTCAACATGGTGAGTGATCAATATTTGCGGCGAATATTGCCCTTTATAAACATTAGAATCGTATAAAATCTAACTTACTCCCTTTTTGAACGTTTGAATCTGACTTGAACAACGAATTTAAATGAAGATCCCAATGAAATGACGTTTGCGAGTGAGACCCCTTTTGAATTATCCCTGGACTATTAACACTGTAACAAAAACTCCTCTGAATTTTCTTCTACCAAAAATTTACGATCAAACATCTCGTTTGTAAATTTAAGACGAGAATAAGAAATTATGTGCAGGACATTCCCAGTCTTATTGTCCAAATAGTGCATGAGATGATTATCTGGCTGTCATAAGAAACTTTCAGTCTGTAGCTATCTACTAGGTGCAAAGTGAAGTCTGATCGGACAGGATTATATGCAAATGTCTAACACTGGCTCAAATGGTTTTGGTTGCTTGAATCAGTACTACATTGTCCAATGTTTGAAAACGGTTCTTGGTATATGGTTTACAATTGTGCCCCCATCAGAAAAGTTACAGTAACGTTTGTTTACTCTCTGTAAATATGGACAGTAAATCATTCTCAAATATGAAAATTATAATAAATAATTCAATTTCACAGGTGCCAGTGCAAGATTTGTGTGAATATGCCAACTGTGACAGAATCCAAGTGCTGCAAGACAACAAACAGTATAGATGGGAAGGATGAAGCAGGATTGACACGCATAACAGATCACATTGCATTCCGGGTGAATTGTCTGAACATGCATGTATTGGGAGTTACCTACTATGACCATTCGTTAGAGACAGGCCCACTTGAGGAAAACCAAAGAATTCATGAGTAAGTAAAATATTGTTTTGTTATAGTGCTAAATTATTTTTCATATATGACCTACATTGTTTATAACCCTTTCCCGTTTTCTAAAAACTTAGACCCGTCCAATTTCAAAGGACTTGCAGACGAAAATTCAAAGTGGATTCTAGTTGAAAGTAAGCATTCAGTGGGATTTGAAATATTATGGAAAAAGAAGAAATTGCTTGATATAAGCAATTTCTTCTTTTTCTACAATGTTTCTTATTCATAAATTTACAGGGATGTAAAATCAGGGATTGAACAGAAAAGGCTTAAGGCAAGGAAACTTACCCCATTACCGCACAATCCAATGTTCTGACATACTGAAGCAATGTAGTTTGCAAAAAATTAGTGGGAAAAGGAGTAATTGCTTGTAACATGCAATTTGTCCTTATACAAATGTTACTACCCCATTCAACACTTAAACTCTTAAAATTCAGTGATTTACCAATTGTCAGCTGTCAAAGAATTTTTTTTTACGATCAATTCATTCATTTAGACCAAAAGTGAACTTTGGACTGCAATTTTGGACATCTTTTAGGCATTTTTCTTGGTTTGTGGACCTTGACATTGTAACTGCAGCTAATTCAGTCTGTAGTTTCAATTTAGATCACCAACCAACTATCTTGGAAACACTGTAGATAAAGAAGAAAATGCTTGTTACTTGATTCTGTCGTATGTAAGACAAAGCCTGTAAAGATCATCAACTTTATATTGTCATCTGCTACTTTTTGAATTTGGACCATTCCCAACTCTGTTGTCTATCATTAAGTTAAACATCACCAAAAAAATTTGGTTTAAAAGCTAAGATCTCTTTTCATTTTTTTATTCTAGGCTAAACAGACACCTGGCCTCTAGACGATTGCGAAAGGAGCGAGGAAAGTGATTCCGTCACATGTGGTGACTGCTATCAGAGACATGATTCCCTCTATGGACTATTGAAAGAAATAAATTCTGGTTGTCAACCTTTCAATTCTTTAAATCCATTATAAACCATTTTATGATACACCTCAAGAAATGGCTTTGATTAAAATTGTTGAAAATTTGGAAATTTCTTGTTGCAACCAATTTCTTCATTTCCCACAATGTTTTCTGCCAAGGAAATGTTTTCTGTCATGTTATAAAAAAATTAAGATTAATTCATACATGACATAAATTATGACCTTTTCCAGTATCATCTTAGCCTATTTCCAAAGTCATAGTAAGTTGCAATAGAATAATAAGGACTTTAACAAGGAGTTATACAGTCCTTGGAATAAACATAGATCACGGGTGAAAATCAAGGGTGCCATATACATCACTAGTTTGTCTAACATGAAAGGATGGGATATGCATATATTATGTAATCATTTCCTGTATTGTTTAAAACACTAATTAAGACATGACCATGGCCTAAGTTTACCCTTTACCAAGCAATCAGTTCACAATAGCTTGTCTTTCCGCTAGTGACTATTGTGATCTTTGAAAAAAATTGAACTTAATGATAGCCACTATTTTCTGTTCAATTATCTGTACCTCCTTTTAACTCATTACAAATAAATCCTCTATTTTTACTCACAGTAGGAGAAAGTTGTGACAAATATTGGGGGAAAAGGAGAAATTGCTTGTGACTAGCAATAGCAAATTTTCTCAAATTTTTGAAGCCTATTTACAATAATTATTCAATTTTGGCACAAATTAAGTTGTCATCTGCAACCTCTTTCAATAAAAAAACACTTTTTTTTTTAATTTGATCTTAAAATTTTTTGCCCAGTAATAACTCATTCATACGCAATCCTGTCTGTCTAATCCCAACTTAAAAAAAAAATTCAAAAAAGATTGTGGAAAATGAAGAAATCGCTTGGTACAAGCAATTTCTTCATTATCCACAATGTTTTCTACAAAGGCAAGCAAACGAAAAATCAGGAGCATTAGTTGATACCTTAAGATCTATTGTACTGGAGAAATATTGAAGGATCCTAATGGAATCTCTAGCCTGGAATTGCTGGGGTCCCTTCCAATTTTAAGGGATCCCGGAACACTGTTAGTGTCGACCCCTTAATGTGTCTAAATGGATTTTTTGGTAATAAAAAAAAAGGAAATACCTTCTAACAACCATGTAAAAGGAACATTTTGAAAATTTGTTGGAATTCTAGATAAACAGTATGTTTATGAGGGAAATATGTTCATATCAATAATAAACACAGGTCTAAGTAGTTGATAACAGCAATTAAATTCAAAGCACCTCTCAATTTGGACTAGTCTAAAATTATGTCATTTTGCAATGGGATCAATGAAAAATGAGAGTATGACTAGAGGAGAAAATGGTGAGAATATGGGGAAATGACTTATAATTATTAATTTCTCATTTTGCCACACAGTTTTCGTGAATATGTCAAAATTGACCAATGGCTGGCCCGCCCTTTACTTCATAGTCTCCGCTCATGAACTCCAACAGGAAGTTCCGCTTTGATTTTTAACAGCGTTCTTTTGCAAAATTTATGCCAAGTAGCATGTAACAAAAAAGTAAAATGGTTGGTTGATGACCTAAACGTGGTAACTACAGCTTGAAAAGGCTGTAGTTACGATGTTTAAACCGCCAAATCAAAAATAAAAAAAAATAAAGGTAAACAAAAATGGCAACCAATGTCGGAGTTGATAAGCTCAGGTCAGGGCTGAATGAATTATTTGATAGGTCGGTATACTCCTCTATTTAAAGTCTCGTTTGGTCAATATATTGGAAGGACAATATCCGAGATGAACAAAATGGGAACCCTTTCAGTTCTGCTGTCTCACGAAAAATCGGTCCATAATGTGATTCGTTCATTGTTTTATATAATCCCAACCCCCACAATATATGGCCGAGATATCAATTTGTTCACCAAATTGATCTAACCGCTGTTGCAGCTTCTTCCTCGAAATTGCCCTAGCTGATGGTCGGCATGTCGGTTCTTCTTCCCGTCGGTTCTCCGAGATCAAGATTGTTGGCACGGCGTCAGGTTTCAATCGGAGTCGAAAGTTCTTAAAAACAACGTCATTTGCTAGTTTCGGGCTGATCAAAAACTTGAAATTAAAGTGTCTCACACAAAGCTTTGCATGACTTGGTGGCTCAAAATTTGTCACTGCTGTCCGCTATGAATTCACAACTTTTTTTCTTTTAAAATCAATCGGAAACGTAAAAATGCTGATCCTCTGAGTCCCCGATTCAACATTACAACCGTAAGCGGCACAGATCGTCATTATTCTCCTTTAAAGTCGATTTTTTACGTATTATCGCCTGTATTTAGTACAGCAACCATTGGACATGTAAAACAGATAGCTTCTACTATGACGTCACAAATGCAAGGGAGATAAGCGGTTTGGGGAATGTACAGGGGAAGTAAGCGATGCGCTGTTTTGGGGCAGTATTAAATCTTGACATTTCGAATTGGTTTTTGTACATGTGCACGGTCTGCAATCGCGAAAATATTGTTTGTGTGTTAAATTAACACCATATACTTGAAAAATAATGAATGAAAAGACAATATAAAAATTTCTTTGAATTTGACCTTTAAGCATTCTTCTTTGAGTAATTAACTTCCTTAAATATCAGATTTCTGTAACAGAAAACTTGATAACCAGTAGAGCGTCTTAGGCCCTCATGGGCCTCTTGTTCCACAATATTTTCTTCCACAAAGGATGGTTTCATTTCAAATCCAATTTTCCATGATGTCTGCAACCTCTTTCAATTTGGACCAGTCTAAAATTAAAAAAAAAGAGGAAAGGGTTAACATATTCCTGCATACTACTTTTTGACACCCCTCATGAAAAAAGCTTTTGAAAACATGGTGGAAAATATTCCACAATGTTTCTACCAAAAGAAAATGATTTTACAAATTTTCATTGATTTAAAATTGTTGAAAGCAATTTCTTTGAATTTGGAAAAGGCTTTAAATTTGTTGTCTGGTAATTTGATAGAAAACATTGCCGATAATGAAGAAATTGCTTGTAATTCATTTAGACAAAACTGTGTTATGGTGAAAGGGGCCTCAAAGCTATGCATCTCTTTTTGTCAGTTCTTCTGAAGCCAGTTTATATGACCCCCTGACCAAATTACTTAAATATTTCAGAATGGTAAAATTTTTACCTTGCTAATTACATTGTTTAATGAAATTCATTATTCAAATCATATTTTAGACAAAATTTAGTTATGTGAAAAAGGGCTTTATATTATTGTAGCCATGTTGACAATACACTCTCTACACTGAAATGACCATACATCTTTATCTATGAAAAAACAGTGTAATGAGAAAAAAGGACCTTTATGCCATCTTTTTATGTTTACAAAGCATCATATATTTTGTGACAAGGACTTGTTTGGGGAGCATAATTATCCTGTCTTTTTATCTAACCTGAGATTGAAATGTTCAGGGTGAGCTATTGTAATTGGTTATGATCCGGCATCGGGCCTTCCATCTGTCTGTCCGTCCATTCACAATTGCAAAAAAATCTTCTCCTACTAAACCAACCTTGGAATTTCATACAAAACACTTAAAGAATTGACATCTGTGAAAAACTTTGGATGCCATGGCAACTGAGTGCAAAATGAGGGATCACACAAAAACAGCCAGGGCTTTGGTATCTGGTCAACATCTATTGACCCTCTACCAAAAAAACTTTAAAGAATTACAGTACTCTGAAAATTAGCCCTTATCTGTGTGATCCCTGATTTTACATATAGATTAAAGAAGGAAATCTTTGAAATATCTTCTTCCCCTTAACTATAAGGTCCAAAGCTTCGATATTTGGTATAAATCATTAGCTATTGACCCTCCAGCAAAAAACTTCAAAGAATCACCAAAATATGAAAATTAGCCTTTTTTTGTGTGATCCCTCATTTTGCATAGGAAGAAAAAAGTAAATCTTTGTGTCCTAGGGCTTTGATATAATGCCTTTTGACCATCTACCAAAATACTTAAAAGAATTACCTTACTCTAAAAATTAGCCCTCCTCTGTGGGATCCCTGATTTTATATAGGAATAAAGATTCAAATCTTGGAAGTCTTAGCTGCCATACCATAAGGCCTAGAGCTTCGATATTTGCTATGTATCAATGCCTATTGACCCTGTACCAAAAAAATACAAAGAATTTCCTTTCTCTGAAAATAAGCCCTTTCCCCTGCAATCTCTATTTTAACATAGGAATAAGGAAGGATTTTTTTGAAAATCATCTTCTCTAAAAACGTATGGCTTTGATCCATGACATTCGGTATATCATTGCTTATTTACCTGCAACAAAAAACTCCAAAATATTACAAAACTCAGAAAATTATCCCTATGTGGTAGGATTTTTGATTTACATTCATTTAAAAAGGGATGCACTTTGACTCATTCTCACACAGTGAAGCTTTCTGGGTCCACTCAAGAAAAACAATTTGGAAAACATTGTGTAAAATCAAGAAATTGCTTGTAGCAAGCAATTTCATCATTTTCCACAATGTTGGCTATCCAGAAAGTTGAAAAATTCTAATCTCTCATCAACTTTATATTACCGTCTGCAACTCCTTTCAATTTGGACCAGTCTAAAATTTTGCCATCTGGTAACAGGTTAAAAATCTTCCATAAAAGCTGTTAGGCTTAGAGCTTTGATATTTTGTGTATACAATAATACCTTTAGCCATCATATTCAGGTGAGCAATAAAGGACCCTCATGGTCCTCTTGTTAAATCATTCACCACAAAATTTTAAAAGCCGTATTTGGCAATTACAGATTTATTCCTATCAAAACCATTAAGCCAGTCTGCATTTCATGTATTTTATGCCCCCACATTGAGGATTAAGGGCATATTTCTTTTAGCAATGTCATTGTGTCAATCTTTCTGTATGCGAGCAATAATCAAAGTTTCAATAGTATTTCAGAGATTCTATTTGCTAAACTTTTATTTCCCACACCATCCTCCTGAAGGAAAAAAAATCTGGAAAACATTGTGGAAAATGGAGAAATAACTTACAAAAAGCAGTTTCTTCATTGTAACCCCCACTTTTTTCTGTTCAGTAAGTGAAAGATTCTAAAATTATATCGCCTTCAAAAATTTGGCTTTAATTCTAGTGAATCTAAACTCTTGTCATCAAATTAATATTGGTTGATAATTAGGTTACACTTAACACCAAATATGCAGACTGTAATGCTATTGGAGAGCTTTTTGCTCTAAAAAATCTTAACATTTGCTATCATTCAAACATTGTTCAAGATACATGGCTCATATTTAGAACATAGTTTCTTGTATAGATAGGCTTTTGTTGATTGTAAGGTCAAGGTAATCCATCAAGGTCAAGGCCACTTACCAAGATCAACTTAGTACAAAAACTACATATTTTGCTGTTATTCAAACATTGTTTAAAATACAAAGCTCATATTTGGAACATAGTTTCTTGAATTGATAGGCATCAGTTGATTGTAAAGTTAATGTCATTCATCAAAGTTAAGGTCAATTGTCAAGGTCACATTTCAGAAAAAGGTTAATATGGGAGCACTGTGTTTTACAAAAACATCTTTTTTGTCTGTCTTTGTGAGTAGAAAACATTGTAGAAAATAAAGACATGTCATCTTCCAAGTTTGATTTTACTGCCCTTGGATCAAATAATCACATAATCCAGGACTTAACTATCCTGTCTTTTACGCTCTTCTTGAATTATTCTGAGGAAAACAATTTTAAAAAGAAGAAATTGCTTGTAACAAGTAATTTCTCTTTCTCACAATATTTTCAACTCTCATGTGACACTGATTTTCTACTTGAAATATGCTATAAACTGTTCTCTGCAACTTTCAATTTGCATCATTCTAGAATTTAGTTGTTTGAACTGAAAAAAATTGCTTGCAAGTTATTTCTTTAACAATGTTTTCCAAAGCAATTACCTTGAGGGGTGTAAGAAAGCAGGATTGAGTGTGAATGAGTTATGATAAAGATAATTAGCCAATCACTGGTTCAGCCCACTTACTTCGTTAAGCCTGCCTATTGACTTTGACAGGAATTCCCACCTTGATTTTAAAAAGCATTATTGTGCAAAATTTATGACTAATGGTATAAAACAAAATGACCAAATTGTTTGGTAGGCAACTTAATAAGCTGTAGTTACAACCTACAAGTTGCCATACCAACAAAAATGTCAGCAAAATGGCGGCCAATGTCGGAGTTCAAAACTCATTTCTGGTCTAAATGAATGACTGTTTTTTTATTGACAGCCGTGATTGGTCAATTACATCCCATTTTCAGCTTCTTAATAAAGACTGATTTGCTAAATGCCATATCAAATTTTGAATTATTTCTATGGTAGGCCACCTGTTGTTTAGATGGAAAACATTGCTGCCCAAAAGGACTGAAATGCGACCTAGGAAGAAGGGCCTGTATTAGTGTTAGTGAGGATATTATTATTCCATGGACAGAGACCCAGTCTAAACAGGAAGTAGATCAAGGTACCAGTATAAAACAATTTGTATGGTAAGAATCAGAGTCGGAAATGAAAAGTCTAGTATCTGATAGCTAGCCATTTTCAGAATTCATTGTAACAGATTCTCTTATCAAATTACATTTTTATTGTGATGCTTAATTGCCCTTGGCTAATATTGAAGAAAAAAATAAAAAAAATAGCATTAGAAACAATGATTGCGATCATCCTCACAGATAAGAAAAAAATGTGAGGGTAATAATCCTCACAAATATTAGAATTTTGATAGTTAGACAATTTTTAAGACCATGATAAGCCTTTAAAACCATGATGGCTAAGTATGTTAGAATTTAAGTGCATATGCATTGTTTTGATTTATTTTGTACCGCTTTTTTTCATACAACATATTATATAAAGAAATGAAAAGCATTTTCTAATCATATCAAAAAGGCGTGTTGATTATCCTTGTAGCTGATGAATCATGTCCAGCGATGATAATAACCAAATTTTTTATTCCAATTGAAGGGATTTTCAAATGCCTCACATAAACGTTAAACGATAATATGATTGACAGTATTTAGAAGGGATAAAATTGATTTATTTGGAATAATTCGATTAAAACAGTTTACTGTCACAATAGTAGGTGACCATTAGCAATCAGTTACTAGACTGGTGGTATGAGCTGAAAAAGACTTTTTTTAGAAGTATACCTATTCTTGTTATGCCTGAGTATCAATGTATAAGCTGGGGCTTTGAATCACCTCGGACTTAACCTACGCGCAATATTGAAACCTGTGCAAATGAAACTTTGCAATTAACAAGCTAGGGGCCAGTCAACCATTTATATGAGACCCAGTCAGAAACTTGATTTTAATGCTTGCATGCTCTATGCAAATTATGCATAATGTCTACAACGGTTATAGTAGGATATCAAGTGTCAACTTTAATGATTTTCTGCTTTCTTGATCTTCTGTTACACATATATCAGAATGATTTGCTCTTGTGAACTTCTATGTTCAAAGAAACGAAAGCATGACCTTTAACCTATTACCAGATGATTAAGTTTTATACTGGTCCAAATTGAAAGAAGCCACAGACAAGAATTTTTATTGGTGAAGTTTTTAAAACCTTTGTCTTTGTGTGGGGAAAGCATTGTCAGAAATGAATAAATTGCTTGTGACAAGCAATTTATAAATTTTCAACTGCGTTTTCAAACACTTTTTTTCTTGAGGGGGGAAAAAGGCGCAATTGAGTGAGAAAAACAGGTTATATAATGATATACAGCTACACCCATACCTATCAGATACCAGCTACCCCATCAATTCAGAATGGGCAAAGTTAACCCTTCCAAAACAATGTCCTTTCGTGTCATACCCCTCTAGAGAAACGGTCATGAAAACATTGAGTAAAATGAAGATGTTGCATGCAACAAGCAATTTCTTCTTTTTCCATAATGTTTTCTCAAGTATAAAAGCACAGGGACATAAACACCAAGGATTGAATAGGATAGGGTTGAAAGTTGCATTTAAATCAAAGGGCTGAAAGTGACAGAAAACCTCTTTGTAGGTCAATATTTCTTATACGAATTAATGATATAAACAACTCATGCTTGCAACGGAAATTTGTGTTGTGGACTAAGATAAGATTGCACATAATGTGCAAGCTGACCTCATACCAAACTGAAACATTCTTGGCTCAATGGGACAAGGGTTAATGGGGGCCTTAGTGGCAATATCAATGTTCTGCCCATTCATTCACACTATGTGCTCAAGGTGAGCTATTAAGATCAGAGTCCTTCAAAAGTCAGTCTGTTGTCTATTCACCCAAAATTTCTTTTAAAATCTTCTCCAAAACCACTAAACTGATTAATGAAACCTGGCAGGGATGTTCAATGGAAAATAGCTCTATGAAAGTTGTTGTAAGAATTTATTTCTGTAAAAAAGCTGGTTTCAGAAAGGGTGAAACTTTGATATACATGTACAATCAAAGACTGAAATTTTTGAAATCTTTGCCTGACAACTAAAAAGTATAGAGAGGTGCCATTTTTCTTTTGTGATCACAAGTTTGCCCTCTGTAACAAGAATTGGGCTCCATTTTGACTCTGCCTAGGAGCACCATATTTAACATAAAATTAAGGAAGGATATCTTTCCTCTCCTGACCACCAATAAGGCATAGGAGTTCATGCAGCATTGGCTTTCTCGTAAAGTGGTTGAAAGAGTGCTCCACCTAGGCACACCTTGCTTAACATAGAAACAAAGAAGGGAATCTTCTTGTAAACGTTTTTGTCTATCTGTGATGCTGTGTGTTACAAGTTTATTCTGAATGACAGTGTAATCTTAGTCTACACCACCTGTTTGTCTCCCTTCAGCCAAGTTTGTTTATAAGAATTATTTTCAAAAGAAATGTTTGAACCAAAATTAAGTCATCAAGTGCTTCAAGCCCTTTGATCTTTAGTGCGATTTTGTAGTAGATTTTATTCACCATGACATGGGTTAATAAAAATGTATTTTTCAGAAGTTGTGAAAGCTGTACAGTGTGATAATTTCCATGAGTGTCCTACTGGCAACACATGCTGTAAACTGCCCACTGGTCAGTGGGGCTGCTGTCCAAAACCTAATGTAAGCTAATTGTTAATTTTTAGGGCATTGCATGCTCATGGTGAGCTTTGGTTATCATTGAATGTCTGAATATTTGTCAGGTCATAAGGTGTCAACTATTGAAAAAGGGACTGTTCTATTGGAAAATTTAAAAAATAGTAGGTCACTAGGTCAGATCTTTAATCATTTTTAGTTTTTAGCTCAACTGAGCAAAAAGTGTTCAAGATGAACTTTTGTGAGCCAGCAATGTCTGGCATCAATCTGTCTGTCAGTCTGTCCTACTGTTCATTCACAAATAATTTAATTTTTAGTTTTGTCTATTAAAACAGGCGTTCTGATTGGTTGAAAAAAATATTCATACCCTCATGAAAAAAATTTTGAGCACGCAGCCATTTTTTTGCTTCCACACAAAATAGTTCCATGCAAAAAAGTATCAAAATTTGTTGAAGTTTTGCTTTATTTGCTCGATGCTATTAAATTATAAGAAATGTCGAGAATAATTTTTGTTTTCATGGAGGTATGAACCAAAAACACTAATCACACTGTATGAATACGTAAAGCCTCAATGAAAAACAAAAATTTTCTCTTTATCTCTTAAATACAAAAATTCTTCTTCTCCCAAACTAACCATTGATATCAACCAAACTTAATAATAATGATTCTTAGGTCATACACTGCCAAATTACTTCATAGAATTGAATCCATGAACAACTCAAGTTTCCATGGCAACAGATTAAAAAAACATAATAAATCTCCTTCTCCCATAGCACAATGCAAAGAGCTTTGATATTTGGTATATATCCTCTACTAATGACCTTCTAGCAAAATTCTTCAAGGAATTATTCTACTCTGAAAATTAGCCATATGTTCTGGGATCCTGGATTCTATATAGGAATAAAGAGGAAATCTTTAAGCCATTCTCACTCAACAAATATTTGGACTGGTCCAAATTGAGAAAAGTTGACACGTCAATTTTTAGTTGATAAAATTTTAAAATTCTATATCTTTAGGTATATAAAAAAAATGTGGGAAATGAAGAAATTCCTTATAACAAGCAATTTCTTCATTTTCCACAATATTTTCCAAAGGCTTTCGCTTAAGGGGCATCCAAAAGCGTCATTGTGTGGGAATGAGTTAAAAAACTTAATGTCCCAAACCACGAGGCCTAGACCTTTGATATTTGGTATGTATCATCACTGCATGACCCTTTACCAAAATACTTTGAAAAAATTGGACTACTCTGAAAATCAGCCCTATGTAGTGCCATCCCAGAATTTACATAGGACTAAAGAAGGAAGTCTAGACAAAATATTCGAAACTGTATGGCCTAACACTTATATATCATCACCTAATGACTGTCTACAAAAACACTTCATGTGATCATGGATATTATAAAAATAAAGAAGGAAATCATTAAGCAACTCACACACAATCCCTCCTTTTTACGCCCCTCAGGAAAAAACTTTTGAAAACATTGTGGACATAGAAGAAATTGCTTGTTTCCCCGACGGTGGCACTCATCCTTTCTGACTATTTGTCTTTCACCCATGGGTCGATAATCGTAGACCTATGTGGGATATAGCTCTATAGATGACCCTAGCTTTACCTGTGACCCTAGCTTTACCTGTTTCCACACAATCTGTCTTTTAATGCCCTGTAGGGTATTATATTTATAGTGGGAAAAAGTGCTTGTCATTAGTAACATTGCCTTTTCTCACAATATTTTGTACCCTATATGTCACTTACTTTTTATTTCGGCTATTTCTGAAGAAAGCCTGTGGTGTTGCCATAGATGTAATGTTATCTGCATCTGCTTCTTTGTTGTAATTCAAAAGCTTTCACATTTTGCAGTATCTCTTGTTTTGCTGAGCACATTCACTTGAAACTGGGAATATAATCATGTTCACTATCAAAAGGGAAATCTATACAAACAAGGACTTAATGCTGAATTTCAACTTTCACAGCCAAATTTAACCCTTTCCTGTTTCATCGAAGTTTAGACTGGTCCAATTTGAAAGAGGTTGCAGACGACAATGAAAAATGCATGTAATTTGAAATCTGACCATCCTATGTGGTAGAAAATATTGTGGGAAAAGGAGAAATTGCTTGTAACAAGCAATTTCTCCTTTTCCACAATGTTTTATCAAGTATAAAATCACAGTGACATAAAATCCGGGGTTTGTCCAGGAAAGGGTTAACTGCCCAGCAGACGATATAACAGATGATTAGAGATGGACATGGTACATGTAGTTAAAATTCTTATTATCAAACTTTTGCCACTAATCAATTGAAATTTATGGCCAATGTTTGTCCAAGGTGTGGAAAACCTGAATTACAGTATGTCACGGGCAAAATATCTGTTTACCTTGCAAAAAATACACACCATTACTGCAGCAATTATATTCCTTGTATTTTCACTAACCCCTCACTTCTGGTAAAAACCTTGGTCCAAAGTTTTCTTAAAATTCTCTTCAAACTTTCACAGAATGATAATACAATCATAAGGATTGTTCCTTTCAAAATATGATGCAATCTTTCAAATATTATTGGAAAAGGGACCTTATGAAAATTTAATTTAAATAATCCTCCTTGAAAAGTCCACAGATTTCTTTGGATTCTCTTCAAACTCTCACAGAATGATTGTACTATCATAAGGATTGATTCTTTGGAAATTGGATCTTATCCATCAAGTAATATGGGAAAAGTGGCCTATAGAAAATTTTATTAAATTATCCTCATTAACACAATAAAGCCCACAACTTTGATTGGTTTTTGTTGAAACTATCACAGAATGATTTTAAGGTCATAAGGATTATTCCTATCGAAATTGGGTCTGAACTGTCTAGAAACACAGGAAAAGAAGCCTTATGAAAATTTCATGTACAAACCCTTGTTAGTAAGTCTGCAGCTTTTATAGAATTCTCTTCAAACTTTCACAGATTGATTGTATCATCCGTACAAATGTTGTTATTAGATCTAATCTGTCAAGTATCACAGGAAAAGGATCCTTATGAAGATTTCATTTTAAAATCCCCATACCGTAATTGAGTCAAAAGTTTTCATCAGATTCTCTTCAAATGCTCACAGAATGATTGTACCATCATTAGGATTGTCCCTTTTCAAATTGAATCTGAACTATCATTGGAAAAGCATTACAATAATTTTATTAAAGAAATCCATGTTAGCATAATTAAGTCTTCAAACTTGCACATGATGATTGAACTGTCATCAGAATCGTCCATTTTGAGATTTTGCTAGTTCCCTCAAGTATCAGGGAAAAGGGGTTGCAATTAATTTCAGTTAAGTCCATGGTTTTCATTGGATACTGTACAAACTTCCACAGATTATTTCTACCATCATTGGGATTGTTCCTTTGTAAATTGGGTCTGATCTGTTAAGTATCATTGGAAAAGGGGGCTGTATGAAAATTTTATTACAAAATTGTTGTCAACACATTAAAATCCCCAGTCTCTATCTTTCTCTTCAAACTTCTAGAATGATTTTACTATCATTAAGATTTTTCCTTTGTAAATTGGGTGTGATTTGTTCTTGACATTATTTAGTCCACTGTTTTCATTGATTCTCTATAAACTTCCATAGAATAATTGTACCTTCATTTGAATCATTTCTTATAAGATTTGGTTTGTTCTGTAAAGATTCATGGAAAAAAATGGGCTATAAAAAAGATTCTCACAAACACAATAAAAGTCCATAGATTTCTTCATAGATTGATTGTACCATTGTTGATTTTGACAGTGAATATGATCTGTTAAGTATCACATGAAGATGGGCCTTATGAAAAAATTATTTAAATATCTAGTTCACACAATAATATTCTCAGATTTCATCGGGTTCACTTCAAACTTTCACAGAATGATTCTGTCATCATAAGGATGGTTCTTTTCGACATCGGGTACCATCAGTCAAGTGTCATGTAAAAAGGGGCCTAAACAGTTATGTATTTTAGTTAGCACAATGAAGTCCCCATATTTTAGCGGATTTACTTTAAACTTTCAGAGAATGAATATTCCATCATTAGGATGGTTCTTTTTGAAATTGGATCTGATCAGTCAAGAATCATTGAAAAAGGTACCTTACGGAAATTTTATAACAAAAGCTTTGTTAACAACATCAAGTCCACAGTTATTATCGAATTCTTTTCAAACTTTCACAAAATTAGTTAATAATTCTAAGGATTGATTCTTTTCAAAATTGATAAGATCAGTAAAGTATCATGGGAAAATGGGCCTTATTAGAACTTGATTGAAATACCTTTTTAAAACAATAAAGTCAACAGTTTTTATAGGATTTGCTATAAAGATGCATAGAATAATTGTGGTATTAGAAACACAGGTAAAGGGTCCTTACAGATTATCATTTATGCGTTGTAGTCCACAATTTATCAGATAGTCTTTAAAATGTCATGGGACAACTGTAGGGTCGTAAGGAAAGATCCTTTTGTTTGGAAATGAAGTGTATCCAACAGAAAACACTGGAAAAGTGGCTTAATGGATTTTTACTCAAACATTCAAAACGTTCAATGTGCACAAAGATTATCAGATTCTGAAAATTTCACAGGATGATTGTTAGGTCATTAGGGAATTTCCTTTTGGAAATTGAGTTGATCCTTCTTGAAACACAGGAAAATGGACCCTAAGGATTGTTGCCAAAAATTATGAAGGGTATGAAGTTCAATTTGTTATTTTCATTTTATGCAATCTTCTCGAAGCAATTTCCTTTTTTAAATAAGGTAACTGTAATGGAAACTTAATAGCCAGTAGAGCGTCTCAGGCCCTAATGGCCCTCTTGTTCATATTTTAACTTGCAGGCTGTTTGTTGTTCGGATCACACCCACTGTTGTCCCCATGATACAACATGTGATGTTTCAACAGGGAAATGTAACCAGGGCAATTTACAGATAGACTGGTTTGTAAAACAGCCAGCTTTACGTGTTGGAAAAGTAAGCTGTGATAAACACCATGAGTGTGAGGATGGACAAACATGCTGTAAATTAGCCAGTGGGCAGTGGGGATGCTGTCCCATTCCAAAGGTATGCATTGTGTACAAGGTCCTTTATGATTCAAAATTGTAGCCTAGTCTTATACTGAAAACGGATTCTGTTGACAATTTAAAGTCAAACATAATAGATTGATAAAAACATGATAAATAAAAAATCATAATATTCATTTAGCCTTAAGAGGTTTCGAAATGTGACATTTTTGTTTACTAGTTTTGTTGGTTTAGTGTCTTAAATGTAGTTACTTCTTCCTATTCAAGCAGTTTAAAGACTTAGGCTTCAAATAAGAACTTGTCTTTTATTAGTCCCCCACCAGTTACAGGTTAGAGGACTATAGGTTTGCTTGATTCCGTCCGACTATCCATCCGTCCGTCTGTCCGCCTGTCACACTTTTGCGGGAACATACCTCCTTAACCATATGTGCTAGCAACTTCAAACTTTATACACTTATAGATCATAATGTGGAGAAGTGTCAAGTACAAGAACTGTAACTCTGCCATTCCGATTTCTCGAGTTATTGCTCTTTGTTTTTTACATTTCTTACATTTTACACCAGACCATATCTCCTAAACCATAATAGCAAGCAACTTCCAACTTTATACACTTTAGATCACAGTGTCATGTACAAGAGCTGTTAATTTGCCATGCTGATTGTTAAAGTTATTGCCTTTGTTGCTTTTATCTGGAATATATCTCCTAAACCATAAGTGCTAGCAACTTCAAACTTTGTAGACACAATTATAGATCACAATGTTGAGATGTGTCTAGTGAAAGAATGGTTACTCTATCACTTCCATTTTCTGATTTATTGCCCTTTGTTGTTTTTGCTGTTACATTTTTGTCCAGACCATATCTCTTTAAGGAAAATGCTGCCAATCTAAATTAAATACACTTAAAGTTCAAAATGAGATGAAGTGTCATGAACAAGAACTGTTATTCTGTCACACCGATTTTTGAGTTTTTGCCCTTTGTTGTTTTTGCCTTTACATTTTTGTCCAGAGCATATATCCTAAACCAAAAGTGCTAGCAACTTCAAACTTTATACAGTTATAGATTATAATGTGGAGAAGTGTCATGTACAAAAACCATTACTCTATCATGCCCATTGTTTGAGTTATTGACCTTTGTTGTCTTTGCCTTTACCTTTGTCCAGACCATATCTCCTAAACTGTAATTGCTAGAAACTTCTAACTTTACACACTTACAAATTATAATGTTCAGAAGTGTCATGTTCAAGAACTATTACTCTGCTTTGCCAACTACTTGAGTTATTGGCCTTTGTTATTTTTACCTCTATTACCTTCTCAATCTTATCTACCTTTATATGTCCAAATTTTGTTAACTCTTTCCCAAATGGTACTAAATTTAGACTAGGCCAAATAGATAGCTGCTGCAGACAAAAGTTATTAAAAAAAAAAAATTGAATATTTAAGTACAGAAATTATTGAAGAAAAAATAGAAAGTGTTAATTATCAGCATTTTCTTTTTGTCTAGTAATGTTGTTCTAAGCTTACTCTTAGAGAAATCAAAACCAAGTCTTGTTTCGGAAAGATTAACTGTAAAAAAGACTTTTTTTAGTCTGGTAGGGGACTCCTGTATTGCATGGCAATATGACATCCACCTGTTTTGTTTGCCTTATACTTTGCCATTCTATATCTCATTCAAAATGTCATGTTTTGGACCATTGGATATAGCCAGTGACCTGTCAATTTGCTTAGGATGACTAGGGTTGATTTTTATACCCCCTAAAATTATAGGAGTTAGCTTGTCAGTCAGTCCGTCTGTCTGTAGCTTTTTCGTGTCCGCTCAATTTCTTGGCAATCATTGGACGGATTTGATTCAAACTTCACTGATATTATCAGTATCAAGCAGAGATGTGCATATTGTATTTTGGTAACGGTCCATTGATTTTTGACGGAGTTATGGCCCTTTGGTGAAAAATCTTGTCCACTCAATTTCTTAGCAACCATTTGATGGGTTTGATTCAAATTTCACAGAAATACATGGTATAAGTCAGACATGTGCATATCCTATTTTGGTTAAGGTCCATTGATTTTTGCCTGAGTTATGGCCCTTTAATTAGAAAGTCCATTTTTTGTTATGGCCCTTTGGCGGATAGCACTTGTATATGGACAAGCACTGTTTGGGGGTAGTAGTCTGTTTTGGGACATTGTCTTGTTTTTATTTAAAAGATTGTCTCTTCAGCTCACATATGTAAAACATGCTCAAGGGGAGCGTCCACCATCACTGAGTGTGAGTCATCTGTTATGAACATTTTCTATAAACATCTCCAGAACCAACTTGGACTTACTTGGCAAGAACATTCCTCAGATGATCCTTGTTAAAACTTGATCTTGGAATTTTGATTCATGAAAAAGATTGGGGGGAGTGGCAGGGCCAGGCTGACCAGGCTTATCAGGCTTTAAAAAAAATCATGGAATAATGCTTTAAAAAATCCTTCCATACTAGACCACTAAGCTGATTTTGACTAAACAAGGTAAGAGTGTTTCTTGGTAAAATTTTGTAGCTCAAAAAATGGGGGCGTGGCAGGGCTGTTATTATCATACTTAGAGAAATTATGGAATAATCCCATTAAAATCTTCTCTTCCTACACCACTTTTTTAGTTTAGACAAAACCTGACAATAATGTTCTTTGGCTGACCCTTTTCAAAACTGGTTTGTGATTTTTTGATATGCAAAAAAAGGGTGGGGGGGGGCAAGGCAGGCTTACAACAATACAATGATTCTTTAAAAATCATCTCCTACTAAAGCACTAGGCTTAAAATGGCAATAATGTGCCTTGGGTAACCTTTTTCAAATTTGTTAGTGAAATTTTGATTTGCAATAAAATTTGGAATGTGGCAGTGCCTTACTAATCAGTCTAAGAGAAATCATGGCATATTAATTTAAAAATCATCTCCTCTTATACCAACTGATTTTGTCCAAACTTAATAAGATTGTTCTTTGGATGACTTTTTTTAAAAACTTTTATGAAATTTTAAATTCACATAAATTTTGGAGTGTGGTAGGGCAAGCTTATCAGAAATAATGAAATAATTCCTTTAAAACTCTTCCCTCCTCAACCACTTGGCAGTATTTTACTTAATTTGGCATGATTGTTCCTTTGTAGACCCTTTTCATAACTTGTTTATGAAATTTAGATTTACAAAAAATTGGGGGAGGATGGAATTGAAAATTATGTTGCAAATTTGAACCAAACTTAGCAGGGTGATCCTTTTCAAAGCTTGTTTTGTTAAATTTTAGAATTTTGGCATGGCAGGATAGGGCTTATCAAACTTTCAGAAATCGTGAAATATTTTTTCTCCTCAATAATTGGGCCAATTGTTTATCTAACTTGGCAGCAATGATCTCTGGCTGATCCTTTTTAAAATTTGTTTGTGAAATCTTTATTTGTGTAATTATGTATTTGGGGCAGGACTAGTCTCAAACCACTAGGCCAGTTTTGACCCAACTTTACAATAATTGCCTTGGATGACCCTTTTCAAATTGTGTTGGTGAAATCCTGATTTGGGTTGAAATGTAGTTGAGACAAGGCTGGGCTTATCAGACTAAGAGAAATTATTGAGTACTTCTCAGGTGAGCAATTCAGGGTAATTTTGGCCCTCTTCTTCATTTGCACAATATAGTTTGATTTTACCTGCAGGCTGTTTGTTGTTCGGATCACACCCACTGTTGTCCCCATGATACAACATGTGATGTTTCAACAGGGAAATGTAACCAGGGCAATTTACAGATAGACTGGTTTGTAAAACAGCCAGCTTTACGTGTTGGAAAAGTAAGCTGTGATAAACACCATGAGTGTGAGGATGGACAAACATGCTGTAAATTAGCCAGTGGGCAGTGGGGATGCTGTCCCATTCCAAAGGTATGTATCGTGTACAAGCCCCTTCCGTAATATAAATCGTAGCCTAGTCTTATACTCAAAACAATAATGAGTATTTAAGTACAGAAATTATTGAAGAAAAAGTAGAAAGTGTTAATTAACAGCATTTTCTTTTTGTCTCTTTATGTTGTCCTAAACTTACTCTTAGAGATGTCAAAAACAAGTCTTGTTTGGAATGATAAACTGTAAAAAGACTTTTTTAGTCTGGAAGGGGAATCCTGTATTGCATCGCAATATGACATCCACCTGTTTTGTTTGCCTTGCCATACTTTGCCATTTGATATCTCATTCAAAATGTCATGTCTTGGACCAGTGGATATGGCCAGTGACCTGTCAATTATATTTTGGGGGTATATAGGAGTCAGCTTGTCAGTCCGTCCGTCTGTCTGTAGCTTTTTCGTGTCCACTCAATTCCTTGGCAACCATTGGACATATTTGATTCAAACTTCACTGATATAATCAGTATCAAGCAAAGATGTGCATATTTTATTTTGGTTACTGTCCATTGATTTTTGATGGAGTTATGGCCCTTTGGTGAAAAATCGTTTCCACTCTATTCTAAGCAACCATTTGAAGGGTTTGATTGAAAGTTCAAAGAAAGACACGGTATAAGTAATGATGAGTATTTAAGTACAGAAATTATTGAAGAAAAAGTAGAAAGTGTTAATTAACAGCATTTTCTTTTTGTCTCTTTATGTTGTCCTAAACTTACTCTTAGAGATGTCAAAAACAAGTCTTGTTTGGAATGATAAACTGTAAAAAGACTTTTTTAGTCTGGATGGGGAATCCTGTATTGCATCGCAATATGACATCCACCTGTTTTGTTTGCCTTGCCATACTTTGCCATTTGATATCTCATTCAAAATGTCATGTCTTGGACCAGTGGATATGGCCAGTGACCTGTCAATTATATTTTGGGGGTATATAGGAGTCAGCTTGTCAGTCCGTCCGTCTGTCTGTAGCTTTTTCGTGTCCACTCAATTTCTTGGCAACCATTGGACAGATTTGATTCAAACTTCACTGATATAATCAGTATCAAGCAAAGATGTGCATATTTTATTTTGGTTACTGTCCATTGATTTTTGATGGAGTTATGGCCCTTTGGTGAAAAATGGTTTCCACTCTATTCTTAGCAACCATTTGAAGGGTTTGATTGAAATTTCAAAGAAAGACACGGTATAAGTCAGACATGTGCATATCCTTTTTTGGTTATGGTCCATTGATTTTTGACTGAGTTATTTCCCTTTAATTAGAAAGTCAATTTTTTGTTATGGCCCTTTGGCGGATAGCACTTGTATATGGACAAGCACTGTTTGGGGGTAGTAGTCCGTTTTGGGACATTGTCTTGTTTTTATTTAAAAGATTGTCTCTTCAGCTCACATATGTAAAACATGCTCAAGGGGAGCGTCCACCATCACTGAGTGTGAGTCATCTGTTATGAACATTTTCTATAAACATCTCCAGAACCAACTTGGACTTACTTGGCAAGAACATTCCTCAGATGATCCTTGTTAAAACTTGATCTTGGAATTTTGATTTATGAAAAAGATTGGGGGGAGTGGCAGGGCCAGGCTGACCAGGCTTATCAGGCTTTAAAAAAAAATCATGGAATAATGCTTTAAAAAATCCTTCCATACTAGACCACTAAGCTGATTTTGACTAAACAAGGTAAGAGTGTTTCTTGGTAAAATTTTGAAGCTCAAAAAATGGGGGCGTGGCAGGGCCGTTATTATCATACTTAGAGAAATCATGGAATAGAGAAATCATGGAATAATCCCATTAAAATCTTCTCTTCCTATACCACTTTTTTAGTTTAGACAAAACCTGGCAATAATGTTCTTTGGCTAACCCTTTTTAAAACTGGTTATTGATTTTTTGATATGCAAAAAAAATGGGGGGGGGAAAGGCAGGCTTACAACATTACAATGATTCTTTAAAAATCATCTCCTACTAAAGCACTAGGCTTAAAATGGCAATAATGTTCCTTGTGTAACCTTTTTCAAATTTGTTAGTGAAATTATTGATTTGCAAAAAAATTTGGAATGTGGCAGTGCCCAACTAATCATTCTAAGAGAAATCATGGAATATTGATTTAAAAATCATCTCCTCTTAAACCAACTGGCTGATTTTGTCCAAACTTAATAAGATTGTTCTTTGGATGACTCTTTTCAAAACTTTTTGTAAAATTTTTAATTCATATAAATTTGGAGTGTGGTAGGGCAAGCTTATCAGAAATAATGAAATCATGAAATAATTCCTTTAAAACTCTTGACTATTCAACCATGTGGCAGTATTTTACTGAATTTGGCATGATTGTTCCTTTGTAGACCCTTTTCATAACTTGTTTATGAATTTTAGATTTACAAAAAATGGGGGGAGGATGGACTTGAAAATTATGTTGCGAATTTGGAACAAACTTAGCAGGGTGATCCTTTTCAAAGCTTGTTTGTGAAATTTTAGAATTTTGGCATGGCAGGATATGGCTTATAAGACTTTCAGAAATCATGAAATATTTTTTCTCCTCCTTAAAAAAAGGGCCAATTGTTTATCAAACTTGGCAGCAATGATCTTGGATGATCCTTTCAAAATTTGTTTGTGAAATCTTTGTTTATGTAAATATGTATTTGGGGCAAGACTAGTCTCAAACCACAAGGCCAATTTGGATCCAACTTTACAAGAATTGCCTTTGATGACCCTTTTCAAAATATGTTTGTGAAATCCTGATTTAGGTTAAAATGTAGTTGAGACAAGGCTGGTCTTATCAGACTAAGAGAAATTATTGAGTACTTCTCAGGTGAGCAATTCAGAGTAATTTTGGCCCTCTTCTTCATTTGCTTAATATACTTTGATTTTACCTGCAGGCTGTTTGTTGTTCGGATCACACCCACTGTTGTCCCCATGATACAACATGTGATGTTTCAACAGGGAAATGTAACCAGGGCAATTTACAGATAGACTGGTTTGTAAAACAGCCAGCTTTACGTGTTGGAAAAGTAAGCTGTGATAAACACCATGAGTGTGAGGATGGACAAACATGCTGTAAATTAGCCAGTGGGCAGTGGGGATGCTGTCCCATTCCAAAGGTATGTATCGTGTACAAGCCCCTTCGTGATTTAAAATTGTAGCCTAGTCCTTTAAAGTAAAATATAATTGACAGATTGAAAGAATGGACAGACCAATCAAATCATTCATTTAGATTAGGGGAGTACTTTGAGATGTGATATTTTTGTATGTTTTTGTTGGTTTGGTGTCTTAACCAATACCCACACAGTTTCGCTTTTGGACGCCCCTCAAGATAAACCCTCTGGAAAACATTGTGTAAATGAAGAAATTGCTTGTTACAAGCAATTTCTACATTTTACACAATTTTTTCTACACAAAAAACTAAAAAAAAATCTAAAATTTCAAAAACTTCAAATTGTCCTCTGCAACTACTTTAGATTTGGACCAGTCTAAAATTCGCTGTCTGGTAATGGGTTAACCCATTCCTGTTTTTCAAAATTTTAGACTGGTTAAAATTGAAAGAGGTTCGAAACAAAAATGGAAATTGGAATCAATTTTAAATGAAACCATCCTATGTAGTAGAAAATATTGTGGGAAAAGAAGAAATTGCTTGTACCAAGCAATTTCTTCTTTTTCCAGAATGTTTTCTCAAGTATAAAATTTGAGGGACGTCAAATCCCATTCCTACCAAATTCTGCTTTTTAAGTAACTTGTAACAAGCAATTTCTTCATTATCTACAATGTTTTCTACCCAAAAAAGAAAAGATTTTCTAAATTCAACCAATTTGAAATTGTCATCTGCATCTTCTTTGAATTCAAGGCAGTCTAAGGTTGTGTCATATTGTAATGGGTTAACTTCTGGGTTTCTCCTTGGTTACTTTAAACTCGTTTATCTATCATCATAACCTTTGGCAAAGATGATTACTTAACAAAACAATGCTTTTTTAGCTTACAATACTTTCAGTTCTTTGATTAAAATTTGTTCCTGACACCATAGTTATCAAAATAATGTTGTTTATTGCCTCAGCTGGCCCGTAGTCATACAGTGATACTCAAGCTTCGTAGAAGAGCCATATTTAGCTTGGCTTTTTTCGGTGAAAATCGGAGGTATTGCTACAACTAGGTCATCCTCTATTTCCGTTGTCTGCATTGATAGTCATAAACCTAAGTGGGATAGCAGCTGGAGGCCAGGAAAGGATGTAATGGCCGTGCTGTTGCGAGATCTACTAGGAAGCCATTGTTAGGTGCCCAAGCCTTCGCAATATGACTGAAAAGTTTTTAAAAGTTGCGTCAAACCCCATTCATTTTAAAAAATTCCATTGTCTGCTTCCATGTTTGCGACAGTATCTGCCTCATTGTCCTCCCAAAACTTTGAAATTTTGGTATAAGTGAGTACATTCACCTTAACCCATTCCCACACCATGAGGCTTTTTGACGCCACTAAAGAAAAACAAGTGGGAAAGCATTGATGTAAATGAAGAAATTGCTTGCAACAAGCATTTTTTTTCATTTTACTCAATGTTTTCAATCCAGGAAGTTGGAAAAATCTATAATTTCATAAACTTTAAATTATTGGGTGCAACTCCTTTTAATTTGGACCAGTATAAAATTTTGACGTATGGTAATGGGTTAATCTCAGAACATTTTTTTACTATTAAATATACTGACAAGGGGGATAACTCTAAATTCTTTTTTGAGATTGTTGAAAGCGGCGTAAAAACCCATTCAAACAAACAAACTAAATGCTTTTTTGAATGGATTTTACCCCTTTTTGACCCTATTAGCTACTATCAAGCACTGAAACAGCCAAGCTTTTGCATCCGCATGCAGATTTCTTGTTTTTATCAACCATGAATTATAGAGACTTGAGCTTGATACATTTGTCAGCTAGTTGCTAACTGAATTCAGATCCCTACTGTAAAAGGCTAAAACTGTTAAATTTACTTGCCCATTACCAGAAGACAAAATTTTAGACCGGTCCAATTGGAAAGGAGTTGCAGATGACTATTAAGTTGATGAAATTTTAGAATTTTTCAATACTGTTGAAAATGAATAAATTGCATGTAATGAGCAGTTTTTCATATCTCTACAATGTGTCCTACTGAAAAAGAAAAAAAAATACTGTAAATTGTTGACTACACCTTTATTCAAATTAGACAAGTTTAAAAATTGTTGTCTGGTAATGGGTTAGTGATACACCAAGAAAATTTTAATTTCATTTAAAAAGTTTCAATTTATCAGTGACCACAAAATTGGAAACTTGTCCATTTGAATTTGATTGGAGAAAATTTATTGTATTTGACTAATTCTCTCAACTTGTATCACAATTGATAGTAAAATAAAATCTAGGAATAAAGAGAAAAAGGCAATTAATAATATGTTCTCCTTATTCAACAATTCTTTCCCTATTTTACTTATACAAAATGGAGGATTGTGTAGCAGGTTTATAGAAATATTCACAATTGATCAGAAGAACAGTGAAATCTTTCATTCAGATCAGAAATGAGTTTTTAACTCTGACAATGGCCGCCACTTTTGTCAATCCTTTCTGTTGGTTTGGTGGCTTAAATGTTGTTACTACAGCCAACCAACTATACTACTTCTTTGTTACATGCTACTGGCCTTTGATTTTGAAAAACAACGATGTATAAATTCAAAGCAGGACTTCCTGTAGTCAGTTGGCATGGCCAAAGGAGTTAGAGGGCGGGGCCAGCAATTGGTCAACTACTGTATTTTTCTTAGGCTGTGTGCTGCTCTGATAAAATCCACTGCTGTCCAGAAAACACAAAATGTGATGTATCAACAGGCAAATGTGAGCATGGTAACCTTCAGATAGACTGGTATGAAAAGATAGAATCTCTCAGTGTAGGCAAAGTTCAATGTGATGAATTAAGTTATTGTGAAGATGGAAACACTTGCTGTAAAACAGCCAGTGGCCAGTGGGGATGTTGTCCTCTACCAAATGTAAGTTTTATAGTGGACATTCTATCTTACCTTAACCCATTACCAGATTACTAAATTTTAGACATGTCCAAATTAAAAGAAGTTGCAGACAGCAATTTTAGTTGATAAAATGTTAGTTTTCGTCTTTTGAGGGTGAAACAACTTGTGGATAATGAAGAAATTGCTTGTAACAAGGAATTTCTTCATTTCCTACAATATTATCCTTACAATTTTTTTCTAGGGGGCAACAAAAAGTGTTATTGTATGAGAATGGGTTAGTTGATGGATTATTGCTGTTAGTCAAAAAATAGATTGAACAATCAAACCTTTTTATTTATATAGGAAGTAAACTGATTTCCAACATCTAGGTTAAGCTTTTTATACACCCCCACCAAAAGATCGGGGCATATTGTTTTACAGTTGTTCATCTGTCTGTCTGATTGTCTGCAAATCTTAACCAAAAAACTTAACATTTCCAATTACTACCAGCCTATTCAAGATACAATGCTTTTTATGCATGATGATACATCTCAATAATATGCATCTCCTCATGTAAGGGTCAAGGTCATGTGATAAGGTGAAGGTCACATACTAAGGTCAAATGACAAAAAAACTTACGTACAAGTCAACAACACTTTTCATAGTTAAGTCCTGTTGCAGGAGCATTATATTTCACAAACACATCTTGTTTAACTGGGTTTTCTGAGGAAAAATCTGTTCAATAGATTTGTGAATGTTGCCTGTGGATGGGCTAGCAGTCAGCTGGCTGCATAGGTATTAATTTTACCTTGTGTGTGCAAGTCCTCCTACAATTCTTGGTGGAATTTTATGAAATTTATACTAGATGTTCTTTTCATATGACCTAGTGCATTTTATCTGCTTGTCCCAATTTAATGCTGTGTCATGATAAAGGAAGACTTATTGGCTTCTCATACATTTATTGGAGAATTTTGATGAATCAATTGAATACTTGGTCAATTTTGCGTGTTGTTGGTTTTTTGACTTAAATGTCATTACTACAGCTTATTTAGCTTTTAATCGTTTTGGTCGTCAAACAGTGATCTGCCTTTTATTTTATGTCTTTGACATCAAATTTTACAAAACAGTTTTGTTAATTGCCTCTGTGAAACTGGAATGTCAGTTGGTGTGGCCAACTATTGCGTTACTTCTATATTAACCCTTACAATGCTGAATAAAATCCCCTATAAAATTGCATTAAGATCAAAGGGATGAAAGTGCTTGAATTATTGACGAAGTGATAATGTTTAATCTAAAAAAAAATTCCTATAAATAATTTTGGCTTAAGAGAGACAAACAGGAGGTGTAGACTAAGATCAGCCTGCACATATGTGCAGTATGATCTTGGTCTACACCTCCTGTCAAGACAGGAATATTCCGCTTCAGCATGTATATCTCATTATATATAATACATGTATATCTTTTAAACTATTCTCGCACAATCACGTTTTTTGATGCGCCTCAAGAAAAAAATTGAGAAATATTGTGGATAATTAAAAAGTTGCTAATACAAGCAATTTCTCTATTGTCCATGGTGTTTTCTGTCTAAAAAGACATAGATGTCTTAAATTTAATGAACTTAGAATTATTGGCATCAACTTCATTCCATATTGACCAACCTAAAATTTTGTTGTCTAGTAATGGGCTAACAAAAGTTCCGGTTTTAATGTATTTATCTTACAGGCCAATTTTGGTACTTTAGCATATATGTTTATCCAATTCCCACACAACAAAATTTTAGACTGGTCCAAATTGATAGAGGATGCAGATGAAAATTTTAAGCTTGTTAAATTCTAAATTTCTTAGTCTTTGGGGGGTAGAAAATATTATGGATAATGAAGAAATGGCTTATAACAAGGCATAGCCAGTGGAGTTACTGTTAGTAGACAGGACCAGTAATTCATCAACTAAATAAGATGATATAAATCTCTGGAAGGCAAAAATGTTTGAACCAGGTGCAATTTCCACACTCGGACCAGGTTATATACCTTAGAATTTCCAAGGTCTCCAAGAAATTCTAGAGAGGAATCTTGTGTCTTACTAATTCATTTTCAGGCTGTTTGTTGTAAAGATCATGTTCATTGTTGTCCGGAAGGTACAACATGTGATGTAGCAGAAGAGAAATGTGACCGTGGTAACCTGAAAATAGACTGGTTTACCAAACATAAGTCACAGACTGTGTCCTCGGTGAAAGTTGTGGCAGACTGGATTGAAAAATTACCATCCATGAATGTTGGGAATGTAAAGTGTGATGAAACCCACTATTGTAAAGATGGCTACACATGTTGTTTGTTAGCTTCTAGTCAATGGGGGTGCTGTCCCCTCCCAAATGTGAGTTGTCTTTCCTTTTACTATAGATATTGCAGAGCTTTAGAAGGAGAGACTACAATTTAAGCCTTAGCAGCCTACAAAATTTTAGACTGGTCCAAAGAGGAAGAAGTTAAAGAAGACATTTCAAATTGCACTAAAATTGGACCATAAGTGACAAATAGAGAAGAAAATAGAAAACATTGTGACAAGCAATTTCTCCTTTTCCACAAAGTTATCCATGATTGTATTTCTTTAGAGCATCAGAGCGAAAGAGTCATTGTGTGGTAATGGATTAGATCTGTTATTGTTGCTGCAAATCCTATATTGCTAATATTAAATTGAATCCTTTCATTAAGACGAATTGAATGAATAGCCGTAATAAATGTTTGCTTCACAAATAATGAAACTCTATTTGTAAGATATTGATAAATCCATAAACACAAGGAAGAAAACGCCCACCCCCCTCCCCTTTCTCTATGTAAGCAAAGGAAAGCATTGTTGAAAATGAAGAAATTGCTTGTTACGGGCAATTTCTTCATTCTCCACAATGTTTTCCATCTAAAAAGACTAAAGTTTTAAAGATCTCAACAACTTAAATTGTCGTCTGCAGCTTCATCGAAGTTGGGTTGGTCTAAAAAATGTTTGTGTGGGAATGGGTTAATCAAGAGATTGTAGACCACACCCACTGACTGGGACAGGTAGTATGACTTAGATATAAAGCTGTGCTATTCTACAAAATTTATGGTCAGAGTGTTCCGTTTATTTATCGTCGCTACCGTAGCACCTGCCCATATAAGCAACACCCCCCAGAAGACGGTTAGTTGTTACGGGGGATAGTGCAAGGATACAGGACGAAAGTACTGAGAGCTCCGCCTGGTTCTTTAAAGTGCTAGATGGATAGCACCGTCACACAGGGCCTCAGTTTAACGTCTCATCCGAAAGACAATTAGTTAATTAGTTTATATTGTCAGCCTAGGGCTCGAACCCATGATCTTGAGGTTTGAAGTCAAGTATTCTACCAACTGAGCTAATCGGGCTGGCCTTTTTTTATGGTCAGTAACATGTAACATATCATGTAAATGCTTGGTTTGCAACCTATCATTGTAACTACAGCTTGAACAATTTGTAATTACAATGGTTAAGGGATTCCTGCTTAATAACAATTTTTCGATGCCCAAAAGAAAAAAGCTTTATAAAATATTACGGAAATGAAGAAATAGCTCGTAATGACCAATTTCTTCATTTTTCTAAAAGTTTTCTTTCCTGATTGTTGAAAAATCTAAAATTTCATCAAGTTAAAATTGATGTTTGCAACTTCTTTCAATTAAACCATTTCCAGACAACAAAATTATAGACTAGTACAGATGGTAAAAATTGATCCATGGAGGCGGTACATATCCTTTCTGGCATTGGTCTCTTTCTGGGTGGATAATCGTAAACCTAAGTGGGATAGCAGCTGGAGGCTAGGAAAGGGTGTAGTGATGGTACTGGTGTGGGATATACCAGGTATTCATTGTTAGTTGCTCTAGCCGTGACAATTTGACTGAGAAATTTTAAAAAGCAGTGTTAACCCATTACCACATGATGAAATATTAGACGGGTCCAAATTCAAGTTGCAGAAAACAATTTAGGGTATATGAATTTTCTGATTTTTAGCGATGGCTTTTTCCCGTCTGGCGTCAGTGCTTCCGTCCGTCTGTCCATCCGTCCATCTGTTAAACTTTTCCTTGTTTAAAGTTTACGGATTCTCTTCAAACTTTCTCAGAATGATTGTACCATCATAAGGATCGATCCTTTCAAAAATGGGTATGATCCGTCAAGAAACACGGGAAAATGGGCCCTATGAAAATTTAATTATAAATCCTCGCTAACACTCTAGAGTCCACAGTTTTCATCAGATTGTATTTAAACTTTCACAGAATGATTGTACCAACATAAGGATTGTTCCTTTAGAAATTTGATATGATCCATCAAGAAACATGGGCCTTATGATAATTTAATTAAAAATTCCATTTAAATCCTTGTTTACGCGATAGAGTCCACAGTTCTAATCAGATTCTCTTCAAACTTTCTCAGAATGACTGTACCATCATAAGGATCGTTCCTCTCGAAAATGGGTATGATCCGTCCAGAAACATAGGAAAGGGGGCTTTATGAAAATTTAAATAAAAATTCCTCGTTATCACTCTAGAGTCCACAGTTGTCATCAGATTCAATTCAAACTTTCACAGAATGATTGAAAAATCATAAGGATCGTTCCTTTCGAAATTGTTTCAGATCAATCAAGAAACATGGGAAAAGGGGCCTAATTAAAACTTAATAAAAAATTCTCTTTTATTAGATAAAGTCCACAGTTTTAATGGGTTTCTCTTCAAACTTTCACAGAATAATTGTACCATCATAAGGATTGTTCCTTTCGAAAAAAGGTATGATCCGTCAAGAAACATGGGAAAAGGGCTTATGAAAATTTTATTAAAAATTCCAATTAAAATCCTTGTTTACCCGATAGAGTCCCCAGTTTTCATCGGATTCTCTTCAAACTTTCTCAAAATGATTGCACCATCATAAGGATCAATCCTTTTGAAAATGGGTATGATCTGTCAAGAAGCACGGGAAAAGGGGTCCTATGAAAATTTAATTAAAAATTCCTCGCAAACACTCTAGAGTCCACAGTTCTCATCATATTGTTTTTAAACTTTTACAGAATGATTTTACCAACATAAGGATTGTTCCTTTCGAAATTCAGTATGATCAATGAAGAAACATTGGAATAGGGGCCTTATGAAAATTCATTTAAAAATTCCATTAAAAATTCTCGTTTAAGTGATTAGAGTCCACAGTTCTCATACGATTCTCTTCAAATTTTTCAGAATGATTGTACCATCATAAGGATCATTCCTTTCAAAAATGGGTATGATCCGTCAAGAAACACAGGAAAAGGGGCCTTATGAAAATTTTAATTAAAAATTCTTCATAACACTCTAGAGTCCACAGTTTTCATTAGATTCAATTCAAACTTTTACAGAATGATTGTACCAACATAAGGATCGTTCCTTTAGAAATTTGGTATGATCTGTCAAGAAACATGGGAAATGGAGCCTAATTAAAAAATCCTCGTGTACGCAATAGAGTCCACAGTCTTCATAAGATTCTCTTCAAACTTTCTAAGAATGATTGTACTATCATAAGGATCGTTAGTTTCTAAAATGGGAAAAGGGGCCTTAAAAAAAATTTAATGAAAATGCCTCGTTATTACTCTGTTATACACCCTGGAGTGAACAGTTTACATTGGATTCCCTTCAAACATTCACAGAATGATTGTACTATCATAAGGATTGTTCCTTTCGAAATTGGGTATGATCTTTCAAGAAACAGGGGAAAAAGGGGCATTATGAAAATTTAATAAAAAAATCTCTTTTATTAGATAAAGTCCACAGTTTTAATGGGTTTCTCTTCAAATTTTCACAGAATAATTGTACCATCATGAGGATTGTTCCTTTCGAAAAAAGGTATGATCCGTCAAGAAACATGGGAAAAGGGCTTATGAAAATTTTATTAAAAATTCCAATTAAAATCCTCGTTTACCCGATAGAGTCCCCAGTTTTCATCGGATTCTCTTCAAACTTTCTCAAAATGATTGCACCATCATAAGGATCAATCCTTTTGAAAATGGGTATGATCTGTCAAGAAGCACGGGAAAAGGGGTCCTATGAAAATTTAATTAAAAATTCCTCGCAAACACTCTAGAGTCCACAGTTCTCATCATATTGTTTTTAAACTTTTACAGAATGATTTTACCAACATAAGGATTGTTCCTTTCGAAATTCAGTATGATCAATGAAGAAACATTGGAATAGGGGCCTTATGAAAATTCATTTAAAAATTCCATTAAAAATTCTCGTTTAAGTGATTAGAGTCCACAGTTCTCATACGATTCTCTTCAAATTTTTCAGAATGATTGTACCATCATAAGGATCATTCCTTTCAAAAATGGGTATGATCCGTCAAGAAACACAGGAAAAGGGGCCTTATGAAAATTTTAATTAAAAATTCTTCATTAACACTCTAGAGTCCACAGTTTTCATTAGATTCAATTCAAACTTTTACAGAATGATTGTACCAACATAAGGATCGTTCCTTTAGAAATTTGGTATGATCTGTCAAGAAACATGGGAAATGGAGCCTAATTAAAAAATCCTCGTGTACGCAATAGAGTCCACAGTCTTCATCAGATTCTCTTCAAACTTTCTAAGAATGATTGTACTATCATAAGGATCGTTAGTTTCTAAAATGGGAAAAGGGGCCTTAAAAAAAATTTAATGAAAATGCCTCGTTATTATTCTGTTATACACCCTGGAGTGAACAGTTTACATTGGATTCCCTTCAAACATTCACAGAATGATTGTACTATCATAAGGATTGTTCCTTTCGAAATTGAGTATGATCTTTCAAGAAACAGGGGAAAAAGGGGCATTATGAAAATTTAATAAAAAAATCTCTTTTATTAGATAAAGTCCACAGTTTTAATGGGTTTCTCTTCAAATTTTCACAGAATAATTGTACCATCATGAGGATTGTTCCTTTCATAAAAAGGTATGATCCGTCAAGAAACATGGGAAAAGGGCTTATGAAAATTTTATTAAAAATTCCAATTAAAATCCTCGTTTACCCGATAGAGTCCCCAGTTTTCATCGGATTCTCTTCAAACTTTCTCAAAATGATTGCACCATCATAAGGATCAATCCTTTTGAAAATGGGTATGATCTGTAGCCATCAATTTTCAACGGATTCTCTTCAAACTTTCACAGATGATTGTACCATCATAAGGATCGTTCCTATTGGAATAGGATATGATTCCTCAAGAAACAGGAAAAGGGGCCTTATTAAAGTTTAATTCAAAGATCTGTGTTAACACTCTAGAGTCCACAGTTTTCATCTGATTGACTTCAAACTTTCACAGAATGATAGTACCATCATAAGAATTGTTACTTTTAAGATTTGGTATGATCAGTCAAGGACCACGGGAAAAAGGGGCCCGATAAAAACCGGATTGAAAAAGTCCTAATAAACACAATAGAGTCCATAGTTTTCAACAAATTCTCTTCAAACATTCACAGAATGATTTTAACATTAAATGGATTGTTCCTTTCAGAAGTAGGTTTGATCCATAAAGTTTCATGGGAAAAGGGGCCCTATGAAAATTTAATAAAAAAATCTTAGTTAACACATCATGGCCCTAGATTTCACCTGATTGACTTCAAACTTTCACAGAATGATTGTACCATCATAAGGAGTGTTCCTTTCAAATTAAGTCTGATCCATTGAGAAACATAGGAAAAGGGGCCTTAGGAAAATTCAATTAAAAAAATCTTAATTAATGCTTGTCCACAGATGAGATGGGGTTGTCTTTATACTCAAACAGAATGATAATACTTTTGTAAGAAGAGTTCCCTTTGAAATTGGTTCAGGTCCAAGGGGCTATATGAAAATTCAATTAATAAAACCCTGTTAACACAATGAAGCCCACAGCTTTGATCAGATTTTGTTGAAACTTTCACAGACTGATTGGGAGGTCATAACTATCATTCTTTTCAAAACAGGGTTTTGAATTGTCAAGAAACACAGGAAAAGGGGCCTTATGAAAATTTCATTTATAAATCCTTGTTACCAAGTCCAGAGCTTTCATCAGATTTTCTTCAAACATTCACAGAATAATTGTACAATAATAATGATAGTTGATGTTTGCATTAGACCTGATCCGTCAAGTATCACAGGAAAAGGAGCATTATGAAATTTAATTTTTAAAATCATTGAACCACAATTAAATCAACAGTTTTCATCAGATTCTTTTAAAACTTTCACAAAATGATAATTTCATCATGAGGATTCTTTCTTTTCAAATTAGGCGTGATCTGTATAGTATCATGGGAAAAGGGGCCTTTTGAGAATTTCATCTATAATCCATGTAGCCAAGTCTAGAGCTTTCATTGGATTTTATTCAAACCTTCACAGAATTATTGTACAATAATCACGATTGTTGATGCTGACATGAGACCTGATCCTTCAAGTATCACAAGAAAAGGAACGTTATGAAAATTTTATTTTAAGAATTTTACACCAAGATAAAGTCTGCAGTTTTCATCAGATTCTGTTCAAACTTTCACAGAATGTTTGTACCATCATAAGGATTGTTTCTTTACAAATTGGGCCTGATTAGTGTAGTATCATAGGAAAAGGGGCTGTATGAAAAATTATTACCAAATCCTCATAAACACAACAATGTCCTCAGTCTTTATCAGAATCTCTTCAAACTTTAAAAGAATGATTGTACCATCATTTGGATTGTTTCTTTGTAAATTAGGTCTGATTGGTTTAGTGACACAAGAAAAGGGACCTAGTATAAATTTTATTACAAAACATCATTATTACAATAAAGTCCTCAGTCTTTATCATTTTGTTCAAACTATCATTAGGATTTTTCCTTTGTACATTGGGTCTGGTATCGTTAAGTTTCACTGAAAAAGGGGCCTTATGAATTTTTTTTTACAAAAATTCTTGACACAATGCAGTCCACTGTTTTCATTGATTCTCTTTAACTTTTAAAGAATGATTCTACCTTCATTAGAATTGTTCCTGTTGGTTTGTTCTGTAAAGTATCATGAGAAAAGGGGCCTTATGAAGATTTCACTATAAACTCATTAACACAATAAATTCCACAGATTACATAGATTGATTGTACCATCATTCCAATTGTTGATTTTGACAGTGGGTCTGATTATGGTAAGTGTCTCATAAAAAGGGGCTTTTTGAAAATCTTTCTTTAATATTCTGGTTAACACAATGATGTCCCTTGATTTCACCGGATTCACTTCAAAATTTCACAGAATGATTGTACAATCACTTAAATGGTTCTTTTCAGAACTGGGTACAATCCATCATTCTAGTTAACATAATGAATTCCCAATATCGGATTCACTTTTAACTTTCACAGAATGATAAAACCAACAGTAAAATATCACAGAAAAGGGGCCTTATGAGAACTTGAATGTAATATCTTTGTTAACACAATAAAGTAAACAGTTTTATTGGATTCTCTTCAAAGATGCATGGGATAATTGTGGCATTCAAAACATAGGAAAAGGGGCCTTACAGATTATCATTCAAAACATTCTTGTGTATGTGATGAAGATCACTATCATTATCAAATTGTCTTTTAACCCATTCCCATACAATCCCTCCTTTTTACGCCCCTCAAGAAAAAGGCTTTAGAAAACATGGTGGAAAATGAAGAAATTGCTTGTATCAAGCAATTTCTTCATTTTTCACCATGTTTTCTATTCAAAAGGACCAAAAAATTTAAAATTCCATCAACTTCAAATCGTCGTCTGCAGCTTCTTTCAATTTGGACTGGTCTAAAATTCCACTGTGTTGGAATGGGTTAAAGTTTACAGGACAATTGTCGGGTTGTAAGGAAAGTTCCTTTTGGAATGAAATTGATCCATCAGAAAACACAGGAAAAGGGGCCTTATTGATTTATATTCAAAACAATCCTGTTTATGTGATAAAGACCACAATTATTGTCAGATTCTGATGAAATATTCACAGAATGATTGTAGGGTCACAAGGTAACTTTCCTTTGGAAATGCAGTGGATCCGTCTTGAAACATGGGAAAAGGGGCCTTGAGGATTGTTGCTTAAAATGATAAAGGGGATCATTTTTTTTTTTTCTTTATGCATTCTTCTTTGAGCAATTAAAATTAACTTCTTTTAGATATCAGATTTCTTTAACGGAAAACTTGATAACCAGTAGAGTGTCTCAGGCCCTCATGGGCCTCTTGTTTAAACAACATCTCCTCCAAAACCACTGGGCCAATTTGAACCAAATTTGACAGAAATGTTCCTTAGATTTTCTACTTTGAAAATAGCTAAAAGAATTGAATTCTGTAAAAAACTCTGGTTGCCATGCCAACAAAATGAAATTTTGGAATAATCTTTAAAAATCTTCTCTTGACCCAGAAGATGTTTAGCCTTGATATTTTGCATGAAGCATCAGTAAATTGACCTCGTTCAAAATAGCTAAAATCATGATCCTCAGGTCCCCAGGGTGGAGCCCAAGTGGAATGGGGTTTTAAATAGAGTTAAAGAACAATTTTTAAATGACATCATCTCCAGAACCACTGGGCCAATTTGAACCAAATTTGGCAGAAATGTTTCTTAGGTGGTCCCCTCTGAAAAAAGAATTGAAATCCATTTAAAACTCTTGTTCCCATGGCAACAAAAGTGAAATTTTAGAATAATCTATTAAATGACATCTCCTCCCAAACCACTTGGCTGATTTGAACCAAATTTTTGGCAGAAATGTTCCTTAGGTTGTCCCCCTTAGAAATAGCTAAAAGAATTGAAATAGACCTTTTCACGCAAAGCATCAGATGACTAAAATGTCATGTAGCTTTACATTTTGTATATATTACTCTAAAATAAATTAGTCTATTGTTTTTGCAAGACTACTCAAGTTAGAGTCTTCATTTTTTGTATGGAGACATTTTTCATTGATAACTTTGATAGTCAAGGTCAAATATTTAACCCTTTACCATGTAATGATATTGAATTTTACTAGAATCAGGTCTGTGAAGCCAAACAGATTCCTTCAATGTTTGTCAAACTTCCAAATTTCTTGTGAACTGAACTCTCAAACTATAGTTGTATTCAATAAAAAGTTTTTTGTCCAATAATGGCTTACAGTTTTGTGACAAAAGCCTCATTTGGGGAGCATGATCTGTCTCCGACGGTTCTTGTATTTGTTTGTTGGGAAATGCATAAAAGATAAACACAGTGTCATACAACCTTTCCCATTGAAACGACGCTTGGTGGCATCCTTTGGTCAATCAAGGAATTAGCATTTGGTGGCATATCACTTGAAACATAAAAAGATAAATTTTGTTGCATCAGATCATAAAGTTGACCAATTAAATGTAAGAGTGTTTATGGGATTCTTTGTGACATGTTGCCAGTTACATAATAACCCCATATGTATCCTGACCTATTGAGTTCTACATTCTGAGAAAAAAGTTTGCTCTTTTCTCTATTCTTTCTCCATTTTGATCCAATTAGGATTATGTATACATAAATACAGGTTCATAGTGTGAAATCATTAATATATCTTCTTTGTTGCCAATGGCTAACACTAATTAAGTTGAAACAAAGCTTTAATCAGCTAAGACCTTCTCATAATGCTGTAAACAAATCTGTTTAAGAGGGGTTTGTGACCATTGAAATAAAGAACAAAAAATTCTGTTATATCGTAATAGAAGAGGGATGCCCGTATTTTCTGGGTGGTTGTAAGGAGGGGTTTTACTGTATACCATAAAAATTCCAATAGACGCCCAGGGGTCTTTTAGAGGCTATAGACTTTCTGGACTTTTAAAACAGTGAAGCTGCTGTCATAGGGCAGTGGATAGCGCATTAGACTCCCAATCTTCAACAAAGGGATGTCATGACTCCCGGTGGCTGCATATATCCTTGCCTACATTTGTCTCCCATCAGTGGTTAGATAATCGTAGACCTAAGTGGGATAGCAGCTGGAGGCTAGGAAGGATTTAGTGTTAGTACTGGTGCAAGAAATACCAGGAATCCATTGTTAGATGCTCCAGCCGCTGCAATATAACTGATATACTGTTAAAAGTGGCTTTAAACCCCATTCAATAAAACAGTGAAAGATTCCAAATATCAACCTTTCTCTTCAATGCTTGTATTACTAAATTATGAGCTTCAATACATGGTTATTGAACATCATTTGATATACTACCACAATCTTTAAAAATGTTTTAGACTTAACCTTTTACTTGTCAAATGACTGATGGATTAACAAATTTATCAGCAAATGTTATGTTTTGTTCAATTCATTTTGATCTACACACCTGAAATAACAGTTATCCCATACAGACATTTGATGAATGCGATTGATGTTTCTGGCAGTAGCAGTAGCACTACACTACTTTTACCATCATGATTAATGATTTTCGGATATGTTTTCCGTCATAATTTCCTTTTTATCGGCCAGAACAGGAACCATTTTCATGTATATTTGGACAAAAAAAACATTATTTATTTTCTTTCCCTGATCAACCTTCATCTTATTTTTAGCTTGACTATTCGAAGAATATGGGGTCAGCACCGGTGTCAGAGTAATGGTTTGAATATACTTTACATGCAAGTGTCATATCAGTTTCTCAGATTCTACTACTTTGCACATGCTTTTGTGGCAATAATATCAGCCTCTCTTTCTACTAAAGCTATTGCTTTGAAACTGTGCACAGGTTTTTGTGACAATAATGACAGCATCTAAACACAGATTCAATACTCTGATATTCATTTTAAAGTTTACGGATTCTCTTCAAACTTTCTCAGAATGATTGTACCATCATAAGGATCGATCCTTTCAAAAATGGGTATGATCCGTCAAGAAACACGGGAAAATGGGCCCTATGAAAATTTAATTATAAATCCTCGCTAACACTCTAGAGTCCACAGTTTTCATCAGATTGTATTTAAACTTTCACAGAATGATTGTACCAACATAAGGATTGTTCCTTTAGAAATTTGATATGATCCATCAAGAAACATGGGCCTTATGATAATTTAATTAAAAATTCCATTTAAATCCTTGTTTACGCGATAGAGTCCACAGTTCTAATCAGATTCTCTTCAAACTTTCTCAGAATGACTGTACCATCATAAGGATCGTTCCTCTCGAAAATGGGTATGATCCGTCCAGAAACATAGGAAAGGGGGCTTTATGAAAATTTAAATAAAAATTCCTCGTTATCACTCTAGAGTCCACAGTTGTCATCAGATTCAATTCAAACTTTCACAGAATGATTGAAAAATCATAAGGATCGTTCCTTTCGAAATTGTTTCAGATCAATCAAGAAACATGGGAAAAGGGGCCTAATTAAAACTTAATAAAAAATTCTCTTTTATTAGATAAAGTCCACAGTTTTAATGGGTTTCTCTTCAAACTTTCACAGAATAATTGTACCATCATAAGGATTGTTCCTTTCGAAAAAAGGTATGATCCGTCAAGAAACATGGGAAAAGGGCTTATGAAAATTTTATTAAAAATTCCAATTAAAATCCTTGTTTACCCGATAGAGTCCCCAGTTTTCATCGGATTCTCTTCAAACTTTCTCAAAATGATTGCACCATCATAAGGATCAATCCTTTTGAAAATGGGTATGATCTGTCAAGAAGCACGGGAAAAGGGGTCCTATGAAAATTTAATTAAAAATTCCTCGCAAACACTCTAGAGTCCACAGTTCTCATCATATTGTTTTTAAACTTTTACAGAATGATTTTACCAACATAAGGATTGTTCCTTTCGAAATTCAGTATGATCAATGAAGAAACATTGGAATAGGGGCCTTATGAAAATTCATTTAAAAATTCCATTAAAAATTCTCGTTTAAGTGATTAGAGTCCACAGTTCTCATACGATTCTCTTCAAATTTTTCAGAATGATTGTACCATCATAAGGATCATTCCTTTCAAAAATGGGTATGATCCGTCAAGAAACACAGGAAAAGGGGCCTTATGAAAATTTTAATTAAAAATTCTTCATAACACTCTAGAGTCCACAGTTTTCATTAGATTCAATTCAAACTTTTACAGAATGATTGTACCAACATAAGGATCGTTCCTTTAGAAATTTGGTATGATCTGTCAAGAAACATGGGAAATGGAGCCTAATTAAAAAATCCTCGTGTACGCAATAGAGTCCACAGTCTTCATAAGATTCTCTTCAAACTTTCTAAGAATGATTGTACTATCATAAGGATCGTTAGTTTCTAAAATGGGAAAAGGGGCCTTAAAAAAAATTTAATGAAAATGCCTCGTTATTACTCTGTTATACACCCTGGAGTGAACAGTTTACATTGGATTCCCTTCAAACATTCACAGAATGATTGTACTATCATAAGGATTGTTCCTTTCGAAATTGGGTATGATCTTTCAAGAAACAGGGGAAAAAGGGGCATTATGAAAATTTAATAAAAAAATCTCTTTTATTAGATAAAGTCCACAGTTTTAATGGGTTTCTCTTCAAATTTTCACAGAATAATTGTACCATCATGAGGATTGTTCCTTTCGAAAAAAGGTATGATCCGTCAAGAAACATGGGAAAAGGGCTTATGAAAATTTTATTAAAAATTCCAATTAAAATCCTCGTTTACCCGATAGAGTCCCCAGTTTTCATCGGATTCTCTTCAAACTTTCTCAAAATGATTGCACCATCATAAGGATCAATCCTTTTGAAAATGGGTATGATCTGTCAAGAAGCACGGGAAAAGGGGTCCTATGAAAATTTAATTAAAAATTCCTCGCAAACACTCTAGAGTCCACAGTTCTCATCATATTGTTTTTAAACTTTTACAGAATGATTTTACCAACATAAGGATTGTTCCTTTCGAAATTCAGTATGATCAATGAAGAAACATTGGAATAGGGGCCTTATGAAAATTCATTTAAAAATTCCATTAAAAATTCTCGTTTAAGTGATTAGAGTCCACAGTTCTCATACGATTCTCTTCAAATTTTTCAGAATGATTGTACCATCATAAGGATCATTCCTTTCAAAAATGGGTATGATCCGTCAAGAAACACAGGAAAAGGGGCCTTATGAAAATTTTAATTAAAAATTCTTCATTAACACTCTAGAGTCCACAGTTTTCATTAGATTCAATTCAAACTTTTACAGAATGATTGTACCAACATAAGGATCGTTCCTTTAGAAATTTGGTATGATCTGTCAAGAAACATGGGAAATGGAGCCTAATTAAAAAATCCTCGTGTACGCAATAGAGTCCACAGTCTTCATCAGATTCTCTTCAAACTTTCTAAGAATGATTGTACTATCATAAGGATCGTTAGTTTCTAAAATGGGAAAAGGGGCCTTAAAAAAAATTTAATGAAAATGCCTCGTTATTATTCTGTTATACACCCTGGAGTGAACAGTTTACATTGGATTCCCTTCAAACATTCACAGAATGATTGTACTATCATAAGGATTGTTCCTTTCGAAATTGAGTATGATCTTTCAAGAAACAGGGGAAAAAGGGGCATTATGAAAATTTAATAAAAAAATCTCTTTTATTAGATAAAGTCCACAGTTTTAATGGGTTTCTCTTCAAATTTTCACAGAATAATTGTACCATCATGAGGATTGTTCCTTTCAAAAAAAGGTATGATCCGTCAAGAAACATGGGAAAAGGGCTTATGAAAATTTTATTAAAAATTCCAATTAAAATCCTCGTTTACCCGATAGAGTCCCCAGTTTTCATCGGATTCTCTTCAAACTTTCTCAAAATGATTGCACCATCATAAGGATCAATCCTTTTGAAAATGGGTATGATCTGTAGCCATCAATTTTCAACGGATTCTCTTCAAACTTTCACAGATGATTGTACCATCATAAGGATCGTTCCTATTGGAATAGGATATGATTCCTCAAGAAACAGGAAAAGGGGCCTTATTAAAGTTTAATTCAAAGATCTGTGTTAACACTCTAGAGTCCACAGTTTTCATCTGATTGACTTCAAACTTTCACAGAATGATAGTACCATCATAAGAATTGTTACTTTTAAGATTTGGTATGATCAGTCAAGGACCACGGGAAAAAGGGGCCCGATAAAAACCGGATTGAAAAAGTCCTAATAAACACAATAGAGTCCATAGTTTTCAACAAATTCTCTTCAAACATTCACAGAATGATTTTAACATTAAATGGATTGTTCCTTTCAGAAGTAGGTTTGATCCATAAAGTTTCATGGGAAAAGGGGCCCTATGAAAATTTAATAAAAAAATCTTAGTTAACACATCATGGCCCTAGATTTCACCTGATTGACTTCAAACTTTCACAGAATGATTGTACCATCATAAGGAGTGTTCCTTTCAAATTAAGTCTGATCCATTGAGAAACATAGGAAAAGGGGCCTTAGGAAAATTCAATTAAAAAAATCTTAATTAATGCTTGTCCACAGATGAGATGGGGTTGTCTTTATACTCAAACAGAATGATAATACTTTTGTAAGAAGAGTTCCCTTTGAAATTGGTTCAGGTCCAAGGGGCTATATGAAAATTCAATTAATAAAACCCTGTTAACACAATGAAGCCCACAGCTTTGATCAGATTTTGTTGAAACTTTCACAGACTGATTGGGAGGTCATAACTATCATTCTTTTCAAAACAGGGTTTTGAATTGTCAAGAAACACAGGAAAAGGGGCCTTATGAAAATTTCATTTATAAATCCTTGTTACCAAGTCCAGAGCTTTCATCAGATTTTCTTCAAACATTCACAGAATAATTGTACAATAATAATGATAGTTGATGTTTGCATTAGACCTGATCCGTCAAGTATCACAGGAAAAGGAGCATTATGAAATTTAATTTTTAAAATCATTGAACCACAATTAAATCAACAGTTTTCATCAGATTCTTTTAAAACTTTCACAAAATGATAATTTCATCATGAGGATTCTTTCTTTTCAAATTAGGCGTGATCTGTATAGTATCATGGGAAAAGGGGCCTTTTGAGAATTTCATCTATAATCCATGTAGCCAAGTCTAGAGCTTTCATTGGATTTTATTCAAACCTTCACAGAATTATTGTACAATAATCACGATTGTTGATGCTGACATGAGACCTGATCCTTCAAGTATCACAAGAAAAGGAACGTTATGAAAATTTTATTTTAAGAATTTTACACCAAGATAAAGTCTGCAGTTTTCATCAGATTCTGTTCAAACTTTCACAGAATGTTTGTACCATCATAAGGATTGTTTCTTTACAAATTGGGCCTGATTAGTGTAGTATCATAGGAAAAGGGGCTGTATGAAAAATTATTACCAAATCCTCATAAACACAACAATGTCCTCAGTCTTTATCAGAATCTCTTCAAACTTTAAAAGAATGATTGTACCATCATTTGGATTGTTTCTTTGTAAATTAGGTCTGATTGGTTTAGTGACACAAGAAAAGGGACCTAGTATAAATTTTATTACAAAACATCATTATTACAATAAAGTCCTCAGTCTTTATCATTTTGTTCAAACTATCATTAGGATTTTTCCTTTGTACATTGGGTCTGGTATCGTTAAGTTTCACTGAAAAAGGGGCCTTATGAATTTTTTTTTACAAAAATTCTTGACACAATGCAGTCCACTGTTTTCATTGATTCTCTTTAACTTTTAAAGAATGATTCTACCTTCATTAGAATTGTTCCTGTTGGTTTGTTCTGTAAAGTATCATGAGAAAAGGGGCCTTATGAAGATTTCACTATAAACTCATTAACACAATAAATTCCACAGATTACATAGATTGATTGTACCATCATTCCAATTGTTGATTTTGACAGTGGGTCTGATTATGGTAAGTGTCTCATAAAAAGGGGCTTTTTGAAAATCTTTCTTTAATATTCTGGTTAACACAATGATGTCCCTTGATTTCACCGGATTCACTTCAAAATTTCACAGAATGATTGTACAATCACTTAAATGGTTCTTTTCAGAACTGGGTACAATCCATCATTCTAGTTAACATAATGAATTCCCAATATCGGATTCACTTTTAACTTTCACAGAATGATAAAACCAACAGTAAAATATCACAGAAAAGGGGCCTTATGAGAACTTGAATGTAATATCTTTGTTAACACAATAAAGTAAACAGTTTTATTGGATTCTCTTCAAAGATGCATGGGATAATTGTGGCATTCGAAACATAGGAAAAGGGGCCTTACAGATTATCATTCAAAACATTCTTGTGTATGTGATGAAGATCACTATCATTATCAAATTGTCTTTTAACCCATTCCCATACAATCCCTCCTTTTTACGCCCCTCAAGAAAAAGGCTTTAGAAAACATGGTGGAAAATGAAGAAATTGCTTGTATCAAGCAATTTCTTCATTTTTCACCATGTTTTCTATTCAAAAGGACCAAAAAATTTAAAATTCCATCAACTTCAAATCGTCGTCTGCAGCTTCTTTCAATTTGGACTGGTCTAAAATTCCACTGTGTTGGAATGGGTTAAAGTTTACAGGACAATTGTCGGGTTGTAAGGAAAGTTCCTTTTGGAATGAAATTGATCCATCAGAAAACACAGGAAAAGGGGCCTTATTGATTTATATTCAAAACAATCCTGTTTATGTGATAAAGACCACAATTATTGTCAGATTCTGATGAAATATTCACAGAATGATTGTAGGGTCACAAGGTAACTTTCCTTTGGAAATGCAGTGGATCCGTCTTGAAACATGGGAAAAGGGGCCTTGAGGATTGTTGCTTAAAATGATAAAGGGGATCATTTTTTTTTTTTCTTTATGCATTCTTCTTTGAGCAATTAAAATTAACTTCTTTTAGATATCAGATTTCTTTAACGGAAAACTTGATAACCAGTAGAGTGTCTCAGGCCCTCATGGGCCTCTTGTTTAAACAACATCTCCTCCAAAACCACTGGGCCAATTTGAACCAAATTTGACAGAAATGTTCCTTAGATTTTCTACTTTGAAAATAGCTAAAAGAATTGAATTCTGTAAAAAACTCTGGTTGCCATGCCAACAAAATGAAATTTTGGAATAATCTTTAAAAATCTTCTCTTGACCCAGAAGATGTTTAGCCTTGATATTTTGCATGAAGCATCAGTAAATTGACCTCGTTCAAAATAGCTAAAATCATGATCCTCAGGTCCCCAGGGTGGAGCCCAAGTGGAATGGGGTTTTAAATAGAGTTAAAGAACAATTTTTAAATGACATCATCTCCAGAACCACTGGGCCAATTTGAACCAAATTTGGCAGAAATGTTTCTTAGGTGGTCCCCTCTGAAAAAAGAATTGAAATCCATTTAAAACTCTTGTTCCCATGGCAACAAAAGTGAAATTTTAGAATAATCTATTAAATGACATCTCCTCCCAAACCACTTGGCTGATTTGAACCAAATTTTTGGCAGAAATGTTCCTTAGGTTGTCCCCCTTAGAAATAGCTAAAAGAATTGAAATAGACCTTTTCACGCAAAGCATCAGATGACTAAAATGTCATGTAGCTTTACATTTTGTATATATTACTCTAAAATAAATTAGTCTATTGTTTTTGCAAGACTACTCAAGTTAGAGTCTTCATTTTTTGTATGGAGACATTTTTCATTGATAACTTTGATAGTCAAGGTCAAATATTTAACCCTTTACCATGTAATGATATTGAATTTTACTAGAATCAGGTCTGTGAAGCCAAACAGATTCCTTCAATGTTTGTCAAACTTCCAAATTTCTTGTGAACTGAACTCTCAAACTATAGTTGTATTCAATAAAAAGTTTTTTGTCCAATAATGGCTTACAGTTTTGTGACAAAAGCCTCATTTGGGGAGCATGATCTGTCTCCGACGGTTCTTGTATTTGTTTGTTGGGAAATGCATAAAAGATAAACACAGTGTCATACAACCTTTCCCATTGAAACGACGCTTGGTGGCATCCTTTGGTCAATCAAGGAATTAGCATTTGGTGGCATATCACTTGAAACATAAAAAGATAAATTTTGTTGCATCAGATCATAAAGTTGACCAATTAAATGTAAGAGTGTTTATGGGATTCTTTGTGACATGTTGCCAGTTACATAATAACCCCATATGTATCCTGACCTATTGAGTTCTACATTCTGAGAAAAAAGTTTGCTCTTTTCTCTATTCTTTCTCCATTTTGATCCAATTAGGATTATGTATACATAAATACAGGTTCATAGTGTGAAATCATTAATATATCTTCTTTGTTGCCAATGGCTAACACTAATTAAGTTGAAACAAAGCTTTAATCAGCTAAGACCTTCTCATAATGCTGTAAACAAATCTGTTTAAGAGGGGTTTGTGACCATTGAAATAAAGAACAAAAAATTCTGTTATATCGTAATAGAAGAGGGATGCCCGTATTTTCTGGGTGGTTGTAAGGAGGGGTTTTACTGTATACCATAAAAATTCCAATAGACGCCCAGGGGTCTTTTAGAGGCTATAGACTTTCTGGACTTTTAAAACAGTGAAGCTGCTGTCATAGGGCAGTGGATAGCGCATTAGACTCCCAATCTTCAACAAAGGGATGTCATGACTCCCGGTGGCTGCATATATCCTTGCCTACATTTGTCTCCCATCAGTGGTTAGATAATCGTAGACCTAAGTGGGATAGCAGCTGGAGGCTAGGAAGGATTTAGTGTTAGTACTGGTGCAAGAAATACCAGGAATCCATTGTTAGATGCTCCAGCCGCTGCAATATAACTGATATACTGTTAAAAGTGGCTTTAAACCCCATTCAATAAAACAGTGAAAGATTCCAAATATCAACCTTTCTCTTCAATGCTTGTATTACTAAATTATGAGCTTCAATACATGGTTATTGAACATCATTTGATATACTACCACAATCTTTAAAAATGTTTTAGACTTAACCTTTTACTTGTCAAATGACTGATGGATTAACAAATTTATCAGCAAATGTTATGTTTTGTTCAATTCATTTTGATCTACACACCTGAAATAACAGTTATCCCATACAGACATTTGATGAATGCGATTGATGTTTCTGGCAGTAGCAGTAGCACTACACTACTTTTACCATCATGATTAATGATTTTCGGATATGTTTTCCGTCATAATTTCCTTTTTATCGGCCAGAACAGGAACCATTTTCATGTATATTTGGACAAAAAAAACATTATTTATTTTCTTTCCCTGATCAACCTTCATCTTATTTTTAGCTTGACTATTCGAAGAATATGGGGTCAGCACCGGTGTCAGAGTAATGGTTTGAATATACTTTACATGCAAGTGTCATATCAGTTTCTCAGATTCTACTACTTTGCACATGCTTTTGTGGCAATAATATCAGCCTCTCTTTCTACTAAAGCTATTGCTTTGAAACTGTGCACAGGTTTTTGTGACAATAATGACAGCATCTAAACACAGATTCAATACTCTGATATTCATTTTAATAGAATTATAACCCTTTTTGGACTTCAAAATTCTTGGTTAAACATTGCAACTGTCACATATCTTTTATAACTCTCTCTTTACCTATGCTATTGCTCTGAAACTTTTCACAATTCTTTGTGACCAGCATATCTTCTTCTAGGCAAAGATTCATTACTGTTCATTGCTGTTCTCTGACCCTCTTGTTTCCGAGCTTCGGTAGACATTCCAGAAAGCCTTATTGTTTTTCGTTTTTGATCCTCTTAGATTTTTTTGTGGCATTTGTTCGTTTTCGTTCTTCTAGTTCCTTTTTTTCTTCCAAAATGTCTTTTCTGTACCTAAGCTTAAAAAGCACTTGACAAAGGGTGAAAGACCTATCCTTGTATAATAATGTGCTCTTCAAAAAGGTGTCTGTAAATTTGGAACACAAAAATTTGTTGATCAGGCATTTATTGGAGGCTTCAAGATTTCAGAAAATCACACAAATCATACTCAATTTTGACGTCTAAAGTGGAGGATGGCCATTTATTAGAGCTTGGGTCTTTATCAGGATTTTTAGGGTATTTATATGACAGTCCTATTAAGATTGACCTCAAAATTCATTTATTTTAAAATTGACTTTTTTTCAATCAAATAAATTATTTTTGTCAGGCTGTGTGTTGTTCAGACCATGTCCACTGTTGCCCATCTGGCCATACATGTGATGTAACCAGTGGAAAATGTAACCAACAAACCGTAAACATGGAACCAATAAGTTGGGTAGAGAAGGAACCAGCTTTGAAGAAGGATGTGATGTGTGATTCCACCCACTATTGTCAAGATGGTAAAACATGTTGTAAATTGTCATCAGGGCAATGGGGATGTTGTCCTTTACCAAATGTAAGTATGATTAGGTTTTTTAGCTCACCTGAGCACAAGGTGTTCATGGTGAGGTATTTTGACCGTCCTGTGTCTGGCATTTGTCATGCGTCATGCGCTGTGCTACTTCCGTCATGTGTCAACAATCTAAAAATGATAACTCCTCCCAAACCACTGGGCGGATTTCAACCAAATTTGACAGGAATGTTCCTTGGGTGATGCCCTTAAAGTTTTTGCTTAAAGAATTGAGATCCCTTAAAAACTTTGGTTGCTATGGCAACAAAACTGAAATTTTAATGAAAACTTCAAAAATTATCTCCTTCTGACCCAGAAGGCGTAGAGCCTTGATTTTTGGCATGAAGCATCAGTGTAATGACCTCTTTCAGAATTGCTAAAATCATCACCCTCTGGTACCTAATGGCCGAGCTCCAGGGTGGGTGGGGCTTATATAAAAATTAAGAATGATTTTTAAAATGACATCTACTACCAAACCACTTCGCAGATTTCAACAACATTAGGCAGGAATGTTCCTTTGCATGTTCCTTGGGTGGTGCCCTTTATAAAATTCAAAAGGAATTGAAACCGTTAAAAACACTGGTTGCCATGTCAATAAAACTGAAATTTTAATGAAAACTTTAAAAATTAACTCCTTCTGACCTAGATGGTGTAGAGCCTTGAGATTTTGAATGAAGTATCAGTATAATGACCTCCTTCAGAATTGCTAAAATCATCATCCTTGGGTACCCAGGGGTGGAGCCAAGTTAGATTAAATTAGGCAGAAATATGTTAGTTTGCCCCCTTTTGATTTTTACTGAAATATTTGAAATCTGTTAAAAGCATTGGTTGGTATGGTAACATAAGTTGATTTTAGTTAAATGTTAAAGGAGGTCTTCTCCTGACCCAGTTTGTATTAGGTCCTTGTCTGAGGTGAGGGCCAGGGCCACTGGCCCTTTTGTTTGTTTTTTTTGTGGGGGAGTTTATGGGATATTTAACCCATTTCCACACAACAAAATCTTACACTCGTCCAAATTGAAAGGAGATGAAGAAGACAATTTAAAGATTGAAAACAAGCAATTTCTTCATTTTACACATTTTTTTCCTCGTTTTTTAGTGAGGGTCATCAGAAAGTGTCATTGTGTGGGAATAGGTTAATATGTGTTTGTAATAGCTACCAAGTTATCCTTCCTTTTCTCATAATTGTTCTTCAAGAATTTATTTCCAATGCGTAAAAGCTTGTTGAAATGAATTGAAATTGCTAGCTTTCTGAAAAATTCTAACTTGGAAGGTCTATAACTTAGAATCTTCAGAAAGTCAGCTACAAAAAGCAGTCGGGCCTGAACATTAGTGGTGATGATGACCACTGGTCAGTGTTTCAAAACAATGAAAATTTCGACAAAAAGTAATCATCTGTGCATCAAGAAGAAAATCAGGTGCCAATTTAATCTGGTGCAAAAAGGAAAGTTTGTTCAAAAATTGTTTTTTCTAAGTATGTAGGATGTGAAGATGATTTATATTTCCAACAAACATACCTTATATACACAATCCGTCATAATTTCCTTTTTATCGGCCAGAACAGGAACCATTTTCATGTATATTTGGACAAAAAAAACATTATTTATTTTCTTTCCCTGATCAACCTTCATCTTATTTTTAGCTTGACTATTCGAAGAATATGGGGTCAGCACCGGTGTCAGAGTAATGGTTTGAATATACTTTACATGCAAGTGTCATATCAGTTTCTCAGATTCTACTACTTTGCACATGCTTTTGTGGCAATAATATCAGCCTCTCTTTCTACTAAAGCTATTGCTTTGAAACTGTGCACAGGTTTTTGTGACAATAATGACAGCATCTAAACACAGATTCAATACTCTGATATTCATTTTAATAGAATTATAACCCTTTTTGGACTTCAAAATTCTTGGTTAAACATTGCAACTGTCACATATCTTTTATAACTCTCTCTTTACCTATGCTATTGCTCTGAAACTTTTCACAATTCTTTGTGACCAGCATATCTTCTTCTAGGCAAAGATTCATTACTGTTCATTGCTGTTCTCTGACCCTCTTGTTTCCGAGCTTCGGTAGACATTCCAGAAAGCCTTATTGTTTTTCGTTTTTGATCCTCTTAGATTTTTTTGTGGCATTTGTTCGTTTTCGTTCTTCTAGTTCCTTTTTTTCTTCCAAAATGTCTTTTCTGTACCTAAGCTTAAAAAGCACTTGACAAAGGGTGAAAGACCTATCCTTGTATAATAATGTGCTCTTCAAAAAGGTGTCTGTAAATTTGGAACACAAAAATTTGTTGATCAGGCATTTATTGGAGGCTTCAAGATTTCAGAAAATCACACAAATCATACTCAATTTTGACGTCTAAAGTGGAGGATGGCCATTTATTAGAGCTTGGGTCTTTATCAGGATTTTTAGGGTATTTATATGACAGTCCTATTAAGATTGACCTCAAAATTCATTTATTTTAAAATTGACTTTTTTTCAATCAAATAAATTATTTTTGTCAGGCTGTGTGTTGTTCAGACCATGTCCACTGTTGCCCATCTGGCCATACATGTGATGTAACCAGTGGAAAATGTAACCAACAAACCGTAAACATGGAACCAATAAGTTGGGTAGAGAAGGAACCAGCTTTGAAGAAGGATGTGATGTGTGATTCCACCCACTATTGTCAAGATGGTAAAACATGTTGTAAATTGTCATCAGGGCAATGGGGATGTTGTCCTTTACCAAATGTAAGTATGATTAGGTTTTTTAGCTCACCTGAGCACAAGGTGTTCATGGTGAGGTATTTTGACCGTCCTGTGTCTGGCATTTGTCATGCGTCATGCGCTGTGCTACTTCCGTCATGTGTCAACAATCTAAAAATGATAACTCCTCCCAAACCACTGGGCGGATTTCAACCAAATTTGACAGGAATGTTCCTTGGGTGATGCCCTTAAAGTTTTTGCTTAAAGAATTGAGATCCCTTAAAAACTTTGGTTGCTATGGCAACAAAACTGAAATTTTAATGAAAACTTCAAAAATTATCTCCTTCTGACCCAGAAGGCGTAGAGCCTTGATTTTTGGCATGAAGCATCAGTGTAATGACCTCTTTCAGAATTGCTAAAATCATCACCCTCTGGTACCTAATGGCCGAGCTCCAGGGTGGGTGGGGCTTATATAAAAATTAAGAATGATTTTTAAAATGACATCTACTACCAAACCACTTCGCAGATTTCAACAACATTAGGCAGGAATGTTCCTTTGCATGTTCCTTGGGTGGTGCCCTTTATAAAATTCAAAAGGAATTGAAACCGTTAAAAACACTGGTTGCCATGTCAATAAAACTGAAATTTTAATGAAAACTTTAAAAATTAACTCCTTCTGACCTAGATGGTGTAGAGCCTTGAGATTTTGAATGAAGTATCAGTATAATGACCTCCTTCAGAATTGCTAAAATCATCATCCTTGGGTACCCAGGGGTGGAGCCAAGTTAGATTAAATTAGGCAGAAATATGTTAGTTTGCCCCCTTTTGATTTTTACTGAAATATTTGAAATCTGTTAAAAGCATTGGTTGGTATGGTAACATAAGTTGATTTTAGTTAAATGTTAAAGGAGGTCTTCTCCTGACCCAGTTTGTATTAGGTCCTTGTCTGAGGTGAGGGCCAGGGCCACTGGCCCTTTTGTTTGTTTTTTTTGTGGGGGAGTTTATGGGATATTTAACCCATTTCCACACAACAAAATCTTACACTCGTCCAAATTGAAAGGAGATGAAGAAGACAATTTAAAGATTGAAAACAAGCAATTTCTTCATTTTACACATTTTTTTCCTCGTTTTTTAGTGAGGGTCATCAGAAAGTGTCATTGTGTGGGAATAGGTTAATATGTGTTTGTAATAGCTACCAAGTTATCCTTCCTTTTCTCATAATTGTTCTTCAAGAATTTATTTCCAATGCGTAAAAGCTTGTTGAAATGAATTGAAATTGCTAGCTTTCTGAAAAATTCTAACTTGGAAGGTCTATAACTTAGAATCTTCAGAAAGTCAGCTACAAAAAGCAGTCGGGCCTGAACATTAGTGGTGATGATGACCACTGGTCAGTGTTTCAAAACAATGAAAATTTCGACAAAAAGTAATCATCTGTGCATCAAGAAGAAAATCAGGTGCCAATTTAATCTGGTGCAAAAAGGAAAGTTTGTTCAAAAATTGTTTTTTCTAAGTATGTAGGATGTGAAGATGATTTATATTTCCAACAAACATACCTTATATACACAATCTTTATTTAGTTCTGGAAAATAAATCCATAATTATATGTCGATTCCTTGCCCAAGGAAGGTTCATGGTCTCATGTGTTGGACATTTACGGCTCAAATTAAAACAGTTTGATCGATTAATTAACGTCTCTCTGTTGTTTTTATTTTAAATCTAAAGATTCTGTGTCGAGTCCACATAATGGGGATCAAAACTTAAGTGAAAGATCACAGCTTGTGTCTGATTTGCTGTCTAAATTTGCTATTTCTCCAGTGTGTCAGTTAAGCACCTCTACAGATGCTGACGTCATCACATTATCGGGCATGTAAAAATCGAGATTTTAATTGGTAATTACTGCAAAACTACAAATCACTGAATGATACGATTAAATGTATTGTCCTATATAAACATGGCTTTGTCTAAATTTTGAAAAAAAAAAGAAAAATAAGAATCTGGGATGGACTAGTACTTTAAAATACTTTATGTATACTTAAGAGCCTATATTTGAGGCATAAATGTCTTGATTTTTGGTCGAAATATTTGTATCTTTCATATTTAGGACAAGTTCAATACTTGGGATCAAAATTGTGTTACTAGGTAAAACCTTCTTTGTATTCAATGTAGAGGCTACAATTGTGGCACAAACATCTTAAAACTTAGTAAAATATTATAACTGAATGAAGTATACAAGACAGAATTTTGATATTGCCTCAGTTTTGAAAGAAGAAACCAGGTCACATGTGCTTTTTGGCCATTTGTAACATTTGAATCATGCGAGTACCTTTAGGGCAGATCCTCCTCTAAGTTAGAAACATCAACTCTGATTTAACCTACCTGTTTAAATTAAGGTAAGTTATCCAGGGCACTCTATTGTAAAACTTTACTGTAAAAAGATTTTGGGGGGTACAATAGGGATGTAGAAACATCTCTAGAACATATGTTACCCTTATTGATACTCTTTGTTGAAGATTTAGTGTACTTCACATGAAAGTGAGTAAATTTTATTTGATAAGTCTATTATGACTGACTTGCAAGCAATTCAATTGAATACTGACTTTCTTAAAAAATGTAAGTATGATTATGCTTTTATTTCAAGAAGCATAATTCATTGGAACACCTTTTAAATAATTTGTTATTTACTTGTAATAAAGACATTGAACTTTTTATTGATATAGCCCTTGGTCAGATAGGATACCATTCTGTACTAAATAAAAAATGCCTTTTCTGGTAAGCTTAGTCAAAAAATAACTTTGCATTCAATTCCTCAATCTTCAATTCTAACCCAGGCTCAGCAATCATTAATTTCAACATTTGACATCTCATCAATGGGAAAATGATAAATAGTATTCCTTTATGGGATCAGCTGCTTCAGTTTTTTATCAAAGGTTTATCTTACTTGCGAAAAAATGACCAGAACCCATTGTTTGGTGTACCATCAAACATAAAACAAATGAAAAGCTCAGAAACCTTAAACAACTAATCAAACAATTGAAGTTGAATTGTTTGCACAATAATAGATGTGGGCATATAAATTTTGACCTTTTTGCCTTGGACTGCTGTCATAGTGCAGTTGGTAGTGCATCGAACTGTCAGTCTAGCGGTCCCGTGTTCGATCCCGACGGTGGCACTCAGCCTTTTTGATTATTTGTCTCCCACCAATGAGTCGATAATCATAGACCTATGTTGGATAGAAGCTGGAGGCTAGGAAAGGATGTGATGGCGGTACTGGTGTGAGAAATACCAGGAATCCATTGGTAGGTGCACAAGCCGCTGCGATATAACTTAAAGGTTGTCGACAGCGGCGAAAAACCCCAGTCAAACAAACAAACTTTTTGTCCTGAAAAAGATTATACATTAGCCATAATGATGGAATATGAATTAAGGCTTTAATTTTTAATGTATTTTCATTGAAGTGAAACCTTTTTGTCGAGAGTCAATGTATTACCTACTGCTTAGTTTCTCATATGTGGTCATATTTGTCAAAAATAAGTACTTCAATATTAGCCATAACATTTGAGCAGCAACTTCTAAGAATTTTATATTGAATTGTATTTTCTTGGTGGTAGTACCCTTTAAATGCTAATAAGTGAAATTTCTTCTGTCAAGGTAAAAGCTATTTTTCAAAGTCACCTTTTGCAAATAAAAAATTTTGAGCTTTGGTCATGTTTTTTTTTTTAGCCTGAACATGAAGTGCTCAAGTGAGCTATTGTGATCACCTTTTGTCTGTAGTCCCTCAACAATATCTTTAAACAACATCTCCTCCCAAACCACTGGGCCTTTTTGAACCAAATATGACAGAAATGTTCCTTAGGTGGTTCCTTCTAAAATAGCTAAAAGATTTAAATCTGTTAAAAATTCTGGTTACTATGGCAACAAAAGAGAAATCTTAGAATCTTCTCCTCCTGATCTAGGAGTATAGCCTTGATATTTTGCATGAAAATTAGTATATTCACCTATTTCAAAATAACTAAAATCATGACTCAGGGGTCCACATGGGCAGATCCCCAGTAGGTTGGGTTGGTATATAGAATGAAGAATGTTTTTAGCTCACCTGAGGACAAAGTGCTCTGGGGGAGCTATTGTGATTGGCCATCGTCCGTCGTCCTTCCTTCCGTCCGTTCACAATTACAAAAAAATCTTCTTCTGCTAAAGTAACCATGGAAATTCAACAAAATTTCACAGAAACGATCCTTAGGTCACGCTCTTTCAAAATACTTCAAAGAATTGAAATCCTTGAAGAACTCTGGTTGCCATGGCAACAGAGTGGAAAAACTTAAAAAATCTTCTCCTCCCAAGTGGTAAGGCATAGAGCTTTGATATTTGGTACAAATCATCATCTATTGACCCTCTACCAAAATACTTCAAAGATTTACCATATTTGAAAATTAGCCCTTTTCTCTGCGATCCTTGATTTTACATAGAAATAAAGAGGGAAGAATTAAAAAATCTTCTCACAAACCATAAGGCCTAGTTCTGTGATATTTGGTATACATAATCATTTATTGACCCTCTACCAAAATACTTCAAGAATAAGCGTATTCTGAAAATGAGCCCTTTTTTGTGAGCCCTGATTTTACATTGAAATAAAGAAGGAAATCTTGAAAATCTTTTTCTACCAAACCATAAGACCTAGAGCTTTGATATTTGGAACAAATCATCATTTATTGACCCTCTACTAAAATATTTCAAAGATTTACCAAATTTGAAAATTAGCCCTTTTCTCTGCGATCTCTGATTTTACATAGAAATAAAGAAGGAAAACTTAAAAAATCTTCTTCTCCCAAATCATAAGGCCTAGTGCTGTGATATTTGGTGTACGTAATCACTTATTGACCCTCTACCAAAATACTTCAAAGAATAAGCGTATTCTGAAAATGAGCCCTTTTTTTTTGCAATCCCTGATTTTACATAGAAATAAAGAAGGAAATCTTAAAAATCTTCTTCTCCCAAACCATAAGGCCTAGAGCTTTTATGTTTGGTAAAAATCATCAATTATTGACTCTCAACAAAAATACTTCAAAGAATTACTGTATTTTAAAAATTGGCTCTTTTCTGTGCAATCCCTGATTTTACATAGTATAAAAGAAAGAAAACTTTAAAATCTTCTCCTCCCAAACCATAAGGTCTAGTGCTTTGATATTTGATATACATAATCATCTATTGACCCTCTACCAAAAGACTTCAAATAATTACTGTATTCTGAAAATTATCCCTTTTCTTTGTGAGCCCTGATTTTACATAGAAATAAAGAAGGAAATCTTTAAAAATTTACTTCTCCCAAACTATTAGGCCTAGAGCTTTGATATTTGGTACAAATAATCATCTATTGACCCAGTACCAAAATTCTTCAAAGAATTACCCTGTCCTGAAAATTAGCCCTTTTCTGAGTAATCCTTAGAAATAAAGAAGGAAATCATTGAAAATCTTATTCTCCCTTACTATAAGGTCTAGTTCTTTTATGATTGGGCCGCCGTCATAGCGCAGTTGGTAGCGCGTCGGACTGTCAATCTAGAGGTCCCGGGTTCGATCCCCGACTGCGGCACTCATCCTTTCCGACTATTTGTCTCTCACCAATGGGTCGAAAATCGTAGACCTATGTGGGATAGCAGCTGGAGGCTAGGAAAGGATGTAATGGTAGTACTGGTGTGAGAAATACCAGGATTCCATTGTTAGGTGCTCCAGCCGCCGCGATATAACTGAAAGATTGTTGAAAGCGGCGTAAAACCCCATTCAAACAATCAAACAATCTTTTATGATTGGTAAAAATCATCATCTATTGACCCTCTACCAAAATAATTCAAAGAATTACTGTATTCTGAAATTAAGCCCTTTTCTGTGCAATCCCTGATTTAAATAGTATAAAAGAAAGAAAACGTTAAAAATCTTCTTCTCCCAAACCATAAGGCCTAGAGCTTCGATATTTTTATAAATCATCATCTATTGACCATCTACCAAAATAATTCATAGAATAACGTACTCTGAAAATTAGCCCTTTTCATTGCGATCCCTGATTTTACATGGAATTAAAGAAAGAAATCTTTAAAAATCTTTTTCTCCTAAACCACTAGGTCAAGGGCTTTAATATTTAGTGTGTAATAATACCTATTGACCCAGTACCAAAATACTTCATAGAATTACTGTATCCTGAAAATAAGCCCTTTTCTGTGCAATCCCAGAAAGTAGTTATGAAGGATATCATAGAAAATGTTCTCCTTCTGAACCATCAGGTTTAGAGCTTTGATATTATTATGTATTGATGCTTATTGACCCTCTACTTAAGTACTTCAAAGAATTACCACAATCTTGAAATTGGCTCAATATTGTTGGGTCTTAACTATACCTAGGATTAAAGAAGAAAATCTTTTGAAAAATCTTCTTCTCCAAAATGATAAGGTGTAGGGCTTTGATATTTTGTATATTATATCATTATGCCTTGAGCCATCATACTGAGGGGATTGATATACGACTATGGTGGTCCTCTTGTTTAAATTAAATCTCCTCCAAAACTATTTGGCCACTTTGTATCTAATTTGGCAGAAATGTTCCTTAGGTGATTCCCTTTAACCCTTTCCTGGATAAACCCGGAATTTTACGTCTCTGTGATTTTATACTTGAGAAAACATTGTGGAAAAAGGAGAAATTGCTTATGATAAGCAATTTCTGCTTTTCCAACAATGTTTTCTACCACATAGGATGGTTTTATTTGGAAATGCATCCAATTTTCATTGTTGTCTGCATCCTCTTTCAATTTGGACCAGTCTAAAATTTCAAAAACCAGGAAAGGGTTAAAGAATTAGCTAAAAGAATTTAAATCAGTTGAAATTTCTGATTGCCTTGGCAACAAAAGTGAAATTTAAAATAATCTTTAAAAGACTTCTCCTGACCCAGAAGGCATAGAGCCTTGATATTTTGCATGAAACATGATCCCTTTCAAAATAGCTAAAATCATGACACTCTTGTTCTTTGACCTCTTACTTATTTCTGAAATTATAAGCCATGGATTCAGATACTTTAACATATATAGGCTCTTTACCAGGGGATCCCAAATGGCAAATGACAAATTCCAAGGTTTTAGGGCTAATTAGAAAGGAGGATAAAACTTTTTCCTCCTTTCTAATTAGCCCTAAAACCTTGGAATTTGTCATTTGCCATTTGGGATCCCCTGGTAAAGAGCCTATATATGTTAAAGTATTGCTCACTTGTATCATATTCCCAACCTTAACATGAAATAAGACTGTTGATAGGAAAAGAGCTTTTACCCTCAGAGCCAATGGCCCTCTTGTTAATGGTGAATGCTCGGGTTTTCATATCACATGTTTATTTGTTGTGATGAGTCATTTTTTTTGATATATAAAGATCTAAATCAAGTGGAAGTTGAGGTCAAATTGGTATTTAATAAACATTTAAAAGTCTGATGTAGCTGTTGAATTGTGAGTGATAGGCTTCAGCTTAATAGATAAGGATTTCTTGTAGCCAGACCATATCCTTGGTCAATAGGATATTTCCAGGTCAAGGTCAAATATCAAAGGCATTTTTCTGAAAATTGACCCTTGAATTCCTTTTTCTCTTGATCACCAATAGACTTGACACATTTTACAAAAATTATTATGAATGCTTCTAAGGTGACTTTTGTAAAAATTGTTTGCAAACAATCATAATTAATATCTCCACCTTCGATACAGCTTAGCAATCTAAGGTAAGCAATTATGAACCAATCTAAAGTTCAATTTTTCTATTACATAAAAATTTCAAGTTTACAAGGAATTGAGATAAAATATTGACATTGGAAAAATATTTTTAGAACATGTTGTGTTACCCTTTATACATATGTGGTGTAGATGAAGATATGGTGGGCTTTCGATTGACTACAATAATTGTATTTAGGGTGAGTCTCCAAACAAACCTTGAAAGCATTTCAGTTAAATAATGACTTTCTTTCAATCAAATAAATTATTTTTGTCAGGCTGTGTGTTGTTCAGACCATGTCCACTGTTGCCCATCTGGCCATACATGTGATGTAACCAGTGGAAAATGTAACCAACAAACAGTAAACATGGAACCAATAAGTTGGGTAGAGAAGGAACCAGCTTTGAAGAAGGATGTGATGTGTGATTCCACCCACTATTGTCAAGATGGTAAAACATGTTGTAAATTGTCATCAGGCCAATGGGGATGTTGTCCTTTACCAAATGTAAGTATGGTTAGGTTTTAGCTCACCTGAGCACAAAGTGTTCATGGTGAGGTATTTTGACCGTCCTGTGTCTGGCATTTGTCATGCGTCATGCGCTGTGCTTCTTCCGTCATGTGTCAACAATCTAAAAATGATAACTCCTCCCAAACCACTGGGCGGATTTCAACCAAATTTGACAGAAATGTTCCTTGGGTGATGCCCTTAAAGTTTTTGCTTAAAGAATTGAGATCCCTTAAAAACTTTGGTTGCTATGGCAACAAAACTGAAATTTTAATGAAAACTTCAAAAATTATCTCCTCCTGACCCAGAAGGCGTAGAGCCTTGATTTTTGGCATGAAGCATCAGTGTAATGACCTCTTTCAGAATTGCTAAAATCATCACCCTCTGGTACCTAGTGGCCGAGCTCCAGGGTGGGTGGGGCTTATATAAAAATTAAGAATGATTTTTAAAATGACATCTACTACCAAACCACTTTGCAGATTTCAACAACATTAGGCAGGAATGTTCCTTTGCATGTTCCTTGGGTGGTGCCCTTTATAAAATTCAAAAAGAATTGAAACCGTTAAAAAATGTATGTATGATTATGCTTTTATTTCAAGAAGCATAATTCATTTGAACACCTTTTAAATAATTTGTTATTTACTTGTAATAAAGACATTGAACTTTTATTAATATAGCCCTTGGTCAGATAGGATACCATTCTGTACTAAATAAAAAATGCCTTTTCTGGTAAGCTTAGTCAAAAAATAACTTTGCATTCAATTCCTCAATCTTCAATTCTAACCCAGGCTCAGCAATCATTAATTTCAACATTTGACATCTCATCAATGGGAAATGATAAATAGTATTCCTTTATGGGATCAGCTGCTTCAGTTTTTTATCAAAGGTTTATCTTACATGCGAAAAAATGACCAGAACCCATTGTTTGGTGTACCATCAAACATAAAACAAATGAAAAGCTCAGAAACCTTAAACAACTAATCAAACAATTGAAGTTGAATTGTTTGCACAATAATAGATGTGGGCATATAAATTTTGACCTTTTTGCCTTGGACTGCTGTCATAGTGCAGTTGGTAGTGCATCAAACTGTCAGTCTAGCGGTCCCATGTTCGATCCCGACGGTGGCACTCAGCCTTTCCGATTATTTGTCTCCCACCAATGGGTTGATAATCATAGACCTATGTTGGATAGAAGCTGGGGGCTAGGAAAGGATGTGATGGCGGTACTGGTGTGAGAAATACCAGGAATCCATTGGTAGGTGCACAAGCCGCTGCGATATAACTTAAAGGTTGTCGACAGCGGCGAAAAAACCCAGTCAAACAAACAAACATTTTGTCCTGAAAAAGATTATACATTGGCCATAATGATGGAATATGAATTAAGGCTTTAATTTTTAATGTATTTTCATTGAAGTGAAACCTTTTTGTTGAGAGCCAATGTATTGCCTACTGCTTAGTTTTTCATATTTTGTCATATTTGTCAAAAATAAGTACTTCAATATTTGCCTTAACATTTGAGCAGCAACTTCTAAGAATTTTATATTGAATTGTATTTTCTTGGTGGTAGTACCCTTTAAATGCTAATAAGCTGTCAAGGTCATTGCTATTTTTCAAAGTCACTTTTTGCAAATTAAAACTTTGACCTTTGGTCATGTTTTCTTTTCTAGCCTGAGCATGAAGTGCTCAAGTGAGCTATTGTGATCACCTTTTGTCTGTAGTCCCTCAACAATATCTTTAAACAACATCTCCTCCCAAACCACTGGGCCTTTTTGAACCAAATATGACAGAAATGTTCCTTAGGTGGTTTCTTCTAGAATAGCTAAAAGATTTAAATCTGTTGAAAATTCTGGTTACTATGGCAACAAAAGAGAAATCTTAGAATAATCTTTAAAAATCTTCTCCTCCTGATCTAGGAGTATAGCCTTGATATTTTGCATGAAAATTAGTATATTCACCTATTTCAAAATAACTAAAATCATGACTCAGGGGTCCCCATGGGCAGATCCCCCGCGGGTTGGGTTGGTATATAGAATGAAGAATGTTTTTAGCTCACCTGAGCACGAAGTGCTCTGGGGGAGCTATTGTGATTGGCCATCGTCCGTCGTCCTTCCTTCCGTCCGTTCACAATTACAAAAAAATCTTCTTCTGCTAAAGTAACCATGGAAATTCAACAAAATTTCACAGAAACGAGCCTTAGGTCACGCTCTTTCAAAATACTTCAAAGAATTGAAATCCTTGAAGAACTCTGGTTGCCATGGCAACAGAGTGGAAAAACTTAAAAAATCTTCTCCTCCCAAGTGGTAAGGCCTAGAGCTTTGATATTTGGTATAAATCATCATCTATTGACCCTCTACCAAAATACTTCAAAGATTTACCATATTTGAAAATTAGCCCTTTTCTCTGCGATCCTTGATTTTACATAGAAATAAAGGGGGAAAACTTAAAAAATCTTCTTCTCACAAACCATAAGGCCTAGTGCTGTGATATTTGGTATACATAATCATTTATTGACCCTCTACCAAAATACTTCAAAGAATAAGCGTTTTCTGAAAATTAGCCCTTTTCTTTGTGAGCCCTGATTTTATATTGAAATAAAGAAGGAAATCTTGAAAATCTTTTCTACAAAACATAAGACCTAGAGCTTTGATATTTGGAACAAATCATCATCTATTGACCCTCTACCAAAGTACTTCAAAGATTTACCAAATTTGAAAATTAGCCCTTTTCCTAATAATTATAGAGGAATCTCTTTAATTGATTGTATAAGCAAAATTTTTGTTAAAATATTAGTCAACAGACTCACAATCTGGTGTGAAGAAAATGAAATAATCGATAAAGCTCAGGCGGGATTTCGTAAAACGTACTCGACAATCGATAACTGTTTCACTTTAATGGCGTTAATTCAAAAGTATATTTCAAAAAAGAAAGGAAGATTTTACTGTGTTTTCATAGATTATGAGAAAGCGTTCGATAAAGTTCAACATAATAACTTGTGGGATGCATTACGAAGAAAGAGTGTCAGTGGAAAGTGTTTGCTTACTCTTCAATCTCTTTATAGTAAATTAAAGTCGTGTGTGAAAGTAAATAATAAACTTACACCATATTTCGATTGTACTGTTGGTACCTGGCAAGGGTGCACCGGAAGTCCTCAAATTTTCTCCATTTTCATTAATGATCTAATTCGATTTTTCGAAAATAAATTTGAAAGGGGAGTATTTGTTTCAGATGAAATAAGAGAATTGAATCTTCTTCTTTTAGCTGATGACGTGTCATCCTTTTCCGACACTGTAGTCCAATTACAAAGGCAAATTGACGGTATTGCTGATTTCTCAAATACCGTCGGCATGAAAATTAATATTAATAAAAGTAAAATAATCGTTTTTAGAAACTGTGGAGTTTCAAAACAAAACGAGAAATGGAATTATCAAAACGAACCTATAGAAGTGGTATCTTGGTATAAATATTTAGGTCTTTACTTTTCGTCAAAACTGGCGTGGTCTAAAACTCATGATATGCTCTCTTGCCAAGCCTTAAAGGCTGTTTATCATATATTGAGAACACGGAAAAACTTTGGGTTTATTGAAGTTCGCGACATGTTCAAAATTTTCTATTCAATAGTACAACCTATTCTCTGTTATGGGGCCCAGATATGGGGATATAATGTTGTTCAAAAGATTGAGTGCATTCATATAAAATTTTGTAAGAGGGACTGTTATTTATCCGACAATACTTAATGTTGAAAAGATTGGATTCGTCAGGTAGATATACATGGGCAACTTCAATAAAACAATTGCTTTACTCTAACGGATTTGGTTATGTTTGGATCAGCCATGATGTTGGAGATGATGAAAATTTCCTAAAAGTGTTTAAACAACGTATTTTAGATTGTAGTATTCAAAATTGGTTTTCAAATGTGGAAAATAGTTCAAAAGCATTGGTATATAAAGAATTTAAATCAGCACTAAATCCAGAAAAATACATCGATTTCGATATTTCATATTCATACAAAAAAATATTATCCAATTTTAGATGTTCAAATCACGAATTAATGATCGAAAAGGGACAACATCTTGGAATTGACCGGGGATTTCGCTATTGCCCCCTATGCCAAAAGAATAATATTCTTATTACTGAAGATGAATATCACCTATTCTTTATCTGTCCGGCTTATGAAACAAAGAGGATTGAATTATTTAAAAAAGGTTGGTTAAGTCATAGGAATAGACATAATTTTTTCACGATTATGGAAATCAAAGATCTACCAACAGCCAAAATTGTGGCAAAATATTTACTAGAAGCGTTCGAAATTAGAAAACAAAAGACTAGCCTTCAACTGTAAGGAATTTCTTTGACTTCGATTGTCTTGAATTGCAAAATGATATAATTACATGATCATTTTAATATTTGATCTAGCACAGAATACCTTACATTTCGTTTCAGTAAGGGTTTTGTGTTAAAAGTTGATATCCTTCCAGCAACAAAGTATTAATCTTCTGTAGTTTGAAAGACAGTATTTTGTGGCGTGAATTCGAGTTTGTAAATTCTGAATATGTGAAATATTGTTTGAATCTATTACCCGAATCATCGTAACAGATTGCTTGTATTGAAATAACCTTTCTTGACCATAAGACCTAGAGCTTTGATATTTGGAACAAATCATCATCTATTGACCCTCTACCAAAGTACTTCAAAGATTTACCAAATTTGAAAATTAGCACTTTTCTCTGCGATCTCTGATTTTACATAGAAATAAAGAAGGAAAACTTAAAAAATCTTCTTCTCCCAAATCATAAGGCCTAGTGCTGTGATATCTGGTATACATAATCATTTATTGACCCTCTACCAAATTACTTCAAGAATAAGCGTATTCTGAAAATGAGCCCTTTTTTTGGGAGCCCTGATTTTACATTGAAATAAAGAAGGAAATCTTGAAAATCTTTTTCTACCAAACCCTAAGACCTAGAGCTTTGATATTTGGAACAAATCATCATTTATTGACCCTCTACTAAAATACTTCAGAGATATACCAAATTTGAAAATTAGCCCTTTTCTCTGCGATCTCTGATTTTACATAGAAATAAAGAAGGAAAACTTAAAAAAACTTCTTCTCCCAAACCATAAGGCCTAGTGCTGTGATATTTGGTGTACATAATCATTTATTGACCCTCTACCAAAATACTTTAAAGAATAAGCGTATTCTGAAAATGAGCCCTTTTTTTTGCAATCCTTGATTTTACATAGAAATAAAGAAGGAAATCTTAAAAATCTTCTTCTCCCAAACCATAAGGCCTAGAGCTTTTATGTTTAGTAAAAATCATCAATTATTGACTCTCAACAAAAATACTTCAAAGAATTACTGTATTTTAAAAATTGGCTCTTTTCTGTGCAATCCCTGATTTTACATAGTATAAAAGAAAGAAAACTTTAAAATCTTCTCCTCCCAAACCATAAGGTCTAGTGCTTTGATATTTGATATACATTATCATCTATTGACCCTCTACCAAAAGACTTTAAATAATTACTGTATTCTGAAAATTATCCCTTTTCTTTGTGAGCCCTGATTTTACATAGAAATAAAGAAGGAAATCTTTAAAAATTTACTTCTCCCAAACTATTAGGCCTAGAGCTTTGATATTTGGTACAAATAATCATCTATTGACCCAGTACCAAAATTCTTCAAAGAATTACCCTGTTCTGAAAATTAGCCCTTTTCTGTGTAATCCCTAGAAATAAAGAAGGAAATCATTGAAAATCTAATTCTCCCTTACTATAAGGTCTAGTTCTTTTATGTTTGGTAAAAATCATCATCTATTGACCCTCTACCAAAATAATTCAAAGAATTACTGTATTCTGAAAATAAGCCCTTTTCTGTGCAATCCCTGATTTAAATAGTATAAAAGAAAGAAAACGTTAAAATTCTTCTTCTCCAAAACCATAAGGCCTAGAGCTTCGATATTTTTATAAATCATCATCTATTGACCATCTACCAAAATAATTCATAGAATAACGTACTCTGAAAATTAGCCCTTTTCATTGCGATCCCTGATTTTACATGGAATTAAAGAAGGAAATCTTTAAAAATCTTTTTCTCCTAAACCACTAGGTCAAGGGCTTTAATATTTAGTGTGTAATAATACCTATTGACCCAGTACCAAAATACTTCATAGAATTACTGTATCCTGTGCAATCCCAGAAAGTAGTTATGAAGGATATCATAGAAAATGTTCTCCTTCTGAACCATCAGGCTTAGAGCTTTGATATTATTATGTATTGATGCGTATTGACCCTCTACTTAAGTACTTAAAGAATTACCACAATCTTGAAATTGGCTCAATATTGTTGGGTCTTAACTATACCTAGGATTAAAGAAGAAAATCTTTTGAAAAATCTTCTTCTCCAAAATGATAAGGTGTAGGGCTTTGATATTTTGTATATTATATCATTATGCCTTGAGCCATCATACTGCGGGGATTGATATACGACTATGGTGGTCCTCTTGTTTAAATTAAATCTCCTCCAAAACTATTTGGCCACTTTGTATCTAATTTGGCAGAAATGTTCCTTAGGTGATCCCCTTTAACCCTTTCCTGGATAAACCCGGAATTTTACGTCTCTGTGATTTTATACTTGAGAAAACATTGTGGAAAAAGGAGAAATTGCTTATGATAAGCAATTTCTGCTTTTCCAACAATGTTTTCTACCACATAGGATGGTTTTATTTGGAAATGCATCCAATTTTCATTGTTGTCTGCATCCTCTTTCAATTTGGACCAGTCTAAAATTTCAAAAACCAGGAAAGGGTTAAAGAATTAGCTAAAAGAATTAAAATCAGTTGAAATTTCTGATTGCCTTGGCAACAAAAGTGAAATTTAAAATAATCTTTAAAAGACTTCTCCTGACCCAGAAGGCATAGAGCCTTGATATTTTGCATGAAACATGATCCCTTTCAAAATAGCTAAAATCATGACACTCTTGTTCTTTGACCTCTTACTTATTTCTGAAATTATAAGCCATGGATTCAGATACTTTAACATATATAGGCTCTTTACCAGGGGATCCCAAATGGCAAATGACAAATTCCAAGGTTTTAGGGCTAATTAGAAAGGAGGATAAAACTTTTTCCTCCTTTCTAATTAGCCCTAAAACCTTGGAATTTGTCATTTGCCATTTGGGATCCCCTGGTAAAGAGCCTATATATGTTAAAGTATTGCTCACTTGTATCATATTCCCAACCTTAACATGAAATAAGACTGTTGATAGGAAAAGAGCTTTTACCCTCAGAGCCAATGGCCCTCTTGTTAATGGTGAATGCTCGGGTTTTCATATCACATGTTTATTTGTTGTGATGAGTCATTTTTTTTGATATATAAAGATCTAAATCAAGTGGAAGTTGAGGTCAAATTGGTATTTAATAAACATTTAAAAGTCTGATGTAGCTGTTGAATTGTGAGTGATAGGCTTCAGCTTAATAGATAAGGATTTCTTGTAGCCAGACCATATCCTTGGTCAATAGGATATTTCCAGGTCAAGGTCAAATATCAAAGGCATTTTTCTGAAAATTGACCCTTGAATTCCTTTTTCTCTTGATCACCAATAGACTTGACACATTTTACAAAAATTATTATGAATGCTTCTAAGGTGACTTTTGTAAAAATTGTTTGCAAACAATCATAATTAATATCTCCACCTTCGATACAGCTTAGCAATCTAAGGTAAGCAATTATGAACCAATCTAAAGTTCAATTTTTCTATTACATAAAAATTTCAAGTTTACAAGGAATTGAGATAAAATATTGACATTGGAAAAATATTTTTAGAACATGTTGTGTTACCCTTTATACATATGTGGTGTAGATGAAGATATGGTGGGCTTTCGATTGACTACAATAATTGTATTTAGGGTGAGTCTCCAAACAAACCTTGAAAGCATTTCAGTTAAATAATGACTTTCTTTCAATCAAATAAATTATTTTTGTCAGGCTGTGTGTTGTTCAGACCATGTCCACTGTTGCCCATCTGGCCATACATGTGATGTAACCAGTGGAAAATGTAACCAACAAACAGTAAACATGGAACCAATAAGTTGGGTAGAGAAGGAACCAGCTTTGAAGAAGGATGTGATGTGTGATTCCACCCACTATTGTCAAGATGGTAAAACATGTTGTAAATTGTCATCAGGCCAATGGGGATGTTGTCCTTTACCAAATGTAAGTATGGTTAGGTTTTAGCTCACCTGAGCACAAAGTGTTCATGGTGAGGTATTTTGACCGTCCTGTGTCTGGCATTTGTCATGCGTCATGCGCTGTGCTTCTTCCGTCATGTGTCAACAATCTAAAAATGATAACTCCTCCCAAACCACTGGGCGGATTTCAACCAAATTTGACAGAAATGTTCCTTGGGTGATGCCCTTAAAGTTTTTGCTTAAAGAATTGAGATCCCTTAAAAACTTTGGTTGCTATGGCAACAAAACTGAAATTTTAATGAAAACTTCAAAAATTATCTCCTCCTGACCCAGAAGGCGTAGAGCCTTGATTTTTGGCATGAAGCATCAGTGTAATGACCTCTTTCAGAATTGCTAAAATCATCACCCTCTGGTACCTAGTGGCCGAGCTCCAGGGTGGGTGGGGCTTATATAAAAATTAAGAATGATTTTTAAAATGACATCTACTACCAAACCACTTTGCAGATTTCAACAACATTAGGCAGGAATGTTCCTTTGCATGTTCCTTGGGTGGTGCCCTTTATAAAATTCAAAAAGAATTGAAACCGTTAAAAAATGTATGTATGATTATGCTTTTATTTCAAGAAGCATAATTCATTTGAACACCTTTTAAATAATTTGTTATTTACTTGTAATAAAGACATTGAACTTTTATTAATATAGCCCTTGGTCAGATAGGATACCATTCTGTACTAAATAAAAAATGCCTTTTCTGGTAAGCTTAGTCAAAAAATAACTTTGCATTCAATTCCTCAATCTTCAATTCTAACCCAGGCTCAGCAATCATTAATTTCAACATTTGACATCTCATCAATGGGAAATGATAAATAGTATTCCTTTATGGGATCAGCTGCTTCAGTTTTTTATCAAAGGTTTATCTTACATGCGAAAAAATGACCAGAACCCATTGTTTGGTGTGCCATCCAACATAAAACAAATGAAAAGCTCAGAAACCTTAAACAACTAATCAAACAATTGAAGTTGAATTGTTTGCACAATAATAGATGTGGGCATATAAATTTTGACCTTTTTGCCTTGGACTGCTGTCATAGTGCAGTTGGTAGTGCATCAAACTGTCAGTCTAGCGGTCCCATGTTCGATCCCGACGGTGGCACTCAGCCTTTCCGATTATTTGTCTCCCACCAATGGGTTGATAATCATAGACCTATGTTGGATAGAAGCTGGGGGCTAGGAAAGGATGTGATGGCGGTACTGTTGTGAGAAATACCAGGAATCCATTGGTAGGTGCACAAGCCGCTGCGATATAACTTAAAGGTTGTCGACAGCGGCGAAAAAACCCAGTCAAACAAACAAACATTTTGTCCTGAAAAAGATTATACATTAGCCATAATGATGGAATATGAATTAAGGCTTTAATTTTTAATGTATTTTCATTGAAGTGAAACCTTTTTGTTGAGAGCCAATGTATTGCCTACTGCTTAGTTTTTCATATTTTGTCATATTTGTCAAAAATAAGTACTTCAATATTTGCCTTAACATTTGAGCAGCAACTTCTAAGAATTTTATATTGAATTGTATTTTCTTGGTGGTAGTACCCTTTAAATGCTAATAAGCTGTCAAGGTCATTGCTATTTTTCAAAGTCACTTTTTGCAAATTAAAACTTTGACCTTTGGTCATGTTTTCTTTTCTAGCCTGAGCATGAAGTGCTCAAGTGAGCTATTGTGATCACCTTTTGTCTGTAGTCCCTCAACAATATCTTTAAACAACATCTCCTCCCAAACCACTGGGCCTTTTTGAACCAAATATGACAGAAATGTTCCTTAGGTGGTTTCTTCTAAAATAGCTAAAAGATTTAAATCTGTTGAAAATTCTGGTTACTATGGCAACAAAAGAGAAATCTTAGAATAATCTTTAAAAATCTTCTCCTCCTGATCTAGGAGTATAGCCTTGATATTTTGCATGAAAATTAGTATATTCACCTATTTCAAAATAACTAAAATCATGACTCAGGGGTCCCCATGGGCAGATCCCCCGCGGGTTGGGTTGGTATATAGAATGAAGAATGTTTTTAGCTCACCTGAGCACGAAGTGCTCTGGGGGAGCTATTGTGATTGGCCATCGTCCGTCGTCCTTCCTTCCGTCCGTTCACAATTACAAAAAAATCTTCTTCTGCTAAAGTAACCATGGAAATTCAACAAAATTTCACAGAAACGAGCCTTAGGTCACGCTCTTTCAAAATACTTCAAAGAATTGAAATCCTTGAAGAACTCTGGTTGCCATGGCAACAGAGTGGAAAAACTTAAAAAATCTTCTCCTCCCAAGTGGTAAGGCCTAGAGCTTTGATATTTGGTATAAATCATCATCTATTGACCCTCTACCAAAATACTTCAAAGATTTACCATATTTGAAAATTAGCCCTTTTCTCTGCGATCCTTGATTTTACATAGAAATAAAGGGGGAAAACTTAAAAAATCTTCTTCTCACAAACCATAAGGCCTAGTGCTGTGATATTTGGTATACATAATCATTTATTGACCCTCTACCAAAATACTTCAAAGAATAAGCGTTTTCTGAAAATTAGCCCTTTTCTTTGTGAGCCCTGATTTTATATTGAAATAAAGAAGGAAATCTTGAAAATCTTTTTCTACAAAACATAAGACCTAGAGCTTTGATATTTGGAACAAATCATCATCTATTGACCCTCTACCAAAGTACTTCAAAGATTTACCAAATTTGAAAATTAGCCCTTTTCCTAATAATTATAGAGGAATCTCTTTAATTGATTGTATAAGCAAAATTTTTGTTAAAATATTAGTCAACAGACTCACAATCTGGTGTGAAGAAAATGAAATAATCGATAAAGCTCAGGCGGGATTTCGTAAAACGTACTCGACAATCGATAACTGTTTCACTTTAATGGCGTTAATTCAAAAGTATATTTCAAAAAAGAAAGGAAGATTTTACTGTGTTTTCATAGATTATGAGAAAGCGTTCGATAAAGTTCAACATAATAACTTGTGGGATGCATTACGAAGAAAGAGTGTCAGTGGAAAGTGTTTGCTTACTCTTCAATCTCTTTATAGTAAATTAAAGTCGTGTGTGAAAGTAAATAATAAACTTACACCATATTTCGATTGTACTGTTGGTACCCGGCAAGGGTGCACCGGAAGTCCTCAAATTTTCTCCATTTTCATTAATGATCTAATTCGATTTTTCGAAAATAAATTTGAAAGGGGAGTATTTGTTTCAGATGAAATAAGAGAATTGAATCTTCTTCTTTTAGCTGATGACGTGTCATCCTTTTCCGACACTGTAGTCCAATTACAAAGGCAAATTGACGGTATTGCTGATTTCTCAAATACCGTCGGCATGAAAATTAATATTAATAAAAGTAAAATAATCGTTTTTAGAAACTGTGGAGTTTTAAAACAAAACGAGAAATGGAATTATCAAAACGAACCTATAGAAGTGGTATCTTGGTATAAATATTTAGGTCTTTACTTTTCGTCAAAACTGGCGTGGTCTAAAACTCATGATATGCTCTCTTGCCAAGCCTTAAAGGCTGTTTATCATATATTGAGAACACGGAAAAACTTTGGGTTTATTGAAGTTCGCGACATGTTCAAAATTTTCTATTCAATAGTACAACCTATTCTCTGTTATGGGGCCCAGATATGGGGATATAATGTTGTTCAAAAGATTGAGTGCATTCATATAAAATTTTGTAAGAGGGACTGTTATTTATCCGACAATACTTAATGTTGAAAAGATTGGATTCGTCAGGTAGATATACATGGGCAACTTCAATAAAACAATTGCTTTACTCTAACGGATTTGGTTATGTTTGGATCAGCCATGATGTTGGAGATGATGAAAATTTCCTAAAAGTGTTTAAACAACGTATTTTAGATTGTAGTATTCAAAATTGGTTTTCAAATGTGGAAAATAGTTCAAAAGCATTGGTATATAAAGAATTTAAATCAGCACTAAATCCAGAAAAATACATCGATTTCGATATTTCATATTCATACAAAAAAATATTATCCAATTTTAGATGTTCAAATCACGAATTAATGATCGAAAAGGGACAACATCTTGGAATTGACCGGGGATTTCGCTATTGCCCCCTATGCCAAAAGAATAATATTCTTATTACTGAAGATGAATATCACCTATTCTTTATCTGTCCGGCTTATGAAACAAAGAGGATTGAATTATTTAAAAAAGGTTGGTTAAGTCATAGGAATAGACATAATTTTTTCACGATTATGGAAATCAAAGATCTACCAACAGCCAAAATTGTGGCAAAATATTTACTAGAAGCGTTCGAAATTAGAAAACAAAAGACTAGCCTTCAACTGTAAGGAATTTCTTTGACTTCGATTGTCTTGAATTGCAAAATGATATAATTACATGATCATTTTAATATTTGATCTAGCACAGAATACCTTACATTTCGTTTCAGTAAGGGTTTTGTGTTAAAAGTTGATATCCTTCCAGCAACAAAGTATTAATCTTCTGTAGTTTGAAAGACAGTATTTTGTGGTGTGAATTCGAGTTTGTAAATTCTGAATATGTGAAATATTGTTTGAATCTATTACCCGAATCATCGTAACAGATTGCTTGTATTGAAATAACCTTTCTTGACCATAAGACCTAGAGCTTTGATATTTGGAACAAATCATCATCTATTGACCCTCTACCAAAGTACTTCAAAGATTTACCAAATTTGAAAATTAGCACTTTTCTTTGTGAGCCCTGATTTTATATTGAAATAAAGAAGGAAATCTTGAAAATCTTTTTCTACAAAACATAAGACCTAGAGCTTTGATATTTGGAACAAATCATCATCTATTGACCCTCTACCAAAGTACTTCAAAGATTTACCAAATTTGAAAATTAGCCCTTTTCCTAATAATTATAGAGGAATCTCTTTAATTGATTGTATAAGCAAAATTTTTGTTAAAATATTAGTCAACAGACTCACAATCTGGTGTGAAGAAAATGAAATAATCGATAAAGCTCAGGCGGGATTTCGTAAAACGTACTCGACAATCGATAACTGTTTCACTTTAATGGCGTTAATTCAAAAGTATATTTCAAAAAAGAAAGGAAGATTTTACTGTGTTTTCATAGATTATGAGAAAGCGTTCGATAAAGTTCAACATAATAACTTGTGGGATGCATTACGAAGAAAGAGTGTCAGTGGAAAGTGTTTGCTTACTCTTCAATCTCTTTATAGTAAATTAAAGTCGTGTGTGAAAGTAAATAATAAACTTACACCATATTTCGATTGTACTGTTGGTACCCGGCAAGGGTGCACCGGAAGTCCTCAAATTTTCTCCATTTTCATTAATGATCTAATTCGATTTTTCGAAAATAAATTTGAAAGGGGAGTATTTGTTTCAGATGAAATAAGAGAATTGAATCTTCTTCTTTTAGCTGATGACGTGTCATCCTTTTCCGACACTGTAGTCCAATTACAAAGGCAAATTGACGGTATTGCTGATTTCTCAAATACCGTCGGCATGAAAATTAATATTAATAAAAGTAAAATAATCGTTTTTAGAAACTGTGGAGTTTTAAAACAAAACGAGAAATGGAATTATCAAAACGAACCTATAGAAGTGGTATCTTGGTATAAATATTTAGGTCTTTACTTTTCGTCAAAACTGGCGTGGTCTAAAACTCATGATATGCTCTCTTGCCAAGCCTTAAAGGCTGTTTATCATATATTGAGAACACGGAAAAACTTTGGGTTTATTGAAGTTCGCGACATGTTCAAAATTTTCTATTCAATAGTACAACCTATTCTCTGTTATGGGGCCCAGATATGGGGATATAATGTTGTTCAAAAGATTGAGTGCATTCATATAAAATTTTGTAAGAGGGACTGTTATTTATCCGACAATACTTAATGTTGAAAAGATTGGATTCGTCAGGTAGATATACATGGGCAACTTCAATAAAACAATTGCTTTACTCTAACGGATTTGGTTATGTTTGGATCAGCCATGATGTTGGAGATGATGAAAATTTCCTAAAAGTGTTTAAACAACGTATTTTAGATTGTAGTATTCAAAATTGGTTTTCAAATGTGGAAAATAGTTCAAAAGCATTGGTATATAAAGAATTTAAATCAGCACTAAATCCAGAAAAATACATCGATTTCGATATTTCATATTCATACAAAAAAATATTATCCAATTTTAGATGTTCAAATCACGAATTAATGATCGAAAAGGGACAACATCTTGGAATTGACCGGGGATTTCGCTATTGCCCCCTATGCCAAAAGAATAATATTCTTATTACTGAAGATGAATATCACCTATTCTTTATCTGTCCGGCTTATGAAACAAAGAGGATTGAATTATTTAAAAAAGGTTGGTTAAGTCATAGGAATAGACATAATTTTTTCACGATTATGGAAATCAAAGATCTACCAACAGCCAAAATTGTGGCAAAATATTTACTAGAAGCGTTCGAAATTAGAAAACAAAAGACTAGCCTTCAACTGTAAGGAATTTCTTTGACTTCGATTGTCTTGAATTGCAAAATGATATAATTACATGATCATTTTAATATTTGATCTAGCACAGAATACCTTACATTTCGTTTCAGTAAGGGTTTTGTGTTAAAAGTTGATATCCTTCCAGCAACAAAGTATTAATCTTCTGTAGTTTGAAAGACAGTATTTTGTGGCGTGAATTCGAGTTTGTAAATTCTGAATATGTGAAATATTGTTTGAATCTATTACCCGAATCATCGTAACAGATTGCTTGTATTGAAATAACCTTTCTTGACCATAAGACCTAGAGCTTTGATATTTGGAACAAATCATCATCTATTGACCCTCTACCAAAGTACTTCAAAGATTTACCAAATTTGAAAATTAGCACTTTTCTCTGCGATCTCTGATTTTACATAGAAATAAAGAAGGAAAACTTAAAAAATCTTCTTCTCCCAAATCATAAGGCCTAGTGCTGTGATATCTGGTATACATAATCATTTATTGACCCTCTACCAAATTACTTCAAGAATAAGCGTATTCTGAAAATGAGCCCTTTTTTTGGGAGCCCTGATTTTACATTGAAATAAAGAAGGAAATCTTGAAAATCTTTTTCTACCAAACCCTAAGACCTAGAGCTTTGATATTTGGAACAAATCATCATTTATTGACCCTCTACTAAAATACTTCAAAGATATACCAAATTTGAAAATTAGCCCTTTTCTCTGCGATCTCTGATTTTACATAGAAATAAAGAAGGAAAACTTAAAAAAACTTCTTCTCCCAAACCATAAGGCCTAGTGCTGTGATATTTGGTGTACATAATCATTTATTGACCCTCTACCAAAATACTTTAAAGAATAAGCGTATTCTGAAAATGAGCCCTTTTTTTTGCAATCCTTGATTTTACATAGAAATAAAGAAGGAAATCTTAAAAATCTTCTTCTCCCAAACCATAAGGCCTAGAGCTTTTATGTTTAGTAAACATCATCAATTATTGACTCTCAACAAAAATACTTCAAAGAATTACTGTATTTTAAAAATTGGCTCTTTTCTGTGCAATCCCTGATTTTACATAGTATAAAAGAAAGAAAACTTTAAAATCTTCTCCTCCCAAACCATAAGGTCTAGTGCTTTGATATTTGATATACATTATCATCTATTGACCCTCTACCAAAAGACTTTAAATAATTACTGTATTCTGAAAATTATCCCTTTTCTTTGTGAGCCCTGATTTTACATAGAAATAAAGAAGGAAATCTTTAAAAATTTACTTCTCCCAAACTATTAGGCCTAGAGCTTTGATATTTGGTACAAATAATCATCTATTGACCCAGTACCAAAATTCTTCAAAGAATTACCCTGTTCTGAAAATTAGCCCTTTTCTGTGTAATCCCTAGAAATAAAGAAGGAAATCATTGAAAATCTAATTCTCCCTTACTATAAGGTCTAGTTCTTTTATGTTTGGTAAAAATCATCATCTATTGACCCTCTACCAAAATAATTCAAAGAATTACTGTATTCTGAAAATAAGCCCTTTTCTGTGCAATCCCTGATTTAAATAGTATAAAAGAAAGAAAACGTTAAAATTCTTCTTCTCCAAAACCATAAGGCCTAGAGCTTCGATATTTTTTATAAATCATCATCTATTGACCATCTACCAAAATAATTCATAGAATAACGTACTCTGAGAATTAGCCCTTTTCATTGCGATCCCTGATTTTACATGGAATTAAAGAAGGAAATCTTTAAAAATCTTTTTCTCCTAAACCACTAGGTCAAGGGCTTTAATATTTAGTGTGTAATAATACCTATTGACCCAGTACCAAAATACTTCATAGAATTACTGTATCCTGAAAATAAGCCCTTTTCTGTGCAATCCCAGAAAGTAGTTATGAAGGATATCATAGAAAATGTTCTCCTTCTGAACCATCAGGCTTAGAGCTTTGATATTATTATGTATTGATGCTTATTGACCCTCTACTTAAGTACTTCAAAGAATTACCACAATCTTGAAATTGGCTCAATATTGTTGGGTCTTAACTATACCTAGGATTATAGAAGAAAATCTTTTGAAAAATCTTCTTCTCCAAAATGATAAGGTGTAGGGCTTTGATATTTTGTATATTATATCATTATGCCTTGAGCCATCATACTTTGGAGATTGATATACGACTATCGTGGTCCTCTTGTTTAAATTAAATCTCCTCCAAAACTATTTGGCCACTTTGTATCTAATTTGGCAGAAATGTTCCTTAGCTGATCCCCTTTAAAGAATAAGCTAAAAGAATTAAAATCAGTTGAAATTTCTGATTGCCTTGGCAACAAAAGTGAAATTTAAAATAATCTTTAAAAGACTTCTCCTGACCCAGAAGGCATAGAGCCTTGATATTTTGCATGAAACATGATCCCTTTCAAAATAGCTAAAATCATGACACTCTTGTTCTTTGACCTCTTACTTATTTCTGAAATTATAAGCCATGGATTCATAGGGAGGAAAAAGTTTTATCCTCCTTTCTAATTAGCCCTAAAACCTTGGAATTTGTCATTTGCCATTTGGGATCCCCTGGTAAAGAGCCTATATATGTTAAAGTATTGCTCACTTGTATCATATTCCCAACCTTAACATGAAATAAGACTGTTGATAGAAAAAGAGCTTTTACCCTCAGAGCCAATGGCCCTCTTGTTAATGGTGAATGCTCGGGTTTTCATATCACATGTTTATTTGTTGTGATGAGTCATTTTTTTTGATATATAAAGATCTAAATCAAGTGGAAGTTGAGGTCAAATTGGTATGTAATAAACATTTAAAAGTCTGATGTAGCTGTTGAATTGTGAGTGATAGGCTTCAGCTTAATAGATAAGGATTTCTTGTAGCCGACCATATCCTTGGTCAATAGGATATTTCCAGGTCAAGGTCAAATATCAAAGGCATTTTTCTGAAAATTGACCCTTGAATTCCTTTTTCTCTTGATCACCAATAGACTTGACAAATTTTACAAAAATTATTATGAATGCTTCTAAGGTGACTTTTGTAAAAATTGTTTGCAAACAATCATAATTAATATCTCCACCTTCGATACAGCTTAGCAATCTAAGGTAAGCAATTATGAACCAATCTAAAGTTCAATTTTTCTATTACATAAAAATTTCAAGTTTACAAGGAATTGAGATAAAATATTGACATTGGAAAAATATTTTTAGAACATGTTGTGTTACCCTTTATACATATGTGGTGTAGATGAAGATATGGTGGGCTTTCGATTGACTACAATAATTGTATTTAGGGTGAGTCTCCAAACAAACCTTGAAAGCATTTCAGTTAAATAATGACTTTTTTTCAATCAAATAAATTATTTTTGTCAGGCTGTGTGTTGTTCAGACCATGTCCACTGTTGCCCATCTGGCCATACATGTGATGTAACCAGTGGAAAATGTAACCAACAAACAGTAAACATGGAACCAATAAGTTGGGTAGAGAAGGAACCAGCTTTGAAGAAGGATGTGATGTGTGATTCCACCCACTATTGTCAAGATGGTAAAACATGTTGTAAATTGTCATCAGGGCAATGGGGATGTTGTCCTTTACCAAATGTAAGTATGATTAGGTTTTTTAGCTCACCTGAGCACAAGGTGTTCATGGTGAGGTCTTTTGACCGTCCTGTGTCTGGCATTTGTCATGCGTCATGCGCTGTGCTTCTTCCGTCATGTGTCAACAATCTAAAAATGATAACTCCTCCCAAACCACTGGGCGGATTTCAACCAAATTTGACAGGAATGTTCCTGGGGTGATGCCCTTAAAGTTTTTGCTTAAAGAATTGAGATCCCTTAAAAACTTTGATTGCTATGGCAACGAAACTGAAATTTTAATGAAAACTTCAAAAATTATCTCCTCCTGACCCAGAAGGCGTAGAGCCTTGATTTTTGGCATGAAGCATCAGTGTAATGACCTCTTTCAGAATTGCTAAAATCATCACCTTCTGGTACCTAGTGGCCGAGCTCCAGGGTGGGTGGGGCTTATATAAAAATTAAGAATGATTTTTAAAATGACATCTACTACCAAACCACTTTGCAGATTTCAACAACATTAGGCAGGAATGTTCCTTTGCATGTTCCTTGGGTGGTGCCCTTTATAAAATTCAAAAAGAATTGAAACCGTTAAAAACACTTGTTGCCATGTCAATAAAACTGAAATTTTAATGAAAACTTTAAAAATTAACTCCTTCTGACCTAGACGGTGTAGAGCCTTGAGATTTTGAATGAAGTATCAGTATAATGACCTCTTTCAGAATTGCTAAAATCATCATCCTTGGGTACCCAGGGGTGGAGCCAAGTTAAATTAAATTAGGCAGAAATATGTTAGTTTGCCCCCTTTTGATTTTTATACGCCCGTCGAAGACGGGACGTATTATGGGATCACCCGTGATGTCCAGGCGTCCGGGCGTCTGGGTGTCCGGGTGTCGGTCGTCAGGGCGTCCGGGCAGTGTCCACTTCTTTGTCCGGAGCATAACTCTGTCACCGTAAGTCCGATTGACTTTAAACTTGGCAGTTATATTCTTCTCATCAATACGGAGTGCAGTGCACAAGAACCATAACTCTACCTGCCCTTTTTTTGAGTTATTGCCCTTTGTTGTTTTTAATACTTGAATCTTTTCCGGAGTATATCTCTTAAAGTATTATAGCTAGGATCATGAAACTTTATGGGTGTATAGATCTCACCAAGGGGGAGTGCAGTGCACAAGAACCATAACTCTACCTGGCCTATTTTTTGAGTTATTGCCCTTTGTTGTTTATCATACTTGAATCTTGTCCGGAGTATATCTCTAAAAGTATAATAGCTAGGATCATGAAACTTTGTGGGTGTATAGATCTCACCAAGGGGGAGTGCAGTGCACAAGAACCATAACTCTATCTGGCCTATTTTTTTAGTTATTGCCCTTTGTTGTATTTCATACTTGAATATTGTCCGGAGTATATCTCTAAAAGTATTATAGCTAGGATCATGAAACTTTATGGGTGTATAGATCTCACCAAGGGGGAGTGCAGTGCACAAGAACCATAACTCTACCTGGCCTATTTTTTGAGTTATTGCCCTTTGTTGTTTTTCATACTTGAATCTTGTCCGGAGTATATCTCTACAAGTATTATAGCTAGGATCATGAAACTTCATGGGTGTATAGATCTCACCAAGGAGGAGTGCAGTGCACAAGAACCATAACTCTACCTGGCCTATTTTTTGAGTTATTGCCCTTTGTTGTTTTTCCATACTTGAATCTTGTCCGGAGTATATCTCTAAAAGTATTATAGCTAGGATCATGAAACTTTATGGGTGTATAGATTTCACCATGGGGATGTGCAGTGCACAAGAACCATAACTCTACCTGCCCTTTTTTTTGAGTTATTGCCCTTTGTTGTTTTTAATACTTGAATCTTTTCCGGAGTATATCTCTACAAGTATTATAGCTAGGATCATAAAACTTCATGGGTGTATAGATCTCACCAAGGGGGAGTGCAGTGCACAAGAACCATAACTCTTCCTAGCATATATTTTGAGTTATTGCCCTTTGTTGTTTTGAATCTTGTCCGGAGTACATCTCTAAAAGTATTATAGCTAGGATCATGAAACTTCATGGGTGTATAGATCTCACCAAGGGGGAGTGCAGTGCACAAGAACCATAACTCTACCTGGCCTATTTTTTGAGTTATTGCCCTTTGTTGTTTTTCATACTTGAATCTTGTCCGGAGTATATGTCTAAAAGTATAATAGCTAGAATCATGAAATTTCATGGATGGATAGAGCTCACAAGGTAGGAGCGCAGTCTTCAAGAACCATAACTCTATCTGGCCTATTTTTTGAGTTATTGCCCTTTGTTGTATTTCATACTTGAATCTTGTCCAGAGTATATCTCTAAAAGAATAAAAGCTAGGATTATGAAACTTCATGGGTGTATAGATCTCATTAAGGGGGAGTGCAGTGCACAAGAACCATAACTCTACCTGGCCTATTTTTGAGTTATTGCCCTTTGTTGTTTTTTATACTTGAATCTTGTCCGGAGTATATCTCTAAAAGTATAATAGCTAGAATCATGAAATTTCATGGATGGATAGATCTCACCAAGAGGGAGTGCAGTGTACAAGAACCATAACTCTACCTAGTGTATATTTTGAGTTATTGCCCTTTGTTGTTTTTCATACTTGAATCTTGTCCAGAGTATATCTCTAAAAGTATTATAGCTAGAATCATGAAATTTCATGGATGGATAGAGCTCACCAAGTGGGAGTGCAGTGTACAAGAACCATAACTTTACCTAGCCTATTTTTTGAGTTATTGTCCTTTGTTGCTTTTCATACTTGAATCTTGTCCGGAGTATATCTTTAAAAGTATTATAGCTAGGATCATGAAACTTCATGGGTGTATAGATCTCACCATGGGGTTGTGCAGTGCACAAGAACCATAACTCTACCTGGCCTATTTTTTTAGTTATTGCCCTTTGTTGTTTATCATACTTGAATCTTGTCCGGAGTATATCTCTAAAAGTATAATAGCTAGAATCATAAAACTTCATGGATGGATAGAGCTCACCAAGTGGAAGTGCATTTTACAAGAACCATAACTCTACCTAGCCTATATTTTGAGTTGTTGCCCTTTGTTGTTTTTCATACTTTGTTTGACAAAAAATATTCATTTAAAATAACATCAGTTCTATTCAAACCCCTAGTTAATATTAAGCAGTGTTACGTGCGTATCTTGTGACAATTTTGCGCCTTGTTACTGAAATATTTGAAATCTGTTAAAAGCATTGGTTGGTATGGTAACATAAGTTGATTTTAGTTAAATGTTAAAGGAGGTCTTCTCCTGACCCAGTTTGTATTAGGTCCTTGTCTGAGGTGAGGGCCAGGGCCACTGGCCCTTTTTTTTTTTTTTTTTTGTGGGGGAGTCTATGGGATATTTAATCCATTTCCACACAACAAAATCTTACACTCGTCCAAATTGAAAGGAGATGAAGAAGACAATTTAAAGATTGAAAACAAGCAATTTCTTCATTTTACACATTTTTTTCCTCGTTTTTTAGTGAGGGTCATCAGAAAGTGTCATTGTGTGGGAATAGGTTGATATGTGTTTGTAATAGCTACCAAGTTATCCTTCCTTTTCTCATAATTGTTCTTCAAGAATTTATTTCCACTGCGTAAAAGCGTGTTGAAATGAATTGAAATTGCTAGCTTTTTGAAAAATTCTAACTTGGAAGGTCTATAACTTAGAATCTTCAGATAGTCAGCTACAAAAAGCAGTCGGGCCTGAACATTAGTGGTGATGATGACCACTGGTCAGTGTTTCAAAACAATGAAAATTTCGACAAAAAGTAATCATCTGTGCATCAAGAAGAAAATCAGGTGCCAATTTAATCTGGTGCAAAAAGGAAAGTTTGTTCAAAAATTGTTTTTCTAAGTATGTAGGATGTGAAGATGATTTATATTTCCAACAAACATACCTTATATACACAATCTTTATTTAGTTCTTGAAAATAATCCATAATTATATGTCGATTCCTTGCCCAAGGAAGGTTCATGGTCTCATGTGTTGGACATTTACGGCTCAAATTAAAACAGTTTGATCGATTAATTAGCGTCTCTCTGTTGTATTTATTTTAAATCTAAAGATTTTGTGTCGAGTCCACATGATGGGGATCAAAACTTAAGTGAAAGATCACAGCTTGTGTCTGATTTGCTGTCTAAATTTGCTATTTCTCCAGTGTGTAAGTTAAGCACCTCTACAGATGCTGACGTCATCACATTATGGGGCAGGTGGTGATAGCGGAAGTGTGTATCTTGACATGTAAAAATCGAGATTTTAATTGGTAATTACTGCAAAACTACAAATCACTGAATGATACGATTAAATGTATTGTCCTATATAAACATGGCTTTGTCTAAATTTTGAAAAAAAAGAAAAATAAGAATCTGGGATGGACTAGTACTTTAAAATACTTTATGTATACTTAAGAGCCTATATTTGAGGCATAAATGTCTTGATTTTTGGTCGAAATGTTTGTATCTTTCATATTTAGGACAAGTTCAATACTTGGGATCAAAATTGTGTTACTAGGTAAAACCTTCTTTGTATTCAATGTAGAGGCTACAATTGTGGCACAAACATCTTAAAACTTAGTAAAATATTATAACTGAATGAAGTATACAAGACAGAATTTTGATATTGCCTCAGTTTTGAAAGAAGAAACCAGGTCACATGTGCTTTTTGGCCATTTGTAACATTTGAATCATGCGAGTACCTTTAGGGCAGATCCTCCTCTAAGTTAGAAACCTCAACTCTGATTTAACCTACCTGTTTAAATTAAGGTAAGTTATCCAGGGCACTCTATTGTAAAACTTTACTGTAAAAGGATTTTTGGGGGTACAATAGGGATGTAGAAACATCTCTAGAACATATGTTACCCTTATTGATACTCTTTGTTGAAGATTTAGTGTACTTCACATGAAAGTGAGTAAATTTTATTTGATAAGTCTATTATGACTGACTTGCAAGCAATTCAATTGAATACTGACTTGCTTTCAATCAAATAAATTATTTTTGTCAGGCTGTGTGTTGTTCAGACCATGTCCACTGTTGCCCATCTGGCCATACATGTGATGTAACCAGTGGAAAATGTAACCAACAAACAGTAAACATGGAACCAATAAGTTGGGTAGAGAAGGAACCAGCTTTGAAGAAGGATGTGATGTGTGATTCCACCCACTATTGTCAAGATGGTAAAACATGTTGTAAATTGTCATCAGGGCAATGGGGATGTTGTCCTTTACCAAATGTAAGTATGATTAGGTTTTTTAGCTCACCTGAGCACAAGGTGTTCATGGTGAGGTCTTTTGACCGTCCTGTGTCTGGCATTTGTCATGCGTAATGCGCTGTGCTTCTTCCGTCATGTGTCAACAATCTAAAAATGATAACTCCTCCCAAACCACTGGGCGGATTTCAACCAAATTTGACAGGAATGTTCCTGGGGTGATGCCCTTAAAGTCTTTGCTTAAAGAATTGAGATCCCTTAGAAACTTTGGTTGCTATGGCAACAAAACTGAAATTTTAATGAAAACTTCAAAAATTATCTCCTCCCGACCCAGAAGGCATAGAGCCTTGATTTTTTGCATGAAGCATCAGTGTAATGACCTCTTTCAGAATTGCTAAAATCATCACCCTCTGGTACCTAGTGGGCGAGCTGCAGGGTGGGTGGGGCTTATATAAAAATTAAGAATGATTTTTAAAATGACATCTACTACCAAACCACTTCGCAGATTTCAACAACATTAGGCAGGAATGTTCCTTTGCATGTTCCTTGGGTGGTGCCCTTTATAAAATTCAAAAAGAATTGAAACCGTTAAAAAATGTAAGTATGATTATGCTTTTATTTCAAGAAGCATAATTCATTTGAACACCTTTTAAATAATTTGTTATTTACTTGTAATAAAGACATTGAACTTTTTATTAGTATAGCCCTTGGTCAGATAGGATACCATTCTGTACTAAATAAAAAATGCCTTTTCTGGTAAGCTTAGTCAAAAAATAACTTTGCATTCAATTCCTCAATCTTCAATTCTAACCCAGGCTCAGCAATCATTAATTTCAACATTTGACATCTCATCAATGGGAAAATGATAAATAGTATTCCATTATGGGATCAGTTGCTTCAGTTTTTTATCAAAGGTTTATCTTACTTGCGAAAAAATGACCAGAACCCATTGTTTGGTGTACCATCCAACATAAAACAAATGAAAAGCTCAGAAACCTTAAACAACTAATCAAACAATTGAAGTTGAATTGTTTGCACAATAATAGATGTGGGCATATAAATTTTGACCTTTTTTGCCTTGGACTGCTGTCATAGTGCAGTTGGTAGTGCATCAAACTGTCAGTCTAGCGGTCCCATGTTCGATCCCGACGATGGCACTCAGCCTTTCTGATTATTTGTCTCCCACCAATGGGTCGATAATCATAGACCTATGTTGGATAGAAGCTGGAGGCTAGGAAAGGATGTGATGGCGGTACTGGTGTGAGAAATACCAAGAATCCATTGGTAGGTGCACAAGCCTCTGCGATATAACTTAAAGGTTGTCGACAGCGGCGAAACCCCAGTCAAACAAACAAACATTTTGTCCTGAAAAAGATTATACATTAGCCATAATGATGGAATATGAATTAAGGCTTTAATTTTTAATGTATTTTCATTGAAGTGAAACCTTTTTGTTGAGAGCCAATGTATTGCCTACTGCTTAGTTTTTCATATTTTGTCATATTTGTCAAAAATAAGTACTTCAATATTTGCCTTAACATTTGAGCAGCAACTTCTAAGAATTTTATATTGAATTGTATTTTCTTGGTGGTAGTACCCTTTAAATGCTAATAAGCTGTCAAGGTCATTGCTATTTTTCAAAGTCACTTTTTGCAAATTAAAACTTTGACCTTTGGTCATGTTTTCTTTTCTAGCCTGAGCATGAAGTGCTCAAGTGAGCTATTGTGATCACCTTTTGTCTGTAGTCCCTCAACAATATCTTTAAACAACATCTCCTCCCAAACCACTGGGCCTTTTTGAACCAAATATGACAGAAATGTTCCTTAGGTGGTTCCTTCTAGAATAGCTAAAAGATTTAAATCTGTTGAAAATTCTGGTTACTATGGCAACAAAAGAGAAATCTTAGAATAATCTTTAAAAATCTTCTCCTCCTGATCTAGGAGTATAGCCTTGATATTTTGCATGAAAATTAGTATATTCACCTATTTCAAAATAACTAAAATCATGACTCAGGGGTCCCCATGGGCAGATCCCCCGCGGGTTGGGTTGGTATATAGAATGAAGAATGTTTTTAGCTCACCTGAGCACGAAGTGCTCTGGGGGAGCTATTGTGATTGGCCATCGTCCGTCGTCCTTCCTTCCGTCCGTTCACAATTACAAAAAAATCTTCTTCTGCTAAAGTAACCATGGAAATTCAACAAAATTTCACAGAAACGATCCTTAGGTCACGCTCTTTCAAAATACTTCAAAGAATTGAAATCCTTGAAGAACTCTGGTTGCCATGGCAACAGAGTGGAAAAACTTAAAAAAATCTTCTCCTCCCAAGTGGTAAGGCCTAGAGCTTTGATATTTGGTACAAATCATCATCTATTGACCCTCTACCAAAATACTTCAAAGATTTACCATATTTGAAAATTAGCCCTTTTCTCTGCGATCCTTGATTTTACATAGAAATAAAGGGGGAAAACTTAAAAAATCTTCTTCTCACAAACCATAAGGCCTAGTGCTGTGATATTTGGTATACATAATCATTTATTGACCCTCTACCAAAATACTTCAAAGAATAAGCGTTTTCTGAAAATTAGCCCTTTTCTTTGTGAGCCCTGATTTTATATTGAAATAAAGAAGGAAATCTTGAAAATCTTTTTCTACAAAACCATAAGACCTAGAGCTTTGATATTTGGAACAAATCATCATCTATTGACCCTCTACCAAAGTACTTCAAAGATTTACCAAATTTGAAAATTAGCCCTTTTCCTAATAATTATAGAGGAATCTCTTTAATTGATTGTATAAGCAAAATTTTTTTTAAAATATTAGTCAACAGACTCACAATCTGGTGTGAAGAAAATGAAATAATCGATGAAGCTCAGGCGGGATTTCGTAAAACGTACTCGACATTCGATAACTGTTTCACTTTAATGGCGTTAATTCAAAAGTATATTTCAAAAAAGAAAGGAAGATTTTACTGTGTTTTCATAGATTATGAGAAAGCGTTCGATAAAGTTCAACATAATAACTTGTGGGATGCATTACGAAGAAAGAGTGTCAGTGGAAAGTGTTTGCCTACTCTTCAATCTCTTTATAGTAAATTAAAGTCATGTGTGAAAGTAAATAATAAACTTACACCATATTTCGATTGTACTGTTGGTACCCGGCAAGGGTGCACCGGAAGTCCTCAAATTTTCTCCATTTTCATTAATGATCTAATTCGATTTTTCGAAAATAAATTTGAAAGGGGAGTATTTGTTTCAAATGAAATAAGAGAATTGAATCTTCTTCTTTTTGCTGATGACGTGTCATCCTTTTCCGACACTGTAGTCCAATTACAAAGGCAAATTGACGGTATTGCTGATTTCTCAAATACTGTCGGCATGAAATTTAATATTAATAAAAGTTAAATAATTGTTTTTAGAAACTGTGGAGTTTTAAAACAAAACGAGAAATGGAATTATCAAAACGAACCTATAGAAGTGGTATCTTGGTATAAATATTTAGGTCTTTACTTTTCGTCAAAACTGGCGTGGTCTAAAACTCATGATATGCTCTCTCGCCAAGCCTTAAAGGCTGTTTATCATATATTGAAAACACGGAAAAACTTTGGGTTTATTGAAGTTCGCGACATGTTCAAAATTTTCGATTCAATAGTACAACCTATTCTCTGTTATGGGGCCCAGATATGGGGATATAATGTTGTTCAAAAGATCGAGCGCATTCATATAAAATTTTGTAAGAGGGTCTGTTATTTATCCGACAATACTAGCGATTTTATGGCTCTTTGGGAGTGTGGCAGACTACCAATGAGTACTGTTTATATGCCTATTTGCATTAAATACTGGTTGAAATTAATTCGCATAGAAAATCATGTTATCCTAAACAGTGTTACTTAATGTTGAAAAGATTGGATTCGTCAGGTAGATATACATGGGCAACTTCAATAAAACAATTGCTTTACTCTAACGGATTTGGTTATGTTTGGATCAGCCATGATGTTAGAGATGATGAAAATTTCCTAAAAGAGTTTAAACAACGTATTTTAGATTGTAGTATTAAAAATTGGTTTTCAAATGTGGAAAATAGTTCAAAAGCATTGGTATATAAAGAATTTAAATCAGCACTAAATCCAGAAAAATACATCGATTTCGATAGTTCATATTCATACAAAAAAATATTATCCAATTTTAGATGTTCAAATCACGAATTAATGATCGAAAAGGGACGACATCTTGGAATTGACCGGGGATTTCGCTATTGCCCCCTATGCCAAAAGAATAATATTCTAATTACTGAAGATGAATATCACCTATTCTTTATCTGTCCGGCTTATGAAACAAAGAGGATTGAATTATTTAAAAAAGGTTGGTTAAGTCATAGGAATAGACATCATTTTTTCACGATTATGGAAATCAAAGATCTACCAACAGCCAAAATTGTGGCAAAATATTTACTAGAAGCGTTCGAAATTAGAAAACAAAAGACTAGCCTTCAACTGTAAGGAATTTCTTTGACTTTCATTGTCTTGAATTGCAAAATGATATAATTACATGATCATTTTAATATTTGATCTAGCACAGAATACCTTACATTTCGTTTCAGTAAGGGTTTTGTGTTAAAAGTTGATATCCTTCCAGCAACAAAGTACTAATCTTCTGTAGTTTGAAAGACAGTATTTTGTGGCGAGAATTCGAGTTTGTAAATTCTGAATATGTGAAATATTGTTTGAATCTATTACCCGAATCATCGTAACAGATTGCTTGTATTGAAATAACCTTTCTTGACCATAAGACCTAGAGCTTTGATATTTGGTACAAATCATCATCTATTGACCCTCTACCAAAGTACTTCAAAGATTTACCAAATTTGAAAATTAGCCCTTTTCTCTGCGATCTCTGATTTTACATAGAAATAAAGAAGGAAAACTTAAAAAATCTTCTTCTCCCAAATCATAAGGCCTAGTGCTGTGATATTTGGTATACATAATCATTTATTGACCCTCTACCAAATTACTTCAAGAATAAGCGTATTCTGAAAATGAGCCCTTTTTTGTGAGCCCTGATTTTACATTGAAATAAAGAAGGAAATCTTGAAAATCTTTTTCTACCAAACCATAAGACCTAGAGCTTTGATATTTGGAACAAATCATCATTTATTGACCCTCTACTAAAATACTTCAAAGATATACCAAAATTTGAAAATTAGCCCTTTTCTCTGCGATCTCTGATTTTACATAGAAATAAAGAAGGAAAACTTTAAAAAACTTCTTCTCCCAAACCATAAGGCCTAGTGCTGTGATATTTGGTATTCATAATCATTTATTGACCCTCTACCAAATTACTTCAAAGAATAAGCGTATTCTGAAAATGAGCCCTTTTTTTTTGCAATCCCTGATTTTACATAGAAATAAAGAAGGAAATCTTAAGAATCTTCTTCTCCCAAACCATGAGGCCTAGAGCTTTGATATTTGTAATAGATCTTCATCTATTGACCCTCTACCAAAATACTTCAAAGATTAAGCGTATTCTGAAAATTGGCTCTTTTCTGTGCAATCCCTGATTTTACATAGTATAAAAGAAAGAAAACTTTAAAGACTTCAAATAATTACTGTATTCTGAAAATTATCCCTTTTCTTTGTGAGCCCTGATTTTACAGAGAAATAAAGAAGGAAATCTTTAAAACTTTACTTCTCCCAAACTATTAGGCCTAGAGCTTTGATATTTGGTACAAATAATCATCTATTGACCCAGTACCAAAATTCTTCAAAGAATTACCCTGTTCTGAAAATTAGCCCTTTTCTGTGTAATCCCTAGAAATAAAGAAGGAAATCATTGAAAATCTAATTCTCCCTTACTATAAGGTCTAGTTCTTTTATGTTTGGTAAAAATCATCATCTATTGACCCTCTACCAAAATAATTCAAAGAATTACTGTATTCTGAAAATAAGCCCTTTTCTGTGCAATCCCTGATTTAAATAGTATAAAAGAAAGAAAACGTTAAAAATCTTCTTCTCCCAAACCATAAGGCCTAGAGCTTCGATATTTTTTATAAATCATCATCTATTGACCATCTACCAAAATAATTCATAGAATAACGTACTCTGAAAATTAGCCCTTTTCATTGCGATCCCTGATTTTACATGGAATTAAAGAAAGAAATCTTTAAAAATCTTTTTCTCCTAAACCACTAGGTCAAGGGCTTTAATATTTAGTGTGTAATAATACCTATTGACCCAGTACCAAAATACTTCATAGAATTACTGTATCCTGTGCAATCCCAGAAAGTAGTTATGAAGGATATCATAGAAAATGTTCTCCTTCTGAACCATCAGGCTTAGAGCTTTGATATTATTATGTATTGATGCGTATTGACCCTCTACTTAAGTACTTAAAGAATTACCACAATCTTGAAATTGGCTCAATATTGTTGGGTCTTAACTATACCTAGGATTATAGAAGAAAATCTTTTGAAAAATCTTCTTCTCCAAAATGATAAGGTGTAGGGCTTTGATATTTTGTATATTATATCATTATGCCTTGAGCTATCATACTGAGGGGATTGATATACGACTATCATGGTCCTCTTGTTTAAATTAAATCTCCTCCAAAACTATTTGGCCACTTTGTATCTAATTTGGCAGAAATGTTCCTTAGGTGATCCCCTTTAAAGAATTAGCTAAAAGAATTAAAATCAGTTGAAATTTCTGATGGCCTTGGCAACAAAAGTGAAATTTAAAATAATCTTTAAAAGACTTCTCCTGACCCAGAAGGCATAGAGCCTTGATATTTTGCATGAAACATGATCCCTTTCAAAATAGCTAAAATCATGACACACTTGTTCTTTGACCTCTTACTTATTTCTGAAATTATAAGCCATGGATTCAGAGGGAGGAAAAAGTTTTATCCTCCTTTCTAATTAGCCCTAAAACCTTGGAATTTGTCATTTGCCATTTGGGATCCCCTGGTAAAGAGCCTATATATGTTAAAGTATTGCTCACTTGTATCATATTCCCAACCTTAACATGAAATAAGACTGTTGATAGAAAAAGAGCTTTTACCCTCAGAGCCAATGGCCCTCTTGTTAATGATGAATGCTCGGGTTTTCATATCACATGTTTATTTGTTGTGATGAGTCATTTTTTTTGATATATAAAGATCTAAATCAAGTGGAAGTTGAGGTCAAATTGGTATTTAATAAACATTTAAAAGTCTGATGTAGCTGTTGAATTGTGAGTGATAGGCTTCAGCTTAATAGATAAGGATTTCTTGTAGCCAGACCATATCCTTGGTCAATAGGATATTTCCAGGTCAAGGTCAAATATCAAAGGCATTTTTCTGAAAATTGACCCTTGAATTCCTTTTTCTCTTGATCACCAATAGACTTGACAAATTTTACAAAAATTATTATGAATGCTTCTAAGGTGACTTTTGTAAAAATTGTTTGCAAACAATCATAATTAATATCTCCACCTTCGATACAGCTTAGCAATCTAAGGTAAGCAATTATGAACCAATCTAAAGTTGAATTTCTCTATTACATAAAAATTTCAAGTTTACAAGGAATTGAGATAAAATATTGACATTGGAAAAATATTTTTAGAACATGTTGTGTTACCCTTTATACATATGTGGTGTAGATGAAGATATGGTGGGCTTTCAATTGACTACAATAATTGTATTTAGGGTGAGTCTCCAAACAAACCTTGAAAGCATTTCAGTTAAATAATGACTTTTTTTCAATCAAATAAATTATTTTTGTCAGGCTGTGTGTTGTTCAGACCATGTCCACTGTTGCCCATCTGGCCATACATGTGATGTAACCAGTGGAAAATGTAACCAACAAACCGTAAACATGGAACCAATAAGTTGGGTAGAGAAGGAACCAGCTTTGAAGAAGGATGTGATGTGTGATTCAACCCACTATTGTCCAGATGGTAAAACATGTTGTAAATTGTCATCAGGGCAATGGGGATGTTGTCCTTTACCAAATGTAAGTATGATTAGGTTTTTTAGCTCACCTGAGCACAAGGTGTTCATGGTGAGGTATTTTGACCGTCCTGTGTCTGGCATTTGTCATGCATCATGCGCCGTGCTTCTTCCGTCATGTGTCAACAATCTAAAAATGATATCTCCTCCTAAACCGCTGGGCGGATTTCAACTAAATTTGACTGGAATTTTCCTTGGGTGATGCCGTTAAAGTTTTTTCTTAAAGAATTGAGATCCCTTAAAAACTTTGGTTGCTATGGCAACAAAACTGAAATTTTAATGTAAACTTTAAAAATTATCTCCTCCTGACCCAGAAGGCGTAGAGCCTTGATTTTTGGCATGACGCATCAGTGTAATGACATCTTTCAGAATCGCTAAAATCATCACCCCTCTGGTACCTAGCTTCTGAGCTCTAGGGTGGATGGGGCTTATTTAAAAATTAAGAATGATTTTTAAAATGACATCTCCTACCAAACCACTTTGCAGATTTCAACCAAATTTTGCAGAAATGTTCCTTTGCATGTTCCTTGAGTGTTGCCCTTTAAAAAATGCTAAAAGAATTGAAACCGTTAAAAACACTGGTTGCCACTAAATTAGGCATAAATATGTTAGTTTGCTCCCTTTTAATTATTACTGAAATATTTGAAATCTGTTAAAAGCATTGGTTGGTATGGTAACATAAGTTGATTTTAGTTAAATGTTAAAGGAGGTCTTCTCCTGACCCAGTTTGTATTAGGTCCTTGTCTGAGGTGAGGGCCAGGGCCACTGGCCCTTTTGTGGTTTTTTTTGTGGGGGGGGTCTATGGGATATTTAACCCATTTCCACACAACAAAATCTTACACTCGTTCAAATTGAAAGGAGATGAAGAAGACAATTTAAAGATTGAAAACAAGCAATTTCTTCATTTTACACATTTTTTTCCTCGTTTTTTAGTGAGGGTCATCAGAAAGTGTCATTGTGTGGGAACAGGTTAATTTGTGTTTGTAATAGCTACCAAGTTATCCCTCATTTTCTCACAATTGTTCTTCAAGAATTTATTTCCAATGCATAGAAGTGTGTTGAAATGTATTGAAATTGCTAGCTTTCTGAAAAATTTTGTCATCTGATAAAGGGTAGGCGACATTGCCAGAAAAGGGTTAATTGTCCTGTATTTTCTTGTTTTGTAAAGGTAATTTCCTTCATTATGCTAGAATTTAGGATTGTTTGATAATGTTTACAAATATTGATTAGGAATTTATGCAACTCATTAGCACATAATTACACTATCTGATGCCCTAAAGAAATACTATATTAGAAAACTTAATGCAAAAAGGAGAAATGGTCGGTAACAAGCAATTTCTCCTTTTTCTCATAATGTTTTCTACCCTGTTTTGTGCTTTATTTAACTATTTAGTGCAAATTTGAAATTTTGTTGGCAACTTCTCTAAATTTGGACCAGTCTCAAATTTAATCATTTGATAATGGGTAAACAGATTTAATAATTTTTAGCTCTACTGGCCAAAGGCCACTAGAGCTATAGCGATGGCTTTTTCCTGTCGGGCATCCGGCCGTCTGTCCATTAAACTTTTCCTTGTTTATGCGATGAAGTCCACAGTTTTCATTGGATTCTCTTCAAACTTTCACAGAATGATGGTACCATCATAAGGATCGTTCCTTTCGAAACTGGGTCAGATCCGTCAAGAAACACGTGAAAAGGGGCCTATTTAAAACTTAATTAGAAAATCTTTGTTTACGCGATAAAGTCCACAGTTTTCATCGGATTCTCTTCAAACTTTCACAGAATGATTGTACCATCATAAGGATCATTCCTTTCGAAACTGGGTCAGATCCGTCAAGAAACATGGGAAAAGGGGCCTTATGAAAATTTATTCGAAAAATCTTCGTTTACGCGATAAAGTCCACAGTTTTCATCGGATTCTCTTTAAACTTTCACAGAATGATTGTACCAACATAAGGATTGTTCCTTTTGAAAATGGGTATGATCCGTCAAGAAACACGGGAAAAGGGGCCTTATGAAAATTTAATTATAATTCAATTAAAAATCCTTGTATACGCGATAGAGTCCACAAGATCTTTGTTGACAATCACGTGTCCACAGTTTTCATCTGATTGACTTCAAACTTTCACAGAATGATTGTACCATCATAAGAATTGTTCCTTTCAAAATTTGGTATGATCAGTCAAGGACCACGGGAAAAAGGGGCCCGATTAAAACTGGATTGAAAAAGTCCTGGTAAACACAATAGAGTCCATAGTTTTCAACAAATTCTCTTCAAACATTCCCAGAATGATTATTACATAAAATGGATTGTTCCTTTTGGAAGCAGGTTTGATCCATCCAGTTTCATGGGAAAAGGGGCCCTATGAAAATTTAATAAAAAAATCTTAGTTAACACATAATGGCCCTAGATTTCACCTGATTGACTTCAAACTTTCACATAATGATTGTACCAGCATAAGGATTGTTCCTTTCAAAAATGGGTCTGATCCATTGAGAGACATAGGAAAAGGGGCCTTAGGAAAATTCAATTAAAAAAATCTTAATTAATGCTTGTAAGTCCACAGATGAGATAGGGTTGTCTTTATACTCAAAAAGAATAATTATACTTTTGTAAGAAGAGTTCCCTTTGGAAATGGTTCAGATCCATCAAGTAACATGGGAAAAAGGGCTATATGAAAATTCAATTTATAAAACCCTGTTAACACAATAAAGCCCACAGCTTTGATCAGATTTTGTTGAAACTTTCACAGAATGATTGGAAGGTCATAACTTTCATTCTTTCCATAACAGGGTTTGAACTGTCAAGAAGCACAGGAAAAGGGGCCTTATGAAAATTTCATTTATAAATCCTTGTTACAAAGTCCAGAGCTTTCATCAGATTTTCTTCAAATATTCACAGAATAATTGTACAATAATAATGATTGTTGATGTTTGCATTAGACCTGATCCGTCAAGTATCACAGGAAAAGGAGCATTATGAAATTTAATTTTAAAATCATTGAACCACAATAAAGTCAACAGTTTTCATCAGATTCTGTTAAAACTTTCACAGAATGATTATTCCATCATCAGGATTCTTTCTTTTCAAAGTAGGCGTGATCTGTCTAGTATCATGGGAAAAGGGGCCTTTAGAGAATTTTATCTATAATCCTTGTAACCAAGTCCAGAGCTTTCATTTGATATTATTCAAACCTTCACAGAATCATTGTACAATAATCATGATTGTTGATGCTGACATGAGACCTGATCCTTCAAGTATCACAGGAAAAGGAGCCTTATGAAAATTTTATTTTAAAAATTTTACACCAAGATAAAGTTTGCAGTTTACATCAGATTATGTTCAAACTTTCACAGAATGTTTGTACCATCATAAGGATTGTTTCTTTCCAAATTGAGCCTGATCTGTCTAGTATCATAGGAAAAGGGGCTGTATGAAAAATTATTACCAAATCCTCATAAACAAAACAATGCCCTCAGTCTTTATCAGAATCTCTTCAAACTTTAATAGAATGATTGTGCCATCATTTGGATTGTTCCTTTGTAAATTAGGTCCGATTGGTTAAGTGACACAAGAAAAGGGAGCTTATAAAAAATTTATTACAAAACATCATTATTACAATAAAGTCCTCAGTCTTTATCATTTTCTTCAAACTATCATTAGGATTGTTCCTTTGCACATTGGGTCTGGTATCGTTAAGTTTCACAGAAAAAGGGGCCTTATGAAAATTTTGTTACAAAAATTCTTGACACAATTCAGTCCACTGTTTTCATTGATTCTCTTTAACTTTTAAAGAATGATTCTACCTTCATTAGAATTGTTCCTTTTGAAATTTGGTTTGTTCTGTAAAGTATCATGAGAAAAGGGGCCCTATGAAGATTTCACTATAAACTCATTAACACAATAAATTCCGCAGATTAAACAGATTGATTGTACCATCATTCCAATTGTTGATTTTGACAGTGGATCTGACTATAGCAAGGGTCACATAAAAAGGGGCCTTATGAAAAACTCTCTTAAATATTCTGGTTAACACAATGATGTCCCTTGATTTCATTGGATTCACTTCAAAATTTCACAGAATGATTGTACAAATACTTAGATGGTTCTTTTCATAACTGGGTACAATCCATCAAGTATCATGTAAAAAGGGGACATACGATTTTTTTTAAATATTCTAGTAAACATAATGAATTCCCAATATTTCATTGGATTCACTTTTAACTTTCATAGAATGATAAAACCAACAGTAAAATATCACGGGAAAAGGAGCCTTATGAGAACTTGAATTTAATATCTTTGTTAACACAATAAAGTCAACAGTTTTATTGGATTCTCTTCAAAGATGCATGGAATGATTGTGGCATTCGAAATACAGGAAAAGGGGCCTTACAGATTATCATTCAAAACATTCTTGTGTATGTGATGAAGATCACAATCATTATCAAGTTGTCTTTTAAATTTCACAGGACAATTGTCGGGTTGTAAGGAAAGTTCCTTTTGGAATGAAATTGATCCATCAGAAAACACAGGAAAAGGAGCCTTATTGATTTTCGTTCTAAACAATCCTGTTTATGTGATTAAGTCCACAATTATTGTCAGATTCTGATGAAATATTCTCAGAATGATTGTATGGTCATAAGATAACTTTCTTTTGGAAATGGAGTGGATCCATCATGAAACATGGGAAAAGGGGCCTTGAGGATTGTTGCTTAAAATGATAAAGGGGATAAAGCCCCCTTTTTTTTTCTTTATGCATTCTTCTTTGAGCAATTAACTTCCTTAAATATCAGATTTCTTTAACGGAAAACTTGATAACCAGTAGAGCGTCTCAGGCCCTCATGGGCCTCTTGTTTTCTACAAACAATCACTAAACTGCAACAATATCATATTTCAATAAATCTTTCAGGCTGTTTGTTGTTCTGATGGTGAACACTGCTGTCCACATGGCTACACCTGTGATCCTTCGGCAGGGACATGTTCAAAGGGTAACATGAAAGTGGAGTGGTATAGCAAACAAGCAGTGACCTCGCCTATTTCAAAACCGAATGCAGTTATATGCCCAGATGGTTCTGAGTGTCAGGACAGACAGACATGCTGTCCGATGTATGAAGAAACATACGGCTGCTGTCCCATGCCGAATGTAAGTAGAGCTCGCAGTCATTGTTTTGCATTTCTATGATGGCTCTCTAAAACAACTCCAAAACATCAAAATTTTAGACTGGTCCAAATTCAAGGAATTTGCAGACAACAATTTAAAGTAATCTTTCAAATCTTTGTCTTTTGGAGTAGAAAACATTGTGGAAAATGAAGAAATTGCTTGTAACAAGCAATTTCTTCATTTTCCATAATGTTTACAAAAGCTTTCATATTGAGGGGCGTTTAAAAGTGTCATTGTATGGGTATTGGTTAACCCCCTTCCCTAACAATGATGCTTTTTGACACCCTGAAAAATATGATCATGTAAACTTTGTGGAAAAGGAGAAATTGCTTGTTACAAGCAATTTATCCTTTTCTCACAATAATTTCTATCCTATTTGGCACTGGTTTTCAACATATGTGCAGTCAGGTCTTAGTCTACAACTCCTGCTTGTCCCTTTTAAGCCATAATTGTTTGTAAGATGAAATTTAAAAGAATTCTTAACCCACAATAATTGTATCCAGTACTGGTTTGAACCTATTCATGTTACATTGATTGTGATTCAAGTTCTTACAACTTAGATTAATCCCTCTCGATTCTGGTTCCTGGAAAATTCACCTCTACTCTCACAAATGTGTAGGTGAAGGAAAGAACTAAGATCAATAGCCATTTCTGGGCATCGAACACAGGACCTCTTGATCAAGAAGCTGACGCTCTACCTCTGACACCACACATCCTGTACTGTAAGCCCTTTCATTTTAATGCAATTCTGAAGAGGATTTTATTCAGCATGACTAGGGCTAATGCTTTCAAGACCTTTCATCTCTTTGATTTTGATGTTTATAAGTCCTTTTATCTCTTTGATTATAAACCTTGCCATGCTGAATAAAATATGTTTAAAAATTGTATGAAAATCAAAGGGCTGAAAGAACTGAAAGTAGTAGTTGTGGATCAATGTTTATTAGCTCTAGTTGCCAAAGGCCACTAGAGCTAAAGCATTGGCTTTTTCCCCTCCGGCGTTCGTCCGTCGTCCGTCCATTTAACTGTTTCCTTATATACCCAATAGAGTTCACAGTTTCCATAGGTTTCCCTTCAAACTTTCACGGAATTATTGTACCATCATAAGAATCATTCCTTTTGAAATTGGGTCAGATCAATCATGAAACATGGGAAAAGGGCCTAATTAAAATTAAATTGAAAAATCCTGGTTTACGTGATAGAGTCCACAGTTTTCATAGAATTCTCTTCAAACTTTCTCAGAGTGATTGTACCATCATAAGGCCCATTCCTTTTGAAATTGGGTCAGATCCATCAAGAAACAAGGGAAAAGGGGCCTTATGAAAATTTAATTAAAAAATCCTCGTTAACACTCTAGAGTCCACAGTTTTCATCAGATTCAATTCAAGCTTTCACAGAATGATTGTACCAACATAAGGATTGTTCCTATCGAAAAATGGTATGACCTGTCAAGAAACATGGGAAAAGGGGCCTTATAAAATTTTATAAAAAATTCCATTAAAAATCCACGTTTACGCGATTGAGTCCACAGTTTTCATCGGATTCTCTTCAAACTTTCTCAGAGTGATTGTACCATCATAAGGATTATCCTTTCGAAAATGGGTACAATGTATGATCTGTCAAGAAACATGGGAAAAGGGGCCTTATGAAAATTTAATTAAAAAATCCTCATTAACATCCAAGAGTCCACAGTTTTCATCAGATTGTATTTAAACTTTCTCAGAATGATTGTACCATCATAAGAATTGTTCCTGTGGGAATTGGGTCAGATTCACAGGAAACACGGGAAAAGGGGCCTTAAGAAAATTTAATGGAAAAATCTTTTAGGAAATTCTTGTTAAAACTCTAGAGTCAACAGTTTTCATTGGATTCCCTTCAAACTTTCACAAAATGATTGTACTATATAAGGATTGTTCGTTTCAAAATTGTGAAGATCTGTCAAGAAACACAGGAAAAAGGGGCCTTATGAAAATTTTAATAAAAATACTCATTAATAATCTAGAGTCCACAATTTTCAACGGATTCTCTTCAAACTTTCACAGAATGATTGTACCAACATAAGGATTGTTCCTTTTGGAATCTGATATGATTCCTCAAAAACATAGGAAAAGGGGCCTTATTAAAATTTAATTCAAAGATCTTTGTTAACAGTCTAGAGTCCACAGTTTTCATCTGATTGACTTTAAACTTTCAGAAAATGATTGTACTATCATAAGAATTGTTCCTTTCAAAATTTGGTGTGATCAGTCAAGGACAATGGGAAAAAAGGGCCAGATAAAAATTGGATCAAAAAAGTTCTCATAAACACAATAGAGTCCATAGTTTTCAACAAATTCTCTTCAAACATTCACAGAATGATTATTACATTAAATGGATTGTTCCTTTCGGAAGTAGGTTTGATCCATCAAGTTTCATCGGAAAAGGGGCCCTATGAAAATTTAATGAAAAAATCTTAGTTAACACATCATGGCCCTAGATTTCACCTGATTGACTTCAAACTTTCGCATGTACCATCATAAGGATTGTTCCTTTCAAATTAGGTCTGATCAATTGAGAAACATAGGAGAAGGGGCCTTAGGAAAATTCAATTAAAGAAATCTTAATTAATGCTTGTAAGTCCACAGATGAGATAGGGTTGTCTTCATACTCAAACAGAATAATTATACTTTTGTAAGTAGAGTTCCCTTTGGAATTGGTTCAGATCCATCAAGTAGCATGGGAAAAGGGGCTTTATGAAAATTCAATTAATAAAACCCTGTTAACTCAATGATGCCAACAGCTTTGAACAGATTTTGTTGAAACTTTCACAGAATGATTGGAAGGTCATGACTTTCATTCTTTTCATAACAGGGTTTGAACTGTCAAGAAACACAGGAAAAGGGGCCTTATGAAAATTTCATTTATAAATCCTTGTTACCAAGTCTAGAGCTTTCATCGGATTCTCTTCAAACATTCTTAGAATAATTGTACAATAAAAATGATTGTTGATGTTTGCATTAGACCTGATCCATCAAGTATCACAGGAAAAGGAGCATTATGAATTTGATTTCAAAATCCTTGTACCACAATAAAGTCAACAGTTTTCATTAGATTCTGTTTAAACTTTCACAGAATGATTATTTCATCATGAGGATTCTTTCTTTTCAAATTAGGCGTGATCTGTCTAGTATCATGGGAAAAGGGGCCTTTTGAGAGTTTTATCTATAATCCTTGTAACCAAGACCAGAGCTTTCATTGGATTTTCTTCAAACCTTCACAGAATCATTGTACAATAATCATGATTGTTAATGCTGACATGAGACCTGATCCTTCAAGTATCACAAGAAAAGAAGCCTTATGAGAATCTTATTTTAAAAAATTTTACACCAAGATAAAGTCTGCAGTTTTCATCAGATTCTGTTCAAACTTTCACAGAATGTTTGTACCATAATTAGGATTGTTTCTTTCCAAATTGGGCCTGATCTGTCTAGTATCATAGGAAAAGGGGCTGTATGAAAAATTATTACCAAATCCTCTTAAACACAACATTGTCCTCAGTCTTTATCAGAATCTCTTCAAACTTTAATAGAATGATTGTACCATCATTTGGATTGTTCCTTTGTAAATTAGGTCTGATTAGTTAAGTGACACAAGAAAAGGGACCTTATAAAAATTTTAATACAAAACATCATTATTACAATTAAGTCCTCAGTCTTTATCATTTTCTTCAAACTATCATAAGGATTGTTCCTTTGTACATTGGGTCTGATTTGTTATGTTTCACGGAAAAAGGGGCCTTATGAAAATTTTGTTACAAAAATTCTTGACACAATTCAGTCCACCATTTTCATTGATTCTCTTTAACTTTTAAAGAATGATTGTACCTTCATTAGAATTGTGCCTTTTGAATTTTGGTTTGTTCTGTAAAGTATCATGAGAAAAGGGGCCTTATGAAGATTTCACTATAAACTCATTAACACAATAAATTCCACAGATTACACAGATTGATTGTACCATCATTCCAATAGTTGATTTTGACAGTGGATCTGTTTATGGCAAGTTTCACATAAAAAGGGGCCTTTCTAAAAAACTTGCTTAAATATTCTGGTAAACAAAATGATGTCCCTTGATTTCACCAGATTCACTTCAAAATTCCACAGAATGATTGTACAATCACTTAAAAGGTTCTTTTCAGAACTGGGTACAATCCATCAAGTATCATGTAAAAAGGGGCCATATGATTTTTTTTTTAAAATATTCTAGTAAACATAATGAAGTCCCAATATTTTATTGGATTCACTTTTAACTTTCACATAATAATATAAAACTAACAGTAAAATATCACAGGAAAAGGGGCCTTATGAGAACTTGATTTTAATATCTTTGTTAACACAATTAAGTCAACAGTTTTATTGGATTCTCTTCAAAGATGCATGGAATAATTGTGGCATTCAAACACAGGAAAAGGGGCCTTACAGATTATCATTATAAACATTCTTGTGTATGCGATGAAGATCACAATAATTATCAAATTGTCTTTTAAATTTCACAGGACAATTGTCGGGTTGTAAGGAAAGTTCCTTTTGGAATGAAATTGATCCATCAGAAAACACAGGAAAAGGGGCCTTATTGATGTCATTCAAAACAATCCTATTTATGTGATAAAGTCCACAATTCTTATCAGATTCTGATGAAAATTTCACAGAATGAGGGGAGGAGCCCTGGGGGGGACTTGTATAGAAATAAAGAAGGATTTCAAAACTACATCTCCTCACAAACCAGTGGGCTGATTTCAACCAAAGAATTTAATCAGTTGAAAACTCTGGTTGCTATGACAACAAGAGTAAAATTGAAAAAAAACTGAAATAAACCCATCTCCTCCTGACCAAGAAAGTGAAGAATCTTGAATTTTGCATGAAGCATCAGTACATTGACCTCTTTCAAAATTAATAAATCTTAGAGCCACAGGGTTACTAGGCTTAAATAGAAATAAAGAAGGCAACCCTTTCAAAACTATTTGGCCCTTTTAGACCAAATTGGGCTTGTTGATTTTAGTTAATAGTTAAATGTCTCTCATGACCCAGTTTGTATTAGGCCTTGAAGAAAAAAAGCCTTATCTCAGGTGAGCACCAGGGCCACTGGCCCTCTTGTTACATTTTCCCTTGGATGTATTTCAACCAAACTTGGCAGGAAGCATCCTCATGGGAAGGCGCTTCAGATTTGTTCACTTCATGGAGTTATCTCCCCTTGGAGCTTCAAAAGGGGCCAAAAAAGGTACGTCTTTAAAAATCTTCTTATCCTGAACCGGCTGTCAGATAAGATTCACATTTGGTATTTAGAGTTTTTAGGGCAAGGACTATCAGGGTTGTATAAATCATGGCCCCAGAGACAGAATTAACCCATTCCCGGACATCACGATTTTTCAAGGGCTTATATAGTGAAATTTTTAAAAAACTTCTTCTCCCAAACAGGATGGCCTATAACTTTGATTTTTGGTATACAGCATCATCTGGTGGACCTCTATCAAGATTGTACAAATTATTGCCTCATGATTAAAATTAGCCAATTTCTGGATGTCACAATTTCAACAAAGGTTTATATAGTGAAATTTGTAAAAATCTTCTTCTCCCAAACAGGAAGGCCTGTAACTTTGATTTTTGGTATACAGCATCATCTGATGGACCTCTATCAAGATTGTACAAGTTATTGTCTCGTGATTAAAATTAGATTCCCAGATGTCACAAATTTAACATAGGCTTATATCGTGAAAACTTTGAAAATCTTCTTCTCTCAGATAGGCGTAGAGCTTTGATATTTGGTATGTAGTATCATCTGGTGGATCTTTATCAATATTGTATGAATTATGGCCATAGGGTCATAACAAGCCCATTCCTGGATGTCATAAATTTTACATAGGGGTTATATAGTGAAAATTCAAAACTCTTCTTTTCCCGAACAGGAGGTCCTAGAGTTTTAATATTTTGTATGTAGCATCACCTGGTGGGCCCCCATCATGAATGTATAAATTATGGCCCCAGGGTCAGAATTAGCCCGTTCTAAGATTTCCCAAGTTTAACATAGGCTTGTTTAGTGAAAATCTTCTCCTCCTAAACTAAAAGGCTTAGAGCTTTGATATTTAGTATGTAGCATAATCTGCTAGACTTTTATTTGTTTTTGTGCTCTTTGGACTCAGGGGACCAATAAGGCCCTATGGGCATCTTGTTTTACTTTAGGGTAGAAAACATTGTGTTAAATGAGGAAATTGCTTGTAACATGTTATTCCTTCATTTTACACAATGTTTTCCCAATTGTTCTCCTTGAACGGCATCTAAAAGGGTCACTGTGTGGTAATGGGTTAAAAGGCAGAAACAGGTAGTGTAGATTAAGATCAGACTACACTTATGTGCAGGGTAAACTTTGTCTATGCCTCCTGCCAAAACAGGAATGTTCCAGGTTCAACATAACAAGGGTTAATGCTTTCATTTCCTTTCATCTCTGATTTCAATGCAATTAAGAAAACAGATTTTATTTAGCATGATCAGGATGAACAATGAGCCTTGAGTCCTGGATTAGATTATTTTTCATCTCCATTGGCTGAAAATGGACTTGTGTCTGTCTGACAATCCATCTGTCCATCTGTAAACTTTAACCCTTGTCATGCTAAGCCTGAAATATTCCTGTTTTTGGGGAGGTGTAGACAAAGATCAGTCTGAACATATGTGCAGACTGATCTTAGTCTATACAACACCTGTGTAGTGCTTTTTATCAAGAGTTATTCATTAGGCATTTATTCAAAATAAATATTTACCTTCAAATGGTGTTTCCAGTGCTTTCAGCCCTTTGATTCTATTGCAATTTTTGAAGAGGATTTTATTCAGCATGACAAAGGTTAACTTTAAGAATTTTCTCCTCAGAAAGTATGGCTTAGATTTCAACCAAATTTCACAGGGATTATTCTTGGGTAAACTTTTATTTGATTCCTTCAACAGATTTTTTTCTGGTAAAAATAAAATGGTTTTTATGGCCAGGGATAATTCCCATACATGGCAGTGAAAAACTATGAAGATCTGCTCCTCTGAAACTAGTTTGTGGATTTCAACCAAATTTCACACAAAAGACCCTCTTAGTGACAGTTTATTGGATTCCTTTAACCCACAGTGACGCTTTTGGATGCCCCTCCAGAAAAACAATTTGGAAAACATAGTGTAAAAAGAATAATTTGATTGTTACATGCAATTTCTTCATTTTCCTCAATGTTTTCTACCCAGATAGTAAAAAAAATCCCAAGTCATAAACTTTACATTGCCGTCTGTAACTCCTTTCAATTTGGGTTAGTCTAAAGATTTTCTGTCTGGTACAGGGTTAAAGAAGGTCAATCAGTTATGAAACATGACCACTATGGTTGGGAGCAATTTCCATAATCATATGGTGTATAGAGGAAACTTTGGAAGCCTTCATCTCAGAAAGCAGTTGATGGATTTTAACCCTTGTCATGCTGAACCCGGAATATTCCGGTTTTGGCAGGAGGTGTAGACTAAGATCAGACTGCACTTATGTGCAGGCTGATCTTAGTCTACACCTCCTGCTTGTACTTTTTCTTCCAGAGTTGTTTATGAAGTTGATTTCTACAAGAAATATTTATTTTTGAACAACAAATTTTACCAGAGCTTTTAGCCCTTTGATTTGACAGTATTTCAGTAAGATAATTTATACAGCAGGACTAGGGTTAATAAAATTTTACATTAATTATCTTTGGGTGACTCTTTATCATATTTCTGTTAAAAAAATGATCAGCTGAAAAACATAGCTTTAATGGCTGGGGCCATATTCTATATAAGGTGTGTAGCAAAATCTTCAAAAGTTTAATTAGAAATCAGCTTTTGGAGTTCAACTGAATTACACAGGAATAATCCTTTGATGACCCTTTATTCGTTTTCTCATAGAAATTTACATACTGAAGAAAATCATATGACAGATAAGCATTGCTTCTTTATTATCACTTGAGCTTTATTGTTAATCCTTTTCATGCAGAATTACATAAAGATCAAAGGGCTGAAAGCAATGGAAGTACAAATAGTGGGTGAATAATTGTTTTTATATCTTATTTTAAAAACAAATAGCCTAGCCCATTAACACTACACTATGCCTTCTGATGCCCTGAAGAAATACAATCATGGAAAACTTTGCGGGACAAAGGGAAATTGCTTGTAACAAGCAGTTTTGCCTTTTCTCACCATGTTTTCTGCCCTATTTGCCAATTATTTTCCGATTCAAATGCAATTCAAATATCATCTACAACTTCTTTCAATTTCGACAATTGTAAAGTTTTGTCATTCGATAATGGATTAATCAGGCTACTTTTTTCTAAATCTCCAGCCAAAACAGAAATATTCTGAGTCCAGTGTGTAAAAATGATTTAACTCATTCCCTCAAAGTGATGCTTTTGGACGCCCCTCAAGAATGACAATTTTGAAAACATTGTGTAAAATGAAGAAATTGCTTGTAACAGGCAATTTCTTCATTTTACACAATGTATTCTACCCAAAAAGTTTAAAAAATCTAACCTTAAGTTGTCGTCTTCAACTCCTTTCAAATAGGACCAGTCTAAAATTTGGCTATCTGGGAATGGGTTATACAGGTTAAACAATTCATTGGCTCTTTTCAGTGAAAACTGAAGGTAATGCTATCACTTTGCTATCATCTGCATTTTTGTATTTCAAAAATGTCGACTTTTAGTAATATCTCCCTTAATACTCAAGGCAATCTCTTAACTTGAAATATTTGATTAGTATCAAAAGAGCAATATTTATGTCAAGGAATGTAACTCTAAAGGTTTTTTTTTATTAGCTAACCTGAACACAACTTGCTCATGGTGAGCTATTTTGATCGGTAGATGTCCGGCGTCTGTCCGTCCGTCAAATTATTAAAATATCTTCTCCTCCTAAACCATAAGGCCTAGAGCTTTGATATTTGATATACATAATCATCTATTGACCCTCTACCAAAAGACTTCAAATAATTACTGTATTCTGAAAATTATCCCTTTTCTTTATGAGCCCTGATTTTACAGAGAAATAAAGAACGAAATCTTTAAAAATTTACTTCTCCCAAACTATTAGGCCTAGAGCTTTGATATTTGGTACAAATAATCATCTATTGACCCAGTACCAAAATTCTTCAAAGACTTACCCTGTTCTGAAAATTAGCCCTTTTCTGTGTAATCCCTAGAAATAAAGAAGGAAATCATTGAAAATCTAATTCTCCCTTACTATAAGGTCTAGTTCTTTTATGTTTGGTAAAAATCATCATCTATTGACCCTCTACCAAAATAATTCAAAGAATTACTGTACTCTTAAAATTAACCCTTTTCTGTTCGAACTCAGATTTTACAAAGGAAATTTTAAAAAAATCTTCTCCTCCTAAACCATAAGGCCAAGATACCATATTTGGTTTGTATCATCACCTCTTGACCCTCTACCAAAATACTTTAAAGAATTACCGTATTTTGAAAATAAGCCTTCTCTGTGCAATCCCTGATTTTACAAAGGAATAAAGAAAGAAATCTTTGATGATCTTTTTCTCCCTAACCATAAGGCCTAGAGCTTTGGTATTTGGTATCGTATTTTGAAAATAAGCCCTTTCCTGTGCAATTCCTGATTTTACAACGGAATAAAGAATGATATCTTTGAAAATCTTTTTCTCCCAAACCATAAGGCCTAGAGCTCTGATATTTGGTACATATCATCATCTATTGACCCTCTACCAAAATTCTTAAAAAAAAAACTTTATTCTGAGAATTAGCCCTTCTCTGTGCTATCCCTGATTTTACAAAGGAATACAGAAGGAAATATTTTCTCCCAAACTATTACGCCTAGAGCTTTTATATTTGGTATGTATCATCAGCTATTGACCCTCTACCAAAATTCTTTAAAGAATTACTGTATTCTGAAAATTAGCTCTTTTCTATGCGATCCCTAATCTTTTATAGGAATAAAGAATGGTATCTTTGAAAACCTTCTCCTCCTAAACCATTAGTTCTAAAGCTTTTATATTTGGTATGTATTGATGTCTATACTTCAAATTGGATCATCAATATACCTAGGATTAAAAGAGAAAATATTTAAACATCTTCTCCAAAGTAATTAGACAGAGGGCTTTGCTATTTTGTTTATATCATAAATCCATGAACCATGATACTCAGGGGAGCAATTTAGGACTATCATGGTCCTCTTGTATTTTGTATGCATGCACATAAAATAGTTCCATAAAATGTGAAACATTTGTGAAATGTTTCTTTTTTTTGCTTGATGTCTTTATATTATAAGAAATGAAGAGAATATTTTTTTTGTTTTCATGGAGGTACGAAATGAATAAACTTATTACACTTATGTATGAATCCATTTTGCATATTCATACAGTGTGATAAGGTTTTTTAGTTTCATACCTCCATGAAAACAAAAAATATTGTCTTTGTCCCTAAAATGAATGATTAACCCATTACTATATGACAAAATATCAGACTGGTCCAAATTGATAGAAATTGCAGTTTGCAAAATTCAAATTTTGCTAAGATAGTAAGATAAATGCCAAACAAGGGGGAAAATGTTGTGAGGAAAGGAGAAGTTGGTCATTACAAGAAATTTCTCTTTTTCCAACAAAGTTTTCCTTTATCATGATTTTGTAGTTCATCAAAAAAGTGATTGTGTGGTATTTAGTAAGCCTTATGTTTCCCTTTTACAGGGTTACCCATGTTTTATGTCACATTCATAACCTTGCAATGCAGCAATTGATATGTTTTAAAGATTTGAGTGAATTCGACTTTGGTTTTTTTTTTTTTGTTTTTTTTTTGGACTTACCCATTCCAACACAGCAAAATTTTAGACTGGTCCAAATTGAAAGAAGCTGCAGACGACAATTTCAAGTTGATGGAATTTTGAATTTTTTCGTCTTTTTGGATAGAAAACATTGTCGATAATGAAGAAATTGCTTGATACAAGCAATTTCTTCATTATCCACAATGTTTTCCAAAGTTTTTTTCTTGAGGGGCGTAAAAAGGAGGGATTGAGTTGGAATGGGTTAAGAATGATGAGCCCTAAGCTATATACTCCTTCAATCTTCTTGATTAGGCTTCAATCTGAGACTCTGTCTCCCTACAAAACTAGCCAGCTCTTGAGAGAGACATTAAACATTACAAAATGATAAACCTAGATCATAAATTGCTAGATCATAACCTTTTGTTTCTAGTGGCAGAGCCAAAAGTAATGAAGGATTTTTAAATGACATCTTCTTCAAAACCTGATTGGGCCAATGATAACCCATTCTGATACAATGACGCTTTTTTGACGCTTTAAATAGAAACTTCTTTGGAAAGCATTGTGAAAATAAAGAAATTACTTGTAACAGTATTTCGAGATTGTTTTCTACTAAAGAAATTTACAATTTCATCAACAAAAAATAATGTCATCTGTAACTTCTTTGAATTTGGACTGGTCTAAAATTTTGTTATTAAATCATAAGAAATGAAAATATTTTTTTGTTTTCATGGAGGTATAATGAAACAAAAAAAATAATCACACTTATCAAAGTGTAATTAGGTTTTTAGTTTCATACCTCCATGAAACAAAATATATCCTATTCATCTATTCAATGAAAAAAAATAAAAGAATTGAAATCCCTTGATAACTCTGGTTGCCATGGCACAAAAAGAGAAACTTGAAAATGTCTTCATAAGACCCAGTTTGCTTAGAGCCTCGATACTTTGCATGAAGTATCAGTTCATTGATGTCGTTCAAATTACTAATACTATTACTGCTGGATCACTAGGAGGGAAAAAAATTGTCACCCTGAGAATGAATTCCACATGCTTTGAAATGTGCCAATTAGAAACTGTTTATTGAATATTCTATAAACATTGAGAGCACCAAAGTCAATGTCCCTCTTGTTTCATGTAGAGTTTTTTTGTCAAAATTTTATTTGATTAATTGATAAAGTGGCCAATCCATTTAACTCTTTTGTCCTCTAACTCAATAAAAAGAATGACCAACAGTCACAAAACTTCAGTTGTTTCCAATGATTTAAGTAAGTGCCCTATTGTTCTTTTTGGGCACATAGTTTAAGGTCGAAATTGAACTTTGATTGAAAACCATTTCCATGTTCTAGCTCAAAAGCCATTTTACATAGTACTTTGAAACTTTCATACAAATGTTATCTATGACCAAAGGAGGTGCCATATTGTTTTTGGATAATGTAGGTCCAAGGTCTACTGTGCTACTTGAGTAACAAAATGCTCCAAAACCTTTTTAAAAATTGTTTAATAGGATTTTTTTTTCATCCTCTTAATAATTTCCCCCTAAAAACAATGACTTAAAATTCATTTTGAAGACTAGACTTTATGATATTCATCTATATTTCAAATTTGGAAAGGATTTTTGAATTGTCAGGAAATCTTTCCCTTATCTTAAGGTTCATCATTTCCAAAGTAATAAATAATCAGAATCAATAATCAGAATCAGTGATTTGACGATTGACAGCTCTTGTTTGCCTTGTTACAGGCTGTCTGCTGTTCTGATGGTGAGCACTGTTGTCCTCAAGGTTATGAATGTGATGTTAGTCATGGCACGTGTATAAGTGATATGCACTCGATAGATTGGTCAAACACGACCAGCAATAAACAGCCTACTTTACAGGAAGACAAAACCTCTAATGACGAAACTGTGAATGCACATGAAGTTCCTACAAGAAAAGTTATTCATGTTGATCGAGTTGGTAAAGGCCATATTGTTGGGATGAAGAAAGTTGGTGATGGAGAAGTGAATGATGGTGTTGTGCCGTGTGAGGGAACATCGCAGGGTTGTCCTGACTTGTTCACTTGTTGTCAAAACAACAAAGCTGAATTTTTATGCTGCCCATTCCACAATGTATGTTTTTTTTATTTTAAAAAGCTACTTTTGTGTAGTAATTTTAATCCTTTCCCACTCAGTGTCACCTTTTTACACCCCTCAAGAAAAGAGCTTTGGAAGACATTTTTGAAAATGAAGAAATTTGCTTGTAACAAGCAATCTCTTCATTATCTGGATGTTTCTACTCCCAAAGACAGAAAAATTGAAGATTTTATCAACTTGAAATCGTTATCTGCAAGTTCTTACAGTTTGGACCAGTCTCAAAATTTGTTATTTGATAATTGATTAAGGACATAATGCAAATATTGATTTAAAACTTTCTAACTTTTTGATCTTTGTTTGATATGACCTTATGTTAACCCTTCCTTGCAAATGCATTGTCTATTCTGATTTATGAAGTGATGATTTTAACATGATTGTATGCCTATCATAGTATACAATACTAGGGAAATTCAAGCTAATCTTGGTAAAATCTGATGACAAAGTATATATAAAACCTAAAACAAATGATTTTACAGTTTACAAATTATTGAAGTACAGTAAAACCTTGGTAGTTCGTAGTGCAAGGGACAGGGACATTTTATACGAACTATGCATAGAACGAACAAAGGGAGTACAAGTGACTGAAATACTTGACATAGCCTTATTCTGTCCCCCATTTAGGGCTTGATTCTAAATTTTGAAATATATTTTCTAACATCTTGAAAAAAACAAACCGTCAACTGCGTTTGCAGATAATTGGGGAAAGTACAAATTGAAAATTAATAATCTTTTCATTATATTATTGCCTTCAGCATATTGGCATTTTGTTTGAACACAGTGCAAGGACTATACATGCAGTTCATTTCAACTTCCATTGGAGTGATTTTCCTTTTGGATTGAATCACTTACAGTATTCTATTATCAAGATGAAAAAATCGACGACTAGGATTAAAGCAACTGCAGATTAAAATGAAATAGTTAGAACATCTAAATGACTCTAATGTTATTGATATTGCATAAAATTTTGGTCAAGTTCAAAATTGTTTCACGTGGCTACAAAAACGAAAAAACAGTTTACTAGATCAAATCTAAGAAAAACTTTGTGTGCTCTCTTATGTGCACATTGAAGACTCAAATAACTTGATAATTGTTCAGAATGTTTGTCCTTAAACTAATTAAGTCCAGTTCAAATTTTGTTAAATTTGGATCAAAAACTAAGTCACTAGGTCAAATCTTAGAAATATCTTATGTGTACTACCAAGGTCTCATTTTGGCTATATTAGTGTTCTGGGTTTGATTCCCTATTGCAGCGAATATCTTTCAGACATTTGTCTCCCACTAATGGATGGATAAATACCATGAATCCATTGTTAGGTATTCTAGCTGCTGCGATATGACTGAAATACTGTTAAACATGGCACAAAACCTGCAGTCATCAACCCAGGCTAGCTCTTTAGGGCTAATTCCCCTCTTGTTTATATTTTGTTGAAAGCAGTGTTGATATACTTCACCCATTCCAACACAAGCCCTCCATTTTATGCCCCCCAACAAAAAAGCTTTGGAAAACATTGTGGAAAATAAAGACAGTACTTGTTACAAAAAATTCATTTCCAAAATGTTTCTTCCCCCAAAAGACAGATTTTAAAACCCTCTTGTTTATTACCCCCAAGAAAAAAGCTTTTGGAAACATTGGGGAAAATGCTGAAATTAGGTGTATCAAGCAATTTCTTCATTATCCACAGTGTTATCTATCCAAACAGACGAAACAAATTTAAAATTCCATCACCTTGAAATTGTCTTCTGCAGCCTCTTTCAATTTGGACCAGCCTAAATTTTTGTTGTGTGGGAACGGTTTAAGTATATGTCTTACAATGTTGTACATGTTTTATTTCTAGGGTACCTGTTGCCCTGACCGTGAGCACTGCTGTCCTCATGGCTATATATGTGATGAAGAACAAGCAATATGCCGTATCCTGGAAACCAAACCTGGATATAAACTGCTCAATAAGATATATGCCAAGAAAGGATCACCATCACTATAAAACGAAGTCTTAGGTAGGCTTTAAGTTATACCTACAGTCAAGAACATCACCATTTCATTTAAAGTTATTTGGATTCTCTCACCCAGCGTTGCATTCATGGTATTCAAAAACACTCGCTCAGGTTGCTCAAAATGCTTCACAACTTTATTCAAAACTTTCAGGTTCAATCCCCGGCAGCGGCACTTATTCTTTCCGACATTTGCCTCTCACCAATGGGTGGATAATCATAAATCTTAGTGGGATGGCAGCTGGAGGCTAGAAAAGGTTGTGGTTGGACTGGTGTGAGAAATTACAGGAATCCATTTTTAACTTCTCCAGCCACCCATTCAATCAATCAATCAAGACTTTCAATGATTTCATTGGCTAACATCGATAGCTTAGTGCAAAATATCATAAGTGTCTATACAAAGTATAGACACTTGTGATGTTATTGCACTAAGCAACAAACATGTTTTCTGAAGCATCTGATTGGTCCTGAAAGATGAACAAATCTTACTATAGAACAGTGCGCATATTTTTTCAAGGGAGGTAATAAAATATTACTCATTTTTGTTCAAAATGCTCATATCATTCAAAACTTGCTCATCAATTTTACCGAAATTTTACCAAAGTCATTTCATTTTGACTCTGTTTTCCTATACCAAAAGACAAATGATCTTCTACAAAATTTGGATAAAGAGTTCTGGCTTTGATTGGATGCTTTGATGGTCAGGGTGTCAAAAATTACAGGAAGCCATGGTTAGTTGCACCAGTTGCTGTGTATCTATGATATAAGTTTAATGTGTCCTATAACCCCATACAATCATTTAAGTAAACCAGAAATGAGGCCTCCAATTAAAAAGAGCCATTTGCACAATATTGCATAGGAAAAGAGGGAAGAAAGGTTTTAAATAACCCCTTGTCCCCACTTACATGCAAGGGGACTATCTTGAATATGCAAAAAAAAAATAGCTTGGTTAGACAGTAGGTATGGTAAAATATGACCCCAAACTTTGACAATTTGTAATATTTTTGCCTTTACCAAAGGTATTTTGTATGAAACTTGATTGACATTATCCTTATGAATTAAAAAAAATTATTTGTGAGAATTATGCCCCTTTTGTAAGCTATTTTTATTTAGCCCTCTTTATTGTGTTTGTCTTTTTTATTGAATGCACAACTGTATATATTAACATGCAACTAAGCTGCATGTTGAAAGAGACCAATGTTGTTCCCAAAATGAAAGATCAATCAAAAATAAATTCGAAATATGTCATTTTATGAAAACTGTAAAAGCTTTATTATTGGAAACAAGCTGATGATTTCCTCAAAAAACATTGCTTAAAAAAAAGATGGCTTAAATGAGAAAGTAATTTCCATATATAGTATATAGCTATGGTTTCGAAAATCTTTGCAAAGGATGAATTTCAGCTAAATTTCAGTTTGTGAATCGAGCATTCATATAGGGTAATTAGGTTTCCTGTTTCATACCTCCTTGAAAAGAAAAAATATTCCCTTCATCCCTTAAATGTACTCTGTTTTATCGTTTCAGAAAGTCCTCTAGTAGTTTTGTAAATAATGAAAGTCTATGATCGACCAACAGTGCTAGCTGCACCAGAGCTGTAATGGTTGTAGGGTGTTCACAGATTGACTGGATTACCATATTAGTGCCTGTGATTTGAGATTGAAATTATTTAGAACTATATTTTTTTTTTTCATTTCCTCATTGTTACCAATAAATGATTTTTCTAGCTCTTATGAATTATGCTGTTTAAGCATGATTACAAGACAATTGTTAGACCCCCTGTCAAAGGTTGGACAGGTTATTGTCATGGTTTTGTGTCCTTTATACTCATGTCTATGAATCTATCTGTATGTGCATTTACTTTTTTCTTTAACCCTTTCCTGGTTAATCCCTGGTTTTTAAGTCCCTGTGATTTAATGATTGAGAAAACATTGTGGAAAAATAAGAAATTGCTTGAAACAAGCAATTTCTTCTTTTTCCACAATATTTTCTACCCTATTGAATGATTATATTTCAAATAAGTTGGACTTCAAATTGTTGTCTGAAAAACCTTACAATTTCGACCAGTCTAAAATTTCAAAAAACAGGAAAGGGTAAAATACTGAAACTACTGGTAGGATTTCAACCAAATTCCAAAGCAATGTTACCTAGTTGGTTCTTTTTTGAATTTGGGCAATGAATTTTATTAATTGAAAAAATCTTGTTTCCATAGCAAGAAAAGTGAAATGCATCTTAAAATCTAAATCTGCTCAATAGATTTGATAGGTGTTTTGTAGGAATTTTCCTTGTGTAAAGGTCTACTAGCTTCCTTAACCCTTCTGTTTGATCCCTGGCTTTTATGTCTGCCTGATTTCATGATTGAGAAAACATTGTAGAAAAAGAAGAAATTGCTTGTAACATGCAATTTCCTCTTGTTCTACAATATTTTCTTCCCCACAGAAAGGTTATTTTCAAATCAAACCCACTTAAACTTTTTTTCTGCAAAACCTTTGAATTTGGACAGGTCTAAAATTTGGCAAAACAGGAAGGGGTTTAAATCATATCAATCCTTTGAAAAAGAATGCTTTTATTGGTTTGCTTATTTGTTGATTGATTGATTGAATTGGTTTTAACACCACTTTTAATAGTATTTAAGTCATATCGTAGCAGGGCTTATTAGTTATATACAGTATATTGTAATATCTGTAAAAATCTTTCAAATTGCTCTTTTTCTTCAAAGAATGTTCCTTTGATGAAGGTCAACTGAATTCCTTCAAATTTTTTGATCTAGCATAAAACAGGGTTTATTGGCTTATTTTCCATTTATGGTATATAGTAAAATCTGCCACTTTTATTTCATTATTCTTTTGCATGAATGTTTCATGGACAAAGGTCTAGGCGTTTCCAAAATATTATTTTAGATGCATTGAAAACCAGGTTTTTGTGGACAGATCTTAACCCTTGTCATGCTGAACCCGGAAAATTCCAGTTTTAGCAGGAGGTGTAGACTAAGATCAGCCTGCACATAAGTGCAGTCTGATCTTAGTCTACACCTCCTGCTTGTCTATTTCCTACTAGAGTTGTTTATGAAATTGATTTCTAAAAGAAATATTGAGTTTTGAACAAATAGTTCTATCAGTGCTTTCAGCCCTTTGATCTTACAGTAATTCAGAAAGGTGATTTATACAGCATGACAAGGGTTAATTTCCCTATATAATTTGATGCATCAAAAATCATTGCTATTTTGTGTGGGGTATATTTTCCATTATAGTATATAATCAAACATTTGGAATCTTCTTTTCTTAGTATAATCTTAGTGATTCTTTATGCCTTTTTTCAAAAAAAAAATTGTTTGCTAAAATGACTAATTAATTCCTTGAAAGGAAAAAAAAGTCTTGTTTATTTTTGGAGAGCTTACTTCCAAATTGTATGATGTAATGTTAAATCATAGATCCTATGAAAGGACACAGGTTCTTGTAAGCTTCCTGAGAAAATCTTCGCTCAACCCATTCCAACACAAGAACATTTTAGACTGGTCCAAATTGAAAGAAGCTGCAGACGACAATTTAAATTTGGTGGAATTTTAAATTTGCCAGTATTTTGGGGTAGAAAACATTGTGGATAATGAAGAAATTGCTTGATATAAGCAATTTCTTCATTTTCCACAATGTTTTCCAAAGTTTTTTTCTTGAGGGGCGTAAAAAGGAGGGATTGAGTTGGAATGGGTTAAACTGTTTTGTCTCCTAGAATCATTAACCCATTATCAGACAACGAAATTTATAGATTGAACCAAATTGAAAGAAGTTGCATTCCACAATTTTAACTTTGTTTAACTGAAAAAAAAATATGTTTCATATGGAATAAAAAACACAATGAAAAATTAAAAAATTGATTATAACAAGCAAATACTCCTTTTATAATAATGCTTTCTCTAATCTAATACCTGAGACGACAAAATTTTAGACTTGTTCAAATTCAAAGATGTTTGCAAACAACAATTTTTGTCAAGCTAGCATGCGGTCAGCCAGACATAGTTGTCACAATTTCACTTCGGTTTTAGTGCATATGTGCATGCATCAGTATGTGCTTCTCTTTGTCCTGAGCATAAATTCTACATATTGGGAATGATTTGAAGATAAATTGGCACAGTTTTTCTTATTGATGTGTGCTAGTGTCATGCAAAAGGTTTGTTGTGATACCTCCAAGGTCACAGTTGAAGGTCAAATAATAAAATTGACCTTCTCCGTAGCATAACTTCTACATTATGGGTGGATTTGAAAATAACTTGGCACATTTGCTCTTCTTGATGAGTGCTAGTGCCATGTGGAACAATTGTTGTGATATGCCCAAGGTCAAGGTTATAGCTGAAGGTGAAATGACAAAATCAACCTTGTCATAACAACTTCATTTATGGATGGATTTGAAAAAAATAAGGCAATGTTGTTCTACTTAATGACTGCTAGTGTCATGTGATAGGTACCCGTGAAATAATTTCGTAAATGATCTTAAAAATACTAAGTCAAAATGTAAAAAAACATAAAATCTTGGACATATCAATTTTTCAGCCCAATCAAACTAGTAAGTCCAGTGTTATCTCTCCTTGAATTTTGAAAACATTTCTCTATCTCACTTTGTTAACACTATCTCACTTTGTTAACACTATAGTGCCTTAGTTTTTCACTAATCCCAAAAGCACTCTATCTAACTGTAAATGATAATACAATCTTTCCCAGTTTGATTTTCAACCTGATCAGACCCATAAGTCTAGAATCATCTGCTCTTGAATTTGAAAAAAAAAGCCATATCACCTTGTTAACACTCAACCCTTTCCTACTGAATCCCTTATTTTTATGACTCTACTGTGAAGGGTTTCAGAAAAATAGTGGCAAAAGGAGAAATTGCACAGAATGTGCAATTTTTCCTTTTCGCACAATGTTTCCTCTCACTTCAGACAAGAAGAAGCGATTTTTTTATAGTTTGAATTTGTCATCTGCAAATCCTTTTCATTTGGAAAAGTCCAAAATTGCTAGGGTGGTAATTGATTAAATACTCTCATTTCTATCCCATGTGCATGACACTTAGTCAGAACATTTGGCTTAATGATAACTGTCCTGAAAGTAGGTCACTAGGTTAAGTTTCTAGAAAAACCCTTTGTGCTCTCTTTGCCACATTTTCTGTCTTGTTTATGCAAGTCAGTCAGAATGTTTCTGTTAATGATATTCTTGTCAAGTTTCAATTTGGGTCATTTCCATCTTGAAAGTAGGTCATGAGGTCAAATCTCAGTTTAAAAAAAATTGTCCTCTCTTTAGGCCACATGTTTTGTCAAATGTAACTGATACTAGGTCAGATTGTTTTTTTTATTGATACCTCAGCTGAATACTAATATGGGTCATATGTGTTCAGAAAGTATGTTATACTAGGTCGGATTTAAAAAAAAAAAAATTCTGTGCACCACATTCTCTGTACAGTTTGGGCTCGACATGCCCTAGACAATCTACTTCTCTCTACTTGATTGTAATTTTTATAAACTTTGCCTCTTTGGGTAGAAAACATTCTGGATAATGAGGAAAATGCTTGTAACAAGCAATTTCTTCATTTCCCACAATGGTTTCCAAAGCTTATTTTTCTTTGAGGCATCAAAAAGTAGGATTGAATTGGAGAGGGCGGAGAATGATTAATAATTCTACAGTAACTTTTGTAAAAACAATTACTTTTGTTGAATAGATGGGTTAGTTAGGTAAAATAGGGCTGATGTTTGTGAAACAAAATTGTTGAAATCGCTAAAATAACCTTACCAACACTATTTTGACTGAAACTGCGCTTTTTTATGCCCCCGCATCGATAAGATCAGGGGCATATTGTTTTACCGGTGTCCGTCTGTCTGTCTGTCTGTCTGTCCGTCTGTCTGTCTGTCTGCAAAACTTAACCTGCCAACTAAACATTTTCCTATAACTTCAACCCTGATTAAGTTACTATGCTAATATTTGGTATGTAGATAGGTCTCAACAAGGCGCAACTGGGGAAGGTCATTTCATTACGGTCAAGGTCAAAATTTTAACCCCTTTACCCGTTTCTAAAGAATTCCCGTTTCGGGGGCATAGTGTTTCACAAACACATCTTGTTGTTCATTAAAATTCATTTGTAAGGCTAAAACAAATTCCTTTTTAGCTCACCTGAGCACAACGTGCTCAAGGTGAGCTTTTGGTATCACCTTTTGTCCGTCGTGCGTCGTGCGTCGGCAGTCGTCAACAATTCTTTAAACATCTTCTCCTCAGTAACCACTGGGCGGAATTCAACCAAACTTGGTAGGAATGTTCCTTGGGTGACCCTTCTCAAAAGTTGTTCGCGGATTTTTGATTGACCCCCAAATATGGGCGTGGCAGGGCATGGCAGTTTTTAACTAAGAAATTTTTAAACATCTTCTCCTCAGTAACCATTGGGCCAATTTCAACCAAATTTGGTATGAATGTTCCTTGGGTCACCCTTTTCAAAAGTTGTTGGTGGAATTTTGATTTATGCCCAAATATGGGCGTGGCAGGGCGTGGCAGTTTTTGACTTAGAAATCTTTAAACATCTTCTCCTCAGTAACCATTGGGCCAATTTCAACCAAATTTGGCATGAATGTTCCTTTGGTGACCCTTTTCAAAAGTTGTTCGTGGAATTTTGATTAAGGCCCAAATATGGGCGTGGCAGGGCGTGGCAGTTTTTGACTTAGAAATCTTTAAGCATCTTCTCCTCAGTAACCATTGGGCCAATTTCAACCAAATTTGGCATGAATGTTCCTTTGGTGACCCTTTTCAAAAGTTGTTCGTGGAATTTTGATTTACGCCCAAATATGGGCGTGGCAGGGCGTGGCAGTTTTTGACTTAGAAATCTTTAAGCATCTTCTCCTCAGTAACCATTGGGCCAATTTCAACCAAACTTGGCATGAATGTTCCTTTGGTGACCCTTTTCAAAAGTTGTTCGTGGAATTTTGATTTACGCCCAAATATGGGTGTGGCAGGGCGTGGCAGTTTTTGACTTAGAAATCTTTAAACATCTTCTCCTCAGTAACCATTGGGCCAATTTCAACCAAATTTGGCATGAATGTTCCTTTGGTGGAACTTTTCAAAAGTTGTTCGTGGAATTTTGATTTACGCCCAAATATGGGTGTGGCAGGGCGTGGCAGTTTTTGACTTAGAAATCTTTAAACATCTTCTCCTCAGTAACCATTGGGCCAATTTCATCCAAACTTGGCATGAATGTTCCTTGGATGACCCTTTTTTAAAAGTTGTTCGCAGAATTTTGATTTATGCCCAAATATAGGCGTGGCCGGGCATGGCAGTTTTTGACTTTGAAATCTTTAAACATCTACACCTCAGGAACCATTGGGCCAATTTCAACCAAACTTGGTATGAATGTTCCTTGGGTGACCCTTTTCAAAAGCTGTTTGGCAGAATTTCGTTTCACGCCCAAATATGGGCGTGGCAGTTTTTGACTTTGAAATCTTTAAACATCTTCTCCTCAGTAACTATTGGGCCAATTTCAACCAAATTTGGTATGAATGTTCCTTGGGTGACCCTTTTCAAAAGTTGTTGGCTGAATTTTGATTTATGCCCAAATATGGGCGTGGCAGTTTTTTTAACTTTGAAATCTTTAAACATCTTATCCTCAGTATCAGTTGGGTCAATTTCAACCAAACTTTGCTTGAATGTTCCTTTGGTGACCCTTTTCAAAAGTTGTTCATGGAATTTTGATTTATGCCCAAATATGGGCGTGGCAGGGTCAGGCACTTTTTTGACTTTGAAATCTTTAAACATCTTCTCCTCAGTAACTATTGGGCCAATTTCAACCAAATTTGGTATGAATGTTCCTTGAGTGACCCTTTTCAAAAGTTGTTCTAGAATTTTGATTGATGACCAAATAAGGGCTTGGAAGGGTAGGGCAGTTTTTGACTTTGAAATCTTTAAACATCTTCTCCTCAGTAACCATTGGGCCAATTTCAATTTTGAATCATCTTACATTAGTCAGGTGAGCGATTTTAGGGCCATTCTGGCCCTCTTGTTTTTATTATGCTGACATGAGAAGAAATTCATAGAATTGTTCTACTCTAAAAGCAGCATACAAAACAGCTCAAAGAATGAACTCTCTTTATGACACGTTAAGGGCATTGCTTATTATTTCGTTTTTTAATTCTTTCATTTACACCACAGTCCAATTTAAGTTTTATTTCCAATTAATTCAAACATTACCTGGAGGTGTGTTTTGTTAAAATAATCAAAATGTTATTTGTTAAGTCCTGGACCGTTTTGATCAGAGGAAAAATGCCTTTAATGATACTTGTATAGAAACTTTTATGTCTCAATAAATGTATTTTTATTGCAAATGCTATAAAATGTCTGTAAATCATGTTAAGATTTTTTTCATTTTCTTTTTTTAAAGAATGTTTTTTGCGTCTCCTAAGAATTTGAGTAATAGATTTAAAGGGACTGAAAAATACTCACTTGATTATTCAAAATTTTGATAGATTGTCCTTGCATAGTCTTTTACCACACAATCCCACTTTTTTACACCCCTTAAGAAATAAAAAGGTACGGAAAACATTGGGAACAATAAAGAAATGTGCTTGTAACAAGCTTTTTTTTAATGTCAACAATATTTTCTTTATCAAGACTCAATTTGGACCCGTCTAAATTCTTGTCGTCTAGGAATGGGTTAACGTAACGCAGCACAATAAAGTAACAACTCAATAATTTAATAAATAAATTAGTATTAAAAAAGGGTATCAAATCTAACAGAGTTGAATCTGTGTAAGTATTACTAAAAGAATGTTAGAATGACACGTGATCACAGTCGGCTCATGATTGATAGTTTTTGCCTTTCTCAGACGGTCTCTTGTTTCACGATAGATCAAATTTGTATCATATCAACTTATCAATGACGTTTTTGTAACAGTAACTATTTTTTTCACATTCAATCTTTAATCCATTATCTTATTCAAATGCACATTATGTATAGGTAATAATTTCCATAATAAAAAATCCATTGAATGGACTTGCAGTTGTCTTTTTGTTCCCCCGGCGGCGGCACATATTCTTTCTGATATTTGTCTCTCACCAATGAGTGTATAATCTTAAACATAAGTGGGATAGCAGCTTGAGGCTAGGAAAGGATGTAGTGGCAGTACTGGTGTGAGAAATGCCAGGGGTCCATTGTTAGTTGCTCCAGCCGCCGCGATATGACCGTTACTGTTAATACTGTTAAAATCAGCGTTAAACCCCATTCAATCAACCGGCGTCGTAATGCGTCAACAACTTCTTCAAACACCTCCTCCTCAACTAGTGGGCTAATTTTGATGAAACTTGGCTGGAATATTGCTTAAATGAAGCTATTTAAAATGTTTCAAATAATTGAAATTCACCCGATTCTGTGGGCGCGTCCTATTTACAAAGAAATTAAGAGACAGTGTTTAAAGTTATTTTGGACTCGTCTAGAGCGCACCTTGAAGGTTTCATATAAGGTATGGGTTTACAAACTGGAATATTACTCAGTGTTTAATATTCCAAAGCTATATCTGGTGAAACGCTCTAGGGCTGATGGCTCTCTTGACTTGAGCATGTCAAAATTTGGGATTGTGTGGAAACTGGTCAGCCATGTATAATTTTTGACAGATATCTATTTACACTGGATTTACTAGAAGCGTAGAAATTTTAAGACTGTTTAACCCAATCCAACACAATGACGCTTTCTGGCTCCTTTAAGGAAAACAATTGGTAAAACATTGTGGGAAAGGAAGAAATTGCTTGTAGCAAGCAATTTCTTCCTTTTCCACTGTTTCTATCTAGAAAGTTGAAAATCTCCGAAATTTCACACCTTTTAAATTGTCATCTGCAACTCTTTTCAATTTGGACAAGTCTAAAATTTTGCCGTGTGGAAATGGGTTAAGGAGAAAGGAGAGTTTAGGGTCATGAAGCACATCAGTAAAAATTAGTTGTTTTAATGTAATAAGCAAATTTATCAAACTCACCCAAGAATACGCGAAGTAGCATCAATAACAAGTCCACTTGTTCTTTAGATGCATCCCATAATATTTGGTCGTCATGTTATCGTCACTTTTGCAAATTTTCGTTGATCTAAATTCGTCTGTTGACTCAAACAGTTCTTGTTCTTCAGTACTACTGTATACATTAGTGATGTGAACCGTCCAAAACTTTATCCATACAGCTATATAAAAAAATTGCAGTGAACACATTTTGCCTCAGATAGAAAGAATTTTATAGACTAGACACTGTACCAAGTACTCACAAACCTTTAGTTCAACGGGTTATCTTTAAATGATCGGAAATGCGAACATAACGTATTTACAACAGTTTTACGCCTCTCGTTTGACTGAAGCGTGACTTGTTAATATGAATTTATGTTCGTGAGTGCAGTGCAAGGAGTCTCATTTAATCTCGACTATTTTTAGCTCACCTGAGCACAACGTGCTCAAGGTGAGCTTTTGGTATCACCTTTTGTCCGTCGTGCGTCGGCAGTCGTCAACAATTCTTTAAACATCTTCTCCTCAGTAACCACTGGGCGGAATTCAACCAAACTTGGTAGGAATGTTCCTTGGGTGACCCTTCTCAAAAGTTGTTCGCGGATTTTTGATTGACCCCCAAATATGGGCGTGGCAGGGCGTGGCAGTTTTTAACTTAGAAATCTTTAAACATCTTCTCCTCAGTAACCACTGGGCCAATTTCAACCAAATTTGGTATGAATGTTCCTTGGGTCACCCTTTTCAAAAGTTGTTCGCGGATTTTTGATTTATGCCCAAATATGGGCGTGGCAGGGCGTGGCAGTTTTTGACTTAGGAATCTTTAAACATCTTCTCCTCAGTAACCATTGGGCCAATTTCAACCAAATTTGGCATGAATGTTCCTTTGGTGACCCTTTTCAAAAGTTGTTCGTGGAATTTTGATTTACGCCCAAATATGGGCGTGGCAGGGCGTGGCAGTTTTTGACTTAGAAATCTTTAAACATCTTCTCCTCAGTAACCATTGGGCCAATTTCATCCAAACTTGGCATGAATGTTCCTTGGATGACCCTTTTTAAAAGTTGTTCGCAGAATTTTGATTTATGCCCAAATATGGGCGTGGCAGGGCGTGGCAGTTTTTGACTTAGAAATCTTTAAACATCTTCTCCTTAGTAACCATTGGGCCAATTTCATCCAAACTTGGTAGGAATGTTCCTTGGATGACCCTTTTTAAAAGTTGTTCGCAGAATTTTGATTTATGCCCAAATATGGGCGTGGCCGGGCGTGGCAGTTTTTGACTTTGAAATCTTTAAACATCTACACCTCAGGAACCATTGGGCCAATTTCAACCAAACTTGGTATGAATGTTCCTTGGGTGACCCTTTTCAAAAGTTGTTCGCGGAATTTCGTTTCACTCCCAAATATGGGCGTGGCAGTTTTTGACTTTGAAATCTTTAAACATCTTCTCCTCAGTAACTATTGGGCCAATTACAACCAAATTTGGTATGAATGTTCCTTGGATGACCCTTTTCAAAAGTTGTTAGCAGAATTTTGATTTATGCCCAAATATGGGCGTGGCAGTTTTTTTAACTTTGAAATCTTTTAACATCTTATCCTCAGTAACCATTGGGTCAATTTCAACCAAACTTTGCATGAATGTTCCTTTGGTGACCCTTTTCAAAAGTTGTTCCTGGAATTTTGATTTATGCCCAAATATGGGCGTGGCAGGGTCAGGCACTTTTTTGACTTTGAAATCTTTAAACATCTTCTCCTCAGTAACTATTGGGCCAATTTCAACCAAATTTGGTATGAATGTTCCTTGAGTGACCCTTTTCAAAAGTTGTTCTAGAATTTTGATTGATGACCAAATAAGGGCTTGGAAGGGTAGGGCAGTTTTTACTTTGAAATCTTTAAACATCTTCTCCTCAGTAACCATTGGGCCAATTTCAATTTTGAATCATCTTACATTAGTCAGGTGAGCGATTTTAGGGCCATTCTGGCCCTCTTGTTGAACAAAGTCAGGGTATTGACCTACCTTGCGTATATTGTAGTTATAAGTGAATATGTTTGCTTAAATTTTGACTTGTGTGTTCACTAGCACAATAACAATATATTGCGTTGTCATTCCAAGCTGTAGTTACGACGTTTTAGAATGAAAATGACGATATACTGTCAATGATGATAACATTTTTTAAAGAATTCTTCCTCTTTTCGACTTAAGTGATTTCACTACTCAGACACTTCAGCTGACCATGTCATCAACATGCGATGATCTTTGCTGTTGGTGTTAATCTCCCCTGTGCGTCCTCTTAGAGTCAGAACTTTTACTTTCTTGTATAGATTTAAAAAAAACCTGGATACTATTTGCTGATTAATTATCTTTACCCTTGTCACGCTGAATATTTATCCTTTCTTCACAAAATTTTATTTTTTGTCAAATTTAGATCTACTTTGTGCACAAATGTTTCCTCAAACCGAAGAGAACAAGCATTTGGTGTGGACAAAGATCAGACTGTACGTCTTAGTCTACGAACCTGACACAACTGTTGTCATAACAGGAATATTCCGGGATCAGCATGACACGGGTTAATCTAAAATTAGGCTCATGAATGCGATTCCGACGAAAGCTCGACACAATTTCAAATTTGCTTATGTTACGGAACTCATGACAAAAAACACTTCAGTTGTGCTAAGATGTGTGGTAGGTAGATCGCCTGTTTGCTAGACCGAAGTACAGAGCTCGAATCTAAGCCAGGTTCGTGTGTTTGCTTCTTCTTTTTATCTCTCTATCTCTTTCTCTCTCTCACACACACACGCAATATCTGTAAAAATATGTCATTTTCACTGACATATTTTACATAGACACATCGATGTATTGCATTTATCGAAATCATTAAGTGGTAACCTACTATAGATGTACAAGTCGTGAGTGACAAAAGGTCAATTTTGTCCATACCCGTACAGACATTAGTCACATTTGATCACTCGTTATAACTCGTACATCTATGTCAGTTGCAATATGACTGCAATGTAAAGTTTAAAGCACAGAATATCCGATTTCATTCGAGCAATTTTCGAAGGTAGCAAATGCTATGCCATGTGGGGATGATTCTAATTTTAAGTTATATAACCCATTGTCACACAGTGACGCTTTTTGACACCCCTAAGAAAAGGGGGGGGGGAATGGGAAAACATTGTCTTGCATGAAGAAATTGCTTGCATCAATCAGTTTCTTAATTTTTAGGTAGTAAAGCGTCAGCTTTGAAAGCTTAAGTTAACAGACAAAATTTTGAGGTCGTCTCAAAGTTCAACGAGTGCAAACTGCCATTGGAGGCTTACCACCAAACCCATGAAATGCCTACGCCATAAAAAAATAGATCTTATATATTTCAGGAATATTGTAAACTCTATTCAAGTTGTAGAGAACTCTGTTAAATTCATGCTATTTAACCCATTCCATCCCAATTCCGCTATTAAAGAATTTCAAGAAATAAAGCTTTGGAGAACATTGTGGACAATGAAGAAATTGCCTGTAACAAGCAATTCCATCAATGTTCACAATGATTTCTATCCAACAAGGGAAAGATCTTCTAAATTCAACCATGCTTTGCTAGCTTACAAAACCAGTACTTTCAGTGCTTTGATTACGAAATGTTTTCCACATAGAAAGTTGAAAAGAATTTAAAATTTCCTAAACTTTAAATTGTCGCCTGCAACTCCTTTCATTTAGGACCAGTCTAAAATTTGCCGCCTTGGAATGGGATACATGTCAGAGGTCAGAATCAGGCCAACTATACACCAATGTTAATGTGTCGTGTACATAGGGAATATTACCACAGTGTCTTTTTCTATGCGTTGTTATCGTGTTCGAGAATCGTGTGTAGGTATTTTTATTGGATGAGACCGAAGGTCGAATCCAATAAAAAATACCAACACACGATTCAAGAACACGATAACAACAAATAGAAAAAGACACTGTTGTAATATTCCTTTTATTATATACCTTTTAGGAAATGACATTAAGAAAATTCTCTTAAATGGCTAAGAAATAATCAACTTTCCGAAAAACCCGAACGTCAATACACAAAATAGTAGTCCGTGTTTAACGGTACTCGACGAATACGGTTTTTTGCTACACGCCGAATATTGATTTTTTTTTCTGTCGAGTTGTATTTGACAGCCAGGTTTTACTCCATATCGTTTATAGGTATATATATAATAAATATGTATAACTCTTGTCTTTAGCCCCAAACTTCGATGCCAAAGATTGCAAATGGTAAAACGTATTTCATTCGATTCAGTAAATCCGGCATTTATTAATGTATTTTGAAACAGCTTTGCATATTTTTTCGACGTCTTAACCCATGTCCACACAATGACGATTTTGTCACAAGCAATTTCTTCATTATCCACAATGTTTTCTACCCCACAAGACAAAGATTTTATCAACTTAAAATTGTTGTCTGCTACTTCTTTGAATTTGAACTGGTCTAAAATTTTAGCATGTAGGAATGGGCTAAAGTGGTATTTCAAGGTCAAACCTCAGGTCTGTTTCTCAAAGGTCAAAATTTTAGCCCGTTTTAGTATCTTGAAGATTGGTCACCGCTATAGGATATATATCAGACAAAAGTCTCTGGGTTGTATCTCCAAGGCAAGGTTCATATTCAACCCAACACCACATGACAACAACAACAATAATGATAATAATAAATTAAATGATATAAAATGGTCCAAATTGAAAGAAATTGCAGGTGATTATTTCAAATTAAGTATTTTCTTTTTTTTTTGAAAAAAAATATTGAGGTAGGATAGAATGTCGGGAATGAAATAAGTCAATTATTTTAGACAATTTTAAATTTCAGAAACGTAGAAAAGTAAGCGCGAGTTGGAATAGGTCATATGTCAATGTTTGGGTATAATTGACCAGTCGCTGGCTATGCCCACTGACTACCTAGGCCCCACAAATTAACCCCAACAGGAAGTTCCGCTTCGATTTTTAACAGCTTTTTTTTCAAAATTTTTGAAATGTAGCAAAAAAGTAAAATGATTGGTTAGCGACCTAGACGTCGTAACTATAGCTTGAATAAGATGTAGTTACGACGTTTAAGTCGCCGACCAACAATAAAGGTAAACAAAAATGGTGGCCAAATCTGGAGTTGATAGGCATAGGTCCGGACTGAATAAATTACTTGATTGATCGGTTTAATCCTTGATTGAGGGCCGCGATTGGTCAAAAGGTTGGAAGACAATAATCAGTTGACCAATCAAATTATTCATTTAGACCGGAAATGACTTTTCAACTCGCACATTGGACGACATTAATTTGAAACTTTTGGGGGTGGGGGGTGTTAGCGACTTAAACGGCGTAGCAACAGCTTATTCACAGCTGCAACAGCTGCAACAGAAACAAAGCTCGGGTAAAGCATCGTCTGCAACTTACTTAAATTGGGTTCAGTCTAAATATTTTATTTCGGTAAGGGTTATATTTGGCCCTATATTGCAAATGGTGCTAAGTATGATGTAACGTTTGGATCCTTAATCCACTTTAAAGGTAGGAATCGATGTTTCAGAAACCAAGATAAAAAAAAAATTGCCGATTGCCCAAAATTACGCTCAAAAGAACATTTAATACTTAAATTTCAGTCAGATAAAATCTCTACTGTAATCTGATAGGCTGAAAGTTGCTTTCTGTGGCTATATAGGAAAGATTTTTAGGAATTTCAATTTATTTTAGATATCACGGAATTCGGTTGTCGACACCGCATGACCTCATTTGCATATGACCCAAAATCAACAAAAGGTAACCCCGACGATATTTAGTCACATTAAAGTCTTACCTGCTCTTGAACGATGTTATTCATAATAAGTATACATTTCAGTTCCAAAACCAGCTTCATTCATAATGTTAATAAATCATGCATTTGTCAGAAATAGAACCGATGTCAAAAACCTACAGAACAGTTCAATTCCATTACCCCTGTATCAGTCGACAGAATACCGATCGGGTGCCTGGCTAGCTAAGTTGATAGAGTTGTAGTAATGGTCTTAGGTTCGAGTCTTGCAAACTTTACGTTGCCTCTCTTCAAAATTACATTACATCGAATGATCACATATATATTTGTTATGTGCGTGACATATATAAGGTCGTAAATTACAGGGTCTTGTATAGTCACTTTTGCCTTTAAACACCAGGATGTCGACATGTCTAAAACATGTCTTTCGAGCCGGGGATTATACTTACGAAAGAAGGACTGATGAACAGCTCGAAGCCGCCTGAGCTGAGTTGGCCCTTCGCAAATATGACGAAGTTATTTGTGTTCTCGTTAAATCATAACGATTATCTTTTTGTCTTGAGATTTTATGAGACTCTTACCAAATGTCACGAACAATTTAGGACCGTGTCTCATAAAAATTATCCGAAGAATAGACATAAAACAGTAATTCCTGGACATTCCCTTTGGTGTAATACATTGACATCGTTTAACCCATCACCAGACCAGACGACAAAATTATAGACTGGTCCAAATTGAAAGAAAAATTTAAAGGAGGTGCAGACGACAATTTTTAGTTGATGAAATTGTAGATTTTTTCAACTTTCTGGGTAGAAAACATAGTGTCAAATGAAGAAATTGCTAGTTATAAGCAATTTTTTTATTTTACAAAATGTTTTCCCATTTGTTTTTCTTGCGGGGTGTTCAAAAGCGTTACTATAGTAAGATAGTAAAATAACCCATTTCCACACAATTCAGCTTGTTGACGCCCAGAAGAAAGCATTGGAAAGACCTCGTGGGATATAAAGAAATAGCATGTTACAAGCAATGTCTTCATTTACACAATGTCATCCTAACAGTTTTCTAGAGGAGTGTTAAAGAGCGAAATTGTGTATGAATAGGTTAAGTTTATAAAGCCCTTTTTACATTGGATAGGTTTGTAAATGACTTGCCCAAATTCGGCAATTCGTTTTCGTTATCTGACCTATTTTTCCTCCTTACTCGAAAACTTTGATGTCAGTTTAAGTCCAAGTGCTAGCATCGTGGCGCAGGTATACCATAAGGTAAGTTTAATGATAGATTGATGGTCGTCTTTGATAGTTTGTATTAAATCCCAAAGACTGTTAGAAAGTACATTTGGTAAAACGTTTACTTAATCCATTCCCACACAATGACGCTTTTGACACCCCCCTAAAAAAACAAACTTTGGAAAACATTGTGGACGATGAGGAAATAGCTTGTCGCAAGCAATTTTTTCATTGTCCACAATGTTTTCTACCCTAATTGCAAAGATTTTAAAGTTTTATTTACTTGAAATAGTAGCCTACAACTTCTTTGAATTTGGACAAGTCTAAAGGTTTATTGTGTGGTAAACATTAGTGACCCTTCAGATGGAGAAGGGACTTTCGAAAAATTTCGTAAATAATGATTTGAAAAGAAAAAATTAAAGTGCTGAAAGCACTGTAAGCTAGCAAAGCATGGTTGAATTTAGAAAAATTTCCCTTGTTGGGTAGAAAACATTATGGACATTGAAGAAATTGCTTGTACAAGCAATTTCTTCATTGTCCACAATTTTTTCTAAAGCTTTTTTCAAAATGCTTAAACAGCGGAATTGACTGGGAATGGGTTAGATAGCGTGCGTTTGACACAGTTTACTACAATTTGAAAAGAGTTTGCAATATTCCTGAAATACTTTAAGAACTACTTTTAATGGCGTTGGCATTTAAAGGATTTGGTGGTTAAGCCTCCAATGGCAGTTTGCACTCATTGAACTTTGAGACGACCTCATAATTTCGTCTGTTATGTTAAGCTATCAAAGCTGACGCTTTGCTAGCTAAAAAAGAGATTTTATCCAGTAGAGGTCAAACAGGATGGGTATTTCAAATCGAACACATGGACTTGTTTTCGTAGAATGACCATACCAGATTCAGAAAGTATTCAAAAAGCGATAACTATCGATCCAGATCAGCGTGGCCTAGCCGTGCAGTATACCCAGGATCGATTCTTTTCTCACTTTTCCAATGTTCTATATTCGAATAGGGGGTACTAAATTATTTTGAAATAAAGCGTTTAGAAAGAAAATTACATTTGATCACTCACTCTATAATGTAGGTCGATATCAAATGCGTTTTTTAGATTTTTTTAGAATTCTAATAAATGTTTAGACATCTGTTAACTGACGGATCGCTCGCCCCGCCTTTTGACTCCTCTGTCCACGCCCACTGACTCCGACAGGAATTTCCAGTTCGATATACAGCGACGTTATTTTGCTACATTTGCGGCCAGTAACATGTAACAAAAAAGGGAAATGCTTGATTGGCAACTTGAACAAGCTGTAGTTACAACGTTTAGGTCGTCAAACCAAAAAAAAAATAAATTTTAGATTCGATTAGTCGATTGATTCTTTAATAGACAGCAATAAGTGAATTTAGCCAGAATGGAAAAAGCAGACTCCAAAAAGATGTTATTCCTAACCAATTTGTACCCAGTTTTTCTCTTTACTGAATTTACAATAGGACACGCGCTTCTCGTCCGAAGACGAGGTTTGTAAAATACACAGGACAAATTTAAATGAATTAACGGATCGCGTATGTCAATTAAAGAATTAATCCACCAACCAAATCATTCATTATGACCGGAGGTTAACTTTGAACTCCGACTTACTCGACATTTTTGGTTAGCATTTTCGTTGGTTTGGCGACTTAAATGCCTTACATACAGCTCATACAAGGTATAGCTACGACGTTTAGGCCATCAACCGACCATTTTACTCTTGTTATATATAAGTGGCCATGACGTTTTCTAAATAGCACCATTTAGTATCTAAACAAAACTTAATGTTGGAGTTCGATATACGTTGCCAGCGACCCGTCAATTATAATGTTTTTAAACCTATTTGTTTTACATCGATTAGAAACAAGGTTTTCAAGATTATTTCCTCTCGATTCTGCTTCCTGGGAATACACCAGTACTCGCGCCGAAAATGTGGGCCGATGATTGAACGAAGATCGATAGCCGCTCCCAGGAATCGAACTCGGGACCTCTTGGTCGAGAAGCCTATGCTCTATCTTTCGACCACGGACACCAAACCACATTTGACCAATAGCTGGCCCCGACCACTTAACCAATGCGGTATGCACAATAACTCCGACAATTCAATTCTGAATGCAATGTTAAGGGTCAGTAACATTTAACAAAAAAGTAGTTGGCTGGAGACCCAGACATCGTAACTAGATCTTTAATAAGCTGTAGATACGTCATTTAAGTCTCCAAACAAACAAAAATGGTTAACAAGAATGGCTGCCAAAATCGGAGTTCGAATCTCAATTCTTGGCAGAATGAATTATTTGATTGGTCGATTGATGCCTTGATTGACAGCCGCGTTTGGTCATTTGCAATGTTATTGTGGTTCATTTTGAAAGTCAGCATAATCATTTTTGAAAAACAAACAAACCATACTGTGATATTTTAACCACCGCTTTCCGTGTACATAGACTGGTTTTCATCCACTCTATCGCACTTCGGCTCATTCCCCATTCACCTCTTTAATGAGCTCAACAAATAGTTCGTCAATACGTCATTATTTCCGCAACGGATTTCAAATTATAACCTGGAGCATGAATATTAGATGTATTTCCTTTAGCATTTCAAAAGGTTTTATAACAAAAATAGTTCTGTGTTAACCAATTCCAACACAGCAAAATTTTAGACTGGTCCAAATTGAAAGAAGCTGCAGACGACAATTTCAAGTTGATGGAATTTTGAATTTTTTCGTCTTTTTGGATAGAAAACATTGTGGATAATGAAGAAATTGCTTGATTCAAGCAATTTCTTCATTTTCCACAATGTTTTCCAAAGCGTTTTCGTTGAGGGGCGTAAAAAGCAGGGATTGAGTTGGAATGGGTTAACTCTTGGAGCATGAATATGAGATGACTTTCCTTTAGCATTTCAAAAGGGTTTATAACAAAATGTTATGTAGTTCGGTGGTTAAAAGGTAATTATTAAGTTTCATTGCTCAGATAATGTATCTTGAACCCTAATTATTATGTCCTTAACGTTTTATTTCTTGCCAAACAACAGACAAGTAAAATATATTTCATTCCTTGGTTTGAAAAGAATCTTGTCATTAACCCATCGCAGAGTTATTTGGTTAGAGTAACGAACGACAGCTCTGCTTTGAGATTGGTTTTCATCCCTTGCCCAGGTAAATCGAATTCTATGAAAAAAGTTCCGAGATTTGGCAGTAAAAGCAACAATCGTGTTTAGTTAACTCTTTCCTGTTCAATCCCTGGATTTTACGTCCCTGAGATTTTATAACAGAGAAAGCATTGTAGAAAAAGAAGAAATTGCTAGTAACACAATAAATTTCTACGCTATTGAAGGTTCATTTATCAAATTAAATCAACTTTAAATTTTCGTCTGTAAATCCTTTGAACTTGGACAGGTCTAAATTTTTGCAAACTAGGAAAGGGTCAATCGTTTGCGGACTACAAAGACTTGGAACCAAATCTTTCTAAATCTGACGTCTCTCACAGACGATATTATTTTTGCGTTTCATACAGATTTTCACCATGAAACTCGTCCTCCTCGCTCTAGCAGTTTTACCAGCAGTATTGTCGGCTCCCCAGCCAGCCAAACGAATGTTTCTAGACACTCTTGGTGGAAGTATTTGTAAGTTGTACGATCGAGCTCGTTCTTTTAAACAATTTCCGGACGACACAACTTCAGACGGGTTCAATTTCAAATAATTTGATTTTTAGTTTTGTCTATCAAAAACGGGCGTTCTGATTGGTCGAAAAAAATATTCATAACTCCATGAACAAAATTCTGAGCACGCAGCGATTTTGTATGCTTCAGCACAAAATAGTCCCGTACAAAAGATATCAAACTTTGTAAAGCTTTTGTTTTTTCGATCGAAGCTATTAAATTATAAGAAATGAAGAAAATATTTTTTTGTTTTCATGGAGGTATAAATCGAAAAACCTAATTACACAATGTATGAATCCGCTTCGCGTATTCATACAGTGTGATTAGGTTTTTCGGTTCATACATTCATGAAAACAAAAAATATTCCCTTCATCTCTTAAAGAACTTGCAGAAGACAGTTCATGGTCCATGTAAATTAGAAAAATCTTTGTCTTTTGTTGTAGAAAGCTTTGTGGATAATGATGAAGTTGCTTGTAATAACCGATTTATTTAGTTTTTTAGAGTGTTTTCCAATTTATTTATGTTTTTTCGAAAGCGTTATTGTGTTGGAGTGGATTAAAATTACATATAAGTTTGTTAATCGATATGGGTAACTTCTGAATGGCTTATTTCTTCATCTCTCCATGAATAAATGAAGTTCAGATCGATATTTTTATTCACAAATAAAGAATTCCCATAAAAAACCTGCCTCTGACTGGTAATATGACCATCCCTACTTATTAGGCGTTTTCGCTGTATATCATGTCTCGATGATTTTTTGTATAAAAATGTAAGAGATTAGGAAGTATACTTTATCTTCAGCTCACCGGAGCTCGAAGTGCTCTGGGTGAGCTACTGTCATCGTCCGGCGTCCGTCCGTCCGTCCATCCGTTCCCAATTAAAAAAAATATTTTCCTCTACAACTAACTGATTTTGGAATTTCAACACAAAACTTCACAGAAATTAGCTATAGGTCATGCTCTTTCAAAATACTTCATAGAAATCCACGAAGAACTTTGATAACTATGACAACGGAGGAAAAAATATTTTCCTCCAAAATCATAAGGCCTACAGCTTTGATATTTGGTATGAATCATCATCTATTGACCCTCTACCAGAATTTCCCAAAGAATTAACGTATCTTAAAATTTAGCCCTTTACTGTGCGATCCCTTATTTTACAAAGAAATAAAAGAAGGAAATTTTTGAAAATCTTCTTCTCCCAAACCATAAGGCCTAAGGCTTTGAATTTTGGTATAAATTATCATCTATTGACCAACTATACCAAAATACCCCAAAGAATTACAGTACTGTACAATCCACAACTCTTATTAAACAGGTTCGAGACTGTGCGATTTACTGGAGCTTTATTTCGATGACGACGACGACGACGACATAAAAACAAATGCTACTACGTTATCGAATTGACGGAACGCAGCTGTCATTTATCTAATGTTTTCTTTTGATGGTTTGCTGCCATAATCGCTGTGACTACATCTTATTTCAGGCTATTATTAGGACGTTCACCTCTCAAACCAATCAATTTTATTTTTTCGTTCATGTTACAAGCCATATTTTTTAAAAACGCTGTTTAATGTCAAAGTCCAACATCCTCAAGTAGCCGGTGATCAGTCGATGGAATGTGCAGATTGATAGAACGTGAAATAGATATGGGTCGTGAAATCAGAAAAAAATCGAATTTGATATTTTTTAAAAAAAGAAACTTTTCTTACGTGAAAATTTCAGGGTTTTCTTGTCATCGCTGACGTGAACTGTTACTTTTTTTCTAAAATGATGTTACCATTGCAACGGTACCTAAAATACCGTTTTTATACAAATAAAATAAGTCGCCATATTGCAAAGAACCCTTATCTGAAGATTTTTTGAGAAATTCAGATGGTCATGTGCCCCCCCCCCCCCCCGACTGACCCTTATCTGGAATATTTGGATTCTCACTAAATCCATTACCAAACATGCCCCCTTTTTAGGCCACAAGAGAAAAAAAGCTGTAGAAAACATTATTCAAAATGAAGAAATTGCTTGTATCGAGCAATATCTTCATTTCCACAATAAAAAAAGAAATCATCAACTTGAAATATTCGTCTGCAGCTTCTTTCAATTTGGACAAGTCTAAAATTGTGTTGTGTGGGAATGAGTTAATCCTATGTTGATGGAGATAGTTACAATCATCTCATTAAGACAATTCTAATTTTGATCCACCAACATAGAATTGAGTTTTGAAGATAGCTTCAGCATTAAACGTCCAACTATGATGATCCTTTATTTACGGGAAAGGGATTTTAATGCTGGTCTCTTAATGAAAATGGTCGTATAATAGAGATGATCAGTTTAGCGGTCGAATTATAGAGATGGTCTTTTGTTCAAAGTACTTCTCTATATTGCTCGCATGTCATTTATACGTTCAAACCCATGGTAACAGAACAGCTTAGCAGATATGGGCCATTTGGTATCTTATTAATCGATGCCAATTAACTTGTCATAAAGTTCTGAACTAAGAAGTACAAAATGAAAAGTATTGTTTGGTATTCGAACATTGAAATATCCTTATTGTATTGATTATAAATTATCGGTTAGGTTATATGGTAACTGAACTTTGAACCGTCGAATTCAAACCGATCAAAAACAAGTTTTTTATTAAAGACTTTTATTATAAATTTATAATAGTTAATTTATATTGTTTTATTGTCGTATCGTAATACTGCATTACTCACTACCACACAACAAAAATTTAGACTTGTCCAAATTCAAAGAAGTTGCATACCAAAAATTTCAGTAGCTGCAATTTTAAAATTCTTTGTCTACCGGCTTTGTCTATTTTGGTAGATATTTCGGTCATAGCGCAGTCGGTATTGCGTCAGACTCCTAATCTTCAATCACGGGTTGACATGGGTTCGATCCCCGGCGGCGGCACATATACTTCCCGACAATTGTCTCTCACCAATTGGTAGATAATCGTAAACCTAAGTGGGGTAGCAGCTGGAGACTCGGAAAGTACAGGTGTGAAAAATACTAGGAATCAATTGTTAGGTGCTTCAGCCGCCGTTATATGACTGAAATACTGTTACACCCCATTCAATCAATCAATCTATCAACCAATCTATCTGGGGTAGAAACCATTGTGGATCATAAAGAAATTGATTTGAAGAAGCTATTTCTTCATTTCACATAATGTTTTCCACAATATCTTTTCTTGTTGGGCGGAGAGGGGCGTTGGTCGTAAAAAGCGGAAATGTTTTGGCATCGGTTAAATATCCCCATTGTTTGAACCTCCTCACTCTTTGATCCGCTAGAAAAGACAAGCTTTATTATTGATGCACTTACTTGCACCAAACTTTATATTTTCCCATAGTTGACCTTGAAACTCTAAAATGTGACCTTCAAATCATGGTGGATGTCCTTGGTAGCGACCCTTCAGAAATGGCATGTGAAAGTGAATGTCACAATCTGCTGAAAGAAGGTCACGTGTTGAACTACGGATGTCCCCTCGTTTGTCACGGGTAAGAAATGTATATTGTTGATATTTTATTCCGAACATCGAAAGAACAGTTTAGATTCTTTCACCTCTGTCTTTTCTCCAATTAGATCTTAATTTTACTGTTACTGTAGTAACCTGTCACGATCAAAACACGAAGAATAGTCATTTAACCCATTCAAAAACGATCCAACTTTTTTTTTGGCACCCATGAGAATACTGAAAAGATATTTTGCAAAATGGGACAAGTTATTGCATATGTATTAGGAAATAACCTCTGTTAGTCCAAATCGACCGAATTATATCTATGAGCGAAAGTTATGCCACGAAAAAGAGAAAATAGATTCTTACGGGTCCGTTTTATACCATATTTGTTTTAATATCTCAAGGTTAAAATAGTAATGATAATCACATCTATTGGACAGATAGGGCAAAGGAGTAACCGTAAATCACCAATCTTTCAACATGGTTAGTTTTGTTACTTGATTTTAACCACTCGTCCGTATGCTACATTTCTTTTATAATTCCTCGGCCTACAGTACTATCAGTATTTTGATTCAATGACCTGACAATAAATTATGCAAACGTATGGCGTAGGATGTCTCAGTAGAACTTCCTTAGGGCCGTGATATGACTAAACTACTGTTAAAAGCGACATTAAACCCCATTCAAACAAACAAAAGAACTCCCTTGTAGGAGTCAGTGGGCGTGGCCAGCAATCCAATAATTGACGGATTGCTGGCCCCTCCCACTGACTCCTCTCTCCACGCCTACTGTCTCCAAGAGGAAGTTCCAATTCGATATTAAACGGCGTCATTTGCAAAATTTATGGCTAGTACCTTGTAAGAAAGAAGTGAAATTGTGGGTTGGTAACCTTAACATCGTACCCATAGCTTGAATAAGCATTAGTTTAAGTCGCAGAACCAACTAAATCATAATTGTCGGCTGATGTTGTAGTTCCGATCTAAATGCGTTAAGCCTTTTTGATTGGTCGTGTGATTCTTCTATTGATAACAGCGATCCATCATTTGTCCAAAACTGGATCCGATCTTTTTCCACTATTTCCATCAACGCATATCCAAAATTGCACTATGATGGATCCGAATGCGAGTTTTTTTTTAATCTTTTATGGTTAACAATCTCAAAAATGGTCAACTTTGTTTACTTCTTCGTGTCCGATTTTCGTTTTCTTCCTTTTTCAGATTCCAGTCGCTGCTCCACACTTTAGCTGTGACCCCAGACCCATCGGCGACAACTAAACCATGTTCAGCCATAGCAGGAAAATAAACTTTGCTCTGTGAAAAGTACTATTTTAGAATTGTCATAAATAGCTTCCGACAATTTGAATACATAATTTCCATTATTTGTAATTGTTATCCGTTTGTTTTAATCCATTAGTTAACACTGCCTTGAATATACTTTCAGCTATAGAAAAACAAGGACTGGTGTATCTTATGGGGGAGTCCAGTCATTGGTCACGCCAGTATAACTACAATAAGAATTCCAAACCTCCAGTTTTTCATAGTTTGCTTGTTGATCAAAACAATTAACGCATATCAAAAACAAAAATACCAAACAGGACTTCTACTAAATTTACTATAAAGGTTTGAATAGCGCAGCTTTAACGAATTCAAATCAATTCTCTGTAAGCACACACACTTGCATAGAAGGGATGTGACACATATATGCCCAGCAAGGACAGGATGTGAGTAGAAGCTGGACAAAATACCCAGGTGGAACCCTTTTTGGTCCTTTATTGGAAATATAACCCGTGTTTGACTATTATAGGACCCATACTAATGAGGTAAATGCTAGAAAAAGATGATGAAATTTTGAGATTTGCAATTGCAATCTCTGCCGACGATCTTTTTTCTTACATAGATATTCATAAGGACCATAGAATATTTAGATGTGTTAATAACCATCAAAATGGACCTGATGTAGACTATAAATCAACACACAAAACTCAGATGACAAAAAAAGTGTAACCAGCAACGTTTGAAAAGCGCAATCAGATCTAATTTGTTTGGGTTTTCAAAGTATCTAGATACTGTCTCTGCCTAATATTTGAATTAATTATAAACTGAGATTAAATACAGCAATCAATCCTTTTTTTAGATTGTACAAAAATAAATCTCAATAATTTAATTTTTAGTTTCGTCTTTCAAAAACGAGCGTTCTGATTGGTCGAAAAAAAATATTCATAACTCCATGAACAAAATTTTGAGCACGCAGCTATTTTGTATACTTCCGCACAAAATAGTCCCATAAAAAAGGTACCAAAATTTGTAAAGCTTTTTTTTTCGCTCGATGCTATTATATTGTAAGAAACGAAGAGATTATTTTTTATTTTCATGGAGGTATGAACCGAAAAACCTATTCTCACAATGTTTGAATCCGATTCGCGTATTCACATAGTGTGATTAGGTTTTTCGGTTCATACCTCCATGAAAACAAAAAATATTCTCTTTATCTCTTAATTGATTTTAGAGCAACGTCTTTTATTTCTGTATTTGTATTCTTGTTTTAATGCTTTATTATTTGTGTATTTATTTTGATGTTTGATACAGATTTACCGCCCCACCATTATATAAACCTGTTTCATTAATAGGCTGTATACTAGATTTGTGTTTGTATGCATGGCCCAATGGTTTTCGATAATAGCTGCTAAAGTCCATCTCTGAATCATATGGATCCTTAATAGACATGCTAAATCCAATATCGCTCCAAAATTTTACTATTATAGGTCCATAGGGGTAATATAAGAACAAAAAGGGTCAATCATAGACAAATTATTGGCCATGTTGGTCCGAGGTGGGACCATATGAGTTGTCCACATCAGTCCCATATAAATCTCGATTGCACATCACATATGGGTCTCAGATGGCAGCCCATACTGGACCCATTCGCTAGTTACATAGTCAACGATTAGGTTCAAATTGGTGAGAGTGCTCTACCTAATCTACTGTTTTTTAGATATGTCTTTTGTTTTTTCTGTGTCCATCGTTTAGAACAAAACTGAACTATCCACTTCAATGTTTTTTTTTTCGATTTCTTTTTTAAGTTGCATTTCTATGAGATATTTCAAAAATTAAACTAGAAGTCTGCCTTCTCAAAACACGCAACCCTAGTTCGGATACAGAGTAATAACTTCAAACCATTAGTGGAAATAGGTTACAAAATTAGGCTTAAAAATCGGAAAAATGTTATCTCCCTAAAACAACATGTAATGACCCCCACACACTCACATACGCACACACAATGAGACTCACATACGCACGCTCACACACCATTCTCTCTCTCTCTTTCTCTCTCACCCTCTCTCTCTCCCTCACACTATTCTCTCTCTCCCCTTCTCTCTCACCCTCTCTCTCTCTCTCTCACACATTCTATCTCTTTCTTCCTTTCTCACATTTTTGAGAGGGTTGGTGAAGGGTGTCCGTGTCGTGGAAAAGTGGACTAGCATTTTGCAGTAAAATCTTTGTAACTGTTGAACTTTCTCTTCATTAACTATTCTCTCACTTTATTCTTTTGTAGGCAACAACTAGGAAGTTCTGTTATACGCCTCCAAAAGTGGATATATTTTGGTATCATCTTCTCTGTCTATCTAAGTCTGTCCGTCCTCCTGATTTTGTAAAAGGTTCACGAAATTTCACGAAACTCGACCATGCGCTCATTGTCGCGGTTTCGCGATATTATGCTGCGTTACCGAAAAGAGGCCTTCATGTAAAAGTACGTATTAACAAAACTTTCTTACTTTTAAAACGTAGATCTGCATGATACCTTCGTAGAATAGTCCTCATCGTTAAATATTGTTGTTGTTTGGAAATAGTATATTGCTTCACGGAAAAAAGGGCATCATGAAAAAATCAGGCTAACAAAACTTCGCCTAAATATACACTTATTCATGGATCTGCATAAAACTATCACAAAATGTTTCTCGTCATCTAACCTTGTGCAAATTATCGTAGTTTTCGCAATATTTTGCTACCTCCCAGAAAGAAAGGCCTTCATGTAGAATGATTATGAACACAGCTCCTCTTATATATATATATATGGTAAGATTTGCGCAAATGTTTCTCACCATGTGAATTTTCGCACATTAACGCATTTTTGTCGCATAATACTGCATCACAGACAAAGAGGCATTCATGTTAAACTTTCCTGTGTACTTCACCGGGGATAAATGTCACTTGTTTAAAAACATTATTGAGCTTCAATAGTTTTGCGATTAACTGCTATGTCCGACTAAAGGGGGCATCATTCTCAGGCTTTTGAAGTACAACCCAACCTAAATTTTCCTTTAATTTTTGAAAAATTGACGCTTTATTACTCTTTGCATGGTATATGTAATACAAAAAGTGTTTGTGATTTACTAAGTTGTCCCAAGAAAAAGTTATATTTTATTTATGATCAGTCAATGTGACCAGATGTTGTACTTCAATAACTCTAGCTTACTCAATTCTTATGTTATTTATTTTTAGTGTGTCTATCTGAAATTGTCCGATGCATTACTCTTAAATTCATTACTGCGATCACGGTATATTTGAAATAATAGTTTCATGATCTGGGTCAGAATTTCAAGAAAGAGAGGGACATTAAATTAAGACGCATCGGTAAAAATGTTTTGTCTGCTAATCATAAAACGATGGCCCCAAAATCGACATGTCGCGATCCACTTATACAGTATCATTATATCCATGAGAACAATTATGACGAATTTCACAGTCCTCATTTTGTTATTGACGCCACCACACATATGTATTAACTGCTTTCATTTAACATTTTAAAAAGATTCGAACAAGACATCGTCTCTGAGCGACCAAAACTTCGACACCACGGCTTCAATAATCTGTACTTAAAAGGTTTTGGTCGGCAATCGAAAGAAGTATTTTATGCCAATCACACAGTTCACAAAATTGACTGCCTCTTCCTGAGATGTTTTAAGAAGTCATTCTCAGTGTAACTGCTTATACTAGATATAACGGACAGATTTCCTCGACTTACATTTACTCATTTTAGAAATGCCAAAGGTATGGATTTATCAATTTCTTAGTAGAAAAAGATTCTTGTCAAAATGATTATACCAACGCCATGGATTTATTTTAATGTTGTCAAGCATGATTAAATTCAGCGTTTTATGAATGGTGGTCAAAAAAATTATGACCCCCCCCCCCCTTGTCAAAATATTTTGACCCAAAAATAAAAATATGACCCCCATTCAAAATGTCAAGAACAACTGTCACAACATTCTAATCTACATTAAAACATAATTATTTTGAAAATCATAATCATTAGAATCCCAAGACCACGATTTTTGTAATGGACGCTACCACACACTAAATGTTGTCTCTTGCATTTAACTCTTTTAAAGTCTCGCGACCATCAATCATGAACTTTCCACACTTGAGCTTGAATGATCTGAAGATAGCCAGTATTTGATGCAAATCACACAGATTAAAAAGGCCATAGACCCTACTTGGGATTTTTTTGTTGAGAAAGATTTAAAATCGTTCTTTCCGAATTCTTAGCTAATTCGAGATTGCTCGAAACAATCATAGATCTGGTCTTAGACTAAAAAGGTCTTTGTCAAAACTATTTTGTTACAACATGGATTATTAATCACCGTATATTTGAAATAGTAATTTTATGATCCGGGGTTAGAATTTATCAAGAGGGTGGGGGGGGTGGGGGGGGTTGGGGTGTCATAATATTTTGAACCCCCTGGTTCAAAATATTGTGACTCCTTATCATAACATTATGACCCAAAGTCAACATGTCCCGACCTTCTGTCCCAAAATTATGATCTCATTAAAAAAAAATCACTGTAATTTTGTAATGGATGGCACAGTACACTTACATATACCTCTTGTATTTAAGTCTTTTCAAAGACTTGAACAACACATCTCTGGACGACCAATTTTTTTCTCGGCGGGGATCCCCGATAATTTACCGTCTTATTTGCATGAAGCCGCTTAAACGTCTGAAACGTTAACGCCAAGAATTGAAAATTACTTTGAAGTAAGTAATAAAATCTCTCGTTTACAGTCGGCAGTGACGTCAGTCTGGTAAATATAAAAAAATTCTGATACAGATTTGTTTGAAGAATCTGTCACGCCAAATATCACATTTGAACTTGAGTAAAATTTTGAGCAAAACAATCAATTAAACGGAATTTGGTGCCAAGCAACTAATTTCGAAAAGAAGATTTCCAATACTTTGCAATCAACAGAACAGAACAGAACAGAATATTTATTTAACAATTTGACTTGAACACATGTGGTTCATCGTCAAAATACAAACATGATAAATCACATGCATGAGTACGGACAAAATTCTAACAAATAAATTCGGAATAAAATGCGGAAATAACGAAGAAGGAAGAGTTGTAATAGATAGAGTAGATCAAAAGCTGTAAAAATAAATCATCATAGGCTAGATTAAAGAAGGAGTGTCAGTTGGTAACAAGGTTTTTCTTTTATGCATTGCTTTAGTATAATAAATTCCAATACTGTTAAGACTTTTCATGTTTTCTGAATTCAACAGAAGAGCGATTAAGGGAGATCGTAGGAGTCAAGCAAACGTAATTATTGTGGGATTTACAGCTTTTACTCAATACAAATCAAATAGATGCAAAACGAAAGTAGAAGATTTTGAAATTTAGAATGTAAACATATCAACTTTCGCTTTCTACTCATTTACTAAATAATTACGCTTTATTATGTCGTTATTTACAATATTAAATCAATAATAACACACCAAACCTTTAACAAGAGTCATCTAGCTTTCAGCTTGGTCCTTTTTACTTAAGATTTTAATGGTTCTAAAGCCGAATGACGAATAAGGAAATTGCGCGTCTACAGGTAGCCGAAGATAATTTGATACTATCTTCATCATATTACAGGAATTTTTAGGAAAAGGCCAAAACTACCACGTGCAAACAATAACGTTACAATAACGTTAACATCTTTTTTTCTTTTGAATTTACTCACAACGCTTTAAATATTCTCTTTTCCTAAGTCTAAACCGGTATATGAAATCGATCACCCCGAAACAAGTTTCCGCAAATTTCCACGTATACTCATGAACTTGAAGTGAAAATCTACGTGAGTTTAGTATGATCGTTACATAATTGGCCGAGTTGAGGGTCAAATAATCATCGAGGTCATTGATTTCTTACTGTAGAAGCTGTTATTCTCTGTTTTCAAGATTCTGAAAGGAGTTCACGTATTACAGTTGATCAAAGGGAGTATGTTATGCTTGAAAATTCTAATTTTTTCTGTGCACTACACGAGCTTATAAACCATTCCAACACGATAAAATTTTAGACCAGTCCAAATTCAAAGAAGTAGCCGACGACAATTATAAGTTGATGAAATCTTTAAAATCCTGGTCTTTTTGGACAGAAAACAGTGTGGATAATGAAGAAATTGCTTGTCACAAGCAATTTCTTCATTTTAAACAATGTTTACCAAAGCTTTCATGATGAGGGTAATTTAAAGGGTCACTGTCTGGGAATGGGTTAAGACAATTTTAGTTTTTGATTTCTGTAAGTGGATTTATGTTTTTGTGCGTTATTCAAGCACATATGTACACGAATGGGAATGCTGGTTTAAGTTCAAAGGAAGGAGGCTTACTCGGAAAGTAATAACTGCATTTGAACCGAATTCCACAGTTATGACCCTTTCAGTGCATTCCAACTTCTCAGTACTTTCAGTCCTTTGATTATACATGTTGTCACAATTCTACGCGAGGGGTCACTACTCTAAGGGTGATTAGTTCGAAATATAATGACCCCCTTAGTCACAATACTTCAACCGGTGGTCTATTAGCTACATAAAACATTGACCGAGGCTCAGTTATTACGGGGCCCCCTTTCTACGTTACACCAGCAAAGAATTTCGCTTAAAGAATGACAGACTTCAATATTAGATCATCTGGAGTCAGAAAAAGGTTACTATCGTATAACAATCGATTTTCGGGACTATTAACCCTTTGTATGCAATAAAATGGTTTTGTAACGTCTTTATGCGTACATAAAAAATAAGGGACACATTAGAGAAAGGAAAGAAGAAAGAAGAAAGAAAAAATGAAAGCAGCAATAATCAAACGAAGAAAGAAAGAAAGAACATTTTTGAGCGATAACAACTGTCAGTGAGATAGAAGCCTACTGAAATGATTTAAACATGGCCTGGAGATAGTACAGATCTTATCCCTATCCACTTAATGACTTTTCGTCCGACAAAGCGGTCATGTAGTGCACTGACTGCATGTGCTGTCTTAGATCAAGACATTGCGAGTTTGCAGATTTTATCGAATGTCGTATTATCATTCTACGCCATTCTGCAATAATTTAATATTTAGTTTCGTCTTTTAAAATCGGGCGTTCAGATTGGTCGAAAAAAATTATTCATAATTCCATGAACACATTTTTTAGCACGCAGCTATTTTGTATGCTTCCGCACAAAATAGTCCCATACAAAAAGGTATCAAAAGATGTATGGTTTTGGCTTTTTTCAATCGATACTATTAAATTATGAGAAATGAAGAGAATATTTTTTGTTTTCATGGAGGTATGAACCGAAAAACCTAATTACACAATGTATGAATCCGCTTCGCGTATTCAAACAGTGTGATTAGGTTTTCGGTTCATAACTCCATGAAAACAAAAAATATTCTCTTCATCTCCTAAAGAAATATCTATTTCGAATGACCCCGCTGGACCAGAATTATCCTTCAAATATTTGATGACAGAATTTCCCTTTTGGCTGACGAATAACATTTATTAGGTAATAACCTCTGCTTGAATTTATGCTGTAAATGAAATCAGGAATAAAAAAGGATATTTTAGCTTGTACGCGACATTCACAACCATAACACATATGCGCCAAGTAAAGACGAGGATCACCATGTGTCTCCGCAAAGTCTGATCAGAGTCTTCACTATCCGCATTACAGATAGACACTGACTAAAAGCTTCTTAATGCGATCAACGAATATTCTAAATGTCCCGAGTGGCTATCTAAGCTGCCCATCGTCTGCACTTCATGCACATGTGAAATGGTAGAAAACGTCGCTCAATGGCTTAACTAACCAATCGCGGTCGTCAATCAAGGAATCAACCGACCAAGCAAATAATTTATTCAGCTCGGATCTGAGCTTATCAACTCCGTAAAAGCCGATAAAAATCGAAGCGGAACTTCCTGTCGGAGTTAACGGGCTGAGCTTAAGGAGTCAGTGGGCGGGACCAGCGATTGGTTAATTATATGTTTCAGCGTAAGATTGATTTATCTTGAAACAAGTGAACAAGACAATCTGCATTTTCACATCTCCACTAGTGGAAGAGTTCATCATGATAACTTGTTTTTTTTTTTGTTCGATCAGTGAATAATGAATAAATGGAGTTTAACGCCTCTTTTAACATTATTTCAGTCATATCGCGGAGGCTGGAGCACCTAACAATGGATTCCTGGTATTTCTCACACGAGTACCACCATTTCATCCTTTCCTAGCCTCCAGCTGCTATCCCACTTGAGTTTACGATTATTCACCCATTGGTGAGAGACAAATGTCGGAAAGGATATGTGCCAATTAATAAAAGATAAGTCGATCTTACATACTCAAATGATGTTCGATTGTTTATTTTCTTCAATGCAAACAAAGACAAAATATGACATTTTCTGACAAAATCTTAACCCTTGTCATACTGTACCCGGAATGTTCCGGTTTTGGCAGGAGAAGTAGACCAAGATCAGACTGCACATAGATGCAGGCTGATCTTGGTCTACACCTCCTGCTTGTAATTTTCCTGCCAGAGCTGTTTGTGAAATTGATTTCTAAAAGAAACATTGATTTTTGAAAAAAACAAATTCTATCAATGCTTTCATTCCTTTGATTTTACAGCAATTTAGTAAAGTAATTTATATAGCATGCCAAAATCTTAACAAGCGTATCATTTCGCTCATGAATACCTGACAAATGGATGGCGCAGCAGCGTTAGATGACATCCGACAGATAGAAATGACTATGGACAAAGAGTTCATCATTTAAGAGGTGAAGAAAATAGTTTTTGTTTTCATGGAGGTATGAACCGAAAAACCTAATCACACTGTATGAATACGCAAAGCGGATTCATACATTGTGTAATTAGGTTTTTACGGTTCATACCTCCATGCAAACAAAAAATATTCTCTTCATTTCTTATAATTTAATAGCATCGAGCGAAAAAAACAAAAGCTTTACAAATTTTGATACCTTTTTGTATGGGACTGTTTTGTGCGGAAGCATACAAAATTATGTTAATGGAGTTAAGAATAATTCTTTTCGACCAGTCAGAACGCTCGTTTTTGATAGACGAAACTAGAAATTAAATTATTTGGATAATATTACTGACTTTCCTTATCATAAAGTTATAGTTATTCGATATATCGATAATATTTAGTAAAGCATTAAAGAAATAGTGTTAATGCTCTTTCATAAAAATCTCATTATTAATAGATTGTTCAAGTAGCAAAAATAATAATATTTACAACCAATATCTATATGTCAAGTACTTTAATTTGTTTCCAATTTATTCAAATTTCTATTTCAGTATTATAATTTCAAATCGCAATTATTTCTTACTTTTTACTATCAAGTTTCCATAGATTAGTGAATTTTGGAATTAGGTAAACCATTCAAAGTATTTGGAGATATTTAAATAATGTTTAAATATTGCTGTTCATTGGTGGAAAAGAGTCAACTAAAATTTACCATCTCTCACCTTTCCAATTTTAATCCTTGTCAAGCTAAACCAAGAATATCCCTGTTTTGGTAGGGGGTATATACAGAGATCAAACTGCCCATACGTGCAGTACGATCTTTGTATACACCACATACTTGTACAATTCAAGTCAGAATTGTTTACAAATTAATTTGTCAAAATTAATTTTGACCACATTTAATGTCTTACAGTGCTTTCAGTCCTTTGATTTTCAAGAAATTCCCAAATAAAGATTTAATTCAGCATGACAAGGGTTAAGCCGATCACTATGGTATCAATCGAAAAATAAGACTACGATTAAAGCTATAGTAAACAAACCCAGTTTAAATATCAAAGTATTGAAAGTACGGTAAGCTAGCAAAGCATGATTTTATTGCGTAATCTTCTTTTTCAAGGGTTATCATGATAGGTGGAACTTATAAGGTCTTTGCCTTGTAGGGTGAAAACAGTGTGGACAATGAAGAAATTGTTTGTTACAAGCATTTTCTTCATTGGCCACAATGTTTTCCAAAGCTATATTCTTGAGATAATTGAAGGAGTTGTCTACATTTTGTATAAAGTCATTTCATGTGGCCATAAAAAGCAGTGGCACAGTTTACAATATTCCTGAAATTAGAACTACTTTTTAAGGCGTAGGCAAATAGCGGTTAAGCCTCCAGTGGTAGTTTGCACTCGTTGAACTCTGAGAAGACCTCAATTTTTTCTGTTTACTTTAGCTATTAAAGCTATCGATTCGCTAGCTAAAAACAGCATGCATTTACGTGTGAACTGTTGTTGTTCAGCGTTTGATATAATTGGATACATTTTCTCACTAAATTACCAGGGATATACATGCTTTTATAGGAGAAATCAGAGTACTGAAAGTACTGTAAGCTTGCAAAGCTAGTTAAGTAATCTTCTTTGTCAAAGGTTGTCATGATTAATATACGAGGTTAAAGTAACCAAGGAGTTAACCCATTACAACATGACAAAATCCGAGACAGGTTCAAATTGAAAGAAGTTGCGGACGATAATTTCCGGTTGGTGAAATTAAAAAATCTTTGTCTTGTAGGGTAGAAAACATTTGGACAATGAAGAAATGGCTTGTAACAAGCAATTTCTTCATTGACCATAATGTTTTCCAAATGCTCAAGTGAGCTAAAAATACCGAAGGAGATGAACTTGCAGTCTGAGTTTGCAATATTCATGAGGTACATAAGAATTACTTTTTATGGCTGTAGGCATTTACTGGATTTAGTGGTTAAGCCTCCAGTGGCAGTTTGCACTCGTTGAACTCTGAGAAGACCTCAATTTTTGTCCGTTAACTTAAGCTGACGCTTTGCTAGCTAATTATGTTATGATCGATAGGGTCATTGGATTTAAAGCACAATATCTGAGACAATGAATGAAAATGTTTAAACGTATCCCATTTGCTCACAAATTTTAAGCGGGAATATACGTGATCGTCTCCATCTTATCTCATCGCTGATTAAGAAGACAAGTTGCTTGCTAAATGCTCAATGCTCAAAGCCTACTTTTTGTCGCGAATATCAAGGAAAGCGGTTTAAAACTCCGATAATCTCATATTTTGATATTCATGAAATATCTAAATGAGAGAAATAATTTATTTGCTTTTCAAGAATCTAGGTCAGTGGTCTAGGGATTCATGATAATAAACTTTGTATCTATTAAAGACATAATAAACCCTGAATAGTATGTGTCATTTTTGACCTGGCATCGCGAAGCATATTAATATCAAGTGAGAAAAATTATCATCAGGGCTCTACATTGTACGTATGCTACAAAAGATATACACTGTATTGTTCCAATGCTCATTGTGTACGAGGTTCAAGCGCACAAACAGTTATTATCGATTCCATCGATCAACCGACCTTTCGGCCCTCGAATTGGAACTATATCTTTGGAACGTGCATGAAGTACTTCAAATGTGGACATACTAACTTTGCAAGAAAAATCGAGCGTTAGTGTCTATTTTCTTGTTCTTTAATCATTTAACCCATTACGCACTGATGAGATGAGGTCAATGAAAATATTGTGATCAAGGAAAAATAGCGAATTCGGGTTATTCAGTAAATTTCACATAACATACAATTTATCATTTCAATTTTACTGAGGGTCATAAATGGAGTATTCCTATATATAAAAAAAACTTTATTTCTCCAATCTCCAGATCAGTTTTTGATTTGATATTTATTGACATTTCGATATTTCACACTCAGTTTATCTGATATCTTTGTCATGGTTTCCTTGATAATATACCTCTACGTAGTTGTTCTCGTAGTTGGTCCCGTGTCTTAAAATCTTCCACATATTTTGATATGACAGGATTTATTTGTTTTGATGAACATGAATGTACTTAATAAAAAAAAAAAAGAATCCTAGGCTATAAACGCGGTAGCCATAGATGCATTTTCATTTGATTTTTATTTGTGGTGCTGTTTTTGTTTCATTGTTCTGTTGTGTAGCTTCATCTTTGAGTCCTAGGCATGCTTATGACTCGTTTTAGAGCATTGGCTGTTAGGATTGCAAGAACATTTATATATGTTCAGTAAAAAAAATTGATAAACTTGTACTTTTTTAGTGTGAGTACCTTTACTGACTACATGTATTATCATGGTAATACATGAATGGCATGTAGGCATCGTTATTGAACACGGTTACTGATAAGCCAGCAAAATAAGCCACAGATACAGACTTTGGAAGATATGTGCTTTGTTCTTTTAAAGATAAGGCCTACGTTTTTAACAATAATGACAATTTGTAGGAGCCGTCAAAGATATCACGGAGAAACTCCTTCTGTTCATAGACAGTGACAGTTGAGATAAAAATGTAACATCTAGAGTGGAATAAATGTTTTCTAAGAAATGACCTAGTGACCTTCCTTTCGGAACTAAGTAAACCAAATCGATTTTATGTGGAAATACCAATGACAAAATTACAAAAGATATGACAAAAAATGTGGCCTCCGGAGCAAATTTATGGAGATTTTATGAAGGCAAACGTTCTGGTCATATAAGACGTTTCAGTAAAAAATATTTTCCCTAGTGCATTCAATTACTGTAAAATTCCCCGGTGACCTTTTTATTTAATTCCATAGTACCCGATATAGAAATTATGAAAGATAAGATGAATGTAGTCCCCAGAGTGGAAGCAGTGTTTTACTGTAGAATTTGAGCTAGTGACCTATTTTTTACGCAAAGTGACCCGATATAGAACATTGCAAAAATATATTGGAGAAGAACATTCTAACCAAACTTCTAGCCACATTTATAAATCTACAATGTCCATTGAGTGTAAACAAGGTATTTCTATCGATTGACGTGGTCGCCTAGCTCCCGACTCCAAGTAACAAAATGTATTATTACAGAGACAAAGGATCTGACCATAGATATTATAAAGAAATTGGATCTGAGAGTGAACTTAAATTGTAAACGAGGTTTTCTTAGATTTATTCTGATGACCTAGTTTTTGACCACATGTGCCCCATTATCGTTCATATCCGATCTATCATTAAGAAAAACACGTGGACTGACTATCAAGACATTTGAACCAAACAATTTCTGTGCAGTCACTTAAAAGTTCTTTCAACATTATGTGGTTTGTTTGTCAAAGAACATGATCCCCGCAAGATAATGTTTACAGTGTCAAATTATCTTACAGAAAATCGTAGGGTATGTTATTTTACGGTGTCTTGGTTAATTGTAAACCATTCCTTACACCAGATCACATTGATATTCCTCATGGACCTGTAAGCACACTATGATTGAGTACTCTTACTTTCAATAATTCGGCAAAAATTCCCTTTTCAAGAAAAAGAAAATAAATCTTATATCTAGAGTATGATTTTATGATAACTCGATATAGCCATTTTCTTTTATACCTAACATAACACCTTACACTTTTACAGAAGTCTAGCCATAAATTGCTTAAAATAAGCCCCTTTCTGAACAATCTCTGATTTGTATAAGAATAAAGAAGGATATATTTGAATATCTTATTCTCCTAAACTATATGGCTTTGATAATTGGTATGTATCAATGCCTAATGGCCCTCTACCAATATACGTATAGGATCAAAATTGAAAATCATTATAAATCTTCTAAAAAAAAAAAAAAAAAAACCAAACAAAAAAAAACGAGGCGTTGAGCTCTGATATTTTGTATATGTCATAAACCCTTGAGTCATTATACTCAGGCAGCGATATAGGACATTATGGTTCTCTCGTTCTTATTTCTTAATTCCAAATGAAACAACTCTAATTTGATATTAATCAATAATTAGTAAGTAGGTCAAATACCAAGATCAATGGCTGAACATTATGTCAGATGAGGAATCAAACATCATTTAATTATTGATTGGCGATAATTTAGTAGTACATTTGATAAATAAAAATTTTAGAAATTAGGTCCAAAGTAAAGGTAAAAGGCTAAGCATGACGCCATTTTGAAAATCAAGCAATTTGCTGAAGCTTTTTCGAGATAATACAGCTATTAGATTGAAATTAAAAAAATTCTTGAAGAAGTCTAAGAAAATATAAGGTCAACCCAAAGATCATTTCTGTCAAAAGCTATTTATATATCAGATCAATAGTTTCACATATTCTATATTTCACTAACACCTATGAACCCACTATACCAATCTTTTTCGCCCAACCAAAATTTCCTAAAGGAATCTAAGAAGTGTCTACCTATGGAAGATTTGAGCCAAAACCAAATCATATTTTTGCAGTACTTTCAATGAAGAAGTTTAATTAACTTTCACTGTATGTAGTGCTGATATTCCCTGTCGATAAAACCTGTTTTCCACTCGATTAAAATTTCTTGTGGGAACCTTGGAGAGGTCTACCAAAAAATCCCTTGCAATAAATAACTATATCCAGCGCGTTGCTTTAAAGAAGGAGATTGATTTAATGTTTTACCATACAGAACTTTTTTTGTGATGACTCGATATTTCTTGAAATAATCTGGGAGAAGATGCTAATAGAATTAGTCCGGTGAAATTTGGTAGAACTCTACGTAATAGTTTCAGAGGAGATTATTCTTTCAATAAAAAAACTACACACAGACGGGCGGTTAGTAAAATATCTAAGCCGAAAAGGGGGAATTACCCTTCCAAAAACGAACCCAGAATTACCCCCTCCCTCTTGCTCGTATAAATTACTTTTTGATTGAGAATATATATTCCGAGTTCAAAGTGAATGCGCTAAGTAATACTAGCGATGTCACAAAATGTCAAAGATTTCGGACCAGTACGACGCTGACGCAGACGGACGGACTCACACACGCACACAAGCACAAATCTATATTCACACACACACATACACACACGCACGCACGCACACACACACATATCATTCTGATATAATTAACCTTCTAGACTATAGAAAATAGTTACCTATATTTTTTGTGGACTTTTGATTGATTTTGACTTTCATACATTGAAATGCAATCCTTTGATTTGCGAATGCGATTTTTGAAATTCTGCGTTTTGTCAAACGACTGTGCTACCAATCTTTCTTAAGGTCAAGCAAATCAATCGCTGAACCTGCCTAGGTACTCCTTTGGCCCCGCCCGTTGACTCTAACAGGAAGTTTAACCTCGATTTTAAATGGCGTTATTTTCTAACATTTGTGGCCAATAGCATGAAACTAAAAGTTGAATGGTAGGTTGGCGACCTTTACACCGTTTCTACAGCTTAAATCGCAAGACCAACAAAAATAATTCCCATCAATTCCGACCTATGTCGGATTTCATTGCCTCCGAGTCTAAATGAATGGTTTCATTGGTCGATTAATTATCTGATTCCCAGCCGCGATTGGTCAATCATCGAAGGCATTTTACACATGGCATAAATACATGTACATTCAAAAGATAAGACTTCACAATTATATAAGTGAAAAACATTCAGCTTAACTGATCATTCTCCTGTCTGGGTGTAAAGTATGACTCCCATTCTCCCGCTTGTGTTAGTTGGACTTGTTTTGGAAAACGTGTGCGGTATGTAATTGTTAGATCTTATTACATTATGTCTACATTCAAAGAAGTTGCAGGCTTGAATATTTTGGTTGATGCATTTTTCTTTGTATAAAAAACTCTTTTAGATAGCAAACACTATGGGAAACGAAGAAACTGCTTGTTACAAGCAATTCCTTTATTTTTCACAGTGTTTTCGACTGCTTTTTTACGGGGGGGGGGCGTTACAAGCTGGACTTTGTGGAATTGGTCGAATAGTTGACCGAAGTTTCACCGAATATTTCTTTGTCTTTTATAATATTAACACTTGCGACGCGTAAATCGGTTTTTGCCAGTTGGATAGGGACTATGTCAAAATGTCAAAACGGTGGCAAAATTTATACCGAAAGGTTGTTAGTTCTGACCATTTCATAGAAATGACTGCTCTTATTAGTTTCAAGTGGATATCTTCAGTTCCTGTTATCATATACAATACAATACAATACAATACAAAAAGTGTATTGCATAAACATGTTTACAATGTTTACATCAAATAATCAGACAAAATAGAGGAAATACATGGATTAACAGAAGAACATGTCATATACGTGAAAGTTGATTTCTTCTAGAAAATGCATAATACAAATATTTCGCCATATTAAAAATCACAGACTTTGATCTATTTGTCATTAGATTAGTGAATTTTTGAATCGTTGGCCAAGTATAATAGTAACGTTTTAGATATTTGGTTCTAAGATCAGAGTATTTCGGGCAAATAAGTATAAAGTGAAATTCATTTTCGACCATGTTTTTATCACAATGTTTACAAATTCTATCTTTCCTTTCGATGTTTAAGTATCGACCATATTCAATTTCCAAATTATGAGACGAAATTCTAAATCTAGTAAGTGCACATCTGATCTTTTTGTCTTGTATAAAGTCTAGGTATTTTTCAAAGGCAAAATCGTGTTTGAAGAGAGAATATGTTTCAAGTCGATTTGTATTATTATTAGTTGAATACCACTGCTGGTTGAATATATCTATTAAACTTTGTTGTATTATATCATAAGTGATTTGTGTGGTAAATTGGTTTTGCCAAATGAAATGTAGACCACATTCGTCTATGATACATTTTACTTGATAAGCCCAATTACATTTATTATATAGTTCAGGCCGATTTCTACGTCCCTATAAAGCATAACATAAGTATTGAACAATAATGAATTCCGCTCAGAGTTAATAGATCTAACCTTAATCCAGTATTTTATCATTTGGAATTTTCTATGCAATGATAAGGGTATGCGCCCTAATTCGCCATAAATCGCTTCAATATTTGTAGATCTTTTTACAATCAATAGTTTTCGACAAAATTTTAGAAAAACCGATTCAATTTCCGGTGACGGATGACCTCCCCAGACTTCTGCGGCATGATTTAGGACAGGTAACAATAAACTGTCAAACAATTTTAGTTTATGTGAAATAGGTAAATCAATTTTGTTGAAAATGACAAATAACCTCTGTTGGGAAAACGATGCGCGTTGTGCGATATCGGATTGTGTTCTGTTCCAGTTACCATTTTTATAGAGATTAACTCCCAGGTATTTGAAGAATTTGACTACTTCCAGTTTTGTATCATATAAGTAAAAATCGTAATTTGTATGTCGGCCTTTTTCAAAAATCATTACTTTGGTTTTGTTCACTTTTACACTTAGTTTCCAAGTGTTGCAATATTGTTCAATATCATTAAGTATAGATTGTAGAGATATCGGATCTTGCGTAAATACCGCCGCGTCGTCGGCAAACAGTAATAAAAATAACTGTAGCTCATTAATGGATATAATGCCATCTAAATTGTTGTTTATACTGCTGATTAAATCGTTTAAGTAAAATAAACATAAAATACTACTTGATGGATTATGTAGGTTTCATAAGATGCAAACTCGACGATTCTGACGCTTCTTCAAAGATCTTCAAAATATCTCGGAGTTTCTATAAAAAATAAAAAAAAATAATAATAACTCGGCCTTTTAAAAATCAAAGGACTAATGTACTGAGAAGTTGGAATGCACTGAAAGGGTCATAACTGTGGGATTCGGTTAAAATTAATTTATTACTTTCCGAGTAAACCTCCCTCCTTTAAACTTAGACCAGCATACCCATTCGTGAACATATGTGCGTGAATTACGCACATAAACATAAATCCACATACAGAAATAAAAAACTAGCATTGTCTTATCCCATTTCCAGACAACGACGCGTTTAAATGACCTTCATTATGAAAGCTTTGGAAAACATTGTTGAAAATGAAGAAATTGCCTGTTCCAAGCAATTTCTTCATTATTCACAATGTTTTCTGTCCAAAAAGACCAGGATTTTAAAGATTTCATCAACTTACAATTTTCGTCTGCTATTTCTTTGAATTAGGACTGGTCTAAAATTTTATCGTGTTTGAATGGGTTATAAGCTCGTGTCAAAAATTAGAATTTTCAAGCATAACATTTACCTTTTGATCAACAGTAATACGTGAACTCATTTTAGAATCTTGAAAACAGAGAATAACAGCTTCTACAGTAAGAATTCAATGACCTCGATGATTATTTGACCCTCAACTCGGCCAATTCTGTAATGATCATACTAAACTCACATAGATTTTCACTTCAAGTTTATGATTATACGTGAGAAGTTGCGGAAATGCGCGGAAACTTGTTTTAGGGTGATCGATTTGAAATACCGGTTTAGACTTAAAAAAAGAATATTTAAAGCGTCGTGAGTAAATTCAAAAGAAAAAAAAAAGATTTCAACGATATCGTAACGTTGTTAATTGCACATGGTAGTTTTGCCCTTTCCTAAAAAAATATATTATATGATGAAGATAGTATCAAATTATCTTTGGCGCCCTGTAATCGCGAATTTTCCTTAGTCGTTACTCTGCTTTAGAACCGTAAAAAATCTTAAGTAAAAAGGACCAAGCTGAAAGCTAGATGACACTTTTTAAAGGTTTGATGTGTTATTATCGATTTAATCTTGTATATAACGACAAAATAAAGCGTAATTGTTTAGTAAATAAGTAGAAACTGGAAGTTGATATGATTACATTCTAATTTTCAAAATATTCTACTTTCTTTTTTCATCTATTTGATTTTTATTAAGTAAAAGCCCACAAAAATCGCGTTTGCTTGATGCCTAGGATCCCCCTTAATCGCTATAGAATGTTTTAAAGCACTGGGCGGCGTGTTTATTGTAAAAATACATTTGCGTCCTGAGCCATATTTGTAAACATTTTCTATCTATGGTCACATGACTACCACATGTCACTTGTGATCACGTGATTACCAAACACAGCGAATCACAAAAGAAAAATAAAAAAGAAATACTGCGCTGATTATTACCTTATTTTGCAATAAATTAAAGCAAACTAAAGCATTTTTAGAAGTCTCTAAACGAATTTTATATAATCCTTTATATGTACCATATTATTGTCTTCGGCTACAACTAACTGATTGTCCGTGGCAAGTTGAGATGAGAAGTAACCCGAGGTGTATTCATATCTAAGAGATCACGTGATATATTTTGTCAAGAAACCTGAAATGAAATTGTCTTGTGTTCATTTTGCGGTTTTGTAAATCTAAGTTGGAATTGCTCCGCATTCCAACTTTAAAATTAAAGAACAACAATAACTAACAATAACCAAACAAGTTACATATAAACCCCAAAACAAACAACAACAAAAAAACAACCCCGAACAACAACAACAAATACACACGCCCCCCAAACACAAATTTTTGAGAGAAGTGGCCTGATGAAATAAATGGAGCTAAATCTGGTAAGATACACTTACCAAGTACAAGTGAGTGCATTTTGTTATTGTTTTATTGAGATTGTATATGGCACAGGTGTGACAAATTGCCGAGTAGATGTTTAAGATTTGCGTGCATACTGCGATGTTTGACAATCATTGGTCGTATATTCATAGACCTAGATTTACAAACGGCTATTGTACAGAAAATGTATGAGCATATTTGGCCCTCATTTTCCATATTCAAAACTTTAATGCATTCAGACATTTGGAAGAAAGGGGTTAAGCTGATTTTGCAATGAAAATACTGAAATAGATTGGATTCGCATTTTGTATTTGGAGTCTTTAGTGCAAGGACTACAAGGTAAATTAGCCAATCCTCGGGGTTATATGTTTAATATAGGACAAAATTTAAAAATATTCTTCCACGAAACAGAAAGGCTTAGAACTCTGAAGAAATCTTCTTTTCATTAACCAGCAACTGGCTGGGATTCACGTCTGGCAGTTGGACAATTTAGAGCGAGGATAACAAAGTTTGTTTTTTTAATAGGGTTTAATGCAATTGTTAACATATTTCAGTCATTTCGCGGTGACTTGAACATTTAACCATGGATTCTTGGTATTTCTCACACCAGTACCACCACTACATCCTTTCTGAGCGTGGTCTACGCCTGTGTGTATATACAAGATGTGATTTTGCCTATGAAACTCTTCTGTGTTAAGGTGAATCATCTATAAAAATTGTCGGACTAAAATCAGTAAATCACAGAAGAACCAAATGAGCTGTTGTCATGTCTCAATATTGTCTTTCCGAATGAGGAATTTTCAGCTCTCCTGAACTTTGCCAATAGGCATCTCTTTTGGTGGTATTTTGTCTGTCGTCTATCACACTTCTTATTCACTTACTTCAATATACTCGTGGGAAATTCAGTATATACCTTATCCAAGTATCCATGTTAATTCCCCTCTTTGGACTAGGTGACTAATAAGGCCCTAATGGCCTCTTGTTGTACTTCTCTGGTAAGATTTTTCAACGTTTGTGTCATTTTGTACGAATGTTTCTATCACTAAATTTTCATTTAAGCCACAAACATACAATGCGTTGTTTAATGCTCACTAATGTAATATTCATGTCATTTGTTATGTTTAAAAGTCATGACAACCGATAAATGCTGCTCCTGTACAATGTTTTGTGGGCTTATATGTGCTCATACAATTTTGATAACGAAAAAGTGTTTGATTTGTTTGAATTGGGTTTTACGCCGCTTTTAACAATCTTTCAGTCATATCGCGGCGGCTGGAGCACCTAACAATGGATTCCTGGTATTTCTCACACCAGTACTACCATTACATCCTTTCCTAGCCTCCAGCTGCTATCCCACATAGGTCTACGATTATCGACCCATTGGTGAGAGACAAATAGTCGGAAAGGATGAGTGCCGCCGTCGGGAATCGAACCCGGGACCTCTAGATTGACAGTCCGACGCGCTACCAACTGCGCTATGACGGCGGCACGAAAAAGTGTAAATGATTAATACGATTGTCTGTTTTACAGCTGTGACTGGTGTCTCAAATACACGTTTTTATCTCTATTCCTGTCCGCTATCATCATCTCTGTCAAGTTTATCATCTAGTAACAAGGACTGTTCAAGCAGCGGGAAACTTGATCTTACCTATGGATTCAAACACACATACATCCAAATAGGAACACAGTGTTATGACTGGGGAAATTGGAACTATCCGGTTAGTAGAGAAAAGCGGATTTTGGTTTCCCAAATATTTCTTGCCTTACTGCCGAGAGTTACCATTTCTTATTTGTTTTTACCAGAATATATCAGGCTATCGCTTAGTAGAGATATCTGTCATCGGAATGCGATGCTATTTTGAATGAAATATGTAACGTACAAAATTGAGGCTAGACGTCGCATTTCGCAGGTTATATTGGTAAACAACCGAAATTTTACAACTTGAGCAAATCTGCACATTGATATGCACAATAATAGAACATAAAGTTGTTCTTTAATTTTTTTTATAGTAGATGATGTCATACTGTTATCAAGGTCACAATCCTTCTTTTAGCATGTTACCCCTTCTTCAATTATGCCAATGAATTATTATTATTATTTTTTTTTCATTTCTAAATTCCCTTTCGAAATATTACAAAATAGTCTCTAGTTACTGAACTTGTAAACGACAAAGTATTTCACATAGTCGTATATATTCCTAACATCATTTTCTTAGGTCATTTAAGGCTTAGAATATCTGTAAGTTTGATTTGAATAATTATCAAACTGAATGGGTTGTTTATTCCATATTCTATCAATTAGAAAGCGTTAGACTTCCGGCCAAGCACTTCCCACCTATAAAGGTCAAAATCGATAGATGCATTAGAGAAATCATTATTATCATATTTCTGCAAATATTGTTTTTATAAAAATCAGACACCTTTGTTCCCTATTTACTATGCAAGTAATTTTCGAGCCATTGGAAAATCCATATGGTAATTGACGATAAACTTCGTTTTCGGAATGCAAATTATTTTTTAAAAGACGCCAGACCCTTGGCTCGAATTCCGGATGCGCCGATGCTCACCTTCGCTTTTACTGGTGTGACGGTTTCAGGGAAGGTAAATAGTCTTATGCAAATCAGGAAACCTCCAGAGAGACAAGTGACTATTTGTAGTTATACACAAACATAGTCGACCCATTTAGAGCAGAGGAACCTTTTCTCTGAACGGATAGGCTTTATCTATGAGCTCTGCACGTTACATTTTGTGGCAGCGGTTGGATGAATACAATTGTCAGACAATTGTCTTACCAACGGCTATCCAAAGCCAAGACTTGGAACTTGTCTTCTAGGAGGGGAGAGTTACCTGGCGATTTTATGGGAGGCAATTTGTAGCAAATTAGAAAACCTCCAGAGAGACATGTGACGGTTTGTAGTTATATTTAGACAAAGACGATCCACTCAGAGTGGAGGATCCTTTTCTCTGAATGAATAGGCTTTGTCTGTGAGCTCTGTACGTTACACTGGCGATAACAAGAAAGTTCACGCATAAATAAAATTATCTGGAATGCACCTGAGCAATTGTTCAAAGTGTCGTTTAATAGCTTATTGTTTAATGAAAACGATGTTTAGGAATTACTGCACAGCAGGCGAATAGCTAACACATGGCTTTGGGGAAAATTACAGTATTAGTATACTATGACTTGCATTCTTGGCGCTGATACCGAAACTATTTTGTAATAACATTTCAATTAAAAGACTCCTAACACTTTGAGAAATAGAGACACTACTTTCACCCCCCCTCCCCCACAAAAGCGTGTTTGGAGAGAGAGAAATTAATTTCAGTAAATCCGTTTTCATCACACTATTTCAATTGTAAAATATAGTGGCTTTTCGCATAATACACTAACTAACCAGAAAGGCACTTGACGATATAAACACTTCAATAATTTTCAATACAAAGACAAAGGAAAATGACATACATAATGGAAACAAGTCTCGTAAAGTACTGAAATATAACACGTCCTATGTGCTTTTTTTTTTTGATATTCGGTAACTAATGTAAAATGCGATTTCGAAGATTACTGTGGGCAAAACTCGATATAAAGGAGTGATTTATGGAAAATACCGCGGATACTGCGTAATAAGTTGGGTATCTCTAAGTTTTCTGGTATTCTAAAACGATACCCATCTTCTTTCAAAATGAATTGTATTCTTTTGATAGTTGTAACAAAATTTCAATTATTCTTGGTAAGTGTCTTACATACACCCTCTCGCAATTACTTTGTAGAGACGATTATCGTGTTCAGATCCAGACCTTGCTTGTTGTGTACAGACTAGGAAGCTGGAGACAAGTGGATATACTTCATGTGCAGACCGAATAGGTGAATACGAGAACAAGTGGAGAAACAAGGGAATTAGATACGACATTTACATCTGGAATTGTCAAAGGTTTGGGCACGAATTTTGAAAAAAAAATCTTTTTCTTTTTAACATAATCCGGTGTGTTATTTTGATATTGGTATATAAACAATCTTACTCAGAAAGAAATAAATAGTTCGACAATTATTAGAATTGATATATACAACAATACCAGAAAAATACCACATCATTACCATCAAGTTAATGCTAATTATAGTTTTGTCATGCTAAGATCCATGAATAAGGAATGATTTCAGTTATCTAAATAATGACTTTTATAAAAAAAAAGGTCATTAAATCCAATTTATTACAGTAGAAACGTTATCGAAGATGCATAAAAAAATCAATTGGATGCTTTCTGGTGATAGACTTAAAGACTTTCGTGCAACAGGAACAGTAAGTTATTCTCTTGATTGAGAGATTGAAAAGACAATTGTTTATTTTTTATCAACTCTCACGAGGATATGTTGATAGGCGGTATACGAGCCTGAAGGAAGTGTTTTTCTAATGCATAACAACGCATTCGAGTAAGAGATTTTCCATGAAAAAAATCCAATTGATTTTTCTATTTATCATATTCCGTAACAGCTTTTCAGTGTTTTAACAATTTATTTCAATAATGTTTGTCTCCTTTCGGCCCTTGGGAACCATTAATTCTAACTTAATTTTATTTTCGCCATCTTGGGTTGTCTTTTCCAAGTGAGTGTGTGTGTAAAAATACATTCAGGAGAAATGCTTATTTTTAAGACTCTTAAAGAATTGCAGTATCAGGAACGAATATAAAATTGACAAAGAAATATTGTACATAAGGATGACAGCCTTATCGTCGATCTAAAGGCACGTTTCGTACATCCCTAGGGCTTTCAAGGCATAAACAGGAAAGAGCCAAAGAAAAGGTGGTTTTTGATGAATTAGTCTCCTGATATGACCGCACCAAACCAGCTCATGTGGGTTAGGCGTGAATGCTTGTCACTACTAAATCATTAGTATTCTAACCTTGTCATACTATTTAAAGTAACGGAATGCATTTGTTAAGTCGATCAGCGATTAAAGAGACATTTAAAAAGTTTTTTGAAATAACAAATTGATAACGGAACAGTTCTTTTTGTCGTATAGTTATCAACACGTTTCGTGTCAATTCCCCGTTTTGGGGTTGATTTGTAGCCTAAAGCCTTGATTATCTGGCCGCCGCGCATTCTCTAGCGATCTCCAAGTCTCGCTTTTACCATTATACCAATATACAAATATGGTTATTCAATCACTTATGTTTAAGGAATTAATTACGGCAGCTCCTTTTCTTTTTATCTTGAAGATATAATCAAGGGCTAATTTACCGCAGATGTGAAATTGGTCATCTTAGCTATAGATTTTAATCTGGGGCCATCAGGCAAGGTTGAAAAAAGAAAAAACACACATGATTTTTAATGTGAAAGTTGGTGTCATGCCCAGTGATAGTATCAAAATTTATTTCACTGGAATATCACGTGATTTAAATGCTAGGATCATTATAGCATAATCATAATAAATCATAAAACACAATATTCATTAAAACTTGTGGGATAATCCTTTGCTTAAGCCCTTTAAAAATTGTTCAGCAATTGAAATCTCCAATCAACCCCAGTAGCCATTGCAACTGATAGGGGGAAGTCAACCTTAAAAACGCTCTCAAAACCCCGATCGTTCATATTTGGTCCTATTGAACCGTTACTAAGATTGATGCTATCACTGTCAAAGTTTGGCTTCACATAGGCGCGCTTTACTTTGTATAGAAACAAACCAGAGCACAGCCACCCTTCAAAATTGTCTCTGTAACTTTTCCGCCTATCCACCTGAAGTCGTTTGAATAAAATGTTTATTTGTAGGGGATGACCGTCAATAGTTGAAAAAACACACGGTCCAGAAGCACGAGTTTGTTGTTGTATAAAATATGACTAAACAAACCTAGCAAATAGGCGTCGTGATGATCGCTCTTCAAACCCGACCCTCTTGATACTTACGAATTCCCTCTTTATATGCAATGCTGAAGGATTGTTTTTAACATTTACATAATGAGTTAACATGTATCAAACAGACAGATACAGAGTGAAATGTAGCGACACAGAGATAGTCAGACAGAGAGAGAGATGCACTCAGTCAAACAGAGTGACAAAGATACAGAAAGATATACAGTTACACAATGACAGAGAAACACCTACAGAGAGGTGTAGTAATTACACAAGGAAATAGAAATGTTAGATTAGAATGAGGATAGTGATAAAAATAACGTGAAAAGGAGAAAAGAAAGGAAGAAACGAAATGGAAGAAGCATGATTTTGCGAGCCATCTGGACTATTTTCTGCGTCTTGTCAAATAATTTAAAAAAAATGAATTATCATCCGAAAGTCATTCTTTGTTACCAAAGTAGGTTTGTTTAAAAAAATCCACTCTAAACAATGCTTTATTTGAAACGTTCAAATTAAGAGACGCAAGTCCACTTTCTTTTTTAAAATAAAATGAATAACATTTCTCTCTCGCTTGGTAATTTCCAAAACCTGGAATAAATATGTTAATACAGCATGTTAGCAAATTTCTTATATATCGGTTCCTTTCCTTAACAGACTTTATTTAGCCAGGTGCATGTCATGTTTTTAAATAAGGATGAAATCAAACAAGAATTATAACCCAATAAAATTATAATCAAATACTTTCGTCGCGGCAAAATGTAAGAAATAAACAAAACACAGGCAGTGCACTTTCTTCTATCTCATGATTGCACATTTATTAGACCATATAAACTTAAAACAAGCGAGCTCATTTATTTGAAATATAAATTTTGAATGAAGTGAGCGATAGCAAAAACATGGGGTTAACACAAAAGTCTGCTACCATGTTCGTTTCCAATTGATCAAGGTTTTGTTAGAGAAGACAATGTTATAAGATATTAAAATTTGTAGAGACAAACTCCTAAAAACCTTATGTCCTTGCCCGAGGAATTAAGAATTTAATTGATTTATTCTACCAACAGCTGTGGTCATTTACCGCGGAAGAAATTTAAATAGAAAATATAGAGATGCATACAAAGGCAAACGCAGAAAAATATTCAAAGATCAAAACCATATCTCCCCCTACCCCCCCCCCCCAACCCCCCCCCCCAAACAACAACAACAACAACAACAAAAAAAAAAAAACACAGAGAAAAAAACCTCCAGCCGAAAAAGCATAAACACTATAATAATTGGAATTATAAGAACAATATAACGCGGTTAGGCTACAATTCATGAAAGAAGATAAGATGTTCTAAAACGTGACCCAGCACAAATTAAGGTTTCATTACATAAAATTATGACGTTAGTAATGACGTTTTCACTTTCGCTGGTTATTCAAACAACTAGCGTAAAAATTCCGCTCTGTCACGGAGATTTTCGAATCCGTGCTTAAAGTTTAGTAATCATCGCCTGTACATATAACAGTCAATGCCGAAGATGAGCGAATATATCCGGTGAAGAATCTCGATGTCAAAAGGTAACCAAACACGAGTTGAAATCGATAATAAAATCTACTAAACAAACTTTCGGTTGAGCTTCAATTGCATATTGATAATAATAAGGCTCTTCTTCGCTTTAGTGACCAAAATTAACGATAGATCGTTTAAAGAGGTATTTCCTTTATCGGAGGGATGATCTAGATCCAACATTCTCGAGTTTGAGTACGTACTGGTATTGTATATTTAATAACGTTTATAAGTTCAACTGGCCAAAAGCAAGAAGAGCTATAGCGATGACTTTTTCCCGTCCGGCGTAAGTGCGTCCGTGTGTCCTTGCGTCCATTCGTTAACTTTTCCTTGTTAAAATTCTAGAGTCCACAGATTTCATCGGATTCTCTTCAATCTTTTTCAGAATGATTGTACCATCATATGGATCGTTCTTTTCGAAATTGGGACTGTTCCGTCAAGAAACATGAGAAAAGGGGCCTAATCAAAAATCCTTGTTTACACTCTAGAGTCCAAAGTTTATATGGGATTATCTTCAAAATTTCACAGAATGATTGTACCATCATAAGGATCGTTCCTTTCGAAATTGGTATGATCCGTTAAGAAACATGGGGAAAAGGACCTTATGAAAATTTGATTACAAATTCTATTCAAAATACTCGTTATCACTCTAGAGTCGACAGTTTTCATCGGATACTCCTCAAACTTTCTGAGAATGATTGTACCATCATAAGGATCGTTCCTTTAAAAATTGGGTTAGATACGTCAAGAAACACGGGAAAAGTGGCCTTATAAGAATTTAATTAAAAAATCTTCATTAAAACTCTTAAGTCCACAGTATTCATCGGATTATCTTCAAACTTAAACAGAAGGATTGTGTCACCATAAGGATGTAAATTTGATTAAAAAGTCTATTAAAATACTCGTTAACACTCTAGAGTCCACAGTGTTCGTCAGATTCTCTTCAAACTTTATCAAAATAATTGTATCATCATAAGGATTGTTATTTTCGGAATTCAGTGCGATCCGCCAAGAAAAACGGGAAATGTGGCCTGATTAAAATTTAAAAAAAAAGGTTTGTTAATACTCTAGAGTCCACAGATATCATCAGATTCTCCTCAAACTTTCTTGGAATGAATGTACCATTATAAGGATCGTTCCTTTTGAAATTGGGTCAGATCCGTCCAGAAAACGGGAAAAAGGGCCTAATTAAAGTTCAATAAAAAAGAATTGTTAACACTCTAGAGACCACAGTTTTAATCTGATTATCTTCAAACTTTCACAGAATAATTGTGCCACCATAAGGGTCGTTCCTTTTTAAATTGGGTATGATCCGTCAAGAAACACGGAAAAGGGGGCCTTATGAAAATTCATCTAAAAAATTAATTGAAAATCCTAGTGAACACTGTAGCGTGCACAAGTTTCATCAAATTCTCATCAAACTTTTTCAGAATGATTATACCATCATAAGGATCGTTCCTTTCGAAATTCAGTACGATCCTTCAAGTAGCAGGGAAAAAGGGCCCTTTGAAAGTTTGATTAAAAAATCTTGTTTAACACGCTGGAGACCCCAGATTTCACCAGATTCCTTCAAACTTTTAAAGAAAAATTGTACCATTTTTAGGATAGTTCCTAAAAGTGGCTCTGATCTGTTAAGTATCGTGGGAAAAGGGGCCTTGTGAAATTTTAAATTACAATCCTATTTAACACGCAAGAGTCCACAAATTTCAAAACATTCCCTTTAAACTTTCAGAGAATGATTATACCACAGAATGGATTATTCCTTTCGAAAGTGAGTTTGATCCGTCAAGTATCATGGGAAAAGGGGCCTTGTGTAAATTTAATAAAAAAATCTTGATGTCCCCAGATTTCATCGGATTATCTTCAAACTTTCCCAGAATGATTGGTTCATCATAAGAATGGTTACTTTCAAATAAGGTCTGATCCGTTTGGAAACACAGGAAAAGGAGCCTACTGAAAAAATCTTAATTAATGCTATAAAGTTAATATATTTCATCGGGTTGTCTTCATACTCAAACAGAATGATTATACTTTTGTAAGTATAGTTCCCTTCGGAATAGTGTCAGATGCATCAAGTAACATGGGAAAAGGGGCTGTATGAAAATCTAATTAAAAAATCCCCTTTAACGCAATGAAGCCCACAGCTTTGACCAGATTTTGTTGAAACATTCACTGAATGATTGTAAGCTCATTATGATCATTCTGTTCAAATGGGGTTTGAACTGTAAAGAAACGCGAGAAAAGGGGCCTTATGAAAATTTCATCGGATTTTCTTGTTCTATAATTACACTTGTTTATGTTGACATAAGAACTGATCCGTCAAGTATCACAGGAAAAGGTGCCTTATGAATTTAATTTTAAAATCCTTATAACACAGATAAGTCCACAGTTTTCATCTGATTCTGTTCAAACATTCACAGAATGTTTGTACCATCAATAGAATAGTTATACTCTAAATTGGGTCTAGTTTCACAGGAAAAGGGGCTGTATGAAAAATAAATACAAAATCCTTATTAACACATTAATGTCCTCAGTCTTTGTCAGATTCTCTTCAAACTTTAACTGATTACAATACAGCAAAATTCAGACTGGTCCAAATTGAAAGGAGTTGCAAACGACAATTTAAGTTGATGAAATTGTAGATCTTTCAACTTTCTGTGTAAAAGATATTGTGGAAAATGAAGAAATTGCTTGTAACAAGCAATTTCTTCATTTTCTACAATGTTTTCCAACGTGTTTTCTTGAGGGGCGTCAGAAGGAGTCACTGAGTGGGAATGGGTTAAAACAATGATTGTACCATCATTTTGATTGTTCCTTTGTAAATTGAGTCTAGTGCCACAAGAAAAGGGGCCTTATGAGAATTTTATGCCAAAACATGATTATCATATTAAGTCCGCAGTCTTTACCATTTTCTTCAAACTATCTATCATTGGGATTGTTCCTTTGTAAATTGGTTCTGATTTGTTAAGTTTCACTGGAAAACATTCTTGACACAATTCAGTCCACTGTTTTCATTGATTCTCTTTAAACTTTTACAGAATTATTGTACCTATATTGGAATTGTTCCTTTTGAAATTTTGATTTGTTCTGTAAAATATCACGGGAAAGGGGGCCCTCTGAAATTTCACTATAAAATCCTTAATAATACAATAAATTCAACAGATTACCCAGATTGATTGTTGTAACAAAGTATCAAATCCTTTAAAACTTTATTCAGTACAAAAACTTAGTTACATAGCCCAGGTTCGATTTAACAAATAATTCAGATTTTCGAAGAAAGTTAATGTTGAGCGGTTGCTCTCTCTACCCAGACTGACTGCCCGGTGTTTTTCTACACAGTAATCAGAGATAAGCCCAACTGTCCAGCTGTGCCCAAATATGTAGAACAGACCTGGTCAGTTCTAGGAAACAACAGTCAGTCTAATAATAGATTCCACATGTTGGTACTTACACATCAACATATTATACAAACAGGTATCAGTTATGGTCAGTATAGTTGTAGCATAAAAAAAGGGGGGAAATATAAAGTAACAAAATACTCGTTTTGTTACATACCTCCCTCTGAAAAGATTTAAAACCAAGTTTTAAACTATATCTGATACGAAATATACATTTATATTAGTAAGGTCAGATGTCTTAATGTCCGTCAAGTGAGTTAGTACAAAATTCATTTTGAAAACATTTTATCCGATTCAATCTTCCTTTATGATTTTTCAGTGCTAGCATCACTGATTCTAAATAATTCACGGTTTAAATCTCAACTAATTTTGCATGACATACAGTTATAAAATAGTTCACTTGCGTAAGCTAGCCAGTTCTTAACTATACTATATCTACAGCGGAGTGAACTTCATGCGATTGATTTGAAAACAATTTTTTTTTTTTTTTTAAGATAATTCATTCATATTAAAGTTATTTTAAAGTTCGTTTTGTTAAGTTGTTTATCTTCTATGCCCGAGATCGTATCTGTACTTCAAGTTGTGGTTACCCATACGAGCGGCTTACTACACTATTAGCCTTAGTTGTTGTCGAAAGTGGTAGCTAAGGGCTTATTGTACTCGATGCGCTCGTATCTCAAGAATGAAAACGATGTCTTATGAAATGAGTCATAAGCTTTTCCAGGGTTGCTCGATACATGATTCTTGTATTAGCTTTTTGTTGCTAACAGCACTCCAAATCCTCTGATATACAGAAGATAATTGATAACACGTACTAAACATTCCGAAGTTAATCAGTTAATTACTGATTGTTGTCCGATAATCAGTTAATTACTGATTGTTGTCCGAATAAGACATAGGTTCAGGATACACACGCACTTGTAAAGTTCATCAATACACAAATTTGTTATTGTGCCACTTAATTGTGATTTAGCGATTACACTTTGAGAGTATAACCACTGAATCAACACAGCATAGCGTCTTTTGCACAATATAAAACAAAATAATAGTTTAAATAATCTTCCGACTTAATCGGGAATTAAACGGTGGTTGATGTTTTTCCGTCCTGCAGCTTTGGATATAACATCTCCACGAACCGTTCGGCTGTTACTGGTGCAGAAGGCTGGTTTCCCTCTGTAGCTTTATTTTGCTCTTGAGATTTACTCGCCACCAGTCGTCTCAGACAATTTAACCCACACACCACCCTACTGGCAGAACAGGAGATAATTTTAAATTTCAACAAGACAAGTATTATTGCAATACCAATGACTAATATAGCTCCCAGAATAATAATGATGACAGTAGTTACAGAAAGATAACTCTGTTTAACAACAGGCTTGTGCAAGTTTGACAATTTGGCAATTAAATCAGTCATTTTTATTTGTTTTATATCGGGTAATAATTCAGGGATTTTAATTGAAGCTGATTTAGGATTTCTGAATCGTTCTTTAAATGGTTTCCAAATATCAAAAGTTTTAACATTGATTGTTTGTAAGAGTCCATTCTTTGACGAAATATTTACGTTACTTTTGATAGTGAAGGGAGATGTAAGGGTCATGTACATGTTACTAGCCTCACATGCTGAGGGTATCGAAATAATCTGTAATGGGGGCGCTGTCTGAATTGACATTGCTTGTACTTTGTTTACATCACAAACAATGTTGTAAGACAGATTTTGTTTGGATACAATAGCCCAATGACCATCAAACAAATATTGAGCCATAGGTAACCTGTTATTCGTGGTAACCATTATTTCACAGTTGTTTGTTATTCGATCATTGTTACCGAGAAATAGGTTGATAATACAGGATCTTGATAAGACTACAGGTGTTGCAGCTCCCATAGTCCAACACCATTTCTTTTGAGGGTTAGAACATGATTCTAAGGTTTCTTCATTTAGCAAAATAAATTGTGTACGGCTTTTGTCAATTAAAAAGCCTTTCGCCTCTAAAGCGTAGGTCGCTAGGTTGTCCAAGTTACGTCTGTCAAGGTCAGAGAATCTGTCTGTTAGTCTTATATCATGCGTCATATTGTACAGCATGGGTGTAGGTAGATTATATACTTTGATTACGTCATATCTTATTTGCATGCTTATCAGTGGAATTGATAATACCATAATAATATGACTGTCACTAAATAAAGCTGTACAGTACAAGTTATTGTAAAATAGCCAAAGATTCGTTTTTGGATCCCCTATTAATCCTAAAGTTGGGGGTAATTTAGATTCAATTTCTAGTAGCAAAGACTGTAAATTCTCTGGCGAAATTACAGAAGGTGTTACCTTTTTCATTGAAATCATGTCAATTTGTAATTTTACATTTTGGAGGTAGGTTAAGCCGTTTTCAATCATACTCTGTATTTCATTTACGATAATATCTAGCTTAGTATACATTTCCAGAAAATATTTATTTTCTTCCATCTGAATTTGAAACGAGTTATTTAATTCAGAAACCCTATGATCAAGGCCATGAAAGCTTGCAATAACTTCATTTATTTTGTGTCTATTTTCCTGAATTTCAAAACTTGATGATTTTATGATTGAAAGGCTCTCATTTACCACATGCACAATGCCGCTCTGTGCCTTTGAAAGTTTAATTATATTTTCTTTTAAACTATTTAACTCCCCGTGAGTTGCTACTCCAAAAAGAAAAGAGGCTGCATTTCCTATAAAGTCAAACAACGATCGTTTTTGACGATTTTTCAGTAATTCAAACTCTTTGAAATTTAGTTGCATCGTGGACCTAATACTTTTTAAATAAAGTACTTCATTTGCGAGAGTTTGAAAAGTATTTGCATAAATCTTTTTCTGAGTAGAATTATACTTGTCCCTTATAGCTTCTGCTAAATTCATTGTTGTTTCAATGTCACTTGTGATCTTGTTCAAAAAGTCGTCAAACTGTGTTAAGTCAATGACTGTCGACGCCATCCAGTTCGTTTTTGTGATGGCAATTTCATTTGTCTTGTGAAAAACTACATTATTTTTAACTACTAAATCTCCTGTCACAAAAACCAATAGGTGGATAATAAATGTTAATTGTCTGAGGTTTGTCATGTTGTCTATATCTGAAAGGACAAACATGTCTTTAAAAACAATCTATATACAAAAAAAATAATAAAAAAAATAATGATAATAGTAGTAGTCTAACATACTTGTTAGACGTGAAGCCTATAATAAATTCTCAATTACCCTTAACAAAGCACTAACATTGCTATGTTTTTGTTTTGTTTTCGAAAATTTCTTTCGTTTAAAAATTTTGTCAATCATTTCACACTGCATTTCCTCCCCTTCAGAAGAAACGGAACAGGATCGATCCGTTTGACTGGACATATTTGTCAAGTTAGGGTCAGTGGGAAATGTAGTTTGGGATACGTGATCTGTTTGACTTTGAGGTGAGGATTCATCATCCTCATGTGCGTCACGTGCACGAATGCGACGGGCCAATTCCATTAAAGGAATATCATCTTCGCTACCTGAAGATTCACGCATGCGCCTATAGCGTTTGTTTATGCGTTGTTGCCCAGACAATGAATCATCTGATTCCGAGCTACCTGATACTGGAGGTACTACGTAGTTAGATTGACGTAATGTACGCCCCGAATTATCTTTTGGCAACTCCCAGTCATCAACATGAGCATGCCTTATTTGTTCAGCATGGACCTTTGTAATTGAGCCATCAAGCTGATTTTTGATGATATAATTGACAGGTGATTTCTGTTCAATTACTTGATAGTATGGTTTCCATTTAGATTCCAACTTATTTGTACGTCTGTGGTTTTTGTAATAGACAGGGTCGCCAATTTCAAAAGAAATATCTTGAGCATTGCGATTTGCATATTTAGCTTGTCTATCTTTAGCTTTCTTCATGTATTTGTGAACTTGCACAAATGACTTATGTTGGTTTTGAAGTGCAATTTGAAATGGTTCTTCCCCCAAGTACTTACGTCTAGGTTTTAGAATATTATCCAAAGGCAAGACTACATCCCTATTGTAAAGTAGATAAAAAGGTGAGAATTTTGACGTTGAACTTACATTAAAACGAATGGCTGCTAGTGTTTGATTTAACTCAACATCCCAAGTATTTAAATTATCTTTTAATTTTTTTGATAAAACATCATGTAAAGTTCGATGAAAACGTTCGACCTTACTGTTTCCTTGTGGGTGATAAAAACTCGTAGTAACATGATAGATATTAAGTGCTTTTAATGTTTCTCGTACTGTATTGTTTATTTGTTCTGAGCCATTATCACTTATGAGCATAAGAAAACTACCATATCGAGGGAACATTTCATCAATTATGAGATGTGCTATTGTAGACGCACTTTTATCTGGTACGGCGAAACTTTCGGGCCAACCACTGTAAATATCAATGAATGATACAATATATTTATTTCCTGACAAACTTGTGGGATAAGGGCCAGAAAGATCAAGACCAACCTTTGCAAACGCATAGGGCGGTATCTCAGTGTCTTGGAGGGGTGGTTTGATTTTTTGCATGTTTCTTGTTTGGCACGGTATACAGACTTTAATATGTTCGTGAACTTCTTTGTAAAGCTGTGGCCAATAATATTTTTGTCGTATTGCATCAAAAGTTTTATCACACCCCATGTGCCCATTTTCTTCATGATATTGAACTAAAACAAGTTTTCTTAAATGTTGCGGCACATAAATACGCAGTACGGGATCAACATCTGTATTTGAAATAAAATACAAAATGTTGTCTGATAACAGAAATTTATTAGAAATTGATTCTGAAAGTTTTCCACTTTGCAAACCTATTTTTATTTCCATAATTGCGTCATCGCGCTCTTGTTCTATCTTCAAATCTAATTGAGAATCCCAAATGGGTTTTTGTATGTCATCAGGGGGGTCATACGTGCATTTTGCAAATTCTTTTGGATTAAAGAGATTGGAGTTTAAAGCGCCAATTTCAAATGTTTTGTCCGTGATATCTGGTTCATAATCAGAATCACAGTTGTTGGCTTGCAAAATGTTGACAGGAATCCTGCTCAACATATCTGCACAGGAATTGTTACTTCCTTCGACATATTCAACAGTACAATTATATCCGCTTATACCTAAAGCCCATAATTGAATTTTCTTGTTTTGCATGGGTGAGTCCAAAATATATTTTAAAGGTTTATGGTCTGACTTAATGACAAATTGTGCATTGTGTAGATATGAATCAAGCTTTTGTAACGCATAGTGAATAGCAAAACACTCTTTTTCAATAACGGACCATTTACATTGCGTTTCACTTAGTTTGTGTGAAAGAAAGTAGATCGGTTTTTCATTTTTAATCGAGGGCGTTACCGAATTATCGTCGTTCCCTAATGGTTGAGTTAAACAGGCCCCAATACATTTGTCCGAAGCGTCACAATAAAGGATGTAAGGTTTATTTATGTCTGGATAGCCTAACATTGGAAGTGTTACTAGACAATTTTTAAGATATAAAAAAGCTTCTTGACATTTTTCATTCCAATGAAATCGTGCATTCTTCTTCGTCAAATTAATGAGGGGTTCTGCAATTTCAGAGAATCTAGGAATAAAACGCCTATAGTAACCTACCATTCCTATCAGACTTCTTATATCTCGGACACAAGTGGGTGCTTGTAGTGATTTTATAACATCTACTTTCTTTGGGTCAGGCTTAATGCCATTTTGATCAATAACAAAACCCAAATAATTTGTTTCAGCTTTCATAAATCCACACTTTTTAAGTTTTAACTTCAATTTGTGTTGTCTCAATCTATCAAAAACTTGTTGTAAATGATCAATGTGTTGGTCTACAGAATTCGACCAAATTAAAATATCATCTAAATAAGCGATTGCAAAGTCTAAACCTGACAAAACTGTCGCCATTAGCTCTTGGAAGACGGCTGGGGCGTTAATTAAACCGAATGGCATAACATTCCAAGAAAATAATCCAGCATGGCAAGTGAAAGCTGTCTTTTCCTTATGTTTTTCATCCATTGCAATTTGCCAATAACCACTCTTTAAGTCTAGACTTGAGAAAAATTTTGCATTTCCCAGTAGAGCTAAAATATCATCAATTACAGGCAAAGGATAGGAATTTGGTTTAGTTATTTTATTTAATTTTCTATAGTCAATACAGAACCGTTTAGAACCATCTTTTTTATCAACAATTACGACCGGGAAACTCCAGGGTGATGTAGACTTCCTAATTATTTTTGCGTCCAACATTTCTTTAACTGCATCATCAATAATTTTTCTATTATTCAATCGTACCCTGTAAGGTCGTAATTTTATAGGTTGATGATTGCCCGTATCAATTTTCATTTTAACAGTATCAGTTTGACTTAATTCAGAGTCTTTTTCTGCAAAAAGGTCTTTATTCCTCTCTAACAATTCAGACATCAAAGGTTTATATTTGTCGTCAACATCAACATTTTTTAATAAATTTTCTGATTTTGAATCCTCAAAAACTTCGTGTTCAACTAAATTTATATATTTTTCATCAATTTTTTCTATTCTAGCAATTGGAGTACCTTTCCTAAATGACATAATTTTATTTGTGGAATTTACCAACATAACATTTATATATCGTTTACCATACATTTTTGCTATTGAGCGAAGAAGGAGAAGGCCGGGTTCTTTATTTATTTTACCATCTTTCAAAGCATTTATTTCATAAGTTCCAAAAATTGGTAAATTAGTATTTTTGCGTACTTTACATTGGCAAATTTGACTGCTCTGTGGAAGCAATTTAATACTATTTTGTGTCCGAATAATTGAAGTAATGTGTATATCTTCCTGTAAAGGAATATATTCACCATAAACTCTTATACAATTTAAATCATAATAGACTCGCACACCTCTACTTTGTAACCAATCACGCCCAAGTATTACTTTTCTAGTTAAATTTTTTACAACATGAAATGATTGTGTCATCTTCTTTTTGCCCATTTGAAATTCCAAATCAATGCAGCCTTTTAGGTTTAATTTATCCCCGTTCACTGAATTTAAAATAACATTTCTCTTTTTCAATTTTGGTTTATTATTCAATTTATTATATACATCAATGTGAATTAACGAAACATCAGCTCCAGAATCAATAAGAGCTCGATATTTTTGTTTTTCAATTTTAAGTAAACATGAGTTAGGATTCCCTGCTAAGGCAATTGAGAATTCATTTTTCTTGTTCCGGCCATCGGCTTCTACATGGTCGGAACTTGAATGTTTGAATGATTTTGTTGATGTTGTAATTTTAATCGGCAATATCTTTCAATATGCCCAATTTTATTACAGTAATAACACCGGCGAGGCGTCCTGTTTTCAGAATTTGGGTTGCTATTATTATTATTTTGTAAGTTTTCTTGTGTAGAAGCTACAATTTTATTTTTATTGCGACAAAACTTTGCAATATGGCCTTTTAAACCACAATTAAAACAAGAGTCCCTACTTTTCTTGGTCTGGTCAACCTCCATAGGCTCTTGTGGTCTGTTGTCCCTATTTTCCGGTCGGTCATGTGCAAGCCGCAAGTTAAACCTTTTTAATAAATTTTGCTCGGCGGTCGCCAGATCTATTGCAGCTTGTAATGTTGGGGGGTTATCTCTCATAATTTTCATTTTCATTGTATCCTTGTACAGGCCATCAACGAAATAGTTAATTAATTGCCTATCTCTTACATCTTCCGGAATTCCCTCGAATGAATCTTCCCCGAGTGCAATCAATCTTTCAGCAAACATTTGGATAGACTCCCCTTGCTTTTGTTTTAAGCGCCTAAGCATTAATTGTGCATGTTGAGGGTCGACTATTTCCGAAAATCGTTTTTGTAATTCCTGCTTTAATCTATCCCAGTCATGTCTGGGATGTTCATCAAGATATCGACGAATATAATCACTGACAGGCCCTGTGCTTGACTGATAAGCAGTCAATTTTATGCTGTCATTACCTAACCCTACCAACCGTGAATATTTTTCGATATTTTTTATCCAATTTTTAAATTCTTTTGGGTTGCCATCAAAAGGGTTGATAACTTTTGCTATGCCCTGAGCCCCCATTGTTGTACATAGGCCCCCCAATTGATCCCCCATAGTGCGAAACATTCTCAATAATTCTGCCTGTTCTGCCATTGTTTCGGTGCGAGTTAAACAAAGAAACGACTCACCTCAATCGAAAGTCAATATACTCCCGAAATCCACACATAAAAACAAATAAAAGTCATTAATTACAAAATTTAAGTTCACAATAATAAAAAGTTACATTCTGCAATAATTGTGATACCCGCACACTGCGCAATTATGCAAACCCGCCTTGCTTTTGCCTTCTGTCCGTCCGTCAGAGATAAATGGAATGGCGGTCTTTGTCCGTCTTCCCACACTTCTGTAGATGGTATAACAAATTCAGACTCTTGTCTTTGTCTTGTGACCAAAAGTTGTCTATACTCTTCGACAAGAACCTTCATTTCATCTAAAAGTTGAATCAATTCATCAATTTTTCGAAGTTCGGCCATTGAAAATCCAATAAAATTAAAACTCTAAAATCCTGGTCACGGCACCAAATAACCTATGTAACAAAGTATCAAATCCTTTAAAACTTTATTCAGTACAAAAACTTAGTTACATAGCCCAGGTTCGATTTAACAAATAATTCAGATTTTCGAAGAAAGTTAATGTTGAGCGGTTGCTCTCTCTACCCAGACTGACTGCCCGGTGTTTTTCTACACAGTAATCAGAGATAAGCCCAACTGTCCAGCTGTGCCCAAATATGTAGAACAGACCTGGTCAGTTCTAGGAAACAACAGTCAGTCTAATAATAGATTCCACATGTTGGTACTTACACATCAACATATTATACAAACAGGTATCAGTTATGGTCAGTATAGTTGTAGCATAAAAAAAAGGGGGGAAATATAAAGTAACAAAATACTCGTTTTGTTACATTGTACCATAATTACAAATGTCGATTTTGAAAGTGGATCTGATACGACAATTATCACATGAGAAGGGGACTTATGAAAAAACTTTTTTTTAAATATTCCAGTTAATATAATGATGTCCCAAAATTTCACGAGATTCACTTCAAATTTTACAGAATGATTGTAAAATCACAAGGATGGTTCTTTTCAGCAATGGTTCCAACCGTCAAGTATCATGTAAAAAGGGGCTTTGTTAATATTTTTAAAATATTCTAGTCAACATAATGAAGTCCACATATTTCATCGGATTCACTATAAACTTAAACCAACAATAAAGTATCACAGGAAAAGAAGCATTTTTAGAAATTTACAGAAATAACTTTGTTAACTCAATAAAGTCAACAGGTTTTTTTTCAGATTCTCTTCAAAAGAATAATTGTGGCATTGGAAACACAGAAAAGAGGCCTTACAGATTATCATTCAAGCCATTCTTGTTCATGTGATGAAGTTCACTATCTGTATCACTATCTGTATCAAATTGTCTTTTAAATTTCACAGGACAATTTTAGGATCGAAGGAAAGTTTCTTCCGGAAATGAAGTGGATCCATCAGAAAACACAGGAAAATGTGCCTCATGGATTTTCACTCAAAACAATCCTGTTTATGTGATAAAGTCCACAATTATTATCGGTTTCACAGGATGATTGTAGGGTCATAATTGGAAATGGAGTGTATCCACCACGAAACACGGGAAGAGGGGCCTTGGGGATTGTTGCTCAAAATAATAAAGGGGATAAAGTCCAATTTGTTATATTTTTAATGCATTCTTCTTTAAGCAGTTGAATTCCTTAAATATCACATTTCTTTATCGGAAAACTTGATGACCAATACATCGTCACAGGCCCTCATGGGTCTTTTGATTTTTTCTGAATTAATAACAATCAAACAAGTCAGTCAACACGTTATCTTTTCCTTACATTAACATGACGTCGTAAGCTTAACGAATTCGCGCTGTTTGTATAAATGAAACCCAAACGCACTCAAACGCTCTATTTGAAACACATAAAACGGAAAAAAAAACTCTTATATTTTTAACGCCGCAATGTTAAGGATTTTTAAGGACTAAAGTTGTAAAATATTTCCATTATGGCAACTCTTGCTCAACATCTTTCATAAGATTTAATATTATCGTTGTCTTGGCTACTCGTTTTAAGATGAATTATAGTATACGAACCACCTGGTCTTTGTTGAATCTGTTGTATGCTTGGAACACTCACAGACATATACATAGTTCATGTGACAATCGGGTAATTTGAATATTCTACCGGTATTCAAAGGTAGCGCAGAGAACAATTCGCGGATTTCGATGGGGGGATTCGGTGCGTAGTTAGACTGTTAAGAACTTAGGTTGTAATGATTTGGATTACGGACTCGAGATTTTCTTCCTAGCAGGGGGAGAGCTAGGGAGATGTTTGCTGTGTGTACCCTAGAACTGTTTAATTAGAGAAGAATAAAAAGTTAACTGTTATCATTTCTGTGTTTCCGGACATCTGAATTATGTGCCACCTAGAATATGTTGCAAGACTGACTCAAGGTGTCACAAGATGTAATAATCTAATTGTTAGTTTCGTCTATCAAAAACGAGCGATCTGATTGGTCGACAAATTTAATTCATACCTCCATGAACAAAATTTTGAGTACGCAGCCATTTTGAATGCTTCCGCACAAAATAGTTCACTACAAAAAGGTATCAAAATTTGTTAAGTTCTTGCATTTTTCGCTCGATGCTATTAAATTATAAGAAATGAAGATAATATTTTTTGTTTTCATGGAGGTATGAACCGAAAAACCTAATCACACAATGTATGAATCCGCTTCGCGTATTCATACAGTGTGATTAGTTTTTTCGGTTCATACCTCCATGAAAACAAAAAATATTCTCTTCATCTATTAAATCATATTCAACAACAACCATAACGGAAAGCAACTAAACCGAGAAGCGATCTCGAGTATTTTAAATTTGACCTTAGACAATGGCAAAAAATCGATAAAATCAAAAATAACAAATACTATATCAATCAAACAAAACAAAAACAATGCCCCCTAAAAAAGACAGAACCAACTGCGTTTTACAATTCGTTTACTTTGAATTCTATAATTGTATTAACTTTATTAATATTTTCTTCACTTTTTTTCAGATACTCCAACCAAATGAAAATTTTTCTGGAGAATAATTGTGATGCATCAAATGTGTTATTCGTTGGATAATAAATTATTTGTTTCAGTATATATAAGAATAGATTAAATCTATAAGAATCATCATTCAGTTTTAGTTTGAATAATTCTATAGACCCTCAACGCGTTTAAGCTCAGCTTTGCATTAGGTTCTTGGAAATTAATCGAGATCGATTTGCCGTCGACACCGCTACCGTCATGAAACTTTCAACCTTACGGTAAGTCTACTCCCACTAAAACTCAAAAAAGTCTTCAAAGCAGATTTTTTTTCAAATTTTAGTAACTACGTTGAAAATGGTGTCTTCACGCTACTAATGTGTCAGCTTAAAAAGAGTTAGTAAAGGATAACACAACAAATACCTGCTATACACCATTAGATCATGATGTATCAGGTTTCATGCATTCTGGTACAGTTCTCTATCAGTAAATTGTGTTTGCACAACATACATGGACAGCACATAAAAGACATACTATGAAAGTTCTTGATAACTGAAGTCAAATTTCTCTTCCAACAATACTTCATTACTACAATGAAAATAACAACTCATAGGCAGAGAGATAAAAATAGTAAGGAATGCAGATAACTTTTTTTTAAGGACTATAAAATACTGCAAAAGTTTCTTTTTCTCCGATTGAATATTCCACAGAGAATAGATGGTAGGTAACTGGATTTGGAAAAGTTTGATGGTCAATGATTTATCAAAAAAGTTCAGAGACCGATAAACTTTTCCGTAAAAAGTCGCACAGCGTCCATTCTATATGACATGTTACCAGATAATTTAATTGACTGAAATAATTATTTCTACGATGAATAAATGTGAATATCTTTCGTTGAATCAGAATTCCTACCAGGAACGGGTGTGTGAAAAGTTGCGACCCTTGAAAGTATTCGAAAAGTTTCCGAGCCTTAATTGGATATCAAGAAGAAACCCTGAAACTAAAACTTAAACAACGAAATATTTTAGGATATGAGAGATGCTTGTTAGATTGATTATTTTGTCGAACATTCCTGTAAGCTGTCAGATTTTTCACGAATTCGCCGTCATTCAGCCAAAAATAAACCTCAAACGAATGCTATCCATACGAATTAGCACAGGATTGTAAGAGCTTAAGATTCGACGCCTAAACGGAATCTTATTTCCGAAATCTTTCGTGCTATAAGGAACTCGAAAAGTGGAAGTTAGTCGTTCTAACTTCCGCTTTTCTAGAAAAAATGTAACCCGAAAAGACAAAAAGTGGAAGTTTTTGATCCGACAATTGTCATAAATCATTAGACTTTTTAATCTCGCGCTTGACTAAAAAAGGAACTTCTTAATTTACTTTATCGCAAATAGTTTTGGAGTCGAAAAGAAGAAAAGAGAAGTTTCTCACTTGACAATTGTAATCAAAATTGCGTCTTTTCGATCTAGCAAACAGGTTCAAAACTCAAGACTCAAAACTTAAAAAGGTCAGCTTTTCGACCTCTCCAAGGTCAAGGCATATTTCAACCCTTATTCGATTATATTTTCTCAATACTTTACAAAAAAACATTTCCCTGCTACTTCAACGCTTTTTGATTAGCAATTCTCATATCTGGTATATTCGCACTCATCAGCTATGGTCATTGAATAAGGGTAATGTGTCCAAAGTCATCGCACTAATTTTATTTAAACGGCCATTTTGAAAAAAGAAAGCTAACAACTTTAGAAGTGTGTATGCAGTTTTATTAAAATTGCTCTAATCGTAACAAATTATATTTGTTTTGTATACAAAAACAAAACAAAAAATGTCGATGACGGCCATTTTTGAAACCAGCAGCCATTAAAAAAAGGTGCGTCATACACAACTAACGGTAGAGTCAACAATATCTGAAGATTCATCAAAAGTAGTGAAATGGTTACTGATCACTCGTCCGGACAAGAAAATATCGATTTATGGAGTAAAATAGAGGTCATTTTGAAAAAGACGGCTATTTTGACAAAAATTACAAGAGTGCCATCGTCATAATATACGCCGCCACTTTGCTGCTGTTTCAAGAAAAAAAATAGTAGACACTACTTGTTTTGACAGAACCAAATTCAAAGAATTTGTAGACTACCTTTTTAAATTGTCAAGTTCAAACTGTTTGTTATATTTGATTGATTGAAAGGGCCAAGGGCGTAACTCTTGCAAAAATCAATGAACCATAAAATCCTTGATCCATGTTCACCTTCAAATTATGGTGATGACATTGACTAAGTTTCATTTAAATCAAGACAAAAAAGTTAGGAGGATTTGCGTTCACAAGGCTGCAATATCAATAAGCCCCAGATACTAAGTTTTAAGGGGGCATAAGTCAGGGAAAAATTAATGAACCATAAAATCCTTATTTCATGCACATCTACCAATTTAGGTTATAACATCAACCATGTTTCATTTAGATCCAGCCAGAAACTTAAAAGGAGTTGCATTCACATGGCTGCAATTTCAATAAGCCCCAGATACTAAGTTTTAAGGAGGAATAATTGAGGCAAAAACCAATGAACCATAAAATCCTTCCTTCAAGCAAATCTACCAATTAAGGTGATAACATCCACCAAGTTTCATTCAGATCCAGTCAGAATTGTAGGAGGAGTTGTGTTCACAAGGCTTCAATTTCAATAAGCCCCAGATACTAAGTTTAAGGGGTATAACTGAGGTCAAAATCAATGAACCATTAAATCCTTCTCCATGCACATCTACCAATTAAGATGATAACATCCACCAAGTTTCATTTAGATCCAGCCAGAATTGTAGGAGGAGTTGCGTTCACAAGGCTGCAATTTCAATTAGCCCCAGATACTAAGTTTAAGGGGGTATAACTGAGGTCAAAATCAATGAACCATTAAATCCTTCCTTCATGCACATTTACCAATTAAGAAGATAACATCCACCAAGTTTCATACAGATCCAGCCAGAATTGTAGGAGGAGTTGCGTTCACAAGGCTGCAATTTCAATACGCACCAGATACTTAGTTTAAAGGGGGCATAACTTAGGTAAAAATCAATGAACCATAAAATCCTTACATCATGGACATCAACCAATTAAAGTGATAACATCCACCAGGTTTCATTTAGATGTAGCCAGAAACTTAGGAGGAGTTACGTTCACAAGACTGCAGTTTCACTAAGCCCCAGAGACTAAGTTTAAAGGGGGCATAACTCTGGCAAAAATCAATGAACCATAAAATCCTTCTTTCATGCGCATCTTCATATTTAGGTGATAACATTGACCAATTTCAATAAGATCCATCCAGAAACTTAGGAGGAGTTGCGCTAACGAGAAAAGTGGACGTTAGTACGGACGGATGAACGGACGGACGGACAAACGGTGAAGATGACGCCAATTTACGGCGTATAAAAATGTAATACCAAAACACGATATTATACTGAAAAATTGTGTAGAGATTCATAAAAATCGGTTCTATATTTTCCGAGGAATTGTCCAAATAAGAAAATGTCGATTTACAGAGAAGAACAGCAGCCATTTTAAAACCGATGGCCATTTTGAAAAAAAGTACCAGAAACACAACAAGTGATACTGAAAAAGTGTGTGAAGTTTCACCAAACTCGGTCCAATTATTACTTAGAATATGACCGGACAAGAAAATGTCGATTTACCGATAATTCGACATTTTTTAGAACAGTGGCCATTTTTGAAAAAAAGGGGGATGTCGCGAGACATAATTACTAATCGAAGCTTCAAAAACTCAGTGTTCACTTCGGACAGAGTCGTAGGAAGAGCTGATTTCTTCTGTATGTGTTTGTTTCGATGCTTACATTATTTCTAGGAGTCCACCAAATGCTTTGGATAAAAATAGTGGGATCTCTGATTGTGAGATATACTTTATAGAGTTTGAATCTGGCTTACTTGATATAAGAACAAAACCACTATTAAACCTGAATTGTCGACCTTGTCGGGCGTGCAAAATATCGTAACTACAGCTTAATTCAAGCTATACTAGCGATATTTTTCACGTCTTATTCTTACGAGGCTTACGTCGCCATCCATCTATTTGTCTTTTAATACCTGAAAAAATGTATTTAACAAATGTTGTTTGTTACCTCATTCCATTGAACCGGCATCTTGGAGGTCAGTGGGCGTGGCCAGCAATCCGTCAATCGACCACACGCGGCTGTCAATCAAATAATCGGTCGACCAATCAAATCGTTCCTTTAGACCAGAAGTGATTTTTGGACTCCACATTTGGCTGCCTTTTTTGTTAAGGTACTTTGTTGGTATTGTGATTTAGACCTAGTAACTACAGCTTAATCAAGCTGTAGTACGACGTATAGGTCGCCAGACAACCATTGTACATTTTTATTATGTGCTAGTGGCCATAAATGTTGCAAAAAAAGTTAAATATAGAAATGGAACTTGCTGTCAGAGTCAGAGGGGAGGCTTATGAGTAAGTGGGAGAAGCCAGCGAATGGTCTATGTAGGAATTCATTTGCGTCAAAGTTTGTTTCTATTAAAACTACTTAATGTCCATTACTATACATTTCTAAAGTGTTTTAATGAATTATTTTCTCAATACTTCACACTACTGATTGCTATCCATATTTAGCTATACTTGACATTCGTTTTTACATTACGACATTACGATGATAATATTGCGATGGCACGATGAAAATACTGAGATAGTCTTATAACGATATTAGACAGGACAATAGTGATATTACAATACTGATTGATTGAATGGGGTTTAACTCCGCTTTTAACAGTATTTCAGTCATATCGCGGCGGCTGGAGCACCTAACAATGGATTCCTGGTATTTCTTACACCAGTACTACATCCTTTCCTAGCCTCGAGCTGCTATCCCGCTTAGGTTTACGATTATCCACCCATTGGTGAGAGAATAAGTGCCGCCGCCGGGGATCGAACCCATGACATCCCGTGATGAAGATTAGGAGTCTGACGCGCTACCGACTGCGCTATCACAATACTATCTCGGGTTCATCTCATCGTACCCTCGTACATAAGCGTTAGATCCAGTTTCATATAGAATTGTCGATTCCAGGTTCAAAACTTCAACATCTCCACTATATTCTTCCTGATCGGATGGCAATTTATACTTCTGCAAATTTACCCCGCGCTTTAAAAACGTTTTATCTTGGCAGGTGATACAAATAAATATAAATAAATTAATTAAAAATAAAAAATAATTTATAAATAATATTTTCTACCTAATATCAATAGATTATAGAATGAAGTGCAATCAGTCTTCATTTTGTGTTTATATTTAGTTGTTTGAAATCTAAAATAATTTAAATGTAAGTTTCGTCTATAAAAAACAAGCGTTCTGATTGGTCGAAAAATTGAATTCATACCTCCATGAACAAAATTTTGAGCACGCAGTGATTTTGTATGCTTCCACACAAAATAGTCCCATACAAAAATGTATCAAAAGATGTAGGTTTTTGCTTTTTTCGCTCTATAGTATTAAATTATAAGAAATGAAGAGAATATTTTTTGTTTTCATGGAGGTATGAACCGAAAAACCTAATCACACAATGTATGAATCCGCTTCGCGTATTCATACAGTGTGATTAGGTTTTTCGGTTCATACCTCCATGAAAACAAAAAATATTCTCTTCATCTCTTAAATGAAATTTCGGTTGGCTACTGAATCATTTTTTCGTATTTGCTCCATTCTGCATGGTTTCGTAGTGTAGTATCTGAAACAATTTGAAATGTTTAGTATTCATGTAGACACTGATGAAGCGGCGACGGTAATAAGCAAACGACGGAGCGCGACTGGTAATTAAAGAATCAACCGAATAATCAAATCATTCACTTAGACCTAAAGTGAACTTTGAACTCAGACATTCACGTCAACCAACTATTTTATTCATTTTTTTACATGAGTAACCATACTTTTTGCAAAAAAATCGCCGTTTATATGGGAGTAGCACTTCCTGTCGGAGCTCAGTGGGCGTGGCCAGCGATCCGTCAATATTTCGTGAGACTGGGTCGTTAACGTCATCGCACACTTGTTATACCATCAACAAAGTGTCGTGATATCGGCACCTCCTGCGTTATTATTATCGTTCCCTAAAAAACGCAACTGATTATTTTGCGATAACTCACACTGTATTCCATATGGGCACAGCCTAATTCAACTGCACTAGATGTCGATAACTGTTATTCGTTTGAAAAGATAAACAGGCACCTTTTATAGGTCAAAGCATATTATACATGTACAAGTAACAGTGATTGGTCAAAGGTCATTTTTGTCTATACATGTACTTGTATAGACAAAATTGACATTTGAACGCTTACTATAACTTGTACATCTATAATATGCTTTGAACTACCATGAAAAAAAGAACAATTTAGAAATATCAGAAATATTTTCAAGCAGAAGAAATCAGTTCGAGTTGACAGAGGCGGAACATAAATGACTCTTCAAAAAATGTATCATCTTTCACACCCAGAAGATATCTTCTGACTCTCGAGGCATCCGTTTATAGTGACGAACAGTAATAATGGTAAAACCAATCATAGTACTGAACGTACTGTAAGCTAGCAAAGCATAGTTTTGTTAAGTAATCTTCTTTGTCAAAGGCTATCAAGATAAATAAAGGAGGTTAAAGTAACCCAGGAGTTAACCCATTACAACATGACAAACTCTTAGACTAGTTCTAACTAGAAGTTGCAGACGACAATTCCAAGTTAGTTGAATTCTTAAAATATTTCCCTTTTCTTCAATGTCCACAGTGTTTACCAAATCTATTTTCTTGGGATGCTTAAAAAGCGGAATTGGGTGGGAATGGGTTAAAAGGTATGCTTTTGAAAGAGTTTTCTACAATATGAATAGAGTTTGCAATATTCCAGAAATACATAAGAACTACTTTTATGGCGCAGTCATTCAATGGATCTAGTGGTTAAGCATCCACTGGTAGTTTGCACTCGTTGAACTCTTAGAAGACCTCAAAAGTTTGTCTGTTAACTTGAGCTACCAAAGCTGACGCTTTGCTAGCTCAAAACGAAAATAACTGACCCTGACCAGTCCCAATCGGCACTTACTTGTCGGCCCCATTTCTCGTTACTTGTACCACTTATTTGAACATTTCCTGTTCAATCCCTGGTTTTTACGTCCCTGTGATTTTGGGAAAACATTGTAGAAAAAGCAGAACTAGCTTGTCACAAGCAATTTCTTCTCTTTCTACAATATTTTTTACCCTACTGAATGGTTATTTTTCATGTTGAATCCACTTTAAATATTTGTCTGCAAAACGTTTGAATTTATACAGACCTGAAATTTTGTAAAACAGGAAAGGGTCGACATAATTTCTGGATGGTTCTTTGTCATTGACGGGTGACCTTTTTGTGGGTTCTTTGTCAATGAACGGTGAACTTTCCGAGAGTCGTTCAATTTTCATTCTCGACTAGAGTAAGAATCTATTTTTCCAAAGCTGACAAAGGTTCGTCAGGTTTTTAAGGTCGAAATGATAAAAATAGTCGGATGGTGTCATAATACTATAAGGACAGTCACACAATTAAAAGTCATGGGTCAAGAAAATTCTACAGATGGGAACAAAAATTAGTCACTTACTACCCTCTTTTTTTTTCAAAGTCTCGTATTTGGTTCAGTCACACCCTCACCATATCGTACCGACATCGTACGAAAATCAAACCGTAACCTATCTTCAACGCAATGTCAAATTATTTACATCTACTAATAACTTAATTTTTAGTTCCGTCTATCAAAAACGGGTGTTCTGATTGGTCCAAAAAATTATTCATAACTCCATGAACAAAATTTTGAGCACGCAAAATTTTTTGATACTTCCACAAAAGATAGTCCCATAGAAAAGGTATCATAATTTGTAAAGTTTTTGCCTTTTTTCGCGTATTCATACGCGTGATTAAGTTTTCGGTTCATACCTCCATGAATAAAAATAAATATTCTCTTCATCTCTTAAGTGATATACGGGGTCGCGGATAGTTATTCAAAAAAGAAGAGGATAAGCTATAGCTCCGACGTTTAAGTCGCTCAACAACAACAACAACAACAACAACAACAACAACAACAAATTCAGCCAAATGTCGACCAAACGTCGGTGTTTAAATGTTCACTTTCGGTCTAATTGAAGGGTATGGTTGGTCCTTTGGTCAATTTGGTCGATTTTTTTTTAAGAAAAATCGCAATACGTCAATTTAAGAGTTAACATGAGAAATACAGGAAGCTATGGCAATATACGCCGACCGCTAAGATATACGGTGAATTTGTATTAAACGACCACTGAAAGGACGACCAAAAAGTGGTCGTTTAAAAGAACATTCGTTTAATACAATTCATTGTAAAAGATATGAAGGATTGTTTCATTTGCATAAGAAATTATTACAGAATTCACGCTTAACCCCATGCTGTTGGGACTCATTAGAATCGTCTCATTTAGACGTTTCTAACGAGTTCAAACAACATAGGATTTTATCAAGACTTTTTAAAGGAAAAATGCATTCAATTCTTAAAAGACGTCGCTTTCTTAATGGAAGTGGCCGCTTTATAGACGTGGTCGCTCGAGCAAGCTCGACTGTAACAGAAACATGTTCAAAACGTCGTCAAACTAAATTCACGTATCATGGCTGTTAAACAATAAGGAATATTACAACAGTGTGTTTTTTATTGGTCGCAGACCAATTTATATAACCATAAACTCGAGATTGGGTCGCTGCAATTTACCAAAGCTGCCTTTAGCTCAACTGGACATATATTCTGACTGGAAAACAGAAAAAAATCTTTTCATTTTACAAGTTAAGAATTATCAAAAGGAGTAAAGGAAAACATGACGGTCACACGCTTTAAAGATGGATGCTTCAAGGATTTTCCGCTAGTGATGAACGCGTCTAACCAACCCTTTCTTTCAATCATATCGAGGTGTAAACAAAGATGATACTGCCACTCTATTATTTTCCAGCCATAAGTTAATCAAAGTACTGAAAGTTCTTTTTGAGAGCAAATTTGATTATTATGCTTTCAAGCTGTCTAAAGAATTCGCCCAAAGAATAGTATCAATTGTATTTTCCTTTGTTTATAATCAGCGCTGTTTAGGAACTTGTTAATTTCTGCCCAGAAAAAGAGATGATTTTGAAATTTTCATGAACATGCTGTCAGCATTTGCATTCGAGAATTTTTAAAAATTAAGTTTTCACAAGTTGCTTTTTTGTCGGTACCCATGTTGCATCAAAGGTCTTACGTTCGTGTAAAATAATATTAGTTCTAATTAACATTCACGGAAATATCATACACTAGGATAGAACCTACATGTTGTGAAAGTAATAGAAATTAAAGTTGTTTTACCCTAATTCCAAAGTCGGAATGCAACGATAAATTATGTCCAATTTCTCAGTGACGACCAATTACGGCACTTTGATTCTATTTGTTGTTATCGTGTTCGAGAACCGTGTGTAGGTATTTAGGTCTCATCCAATAAAAAATACCTACACACGTTTCGAGAACACGATAACAACAAATAGAAAAACACACGGTTGTAATATTCCTTTTATTATATACCTTTAGGACATGACATAAAGAAAATTTTCTTAAATGATTAAGTTTCGAAAAAAAAAAAAAAAAAAAAAAACAGAAAAAAACCCGAACGTCAGCAGGTACTCGACGAATACGGTTTTTTGGTACACTCCGAATATTGGTTTTTTTTTTTTTCTGTCGAGTTTTTTTAGATGGCCAGATCACTTATTGGTGTATAATAAAAAAAATGATTGACTAATCGTATCATTAATTTGGATCATAAGTGAATGTTTACAATGGTATTGACATCAAGCATTTTTTTAGTTGGAGACTTAACCCATTTGCTAACAGTGAAATATTAGACCAGTCAAAATTGGAAGAAGTTGCACACGAGAATTTGAAGTCAATGAAATCTTTTAATTCTTTTTTCTTTTGGGTAGAAAACACTGTGAATAATGAAGAAATTGCTTGATACAAGCATTTTCTTCATTTTCCACAATGTTTTCCAAAGCTTTTTTTTGAGGGTCGTAAAAAAGAGAGATTATGTGGGAATGGGTTAAACATTCTGAGTACTGCCAATTAAGGACGCCAAACGACGATTTACTTTTTGTTCTATGCCCATTTATTATAAAAATTAATCACGTTTGACCTATCAGTGGGGTCAGTGGGCGTGGCTAGCTATCCGTCTAATAAAGCGTCTACGTGATGTCCTAATTTTTGAACGACAGTGTAAGATCTTACATGTAGAGGGTATGCCCTTCCGTCAGATATATAAAGTCTGTGTCGTGATATTGTCTGCCATTTATTCAAATCAGACCATTTGGAAGATACAGTCTAATAAGGTAAAGTCAATATTTAGAAAATGTACGAAGAAAAGTATTTTTTTTATATTCAGATTCCTTGTGATCACAAGAAGAAAACAACTTATACAAAGTGACAACAGCATTGAAAACTTTGAAAAGGCTTTTTGTACAGTTAGATAGTTACGAATACATTATAACGTCGTTTGGCGAAGAAAATATCGTAACTACATCTTTATTCAAGCTGTAGATATGACATGTTGATCGCCCACCGACCATGAAGCGGCTTATATATTTCGACCTGGTGCGCTAAACGGTTAAAAGCAGAAGTCGAAATATTCATTCTAGACCTATCAGAGTGAAAAATATAACTTTTTCTGAATTAAGTATTTTAAGACTACCCATGTTAACCCTTTCCTGTTTTTTTTGAAAATTTAGACTAGTCCAAATTGAAAGAGGTTGCCGACGACAATGAACATTTGATGCAATTCGAAATAAAACCATCCAATGTGGTAGAAAATATTGTGGGAAAAGAAGAAATTGCTTGTTTCAAGCAATTTCTTCTTTTTCCACAATGTTTTTTCAACTATAAAATCACAGTAACATAAAATCCCGTGTTTAAACAGGAAAGGGTTAAATGAGAGTAAATATATTAAGTATAAGTGTCATATATGGTTATTCAAAACGACTATATATATACAGGTTATAGTGAGTGATCAAAGGTCAATTTTGTCTATACAGGTATAGACAAAATTGACCTTTGATCACTTACCATAACTTGTACATCTTTAGAGACTAATTGGTAAATCAACGTAAAATACAAAATTAGCAACTACCGTTTTGTTATTCTGCTATTCTGATAGAAGAATGACAATTGGCATTAAATGAAACGTGGGAATTTTGATTAAAAACATATACACGCCATATAATTTCATGACCAATCCATTGCCGAATTAAGGCCAATTGCTTCATTTTGCTCTGACGGGAGTTTAACGGAGCGTCGAAAAGGAAGGGAAGATGCTTTTTGTACAATTAAAAAGTTGATTGAACCGCAATATTATGGCTGGTTTTAACGCCCCGATGCGACATTAGATCACAACCTGATTACAAATGTTTCATTCTACCTTACTGAAATTATTTTTTGAAATTAAATCAAATCTAAAAACTAAATAAACGAATGTTAACAATATATAGCAATACAGAATGGCTATTTCCACTAACTTACAATTTGTTTTTTTAAAAAATATGAGAAATTAACATACTGCCTGTCTGTCATATAGCAACAAACATGAATAAAAAACAAACATACAAACAAACAAAACACGCATACAGAAAAATCTCACATAAAAAAAAATACATAAAAAAAGAAGACAAAACCTGTCATCCCAACATACGGTAAACTATAAACTATTTGTTTAGAACAGTGTATGAGCCTGTGCGAGACATTTCCAACCATTTCGCATGTGCGTGACTCGCACACATTGAGCACTCTGGACAGCCATTCGGGGCAATTAGAATATTCGCTGATTGTTTAAAGAATCTTTGGGTCGGTCTCTATCTTCAGAGCGCAAAGTGAAGACTCTGATCAGACTGTGCGGATGCACAGGCTGATCTGAGTCTTTACTTGACCCACATGTGTAATGGTGGGAAATGTCACGCATGTGCTCATATCATATCCTCACCAATTCGGTGCCTTATAAATCCATTTCCACACAACAAATTTTTTGGAAAGATCAAAATTGAAAGAAGCTGCAGACGACAAATTCAAGTCGATGAAATTTTATCTTTTACATCTTTTTGGATTCGAAATATTGTGGATAATGAAGAAATTGATTGTTTCAAGCAATTTCTTCATTTTCCGGAATGTTTTCCAAAGCCTTTATCTTAAGGGTTGTAAGAAGGAGGGGTTGTGTGGAATTGGTTAAGGGTGAATGCGATCGATTTCGGTATGATTTCCGTTTTTTGCCTATGTTTATTTTTTCAATATCATATAGATCTAGACACAGGCTTTTACCACTACGGAAATGGTTAAATTATCGTTGCTTTGCCTATCCAATTCCATCGCAGTGACGCTTTTTGGACGTCTCAGTGGAAAATCAATTGAGAAAACATTGTGAAAAATGAAGAAATTGCTTGCAATAAGCATTTTTTCATTTTCGACAATGTTTTCTATCAAGAAAGTTGAAGAAATCTAAAGTTTCATAATCTTTAAACTTTCTTCTGCAACTCCTTTCAATTTGGACCAGTCTAAAATTTTGCCATCTGGTAAAGGCTTATGTGCTGACATTCATTTAACTATACTGCTTTTAAGCGCCATTTTGCAAACTTCTGAAATATAAACGAGAGCGCCGTAGGGGAAAACTATGTCGAAATATGCGTATAACTCGTTCAAGAATGCATTTATATCTATACACAAGAGATATATCGTCGGTGAGCGAGCAAAATTTCGTAACTACAGCTTTATCAAAGCTGTAGTTAAGATAATTTACTCTCGCGCACCGACGGTATTTAACCTGGGCAGAAACAATGTGATGCTCGGTTTATCGGATAAGTCACTTTCTGCCCAGATCGTTCAATATGGCACTTGTGCGCTAACGGACAAAACCAGCCCAGAAAAAAGTCGATTCTCTCTTCCCCCCCCCCCCCCGCTTTGCAGTTATCCATATAAAACATGCCAACGGTAAAATACATCGGAATATCAAGAATCATAACATTTGTGAGTTAAGGTAGAAAGAGTTTAATGTTAATCATTACTTTCAGAATTCCATCATGAAACTGTTATTTCTAGCCGTCATCCTACCGGCAGTCATCATAGCTGCGCCACAAAAACGACTTTTCTTCCAAGAATTCGTAGGCTCTATCTGTAAGTTTATTCTATAATATTTACTATATCTTCAGAATAAATTGCTAAAGCTTGTCTGTTAGATATAAAACACATAAAGCAAACAAACAAACAAAACAACATTAAAAAGCAAAAATCAAGAAAAGTGAATTTTCGATGATAAGACATGCAAGCACATGCCCTCGTATGAAAGGGTTAGTGCAAAATCAATGTATTAACACTTACGATGTTTTTGTACTAACCCATCGATATCTGGTAGAAAGGCTGCTAAAATATCTCTCCCCGGAGTCATATTAAAGCTTATCGAAGACTATATCATTTGTTATTAGACGATTCAATTTATTTCAATTCGCAGACAAGTGTCTTCACTTCCGAGAAACATCACAAGAAAAAGAAAAAAATGTTTATGTTGATGAATTTCTCATTCTTTGCACACTGTTTTGGAATACTTGGTTTGTACAGAGCATCAAAATCCTGAATTATCTAATAATCGTTTTTAATTTGAAATGTAACGACTTTACATGTGTTTTTTCTACTCACTGTGAAACACCTTTAGTATGTATATATTTGAATGGGGTTTAACGCATATTTTAACAGTATTTCGGTATATTGCGTCTGCTGGAACAGCTAACAGTGGATTTCTGGTATTTCTCACACCAGTATTACCACTACATCCTTTCCGAGCCCCCAGCTGCTCATCCCACTTATCTGGTGGTAGACACATGTCGGACAGGACATTTGCCTCGACCGGGGCTCGAACCCTAGGCCTCATCATTGAAATTCCGACGCCGTACCAACTGCGCTTGGGTCGCAGTCATGGACAGTGCAGAGAATTTCACTGTATCACCTGGGTACAATGTAGATGAACTAACATTTCTACGTTGTTTAGATAAATCTCGTTACCAAGCTGTAGTTACAAGATTTTTTGTAGAACAACGAAGATTTATTACTAAGAGAATCTTTTGTCAGGAAATAAGCTTGATTTAAGAGGCCGGTTTTAAGAAACGGTTTTGCGATTTCGCAGAAAAAAAAATAGACAACTTTTTAACGCAAATGTATTATATTTATATGATATACATAAGGAATATTACAACAGTGTGTTTTTCTATTTGTTGTTATCGTGTTCGAGAATCGTGTGTATGCATTTTTAATGGATGAGATTGAGGGTCGAATCCAATAAGAAAATACCTACACACGATTCGAGTACACGATAACAACAAATAGAAAAACACACTGTTGTAATATTCCTTTTATTATATACCTTCTAGGACATGACATTAAGAAAATTCTCTTAAATGATTAAGAAATAACCATCTTTCCGAAAAACCCTTAACGCCAATACACAAAAAAGTAGTCCGTGTGTAACGGTACTCGACGAATACGGATTTTTTTTCTGTCGAATTGTATTAGATAGCCAGATTTTAATACATATCTTTTATAGGTATATAATAAAAGATATTCTGTCCTTCTTCTCAGATATCCCTGCAAATAAAACTCTAACCCTTTTACATACAATCCCTTTTTTACGTCCCGCAAGAAAAAAACTTTCGAAAACATTGTGGAAACGAAGAAATCGCTCCTTGCAAGCAAGCATTTCTTCATTGTTCGCAATGATTTCCACCCTAAAAGAAATAAAAATCAAAATTGCATTAGCCTGAAATTGCCTACCGTGCTTCTTTGATTTTTTACCAGTCTTAAATTGCGTCATCTGGTAATGGGTTAAATGTGGTAATGTATTTATTCACATTAAATAAAAAAATGCTTGTAAACTTAGATTAGTATAGTCTAGTATCATAAAGACATGAACCTATAAAAGATGTCAATTAGAATAATATTTTACCAATACTACCATAAACCCTATGTTGTAGGTACTCTTTCGAATCGTCTGGAAGAGACAATTTTTGTTAATCAGTCTGCTACAGTTTTTAAGACCAATTCTTGTGTGAAAGATTTTAAAAAAGTGTCGTATGCAAACTCCACTTTCACTTTTTAGCAAACAGAAATCACAAACCTTAATAGAGAAAACTGAGTAACCGTTTATTTTTTGTACGTAGAACAACTTGAATCCCGCTCATTGAGAATTTCTCATGATATAGTGATAGCATTGTACATTGTTCATTCAAACGACTGAATTGGGGTTAAACGCAACATTCAACAGTATTTCAGTCATTTCGCGGCTACTGGATCACCTAACCATAGAGCACAGCGTCTCGTTATCCTTGTTATATATTCAGTTGACCAACAAACTCTAAAATGTGATGTTCAACTTATTATTAATGCTGTTGGAAGCGATGCGAGTGAGCAGGTCTGCGAGAATGAGTGCCATAACTTAATCCAAGAGGGACATATATTGGACTACGGTTGCCCACTCGTCTGTAAATCGTAAGTAAACGTACTTTTCTATATAAATATTTTCATTTGAGAAATGACGAAAATGTAGTATGTGTTTTTAAACTTAATCAAAATGTATAAAAGCGGGTACAAACAGCGGTGTTCTAATGTTGTTGTTTTTTCTTCACTTGAACGTCCATAAATTTACAATGGCGTAAATGGGGGATAATTATTTATTTTAGTGTAAGATCATTCAAGTGTTATTGAGTGTATAACAAAAGTTATTTCTCAACAAGTGACAGAGCCACGAATATAAATATAGCCTTTGTTGTTCACGACAAATTGTCAGCCCGATTAGCTCAGTTGGTAGAGCAATTGACTTCAAACCTCAAGATCACTGGTTCGAGCCCTGGGCTGACCATATCAACAAACAAAACTAATTGTCTTTCGGATGAGACGTTAAACCGAGGCCCCGTGTGACGTTGCTATCCATCGAGCACGTTAAAGAACCAGGCGGAGCTCTCAGCAGTTTCGTCCTGTATCCTTGCACTATCCCCCGTAACAACTAACCGTCTTCTGGGGGCGTCGCTCATATGGGCATGTGCTACGGTAGCGACGATAAATAAACGAAAAAAAAATGACAGACAGGTCGATTTCAACGAAGACAAAGATATGAATTTTTTCACACGAAGTGCATCAGTAAGTCAAATGGCAACATGATGACGTCACCAGGTTCTTAGATCCGTTGTCATTCATTAGTTCGAAATAAACAAAAAATGGCTACAACATCAAAATAGTGAGTTTTGCTAATTTTACTGTTTTTGCAGTGAAAGATCAATTTTTGAACCGACAAAAAATCTCACTATTCAATAACAGGAAAGCCTTACAATGTTTTAAATTATCAATTGCTTAAGCGCCGGAAATCTCACTAATCACTAACAGGAAAGCTTTAAATCATTGTATCATCTACGCATATACTATAAAAAAAAAAAGCAAAATAAGGAAATCTGTAGCAGTTTAACGTATATTTTCGTGGTATATTGTATCTATTTTGTCGCATGATACAAAGAATGTCATTCTTTTATGCTTTCCGGTGGATTATCCAATTTACCTGTGTTATATCACTTAATGAGATAACCGACAAACCAGTGGAATTATCAAAATGATAAACGCGCTGTTTTGATGAATTAAGTCATGTATTTCTCCATTTCGCGCCTCTGAACGTCACCTCTGCGAGCCCAAATCAATATTGTTACCATCAAATTGCTATGCAATTCTCGTACAAATTGGTGCTTTTTTCGTTATTTTGTTAAAATTTGGTCTCTTTTTTTTGCAATAAAAACATGTTTTTTGTTTGGATTATGTAAGTTATATTGATAAATCTTTTATTTACCGAACAACAAATATTTATTTTCAAGAATGGCTCCATCGCCCATGAAAATATAAAGTAATAATTTAATCTTTAATTTCGTCTATCAAAAACCATTGGTCGAAAAATTTAATTCATACCTCCATGAACAAAATTTTGAGCACGCATTGATTTTGTATGCTTCCGCACAAAATAGTCCCATACAAAAAGTATCAAAATTTGTAAAGGTTTTACTTTTTTCGCTCGATGTTATTCAATTATTAAGAGATGAAGAGAATATTTTTTGTTTTCATGGAGGTATGAACCGAAAAACCTAATCACACTGTATGAATACGCGAAGCGGATTCATACATTGTGTGATTAGGAGTTTCGGTTCATACCTCCTTGAAAACAAAAAATGTTCTCTTCATTTCTTAAAATTTAATAGTATCGAGCGAAAAATGCAACAACTTCTCAAATTTTGATACCTTTTTGTAGTGAACTATTTTGTGTGGAAGCATTCAAAATGGCTGCGTACTCAAAATTTTGTTCATGGAGGTGTGAATTAAATTTTTAGACCAATCAGATCGCTCGTTTTTTATAGACGAAACTAACAATTAAATTCTTAAGAAATGAAGAGAATATTTTTTTTGTTTTCATGGAGGTATGAACCGAAAGACCTAATCACACAATGTATGAATCCGCTTCGCGTATTCATACAGTGTGATTAGTTTTTTCGGTTCATACCTCCATGAAAACAAAAGTATAATGTTGGAGGTCAACATTCAACCTTTGTCTGAATGAATGATTTGATTGATCAATCGATTTTCTTTTTGACACCGACGAGCCATCATTTTCATTATTATGCAATAATTTCTTCATATTTGTACCCATCCTTGGAAAACAAGCAGAAATGGTGGTACATTTTCTTAAGCAACATTTTTTTTTTCTCGATCCCTTGGAATATATCGTCGTTGTCTTTCTAAAACTTCGTAACTACAGCTTGAATCAAGCTGTAGTTACGAGGTTTAAGAATGACAACGACGATATGTTGAACAAATTAACCGTGTACGTTTTATTCTATCGCCTTTTTTCAGACTCCAATCCTTGGTTAAATATTTTGGCGAAACACCGGACCCGACGGCTGTCAATCCTTGTGCTCCAAAAACAGTTTAAGTCTGCAGAAAGATACAAAAATTTTGTAACTAATATAACAATGTGTTAGATGAATAAAGAATGACATAAAATGTCTCAGAAGGAAAAAAATATAAATGTCTTCCTTGTTTGATTTAGATCATTTTCAATCTAGAATTATATTTTTATCAGACATTAACAATGAATGGCAACTGACAGATCGCGTCTGTCAATCAAAGATTCAATTGCCAAACCAATTAAGAACCAATCAGTCAAGGTTGTAGTTCAAAGTTTACTTCTTATCTAAATGAATGATTTGGTCGGTAGATTGATTCACTGATAGATTGCCCCTATCTGTCATTTAGGAAAAAAGATGACGATGTTTCTTTAAATGGTGCAATGGATGAATTTAAATCCAAAGTTGTTTTATTGAGTGGTAGTAGAGTATTCATGTTCGCACATATGAAAAAAATGTTGTAGAAGAGTGTAAATCCTGCTCAATAGTCTAATCTTTTGAGTAGAATGTCGACTGGATCAAAGAAAAAAATTTATCTAAGACATCTGTCTTGTTGATCTGACCCTTGACTTTGAATGTCGACTGGATCAAGCAGTACAATTTAGACACCTATATCATTTAGCTGGCTTTTGAGTTGGATTTTTGAGCTGGATCAACAGACACAATTTTGACATCTGTCTTGCTGATCTGACCCTTGACTTTGAATGTCGACTGGATCAAGCAGTACAATTTAGACACCTATATTGTTTAGCTGGTTTTTGAGTTTGATTTATGAGCTGGATCAACAGACACAATTTAGACATCTGTCTTGTTGATCTGACCCTTGACTTTGAATGTCGACTGGATCAAGCAGTACAATTTATACACCTATATCATTTAGCTGGCTTTTGAGTTGGATTTTTGAGCTGGATCAACAGACACAATTTAGACATCTGTCTTGTTGATCTGACCCTTGACCTTGAATGTCGACTGGATCAAGCAGTACAATTTATACACCTATATTGTTTAGCTGGTTTTTGAGTTGGATTTTTGAGCTGGATCAATAGACAAAAATTAGACATCTGTCTTGTTGATCTGACCATTGACCTTGAATGTTGACTTGGTCAAGCAGTACAATTTAGACACCTATATTATCTAGCTGGTTTTTGAGTTGGATTCTGAGCTTGATCAATAGACACAATTAAGACATCTGTCTTGTTGATCTGACCCTTGACCTTGAATGTCGACTGGATCAAACAGTACAATTTAGACACCTATATCATTTAGCTGGCTTTTGAGTTGGATTTTTGAGCTGGATCAACAGGCACAATTTAGACATCTGTCTTGCTGATCTGACCCTTGACCTTGAATGTCGACTGGATCAAGCAGTACAATTTAGACACCTATATTGTTTAGCTGGTTTTTGAGTTTGATTTATGAGCTGGATCAATAAACAAAAAATAGACATCTGTCTTGATGATCTGACCCTTGACCTTGAATGTCGACTGGATCAAGTTGTACAATTTAGACACCCATCTTATTAAGCTGGTCTTTGAGTTGGATTGTTGAGCTGGATCAACAAACACAATTTAGACATCTATCCTTCGAGATGGAATATTGAGATGGTTAAAGGGGCAATTTGTTAAACATTCGGGTTTCTTTTATCGCTTGATGTAATTAAATTATAAAAATGGTGAGGATATTTTTGCATTCACGGAGGTATGAATCGCACAAACAAACCACATCGTGTATTCATACAGTGTAATTTGTTTTTTACGTTTCATACCTTCGTGAGAGCCAAAAATGGCACCCATACCTTAAAGGTACTTTTCATACTTGAAAGTTCCATATTTCACCGTTTCATACTTGAAACTCCTTAAATCCATTCCCACACAATGACGCTTTAAACACCTCTCAATATGAAAACTTTAAAAAAACATTGTGGAAAATGATGAAATTGCTTGTGAGAACAACTTAAAAATGTCGCCTGCAACTTCTTTGAATTTGGACTTTTCTAAAATTCTATCATGTTAGAATGGGTTAAAATATTGAGGGATATACAAGTGAATAATAGAGCATTGGTGTTTGGAGAGCAAAATGTCGTAACAACAGCTTGAATAAATCGTCTACAAACGAACAGATTGGATAGAATTGTAGGTCAAATTTTGCACTATCGGTCTAAATGAAATATGAGCGCATGCGTGACATTTCCAACCATTACACATGTGCGCCGAGTAAAGACTAAGATCAGCCTGTGCATCCGTACAGTCTGATCAGAGTCTTCACTCTAAGCTCTGTAGATAAATACTGACCCAAAGCTTCTTAAAACAATCAGCGAATGTTCTAATTGCCCCTAATGGCAGTCCAGCGTGCTGAGTGTGTGTGAGTCACGCACATGCCAAATGGTTGGAAATGTCACGCATAGGCTCATATATGATTGGTCAATCCATTCTTTGATTGATAGCTCCAACCCGTCAATTATAAAAGCGACCTTTTTATGCCCCCGCATCGATCAGATCGGGGGTATATTGTCTTTCCGATGTCTGTCTGTCCGTCTGTCTGCGAGCAGTAATCTTAATGAAAACCTTAACATTTTGCTATTACTCAAACACCATTAAAGATACATAACTTTTATTTGAGGCATAGATACATATTTTGTCTTTGCCAACACAGACACTTTTGTAGTTTGATTTTAGAATTTTTAAACGGACTATCTTCAAAAACATCGTAATTATAGCTATAGGAATCTGTATTTACTATGTTTTATCGTCAAACCACGATAGACTTTATGTGGGAGTTTGCAATGTTAATGTATAGGAGAATATCAACCGGTCATTTAGCGTTATAGCTAGTGGAAACGTTTGGTAACGTTTACTAAGCAATCTCTTCATTTCCAACATTGTTTTCTACCCGTAAGGACAGAGGTTTTTAGAATTTCATCCGCTTGAAATTATCGTCTGCATCTGTTTTCAAATTGCGTTAGTCTACAATTTTGATTTTTGGTAATGGGTTAAGCAAATGTGTTCTTTGAACCTAGTTCGATGTCTTATTATGGTCAAAGAGTGTCCCATATTTTAGCAGCTAGTTCCTTAGAATTAGACGAAAAAAATATTGATTACAGAATACTGATTTTATCCATAAATTCCGTAAAGCAACTACATATATTGTCGTTTATTATCCTATAGTTACGATGTTTTGGTCGCTAGCATATATATATTCGAAGACGACGTTTTACAAAATAAAAAAAAAAGAAACCATAAAAAACCAAACAAACAAACAAAAAACAAACAAACAAACAACAACACAAAAAAAACCCCAACCAAACAAACAAAAAACAGAGAGGATGCATATTTTTTGTGAATATAGATATACGACAATATCTTCGAAAAGTATCTATAATTGTTATCATCCCTGCTTCTAAGACGACCCCTTTCGCTAAAAGGTCTCATATTTGCTATCTATTGTGTCAAGGAAATGTAGGTTCAACATGTCTTAGATAAGAACGTCCATTTGTTATATAAGAGACACACTTAGTCTCGTAGGTGTCACTAGAATTGGACGACATTTCTGTAAGGTAATTGATAGACAAATCAAATCATTCATTCAGCCTGTCATTTAAGAGATGAAGAGATTTTTTTTTTGTTTTCATGGAGGTATGAACCGTAAAAAAAACTAATCACACAATGTATGAATACGCGAAGTGGATTCATACATTGTGTGATTAGGTTTTTCGGTTCATACCTCCATGAAAACAAAAAAAAAATCTCTTCATTTCTTACAATTTAAAAGCATCGAGCGAACAATGCAACAACTTAACAAATTTTGATACCTTTTTGTATGGAACTATTTTGTGCGGAAGCATATAAAATGGCTGCGTGCTCAAAATTTTGTTCATGGAGGTATGAATTAAATTTTTTCAACCAATCAGATCGCTCGTTTTTGATAGACGAAACTAACAATTAAATTATAGAACATTGAATTCCTACATTTGGTCGCCAATTGTTTGAAACACTTTTGTTCGTTTGGCGACCAAATGCCAAGATATAGTTATGTTGTTTAGGTAACCATCCAAAAAACTTTACTTTTTTATGACATGCTACTGCCTGCGAATTTTAAAAGATAACGACATTTAAATTCGAAGCAGACATTTCTTTTGGAGTCAATAGGCGGGGCCAGCTATTGGTCAATTAATGATGCAACAACTTTATGTACATCTACAATTTTGCAATCACAATTTCAGTTTGAATAAGCTGTAGTTACGACGTGTAAGTCACGTAACCAACAACTTTTCACAAAAATGGAGGTCAATGTTTGAGTTCTAAGCTCAATTCCGGTCTGAACGAATGGTTTGATTGTTCGATATTTTCCTTGATTAACGGCCTCGATTGGTCAATAATACGCTCAACCCTAATAAAATGTATATTATGTATGCATCTGAATGTTTTACGACTCTTGATGGAGGAAAAATAAGCTGAACAAAACGATATATGTGATTTCCATTTGACTTATTTGAATAGAAGTCACGTTTAGAAAAAAATTCCAATGCTTTGCCGTTAAACGTTTGAATGAAAATTTAGGCATAGACATAAAAGATGATTGAAGAATTAGTCATAAGCATAAGGGAATGTTCAAAATTTGGACACAAATTTAGCCATAAACGTACCTATGTTCAAAAGGAGCCCTATTTTGATAGTGACACTCCTTCACATATATGTGAATTGACCAATCGCTGGCCCAGCCCACTTGCTTCGTTAGCCCCGCCCATTGACTCCTACAGGAAGTCCCGCTTCGATTTTTTTAAACATATATGGCCAGCAGCATGTAACAAACAAGTTGAATAGTTGGTTGGCGACCTAAACGTCTTAACTATAGCTTGAATAAGCAGTAGTTACGACGTTTAAGTCACCAAACAAACAGAAAAGTAAAAAAAAAGATGGCGGCCAATCTCGAAGTTGAAAGTTCAGGTCCGGACTAAAGCAATGATTTGATTGGTCGCTTCATTCCTTGATTGATAGATTCGATTGGTCATTTGATACCGAGCAGCCTGGGCAGTCGCTGATCACTAGAAGAAACTTTGAGTTAGCATTTAACTATAAAGCGCGAAGAGAACATATCGATCAGACTTTGCGAATCGACAGGCTGATCTGAGTCTTTACTCGGCGCACACGTGTAATGGTTGGAAAAGTTTTTCATCATAGAACTGCTTTTTACGTTAACTTCGCGTATGAATGAATGTTTTGATTGGTCGATTGATTTCTTTATTAATAGTCGCGATCCTCTACCCAATACAAATATTAGACAGCATTTATGAATACTCTTATTGAATCCCTGACGTAGGAAAAAATTATTTTCGAAAGCTCTAGGGTTATACTGTAATAATATTAATAACAATGATAATAATATGGTTCAATAATCACAATTTTTCACATTTCACAATTCCTCTCATATATATCTACCGGCTGAATTTTTTACTATGTTGCTTGTTAATGTTCTCGGATCAACAGAAATTTATTCTAACATTATAAATCAAACAGATACATCTGTCTTCTATTTGCATTTTCATATGTCCAGGGTTCCACCATGAAGCTTTTGTTATTGGCCGTCATTCTACCAACTGTCGTTCTTGCAGCGCCTCAAAAGCGAGTCTTCTTCCAAGAGTTTGTAGGCTCTATTTGTAAGTCTTTATGTGAACATACAATCTTACTCAGGCGACCACCTCTGTTAGAAGACCGTTTCCATTAAGCGACCAGTAGTAAAAGTCCCATTCCAAAAACAAGGGATCTTCAGATTTGGACGTTTTTGCTAATAAATTTCCTGTTTAGGGTCTCATTATAACAGTCTCAATGACACGTTTCTAATGACTAACATCAACATAGGATTGCAATAATATATTTAACTAGTCCAACCGAACTCTCTTAAATGTCACAACTAAGTGTACTAAGCGGCAATTCTCTTTACCCATTCCCACATGATAAAATTTAAAACTGATCCAAATTCAAAGAAGTATCAGAAAACAATTAATTTTCGGTTGATAAAATTTTAGAAAAATATGTCTTTGGGGTAGGAAACAATGGTGATAATGTAGAAATGACTTGTAACAAGTGATTTCTTCATTTTCTTCAATGTTTTCCAAAGTGGTTTTTTTTCTTGGTGGGCGTAAAAAAGCCTCGTTGTTTGGTAATGTGTTAAACGACCACAATTTGACAAGTTTGAATCTTACCAATGAAAATATCATGTCAGTAATACACATGCACTTAGAGAACTAAAACTAGAACGTGTAGATGCTTATAATATAAAAACTACCTTAACCCATTCCAACACAGTGGAATTTTAGACCAGTCCAAATTGAAAGGAGTTGCAGACTACAATTTCAATGTGATGGAATTTTAAATTTTTCATCTTTTTGGATAGAAAACATTGTGGATAATGAAGAAATTGCTTGATCAAAGCAATTTCTTCATTGTACACAAAGTTCAAAAGCTTTTTTGTTGAGGGGCGTAAAAAGGAGGGATTGAGTGGGAATGGGTTAAACCAATTACATGTATTTTTAATCGCTTAATAAGTTATTAATACCTTATTTCAGGTATTAGAACTTTAAGATAAACGTATGCGTTCTGAAAGATGGAGTAATGTTAGAAATACTAGAATGCTCTCCCCCTCTTTTTTTATTGAAGTTTACAGTTAAACTTGTTTTAAACGCCCCACTTACCGCAGTTATTGGTTGCTCTCTTATTTTCGTGACAGATATTAAATGATTAGATAATAAATAATTATTTTACGGTCACAATCACATACTTTTCTTGAAATAAAGTCTTTTTAACCCTAGCTTAGCCCTTTCTTATTCAATAAATGATTTTTATGTCCTTGTGTTTCTACATTTGAGAAAACATTGCGAAAAAGTAGATATTGCTTTTAACAAGCAAATTCTACTTTTTCCAAAATATTTTTTATCCTACTGAATAATTATTTTTTTTAAATAAAATGGACATTAATTTTACATCTGTAAAACAGGAAAGAATTAAATAATGATCACTTCTTTTACCTCGGACCTCCACTCATTACCCTTCCACACTCTCTTTAACAAGGGTTTAGCGTACCTTTACGTGTTTTTCTATGCTTGAGAAAATATTGTTGAAAAAGTAGAAGTTACTTGTATCAAGCAATTTCTACTTTTTCCACAATATCTTCAACCCCACTGAAAAAAAAATTATCAAATGAAATGAACATTTATTTGTCATCTGCAAAACCTTTGAGTTTGGACCAATGTAAAATTTTGTAAAACAGGAAAAGGTTAAGGAGTGATCATTTTCTATACCTCGGACGTCCACTTGCACAAGGCTTCCACTCTCTCTTTAACAATTAGTTGACCAACAAACGCTGAAATGTGATGTACAGATACTACTAGACAATATCGGCAGTGATGCATCAGAACAGGCATGTGAAGCCGAATGCCACCTTCTTATCAAAGAGGGACATCTTTTTGACTATGGCTGCCCACTCGTCTGCCGTTCGTAAGTTATTTAATAACCTCAGATTGATAAAAAAAAAGATGATCCTCTGACGGATTTTTTTTTTTTTTCGTTTTTTCTTCTAATTCTAAAATAATTTAATTGTTAGTTTCGTCTATCAAAAACGAGCGTTCTGATTGGTCGAAAAATTGAATTCATACCTCCATGAACAAAATTTTGAGCACGCAGTGATTTTGTATGCTTCCACACAAAATAGTGTCATAAAAAAAGGTATCAAAAGATGTAGGGTTTTTGCTTTTTTCGCTCGATACTATTAAATTATAAGAAATGAAGAGAATATTTTTTGTTTTCATGGAGGTATGAACCGAAAAACCTAATCACACAATGTATGAATCCGCTTCGCGTATTCATACAGTGTGATTAGTTTTTTCGGTTCATACCTCCATGAAAACAAAAAATATTCTCTTCATCTCTTAAATGAATTATGTTTCTATGATTCACTTTTCTTTTAACCCTTTCCTGTTTTGCCAAATTTTAGGCCTGGTCAAATTCAAAGATTTTGCAGATGAAACTTTAAAGAGGATTGAATTTGGAAAATAACCATTTAGTCAGAAAGTGTTGTGGAAAAAGAAGAAATTGCTTTTTACAAGCCATTTCTTCTTTTTCTACAATTTTTTCTTATTCATAAAATCCGAAGGACGTAAAAATCATGGATTGAGCAGGAAAGGGTTAAAAAAGAAGTGAAGTTTTTTTTTCTAAATCGCATCTTTTTAAAAAAAAATAGTTCCGTCTTAAAATGATAATATAATCTTTAACAAAACATATGTTAATAATTCGTCGTAGGTCGTGCAAATGATGTCGTAACAACGGTTTGAATAAAGCTGTTTTTACGACAATTTGCGCGCCATTCGACGAACTGTTTCTACAATGAAGTTTACGGATTACAAAACCAACGGCATGTAACATGTTATTACATTTTTTTAAATCTGACTTTGCTAGTGAAAACGGGGACAAGGTCATAGCGCAGTTTGTCCCCTATCTCGTAAACCTAAGTGGGATGACCATTTAGAGTCTTGGTAAGGATGTAGTGGTATATTACCGGTATGACAAATACAAGGAATCCATGGTAAGGTGCCCCAACCGCCTCGATATGACTGAAATACTGATAAAAGTGGCATTAAACCCTATTCAATCAATCAATCAATCAATCAATCAATCAATCAATCAACCAATCAATTTAGTGAAAACGGTCCATCACGGAAGTATGACAAGTATCGATTCTGGTCAGACTTGTCGGATCGTGCAGCCTAACCAGGACCGGTTCTTTTCCCTTCTAGTCTTTTCCCTATATAAATGTTCATTATATCATACCTAATATCAACTAGGGAAATATCAGCACTTATTGGCCTATGTAGTGCCCGATCTTTTACCCTTTATTCAAATATTTGTTTCGTTATTCTTTTACGTTTGGCGTGATATATGTATTTTCAGGCTTCAAAGTCTAGCAAACTACTTCCATGAAACTCCGGACCCGAGCGCCGATCCATCCAACCCTTGCCCAAACGTTGGAAAATAGATAAGATATATGACTAATTACAAATCCACCGGGCTGTATTTGGACTAGTAATAATATTAAAATATTAATTGGATGAATTTTTCAATTATTTGTGAAAAGAAAAAATTCTAAAATTCTATATTCCAATTAACCTTTTTCAAATCTAAGATGCGTTCATTAGACCGAGGTTTTTTAAGAAACTAACTGATATTTTTATGGGTTGACGGGACGCCTTAGATAACCCATTACCAGACAGCAAAATATTAGACTGGTCCAAACTGAGAAAAGTTGCAGACGACAATTTAAAGTTCGTGTAGTTTCCGATTTTTTCAATTTTTTGTGTCGAAAACATTGTGTAAAATGACGAAATTGATTGTGAAAAGCAATTTCTTCATTTTACATAATACTTTCCCAACTGTTTTCCTTGGGGGCGTCAAAAGCGTCATTGTGATTTGAAAAAAATATGACCAGTAACACGTAACAAATAATAAAATTGTTGGTTGGTTGGTTGGTGACCTCAAAGCCGTAACTACAGCTAAAGTAAGCATGATTCGACTCGCGTGATTACTTGCATTTTCTCCTAAACTCACACTGTTTTCTACAACATTTGGCACCCATTGTTTAATTTTGAGGATATTTTCATTGCAGCTCAGATTATTTCAGTTCTTGCATGTGTAATATTTTATCGTCTGGTAATCGGTAAAAGACCATTTTATGGAAGAAAAAGAAATACTGTCGGCCAGAATCACTTCTTCGCTAGAACATTGTAGAATATGTAGCCTAGCTTTTGGCGATTGTTGTTCAGAAAAATCAATAAAATGCTTTGTGATCTCTCTTCTGAATTCATGACGGATAAGATCAGATCAGACGGTGAAATATGGTATTGTCTTGTTTAAATTCTGGAATATAAAAATATGAAAAAGTGTTTGTTATAGATGAAAACTGTGTTCAAGAGAGAGGTAAACGCTGACTAAGGGCCCAGGCTCATCTGCGTGTATATGATTCACTAATTACGAGTTGAGTTTAAAAATCACGTAAGTGCCTATATCTATATGTACACTTACTAAAAATTTACAGTATAACCTTCAGTAGAAAACTTTTATCGCCAACAGAGAAAAGTAGGTTATCAATAGTCACGTAAGGTCAGCCCATTTCTATAAAATGATCTTGATCGTGTATCTCAGTTCATGTCTTATCTCGAACCACAAAATATTTCTCAATACTTAGACAAGACAAATAAATCCAGTTTCTCTGAAAAAGGTTATAAGTGGTTGCTTCTAACCTAGTCGCCTTGTTATGTAGGCAACCAGGCTCTCAATGAAATCATTCTGTTTCCAGCTAATAAAAACATTTCCGATTTACTCATTTACTTGTTTAGAAAATCAAACCGCTGTCTTATTTTTGCAGATTCCTATTCATATGATATATTCTCAAAGCAGTTGATTGTTTAGATATAATAGATATATACCATATCTTAACTATTCTTTCTAAAAACAAAGTTCATATAATTTTTATTTCTTAAGTGTATTTCTTTTCAAATTCTAAATGGCGTTTTTCGATTAGATTGTTCAAGTTTTTATGAATATGTATGTTTCGAATCAATTTCAAAAGTAAATCACAGTATGTGAAAATGCGTTTGAAAAATGTTAATTTTGGTCAAGTATGGGTTTCAAATCACTTGTATGATTTTGCAAACCAATGTCTGAAATGTATGTTTTCTCTCTTAACCCCCTAACACACAGTAATGCTTTTTTGTAAAAAGCAATTTCTTCATTTTCCATAATGTTTTTTTTCCAGAAAGTTGAAAAAATTGAAATCTCATAAACTTTAATTTATCGTCTGCAACTTTATTCAATTTGCACTAGTCTGTTATTTTTCTTCTGGTTATGTGTTAATATATGTAAATGTATGTAACATCGCCGACGCAATAAGAATTATATTGATTTGAAAAAGAAAAGTAAAGTTAGATGATTAGAATGACATAAAGAAACTCTGTACCGCAGTTTTCATTTTCATTGGATAATCGTAAACCTAAGTGGGATAGCAGCTGGAGACTAGGAAAGGATGTTATGGTAGTACTGAAGTGAGATATACCAGGAATCCGTTGTTAGTTGCTCCAGCCGCCGCGACATGACTGACATTCTGTTAAAAGCGGCGTTAAACCCCATCCAACTAATCAATCATTTCCATTCTGTCTGGCCGCCGTCATAGCGCAGTTGGTAGCGCGTCGGACTGTCAATCTAGAGGTCCCGGGTTCGATCCCCGACGGCGGCACTCATCCTTTCCGACTATTTGTCTCACACCAATGGGTCGATAATCGTAGACTTATGTGGGATAGCAGCTGGAGGCTAGGAAAGGATGTAATGGTAGTACTGGTGTGAGAAATACCAGGATTCCATTGGTAGGTGCTCCAGCCGCCGCGATATAACTGAAAGATTTTGAAAGCGGCGTAAAACCCCATTCAAACAAACTAATCCATTCTGTCTGACAAACTTCAAAATGTAATGATAGATATTTTAGAGAAATGAACAAATTCGTGGCTGAAACGTTATGAAAAAAAGGTTTATCTTTTAATATGATCCCCATTCTATTAGTAAATTGTTCAGCAAGAGATTGGTGTCGATAGCCAGTGCCGTTTACAATATATCAGGCCGTTTCAAAAACCTATTTGTAAGGAAAAAGTGTTGGTGCGAAAAGCGCGTATGTCTGTCAGGATTTATTTCAACCCATTCCCACACAATGACGCTTTTAGACGCCCCTCGGGAAAAAAAGCTTTGGAAAACATTGTGGAAAATGAAGAAATTGCTTGCAACAAGCAATTTCTTCATTATCCATAATGTTTCTATCCAATTAGACGAAAATATTTAAAATTCATTCAACTTGAAATTGTGGTCTGCAGCTTCTTTCAATTTGGGCCAGTCTAAAATTGTATCATTTTGGAATGGGTCAAAGGAGACAGGTATTTTTATGTTACCACAATTTATCAACATCAAATCAATCCGGTATACTGGTCATTTAACTCTCATAACTGTCATTAACCCCTTCAATCCCTGGTTTTTTACGTCTCCTTGATTCATGATTGTGAAAACATTGTAGAAATTTTGAGTTTACAAAGACACTCTTATTATTTATTATATAGCTATAAAAGATTTGGATTAAATCTGGCTAATTCAACTCGGCAGAAATAAATCCGTATTCGGCATGTACCAAAAACACGTATTCGTCGACAACCGTTAAACACGGACTATTTTTTTGTGTATTGACGTTCGGGTTTTTTTTGGAAAGTTGGTTATTTCTTAATCATTAAGAGAATTTTCTTAATGTCATATTCTAAAAGGTATATAATAAAAGGAATATTACATCACTGTGTTATTCTATTTGTTGTTATCGTGTTCTCGAATCGTGTGTAGGTATTTTCCTATTGGATGAGACCGATTATATAAAATACCTACACATTATTTTCGAACACGATAACAACAAATAGAAAAGACACTGTTGTAATATTCCCTGTTTAGTTCTGATTTGGACACAGTTTGTCCTTAGCTTTGGAGGAGCTATTGTGAAAGGAAATCCGTATTTATTTCTTTATAAGGCGATTTGAGAGCCATAGTTTCAAAAATTTAAAATCATTAAAGATATAATACTTCTTAAGGCTATGGGTTTGGGAGAGAATATATTTTTTTATATTTCACTTTTGTCGTCTTGATACCAGAGTTTTGCAAAGGTTTAACGTGTTTTCGGCTTTTTTTGGAAGAGGACCACAGAATGAGGGTTCCGGTCATGTTGAGTTTAAATTGATCAAGAAGATTTTGGAAGATACATGTATGTCTTTGAAAGACATTTGGTGGTGTTCGGCGCACGACCTACGACAGACAACGATGCATACAGGCGTATCATATTTGTTTACTTGAGATTTATGTGCTCAGGTAACCTAAGATTTAGATAACCGCATCATATGAATAAACTTTTAAAAAAGGTTTTTTAACCCTTTCCTCTTTTATGAAATTTTAGACTGGTCCAATTTGAAAGAGGTTGCAGATGACAATGAAAAATGCATGCAATTTGAAATCTGACCATCCTTTGTGGTAGAAAATATTGTGGGAAAAGGAGAAATTGCTTGTTACAAGCAATTTCTCCTTTTTCCACAATGTTTCCTCAAGTATAAAATCACAGTGACGTTTCCCGAGTTTGTCAAGGAAAGGGATAAGAGATGTTAACCAAATATCAATGCTACAGGACTTTTGGTTTGAGAGAAGATCCTAGGATAAAATTTGTCGTGGTACCAGAAAAAACAATCCCATGGGCATCATATTAACAAACTAGGAAAAGTCTACTAGGAAATACCACATACCTACTATAAATCAAGGCTTTCAGAGAAGAATGTTCTTACCTTCTATTTGTAACACAATTACAATAACTATAAGGGTTTTGTGTATTGCTTTTACGAATTAATTGGAATATATGTGTTATATGCAGAAGCAAACATCTACAGATACACTTCTTAATTGGTGTTTACTTCTGCATAGATGTAAGTTAGCCGCCCATATAGAATGTATTCTTTTCTGAATGAAATAGTCTTAGAAAGTCACCGATACAGATATTCGATTGATATATCTCTTTTCTTCTGGAATGAAAAATACAGTATTTAACGGGGGAATTCATCCATGTGAACACTAACAGGTTGTGCTACTAGATATCAGATATAAGGTCTAGTGTTTTTAGAAAAAAACTCAACCTTTTGAAGTTTTTTCTTTTATTTTCTCTATTGTTGCAACCCCCCAAAGAGTTGGGTTTGATTTATTTGAACAATTTTAAGAAAGCTTCACCAAAGGATTATCCCTGTCTTATGTCAACAAGATTGGCTCATTGCGAAGCGGATTCATACATGAGTGTGATAAGGTTTTTCGGTTCATACCTCCATGAAAACAAAAAACATTCTCTTCATTTCTTTCAATTTAATAGCATCGAGCGAAAAAAAGCAAAAAAAAAAAAAATTATACCTTTTTGTATGGGACTATTTTGTGCGGAAGCATACAAAATCGCCACGTGCTCAAAATTTTGTTCATGGAGTTATGAATATTTTTTTCGACCATTAACACGCCCGTTTTTGATAGACGAAACTAAAAATTAAATTATTTCTAAATGAAAGAAATGTGTCCGTTGGTTGGTTATAGCTTTTAACTACTCGGAGTTTATGTAAGACATGACACATACCTTGTGAATATTGTTTTTCAGTTAAATAGATTATTGTTAATACTATGTCACTTTGTCCACTAAGATTTTATCTATCTAGTGACGATTGTTTTAAAGTTGAGCGCGAGCATTATTTAATTGGTTAATACGTTTAACTGTCCATAAAAGATTAATGTATCTAGCGACTATATTCGAAACAAATGAGATCAATGGTTTAAACATGTTCATTTTATTCATATCAAATTTAAAACAATCGAAGTATACACATACTTTGATTTATAAGGATTGGAACGGAAGCAACGGCTTATAAAGCCCCCTTCCATCTATTCTTAATGGTAATACCCCGAGTCTTCTGTATAAAGTGTTCCGATGAAATGAAAAAAAAAAAAAAAATGTTATATGTAACAAAATACAATAACAAACTCGTTGAGTTATTTCAAAATATGTTTATTATTTTTGTACAACCTCTGTCATATCTTCGAGAACGTATGTAGATCGACGCTGAAAAAACTGATTTAACAGCATGTAATATTCTATAATCGTCTGATATCGATGAAATATTGAGTGACTGGATTTGACTTCTCTCGCTTTGAGAGTTGTGTAATACATGAATGTTTCGAGACGATTGTTTTTTCAATGTTCATTAAAAAACATTATTTGTTTGTTAATATTATCTCACTTTATCCACCGAGAGTTCGTGTAATTTCTGATGATATTGGGATTATAATTTTTCAACTGTTTTGAAATAGGCTTTTTGATAAGCCTATCTGCTTTCAGACAATATTGTCAACATCTGACATCGTATGTGACTATGTTTTCAAAACTAAATATTTTAATTGTTTGTTTCGTCTATCAAAAACGAGCGTTCTCATTGGTCGAAAATTTAATTCATACCTCCATGAACACAATTTTGAGCACGCAGCCATTTTGTATGCTTCCGCACAAAATAGTTCTATACAAAAAGGTATCAAAATTTATAAAGTTTTGCTTTTTTCGCTCGATGCTTTTAAATGTATTCATACAGTGTGATTAGTTTTTTCGGTTTATACCTCCACGAAAACAAAAAATATTCTCTTCATCTCTTAAATGAAAGTCTGTTTTTGGCTAGGTTGTGTCCACTAGGTTTGTCTGTTGTATCTTTCACAGCTTTAGTTGAAAGACGTTATTTGATTGGTTTATATCCACGTACTTTATCCATAGGGAGTTCGTGTAACATCTGACACCTCTTGTGGCTATGGTTCTTTAAGTGTATGTTACTGTTACACGATACACACGGGATCTTGGTAACGAACACCTTACCTCCTGGTAATGGTGCATCATCGGGGTCCAACTGAATACAAAATAATACAGCGAAATAGTACAGCTATTGACTGGATAGTATCGACAAAGATAAATATCTTACTGATCTCAAGATGTTTGGGTCGTCCCAAACCGACTCACTGGTGACAAAATGTTAAAATATCGGAAGCTAGGTGCTATGATTATTACATAATTTAACATACACTTAACCCATTACAACTCAATCCCTCCTTTTTTACGCCCCTCATGAAAAAACTTTGGAAAACATTGTGGAAAATGAAGAAATTGCTTGGATCAAGCAATTTCTTCATTATCCACAATGTTTTCTATCAAAAAGACGAAAAAATTTAAAATTCCATCAACTTGAAATTGTCGTCTGCACATCCTTTCAATTTGGTCCGGTCTAAAATTCCACTGTGTTGGAATGGGTTAACGGATCGTAAATGTCAATGAAAAAAAAAAAAAACAATGTTTGGCCTATCGAATCATCTATTTACTACTTTCCCTTTTTAGAAATTTTAGACTTGTCCAAGTAAAAAAGGTTGCAGACAACAATTGAAATAGGATGCAATTCGATATTAAACCACCCTGAGTGGTAGAAAATATTGTGGGAAAAGATGAAATTGCTTGCCTCAAGGATTTTTTCCACAATGTCTTCTTAATCATAAAATAACAGTGATATTAAATCCCGGGTTTGTACAGGAAAGGGTTAAACAAAAAATGACACAGTGCTAAAAGGTATAGCCTTGTCACCCTGAACAATTCACGCAGTCTGGCCAGTATTTGTTTGATGTGCAAACCCAAGATGGTCCCTTTGTTGCATGACGGGTCACAAATATGACGAGAAAAATCAACCACAAATTTACCTCGCATATATCAATATTGCAACTTAAACATTTTACTACTGATTGTGAAACACGAGGGGTAATTGAAAAGTTCATGGTCAAAGGCAGGAAGAAACGGTTTTTCCTAACTATTTTTATAACACCTTGCAGGGTGACTTGGTCTAAAGCTGTTATAGCATTCTGTTACCATCCTTGTAAAAGGTAGCATCTCGGCCATAAAAAATGCGACAGTAGCTACAAGTCACTGGTCACTAGTACACAAATGGTCACGCCCACTGACATCCGTCAGAGAGTTCCGAGGTGCGTTCTTTTCGTCGAGATGAAAAATCCAGATAAATAAGATTTTTGAGACATTTTAAAGATCGATTTTTGTTATTTTTAGTGAAAATATTCAAGGTCGTCAAGGCTACTTGTTTTAAGCCAATACTGAGTAAGCTTAAATTCATCTTTAAGAATTCTTAAGATTCTTATTTGGCCGCTTAAAAATCTTAATATAAAGAACGATTTATCTTAAAAATCTAAGTAAGAATCTTAAGAATCTTGACGAAAAGAACGAACCTCTCATTAGATATTAAACGACGTTATTTTATAAACTGTATAGCCAATAACATGTAAAAAAGTAAATTGACTGGTTCGCGACCTAAACGCCTTAAATACAGCTTGAATAAGCTGTATTTACGGCGTTTAAGTCGCCAAGCCAACAAGAACTGCTTCACTTTAATTTCGGCAACTGTATGAGGTCAAAGCTCACTTCCAGTCTAAATAAATGATTTGATTAGTCGATTGATTCTATGATTGACAGCTGAGATCTGTCAATTGTTACCGTTTTGTATACATACCTCTGATTGGTCAAATCTTGCTAGTCCAGGTAGACCGTTAATCTCCGCCACTGGCCCACCACATCTTTGGTGAAAGTCCTTCATCCTCATTTCTATCGTCCCGGGGGTCACACTGCGCCTGTCAAACTGGAGAAAGAATACAGATATTTTTTTATCTTAATACCCAATAGATTTAACTTATTCCCACACGATACAATTTCAGACCAGACTAAATTTAAGGAAGCTGCAGATGACAGTTTCAAGTTGGGAGAATTTTATTATTATTATTTTCGCCTTTTTGGATAGAGAACATTTTAGATAATGAGGAAATTGCTAGATACAGTCTTGTCGTCCTTTTGGATAGAGAACGTTGTTGATAGTGAAGAAATTGCTTGATACAAGCAATTTATTCACTTTGCATAATGTTTTCCAAAGCTTTTTCTTGAGTGGCGTAAAAAGGAGGAATTGTGCGGGAATGGGTTGATAGGAATTGACTGTACGCCACTGTTAGTCAATAATCGATTGGCCAATCAAATCAATTATTTAGACCGGAAGTGAAGTTTTGAAGATATTTAATCCAAGAATAATTGTTTCATGGGTGATTTGATATATCTATTTCTTAACGTATTGATATGGTTAATTTGATTAAGTTGTGGGGAAGAAATTGTGGGTGAAAGTTCTGCCTTGTTTTCAAAACTTTACCAAATGAAAAAGTTCTGCCTACTCTGATACAATGCCTATTAAGATCGTATCATAAAATCACTAGACACAAAAGTTTTGAAGGAGGTTCAGACTAGTTTCTTCTTTCTTTTTAGCTTGCAAAACATCAGCTTTGATAGCGTAAGTTAACAGGTCTATTCAGAGTTCAACAATTACATACTGACCCAGGAGGCTTACCACTAAATCTATTTAATGCTTATGCCATAAAAAGTAAGTCCTGTGTATTTCAGGACTATAGCAAACTCTGCCTGTAAATCTGCTTTGTATGGCCATATAAATGATCGTTTTTCGACTTATAGAGAACTGTTTCAAAAGCACTCTGTTTAACCTATTCCCGCTCGATCTCGCTTTCAAAGCACCTGAAGAAAAAAGCTTTGGAAAACATAGTGAATAATAAAGAAATCGCTTGTAACAAGAAATGTCTTACTTCTTTCAATCTGAACCAGTCTAAGATTTTGTCATGTTGCAATGGGGTTAACTCGTGAAAGTTACATGATTGCCTTTAACAAAGAAGATTACTAAACAAAGACTTACCTTGCTTTCTTTCGGTACTTTGATTTCATTACCATTTTTTTTAAGTGACGAAAAATTATAAACAAAAACAAACAGTTCTTTAAAGCGTCGAGTCAACTGTGTACCTGTAGTGTTCTATATGTACTGGCATAACTCCGAGTCGTACGTTTGGTGAATCTCGACAATGCTCGTTCGAACTCGTCATTTGAGTTTTCTTCAACACGCCTTAAATCTTCCTGTATATGGCTAACGCTTTCATGATCATCACTAAGCAGAACCTAGCAAATAGCGAAAGAAATATGCTGAAGAAGAATTCAGAGACATCCATAGATTTTTGGTTCGTTTTTTTGTCGGTTAACCCTTTCCAATAAAATCCCTGATTTTTACGCTTCTGTGATGTTAAACTTCCGAAAGCATTGTGGAAAAAGAAGAAATCACTTGTAACAAGCGATTTTTTAATTTTTTTTCCACAATATTTTCTATTATATAGGATGGTTGCTTTTTGAATTGTGAGCACTACTCTTTCTAAACTACCCTTTTAATTAATACCAGTTTATAAATTGTTATACAGTAAAGGGTTAATCTAGACATGCAGTACAAACTGTCAAACGTATGTATGGTCCGAACTCGTACGGTGGTCACGAGATAACTCGAATAAGCCCCGTATCTGTTTTGCAAAAAATTAGACTAGTCAAAAATAAAGGGTTTTGCAGACGACAATTTAAAGTAGATTTAATTTGAAAAATAACCATTCAGTAGGAAAGAAAATATTGTAGAAAAAGAAGAAATTGCTTGTTAAAAGCAATTTCTTCTTTTTCTACAATGTTTTCTCAATTATTAAATCACAGGGACGTAAAAAACAGGGATTGTACAGGAAATAGTTAAATTTCCTCGAGTTACTGGGAAACAACATTTCGTGGATTGGGGATCAAAATATCGTAAATACAGCTTGAATGACTTTTGTCGCCAAACTACGATTTCATCCTACGAAGACCTCGAATATATATAGCAAATCTATAATTGTACCTTAAAATTTGGCCACACTATATTGTATTTACGGTACAAAAGACATTTAAGAGACGAGGGGAATAATTTTATTTACATTGAAATGTGAATCTAAAACATAAAATCTTAATCACACTAATGTATGAGACCGCGTCGCGAAAAATATTTTCTTTATTTCTTATAATCCAATTCCATCAATCAAATCAAAGCAAATATTTTCTTGTTTTGAATAATTTAATACCATCAACCAAACAAATGGAAATATTTCAATGGATTTACTTTGTGCACAGGCATGTAAAATGAAAAAAAAAAAAAATAAAAACGCGTTTATGCATAACCACTCACTCCCGCATTTTAACATGCCTAAGAAATATACTTGCACATATGGAAAACATTATGAGAAAAGAGGAAATTTCTTGTAACAAGCATTTTCTTCTTTTTTTTGCAATTTGTTTTACTCGTGTGGTACTTTCAATTTCATCAAATTTATTTTATCGTCTGCAACCTCGTTCAATTTAACCCATTCCAACTCAATCCCTCCTTTTTACGCCCCTCAAGAAAAAAACTTTAGAAAACATTGTGGATAATGAAGAAATTGCTTGTATCAAGCAATTTCTTCATTTTCCACAATGTTTTCTTTTTCAAAAAGATGAAAAAATGCAAAATTCCATCAACTTGAAATTGTCGTCTGCAGCTTCTTTCAATTTGGACCAGTCTAAAATTTTGCTGTGTTGGAATGGGTTAAACAGTCTTCAATTTTGAAATTGGTTTATCTTGATAGACGAAACTAAAATTAGAATATTGTACAATTATATGTCTGCTTTTGAAACCGTTACGGGGTACTAGAACAGAAATAGTACAGTATTTGAATTTCTTAACCCATTTCTTCACAATCACCTCTTTTTACGCCTGTTAAGAAAAAAAAGCTTTGGAAAACGTTTTGGACAATGAAGAAATTGCTTGTATCAAGCAATTTCTTCATTATTCATAACGTTTTATATACAAAAAAACGAAAAATTCAAAATTCGATCAACTTGAAAATATTATCTACAGCTTCTTTCACTTTGGACCAGTCTAAAATTTTGTTTTGAAGGAAAGGATAAAGCGTATTCACCGATGACATGATAGTTTTGTCTCGAGTAATTCTTCCATTCACCAACATCCTTTCAAATTTTCTCACGAGCTGGTTACCATGACGACGGTACCTAAAGATGTTATACTGCTCGTCTATAACACGTTGAAGTTGGCGTGAAATATCACCATCTCTGTCAACTGGTGTTTCTGAATACTGAAAGACATATTAATTAACCCTTGTCATGCTGAACCCGGAATATTCCGGTTTTGGCAGGAGGTGTAGACCAAGATCAACCTTCTCTTAAGTGCAGTCTGATCTTAGTCTACAATTCCTGTTTGCACTTTTCCTGTCAGAGTTATTTATAATATTGATTACTAAAAGAAATATTATTTTTTTAACAAGAAGTTCCATCAGTGCTTTCAGTCCTTTGATTTTACAGTAATTCAGTAAGGTAACTTATACAGCATGACAGGGGCTAAGATGAATGGTTGTGCCGGAACAAATTGTCAAGATTGGAGTATGCAAGGTTGGAAATAAGCCTATCCAAAAAAAGTTAATAAAAAGAGTTGCTACACATGACAGAGATAATCGTGAGAATTGACAGATCGCAGTTGTCAGTCAAAGAATCAATCAACCAATCAAATCATTCATTTAGAACGGAATTGAAATTTGAACTTTGACCTTGTCTGACATTATTGTAAATTTTGATTTTTTCCGTCTTTTGTGACTTAAACATCGTAATTAATGTACTTTTTTGTAAAATCATGTCGTCGCGACATTTAAGTCGCCGATCCAATAAAAATACACATAGATGTCGGCCAATGTCGGTGTTAAAAGTTTACTTCCGGTCTAAATGAATGATTTGATTGGTCGATTGATTCCTTAACCCTTTCCTGTTTCGCAATATTTTAGACTGGTCCAAATTTAAAGGTTTTGCAGACGACAATTTAAAATCGAGGTTATTTGAAAAATAATCATTCAATGGGGGAGAAAATATTATGGAAAAAGAAGAAATTGCTTGTTACAAGCGATTTCTTCTTTTTCCACAATATTTTCTCAAATATAAAAATGCAGGGACGTTAAAACCAGGGATTAAACAGGAAAGGGTTAAACGACAATTCTAGTTGTGGGTTTTAACTAATTACCCTCCGTAATATTTCATCAAGTTCCTCCTCCGTTCTAATATCCGCCCCTTCCATTTTTAGTCGCAGTAACAATTCATTGACCGGATCTTTAAGTCTATGTAGACTCAATGGTTCTCGGTTTGGTTTGACCGCTCTCAAACATCCACGTCGAAAGTAAGGCTTTACTGTAAGTACTCATATAGTTATTTGACCCGTCACATTAACAGGACCCCATTAGAACTCCTTGAATCAAACATTTGAAAAAAATAATAATAATAATAAATAGATGTAGCCGAGGTCAATTAGATATGATTTAATTGTTAGTTTCGTCTATCAAAAACGAGCGATCTGATTGGTCGAAAAATTTAATTCATACCTCCATGAACAAAATTTTGAGTACGCAGCGGTTTTTAATGCTTCCGCACAAAATAGTTCACTACAAAAAGGTATCAAAATTTGTTAAGTTGTTGCATTTTTCGCTTGATGATATTAAATCATAAGAAATGAAGATAATATTTTTTGTTTTCATGGAGGTATGAACCGAAAAACCTTATCACACAATGTATGAATCCGCTTCGCGTATTCATACAGTGTGATTAGATTTTTCGGTTCATACCTCCATGAAAACAAAAAATATTCTCTTCATCTCTTAAATGGTGTCTTTAGAATAAAATTTTGATATGGTACCATTGCTATTATAGATTCAAGAAATCATCCGAAATAGTCTTATCAGGGTTAATATCTTATGCATTTCCAAGATGATCGTCTTCTGTCAGACAGACTACTTATGTGATAAAAAATGACCGATTGCTGGCCACGCCCACAGACCTCCAACAAGGCAATTTGACTAAGATTATGAACAACATTGTTTTGTAAAATATGGGCAGGAACATAAAAAGTACAATATTGGTTAATTGGAGACCTAAACGTCGTAAATAAAGCTTTAATAAGCTGTAGTTACGGCGTTTAAGTCACAAAGCGAAAGGAATAACGTGGTATAAACAAACGGCAATTAGCAATAAAGATCTTTTATGAGACAAAGCTTAAAGAAATTACACAAGGAACATCATTGTAACTAACTGCATAGAGAGTTACGACTTGATACATCACAATTGGCCATTCACAGCTCTCAATAAAGGAATCAATCGACCAATCAAACCATTCATTTAGCCCAGAATTGAGTTTTGAACACCAACCTTGGTCACCATTTATGTGAAAGTTTTTGTTGTTTTGGCGTCTAAAACGTCGTAACTACAGCTTATTCAATGTGTAGTTACGACGTTTAGGTCGCCAAGAAACCATTCTAGTTTTTGTTATATGCCTCCTACCATAAAGTTTTCAAATAGCGCCGTTTAAAATCGAAGTTGAGCTTCCTACTAGAGACATTAGGCGGGGCCAATGTAGTTGGTGGACGGAGCCAGTTTTTGGTCAATTATGAAACTTTTAAGCTTTATTATGAGAACATATCATGAGAAAATTTTCAAAAAATTTACACCTTTATTTCTGCATAAATTGGGGTCTGTTCGGGAAGAGCCAAAATATAGCCCTAGCACAATCGCATGAAAAATTATTTAGACTTGGAGATGTTACAAAAAAAATAGTAATGCTCTAGGTTATCATGTGTTGCAGAATACTTAAGATTTTCCTTTAGAAGTAAACGCCCGAAACAGAGCATAATATGACTCAAATATCACATAAACAAACTTTATAGATATTAACTTAGAGATTCAATTTACGAAATATCAATACTCTAGGCTTTCTTGTTTCAGAGAAAAATATTCAATATTTTTTCGTCTTTGTTTCTTCGTAGTAGAGGGTGCCCAAATGTGACACAGATAACATCATATGAACAACTTAGTAGAACTTCATAAAGATATTCTACATCACTTACAAATGTCAATACCCTAGGCTATCTGGTTTTACAGAAGAAGATATATTTCAATATTATTTTGTTTCTTCGTGAAAAGGGATGCAATTGGTTGGAGCCTAAATATTACGCAAGAGGTGTCATGTGAAAAATGTAGAGTTTCACTTGGAGATGCCTCAAACCATATTTCAATGCTTTTGTCTTTCTGTTTAAGGGAGGAAGATGTTGTAAGACCCCCCTTTACCTTGAACAGGGTGCAACAGAGATGGGGGCAAAATATAAACCAATTGATATCTCACGAACAAACTTGAAAGAGGCCCACACCGAATATCAATGTTCTGATTTCAGAGAAAACGACTTTTAGAGATGTCCGTATTTGTTTCACTGTAAAAAGGGGTACGCTTTAGAAAAACTCAAATACTACCCAAGGGCAATCAATATTTAAGTGTTTTGGAAGATAGAACTCACTCTTAATTTACATGTATAATTTTTGAACATATTTCAATGGATTTCAACTTAAAAACCTTTTAAAAAAGAGGTCGCTTTAGCATAAAAACGGATTTTAAGATCATTTTCATGGAAACGCAGCGTGCAAATAATAATAATAATAAAAACATATTTCAAGACAGTGTGTTAGTTTTTACACATCCACCAATTTTGAAAGAAATAGTTGACTATGGGTGACAAAATGTACTACGTGCTCATAGGGAATGGCTCTTAACCTATTCCAACACATTGATGCTTATGGACGCCCAAGAAGAAGTTTAGATTTTTTTTGGAAAATGAAGAAAGTGCTTGTTATCATCAACAATATTTTCTATTCAAAAAGACATAAACAATTAACATTCGATCAACTAACAATCGTTGTTTAAATTTCCTTTTTCAATTCGAACCAATCTTAAAACTATCTTCTGGTTAAAAGAGGACAGTGGAAGCTGAAAAGTCGCAAAACAGCCAATATTCTAAATAGAGCTTTGTCACTGAAGACTTGCAGAGATAAATATTGCTTATAACCAAAATTATTTCGTGACTTTAACCTTATACATACAAGGCCTTAAAAATACTTCGGATAAGTCCCTACGTCTTCGGAAACAAATGCACGAAGTTTTAAGGTCAAACTTCAAACAGATCTGAGTTGGATTACATTGACCGTTTCCAAATTAAAATCAATTCTGTTGTTGACCGTTGAACGAATGACCCCAAAAACAATATAGTTAAAAAGTTAATGTTTCTACACCTAGCGTATTCAAGCGACTTTACACTTTAACACCCGATCATTGAATTGCAAGTTGGCTGTTAACATAAGGTGCACCTGGTAGCCACAGCACATTGGCGAACAACCCTCACCGGTATCCAGGAGTTGTAGACCAGGATCAGACTGAACTTATGTGCAGGCCGATCTCGGTCTGCACCTTCTGCCCAAATCGGAATATTCATGGTTCAGCATGAAAAGAGTTAAGACCACTCTATCAAAAATTTCAAAATGGATCACAAGCCCCATGGAATTATTGATAGAGGGGTCTGTAGCAGTTTTTACAAAGATTTTAGGATTTTCTTTTTTTTTTTTTGTGAAATTTTATCCCGACGAAAGCCATAGAGAATTTAACTTTATGTGGGCCAGACGTCCGTAGTTGTAGTCGATGCTGATTAAATATATCTATATGAGGCGTTAAAACATGACTTCACTAACACTGTTTATATATCTGCGAAGAGCGGGTTCCGATCAAAGGGAGCTTACCATTGTCATGTTCCAAAACAGACTGTCGGATTCTCGCCCTTTCTTTCATACTTTCCTTCATTTGTACAGCATTAGGATCTCTATTGTTTATTAGCGGCGCCTTGTCACGTTTGAACCATTCCAATGCTTGGCAAAGCTCCATCTCTCGCTCCTTTATCTTCTCGATACTTTTTGTTACCATTCCTTGAATATTTTTTTTGATTAATTATTGGTTTAATTAACCCTTTTCATGCTGAATGAAGTCTTATACAGAATTGTATTGAAATTAAGAGAATAACAGCACTGGGTGGCCTTATAGTGGGACAATATTTCTGTTGATTTTTTTTTCAAACAACTCATGCTTAAAGGGAAACACAGAAGTTGTAGACCAGTATCAGACTGCACTGATGTATAGACTGATTTTTTTGTCTATACCTACTGCAAAAACATGAATATTCCGGGTTCAGTATGACAAGGGTTAATACAAGTCAACCCATCACATAGAAATGGACAATTCGAAAGCTTCACAAACAAAATATTTGTTAATACAGATCGATTCCAGTTGAGACCAAAACTAAACAAAAATATGATAGAATCAATACAGAAATAATACAAACAGAACGCTCGCTTTTGATAGATGAAACCAAAATTAGATTATTTTTGCATGACGGTATATAGTGTAAAACAAGAAAACATGTTTTGTAACGCATCCTCCGTATATTTATTTTGGATTTTTCGTATGATCATGTGATCATTTTTAAAAAGACGCGATTCTGTGTGTCTCATGGGGAAACTACGATCAGACAGCAATTAAGCATATTAGATGGCTAAATCAAACACCAATTTCAGGCACGATATTAGGTTTAACCCATTCCAACTTAATCCCCCCTTTTTACATCCCTCAAGAAAAAAACTTTGGAAAACATTGTTTAAAATGAAGAAATTGCTTGTATCAAGCAATTTCTTCATTATCCACAGTGTTTTCTATCAAAAATGACGAAAAAATTCAAAATTCCATCTACTTGAAAGTGTCGTCTGCAGCTTTTTTCAATTTGGACCAGTCTAAAATTTTGCTGTGTGGGAATGGGTTAACGACATCAAATTAACCCTTTCCCGTTTTTCAAAATTTGAAAGAAGCTACAGACCACAAAAAAAATGGGTGCAGATTGAAAATAACCGAACTACAGGCTAGAAAATATTGGGGCAAAAGAAGAAAGTGCTGACAAAAGCAATTTCTTCTTTTCCTACATTATTCTCTCACTTCTAAAATGACAAAGACGCAACGATAGTAGTTGTACTGGAAAGGGATAATAAGAGATTGTATGTCGAATAGATATGTGCAATGTAAAACAAAAGTTACCATTATAAGATTTTTCTCTCGTCTCCGTTTCACATTTGTCAAACAAACATTTAAACAATGGCACCTTCTCCCCCAGACTGTTGTCTATTCTAAACTGTAATTTCATCTTGATATAAGCCCATACGAGATCAGTCATCTCTGTATTTCTTCTTTGTATTCGCCTGAAATAATGAAAACGTATTTCAATTCATCTTCAGCTTCAGCTTCGCCTATAAAGAGTCAAGCGACTTGATTGTTTGATTTTTTCGTACTTACATGAAAATTTTTTGAGCACTTAAGTATTTTGAATGCTAGCGCACAACATAGATCCATAAATATCAATCAAAAATAGTGAAATATTTGCTTTGATTTGTTTCATTGCAGTACATTATGATAAATGAAGGGAATATTCAAATTTTCATTGAGATATGAATCTAAAACCTTAAATGACAATACGATATGAACACGCTTCGCTTAACCATGGGTTCGATCCCCGGCGGCGGCAAATATTCTTTCCGACAATTGTCTCTCACCAATGGGTGGATAATCGTAAACCTAAGTGGGATAGCAGCTGGAGGCTAGGAAAGGATGTAGTGGTAGTACTGGTGTGAGATATACCAGGAATCCATTGTTAGGTGCTCCAGCCGCCGCGATATGACTGAAATACTGTTGAAAGCGGCGTTAAACCCCATTCAATCAATCAATCAATCGCTTAATCATACAATGTGATTATTTTTTTCTTTTTGTTTATACTTCAATGAAAACAAAAAATGTCCTCTTCATTTCTTAAAAAGAAAAAGAAAAGCTTTAACAAAAAGTACTTGTATATACAAATTTGATGTCAAATAGAGTTTTGCGGAAGAGAGAGATAACAATAAATGTATTAAAATAACTATGGTCTAGAAAAAGGTCGAAAGTTAAGACTGGTTGAAGCTGAATGTGATAATTTGAATATTTGGCTGATCTCAGCCGTCAAGTCTACATAATTGAACAATCGCAGCTGTCATTCAAAGAATCGATTGACCAATCAAATCATTAATTTCCAAACGGAAGTACTTTTGAATTCTGAACAGGCCGCCATTTTTCGTTCAGTATTTTGTCGGTAAGGCGACTTAAACGTCGTAACTGTATACCTTATTCAAGTTGCATTTACGACGCCTAGGCCGCCAACCAATTTTACTTTTTTGTTTCAAATTACTGATCATATCTTTTTGAAAAATAAAGCCGTTTGATGTTGAAATGGAAGGTCCTGTTATAGCTTAGTGTCCATCGACCCGTTAACTACCTGTAACTGTTTAACCCTTTTCGTGCTGAATAAAATCATCTACAGAATTGCATTCAAATCAAAGGGCTGGCAGTATTGGATGAAAGTCATGTGTTAATAATTCTTTTGAAATTTATCTTATTAACAACTCTGGCTTAAAAAGGACAAACAGGAGATGTAGACTAATATCAGACTGCACATATGTGCAGGCTGATCTTTGTCTACACCTCCTGCCAAAAACAGGTATATTCCAGGTTCAGCATGACAAGGGTTAAAACAATATTTGCATCAAGTGCATAGTTCTATCGTAATGCGGTATCATTTGTTACCTAACCTGAATGGTTTTAAGCTCAAGGAGTACACCTCACAGTCTTGGACACATCTATAACTCTGGACATATGTATTTAAGTTGAGCATCATTTCCGTTACACCGATTGCCTCCCGGTCTAGTACCGCGCACACGCTGATTTCTTTACGGGAACCAGTGTTTTTAAAATGGCGTCGTTTGTTAACTTCACCACGGTGAGTGTGGTTTTGAACATAAATCTTACGTCTTGAATCCCTGAAGAAAATGGAAGCAGAATTAAAAGAATAGGATAAAAATAGACCAATCGTTGACCACGTCCACTGACTCCTAAGGTCACGACCACTGAACCTCAAATAGAAAGTTCCTCTGTATTACATGTCGTTGGTTTGCAAAAACATGGTCAGTAAGATTGAACAAAAGTAATATCGTTTTTTTTTCCGACTCAAAAGTCAAAACAATAGCTGTATTAGTCGCAAAACAAACAAAGTCGTGCGTATAAGTGTCGGCTAGAGTCCGGATTCAAAGTTCATCTCCGGTCTAAATGAGTGATTTGAGTGGTCGATTTATTATTTGATTGACATCCAAAGTCAATAAAAGAAAATTATTTCCCTCGAATTACTGAAAAAAGAATTAATCGTTGTGATATAAACACGTCCCTGGTTAACAAAATGGCTTTACCTGAGCCAATCACATTCCTTGTAATATACGTCTGTGCTGGTTTCAAAGGGCCATAACTGGGGATATTGATGACGATGTTTACCCGGTTCTATGATCACATCAGCACTTCCACTGAAGGTAGAGTTACATAGAGGATAATGTTTTTCTCAGTGTAAGATCGATTTATCTTTCACTGATTGAACAACAAAAGCTATATTTTCACGAGTGATGGATCTAAGGCTGAAAACGAGCTTTTGATAAACAAACAATTATTTAATTTCTTTTATTACAACAGAGATTAATATGATCTTGGGGGGGGGGGGCTTCTAAAAGCGCGCCATTTGGAACGAGAATTATAAAACGGCTTACTGGCGCTACCAGTGTCTTAGGCCCCGAGTACTTGACGTTCAGCTGCGCATTGAACGAGAGCCGGGCTTAACCTACCAAAACAGTTAGGCCTTTTTCGGCTGGTGCTAACGTTCCTACTATTGTAGATGCAATCGGACTCCCTCGACCAATTCTACGAATCAAATTAGTAAAATTCTGTATTTTTTTCTTATTTAATCAATTTCTACATTCTTCCACTTTTTGGTCGTCCCTTCAATGGTCGATACATATAAGATATACTGTAAATCCATCCCTGTGGTCACCTAGAATACACTTTAACACATAAAAACTGAAATTTGAAAAACAACAACAACAACAACAAAACAGTTGGACTAATTCGACTTTGACCATATATATATCCTGGTAATGTGACGTAAATGCCTCTTTCTTCTCTTAACCTATTACTAGACAACATTTAGGCTGGGCCTAAATCAAAGACTTTGAAGACGACATTTTCTTATCGGATAAATATTTAAAACCTTTGTCTTTTAATTTAGAAAACAGGCAATTCATTCATTTCCACGATGTTCTCCATTTTCTTTTCTTGGTGACGTCAAAATGCAGGTGAGTAATTTCGTGGTCTAAAAACAACGAGAAAAAAAATCTCCATCGCACGACATTTCCGACATTTAACACCTACAAGAGAAAACACGTAAACACAGGGCATGTAGAATATTCGCTGGTTATTTAATTAAATCTAATAGAGTCAGAAGCTATTAAAACTTATGGCGAGGTTTCTAAATGACCTAAAATGATCTAAAATTTAATTTTCAAATCAATTTTTTATCCAAAACTAGTTTAATGTGAGTGCTTTCAGCCATTTGATTTTAATACAATTTTGAAAAAAATATTTAGCGTTAAAAGGGTTAATGCATTATTTGTAATCAAAATAAGTCACCATTCGCCAAGATTTTCCAAATTATTGGCGGTGGTGGTGCTGGGTTTAACCTCCCGTTACTTATGGTCTGTAAATAGAGAATATTATTTTACGATAGAGATACAGCATCTTGTATTTGCTCGGAGCTGTGGAGAAAAATTTTGATATGTTTTCTTCCGTAGCAAGGTGCAAATTTATACCAGATGTTGTATCGCTATTGTATTTGAATATTCCGTTTATCATATGTCTACAATTTTCAAAATAAAATCGATTTCGTCTGTATGGAATGTACATATATTACTAAAAATATCTGTAGGTATATAATCATATATGGGGGAAAAGAATCACTCATTTCCCAACATCAAAACTACATTTACCTGATAATGAATTTCACCGATTTCACAGGTTCACCTTGTTTGACAATAAACTGTCCTGTTTCAATATGATGTTTCTTCAGACTTATCTGTATGACTCCTTTAGATTGGACCGGAAGGTTTCTGAAGAACGGGTGATATTCGACATAATCTGTCAGATCTATCGCTTCCTTCTCGTGATGTTCCTGAAACAGGCGAACATCTTAAATGCTGTTTTTCTCGTTTCTATTTCCTTTTTACGTGTGTTTGTAAATTGGAAGACTTTCACCCCAAAACAAAAGCAAATTAAATTCAAAATAAAGATTTATAAAAATGAATGAATCAGAAGATAGAATTGACTTGAAGTGACAATGGTACACAAACGAAAAATATAAGCTTTGTTAGAATCAGTTTTATGTTGCAGATTTTTTTCTAACGACAATGACAACAACCAGTTGTAGAATCAAAGGACTGAAAGTCCTGAGAGCGGTTTTGCTGGCTTATCAGTAACCGCGCTCAATAATGCCAACATGTATAATCAAGATGAGTAAATAAGGTTGAGCGGCTGGATGCTCTATAAGGATGTAGTGGTAATACTGGTGTGAGAACTACCAGGAATTCATGGTTAGGAGCTCCAGCCTCCCTGATATAACTGAAATACTATTGAAAGTTGCGTTTAAACTAATTATGACCCTTTTCCTGTTTACCGAAATCGCTATTTTGATTTAATCACAACGTTCTTTAATATTATTTCATCAGTGTGTGAAATTTGTGGTTATGTGGTAAACGGTTAAATGATAAAAGGTAAAGCAATCAAAGCTAACATTCAAATCTTTTTGCTTTGAGCATATAATTATTACGTACTACATGTTCGTTTCAAAGATATAGACGAATTCGAGAGGTAAACAGGTGTTTTATTCGGTGGGGTTAAATAGGAGCTTGAATCGCAACTATAACAGGGTTGTAACTTGCAGCATATACTGTGTATACGGGGTGTAAATTTGCTCGGTCCTGCAAGGTCAAAACTAACAGACAGGGTTAGGAGTTTGTTAACATGTACTTACCACTGACCTAGATTCTATCTTGAAACGCGAGGGGATTATTTCTCTCATCTAGACGGCTCAATAGACAATTTACTATGGATATATTAAGTGGAATTTCCTTTATATTCAGGACTGAAAGGAGACTGTTGGCATTCAGCAAGTAAGTTATTTTCTTCATCAGCCATGAAACAAGATGGAGGCGATCACATTGATTTTCACTTCAAGTTTATGGCCATGCGTGGAAATGAGTGGAAAATTCGTGAAAACTTGTTTCCGGTTGATCGATGTGAAATACCAGTTTTGTCCTACAAAACCGCTAAAAAAGACATTCAATTATGTCCAAGAAATTGATAACACAGGAAAATACACGGAGTTTGGATAAAATCTGTCTTAAATGTAAGAAGTCATTGACCAATCGCTGCTGTCAATCATATAGCCAATCGACCAATGAAATCATTCATTTAGATCAAAAATAAGATTTGAACTCCGACCTTGGCGGCCGTTTCTTTAAAACTTTTTTGTTGAGTTGGCGACTTTAACGTCGTAACTACAGCATGCATTAGCTGTAGTTACGACATTAAGGTCGCTAAGCAATTATTATATTATTTCGTTACAGGCCACGAATTCTGCACTATTGACGCCGTTTGAAATCGAAGCGAGACTTCCTGTTGGAATCTATAGCCGAGGCTAACGGAGAAGGAGGGCGGGCTAGCGATTGGTCATCAACGTCGTTAAATCGTAGCCATTTATGAGAGAAATACTAGGTTACTTAGCTACGAATTTTAGGATGCCAAACCAATGAATTTTCTCAACACGAATGTCGGAATTCAAAGGTTAAATTAATGATTTGATTGATCACATTTTGATAGAATCCGTAGGAGTCCATCAGTGTTACCCAGTTTGGAAAATCCAGTAGGATGTTACTATGTTAGAAGAGAAGTAGTGCCAAGTTAGGTTCGATTAATTATTTTTCAAAGCCTGAATCCTCCAAATAACTGTGAAATTTGAAAATGGCGCAATACCGTGATTGTATGTAATTTATAGAAAGCGTTAAGACTCCTTTTACGTACGAAGCCAAACTTGTACCTATTAAACAAACCCGGCTAGAGAGAGGCTATGCTTAACCCTTTCCCGCTTTTGGAAATGCTCGACTGATCCAAACTGAAAGAGGTTGCAGACGACAATTAAAATCGGATACAGTTTGAAATAAAACCTTCCTGTATGGGAGAAAATATCGTTGGAAAATGAGAAATTCCTTGTTACAAGCAATTGCTCCTTTTTCCAAAATGTTTTCTTAAGAATCACGGTGAAGTAAAATTCCGGGCTTGTACAGGAAATAGTAAAAAAAGTTATCTATATGAAAATTGCCATTTGGAAACCAAATCGGGCACATCACTCTACTATGCCAACACGAACGTCCATTATCATTACTTTCAGTGCTTTGATTTCTGATTTGTGGCGTCGATCCGTCACTTTCATGGCCGCGGCCATAGCACAGCGGTAAGCTTTGGACTCCTTATCTTTGGATCCCGGGTTCGATCACTCGCCGCGGCAAATATCCTATCCGATATGTCTCCCACCAATGGATGGATATTGGTAAACCTAAGTGAAATGAGCAGCTTGAAGGTCGGACAAGATGTAGCTGTAATACTGGTGTGAGAAATACCAGGAATCCAAAGTTAAGTACTCGAGCCGCCGCGTTTTGTTGAATGTGGCGTTAAACCCTAACTGATCAACCAATCAATCAATCAACCGTCGCTTTACTTAAACCAATTCAGTGGATGATATCTATTATTATACAAACCTTTATATATTCATCAAACGTGTGTTCATCAATGACCATCAGATCTGTCTGGTCATCCACAACGATAGATCCTGTATAGATATCGTCATCGTTCAATATACCTTCCTCACTGATGTATTTCCCTTTCTCTGCAGTTAAACATTCATATACATATCATTATTATATACCTGTAAAAGATATGGATTAAAATCTGGCTATCTAATACAACTCGACAGAAAAAAATCCTAAATCGGCGTGTACCAAAAAATCATATTCGTCGAGTACCGTTAAACACGGACTACTTTTTCGTGTATTGACGTTCGGGTTTTTTGGAAAATTTGGTTATTTCTTAATCATTTGAGAGAATTTTCTTAATGTCATGTCCTAAAAGGTATATAATAAAAGGATTTACAACAGTGTGTTTTTCTTTTTGTTGTTATCGTGTTCTCGAATCGTGTGCAGGTATTATTTTATTAGATTCGACCGGCAAAGAGGTAAATACACTGTTGTAATATTCCCTATATTCGACCTTCGGCCTCATCCAATTAAAAAATACCTACACACGATTCTCGAACACAATAACAACAAAAAGGAAAAGACACTGTTGTAATATTACCTATATTCGACCCTCGGTCTCATCCAATAAAAAATACCTACACACGATTCTCGAACACGATAAAAACAAAGAGATAAAAAGACACTGTTGTATAATTCCCTATACTCGACCTTCGGTCTCATCCAATAAAAAAATACCAACACACGATTCTCGAACACGATAACAACAAAGAGAAAAAGACACTGTTGTAAAATTCCCTATATTCGACCTTCGGTCTCATCCAATAAAAGATACCTACACACGATTCTCGAACACGATAACAACAAAGAGAAAAAGACACTGTTGTAATATTCCTATAATCGACCATCGGTCTCATTCAATAAAAATTACCTACACACGATTCTCGAACACGATAACAACAAAGAGGAAAAGACACCGTTGTAATATTACCTATATTCGACCCTCGGTCTCATCCAATAAAAAAAGCCTGTACACGATTCTCGAACACAATAACAACAAAGAGGAAAAGACACTGTTGTAAAATTCCCTATTTATACGCAAAATATTTCTGACAATTTCTACGCCCCTTTCCCTCCGACATGGCAGTTTGACTAAGATACAAAACGACGTTAGTTTTCAAAACTGATGGTCATCGACTTCAAACAAAAGGTAAATCGTTTGTTGGCGATCTAATCGTCGTAAAATACGGCTTGAATAAGTTGTATTTGAGGCGTTTAAGTAGCCAAACCAACAAAAAAAAAAAAAAAAAAAAAAAATGATATAAATGTCAGAGTTTTTAAATAAATGGCTTCAATTAATAACCAATTTTAATTAACAGCCAAGATCCGCTAATCGTCTGACTAAAATGGATGAAAATATCCACGTAGTCGCCTAAAATACTCCATCAGAGCAAAATTACGTTAATCAGTAAGAGATAAAATGTTTCACACAAAGGGCGGCCAATGTTGAAGTTCAAAGTTCAATTCTTGGTTGATTGAATGATTTGATTGGTCGGTTGATTGATTGGTTGACAGCGGAGATTGGTCAATAGATGGTCTTACTTACCATATTTAACAACAAAGTTACCAAGTTTGGACCTGATTGAAACTTTTGATCGTTTTGAAACCTTTGAAGCAGGGCTGCTACATCTTTCTTCTTTTTCTTTTCCTTTGGCATCTTCGTTTTGGATTTCGGCATTTTCACTGTCAGCTTTTGTTGTATTGGCTTCGGCAACTTCGTCAATTGCGTCAGTTTCTACGTCACTCAAATCCTGTTCTACGTCATCTTCGACTTCTTCAGTAACGGAGGAGTGAATTATTGGTGAAAGACGAGAACCAGTACTTTTTGAGGTGCCTGATTTAGCTGATAGTGGATGAAGCCTGTTTTTTTCTAGAACAGATGCTAACAAAAGTCTCTCGACTGAGAACGAACTGCGGCGACTGGATTTTCCCTGAGATAGAAATGGGTCGTTGAACAAGGAGGCGGATCCTGTCAGCAACACGTAAACATGAAGTGGTTGTTGACTGAAAGATATATGTGTCAGGCAATCCATGTTGATTGGTAAATATATTAAAAGTGTTGATGAAATCTAACTCAGGTCTTAAATTTTTATTAAATGTAGTTTATATTAAACCTTACTCAGAATTGCATTAATTTACAATCAAATAGCAGAAAGCACTGGAATGCCTTATATTGTGGGTCATTATTTTTGATAATTAATTCTATTCACAAATTCTGAAATTTATCAAGAAGATGGTTTAGACTAAGATCAGTCTGCATATCAATGTAGGCTGCTTTTAGTTTATACTTCCTGTTAAAATAGGAAAAATCCGGGTTCAGCGTGACAACGATTAAGAAATTATTTTAATAGACTGGAGCATATAATGTGCCTGTATCTTTGCTGAAGTTCCTTATAAGCTTAATCACGATTGTTTGTTATATGTGGCCGCTAGTTTTGGAAGTTCGGACACGAAAACTAGTGATAAGTGTTGACCTAGTGCTGACCTTGACCTTGCTTATTTCATAAAAACACGTGTATTTTTTTCATTACTTCTAACAGAAAAAGTAATCATCTAGAGTTAAAGGATACATTTTTGGTACAATTCTCAAGCTTTCAATTTGTTTTACTGAGGAAGGACGGCTTCTTTCCTGTTTTACAAAAAGTTTAGATTTGTCCTAATTCAAATGTTTTGCAGACGTAAATTTAAAGTGGATTTAATTTGATAAGCAACATTTCAGTTGGATAGAAATTATTGTAGAAAAAGAAGAAGCAATTTCTTCTTTTTCTACAATATTTTCTCAGTTATAAAATCACAGGGACGTAAAAACCAGGGATTGTTCCGGAAAGGGTTATATAAGAAGACAAAAGAATGTGAATTAAATTGGCTGATTGGCATTCGGTTCTATTTCATACAAAGTAAAGTTTGTGGTTACAATCCAGAAATATTTTAATTTATAAAATGAAAAGAGTAGATTTTATTAAAGGACAAACGTGCGATGCTTAAGAGTTTATAACTTAATTTTAATTTTTTTTATTTTAATTATTTGTTTCGTCTATCAAAAGCGAGTGTTCAGAATGGCTGAAAACAATTATTCGTGCCCCAATGAACAGGATTTTGTGCACGCAGCTATTTTGTATGCTTGTGAAAAAATTAGTTCCATAAAAAAATGTATTAAAATTTTGTTAAAACTTTTTTTTTTTTTCGCTTGATGTCCTTTAATTATAAGAGATGAATAGAATATTTTTTGTTTTCATGGAGGTCTATAAAAAAAGTAATAATAATAACACGTATGTATGAATCCACTTCACGTATTCTTACAGTGTGATTAGTTTTTTACCTCCACGAAAACAAAAGATATTCTATTCATCTCTTAAATGAAAACCTTGTACATTATAATTGCCACTTTTGATTCTCTAAAGCCTACCTATCGTGGGGCTTTCCTTGTCGAAAGATGACAGCGTCCTTGTTAAATGTTGAATGGGTTGCGTTTCGTATGACTTCTACCACGTGCTCTAAAATAAGTCAAAGAGATATTGACCCATCACCACTTGACAAAAGTTTAGACTGGTCCAAATTGAAAGTAATTGAAGACAACAATTTCAAGTTTGGGGAATTATAAAAAAAAATCTTTGTCAGAAAACATTGTGGATAATGAAAAAAATGATTATAACGAGCAATTTCTTCATTGACATTTTTTTCCAATCTTTATTGTTGTGGCGCGTAAAAAAGCGGGATTGTGTGGGAATGGTAACGTATTAGTAAAAAAATTCAAATGCTACTTTGATATCTGTATGAATAAAACGATGACACAATATCCGATATTTATGGAGCGGAAGGAAACACATTCTAATCAAAATTCAATTTTGATTATTAACATCATAGTGGTAAAGGTCAAGGTTAAAATATATCCCCTATACCTCCATTCTACTGGGCAAGTATCTATGTAGAGTTTGCAGATTGACTTAGATAATTTAAAATCTCCTCAAAATCGGCAATTACGATCGCAATCACGTAGACAAGGATACAATGTACTGATGTAGTTACGATCTTTGACCAACCCCACCCCCCAAAGAAAAAAGATATCATTGTACTTGGTCTACTTAATCTGTTTCACCTACTTAGCCAGTCGTCGGACAGGAGTCAATTGCGATCTGCCTCGCACTGTTGGTGATAAAAAAACGACCTTTGCGTTCTGACGCATTCCATATTACTTGGAAACGCAACATGGCTCAATTAGAGTTCTCCTTATTCTTTGTCCGATTGGATAGACGACAGTTTGCACAAGTCTACTGCTACCCGTGTATTTCCGTCTATTTGCCGTCTCTGCTACGAGCGTCTACCCATATTTTCGACGCCTTCTAAAGGCAGTTAGTTGTTACGGGGATAGGGCAATGGTTCAGACTGCCGGGACCCCACCTGGTTCTTCAATGTGCTCGACGGATATCACCGTCACAAGGGACCACGGTTTAACGTCCCATCCGAAAAACAAATTAATTTGTTAGTTTGGTCAGCCGGGGATCGAACCTGCAATCTCGAGGGGTTGGACTCGATTGTTCTGCCAACTGATCTAATTGGACTTAATTACAAAAGGCGCACTTTTACATCCTTAGCAAGTATTAAGTAGATCGTCGTTGTCAATCTAAAACGTTGTAACTGCAGCGTGGTTCACCTGTAGTTACAACGTTTTAGAATGAGAACGGCGATATACTGTTTGATTCGGCCTAGTAGAATGAGATATTGAATCGTAAGTAGAGTTACAACTCAATAATCCTGATTTTCTTTTCTTTACTTTTTTTTTTGTCGTTTTGTAGCAAGAAATCGTAATTGAACATTTTGTTTCCGACGGAGATTCGTATTCAACAAAGTGTCGTTCGATAAAGTGGTGCATTCTCGTTTGGAAACTGATTTATGTTTGTTATATATGTTGTCCTGTATTAATCAAAATATGTTTTGAGATATAAGTCTATCTGTTCACTAGAAAGGACAATTTCTTTAGTTGGAAGTGAATCCTTGACAAAACATATCTCATCGCCTTATCCGGAATTTTATGAATATTTCTTGAAAGGACTTTGGAACATGTTAATCCATTACCAGACGGCAAAATTAAAGACGGGTCTAAGTCGAAAAGAGCTACAAACGATAATTAAAACTTTGAAATTTAAGATTCTTTAACCTTCTGGGTTGAAAACATTTAGTGAAATGAAGAAATTGCTTGGTTCAAGCAATTTCTTCACTTTACTCAATGTTTTCTCAATTGTTTTTCTGGATGGGCGTCAAAAAAGCGTTATTGTATGGGAATGGGTCAATTCCTTAACCCTTTCCTGTTTTACAAAATTTTAGAACTGTCTAAATCCAAAGGTTTTGCGAATGAAAAATTAAAGTGGATTTAATTTGAAAAAATAACCATTCAGAAGTGGAGAAAAAATTGTGGAAAAAAGAAGAAATTGGTTGTTGCAAATCAGTTTCTTTCTTCTTTTCTGCAATGTTTTCTCAATTATCAAATTAAAGGGACGCAAAATCAGGGATTGATCCGGAAAGGGTTCAGTGAAATTTCAATACCCATGTTTCTGGAAGGGTAAGAGTTCTATTATGATAATGATAACTGACAAAAGAAAAACTGAATTGACGACAGAAATAAAAAGAAATATAATGATATTGTAAAGGTTACTCGAAATAGAAGCAAAATTATCATTTATAGATAGAAAAAAAATACTTGTTTCTAGGTTACGCAAAATCGGCGTTCTCTTTCGTAACCAGGGCACAAATGTTCCGATGTGTAATTCATCTCTGGTACTTTTATCACTTTGAATAAGACCTATGAATTCCTCCAGTTTTTTCGACATTATTCTCAGATTTTAAATCAACATACACGCTAACTCGCTGGTTAACTCCACCTTATTTAAAACATTCACTGTAATCTCCTCTGACATAAGAATTAGAAGGAAAAAAAGAATAAGAAAACATATCGCCGAATGATTCCGTCATTATCACTTTGTTCGAAATTGGTAATGTATTAGGTGTTAAAAGAATGAATTGAAATACATGATTTAAAATTATACTTAAATTTGTATTTAACTCAACATTCCTACAGATAAATTATTTTCTCTCTATTGTTTCGTTTCTACCATAGGTACGAATTCCTTGTAATCTGCCATTTAAAAACGGGCCATCTCAGAATTCCATCATCCAAACTATTGAAGGGGGATTGGGAATGAGACCAATTCATCTCGTTTTGGGAATTTAACGTTTCGAAATACTTTTTACCGTGATTAAGCAATTGTTCACCGAAAAGAACCAGTAGAGTTAGAGATTATCATTCTGAGATGTTGTTCTCTTTAAGCATTGGTAATCTGACCACTTATTCTTTTTCTTTCTTTTTTTTTCGCCATTTTCACCGGCGAATCTACGAATAACATGAAGCGTCTAATTATCTAAGTAATTATATAATTATCATAAAACCTCTTTCTTTACTCAATAATTATGTTGGACAACGGTGAACCTAGATAAAAGATAACCGCAAGATATTCTAATGTGACTATAGCACCCTTTTTAAGGCATTTAACTTATTTTGCGAAAAGGGATCACGATTAACCCATTTCCAGACGATAAGAATTTAGACTGGTCCAAATTCAGAACAGCTGCAGACGGTAATTTTTAATCAATGAAATCTTATTTTTTAATTATTTAGGTTTAAAACATTGTTGCCATTGAAGAAATTGCAGACGATAACTTTTGGTTGCTGAAATCTTAGAATTTTATGTCTTTGGTGTTATAAATATTGTTGCAAATGAAAACAATGCTTGTAACAAGCCATTTTGTCATTGTCCACAATGTTTTGTAGTTACGATATTTTGCACGCCCATCGACGATGAAACGGTTTATTATAGCGACCTGGTGCGCTAAACGGTTAAAATCTGAAGTCGAAATATTCTCTCTAGACCTAAATTCTTTGTTGGCGATCTAAACCGTCAATTTCTTAGTTGACAAACCAAAAAAGTGATTAATATCATTTACTTCCGGTCGAAATGAATGATTTAATTGGCCTATCGCTGGCCCCGCTCATTGACTCACTATGCACCGCCCCTAAACTCAAACAAGCAGTTCCGCTTCGATTTTTAACGGCGTTTTTTTATGTTTGGCAAAATTTATGGTCAGTAGCATGCAACAAAAAGGTAATATGGTTGGCGACTTAAACGTCGTTACTACAGCTTATTCAAGATGTAGTTATGACGTTTAGGTCGCAAAACCAACAAAAATGGTTAACATAAATGGCGGCCAAATCGGAGTTGAAATCTCTGGTCCGGGCTTAATAAATTATTTGATTGGTTGTTTGATTCCTTGATTGACAGCTGCGATTGGTCAATTAGATTTAATTGGGGTTTTTTTATTGATAGCATCAATCCGTCAAATAATGGCGGATATGTAAAATCACCATGACCCATGAGAGCATTCGTCCCAAATCGGTGGATTCCGTACCTACATCTAACATCGTCCGTATAACGTAGGTTTCCATCTTGTGCATTCAGATGTAAGGGAGACAAATACGTATGACTTGGTTGTAAAAAGACGCCCCGAGTTTTCTATTACAATCTTATTATTATTATCAGTATTTAACGGAGTGAAATAAAGGATTAACTTCTTGTTGGTTGCTGTGACCCATCAAGCGAATATAGTAAACTAAAGATTTTCGTAAATTCATATGGTAGTTAAGGGATTCAACTCAGGTCCAATAACCGATCGCAGATGTCAATTAAAAACAATCGACGAATCAAATAAAAAAATCAACTTTTTACCGGAAATGAACTTCGAACTCTAGCATTGGGCGAAATTTGTGCGAAGTTTTTTTTGTATGTGTGTTGGTTTGGCGACTTAAATTTCGTTACTACAGTACATCCAAAGATAAGCAATACTCCATTGTTGGAAGAGACTAAATTCAGTTGCCTTACTAGTGTGAGATAAGAAAGGCAGACATGGCTAGGTGCAATATTCGTCTTGATTAAAATGAAAATACTGTCGAAAGTAACGGTCGTTCTTAATCAAACAAGTGTTGGTGAAACTATAGCATAAGAAACTAATGACATTTGCCAACCGTCAAAGAAAATTGGAAAGATTCGGCCCTGTTTCTGTGACGTAAAGATATAATAAAAGATCAGCTTTCCATTCTCCCCCAATCCCTAACCAACTAGTTTAGTTTGAATATATTTCATTGCCATTTTTACATTATACACATACATTCAATTTAATCATTACAAATTTTCAAAGGGCAAAAGGGTCTGGTCCTTGAAAGTCCTCAAATTTCTGTTCGAGTCGACGGTGAGCTTCCGAATCATCAAAATCACATCTTGTATCAAGCTATGGTTATAAGGCTTCGAAAGCACACTAACGATACGCTTAACTCTTCTTATTCATTTTTTAGATATATATATAAATATTGAAGACAATTTTGTTCCAGCTATGGAATTACTTGAGATGGCTATATTTTTCACCAAATCTTAAAGAACTAAGTAGAAAATGGGTAACCAAATAGTCTAATATACAATGTTAACAATGACTGATGTAAAAAGTGTTTTTTATTGGAAAATAGGAATAACGCATTGCATGTCTGACTCGGAAATATGGGACTTGAGACAAGAGACAAATGGTTGTTTTCGACCGAAATATCGGGGCAAGTTTGAAAAATATGGAACCTATAGGAAAAACAGAGTAATGGAACCTATAGGAAAAAATAGAGTAATGGAACCTATAGGGAAAAAAACAGAGTTATGGAACATACAGGTAAAAAACAGAGTAATGGAACATATAGGAAAAAAACAGAGTAGAAAATGAAGATATTGCTTGTCATTTCTTCGTCTCAAGCACCATCTTCTTGAAAGTATGCTATTTATCATCATTGTAATCATACGAAAACATTTATCATGTTTAAATTGTGTTAAGTTTCATCAATGTTTTAAAACAATTATAAAAATCAAAGAACTGATAGTACTGAAGGCCAGGGAATTGTGGAAAATGTAAGATACAAATACTAAGAATTTGCACAACTAGGCTGAATTAAAAGATTTGCAATATGTACCTTCATCGTTTACAGTTCAATACTTGGTTTTATCAAATATCTAAATTCTGTGTATTCAATCAGGGCCAAAAATTATAAAACTTCTTCGTACTCAAGTGAGATTTTATTCAAATTTTGACTTCAAATCACAGATGCATTTCTGCACAAATGGTATCATAAATGTGTATATTCATTTTTTTAAAGGTGGTTAGTTGTTGCTCGCAACATCTAATGTAAATTAGAAATTGATTTATTATTTGAAGTTTGAGTAAATTCTATATTGAGTAAGAACAAGATCTATGTGTTAAACACCAATGCCCCCGCCACTACCATTTTCCAGAAACAGTTGAATGATACGATATTGAAATCAATAGTAACATCAATGTTAAAGTTTAAATTTCGCGGATATTTGACCTTGAAAATGACCTCGAAGGATGACCTTGAAGTTGGCACCAACAGAAAGGTCTTGTCCAAAGCAATAATCATGTGAAATATGAAGGCTCTATCCCTTTCCATTCAAGAGTTATAAATGTCATAGTTAAAGTTATTGGTGATAAAACAGAGTAACAGACAGACATATAAAGAGACAGTACAAAATCAATGTGCCCTTGATTTATCGATGTGGGGCATAAAGAAGTTTGACTATCTCAAGATGACTGCTCTGTGCCACCATAACTTGGGCTTAGATAATTCAATTGCAGTCCCCAAACAATAGTAATTTTGATTAACATCCACATTAAACTTGAATCTCTTTGCTAGAATAGGTGTATACCAAATGATAACTGTTCCATGTCACCATAGCTTGGGCTTAGATACGTCACTTAACAGTCTCCAAACAATAGAATCTTTTACTAATTTTTATCAATGTCAACAATAAACGTTAATCTCTTTGCTAGAATAGGTGGAATCTGGTCTTAAAATGGTTCGTGGTAGCTGATTCTCTTATTCAATATTTGGTAAATAGATCTACTCTTTCAGCGGATTCAGCGATTTAAAAGGTAGCCTCATAGGCCAGCATTTTCGTCTGAAAGTAGATCCGTGAAACGCTCTTGGTCGATAGAGGCAAGGAAATCTCTTAGATGGATTTACTGGCCTAATAAAGGCATAGTTTTTGCCTTCAACTATCACAGTGCATCTGAACACAAGATTAAATTAAACCCGTCAATTGATAGATCGCTGGTCCCGCCCCCTGACTCTGACAGCAAGTTTCGCTACCATATTAAACGGTGTTATTTTGCGAAAGGGATGACCAATTACATGTTAGATAAATGAAATGGTTGCTTTGCGAGCTAAATGCCATCATTAAGCTGTATCTACGACGTTTATGTCACAAACCAACAAAAATGCTTCACAATAATGTCAACCAATATCGGCGTTCTATGTCCACTTCCGGTTAGAAAAAATTATTTGATTAGACGATTGAGTTTTTGATTGTTCAATTGCATGAACTCGAAGTTAAAGTTAAAAGAGGGTGGTGCTTTAGACAATGTCCGAGCTGTCCCATTTAGCTTCTCCCGGCTTTACCTTATTTGATATTGAATCAGTAAGGATATCTTTGAAATTCTTCTCCTGATAAACCATTAAGTTTAACCCATTAACGGCAAAAATTTAGACTAGTCAAAACTGAAAGGATTTGCAGACGACAATTCAAAGTTTGAAGATTGTTCAACTTTCTAATTAGAATATATTGTAGGAAATGAAGAAATAGCTTGCTTTCCATTTGTTTTTCTTGTGGGCTCGTCAAAAAGCGCCATTGTGTGGGAATTGGTTAAATGTTTTATACGTGACATTGCATTCCTTTAAGTATGTTTGAGTAATGTTCCTTTGGTTATGCTATGACTCTGCCTAGACGAGCCCTAATTTTATTTGGCTGTCTATGTCACTTTTTGTGATAGTTATTCGGATGAGCGATGTACCACCATGGCCCTCTTGTTTGCACGCCTAGCTTGTCTGTCTTTTATAAATCTGTGTCGAATAAACGTATCTAGCTCTTTTCTTAACTAACATTCTGGGAATATATGTAATCAGTCACAAATAATTGAAGACAGTTCTGCATTAAAAATCTGTCAATAAATTAGAAGAATTGAGCATTAATTTGTTGTTTATTTTTCACAAATGACATGTTATAATAGAAATAAATTGAAAATTATGGACAAATGTAAGAATCCATAGACCATACCCTTGGAATTAGACAAGATATTGTTAAAAGTCTCAATCTTTTGAACGGGTATTGCTATTCAATTTTTTATTTTATAATGAAAATAACACATTGGCGGGGAAGATAGGTTTCGGAATATGAAAAAATAGTTTTGGAAGAATAGAAAATGAGAATTAACGTATCAGGCAAGGTTTTAATTTCTTTCACCAAAGATTAATGACTTTAGCAGCGGTTTAGATACTTGAACGATTCTTGACAATGCGCAAGTTCACCAAGGAAAGAACTGCGAGTAATTGTTTTGATTAAAAACTTCTATTTGAGCTATTGTCTTAGGAATATCTTTAAAAGGGCAGCACTTTTTCTCACAATATATGTAGTCTCTTAATATTAAATTCAAGGATCTTAAACACTTGTGCATTAAAGAGTTCTCGTTGAGCTATTGTTTAAGGAATATCTTTAAAAGGGCAGCGTTTTTTCTCACAATATGTGTAGTCTCTTAATATTAAATCCAAGGATCTTAAACACTTGTGCATTAAAGAGTTCTCGTTGAGCTATTGTTTTAGGAATATCAATAAAAAGGCAGAGTTTTTTCTCACAATATGTGTAGTCTCTTACTATTAAATCCAAGGATCTTAATCACTTGTACATTTACATGAATTTGTTGAGCAAACAGTCATCAAATGCACAATGTAACGGATATACAGCAGAACTATTTTTAATACCTTTATTAACAATCTAGAATTTTGACAGGTGAAAAATAACACAAAGTTTAATCTATTTATACCATTCCCACACCATCCCTCCTCTTTACACCCGTAAAGAAAAACAGTTTTTGAAAACATTGCTGAAATGAGGAAATTGCTTGTTTCACAAGCAATTTTTTTCATTTTCAACAATGCAATTTTATCTTCACAAAAAGAAGAAGAAGAAAAAAAAAAAGATCATTAACTATAGTGGTTGTCGTTTGCAACTTCTTTGAATTTGAACCAGTCTAAAATTGTGTTGTATTGGAATGGGTTTTTCATGAGCCATGGCACTGGTCGGCGCCTAGCAAACAACAACAGAGGCACGCTGTGGCGCCACAAAACAACAACCTCTATTCCCGCTGTATGAGCTTGGTTCTGTCTGTCCAACTTAGAAAACAAGTTGTCGGTTTTCTTCTTAAACTTTCCAACTGCGGCTTGAATCAAACTGCATTTACGAGGATTAACAAGTAAATCGTTGTTATTTAGTTGAACTCTTCATTGAAAAAATATACCAACAATTCTTATATACGAACATAAAAAAACGAGGCCAATTTATTCCAGTTCTGTACTTAAAGAAACCAGATTTTCATTGTTTCGATATCACTTATCTCGAATGAAAGTATTTGTTTAAATAGATCTCTGGTTTCATTCGATACTTGAAATCGGGGAAATGATTTCAAAATTATGAAAAGAAAAAATCTGAAAATATGTAAGCCAGAGAAGAGAATTAACCAAGAACGACTTTTTTTCTTCTTTAACCTTGTCATGTTGTTCCTATTTTGGTAGGAAATATAGAAAGATCAGCCCACACATAAGTGCAGTCTGATATTAGTCTAAACTACGTATCCCTTTTAAGCCAAAGATAAATTTTCTAAGTAATTGTGACCCACCCCTCATAAGGAATTCCAGTGCGTTCAGCGCTTTGATTTTCATGTAAAGGATATTGTTCAGCATGACAAGGGTTAATCTACTGTACTTTGTACAATATCAGTAGTTTTAGGATCCAAAGGCAATTGATCAATCGCGGCTGTCAAACAAAGAATCAACCGACCAATCAAATCATTTATTTAGCAAGGACATGGGCTTTCATCTACAAGATTGGCCGCCATTATGTTTAACTTATTTGTTGGTTTTGCGACTTAAACGTCGTAGTTACAGCTTTTTTAAAGCTGTTGTTACGACGATTAGGTCGCAAACCAACTATTCTACCTTTTTGTTATGTACTACTTGCCATAAACTTCGCAAAATAACGCCGTTTAAAATCGAAGCGGAACGTCCTGTTGGAGTTAATGGGCGGGGCCTAAGGTGTCAGTGGGCGGGCCCAGCAATCGGTCAATTGACTTCAGACATATAAGTTCGATTTAGATATCAAACGACGTTAACTTGTAAGTTATAGTCAGTAACATGTAGAGGAGAGTGAGGGTGAAAGTGCTCCGAGTTGAAGATGACCTTTTGCCGTCTGGTAATAGATTAAACCAAGACCCGCTAACTTCTGGTTTACAGATAAACTGAGGGAACTATGTTCGGAGTCAAAAAATAAATGTTACCGTGTGATAACCTGCACAACCTGTCCCATTTACGAGGTAGGTTGTGCCGACTTACCTACCACAATGTACTCGTAAGTAGATAAACAACTTGAGTCCAAACGATGGTGGAAAAAGCAAGTTGTTGGCTGGCGACCTTAACAAATGAATTGCTTAGTCAAGTTTTGATTGACAACGGTTGTTCGTCAATCACACTATCTAATTACCAAAACGCAAAACTTATAAGTCGAAGTAGATTAACGGATATCTCGAAGTATTCCAGACAGTAGTTTCGACACAACAACAACAACAAATAAAGGAGCCGTAAATGTTTAAAACGGATTATAGAAAATCTTTAACAATTGCGAATTATACATACAGTGTTTAAGTGTTCATGGTGCTATGACAACTAATCAAGCAAACAACAACAACAAAGACACGCTAGAAGCGCCACTAAACAGCAAGCCGCGGCACCTTCATTACCGCTGTCTGAGCTGCGTCTTCTCTGTCGAACTCTGAAAATAAAAATATACGGTTAATAAATGTCATGAAACATTATCACTAATTCAATTTGGAGAACAATATAGTTGTAGGGTTTTGACGGTTTTGTGAGTCTGAGAATCTCAAACAAGTAGCCTGGACCCTAGAAAAATATCTGGTGTCATTCCCATACTCATTAATTCAAATATAGAAATGAAGACTGGTTAATACAGTCTTAAATTGGCCAATCGCGGCTATCAATCAATAAATCAACCGACAAATCAAATCATTTATTCATCCCAGACATGAGCTTTCAACTCCGATATTTGTCGCCATTTATGTTAACATATTTTTTTGTTTAGCGACTTAAACGTCGTAACTAAAGCTCATTCAAGCTGTAGTTACGACGTTTAGGTCGCCAACAAATTATTCTCCTTTTTGGCTAAATGCTGCTGCACATAAATTTCTCAAAGTAACGCCGTTAAATCGAAGCGAGACTTCCTGTTGGAGTCGTTGGGCGGGGCCAACGAAGTTAGTGAACGGGGCCAGCGATTGGTCAATTATTTTTCTGAAGTTGAGCCTTAGAGAGTCATAATTCTCTATTGTTTTAGTTTCATTCGTCATTTGAATTTTGAATTTAGAACGTCTGAAGTTTCATAATATAAGTTCAATATTTGTTTGAGAAAAAAAGATTATAGTTTTGAAAAAAAGTTAGTTTTTAACTCTTTCCAGTTATGTGATTTTTTAGACCTGTTCATTTAAGACTTTTGCAGACGAAAATTAAAAGCGGGTTTAATTTGAACAATAAACATTCAGTAGGGTAGAAAATATTGTGAAAAAAGAAGAAATTGCATGTTCCTTTTCTGCAGTGTTTTCTCAACTAAAAGATCAAAAGGACGTAAAAACAATTGGATTGAACAGGAACGGGTTAAATCGGGTTCTCCAAAACTTTCAGCAGTAACCCTGTAACTGTTCCCCAGTAACTGCGAGACCACATTTTGCTTATGTAAGATGTAGAATCCTGTGTTTAACCCATTACCAGACGACGTCTGGATCGGTTCAAAATGGAAGAAGTTGCAGACGAAATTCCAAGTTTTGCTTGAATTGGAAAATAAGTTTCAAATAGGATAGAAAACAATTTGGAAAGAGAGAAAGTGATTCACCAAGAGAAGGAAATTAAATTTTAGAAAGAAATGATTTTTTTCTTGATTAATCCTTTCCTGTTATATCCCTGGTTTTCACATCCCCGTAATTTCGTACTTGAGAAAACATTGTGGGAAAAGAAGAAGTTGCTCGTAACAAGCAAATTCTTCTTTTCCCACAATATTTTCTACCATATATATTCGTTACTGAACAGATTGCACTCACTTTTGATTGTGATATTGATTTTTGGCACGTTACTGGCTATAAATATCGTAATAAAAAGATGTTTATATTGAGATAGAACTTCCTGCCTGGGTCTGGGGGCGTGGCAAAAGGAGTCAATGGGCGGGGCAAGCGATCTGTCAATTATTAAAGCAGTTCATGACTTTTATAATGTGTTTAAAAAATCTCAAAATTCCTGAAGTTATCTTATTTATTAGACGTTGATTGATTGAATGGGGTGAAACGCCACTTTTAACAGTATTGAAGTCATATCGCGGCAGCTAGAGCACCTAACCATAGATTCCCGGTATTTCAGTACTACCACTACATCTTTTCTGAGCCTCTAGCTGCGCATACGATTATCTACCCATTTATTGGGGACAAATGTCGTATATTAACAGCGACCGGGGTTCGAATCTGGTACTCCATGACTACTAGTCCTACCCGCTACCAATGCGCTTTGGTCGCGGCTCATATCAGCCTGATGTATCTTTGAAAAATGATATACCCATAAGCCCTTCCATGTTTTTTTCCACATTAACATGACAAAACAATCGTGCATTTGTCAAATTATAAGCCGCCACATATTTTGCAGTAAACCCAACCCCCTTTTCTGTTTGCAGCCTAAAAACCCCTGACAATATGCAGCAGGTTAGGTGACTAAGAACATTCTGTGAACTTATAATCAAAATCAGTCCATAAATGTAGGAGGGTTTAGATAAGAACATTTACATTAAACATTTTTTTTTTGTGATGCAGTCTAAAATGGCAAAACCCTGACAGTATGCGAAAGATCAGTTGACCAGGAATATTCTGTGAAAATTTCTCCAATATCGTGTAACAGTCTGTATTGATGTTGTTGGCGCATCCTCAGATGCTCCGGGATCTCCTTATTTGCTACGATACATGGATGTAGCGTAGCAAACAAGGAGACCCGGGGAATCCGAGGTTGTTGTTGTTTGTTATGTTTCTTTTAAGTGATTGTTCATTTCATTTATCTAGCGGCCCGAGTAAAAAATGGCTAGAGCTGAAATTGGACATGGTATTTATTGATAACATTGTGATTTTTATAATTGTGTATATTACTCACGTTGCCGGCTGTGTTACGATAATTGTCTGTGTGTGATATTGACCTTGTTGCGGGTATGGTTGTCCGCCATAGGGCTGTCCCATGGGCTGTCCCATGGGGTAGGGCTGTTGTCCCTGGGGATAGGCGTGCTGTGAGTAGGCTGGCGGTGGGTATTCAGCCATGACTGGAAAAGGAAGAAAGAACCCCGCTTATTATAATATCGCTCACTACAATACAATATATATGTCAAAGCGCTGAGAATGCTGAAGAAGATTTTGTTTGTGGGGGTGAGGTTTAACGCCACTTTAACAGTTTTTCAACCGCCGTCATAGCGCAGTCGGTAGCGCATCAGACTCCCGATTTTCAATTATGGGATGTCATGGGTTCGATCTTCGTTCGATCCTTTCCGGCATTTGTCTCTCACCAATGGGTGGATAATCGTAAACTTAAATTGGATAGCAGCTTGAGGCTAGGAAAGAATGTAATTCTTGTACTAGTGTGAGATATACCAAGAATCCATGGTTAGATGCTCCAGCTCCATATGACTGATATACTGTTAAAATCGGTGTTATACCCCATTCAATTTAATAATTTAATCAATTTAACAGGTTTTCAGTCATATGGCGGCGGGCTGAAGATGGACATTCTTGAAAGAAAACTTATAATTTGGCCTTTTTATAATAATGATTGATTCGGTGAATCGTAATGTAGGCACCAAAATAATAATAAATTTCATATAATTAAACATAAAAACGCAACCACGAAAAGATCTTTTTAATCAATGCTAGTAAGTACTTCTAGTTTTATCTAAAAATTTTCAAGTGAAAACGAAGTGTTTTGCCCGCAAAGCTCCGATACATACGTTACTTCGTAATTTTTTTCTGATGTACAAGGGAAATATTTAAGAAATGAAGAGAATATTTTTTGTTTTCATGGAGGTATAAATCGAAAAAACTAGTGGCACTGTATGAATTCGCGAAGCGGATTCATACATAAATGTGCTTAGGTTTTTCGGTTCATACCTCCATGAAAACAAACAAAAAAAGTATTCTCTTCATCTCTTATAAATTTAATAGCATCGAGCGGAAAAGCAAAAACTTTACAAATTTTGATATCTTTTTGTATGGGACTATTTTGTGCGGAATTATACAAAATCAATGCGTGCTCAAATTTTGTTCTTGAAGCTATGAATTTTTTTTTTTTTTTTGAACGATCAGATCGCCCGTTTTTGATAGACGAAACTAAAAATTAAACTATATTTCTATAGTAAGAAAAATTCTCTACCTTTGACCAAGACTATGGCAATGTTGACCTGGATTCCTCCCAAATAAGTACTGCGTATTGATTAACAAAGGCCATTATGCAAAAAGCACTGATTCAGATGGTAATTTGGAACACAAAAGTAAAAATCATGCTGTATACAGATTGATTTTTATTCCCTTAAGTTGCTTTTCCGATTGACATAGCTGGCTGGTAATTAAGGTACTGTCAATTGTTATGTCGAGGTCATTTTGGCACTACTTTGTTATATACCATACTAAGTATAGCACAAGACTAGTCATCTTAACACTGAGTGGCCGTGGATATTTTTTAACGCAATACAACTAAATCCCACGTTCAGAAATAGCTTTGGGAAAACATTGTTGTAAAAGGAGAAATTGCTTTTAACAAGCAGTTTATGCATTTTCCACATTATTTTCTACCCAGAGAGACATTTTATTTTTAAATTCAACAATTTGAAATTTTCGTCTGCATCCTCTTTCATTTTGGACCAGTCTAAAATTGTGTTGTGTGGAAATGTGTTAAAGGACATTTGATTACGAACTGTTTATCAAGATAATGTGTCGAAATATACGTAAAATGGAGCTTCTTCTCTTCAATCAGCCTTGATGGCCGAATGGTATTAATGCTTGATTAGTGATCTGTTGGCCGCAGGTCGGAACCGCACCACCACCGGGGTGTGTTCATAGGCAAGACACTAAATAGCCAGCCCCAGTCTACCCAGCTTCAAAATTGGGGTTACCAGTGGGTTTATGCCACTGCCTCTTTTTCGAGGACGTAGAAACATCTAGACCGTGAGTGTTCCAGAGCGACTCTGTAAACTTAAAGCTTTCGTCGCAATCGAACTAAAATAAATTCCTAAAAACCAAATCATTTAAGGAGTAGGTGTTTTAATATAATACAAAATAGACACAAACTAATGAACACAATAGTATAATACCTTATTTTGTTTTGGTGATTTCCAATACACAATAATTGGTACACAATAGCAAGGTTTTTAAAATATCAATTCCCTGTCACGTTTATCCGTAATCATACAAAAATACAAATATCCAGTCGATTAAAACATTAAACGAAACATTTGCTAAAACATATTTGCAAATAAAACAGTCCTTTCCAAGAGATAACACCTTTTTTTATTCGGTTTAAACCTTCCTTGTATTAAAGTTTTCTTTCGTGGAATGAAATCTATTATTGAAAACCTTTTACGACATAACAACTACGCAGAGGGTTGGATAAGAGAGGTTGAAAGCATTCTAAAAAATCTTATTTCTCAACGAAACCCAATGTTGTAGGTAATCATTTGAATTGTCTCGTCGAGACGATTCAAATGAGTACCTACAACATAGGGTGTTTTGCAGTATTGGTGAAATATGTAAATCTAAAATACGGATTCCGATCTCTATCAGTAGCTCTGAAGTCTACGAACATAGAAAAGCGGACAAAAAATTGTAGGGAAAAGGGGAAAACCTGAAGATCAGCGAATACTATGTGTTTGTGGAAATCATGCCTACCCTTTTTTAATCAAAATAACTTTTAATTTAGATGGGGTGAATAGAATTCTCTTTAACTTTTTCCATCTACCAAGGGTGTAAAGGATATTGACAAAGGGTAGTTCCATGTCATTAAACAGGTCATGACAAAATGTAGCGAAAATTTTAGGCAGAATAAAACACATGAAATAAGAAAACTAAAGCATGAAAGGAATAAATCTATTATAGGAATTCTAGTATGTGGAAATCTAATCCATTACCAGACGGCAATAATTATTACTTACTAGTCCTCATTGAAAGGAGTTGCAGACGACAGTTTGAAATTAATGAAATTTTAGTGTTTTTTTTCTTTTTTCGTCAAATGAAGATATTGCTTGTTGCAAACAATTTCTTCGTTTTACACAATGTCTTCCTGTCTCTTTTCCTTTAGGGGCTCCAAAAAGCGTTATTGTGTGGGAATGGGTTAATACATTAATGAATTCGAGTAACAAAATTACTCTTCTAATTAAGAAAAAATTAAAGCTTTCTCATTATATGAACCAATTTATTTTACGTAAAGATACGTAAAGCGTCCTGTTTGTGTCTGATAGTATTTTAAATGTCGAAATATTATGCAAAGTCGCTCTTTCCCATCGAAATATACTTTTCACAGAATTAACTCATTTCTCCAACTTCTCTTCCATATGTTAAATAGTTGTTTTTATTTGTATTTGTGTATTTGATATGACAAGAAACTTTAAGGTTACATCATATGTAAGATATCTACCTATCTATCCATTACTTGACGACAAGATTTAAGACTGGTCCAAATTGAAAGAAGTTGCAGACGTCAATTTCTAGCTGATGAATTTTCAAAAATCGTTTGGGGTAGAAAGTAATTTGTTTATTTTCCAAAATGTTTTCCAAGCCCTTTTCTTGGGGCGTGCAATAATTTTTTTTTATTTTAAACTATGTTTTCCAAACTTTTTTCTTTGCAAACAAAAGTGGGACTGTGTGGGAATGGGTTAAGATAGGTTCTTTCGGCCACTTTGGTTTTTGATAGTGCCGCTAAGGAAAGTTCGCGGAGTCATTTTTTGCGACGAAGCATCTAGATTCAAAATAATACCCGAGAAGTCCTATACCATTTTCTCATGCTTCAGATTATATATATAGATTTTTAAACTTAACCCAAACACAATCTGCGCCGAAGTGTGTTAAGTAATATTTGATCTTACTATTTGTCTCGTTATATTCATTCTATTAGATCAAATTATGCTCTAATGTCTGTGGTCTATAAAATATCGCAACTTCAGCTTGGTCGCCAACTGACACTTTTATGATATAAGCCTGGGTGAATTTGTTTTGAAGATACCTGAGGAAGTGAACAAATGATTGATGAGTGTCAGGGTATTTAACCCATTCCCGCACAGTGACGCTTTTAAACACCCCTCAATAGGAAAGCTTTGGAAAACATTGTCGAAAATGAAGAAATTGCTTGTTACAAGCAATTTCATCATTATCCACAATGTTTTCTGCCCCAAAGACAAAGGTTTCAAAGATTTCATCAACTTAAAATCGTCGTCTGCAACTTCTTTGAAGTTGGACTGGTCTAAAATTTCATTTTGTGGGAATGTGTTAATACTTTGTTGTGGTTATGTTTACATGTGCCAGTCTTATACAACATAGACTAAGCGTTTTTATCACGATCACGTTTCCTGTTTTGCAAAATTTTAGATTTCTAAATTCACAGGTTTTGCAGACGATAATTCAAAGTAGGTTTAATTTGAAAAAGAACCATTAAGCAGGGTATAAATATTGAGGGAAAAAGAAGACATTGATTTTTTTAGAGCAATTTCCCTCTTTTCCTACCATGTTTTATCGATTATAAAATCACAGGGACGTAAAAACCATGGTTTGAACAGGAGAGGGTTGAATAAACATGAGAGTATTGTGCTAACGAACCTAAATATGGTCGCTTAATTCAAATTTTGATTTGTTTTCTTTCTAATTTGGAGGTAAATTGAGACAGTGTTTTAATAGATAAATGCGTTACAATGGATCTATTTTGTAGATTATCTTTTCAAACCCCCGGAGATTTAAAGTGTCAAGATACGGGCTTATCTTTTTAAGAACAGAGCAATTGAACAAGTTTCGCTGATAGAGTTTACAGGTTTAATAAATAAAGCAACCAACCCATTGATGTGTGGCCCCTTGGTGGTGTAATGTATGAAATTAATATTAATAATAAAAAAAAAATCTTACACTTAATCAAAGAATTTTTTCTCACGGTTTTTTTTTATTATTATTATTTATTTTTATTTCAAACATTTAGTATTTACTTGTACTTACGAATCCAGTATTTTAGAAAGGCATTACGTTGGTATTTTGTCCTCAATCTTTATCACTCACTCACACACACACACATACACACACGTGCACACGCACATATCTTGTGTGTGTGTGTGTGTGTGTTTCTGTTTTAGAGAAATTGTATTCAAACAGTATAAGAAATTTTGGATTTTCAACCCATTTTGTTATTATTATCATTAAAGTAATAATCTGAATATTTTAAACTGTTTGAATACAATTTCTGTCATATTGACTTCAATCATTTATATCCGCGTATACCAAGGGATGTAGTGTTTCAGAAAGGTATATTTACTTTGGTATTTTGTCCAATCTCTATCACCCACTCACACACATATATATTCACGAGGATTATTTCGAATCTCACTGCACGATTTTCGTTATTGTCACAATATAGAGGGAGGGATCAAAGGTCAAATTTGACTATACCTGTATAGACAAAATTGACCTTCGAACATTCACTAAAACTTGTATACCTATAACTGTTAGTGTAAGGTTTTAAAGATAAGGCAGCGGCAATGGGGCTCAGTTGGTAGAGCATCGGACTCTCAATTACGAGGTCCCGGGTTCGACCCCCGGTCACGGCAAATGTTCTTTCCGACATTTGTCTCCAACCGATGGTTGGATAATCGTAAATCAAAGTGGGGTGAGGTTTTAAAAGTATGCAGTGGTAGTACTGGTCTGAGAAATACCAGGAATCCATTGTTATGTTCTCAAAACTCATTCATACTGTTGAAATACCGTTTAATACTGATAGAAGTGGAGTTCAAACAAACAAACAAAAATAGTTGATAATTGTGAGCATATAATCAAATAAACCGAGTCCTTGATACAATTTATTTTCAATACTTGAAGATTTCAAGTGCCAAGATACATGAAAAAGCAATATTTTATCAAAACTTTTCAACGATTTTATATTATGCATAACTTACGTTTTATGACTCTTTCCACGTTTTTATTACCGAGGCATTCATGACTTTAGGTACATGTGTATATCTGGCTCTTAAACGCATTTCTTTACAGAATACCATTATTCTTTACTCATGTATTTTAGTCCGATTGCGACGAAAACTTTGAGCTCATAGAGTCGCTCTCGAACACTCACAATCCAGATGTTTTTGATTCCCTGAAAAAAGGCAGATGCTGAAACCGAATACTATCATAGTTTACCGCTCGGAAGACAGGGGCTGGCTAGTAAGTGTCTTGCCAATGAACACATCCCGATACGTTGGGGTTCGAAGCCACGGCCTTCAGATTACGAATCAATCACGTATACCACTCAGCCATCGAGACAGAGTACCACTATGACAAATAGCACTGAAGAGATTCGATCCAGTTACCCTAGGAACCATATGAATCACTAGTTGTACGCCTATCAAAATGAAACACGCTGGAAAACAGAAGTTGGCAGGTCGTCCCTGTCAATAACAGAAAAGATGAATAAATAATCAAAGTACTAAAATAACTGATAGGTGGCATGCGTGGTTTTGTTGGGTAATCTTCTCTGTCAAAGGTTATCATGATAAATAAACGAGGTTAAGGTAACCAAGGAGTCGACCCAATACAACATGACAAAATATGAGGCTGGTTTAAAATGAAAGAAGTTATAGGCGACAATTTCAAGTTGGTGGAATTTAGAAAATGTTTGCCTTGCAGGGTAGAATACATTGAGGACATTGAAGAAATTGCTTGTTATTCATTTTTTCTTCATTGTCCTCAATGATTTCAGAAGTTTTTATTTTCTTGATATGCTAAAAAAGCGGGAAAGGGTGGGAATGGGTTAAACAGCATGCTTTTAAGGGGGTTCTCTATAATTTAATAAAAATAAAATAAAGTTAATTCATGTGGCCATACAAAGCAGTGCGCATAGTGAATACTCTGGCCAGACTCATTTCGAACACAATATGCTCAGGTGAGCTAAAATACCAAGCAAGGAGAAGAACAGACAGAGTTTGCGATATTCCTTAAATACATAGGAACTACTTTTTATTGCATTGGCATTCAATGGATTTAATGTCTAAGCCTCTAGTGGTAGTTTGCACTCGTTGAACTCTGAGAAGACCTCAAACTTAGTCTATTAACCCAAACTATCAAAGCTGACGTTTGGCTAGCTAAAAATGATTGACACATCAAATTATCATTTACACCGGAAGTTTACTTTGAAACTTGACACATATTTTAAGCATCTTTGTTGGTTTGGAGACTTAAACGTTGTTACTACACCTTATTCAAACCAAAGATATTATTTTTTGTCATATGTTACAGACGATGAACTTTGCAATTTCTTCTTTTTTCACAATATTTTCTACCCTACTGAATGGTTATTTTCCCCATGAATTAGACTTTGAATTGTCGTCTGCTAAACGTTTGAATTTGGACCAGTCGAAAATTAAAAAAAAAAAAAAAAAAAAAAAAAAAAAGGAAAGGGTTAACATATAAGTCGAACTTTCAGGACTAGATAAGAAAGCGGCGTTATCGATCGGACAATTGACCAATCGCTGGCCCCGCCCACTCTTACCGTGGGTCATGCCCATCGACTCCAACAGGAAGTCCCGCTTCGATTTTAAACGACGTTATTTTTCAAGATTTATGGCCAGTTAATTATAACAAAAAAGAAGAATGGTCGGTTGGGGACATAAATTTCGTAACTACAGCTTGAATAAGCTACGAGGTTTAAGTCGCCAAATCAACAAAGAGTTGCATAAAAATGGCGGCCAATGTAGGAGTTTAAACCTCAATTGCGGACTGAATAACTGGTTTGATTGGTCGATCGATTCCTTGATTGACAGCCGCGATTGGTAGATTTAAACGAATGCTATCTTAAAAAAGTTCTATATTAGGGAAATAGAGATTTTCACCATACAATTTTGGCATATTTACCGTTTATCATAATCGGGCTGCAAAAAATGCCTTAATTGTAGCTTGAGGTTACAAATAGCAACTGTCAATCAAAGAATCGATCGATCAACCTAATCATTCATTTAGAACGGAATCGAACTTAGAGCTCCAACATTGGCCGATATTTATGTGAAATTATTTTTGTTGTTGTTTTAATTTTATTTGTTACTAGCCATAATTTTTACAAAATAACTCGTATAATGTCGAAATGGAATTTCCTGTCGGAGCTCAGTAGGCGTGACCAGAGGCGGTCAACTGGCTCGAGTTATTTTGGTTTAGTCGTGCAATGCTGGCGTAATATGAATGCTCTTATATTTCGCCAATCTTTTGAAATGGTTTCAGTATTAATGTAATATGTAGGGGCGGTAAACGAATTCTGTATAAAAGTTCAGCAATGTCTTTTATCGCCCTTGATCTAACTGCTCTAAAATTCTCCATACTTCGAGAAAACTTTAAAAGGTACGTTTGAAAGTTCAAATGAGTATCATTAAGAAAATAAGTATCACAATTGGTTGCAAAAGACCCGTGACAAGCAATTTTTCCTTTTATCACACTGGTTTTGTATGGAGTACAGGATACTGTTTATAAGCATGTCACTTAAAAGTGTGTTTTTAGCCTGAGATTGCGTAGCAATCTTAGGCTAAAGTCACCACGGTTAAATTTCAACCCATGCAGAGTTTAATGTAAAAATGTGAAACCATCTAACGCAATAGATATAATATTCTGCCACATGGAAAGTAGATCGGGGCGATTACATGACTGCGAGTATAAATTAATACGCTCGATTGAGGCGAGAAGGACAAGGCGATATATGACTCATTGAAAGCTGTCGGCATGATTTACAGTACTTTCGTGTGAGTGTTCTGAAATTGGCAAAATTATCAAAACTTGATGAGTGAATGGACAGAAAGAAAGGATATATATGATATATTTGAAATTATTAATCATATATAATCATATCATATTGCTAAGAAAAATAAGGTGTTTGTTTTATACCAAAATAATATTACTTATTCTAGAGTAGCAGTGTTAAAACGGTCCGGTTAGTCGAAGTTGCTGTATAAAGCTGATAAGCGAAGCTGTCGGTTTTACGCACGATTGGAATGTTTTGTTTAACAAATTAATTGGTCATTCATAGGATCATATTCGCTCTGTCTCAAAACAGTTTGGTCATGCTCGGACTTTGTGTCTACATATTTTTACCTCCGAATTCTACCCAAAGGATGCAACGTCTACATCTCGCTTTCGAGAGGTGTACATAATTAAGTTAACCTGGTAAACGACCGCCCGCCCCCTCTCGCCCTCTTTATCTTATTATGAAGCGCATACTTACATAACGAAATTGGTCTGTATGGTAGAATATTCGCATCGCACGCGAGAGTCTTCTAGTTTGAACCTACTCGCTCCATTCCTCCTCTCTCTCTCTCACTGGCGCTTTCATTTATCATTGTGAAGACACCGACCTATAAGATAATTGTTCGGCGACAAATCTAATTGTCAATTTGGCACCGACTTTAACGGGTTTTATGGTAATGACATTTTCAATACAGTCGATCTTGCTTGATCGACAACCTCAATAAAGTGACCACGTACATAAAGCGACCACGGTCCATTTTTTGAAAATAAAAATCTCATTAAAGAAGTGACGATATTTTGTGAAAAGGTGAAATCATAACTGAATCCTATGTTGTTGGAACTGATTAGAATCGTCTCAATGAGACGATTCTAATGAGTTCCATCATCATAGGATTAAGCCAGAATTCTGTGATAATTTATTGTATGCAATCAAATCAATCCGTCGTATCTTTCAAAAAAAGGTGTATCAAGCGACCATTCTTTTAAGCGACCACCTTTTAATCGTCCATTTAGAGGTCGCTTCTTATCAAGATTTAGTGTACTATTTTATTCCTCGCGACGATTTATATACCGAACAACGACGCTCTCTGTAAGTTCAATTGCAAGTACACCAGTTTTGTGGACTCGTTAGCATTCGCTCTAAGTTGAAAGACATAAGTTGACGCTTTTCACGATGATCTCCGTCCGTTATAGGGACAAAATGATGCTCGCGCCTTGGTTCAAACCTGAGACCGCGGGATTCAGAGTACATCAGGTTTTCCTCTGAGCTAACAAGACTCAGTGATTCTTAATTTTGTTAAGCAGTCCAGTATCTGATGGCTAACTGTCACCTTCTATTGTGACGTTAACAGTCACAGTGTATTTTTGCCTAATAAAAATGGATTTTATCTCCTGTCAAAACCCTTATCATGTTTCTTTTGACGCCAACGTGAAGCTTGGGAAAATGTCTTCAACTTGAGTCAAAATCATGCCTTCTTTCACTGCTAGACATGATTTATCGACTGAAACGTTGAGAAAATGCTTTAAAGTTCATTAAATATATTGTCCTATGGATAATAGCGGTATGCCGTTCATAGTCACAATATACCTGCACGTGATACATTTTGCAATCACGTTTTTTCTAAAGCTTATCACAGTTTTACAGTGTCTAAAAATTTCAGAATTCCAATTCTTCAATTGACTAACGGTCACAATTTTTTCTCATTAATGACGGAAAGCCTTCGTTCTCTCTGAGGTTATTTTTAGATTTTTACTTCAATACTACATTGTGATGGTCAAGCATCACAATAAAAATAAACGTGTGATGATTAACCATCACAGTGCGGGGTGACGGTGAGGCATCAGATACTTTCTTGTTTAGGTCTGTATGCACCACTTGACCTCCTGCAGTGATCGTCACAAGGGAACTACATCATTATGTTCTATGGGACTAATCCAAATTGAAAGAAGTTGCAGACAACAATTCAAATTAAGCTAACGTTTGGAAAATAAGTGCAAAATAGAGAGAAAATATGAAACTACTTCCGAAAAGCAATTTCTCCTTTTCCAACATTTTTTTATTCTTTTGCATCAGGGTATCAGAAAGCGTCATGGTGTGGTAATGGGTAAATATATAAAAAGTAAATCCACTTTTATCAATTTCAAATTTTACCTTCGAATCGTTAGTTTAAAACCTTAAATCATAGAATAAAGAAGATTGGGGTGCCTCCTTCAAGAATCAGACTACTCCCAAAATAGTTCTCTCGTTAGCTCACATTAAGTCGAGGTAATCACTGGTACATGCAATGCAGCCGAAAATGTTTGAGGACTTTTGTCATTCTGAACCCGGAAGATTCCTGTTTTGCAGGAGAAATATGCAAAGATCAGCCTGCACATACGTGCAGCCTGATCTTAGTCTAAACCCCTGTTTGTATCATTTATGCCAGATATATTTAAATCGATAGAAATACTGACCAAAATTGTTGCTTTATCAGGTGCTTTCATCCCTTTGATTTTAAGGAAAAAATATGCAGCATGACAAGGGTTAATACAAATGTCATGGGTTGGAATTCCCAGCTAAGCAGCATTTGTTCAGATTGAAACAATCGTAAAAAATCGCATTGACGAGCGAGATCTGCGAACTAAGAAATATATCATACTTGTAAATGAAACACTAAGAAAAAAAGTTCAATATTTTAACATTTTATTTTGTAAGAAAGAAAAACAGTTCTGTTTGTAGCAAAATATTACAACCGTTCAACTGTAAACAGTATCGTATAAAGAGTGGCGAAAAGAAACAACAATGATTATAATAAAAAAAATAATTATAAGATCTCGATATAAAAATAGATCAGGCGGATATGAGCCAAAAACAGAGCGATCTGGTAATTGACGGATCGTCGATGTCAATCAAATAAATCGACCAATCAAATTATTCATTTAAACCGTGATGGAACTGTGAAGTCCTACTTATTTGTTAAGCATTTTGTTGGTTTGACAACTTAAACGCTACAACTACAGCTAAATTGATCTGTAATTACTACGTTTAGAAAAAAAAAAACAATTGCATGTCAGAGGGCGTGACCAGCGATCCGTCAATCACTCGAGAAAATGTTTGACAAAATAGATAAGATCTATAGCAGAGGTTAATCAGTGGTGGTGTAGGAAAATTATTTACAAGTATATGTGATATAAGAATGGCAACTATTCATTCAGTAATTCCACGAAAAAGCAAAAAGTGTCGACACCGTATACCTAGCGTCCTGCACAGTCTGTCGTCGATGATACTCTCGCGCTTGCAATTGATTGATTGATTGAATGGAGTTTAACACCACTTTTAATAGTATTTCAGTCATATCGCAGCGAATGGAGCACCTAACAATGGGTTCCTGGTGTTATTCGCGTCAGTACTACCACTACATCCTTTCCTAGCCTCCAGCTGCTATACCACTTAAGTTTACGATTATCCACCCATTGATGAGAGACAAATATCGGAAAGGATATGTGCCGCCGCCAGAGATCGAACCCATGACATCAAATGATTGTAGATTGGGAGTCTGATGCGCTACCGACTGTGCTATGGCGGCGGCTTTCGCGCTGGTAAAATGGTCACCTCTTTGTGAGAAGTAAAGAATGAACGCCTGATAAAACTAGAATTTCCTCCTGAAAATGATCCTTATTAACCCATAACCTTACGAGAGAATTTTAGACCGGTCCAATTTCAAAGAACTTGCAGACGACAGGGGTTTTTTTATGTTTTTTTTTTGCGATTTTTTCAAAACCTTTTTATCTTTTAGGGTAGTAAAACATTGAGGATAATAAAGAAATTGCTTGTAACAAGCAATTTCTTCATATTCGACAATGTTTTCAAAAGCTTTTTTTCAATGGGCGTCAAATTGGCCTTGTGTGGGATCTGGTTAAGTCCTTCTTTAGCATCTAACAGGCAAACGTTAAGGATAAGTAGTCAGTAGTGAACGAATTCCTTTTTAAACCTGCTTTTGTTTCTGCTTCACCCTTTTCTGTACAAACCCGGGATTTTACGGAACTGTGATTTTTATACTTGAGAAAACATTGCAGAAAAAGAAGAAATTGCTTCCCCCTATATTTTCTACCACATAGGATGATTTCATTTCAAATTGCACCCAATATATATTGTTGTCTGTAACCTCTTTTAATTTAGACCAGCCTAAAATTTAAAAAAAAAAAACGGGAAAGGGTTAATAGGTAGAACTAGAATTGAGGTAAGAACTTGGGAACTCTGAAACGTGCTGAACTTAAAAACCTATTTATTTTTTACCGAATAGGAAACAAGTTCTTCTAACCTAGATTAATCCCTATCGATTCTGCTTCCTGGAGAATAGACCAGTACTCGCGCCGAAAATGTGGGCCAGTGGAGGAACCAAGATCGATAGCCGCACCCGGAAATCGAACACAGGACCTCTTGATCGGGAAGCCGACGCTTTACCCATCGACCACGGACACCATTCTGAATTTAAGACATGTAGAAAAGAAAAAAAGTAAATAGAGAGATTAGGGCAACAGAAAGTTCTTCGTCTCGATGACAAAACTTTTACATGTTTAATTCAATAGAGGTCCAAAGGCTAAAAATGTATATTGAGTAAAGAAACCGTTAGTAGAAAGGATGAATACATAATCATCGGGATTAAAATGATCACTCCCCATCATGAGATTGCCAAGTAAATGAGAATAAATAAATGAGCCGTGCGAATCATTTATAAAACGGAAAGCCAATTTCTAAAACCAACGACGATTGTACCTACCAGAGTTTCTTTTTTAATCCATTCCAACTCAAGCCCTCCTTTTTACGCATCTCCAGAAAAAGGCTTTGGAAAACATTGTGGAAAATGAAGAAATTGCTTGTATCAAGCAATTACTTCATTACCCACAATGTTTTCTATCCAAAACGACGAAAAAGTTAATAATTCCATCAACTTTAAATTGTCGTCTGCAGCTTCTTTCAATTTGGACCAGTCTAAAACTTTGTTGTGTGGGAATGGGTTAAAGTAAATGAAACTGACGGATAATGACTGCCAATCATAAAATTCAATTGACCAATCAAATCCTTCATTCAGATCTGAAATCAATTTTTGAACATGGACATAGGCATAACTTCATGTGAAGCATTTTTGGTGTTTTAGCGAAGTAAATGTCGCCAACCATTTATTATACTTTGTTGTTACATGTTCCTTGTCATATTTTTTCCAAAATAACACTGTTTAAAAATCGACGTGGAATTTTCTATCGGAATTCAGTGGGCGGTGCCATCGATACGTCAATTTCGATCAGCGAGAGATATCGAAATGTGGGCCCGTGTTTCTTCCTTTTCATTATAAATACTTGATCATTTTTATTCATCGGAAATTTGACTATGAAAATTACCAACAACCCGCCTTTTATTGAACACATAATTCGTCTCTGCGTAGTTTGTAAAAGCAATTTTGTTAATTCTCAAAATGAATTCATATTTCTAGTTAGTCAATCATTATTATTATTATTTGGCTTTTGTTAACCCTTTCCTGTAAGATACATGACTTTTACGTCCCTGCTATATTATGATCGAGAAAATAATGTGGAAAAAGAATAAATTTCTTGTAACAAGCGATTCCCTCTTTTTCTAAAATATTTTCTATCATTTAGGATATCTACTTTTTGAGTTGTACTTACTTTGTAATGTCAACAACTACCTCTTTGAATTGAGACAAGTCTAAAAATTTTGAAAATAGTAAAGGGTCAAAGGCACATCTCTAAAACTTATTACGGTTGGTAGATCTGACAGTAAACATATTTACAATTTGAAATTGACATAATAACAATATATATCAACATATTTAAATATATCAAGGGCTTAGAGCAAAGACATAGTATGGCTCTATACATTGTATAGAGCCATACTATGTTTTAGCTCTAAGACCTCGATATGTTCTATACAAAGAAAATGTGCAACAACTTTTAACAAACAATAATTCGACAGTAAATTATTTGCTATTGATATCACAAAAAGATCTTTATTCAGAGATGACTCTTTTCAGGCACCATATGTTACTTATAAAACATCATATATCACGCAGAACTTGAAAGACTGAAATCGATCAGAAAACAAAATATTGTAAGTGTAATTCAGGTGGATATGTTTTATGAGAAAAAAAGAATTGTTAAATATATTAGGCTCATCCGTAATCTAGTTTCAATGCATATTCAGTAAATACTAGCTAACAATCAAAATGAAACTCACCATTCAATAGACTGCTTTTTTGAACCCATCACCACACAACAGTATTTTAGACTGGACCAAATTGAAAGGAGTTGCAGGCAACAATTTAAAGTTTATGAAATTTTAGATTTTTTCAATTTTATGGGTAGAAAATATTGTGGAAAATGAAGAAATTGCTTGTTACAAGCAATGTCTTCATTTTCCACAATGTTTTCCCAATTGTTTTCCCTGAGTGGCGTCCAAAAGCGTCACTGTGTGGGAATGGGTCAATTCAACTATTTCACCATGTTTGAAGATCATAGGATAATAAATAAAATCTAGGTTGACCTTAAGAGTTTTGTTACAATTTAGGAAACAAATAACTGATCGCCGCTGTCATTCAAAATGTCGATTGACCAATCAAATCACTCCTTTCCACCGAACGCGAACTTTAACAATGACATTTATGCTAAGCACTTTTATAAGTCTGGCGACTAATTAAAGTTGTATTCAAATGTTTAGGTCATCAGCCAACCATTTCCATGTAACGCATTATTGATCTGATTGGTTTACTGACAATCACGATCGGTCTGTTCCAATGAGTTCCAATAATTTGCATATTCAACACAGTATCCATTTTACCTGCGTACATTTTGACTCAAAATATAGAACATAATAATTGTTATGGCAAAAGGTACTTTCATGGCGCGATTTGAATATAATTTATAAATGCGTCATTGTTTAGATCTAATAAGAATAATTAAAAATTCCATCATATTTACAGTAAAAATGGATTAGTCCATTAAACAACAACAGCAGACACAAGCCAGCAGCGCTATTAGACAACATTCTGTGCTGTGATCCTTACTCCGTCTTCTTTCTTGAACACTGGAAATAGATAGATACAACAAACTGACCAATCGCTGGCCCCGCCCACTCACTCCACTAGCCACGCCCATTGCCTCCTACAGGAAGTTCCGTTTCGATTTTTAACTGCGTCATTTTGCTAAAATCATGGATAGTAGCTTGCAACAAAAAGTAAAATGGTTGGTTGGTGACATAACGATCGTAACTACAGCTTGAATAAGATGTAGTTACGACGTTAATGAAGCCAAAGCAATAAAAAAAGTTAACAAAAATTGCGGCCAATGTTGGAGTTGAAAAGCTCAGGTCCAGGCTGAATAAATAATTTGATTGGTCGGTTGATTCGTTGTTTGGTAGCCGCGATAGGTCACTTTTGTTTGGTGTTTTTTGTTTTTGTTGTTTTTTGTAAATAAGTGCATCCTAACAGTCACAGAAAATAACAAATCGAAGTCTTGGAGGAGCACAAATGAAGATATGGTGGCCGTCACAGATGCACCTCAAATCACGACCATTTTGAAATCGACAGCGCATTTGTTTTCTTTGGCGGCACCCTTTTTGAAGTAGTAGACATAAAAACTAGAGGCCTTAAGGGCCTAATTCGCTCGACCAGTTTGATTTATACATCGTTAAGGTAAACACAGGAGGCAACTGATTAACCCATTCCAACACAGTGGAATTTTAGACCGGTCCAAATTGAAAGAAGCTGCAGATGACAATTTCAAGTTGATGGAATATTAAATTTTTTCGTCTTTTTGGATAGAAAACATTGTGGATAATGAAGAAATTGCTTGATACAATGTTTTCCAATGCTTTTTTCTTGAGGGGCGTAAAAAGGAGGGATTGAGTTGAAATGGGTTAACAAAAAATATTACTTCGTTTTAGTTCATTTTAAGGGAGGCAACCTTCCTTCGAGTAACAATACATGTATTTTCAGTCGAGCAATACCAATTATATCCCTTGCATCACTATGTAATCTCAACCAGAAATCTCTCTAAGGGATCACCAAACCACCATACCTGTGAAATTTGGTTGAAAATCATCATAAAGTTTCGGAGATCTTGATTTAAATATGGACTTTAGTCCCCTAATAAAAGTCATGTTCTTTAACCCAGCAAATTTCTTTGAAAGAATCTGATGAATAGTCGACAAAGACCATTCCAGTCCAATTTGGTTGAATCCATCTACTGGATTCTATGAAGAATAATTTTAATGTTTTCACTATATTCTATAAATGGAAAGCTATGTTTTAATCCGATCAAAATTCTGTAAATAAATCTGATAAACTGTCACCATTCCTGTGAAACTTGGTTTAATTTCGTTCAATACTCTAGTGTACGTAATGAACGTACGGACTGTCGCACAGCGGACACTCCGCCATGATAATAGCTCGCCGGCTTTCAGCCAGTAGTGCTAAATAAAAGACCATGATGGTCCAAAACAATTCACCTATGTCTCCGTGTGAATATTAGCAATTTTACACACACAAAAAAACAAAAATAACACCAAGTGAAGTAAAAAGATGTCCGGGCTGATTGGCTTAAAGGTTAAGAGAAATTGTTGGCGGACAGATGGACGGTGCTCTATGGAAATAATTCACATTGAGTATTTAGAGCTAAGGTAAGTTCAAAGTTAATTTCAACTGAATTCAATCATAAAGTGAAGTTTAAAATGTCCGAAATTTTCAACAAATTCTATCAAAAACTTTCAAGGTATAGATCTGACTAATTTAAGAGATGAAGAGAATATTTTTTGTTTTTAATGGAGGTATGAACAGAATAAACTAATCACACTGTATGAATACGCGAAGCGGATTCATACATAAGTGTATTTAGGATTTTCGGTTCATACCTCCATGAAAACAAAAAATATTCTCTTCATCTCTTATAAATTAATTGTATCGAGCGAAAAACATCAAATATTTACAAATTTAATTTTGATACCTTTTTGTGTGGAAGCATACAAAATCGCTGCGTGCTCAAAGTTTTGTTCATGGATTTTTGAATATTTTTTTTCAATCAATCAGAACGACGAAAATTATATTATGTTTACATGATTTTCAGAGAAATGCTCAAGATATTTTCCGATGTCTAAGCCTGGCCAATATTTCTAATTTCGTAGGCGGTCATTTCAAATTGCTTCCATTTATTCTCTATTTTATTATTGAGCATTTTATGAATTTATATTTTTTATCAATTCGTGACTCTTCAGTAGCTTCAGTTCATTTAGCATTATTTGACTTATTTTTATCATTCCATTTCGAGGACAAACAAATATTTCGGAAATCATAAGTATCAATCTATATATACGTATATTGTTTAGAAAGGACTGATCCGAGTCGAAGGTATTAAAGTAATGAAAATAAAATAACATCGCATCACATATATGTACTGATTATTGATGATAAACGTTTTCTCCGGTCAGGAACCAATATCAATATAACTGAAATCAATATTGATTTCTTATATTGATCAGTCCTCAATATGAACCCCGCGTTTTTACTATTCTTGTAAATGCACCATCGACAATATTATTGGTAGAGTGTGGACGGAGTTTTCGGATCGTGGCTGTCAATCAAAGTATCAGCTGACCAATCAAATCGTTAATTTAGAAAGAAGGAGAATTTGGATTCCGACATCGGTCGATTCGACTTTAACGCTGTTATTACAGTTTTATTTAAGCTGTAGTTACAATATTTGGATCGCAAACAAACAATTTTACTTCTTGTTACATGTTGCTGGACATAAATTTTGGAAAATAAGACAGTTTAATGCTTTCCCATTTTGTTTTAATATAAGACAGGTCCAAATTGAAAGAGATTGCAGACGACAATGAAAATTGGATGCAATTTGAAATTAAGCCATCGGAAGTGGTAGAAAATATTGTGAGAAAAGGAGAATTGCTTGTTACAAACAATTCCTTCTTTTTCCACAATGTCTTCTCAATTATAAATTCACTGTGACGTTGATTCCCGGGTTTGTACGGGAAAGAGTTAATATCGGAGTAAAACTTCCTGGCGTTGCCAGCGGAGTCAGTGGGCGGAAGCGCTCCGTCAATTAAAGATTGGTCAATATAATGAATCAGTTTTAAACTCATTAATATTAACAGCACATGTGACCCTTCAGAGTGGGTGTTTTAGCCGGTAATAAATACCTACTTATAACGCATCGAAAAAACACTTTATATGCATTAGATCGAAATGATTTAATTTTCATTGTCATCTGGCAAAAACAGGCAATCTGATTGGTCAAAAAAAAAAATAATCATAACTCCATGAACAAAATTTGAGCACGCAGTGATGTTGTATGATTCCACACAAAATAGTCCCATAGAAAAAGTATCAAAATGTGTGAAATTTTTGCTCTTTTCGCTCGATGCTATTAAATCATAAGAAATGAAGAGAATATCATGGAGGTATGAACCGAAAAGCCTAATCACACTTATGTATGAATCCGCTTTGAAAACAAAAAATATTCTCTTCATCTCTTAAATAAGTTTGGAACCAAATTGAATTTGCAAAGGTTATTCGCTAGAACTTGTAAATCCTGCTGGACAAACGCACTGCTAACCCCTCAACAACAGTGCGTTTGTACGCAAAGTGCTCAAGTGAGCTATTGTGATCACCTTTCACTACGATCTCGTTTTTCGTCAGTGTGCGAGCAAAATGTCGTAACTACAGCTTTAAGAAAGCTGTAGTTACGACATTTTGCATGCGCACCTACGATTTACCGGTATAAACGTTTGTTCGTTTTAGAATAGAAAATATCGAGTGGGAACAAAATCAATTCAATTATTTATAGTTGAATGGATATTATATTATATGTGCTTTCCTTCAACTACAGAACAAAAACAGTAATTTCTAAAGTGACATCGTTCACAAGCGTATCTTTTCTTCTCTCTGTCGGTTCGTCTGTCTGATGACATGCAGTCGTAGGGCTACCAATATATGTCGTAAAAACTTGGATAAAGCTGTATTTACGATATTTTGATCACCCAGCGACGATGTGTTTATATGCCCCTTACTTCATGGTATGCTTTTATTATCAACTGTCGGGTAAAATGTGATAACCTGTAGGAAGCGAGAAAAAAATTAGCTGTAGTATCGATGTTTTGATGGGTTATAGGGGAAAGTTTAAACTTACTGTTGAGGTTGCGTAACAACAATAGTCTGTGTGTATCCATGAGGATAACCCCCGGGTTGGCCGTATCCACCGTATCCAGGCTGTGGTTGTCCGTATGGTGGCTGTTGTCCCGTCGGGTACGGCTGTTGTTGACCTGTGGGGTAGGGTTGCGGTTGACCTGTTGGGTAGGGCGGTTGCTGTCCCTGTTGGTAATTATATGGGTGGGGATAACCTGATGGTGGTGGAGGATATGTTGGGTCCTGGGGAGGTGGGTAGGCAGGCTGGTTCCCTTGAGTGTAGGCCGGGGGTGGATCGCCGTAAGGTGCTGTTGCGGGCTTGGGTGGGTAATCAGACATTGCTGAAAAGACAAACATTCAAACATATTGATAAAGTTGAGAATTTAGAACCTTTGAAATTTCTTGATCCGTTAAAGACCGCGGCCATAGCGCAGTTTATAGCGCTTGGGTCTCCCAAATATAGGGTCGCTGGTTAGATCCCTGACCGAAGCGAGTATCCTTTAGGATATTTTTCTCCCGACAATCGGTAAATAATCGTAAACCTAAATTGGGTGAAAAGCTCGAGTCTCGGAAAGTTTGTAGTGGTAGTACTGGTGAGAGAAATACCAGGCATCCATTGTTAAGTGCTCCAGCCGCTGCGATATGACTGAAATACTGTTAAAAGTGACGTTAAACCTCATTCCATCAATCAACTGATCGGTTGCAATAAAGAAATTTCTCATTGAATCACATAATTTCGTTTTGCCGTCGTCGATGGCGACCGAAACGTCGTAACTTAAGCTTGAATGAAGTTATAAATTCGTCACGCGTTTCTCTTATTCCCATGTCGTAAATTGTATACATATTAAAAATTGATTTATAGATTGTATAGGTATTAAAGATTGTTTTATAAAATGAATAAATATTAAAGATTGTCTTTAGAAAATATATATAAATATTAAAAAAAGATTTATAGATTGTATAAATGTTGAAATTGGTTTATCGTTTGAGTGCACCATATCAGGCAACCGTCACGTTAGTATTAAGTTACAAGTCTGTTGCCAAAAGCCATTTGATAACACTAAAAGAGTTGTTCATACTGTGACTAACTGTCACAGCCGGTCAACCAAACGGTTCATTTCATACAAGAGGTGAAATTTAACTCAACTTCCTGTTGGATTTCAGTGGGCGTGGCTCGCGATCTGTCCAAATAATCATTCAGTAGGATAAAAAATATTGTGGAAAAAGGATTAATTTACTTGTTACAAGTAATTTCATCTTTGTCCCCAATGTTTTCTCGAGTACTTAAATACAGGGACGTAAAAATCAGGTATTTGACAGGAAAGTGTTAAAATAGATGCAGTCATGTCGCGGTGGCTGGAGCACCAAAGAATAGATTCCTGGTATCACTCACACCAGTACTATACCATTTCGTCCTTTCCTAGACTCCAGCTGCTATCCCACTTGGTTTACGATTATCCACTCATTAATTTTTTTGGTGAGAGACAAATGTCGGAAAGAATATGTGCCGCCGCCGGGGATCGAACCCATGACACCCATGGTTGAAGAATAGAAGTCTGGCCGCTACCGACTGCGCTATGACGGCGGCTAAATCCTATTCAACCAAGTATAGAACCTATGTTTACATTCACGTATTAAACATTTACAAACTTCAAATAGAAATTTATAGTTCCGTCTCGTTTCATCGGTAGAATCAATATTTTACTAAGTTCAACTTCAGTTTAATGACAAAAAGTAAATAAGAATCAGAACTTTTAAATGGTGAGAAATTAGAAATAATGTAGGTAATCGAATTTCATAAAAAGTCAACGGGTGAGAATATTTGACTGTTTTTCGTTTTTGCAATTTACTTAATGAATGTGTTGCGTTTGTTGAACACTTACACTCCGTAAATGTCGGATCGCTGGCCCGCCCACGGTGCTCCGACAGGAAGCTCGACTTAGAAATTAAACGATGTACATTTGCAAAATTTAGGACTAGTACACTGTAACAAAAAAAATAATTGTTGGTTGTAGACCTAAATGTTGTAACTACAGTTTGAATAAGACGAATATTTATTTGGTTACATTTAGTACCCTAGGCACCAGGGATCCACACCAACTTTGATTCAATGGGGTCCCACAGGAATTCCTACTACTTACATCAGGGATTCTCTTGATAATCAAGGTACCCTTCTTAATAAACATTAAGCCATTCCCATTAACTCTTTAAAGTCACACTTGAAAAAAACAAAAAAAAAAAAAAAAAAGTTTGTTATTTCTAACAATGTTTTCTACCATAAGATAAACATTTGTATGATTATATTAACCTAAAATAGTCGTCTGCATGTTCTTTGAATTTGGACCAGTCTCAAATTGTGTCGTCCGGTAATTGGTTAATTTTCTGGGAAAGAGCCAGTTGAAATTTACTGAAACGTCTTTTCGGCGAATCAGGAGCATTATTTGACGCATTAAATTTAATTTACTCGAGGAATTTTGAAGGATTTCTGAGATCCCATCCAATTTTCATGGATCCTGTTTGTGTCGATCCATTGGTACCCTCCGTAATTGGCAAAGTCTAACCCATCTCAGTACTATTCGCACCTGCGAGATAGTCCTTGTCGCCTGACGGTCCATAAATATATTTTGATAAAAGCTAGGAGATTCAATAGATCTTAACTCTTTAACATTCGATAATATTTTATACAAATCCAAGTTTAAAGAAGTTGCAGACAACAATTTCAACTTGATAGAATTCGTTATACCTTATCTTTAAGGGTAGCAAACATTGTGGATAATGAAGAAATTGCTTGATACAAGCAATTTCTTCATTATCCACATTGTTTTCCAAAGCTTCTTTTCTTACGGGTGTCAAAAAGCGCCATTGTGTGTGAATGCTATTATTTACCCAGGTGGAGTTTGACTATTTTTTGTAAAACTGATCGCTGATGCGATTTCAGGACCAAAATTCAAAATTAATCTCAATTCAGTCGGATCAATTTCTTATTCTTTATTGACTGTGTTCACTAGTGTCCTAGATAGATGAAATTGTCATCGGTTTCCAATACACAAACTGACCCGGTTTTTATAGTAATCAAAAATTGAAATTTGACCCATTTGACTCTTTAAAATCCAATAAAATTAATTTGATACTTACTTTTTGAATCTGCGTATTAATATATCGTAAATCCTATTTGTCAAAATGTGTGATTGTTTCTGTTTTTTCACTGCTGATTCAGTTTGTAGTTATTAAATTTTCCTGTTTCGTATCCGTACTTTACCGATAATGTTACTAAAAATAGAAGGTGTTTACGTATGCCTACAGGTGTGTATTGATGGGTGACAATTAGGCGTGACGTCACATGTCACGAGGATTATTGTAATAGCCGATTAAAGGTAAAGTTTTGAATATGGGTGCCTTAATGATAAATCTATCCAATATGTGTTAAAACTCCGGTTCTGTATGATTTTTTTTTCGTGTACGTGTACTTGGAATTCTAAAATACCGTACATCGGGCTTGTACAAGTTAACCCTTTCCTGTACAATCACTGGTTTTTACGTCCTTGTGATTTTATACTTGAGAAAACATTGTGGGAAAAGAAGAAATTGCTTGTAACAAGCAATTTCATCCTTTTCCAAAATATTTTCCATCCTACTGAATGGTTATTTTTCAAATTAAAACCACTGTAAATTTTCGCCTGCAAAATTTTGTATTTGGACAGGTCTAAAAACATTAAAATAGGAAAGGGTTAAAGTAGCGATATTTTGTCCGCCCTTCGGTGATATACGTATATGTTGACTTAACCCATTACAACTCAATCCCTCCTTTTTACGCCCCTCCAGAAAAAAGCTTTGGAAAACATTGTGGAAAATGAAGAAATTGCTTGGATCAAGCAATTTCTTCATTATTCACAATGTTTTCTATCCAAAAAGATGGAATAATTCAAGATTCCATCAACTTGAAATTGTCGTCTGCAGCTTCTTTCAATTTGGACCAGTCTAAAATTTTGCTGTGTTGGAATGGGTTAATATTTAGTCATTTCTTGCGGTGTCGAAATCGAGGAGAGGATCCTGCTGCTTGAAGTTTACTGGGAGACATAGGTTTGTATTTTCGACGTAAAACTAAAATCGCAGGACCATTTTCAATCCAATTCAGATCTTTTAGGTTTTAATGTTGAAGGTTTTCAGAAGACAGACAGACAGACAGACTGACGGACGCACAACGGTAAAACAACTTGAGAAGGGTTATATTTATTTGTTTATATATCAACTTTCAAATGCAAATATGGCATCTGTTTTAAGTACCCTATATTTAGACATAGTACTGAATAAATCGTTCCGATGCCCAGATGCAATAACACCAAATTGAATCATTCTTATAAAAGTAGGAATAGCTTTTAACAAGCAACCTCTCCTATGTTTTCTTCTCTGATTGGTACATGTTTTTTGTTTGTTTTGTTTTATTTTCGCGTGTGTAGGGGGGGGGGTAAAAATTAATTCCTTGATTGGCGGATCGATTGCCCCCGCCAAATGAACGCAGGCGGAAAGTTCCATCTTTAAATTTTGAAAAATTCATAGCCAGTAAGATAAAAGCAGAATGGTTGGTTGGCGACCTAAACGTCGTAACAACAGGTTATTCAAGCTGCAGGTGCGACGTTTAAGTCGCAAAACCAACAAAAACACTTCTAACAAATGTCGATCAATACCGGAGCTCAAATTTCACTTATGGTCTAAATAATTTAATTGTTAGTTTCGTCTATCAAAAACTAGCGATCTGATTGGTCGAAAAATTTAATTCATAACTCCATGAACAAAATTTTGAGTACGCAGCCATTTTGAATGCTTCCGCACAAAATAGTTCACTACAAAAAGGTATCAAAATTTGTTAAGTTGTTGCATTTTTCGCTCGATGCTATTAAATTATAAGAATTGAAGAGAGTATTTTTTGTTTTCATGGAGGTGTGAACCGAAAAACCTAATCACACAATGTTTGAATCCGCTTCGCGTATTCATACAGTGTAATTAGGTTTTTCGGTTCATACCTCCATGAAAACAAAAAAATATTCTCTTCATCTCTTAAATGATGATTTGATAGGTCGATTGATTCTTTGACTGACAGCTGCGATCTTGCTAGATTGGCTTTTGATTGGCCAAATGTATTGCTGCGGCCTACCAGTAATTTACAAATCGCGGCTGTCAATTAAATAAACAGTCGACCGAATAAATCATTCATTGAGACAAGAAGTTAGTTTTCATCTCTAGCATTTGCCGCCTTCTCTTCACCGTTTGGTTTGGTCAAAGACGCTAATCGTTGCGTTGGAAAGATTGGGCTGTTCAGATCAAACGCGCTGATAACTGACGAATGGCCAGCGTCGCCCTCCGTATTCCGATGTTAACCCTTTCCCGTTTTTTGAAATTTTAGACTGGTCCAAAATGAAAGAGTTTGCAGACGACAATGAAAATTTGATGGAATTTGAAATAAAACCATCCTAAGTGGTAGAAAATATTGTGGGAAAAGAAGAAATTGCTTGTTACAAGCAATTTCTTCTTTTTCCACAATGTTTTCTCAAGTATAAAATCACAGGAACGTAAAATCCCGTATTTGAACGGGAAAGGGTTAAACGAGGTCATTTCGCAATATGTATGACCAGAAACAATTGACAAGAAATTAAAATGGTTGGCTAGTTACCTAAACATGGTAACTTCAGCTTGAAAAGAAAATAGTTACGACGATTAAGTCGGAAATGCAACAAGAAATGCTCCATGTATATGTCAGCCAATATCAGAGTTCAAAGTTCACTTCCGGTCTACGTGAAAGATTTGATTGGTAAAATTGACGGCTGCGATCCGTCAGGTTTTTTTTTTTTTTTTTTTTTCATTTACGCTAGGGTCAATCTACGTCACCGTACTCTAACTCTTTGTAAATGAGCCTGTGCGTGACAATTCCAACCATTTCACATGTGCGTGATTCGCACAAATTGAGCACCCTGGACAGCCATTCGGGGCAATTAGAACATTCGCTGATTGTTTAAAGAAGCTTTGGGTCAGTATCTTTCTACAGAGCGCAGAGTGAAGACTCTGATCAGACTGTGCGGATGCACAGACTGATCTGAGTCTTTCCTTTGCGCACACGTGTAATGGTTGGAAATGTCACGCACGCGCTCAAATTTAGATAACTGGACTCGACTTAAAGAAGACAAACTTAAACATTTCTCTTTATAAAGTGAATGTGCCGTCGTCATATCGCAGTCGGTAGCGCGTCCGACTCCTAATCTTTAATCATGAGATGTCATGGGTTCGATCCCCAGCGCCGGCAAATATCCTTTCTGACATTTGTCTCTCACCAATGAGTGGATAATCGTTAACCTAAGTAGGATAGCAGCTGCAGGTTAGGAAAGGATGTACTGGTAGTATTGGTGTGAGAAATACCAGGAAACCATTGTTAGGTGCTCCAGCCGCCGCGATATGACTGAAATACTGTTTAAAGTGGCGTTAAACCTCAATCAATCAATTATACAGTGAATATCACTACACATACCTATGGCGCACGAATTGGGTCTTAAATCCTCTTTAGGCATGCAGTTCACGCTAAAATGAACACGCGTAGATAATACAATTGCAATCATAACATTTAGGAAATGGGTCTTAAATCCTCTTTAGGCATGCAGTCCACGCTAAAATGAACACACGTAGATAATACAATTGCATTCATAACATTTAGGCGTGCGCGCATAATTACTGAGCGTCCAATGGTGTAAATTGTGAGCGCACGCCTTAATTTCAAGTGCACGCACATTATGATTTGTTTGAATGGGGTTTTACGCCGCTTTCAACAATCTTTCAGTTATATCGCGGCGGCTGGAGTACCTAACAATGGAATCCTGGTATTTCTCACACCAGTACTACCATTACATCGCTTCCTAGCCTCCAACTGCTATCTCACATAGGTCTACGATTATCGACCCATTGGTGAGAGACAAATAGTCGGAAAGGATGAGTGCCGCCGTCGGGGATCGAACCCGGGACCTCTAGATTGACAGTCCGACGCGCTACCAACTGCGCTATGACGGCGGCCTCACATTATGAAGGTGTTTACGTGTTACACGTACACGCTCATATTTTGAAAGTGCATGCGTTAAATAACGCCTAAACTTTCAAAATATAAGAGCGCAAGCTTAAACTATACGGGTTTACCTGTATCATTATTATTTGGAGCGTGCACGCGGTCTTTGTGCAAAGACGACATAAAGGTTTCGTTTAACCCTATCGGTACACCGTATCATACCTGCTTTTTGAAAGCGGGTCAAACGTGTGGGGTTTATGAGACCACGAGAGCATGGCGGTCAAAACGTGAGGGTAAGACAACGAATTCGGAATAATTTTTGGATCTCAATCAGGACTGAGACATATCACGTTTACAAGATATGACAATATTACGACGGCCTAGAAGTGACATGTGCGATTTCTGTTGTTGTTGATGTTGTTATCTATCTCGTTCCCTTGGCATAGCAGTTCTTTGTTCTTTTCTTTTTTCAATTCCTCGATTATAGGAATATTTAGAACACGATTTCAGTCACCTTCAGTCGGCCTTTATGCCTTGCGCATGAGAGATAATCCTCCAACCTGCTAACTTTTCTAACGCGGCATCCATTTTAACCCATTCCCACACAACAAATTTCAGACTGGTCAAAATTGAAAGTTGGTGGAATTCGTCTGTTTGGATAGAAAACATTATTGATGATAAAGAAATTGCTTGTTAGAAGCAAGTTCTTCATTTTCCACATTTTTTCCAAAGTTTTTTTTATTTATTTTTTTTAATTGAAGGGCGTAAAAGGGAGGAGTTTTTTGGGGATGGGTAAAAGGTACGTTTACAGTATTAATAGCTCAAATAAACAAAGAATGACTTTGATTCGTTTTGTCTCTTTTCTTTTATTAAAAAAGGGGGGTCACAAAATTTGTTTATAATGTTTGTGTATGTGCGTGTGATTGCATTTTTTTGTTAATAGAAAAAAAAAAAAAAACTATAAAACGATTGTTTTTTATCATAAAAAAAGATTTTTTATTCCGTAGGGAAAAAATGGTTAAAAATCGCACATGTCACCTCAAAGGCACCATGCGATATGGAGTGGTTTCTATAGATAGAATCTTATAAAAAAATCGAGCGACAAAATTTAGACTGGTGCATGTAGAAAAAAATACAGACGACAATTCTTAAAATGTGAAAAAATAAAAGAGATATGTGTTGTAAGAAAAAACTGTTTCTGTGAAGGCATTTTTTTTTAAACGATATTTTGCAAAACTTGATTTTTTTTGTTCGGTAAACGCGGGAAATTGTATTAATATATAAAATACACGAACTAAATACTTACACGAAGAAGAATTTCCCATTTCACGTTAATCAAAATTTAGTCCAACGAAGTTTAAGTTCTAAGGAAAAATTCGTGTAAGCTAAAGATGGAATAATATGGTAAAAGTTCACCGGCTTATTGGAAACACTCTAATCGAATCTGTCCTTCATTTGAAATAAATAATTTCACTGGCGAACCAAACGATTCATTTAGAACGATAGACCTGTTCACATTTCGGTCACACTGGCAATAAATTACATGTACTAAAAATGTCATGAAATCAAAGTACTGAAAGTACTGTAAGCTAGTAAAGCATATATTTTTAAAGAAATCTTCTTTGCTAAAGGTTATCAAGATAAAAAAATGCCTTGTTGACTAGAAAACATTGTGGACAATGAAGAAATTGCTTGTAACAAGCAATATTTACATTGTCCACAATGTTTTCCAAATATTTTTTCTTGGGGTGCTTAAAAAACAGAATTGAGTAAGAATGGGTAAAGCAGCATGCCTTTGAAAGAGATCTCTACAATTTGAATAGAGTTTGCAATATTCCTTAGTTACATAAGTATTCCTTAGTTACATAAGAACTACTTTTTATGGGAAGCATATTCAATGGATTTTGTGGTTAAGCCTCCAGTGGCAGTTTACACTCGTTTAACTTTGAGAAGACCTCGGAAGTTTGTCTGTTAACTTAAGCTATTAAAGCTGACGCTTTGCTAGCTAAAAAGCGGCTTTCCTGAATCCTCAAAAACAAGTGATAGAAAAGGTCAGTATAGCCCTTTCATTTTCAATCACTGTTTTTTTTTACCTGTGTTTTTATACTTGAGAAAACAGTGTGGAAAAAGTAGAAATCGCTTGTCACAAGCAATTTCTACTTTTTTCACAATATTTTCTACATTACTGAATCAATTTTCATAAGATCAACTCTAATTTGTCGTCTGCAAAGCCTTTTAATGTGGACCAGTCTAAACTTTGTAAAACAGTAAAGCTAGATTTCGGCAGGTGTCTACAAAGATTGGTCTGCTGTGATTGTAACCACAATAAAGTTACTTACAATTTTAGACTATAGGTATCTACATACATGTACATTGGTACGGATAGATTTTACTCTTTTTCCTAATTATCCGATGTTTTTCGTTTAAAGTTGGAATAAAATTGTTTCTATTTATATGACGCGAAATCATATCGAGAAAGATCATTGTAAATCGCATATTTCTTGTCAGTTTAATTGTATGATAATGAAGGTCTGGCTATGCTGTACTTAATTACCTTGGTTGGACAATGTCAAGACAACAGAAAAATCCATATAATAATTATTGCGTGTCGATGACATGATAATTATGCAACACCGTTTAACCTTTTATTTAAAGGTCGAGGCAAACACTGACCGTTCTATTCGGTTCAGTTTCTTACATAGAATTTCGAGTTCCTATTTTGACTAAGTCTCAGTAAATCTGTAGTTACTATGTTTAGATCACCAACCATCAATTCTATTGTTTTTACATTTACCGACAATGAATTTTGAAAAATAACGTCATTTTCTAACTAAGTCGAACTTCCTTTCGGAGGTCGGTGAGCGAGACCAGCGATCTTTCAGTTGACCAATCGCGGCTGTCAATCAAGTAATCAACTGATCAATCAAATCACTTATTTAGGCCGGAACTGATATATCAACTTCGGCATTGGCCGCCACATTTGTTAACCTTTTTTGTTGTTCTATCGACTTTAAAGTCGTAACTACAGCTTATTCAAGTTGAAGTTACGACGTTTAGGTGGCCAACCAACAATTCTACTTTTTTGTTACATGCTATTTTTTACAAATTAACGCCGTTAAAATCGAGTTGGAATTCCCGTCGGAGTCATTGGGCGTGGCCAAGGGAGTAAGTGGGCGGGGCTAGTGATCCATCAATTTCTACCTTCTACTACCTTCATTATACAATTTTTAAACATATCCCCACACATTGACGCTTTTGGACGCACTCCAAAATAGCTTAGGAAAACATTGTGGAAAATGAAGAAAATATCCATTCTCTCTGTGAAAAATTGCTTGTAAACCAAAATCAGTCGCCGCGTATGATCTCTTAAATTCGAAGTTAAAATCTCCGAAATGATCATTAATGAAATAAATCATTTTCATCAGCATAGGTTCTCCTACCTTGGGAAAAACATAGCTTCCTTTTTCTGGAATTCATTTTGCTATTAGATGCATCGTGTGTATTTGGGTTTATAGCACATGCCCATATGAGCAACGTCCCCAGAAGACGGTTAGTTGTTACCGGGGTGCAAGGATACAGGACGAAACTGCTGTGTGCTCTGTCTGGTTCTTTTACGTGCTCGGTGATCGATTGATAGCACCGTCGCACGAGATCTCGGTCTAACGTCAAGACAAATAGTTTGTTAGTTGATAAGGTCAACCTAAGGCTAACCGGTGATCTTGGGGTTTTAAGTAAAGTGCTCTACCAAATGAGCTTATTAGATGCACTGTGTTAGCGCCAGTTTATGCACTTATTTTATATACCCATTCGCGACGAAATTAGTAAAATCAGCTCGTTTCCTTAATCCTTACTATGTACCAGAAGGTTTCTGTATTTACTTTAAGGCGTAAATACGCAATATACTGGGGAATGATTTATAATCAGTATATTAGTGCAAAGTGCAAATGGCGGATAAACAATGAAGTGCGAATTAATTTTACTTTCGGTGAAAACTTTGTTAAGATGTTAATCGAGTATGCTTATCGAACACTGCTTTTGAACGGCAAAGAGTTTTAATTCACTAGTTCAGCCTACGACACAGGTCCAAATTGATAGAGGCTGCAGACGATAATATAAAAGTGATGCAATTTCTATCCTTTTCGTCTTTTAAGATAGAGAAAAATGTGGATAATGAAGAAATTGCTTTATACAAGCAATTTCTTCACTCCCTACAATGTTTTCCAAAGTTTCTTTCTTGATGGACTTAGAAAGAAGGGATTTTGAGGGAAAGGGTTAATAAAAGTGTTTCACGTAAGGCAGACCTAGTACGTGTTATAGTATCGAATATAAGTTCGCGCGAATAACTAAGAATCGGGAAATTCAGGGACATACAGTGAACTTGGCGAAGTCTTCGCGAATTAAAAGTGATTGATGTATCCATTCAAGTCCCTGTTCTATCAAGCATTATTTGCTAAGGGTCCGTGATAGAATTTATAGCTGTTTCAAAAAGTATCTAAACGATAGGTCGTAGGTACGAATATGTTACTGGTATGGCCTTTTCACCAATGACAAAATCATTACGAGTATGGATAAATCTTGAGAAACAATCGAATGCTTTCAATGTTTCCCTAATTGGTATTAATGAGACATATGTACCGTATGTTGGTCGAGAATCTAAGGAATCACCAATAAAAATTACAGTAAAGCATATATTAAGCGATCACTCAAGAGACGACCAAAAAGTGGTTGTTTAAAAGAATGGTCGCTTAATACACTAATTTTGCGAAAGATGTGAAGGATTGGTTTGGTTAAATACATGCACTACAAGAGAATTCTTGCTTAACCCATTCCCACACAATCCATCCTTTTTACGCCCCTCAAGTATAAGGCGTTGGAAAACATTGTGGATAATGAAGAAATTGCTTGCTACAAGCAATTTCTTCATTATCCACAATGTTTTCTATCCTAAAAGACGAAAAAATTTAAAACTCCAACTTCAAAGTGTTGTCTGCAACTTCTTTTAATTTGGACCAGTCTAAAATTTTGTTGTGTGGGAATGGGTTAATTCTGTGTTGTTGAAACTCTTTAGAGAGAAGAGATTTTGCTAAAAAAAAAGAGATATCGGTCGCTTAATAGACGTGGTCGCTTAAGAGACGTGGTCACTCGAGCAAGATCGGCTGAAATAACTTGGATATCTAACCTGGAACATCCCTAGTTCTAAGAAGGTTAAGATGAATTTGACATTCAGTGTGACCTTGATCAAGTTCTAGTATATCAAGCAGGAAGTTATATCCATGGTTAGGTGCTCCAGCCTCCGCGATATGACATAACTACTGATAAGAGTGGCGTTACAAACAAACAGAGTATTTGTTATTTGTTATATGTTAGTATTTGTTATAGTTCTAATTCGCATTAGGAAGAGTATGCCGTGAACGTAATAGAACTATAACAAATACTAAAACACGTTTGTTTGTATGGGGTTTATCGCCACTCTTATCAGTATTTCAATCATATCGCGGCGGAGCACCTAACCATGGATTCCTTGCAATTTTCAGACAATGCTATATCCTTTCCGAGCCTTCAGCTCCACCCATTGTTGGTAGACAGATGTTGGGAAGGATATTTAGGACCTAGACTGAAGTAAAATATTCAAAATCCCTGTTGGCAACACACCAGTCACGTTTCCATCAAAATTAAGTTCCTCAAACAATAACCTGCAATGAAAGAAACCATTTCATAGCATGAACGAAGAGTAAAGCTTCAAAGAAAATGCTATTATTTAAATGCAAATGGAATCAGTCTGAAATTTACCAATCACAGATATTTGATATAGCCGCCAAATTCACTGAAAAATGAGCTGTTTTACGCAAAATTCTAATCCTAGTAGTAGTCACAATGGAAATGATAGCAGATAAAAGGCTTGCTTTCTGTAAAGTAGAAACACTTCAAAGTATGCAGATACACCATCTTCTTTTTTTTTACAATTTTTCATGAAACTCATACCAGTCAATTTAACAGCTTGCGGCCAGTCAAAATCCGCAACCCAACCACTTTCTGTTTCTGGCGTCACAGGATGAAGGCAAACAGTGTAAAGGTCATGACCTTTTAATTTTGCATCCGAAATTGATCCCAAAATCATGTTTTATATTCATTTAATGCAAAATTTTCTTTCTTTACCATCAAATACCTGATCAAAACTTGTCTTTTCCTAATATTTCTCATTTTGACCATGGTCACTTCGATTATTTCATCCTCTTCTGTAGACTGGGACCTTACCGCGACCGGGAATCGAACCCGGGATCAAATGATTAGGGTCCGACGCGCTGCCAACCGCCATGGCCGCGACCACTAAAACATGTAGATTTTGTGTACTTATAAAGTTATGAAAATGTAACAGCTGACTCTTTTTTTATTATTTTCAACCAATATTTTACATGCTGTGTCACAGAACTAATGTTGTGATTTTTATCAAATATTTTGATAAAAATAAAGGTAATTATTACCTTGAGATTGTAAGCTATCATCTTCGCAATTATGTGGTTTTAACTTACATAATAGAGGAGCCACAACTGAAGCCACCACTCAAGACTGACTGTCTGGAAATATCAGACGAGACAGTATAGATGCTACAGAGGTCTGTTCTTAGCCCATTCCAAAACAATCCTGAAACTTTGTGACGCCCCAAAAAATCTGGGGGGAAAATGTGGAAAATGAAGAAATTGCTTGTTACAATCTCATATGATAAAAGTGTTTATTTGGTTAATTTCCGTTTTATTACTGGACGTCTTTGAAGTCAAAATCTCGGGGGTGGGGGGCATCGATAACATCTTCGCCCCGAGAAATTTCGCTACCGACCATTTTCGCTACTGGACTATATGTCCATGAAATATGTTGATAATACGGGAAAAGAAACGCAAAGCTGCCGAAGGGCGCTTCGCGGCTTTTCTCGCTTCTAGAGAACACCTATGAAAGTAAATATTTCAGAAAACAAAGAACAAGACTAATTCCGTCAAGTGTCAGGCTATTTTCGGTCATCAAAGCGTCGATAGCGGTTACAAGGAGAATGATCAGAGGGTTTCAATCGACTTGTATTATTTTACAGGGATTTTTCTTTCACAATTCAACTCCGAAATAAGAAGTCTTCGCCAGTAGACCTATCTTAAAAACAAACATGAAAATGAAATTAATGTTTGTATAGAAAAGAAGAAGAAGAAAAAAAAAAAAAAAAACTCGTCCGAGAGAAGTTCAATCAAACTGTTTATTGTGTCGTAATTAGTTACCTTCCTGTTTCGTAACATACACAAGGACGTGTTTTCACTTTGCTTTGATGACGTCATTTTTAGGGAAAATATTCATGACGTCATTTCGATCGGACGTTGTTAGGGCGTTGTCAAGGGTGTCCACCCGTAAAGGTAGAAAACCACATTCTATTTGCAATAAAAAGCAACTAACAAAAGAGTTTTAAAAAAAATTGCACCAAGGGAAATTTTAATTATACGGACTCTTATCATAAGAGTATAGTATAGTCATAGTCAACCAACCAATCGATCTTTCTTTCATTACACAGATTATTCATTTAACCTGTGGCTCGTCTTCTGTACCGTAAAACTTTCCAGCTAGAGTCTATACTTAACGCAAGGATTGAATTGGTTACCAACTATCTCGTATCTGCAACTACTTTAAGCCGTAGTATCGAGGTTTACTTGCCCTTTTGACGAGATCATTTTCCAAACTAGAATTATAGGTATGAAAATCCTAGTCAAAATTAATGCTATCGTAAGCAAAAACTCTGCTTGTTAGAAAAATGTCACGGTATGCAATGAACATTTGTAATGAATTATATATTCTCTGCTTGAAGAAGACTTAAATTTGATCTGTAGGCCCTATTATACCTTCAAAACATAGATGATCTAGGAAATCCGTAACTTTGAACAAAGGTAGGCCTATTAACACCTCTATGGGAGAGAGAGTGAGAGAGAGAGAGAGAGAGAGAGAGAGAGAGAGAGAGAGAGAGAGAGAGAGAGAGAGAGAGAGAGAGTGAGAGAGAGAAAGAGAGAGAGAGAGAGAAGAGAGAGAGAGAGAGAGAGAGAGAGAGAGGGGGGGGGGAGAGAGAGAGAGAGAGGGGAAAGCCAAAATCCGCGAATTTATGAAGAAGCAAATTGATTTGTCAAAGTAACAGGTCTGCAGAAACATCATGCCATGTAGATTAGCAAACTAACAGCACCGGTGACTTGTATAGTATAAAGGTAAAAAAATATTTTCCATCAATAGTACCGAATTAATCCCTTCCTGTTTAATCCCTGGTTTTTACGTCCCTGTGATTTTATAATTGAGAAAATATTGTGGAAAAAAGAAGAAATTGCTTGTAACAAGCAATTTCTTCTTTTCCCACAATATTTGTTACCCAATTGAATGTTTATTTTTCAAATCAAATCCTATTAAATCCACTCTAAATTTTCATCTGTAAAACCTTGGACAGGTCTAAAATTTTGCATACCAGGAAAGGGTTAAGGTATTTCATCAACAATTCAGAAAATTAACATGTGCACACATTCTGATCCTTACAGGCGTTATCTTCGAATTTCTTTGGCATCCCTTTTTGCTTATAGGTATACACACGGATATACAGATGATTCTTTTTTTAACAGAAAAATTACTAGAACTAAATCAAGACCGCGTTCGATTTAATACCCCGTTTGCATGCGCTTTCTTTTTGAAATAAGTTTTGAAATAAAGGTTCGTCAAAATAGAATGCTACTTACGAAATGTTCGAAATTGCTGTAACAAGGACAACATGATTATTATGGTCTATTTCACTTTCAATATTTTTCCCGTCTATGTAGATTTTAACCTATCATTATATTAAAATCCAAAAATAATTATCAAGTATGACCTATGAAGTTTTTACTTCTCCTTTGCATTCTTTTGATATTGATTACTAGTAAGAAACAAAGTTGAACTGGAATGACTACTTTGCACAGACTTTATATAGGTAAGTAGATTCTATCGCTTGATGTTTTCTTTTTAATGTCACAGATTTTGATAAGTCTCATTTCCTCTCATAAACTATTTTGATGCAATAATGTAAAGAGTAGATTTGCTAAAATCAGAGGTCGTTTATCAGATTAAGGGTATTTCCCTAATAGTTCAGGCTGTTAATCTATTTCTAGATTAAGCCGGGACAGTTGCGAAGAATATCGGGTCATTCACGCGGTGCGATCTCGTATTCAGTTTGAATTCGTTTTCTGCGCATGTAATATTCTCCGAAGATTGATTTTCAGTATTTGAAAAATGCCACCTATCGGTAGATAACGGTTTGAATCGGCTCAAACCAACGTCATCATTACGTCATTAGGAGATAAGTTCGCTAGCGGGACTTCAATTCCATGAAGATCAGTCCAAAACTACCATAAGCGTTAATACGAATATATACACATTTACCGTAGTTTTGCGCTACCGTTTTAGCGTATTTTTAGGCGTTCGGCATTTTTATCTAGATCGATTTCATAAACATCGGCATCTCCCTTTAAAGCCCTTTATCTTCCCCAAAACACACTGTAAAATTAACAAGAAAATCATACTCTAGGCTCAAAAACATACATAAATATGACGGTTGAAATTATAAGATCAGCATGGTTCTACACAGTAAGCCTACAATGCATGGAAGAAGTTTCGACATTTTTTTAAATTGGACCGTCCCACCACATTTTAAGGTTTGTTAACATAAAACAATGACGTAGACCCGTGATGACGTTTTACCTTTCGCTAGTCATTCAAACAAATAGCTAGGTCACGAAGAATAACGAAATTGCCCGTAAACTTAGTTACAAGCACATGTGCATATAACAGTCAATGCCCAAATTAACTTTTTCGGTAAGAATCGGGTGAATTCGTCTCGTTTTCAAAATTTAAACAAACACAAATTGAAGTCGATAAGAAAAACAAAAAAACTTTTTCTAGATAGCATCACTCAAATCCTGCTTTTGCATATCGATATTATGAAGGTCTTTGTTTCCTGTAGTGACCGAATATGCTATAGATTATTTGAAGTATTTTTCCTTCCTCGGGGGGGGGGCAGATATGGCTTTAAAACTTTTTCTATGGCCCTTATTGTTTACTTTATGGTCCAATATTTACTCATTCCCACACAATCCCGCTTTTTACACTCATCTGGATAGAGCTTTTGAAAAAATTGTGGACCTTTGGTTAATCGAACAAAGTTTAGTCCACAATGGAACATATTTTTCTGTCCTTTAAAGTCAAACAAGTACTCACAACAAACATGGCGACTTGCGCAACGAAAGCGAAAGAACATTAACAATATATTTAGATTCTGACTCATTTAGACACTGATATACAGAGTAAAATCCAAAAGTAAATGAAAATAATTTCAAACAAGAGCATTTAAAGTTTAAAAATCTGGTAACCTCTCAAATGGCCGATGTTTTTGGTAATTTATTTGTCGACGAAGAAGATGGACTGGGGATTCCTGAATTTGATGACAAACCATCACGGTTTCGCGGACTCGAGTCGCCTCCCATGCCCCGTCCCCAATGTGGGCTGACGGGTATCAACAATCAAGGAGCCACTTGTTACCTCAATTCGTTGATTCAGACGCTTTTGTTTTCACCCGAATTTAGAGGTAAATTATTGCAGTTTGAGTTGCATAATATCATGTATTTTTAGCTCGACTGTTTTCGGAGAAAACCCCAGATACTGCAACAACATTGATGTTGTCGTTGTTTTGTCGTGGTGCAAAACTTTGACACTTTGGAATACCTCTTGTTCTACTGAAGGCATTCACTTGAAACTTGGTACACTTGTTCACTATTAAAAGAGCAAACTATACTATCAAGGGGGATAACTCTAGGTGTATTTTGTCCACTATACAGCACCAAACAGTCGAGTGAAGGCACTTGCAGGCATTGCTCTTGTTATAATGACTTATTGCAAGACAGTTCCTCCCCAACAAAGTACAAAGTGAAACATATTCAACTCAAAAGAATAGTCTGTTTCTTAGGTACTAGACCTTAAGTTTTTTTTAAACATATAGTCAAAAGCATATTTCTGATACTTTGCAAAGTCAATGTATAACAGGGAACCACTCAACTCGTACCCAAGCTATCTCTTAGCTAGTTCAACCCATACTGGTGAGCTTGTAACCTACCTGAAAATTAAAGAGTCAACTTGTATACATTTTTTTTTTATCAATGACTATATTAGGTTGCAATATTTGTTGATACAGAAATGTTCCTTTTGAGAATTATTTTGAATTATCATTTTTTTATCAGATTCTGCCAGAATTAAAACTACTTTTAGATTTTTTAAGGCCAGGCTGGTTGATGAAGTGACAAAGTTCAATTTTTCTGTAAGCTGAATAGTTATTCAAATGTATCTTAGTCTCGAAGTTGGTGTTGGAGTATCAGAAATTTTGTGCAGAAAGAAAACATCACCGCTAAATAAAACAATATGTCTCACATTACAAGATATCATTTTGAAACCTTGATATACCTTAGACAATTTATGTTTGATAACAGACATAGATTAGTTCTTTCACTTCCAAGTTCGGACCAGTCTACTCTATGCGATGTTATTGTCTGATAATGGAGTGAGTTGCAACTCATGGGATGACATTTCCGTCTTTATTTCAAAAAACATGCTTTAACCCTTTCCACTGATTTTTATGTACCTCGGAAATTATACTTGAGATAACATTGTGGAAAAAACGAAGAAACTGCTTCTCATAAACAATCTCTTCTTTTCCCACAATATTCTTTTTCATATAATATGTTTACTTTCCAACTTTTACTTACTTTAGATACAATAATATCGTCTACTAATCCTTTGGATTTTGACAAGTGTAAAATTTTGAACAACGGGTAAAGGGTAAAGAAATAAAAAATATTTGAATTAACTTTTGTGCTCTAAAAATATGTAGGGTTTAACCTATTATTATATCAAAGTCAAAAAATATTTTTCAAGTAAGATCTATGAAGTTTTTACTTCTCCTTCTGCATCCTTTTTGATATTGATTATTAGTAAGAAACAAAGTTGAACTGGAATGACTGCTGTGCACAAACTTTATGGGTAAGTAGATTCTATCTATGCTATCTATGCTGTCTGGGGTATCTGCAGCTGCTCTCTCTCTCTTGAGCGCTTTCTTTATTTTTTGTCTAGTAAGGAAATGAATGCCAGAAAATTCCTCCCTCAAAAATACACAGGTCAGTTTACATAATGTTAAAAATAAGTTTGGTATGAATTGACTCCATAATTTTCACAAGATGACCAATATAAGAGTAATGAGTATACTCCTATGATGATCCCCTTCAAACTATGAACTACAATATGATTTCAAATTCTATGGTTATTGAAAAGAATCTTTTGTTATAAGCCCACCTGAACATGAAGTGCTCTGGTTGAGCTATTGTGTTCAGTCATTATCTGGCGTCTGTCCATCTGTCCATCCGTACACTTACCATGGAATTTCTACCAAACTTCTGTTCACAGAAATGATCCTTAGGTCATGCTCTTTCAAAAGAATTGAAATCCATGAAGAACTTTGGTTGCCATCATCAGGCAACCTGAAGTGAAAAAAAAGAAAAAAGAATTCTTCTCCCAAAACACAAGGCCCAGAGCTTTTATATTTAGTATAATTCATTATCTTTTGACCCTCTACCAAAATTCTTCAAAGAATTTCTGTACTTTGAAAATTAGTCCTTTTCTGTGTGATCCCAGATTTTACATAGAAATATAAAGGGAAATCTTTGAAAATGTTCTTCTCCAAAACCATAAGGCCTACAGCTTTGATATTTCATATAAATCATCATCTATTGACCCTCTACCAAAATACTTCAAAGAATTACCATACCCTGAAAATCAGCACTTCTTTGTTCCAGCCATGGTTTCACATAGGAATGAAGAAAGGAATCTTTGAAAACCTTCTTCACCCAAATCATAAGGCCTAGAGCTTTGATATTTGGTATATATCATCATCTTTTGACCCTCTACCAAAATACAAAAGAAATTACAGTAACTTGAAGATTAGCCCTTCTCTGTGGGATTCCTGATTTTACAAAGAATAAAGAAGGGAATTTTTGAGGATCTTCAGTTCCTAACCCATTTGGCATAGAGCTTTGATATTTGGTATGAATTAATGCCTATTGATCCTCTACCAAAATACTTCAAAGAATTACTGTTTTTCTAGAAATTAGCGCTATATGATGGGATCTACAATATAGGATTAAAGGAGAACATCTTTAAGAATCTTCTCCAAATAATTAGGCATGGGGCTTTGATATTTATGCCCCTCATCGAAAGATAGGGAGCATATTGTTTTACCGTTATCTATCTGTCTATTCATCATTCACAAACACAGCTTGTTTGTTTATATCATAAAGCCTTGAGCCATCATACTCAGTTGAGATATATAGGATCATCATGGTCAACTTTAAAAGTATCTTAACCCTTGTCATGCTGTATAAATTACTTAACTGACTTGCTGTCAGATCAAAGGGCTGAAAGCATTGATGGAACTTGATGTTCAAAAATCAATATTTTTTTTAAGAAATCAACTTCACAAACAACTCTGGCAGGATAAGTACTAGCAGGAGGTATAGACTAAGATCAGCCTGCACATAAGTGCAGTCTGATCTTAGTCTACACCTCCTGCCAAAAACGGAATATTCCGGGTTCAGCATGACAAGGGTTGAGAATTGTATTTAGAGAAAAAGCTTTCACAACTTGAGTGAGCCCTATTGAGTGTGAACTACGACTTATTTTTCAGATGCCTTGTTCTGTCTGAACCAAGATGAATTAGGAAAAATTGAAGATAAGGATGTTCCAGGCACAAAGGTATGAAAAGATACAGAAATGGAAGCTTGAAGGGCCAAAACACTGATTATTTTTATATTAAAACGAAAGAAAACTCAAACTGGAAAAAAATGCATCTATTTGAAATTTCTTAGATTCACAAATCTGTGGTTAGTTTTTTCAGGAAAGAAGTCAACCTCTGCTTCGTTTTGCTCTTCATTAGCTCTCTTACACTCAACATGGTCAAGGTGACTTATTTCATTGGTAAATGTCTGTCCATTTGTCCTTTTACAGTTACCCCCCCCCCCCCCCTCAAAAAAAAATCCTCTACTTAATTAAACAGCAAATTGATTTCAACCTTACTTTACACATATGATCGTTAGGTCAAATTTTTTAAAGATAATTTGGAAAACATGAAGAACTCTTGCTGCTATGGCAACCAAAAGACAAAACTTTATAAATCTCTCTTCTAAATCTGTAAGATCTAGAGCTTTCTAATTTTACATGCAAGATTGCCTAATTTTACTCTTAACTCTAAATTACCTAAAATACCTCATCTTATTTCTTTAGGCTCAACACAAGCCCTATCATGTTATTGGTTCCCAGTTTTTAGTTTCACTGGCTGACTTTCACCAATGGTTGGATAATCGTAAACCTAAGTGAGATAGCAGCTGGAGGCTTGGAAAGAATGTAGTGGTAAAACTGATGTTAGAAATACCAGGAAGCCATTGTTAGGTGCTCCAGCTGCTTTTATTTGACTGAAATACAGCCAGCCATGTATTATCATGGTGTTGTGTAGGTTATGCCCTTTCTATAAACTTTACCTTGGCCATGGTGTATAAATTACCTTACTGAATTGCTGTAAAATCAAAGGGCTGAAAGCACTGATAGAAGTTGTTGTTCAAAAATCAATATTTCTTCTAGAAATCAATTTCATAGACAACTCTATCAGGAAAAGTACAAGCAGGAGGTGTTGACCAAGATCAGATTGCACATATGTGCATGCTTATCTTGGTCTACACCTCCTGCTAAAACCAGAATATTTCATGTTCAGCATCGCAGGATTAAAAGATTCTCAAAATCTCTTCACAGGTTTCAATTAAAATGTTCAGGAATGATCTTTTGATCCTTTTATTAGATTCCCTAGAAGAATATACAATAGGATTAAAAAAACAACAACATGGCTTTTAAAGGTGGAGCTAAGTTGCTAAATTTGTATATGTAGTATAAACTTCGCAAATCTTTTCCTCAGAAACCAGTAGATACATTTCAACCAAATTCCTTTGAAATAATCCCTGCATCAGATTGCTTTAAAGAGTTTTGATTAGACCCTTTATTAGATTTTTTTAAAGAAATTTTGATAGGTTTAATAATATTGATTTGAGGATGGGCCTAGTTTGATAGTTTAAATGATATTGATTTTAAAGGATGGGCCTAGTTGCAGTAAGATATCAAATTGTGATGCAAGAGAAGTATAAGCAATGGGTTTTCTCTTATTTCAAAGAATCAGTAAGTTCAGGCTGGTGGAGCCTTTGAAGGCGCTCAAGTGCAGTTTGTTATATAGATGTAATGAGAAGAAAATTTTCAAAAATTTTCTCCTCCAAACCCATAAGGCATAGAGCAATCTTATTTTACATGGGTCATTGCCTAATAGTACTCTACCAAATTATCTTAACCCTTTACAATTTCAAAATTTTTTACTTTTCTTAATTTAACGTTGTAGTAGACAACATTATAAAGTAAGTACAAATCAAAAAGTAGCCATTCTATATGATATAAAATATTGTGAAAAAGATGAAATTGTGTGTTATAAACAATTTCTTCATTTTTAGCTCACCTGAGCATGAAGTGCACTGGGGAGCTTTTGTGTCCTCTCATTGTCCATGGGCCGTCCATCTAGCTGTCTGTCTGTGAACAAATCTTTATAAATCTTCTCCTCCTAAACTACCCAACAGATTTCAATGATACTCTGCAGAAATGGTCCTTGGGTGCTGGCTTTCAAAACAAATGAAAGGTCATCTATAACTGTTGTTACAATGGCAACTAGAGGGATGTCTAAGGTTTTTTAAAAGATCTTCTCCTCTTAAACCTGTAAGGATAGATCTTTCAAATTTTGCATATAGCATTGCCTCATGGTCCTCTATAAAATTACTTCAGATTATGATAATGTTCTATATTGTGGATACTTGGAACGTAGAATTTGAGAGTATTTTTTTCAAAAATCATCTCCTTATTTCTTTCCTTTTCCCTGTTTTTGCCCCCCTGTGATTTTATAATTGAGAATTCATTGTAGAAAAAGAAGGAATTGCTTGTATGGTTATTTTTCAAATTAAAACAACTTTGAATTTTCATCTGCAAAACATTTGAATTTGGACTGTTCTAAAATTTTGAAAAACAGGAAGGCCAGTTAACTAACCATCAGGTTCTAATGAAATTTTACAGAAATAATTTGGTAGAATGGTTGCTATCCACTGTGCTCAGTTTCAGTTGAGAATTGAGAGAAATGAATGAATTCAAAAGGAATTCAAGTTAATAAAAATAAAACAACATGAAAAGAAAAACTTAAAAAAATGCCACTACCCAGACTTTTGAAGCATCTTAGGTGAGCGATCTAGGATCATTATCTGAAGTACAATATCAGGGATTATACTGGAAAGGGTTAGATCATGGCCCTTAGATCAACATAAGTCCTATGTTGCAGGTGTCTAGATTCAACAAAGAGCTGAAGAAACCCTAAAAATCTTCTATTCAAAAGCTAAAAGGACTAAAGCTTTGCAATTTTTCACCCATCACTTAATGGTACTCCTCCAAAAATATCTCAAAGTAAACTGTGAGAGCAACAAAAGTCTTGTGTTTTGGGTTCTGTGATTTTACAAAGAGATAAGATAGAAATGTTTAATACCATGTCCTTCTAAACCAAGGGCCTACAGAGATTTAAAAGTGTGCATTCAACAAAATGCCTTGTAGGTCTCTACTTAAATATTCTAAAATATTACTCAGAGGTCAGCAGAAGCCCTGTGCTGTAGGTCCCCTGATTTTACATACATGTGTATATGGATATAAAGAAAAAATCTTTAAAGAGAATCTCCTTCATACCCATAATAAATATAAAACTTTGTGTGCAGTTAATCTTACGGTGCTATATCAAATGCTAGAAATTATATACTCAGGCATTGCAACATGTCCTGTCTTTATGTATTATATCGATAAGGTCTAAGGGCAGTAAATCATTTTGCATGGTGAATTTCACTTTTTACTAGTTTGTCCTTTTTACCACAACATCTGCAATCAGTATATAAAACCTTATTTCTTTAGATGGCCTAATCTCAATAAGTTTGCAAACCTTATGTCATCTAAAAACAAGAAAATCATTTTTAACTTGGCAAAATTTATATTTGAGGCTAATGATTTAAGACAAATAGAAATTATAACAAGTAATAGGTAATATAGTTTCTTCACTCATTTTTCTCCTACATCATGTTGACGTTCGTATTGTTTGTAACTTGTATATTGCTATGTGTGCAAATAGCACATTCAATTGCAATTAAAATGTTTGTATTGTATTGTATTGTATTTGTATTGCATAGAAGAACAATATAACATATTTGCTAATAGCTCAGTCAAAGAGTTTGCTAGAATGATCAGACTTACTTTGAATTAAGGAACAGTAATTCACACACCCATAACAATAAATTTCAGTATGGCAGGATCTCTTTTCTCTATGACTTTTAACCCCATTTTTGAGATGGCTGTCACCCTCCCTGCACAGCTGTTTCTGCAGGGATTTCAAATCAAAGTACTGAAAGTACTGTAAGCTAACAAAGCATAGATCTTTAATAAAGGTTATCATGATAAATTAATGAACGAGGTTAAAGTAACCCAGGTGTAACCGATTACAACACGACAAAATCTTAAAATGGTTTAAATTAAAAGAAGTTGCAGACGGCGATTTCAAGTTGGTTGAATTTAGAATTCTTTCCCTTGTTGGGTAGAAAACATTGTGGACAATGAAGAAATTGCTTGTAACAAGTATCTTCTTCATTGTCCACAATGATTTCCAAAGCTATTTTTTGAGATGCTTAAAAAGCGGAATTGATTAAGAAGGGTTAAATAGCATACTTTTGAAAGAGTTCTCTACAATTGAATAGAGTTTGCAATATTTCTGAAATACACAAGAACTACTTTTTATGGCGTAGACATTCAATGAATTTAGTGGTTAAGCCTCCAATAGCAGTTTGCTCTCATTGAACTCTGGGAAGACCTCAAAAGTTTGTCTGTTAACTTAAGGTATCAAAGCTGACGCTTTCCTAGCTAAAAACTTTTCAAACTGGCTATGAAATTGCCAAAATGATTTAAACTTTTTGGTTTGTATCGTTTCAACAGAATATATAAGGCCATGAAAAAATTATTGATTTTGAATTCCAATATTATTGTCCAATCAGAGGCCACCTTGATCTTGTGTTAATATGAACCGGAGTTTACCTATACTTACCTGATGACAGGAAAATGGTTTACTTCCCTTATACCTAAAAGAGGAAATCTTTTGTTATCCTCCCCAAAACCAGATGGTTTTATATGTAGTCTTGTGACGCCCCTGAGGAAAAAGTCTTTGGAAAACATTGTTGAAAATGAAGAAATTGCTTACAACAAGCAATTTCTTCATTTCCACAAAGTTTTCTACCCAGGAAGTGGAAAAAATCCAAAAGTTTTATAAACTTTAAAACTCTTGTCTGCAACTTCTTTCAATTTGTGCCAGTCTAAAATTTTGCTGTCTGGTGATGGGTTGAATATAAGCATTATGACATTGTGTGGGTTCCCAAATTAACATAAAGATATTGAATAATAAATCCTCTTCTACCTAGCTGTTGATAGGTCTAGAGCTCAAAGTATGAGTGAAGTATTGACTTGTGGTTCTCTACTAAAACATTGCAAATTATCAAAGTAAAGCTTAGAGCTATTGTCTAGTGATCATTACAGGTCCATCATTGTCTTCTTGTTTTTGGTTTGATTTTGCCACTTTCCATGGACAGCTCTTGTTAATCAATTCACAAACAATTTTACACTTTTTTACAACCCTTCAGAAAAAAGCGTTGGAAAATTTTTTTGAAAATGAAGATATTTCTTGTCACAAGCAATTTCCTGATTTCCAACAGTTTTTTCTATGCAGAAAGGCAAGATATTCAAAATTCCATCAACCTAAAATTTTTGTCTGTAACATCTTTTATTTTTTGACCAGTCTAAAATTTTGTCATTTGGTAAAGGTTAAATCATATTCTCTATGGCTATCTGAACTGTTGGGAAATTCTTTATTTTAAATACTACATTTTCAAAGTGTTTTCAGAGGTTCTGTGTCACATCCTTTAACAAGTGCTTAATTTAATCTTGTAAGAAATATTGATGTTAACCCTTTCCTTTTCAATCCCTGGTTTTTACATTCCTGTGATTTTGTAAGTGAGAAAACATTGTAAAATAGGAAGAAATTGCTTGTTACAAGCACTTTTCTTCTTTTTTCTACAATGATTTCTACCCTGCTGAATTGTTATATTTCAAAATAAATCTACCTAAAATTTTCATCTGCAAATCCATTGAATTTTGACAGGTCTGAAATTTGGTAAAACAGGAAAGGGTTAATATGATTTTATTTATTCATGAAAAAAATGTATAACCCTTTCCTGTTCAATCCCTGGATTTTATTCCCTGTAATTGTATACTTGAGAAAGCATTTTAGAAAAAGAAGAAATTATTTGTAACAAGTAATATTTTCTTTTGCAACAATATTTTCTACCATACAAAATGATTATTTGGAAATAAAATCAATTTCAAATTTTTGTCTGCAAAACATTTGAATTTGGACAGGTCTAAAAGTTTTGCAAAAAGGGTTAAATGTTTTATGTCTATTTCAGGTACGGGTAATACCAATCCAGGTACAGAGATTGTTTGCAAGAATGTTGTTAAAGAACTGTAATGCTGTATCTACTGTAGACCTGACAGAGAGTTTTGGATGGACAAACAATGAGGTTTTTGATTAGCTACATAAAAAAGATTTTTTTACAGTCAATAAAAGAGCTGCATCTAGATTAACCAATTACCAGATTACAAAATTTTGGTCTGGTCCAAACTGAAAGGAGTAACAGACTAAAGATTAATGTTAATGGAATCTTTCAAATTTCTAAGTGGAAAACATTGTGAAAAATGAAGAAATTACTTGTTACAAGTAATTTCTTCATTTTACACAATTTTCTCCCTATTGTTTTTCTTGAGGGGCGTCAAAAAGCATCACTATGTAGGAGTGGGTCAACTTTTTCCCACTCAATTCTTCTTTGAAGTACTTTTCAATTAACCCTTTCCCTTTTAGCTCACCTGAGCAGGAAGGGCTCTGGATGAGCTTTTGTGATCGGTCATCAACCGTCGTCTGTCTGTCCGTTAGTCCATTCACAATTACAAAAAAATCTTCTCCTACTAAATTAATCATGGAATTTAACAAAACTTCACAGAAATGATCCTTAGGTCATGCTCTTTCGAAAGACTTCAAAGAATTGAAATCCATGAAGAACTCTGGTTGCCATTGCAATGGAGTGAAAAAACTTTAAAAAAAATCTTCTACACCAAAACCATACGGCCTAGAGCTTTGATATTTTGTATAAATTATCATCTATTGACGCTCTTCCAAAATATTTCAAAGAATTACCATATTCTGAAAATTAGCCCTTTTCTGTGGGATCCCTGATTTTACATAAAAATAAAGAAGGAAAACTTTAAAAATATTCTATTCTCCAACCATAAGGCCTAGAGCTTTGATATTTAGTATAAATGGTCATTTATTGACCCTCTGCCAAAATACTTTAAAGAATTACCGTACTCTGAAAATAAGCCCTTTTCTGTGTGATCCCTGATTTTACCTAGAAATAAATAAGGAAATCTTTAAAAGTCTTCTTCTCCCAAACCATAAGACCAAGGGCTTTAATATTTAGTGTGTAATTAAACCTATTGACCCTGTAATAAAATACCTCATAGAATTACCGTATTCTGAAAATAAGCTCTTTTTTGTGCAATCCCAGAAAGGAGTTATGAAGGATATCATAGAAAATGTTCTCCATCTAAACCATTAGGCCTAGAGCTTTGATATTTGGTATGTATTAATGCCTATTGATCCTCTACTGAAGTACTTCAAAGAATTACTGTACTCTTGAAATTAGCTCAATATGGTTGGGTCTTAACTATAGCTAGGATTAAAGGAGAAAATCTTTAAAAAAATCTTTTTATCCAATAGGATTAGGTGTAGGGCTTTGATATTTTGTATATTATCTCATAAAGCTTTGAGCCATCATACTCAGGGGAGCGATATAGGAACATCATGGATCTCTTGTTTGAAATTTCATATTGGTTCAAGTTGAAAGTAATTGAAGACAACAATGAAAGTTGAATGTTATTTTAAGTGAAACTGTCCTATGTGGTAGAAAATGTTGTTGGAAAAGAAGAAATTTGCTTGTTACAAACAATTTCTTCATTTTTGACAATGTCTTTCCAAGTATTAAATCACAAGGACTTGAAATCCCTGGTTTGTATAGGAAAGGGTCAAGCTTGATTTTCCCGATTTTCAAAAGGCTAAGACCTCTGTATAAGTTTTATTTTAGAAAAAACAACCTACTGATAGAATTACATAAAGGAATTGAATTGATCATTTGCCTGATGGCAAGAATAATTTTGATTTAAGATTGGCTGTTTTCAGAAAAATCGGAGGAATAGCTATAGCCCTGATGGTGTTTGCGTCTGTGTCAATGTTGTCAGTGTCACCAGAAAACTTTGACATTTCATTATATCTTTGGCATTACTGAACTTATTACTTTAACCCATTCCAACACAAGAAAATTTTAGACTGGTCAAAATTGAAAGAAGCTGCAGACGACAATTTCAAGTTGATGGAATTTTAATTTTTTTCGTCTTTTGGGATAGAAAACATTATGGATAATGAAGAAATTGCTTGTTACAAGCAATTTCTTCATTGTCCACAATGTTTTCCAAAGCTTTTTTCTTGTGGGGCGTAAAAATTCCAACACAAGAAAATTTTAGACTGGTCAAAATTGAAAGAAGCTGCAGACGACAATTTCAAGTTGATGGAATTTTAATTTTTTTCGTCTTTTGGGATAGAAAACATTATTGATAATGAAGAAATTGCTTGTTACAAGCAATTTCTTCATTGTCCACAATGTTTTCCAAAGCTTTTTTCTTGTGGGGCGTAAAAAGGAGGGATTGAGTTGGAATGGGTTAAATTTCACAAAATTTGGTCGCTATCAAAAGAGCAAGCTATACCCACAAGGGGGTAACTCTAAATGCATTTTTGAATGAATAATGCCCCTTCCTTGACTTAGAAGTACTCACTATAAACCATCTGGGTATTGGCATCCTGATGTGGTGCTCCTGTTTTCCGAAAGTATTTTTTACCCTTTCCTGTTCAATCCCTGATATTTACTTCCTTGTGATTTTATATTTGTTGAAAAAGAAGAAAAGGAAAGGGTTACAGCAGTTAAGATGTTGTATTTTCAAAAGAATTTAATGCTTGTATGCTAAATTTCTCTGCAGCAACTCCAACAGCATGATGTGCAAGAGTTAAACAGAATTCTGTTCAGCGCAATGGAAGATTCCCTTGTAGGCACTAGTGGTAAAGATTTAATTCAGCAGCTATTCCATGGAAAACTTGTCAATCAGGTCAGTCATTTATTAGTTCTGTAATAGCAAACCCAAAAGGGACTTTACCCCTCACCAGACATTAAGAATTTAAACTGATCTAAATTCAAAGATGTTGCAGGCAACAATTTTCAGTTTATGGATTTTATTTGTCTCCTTAGATAGAAGACATTTTTTAAATAAGGAAATTAGCACAATATTTACTCACTTTCCACAATATTTTCGAAGGTTTTCTTTTCTTGGGTTCCAAAAAGTGTTATAGTTTTGGAATGGGCTAAGGTTTGCACTCCACATGTCTGTTCAATCAGTCAGTTTTCTTTTTCTTAATTTCCTTAATGTTTGAAGATATCAAGCTGGTATATGGTGTGGGAGTCTTCAGATCAAGTTTGACTAACCTTCTAGTTTTTGATTTATTAGCTCTACTGGCCGTCCGTCATCCATGGGTCCGTCCGTTAAACTTTTCCTTGTTTACGCGATAAAGTCCACAGTTTTCATTGGATTCCCTTCAAACTTTCACAGAATGATTGTACCATCATAAGGATCGTTTCTTTCGAAATTGGGTCAGATCCGTCAAGAAACATGGGAAAAGGGGCCTAATTAAAACTTAATAAAAAAATCCTCGTTTACACGATAGAGTCCACAGTTTTCATCGGATTCTCTTCAAACTTTCTCAGAATGATTGTACCATCATAAGGATCGTTCCTTTTGAAAATGGGTAGATCCGTCAAGAAACACGGGAAAAGGGGCCTTATGAAAATTTAATTAAAAAATCCTCGTTAACACTCTAGAGGCCTTATTAAAATTTAATTCAAAGATCTTTATTAACACTCTAAAGTCCACAGTTTTCATCCGATTGACTTCAAAATTTCACAGAATGATTGTACCATCATAAGAATTGTTCCTTTCAAAATTTGGTATGATCAGTCAAGGGCCACGGGAAAAAGGGGCCCGATAAAAACTGGATTGAAAAAGTCCTCGTAAACACAATAGAGTCCATAGTTTTCAACAAATTCTCTTCAAACATTCCCAGAATGATTATTACATTAAGTGGATTGTTCCTTTCTTAAGTAGGTTTGATCCATCAAGTTTCATGAGAAAAGGGGGCCTATGAAAATTTAATAAAATATCTTAGTTAACACATCATCGCCCTAGATTTCACCTGATTGACATCAAACTTTCACATACTGATTGTACCATCATAAAGATTGTTCCTTTCAAATTGGGTCGATCCATTGAGAAACATAAGAAAAGGGGCCTTAGGAAAATTCAATTTAAAAAAATCTTAATTAATGCTTGTAAGTCAACAGATAAGATGGGGTTGTCTTTATACTCAAACAGAATAATTTTACTTTTGTAAGAAGAGTTCCCTTTGGAATTGGTTCAGATCCATCAAGTAACATGGGAAAAGGGGCTAAATGAAAACTCAATAATGAAAAGAAAAAAAACACACTGCATATGGATTCAGTTTGGAACTCGTTACTAAGCTTGGAGTCTTTAGCCTAATCCAAAACAATTCCGCTTCCTGACGCCCCTCCAAAGATCAATAAAACCCTGTTAACACAATGAAGCCCACAGCTTTGATCAAATTTTGTTGAAACTTTCACAGAATGATTGGAAGGTCATAACTATCATTCTTTTCATAACAAGGTTCGAACTGTCAAGAAACACAGGAAAAGGGGCCTTATGAAAATTTCATTTATAAATCCTTGTTACCAAGTCCAGAGCTTTCATCGGATTTTCTTCAAACATTCACAGAATAATTGTACAATAATAATGATTGTTGATGTTTGCATCAGACCTGATCCGTCAAGTATCACAGGAAAAGGAGCATTATGAAAATTAATTTTAAAATCTGAATCATTGTACCACAATAAAGTCAACAGTTTTCATCAGATTCTGATAAAACTTTCACAGAAGGATCATTCCATCATGAGGATTCTTTCTTTTCAAATTAGATGTGATCTGTCTAGTATCATGGGAAAAGGGGCCTTTTCAGAATCTTATTTATAATCCTTGTAACCAAGTCCAGAGCTTTCATTGGATTTTATTCAAACCTTCGCAGAATCATTGTACAATAATCACGATTGTTGATGCTGACATGAGACCTGATCCTTCAAGTATCACAGGAAAAGGAGCCTTATGAAAATTTTATTGTAAAAATTTTACACCAAGATAAAGTCTGCAGTTTTCATCAGATTCTGTTCAATCTTTCGCAGAATGTTTGTACCATCATTAGGATTGTTTCTTTCCAAATTGGGCCTGATCTGTCTAGTATCATAGGAAAAGGGACTGTATGTAAAATTATTACCAAATCCTCATAAACACAACAATGTCCTTAGTCTTTATCAGAATCTCTTCAAACTTTAATAGAATGATTGTACCATCATTTGGATTGTTCCTTTGTAAGTTAGGCCTGATTGGTTAAGTGACACAAGAAAAGGAGCCTTATAATATTTTATTACAAAACATCATTGTTACAATAAAGTCCTCAGTCTTTATCATTTTCTTCAAACTATTACTAGGATTGTTCCTTTGTACATTGGGTCTGATTTGTAAAGTTCCACTGAAAAAGGGGCCGTATGAAAATTTTGTTACAAAAATTCCTGACACAATTCAGTCCACTGTTTTCATTGATTCTCTTTATCTTTTAAAGAATGATTGTACCTTCATTAGAATTGTTCCTTTTGAAATTTGGTTTGTTCTGTAAAGTATCATGAGAAAAGGGGCACTATGAAGATTTCACTATAAAATCATTAACACAATAAATTCCACAGAATACACAGATTGATTGTACCATCATTCCAATTGTTGATTTTGACAGTGGATCTGATTATGGCAAGTGTCACATAAAAAGGGGCCTTATGAAAAACTTTTTTAAATATTCTGGTTAACACAATGATGTCCCTTGATTTCACCGGATTCACTTCAAAATTTCACAGAATGATTGTACAATCACTTAAATGGTTCTTTTCAGTACTGGGTACAATCCATGAAGTATCATGTAAAAAGGGGCCATATGATTTTTTTTTTAAAAAATTCTAGTAAACATAATGAATTACCAATATTTCACCTGGTTCACTTTTAACTTTCACAGAATGATAAAACCAACAGTAAAATAGCACGGGAAAGGGGCCTTATGAGAACTTGAATTTAATATCTTTGTTAACACAATAAACTCAACGGTTTTATTGGATTCTCTTCAAAGATGCATTGAATAATTGTGGCATTCGAAACACAGGAAAAGGGGCCTTACAGATTATCATTCAAAATATTCTTGTGTATGTGATGAAGATCACAATCATTATCAAATTGTCTTTTAAATTTCACAGGACAATTGTAGGGTTGTAAGGAAAGTTCCTTTTGGAATGAAATTGATCCATCAGAAAACACAGGAAAAGGGGCCTTATTGATTTTCATTCAAAACAATCCTGTTTATGTGATAAAGTCCACAATTATTGTCAGATTCTAATGAAATATTCACAAAATGATTGAAGGGTCATAAGGTAACTTTCTTTTGGAAATGGAGTGGATCCTTCATGAAACATGGGAAAAGGGGCCTTGAGGATTGTTGCTTAAAATGATAAAGGGGATAAAGCCCTTTTCTTTATGCATTCTTCTTTGAGCAATTAACTTCTTTAAATATCAGATTTCTTTAACAGAAAACTTGATAACCAGTAGAGCATCTCAGGCCCTCATGGGCTTCTTGTGATGAAAATATGTATGTTTAAATTGGAATATTTCACTGAAATCCCATTTCTTGGATTATTTTTTATCCTTTAACCCATTCCCACACAATTATGCTTTTAAATGCCCATTAATATAAAAGCTTTGGAAAACATTGTAAACAATGAAGAATTTGCTTGTAACAAGCGATTTCTTCATCATCCACAATTTTTTCTACCCTAAAAGACCAAGATTATAAAAATTTCATCAACTGAAAATTGTTGTCTGCAACGTCTGAATTTGGATTGGTCTAAAATTTTGTTGTGTGGAAAAGGGTTAAGGTGTTGAGATGATTTTTGGGTCCAAAATCATGAGTTACAGATTAAATTAGAGGTACTATTATGAGAAGGTCCAGATTTTAAACCCATCTAGATAATGAGTAATTTATGCTCCCCACTGTGATAAGTCTGGGGCATAAATTTCACAGAGCCTCAAATGATTTATTATTCTATTTGCTAATTGTCTAAAATATTCTCATTGTCTATATGTTTAACTTGTAAATGGCTATTTTTTTATTTCCAATTTAAATGCCTTTTGTGCAAAGATCATTTTAACTCTTTCACGTTTTTCAAATTTTAGACCTATCCAAATTCAAAGGTTATGCAGACAAAAGTTTAAAGTGGATTTTATTTGAAAAACAATCATTTATATTGTGGAAAAAGAATAAATTGCTTTTAACAAACAATTTCTTCTGTTTCTGTATTTCTCAATTATAAAATGATAGGGGTATAAAAACCAAGGATTGAACAGGAAAGGATTAATAAAAAATTTAAAGCTATATTTCCCAATTTAAAAAGTTTGATAGGGCAATCCTTTTAACAAATACCTCTAGGTAAGACCATGTCTCTGGGTTTATAGTTAAAATGGTTGCCAATTGAAGAAACAAACTTTTGAAATTTAAAGATGATAGGATAAACCCCTGGATTTAAAAGAAAAATCTTAATCCTTCTCATGCTGATTTGGCAATATTCCCGTTAGGCAAAGATCAGCCTGGACATGTGATCAAACACCATCAGATTTTGTCCCCTGCAATTAAGGGGATAAAGTAATGGTATCCGTCTGTCCTTCCGTCATTCAGTCCTTCCATCATTCCGCCCTTCCGTCACTAAACTTGTCCGGAGCATATCTCTGAAAGTATAGTTGCTTTTAACTTGAAATTTCATAGGTCGATAGATCTCATTGAGGAGAAGTGCAGTGCACAAGAACCACAACTCTTGCTTGCATAATTTTGGAGTTATGGCCCTTTGCTGTTTTAAAGACTAAGATTTTGTCCTGAGCATATCTCTGAAAGTATAATAGCTATTAACTTGAAACTTCATAGCCTTATAGATCTTGTTGAGGAGAAGTGCAGTGCATGAGAACCACAACTCTTGCTTGCATAATTTTGGAGTTATTGCCCTTTGATGTTTTAAAGACTTAGATTTTGTCCTGAGCATATCTCTGAAAGTATAATACCTATTATTAAAATCATTGAAAAGAAATGCAATGCACAAGAAGCCTAAATCTAACCGGCTTCAGTTTACTATCAAGCTTTTACAGTGGTGGATGGCCATTGCCGACATGGCTCTTGTTCCCTTTAGTCAAGTTGTGTTTAAAATTAAATTTGGAAAGAAAATGAGTCTTTAAGATCTTCATTGCTTTCATCACTTTAGCCCATTACCAACCAACAAAATTTTAGACTGGTTCAAATAGAAGGAAGTTGCAGACAACCATATCAAGTTGATGTAAATAAAAACTTTTGGTCTTTTTTGATAGAAAACTCTATGGATAATGAAGAAATTGCTTGAAACAAAATTTCCACAATGTTTTCCAAATCTCTTTTTCTTGGGGTGTCAAAAAGGGTCTTTGTGTGGTTATGGGTTAATTAAAATGTAATTTTGATGAAGGTTTTTATTTAGCATGACAAGGATTAACATGAAATCTTATAAGGTCAACTTCATCTGATAAGGTAAGATATGAACATTAAAAAGGAAATATTGACCCTTTGTTTCCTGTTCAATCACTTTTTTTATCCCCTTGACTTCATAATTGAGAAAAAAAAGATGTAGAAAAAGAAATAGTTGCTTAAAACAAGCAATTTTTTTTTCCACAGTATTTTCTAGCCTACTAAGCAATGCCCTTTGACTCCTTTGATTATCCCTCATTGTGTCGGCAGAGGGGATAAAGTAATGGTCTCCGTCCGTTGCTCTGTCTTTCCGTCCTCCCGTCACTAAACTTGTCCTGAGCATATCTCTGAAAGTATAGTTGCTATCAACTTGAAATTTCATAGATCTCATTAAGGAGAAGTGTAGTGCACAAGAACCACAACTCTTGCTTGCATAATTTTGGAGTTATGGCCCTTTGTTGTTTTAAAGACTAAGATTTTGTCCTGAGCTTATCTCTGAAAGTATAATAGCTATTAACTTGAAACTTCATAGCTGGATAGATCTTGTTGAGGAGAAGTGTAGTGCATGAGAACCACAACTTTTGCTTGCATAATTTTGGAGTTATTGCCCTTTGATGTTTTAAAGACTTAGATTTTGTCCTGAGCATATCTCTGAAAATATGATAGCTATTATTGAAATCATTGAGAAGAAATGCAGTGCACAAGAAGCCTAAATCTAACTGGCTTCAGTTTACTATCAAGCTTTTACAGTGGTGGATGGCCATTGCCGACATGGCTCTTGTTTCCTTTTAGTCAAGTTGTGTTTACAATTAAATTTGGAAAGAAAAAGTGAGTATTTAAGATCTTCATTTCTTTCATCACTTTAGCCCATTACCAACCAACAAAATTTTAGACTGGTTCAAATTGAAGGAAGTTGCAGACAACCATATCAAGTTGATGTAAATACAAACTTTTGGTCTTTTTTGATAGAAAACTCTATGGATAATGAAGAAATTGCTTGAAACAAATTTTCCACAATGTTTTTCAAATCCTTTTTCTTTGGGGTGTCAAAAAGGGTCTTTGTGTGGTTATGGGTTAATTCAAATGTAATTTTGATGAAGGTTTTTATTTAGCATGACAAGGCTTAGGGTCAAAATAGCCTGTTCCGGTATGTCACAAGTTTAACATAGGCTTATATATTGAAAATTTCTAAAATCTTCTCCCAGACTAGAGGGCCTAGAGCTTTTATATTTAGTATGTGGCATCATCTGTTGAATTTCAATTAAGATTGTATAAATCATGGCCCAAGAGACAGAATTAGCTCATTCCCGGACGTCACAAGTTTACAAAGAGCTAATATAGTGAAATTTGTAAAAATCTTCTTCTTCTTCCAAACTAGAGGGCCTAGAACTTGATATTTGGTATACAGCATCATATGGTGGACTTCTATCAAGATTGTAAACATTGTTGCCTCAGGATTAAAATTATGTCACAAATTTAACATAGGCTTTTATAGTGAAATTCGTAAGAAATCTTCTTCTTCCAAACAGGAGGGCCTAGAGCTTTGATTTTTGGTATGTAGCATCATCTGGTGGATCTCTATCAATAGAATATGAATAATGTCCCTAGGGTCATAATTAGCCCATTCCCGGACATCACAAATTTTACATATGGCTTATATAAGAAAATTTAAAACTCTTCTTCTCCCAAACTAAAAGGTTTAGATCTTTGATATATAGTATGTAGCATAATCTGGTGGACTTAATTTGTTTTCGTGCTCTTTGGACTCAGGTGACCAATAAGGCCCTATAAGCCTCTTGTTTTATATCCCTGTAGTTTTATAATTGAGAAAAAAATGTAGAAAAATAAGTAATTGCTTAAAACAAGCAATTTCTTCTTTTTTCCACAATATTTTCTACCCTACTAAGTAATGCCCTTTGACTCCTTTGATTCCTATTGGTTGGCAACCTAAGCTGTACTTACAATCTTTAACCCATTCCCACACAAGACCTCCTTTTAACGCCCTTTAAGATAAAAGCTTTGGAAAACATTGTGGAAAATGAAGAAATTGCTTGTATCAAGCAATTTCTTCATTATTCACTATGTCTTCTATCCAAAAAGACTAAAATATTTAAAATTCCACCATGTTGAAATTGTCGTCTGCAGCTTCTTTCAATTTGGACCAGTCTGAAATTTTGTTGAGTGGGAATGGGTTAAGCCACTTAAAAAAATTGCTTCACATTAATGTCAGCTTATGGCGGAGTTCAATCTTCATTGGTTTGATGAGTCGAACGATTCTTTGATTGACAGCAACAATTGGTCGATTGCTGCATAAGGTATATTTCATAGAGAGCAAAACTGTGATTGTAATTAAGAGATGAAGAGAATAATTTTTGTTTTCATGGAGGTATGAACCGAAAAACCTTATCACACTGTATGAATACGCGAAGCGGATTCATACATTGTGTGATTAGGTTTTTCAGTTCATACGTCCATGAAAATAAAAAATATTATCTTCATTTCTTATAATTTAATAGCATCAAGCAAAAATGCAACAACTTAACAAATTTTGATACCTTTTTGTAGTGAACTATTTTGTGTGGAAGCATTCAAAATGGCTGCGTACTCAAAATTTTGTTCATGGAGGTATGAATTAAATTTTTCGACCAATCAGATCGCTCGTTTTTGATAGACGAAACTAACAATTAAATTATTTTTTAATAACTTAATTTTTGTGCTTGCAGATAAAGTGCACAGTTTGTGGCAAAGTTAGTGAAAGACAGGTAGGTAAACAAATAGAATTTTGAAACAAGCAGACAAAACAATTAATGGATTTCTGGCCACCTGATTGACCTCTAATAAGGTAGTAACATTGACAATAATGGCAGTTCTATATAATGCAGCCAGGCGGCATTTATCTTTTCTGACATTTGTCTCTCACCAATGGATGGATAATTGTAAACCTAAGTGTGATAGCAGCTAGAGGCTAGGAAAGGATGTTGTGGTAGTACTGGTGTGAGAAATACCAGAAATATATTGTTAGGTGCTCCCTCCTTCGCAATATGACTGAAATATTGTTAAAAGTGGCGTTAAAACCCATTCAATCAATCAGTTAATCTATAATGCAGATGAATAATAGAGTAAAAAGGAAAAAAAATGTCCGATACCCTCAAATTTTCAGTTTGAAATAACTTTATCTCAATGAGTATTTCTTCAGTGTCTTGTTACATTCCTTTACTGTGTGATGATGTTATCTATGTTTAGCTGGAATACATTGATATCTAACAGTGCCTCTTTTCTCAAGTCTTTACTTGTTTGACCTAAAAATTGTACGACAGTCAGTAGGGGTATATCTCTTTAACCCATTACCAGACAGAAACATTTTAGACTGGTCCTAATTGAAAGGTGTTGCAGACAACAATTTAAAGCTTATTAAATTTTACATGTTTTCAACTTTCTTGTTAGAATACATGTGTAAAATGAAGAAATTGCTTATTACAAGCAATTTCTTCATTCTACACAATGTTTTCCAAATTATTTTTCTTGGGAGGCATCTAAAAGCGTCATAGTGTTAGAATTGGTTAATAAGTTGTTGCAAAAAAAAAAAAAATATATATACATATATATTCGTTTTACATTTGTTAAACAAAGGTCCATAGCTAGCCTAGCATTTTATAATTTTGTCTTTATGCGGCTCAAGAAAAAACTTGGGAAAACACTTGGTTAACAGAAGTGTTCTCCATCATGAGTAGATGTTCCCTTTTAAACATCAATCAGTCTCAGATCTAAGGTCAAGGTCACATTTGAAGGTTTGTGCCCTTGACACAGATTGCCTTTGTGCAACTGTTCAAACTAGTTCATCTAGTTATCTGATAAACCCATCACCCCATAACAAAATCTAAGACTGATCAACTTGAAAAGATTTCACAGAATATTTTGGAACACACACAATTACAGAAGTGTGTAACATTTAAGATAGAAAACATTTTGTGATAAAGAAGAATTGCTAATTACAGCAATTCCTCTTTTTCTAACAATGTTTTCACAAGTCTTTTCTCTTGAGGCCCATTAAGAATTGAGATAATTTAGTGATGGTTTGTATTTCTGTACATAACAGAAGGAGCCAATATGTTTTCAAAAGCCCTTTTTCTTGATGTTCTTTAAATTCATATCTTCCCTTTGAAGAAGAAAAAACAGTTTAAACAATATATTGCTTATTTGGTCACTTAACAAAACAAGAGCTTTGTTAATGAAGGGTATAGGAGGGTATAAGTTAATTTTTCTGAAAGAGTACATGTATTTTGTATTTTTTCTTACTGATATCAACTGGTGTTTGTTTACATTTTGAAATTGAGTTGAATGCACTCGATTGTTTACCGGAAATATTTGCTAATCTTTTGCATTGACTGTTATATGCCCAAGTGCTGATGTCTAAACTTAACAGCTGAATTTTAGCTCTACTGGCCGAAGGCCACTAGAGCTATAGCGATGGCTTTTTCCCGTCCGTCTGTCCGTCCGTCAGTCTGTCGTCCGTGCGTTAAACGTTTCAATGTTTACACAATAAAGTCCACAGTTTTCATCGGATTCTCTTCAAACTTTCACAGAATGATTGTACCATCATAAGGATCGTTCCTTTCGAAATTGGGTCAGATCCGTCAGGAAACACGGGAAAAGGGGCCTAATTAAAACTTAATTAAAAATATTCGTTTATGCGATAAAGTCCACAGTTCTCATCGGATTCTCTTCAAACTTTCACAGAATGAATGTATCATCATAAGGATCGTTCCTTTCGAAAATGGGTATGATCCGTCAAGAAACACAAGAAAAAGGGCCTTAAGAAAATTTAATTAAAAATTCAATTAAAAATCCCTGTTTACGCGATAAAGTCCACAGTTTTCATCGGATTCTCTTCAAACTTTCACAGAATGATTGTACCATCATAAGGATGGTTCCTTTCGAAATTGGGTCAGATCCATCAAGAAACACTGGAAAAGGGGCCTAAGTAAAACTTAATTAAAAAATCTTCGTTTACGCGAAAAAAGTCCGCAGTTTTCATCAGATTCTCTTCAAACTTTCAAAGAATGATTGTATCATCATAAGGATCGTTCCTTTCGAAAATGGGTATGATTCGTCAAGAAACACAGGAAAAGGGGCCTTATGAAAATTTCATTAAAAATTCAATTAAAAATCCTCGTTTACACGATAGAGTCCACAGTTTTCATCAGATTCTCTTCAAACTTTCACAGAATGATTGTTCCAAGATAAGGATCATTCCTTTCGAAAATGGGTATGATCCGTCAAGAAACACGGGAAAAGGGTCTTATGAAAATTTAATTAAAAAATTCTCGTTTACGCGATAGAGTCCACAACTTATCAGATTCTCTTCAAACTTTCACAGAATGATTGTACCATCATAAGGATCGTTCCTTTCGAAAATGGGTATGATCTGTCAAGAAACACAGGAAAAGGGGCCTTAAGGAAATTTAATTAAAAAATCCTCGTTTACGCGATAGAGTCCACAGTTTTCATCAGATTCTCATCAAACTTTCACTGAATGATTGTTCCAAGATAAGGATCATTCCTTTCGAAAATTGGTATGATCCGTCAAGAAACACGGGGAAAAGGGGCCTTATGAAAATTTAATTAAAAAATCCTCGTTTACGCGATAGAGTCCACAACTTATCAGATTCTCTTCAAACTTTCACAGAATGATTGTACCATCATAAGGATCGTTCCTTTCGAAAATGGGTATGATCTGTCAAGAAACACAGGAAAAGGGGCCTTAAGGAAATTTAATTAAAAAATCCTCGTTTACGCGATAGAGTCCACAGTTTTCATCAGATTCTCATCAAACTTTCACTGAATGATTGTTCCAAGATAAGGATCATTCCTTTCGAAAATTGGTATGATCCGTCAAGAAACACGGGGAAAAGGGGCCTTATGAAAATTCATTTAAAATTCAATTAAAAATCCTTGTTTACGAGATAGAGTCCACAGTTTTCATTGGATTCTCTTCAAACTTTCTCAGAATGATTGTACCATCATAAGGATCGTTCCTTACGAAAATGAGTATGATCCGTCAAGAAACACGGGAAAAGGGGCCTTATGAAAATTTAATAAAAAAATCCTCGTTTACGAGATAGAGTCCACTGTTTTCATCAGATTCTCTTCAAACTATCACAGAATGATTGTACCATCATAAGGATTGTACCTTTTCGAATCGGATATGATTCCTCAAGAAACATAGGAAAAGGGGCCTTATTGAAATTTAATTCAAAGATCTTTGTTAACACTCTAGAGTCCACAGTTTTCATCTGATTGACTTCAAACTTTCACAGAATGATTGTACCATCATAAGAATTGTTCCTTTCAAAATTTGGTATGATCAGTCAAGGACCACGGGAAAAAGGGGCCCGATTAAAACTGGATTGAAAAAGTCCTTGTAAACACAATAGAGTCCATAGTTTTCAACAAATTCTCTTCAAACATTCCCAGAATGATTACTGCATTAAATGGATTGTTCCTTTCGGAAGTAGGTTTGATCCATCAAGTTTCATGGGAAAAGGGGTCCTATGAAAATTAAATAAAAAAAATCTTAGTTAACATGTAATGGCCCTAGATTTCACCTGATTGACTTCAAACTTTCACATAATGATTGTAACATCATTGATTGTTCCTTTCAAATTGGGTCTGATCGATTGAGAAACATAGGAAAAGGGGCCTTAGGAAAATTCAATTAAAAAAATCTTAATTAATGCTTGTAAGTCCACAGATGAGATGGGGTTGTCTTGATACTCAAACAGAATAATTGTACTTTTGTAAGAAGAGTTCCCTTTGGAATTGGTTCAGATCCATCAAGTAACATGGGAAAAGCGGCTATATGAAAATTCAATTAATAAAACCCTGTTAACACAATAAAGCCCACAGCTTTGATCAGATTTTGTTGAAATTTTCACAGAATGATTGGATGGTAATAACTATCATTCTTTTCATAACAGGGTTTGAACTGTCAAGAAGCACAGGAAAAGGGGCCTTATGAAAATTTCATTTATAAATCCTTGTTACCAAGTCCAGAGCTTTCATTGGATTTTCTTCAAACATTCACAGAATAATTGTACAATAATAATGATTGTTGATGTTTGCATTAGACCTGATCCGTCAAGTATAACAGGAAAAGGAGCATTATGAAATTTAATTTTAAAATCATTGTACCACAATAAAGTCAACAGTTTTCATCAGATTCTGTTAAAACTTTCACAGAAAGATTATTCCATCATAAGGATTCTTTCTTTTCAAATTAGGCCTGATCTGTCTAGTATCATGGGAAAAGGGGCCTTTAGAGAATTTTATCTATAATCCTTGTAACCAAGTCCAGAGCTTTCATTGGATTTTATTCAAACCTTCACAGAATCATTATACAATAATCACGATTGTTGATGCTGACCTGAGACCTGATCCTTCAAGTATCACAGGAAAAGGAGCCTTATGAAAATTTTATTTTAAAAATTTGACACCAAGATAAAGTCTGCAGTTTTCATCAGATTCTGTTCAAACTTTCACAGAATGTTTGTACCATCATAAGGATTGTTTCTTTCCAAATTGGGTCTGATCTGTCTAATATCATAGGAAAAGGGGCCGTATGAAAAAGTATTACCAAATCCTCATAAACACAACAATGCCCTCAGTCTTTATCAGAATCTCTTCAAACTTTAATAGAATGATTGTACCCTCATTTGGATTGTTCCTTTGTAAATTAGGTCTGATTGGTTAAGTGACACAAGAAAAGGGACCTTATAAAAATTTTATCACAAAACATCATTATTACAATAAAGTCCTCAGTCTTTATCATTTTCTTCAAACTATCATTAGGATTGTTCCTTTGTACATTGGGTCTGATTTGTTAAGTTTCACAGAAAAAGGGGCCTTATGAAAATTTAGTTTCAAAAATTCTTGACACAATTCAGTCCACTGTTTTCATTGATTCTCTTTAACTTTTAAAGAATGATTCTACCTTCATTAGAATTGTTCCTTTTGAAATTTTGTTTTTTCTGTAAAGTATCATGAGAAAAGGGGCCCTATGAATATTTCACTATAAACTCATTAACACAATAAATTCCACAGATTAAACAGATTGATTGTACCATCATTCCAATTGTTGATTTTGACAGTGGATCTGACTATAGCAAGGGTCACATAAAAAGGGGCCTTATGAAAAACTCTCTTAAATATTCTGGTTAACACAATGATGTCCCTTGATTTCACCGGATTCACTTCAAAATTTCACAGAATGATTGTACAAATACTTAGATGGTTCTTTTCAGAACTGGGTACAATCCATCAAGTATCATGTAAAAAGGGGCCATATGATTTTTTTTTTTAAATATTCTAGTAAACATAATGAATTTCCAATATTTCATCGGATTCACTTTTAACTTTCATAGAATGATAAAACCAACAGTAAAATATCACGGGAAAAGGGGCCCTATGAGAACTTGAATTTAATATCTTTGTTAACACAATAAAGTCAACAGTTTTATTGGATTCTCTTCAAAGATGCATGGAATGATTGTGGCATTTGAAACACAGGAAAAGGGGCCTTACAGATTATCATTCAAAACATTCTAGTGTATGTGATGAAGATCACAATCATTATCATTATCAAGTTGTCTTTAAATTTCACAGGACAATTGTCGGGTTGTAAGGAAAGTTCCTTTTGAAATGAAATTGATCCATCAGAAAACACAGGAAAAGGGGCCTTATTGATTTTCATTCAAAACAATCCTGTTTATGTGATTAAGTCAACAATTATTGTCAGATTCTGATGAAATATTCACAGAATGATTGTAGGGTCATAAGGTAACTTTCTTTTGGAAATGGAGTGGATCCGTCATGAAACATGAGAAAAGGGGCCTTGAGGATTGTTGCTTAAAATGATTAAGGGGATAAAGCCCCTTTTTTTTCTTTATGCATTCTTCTTGGAGCAATTAACTTCCTTAAATATCAGATTTCTTTAATGGAAAACTTGATAACCAGTAGAGCGTCTCAGGCCCTCATGGGCCTCTTGTTTGTATCTTCATGACCTACCTAGTTGTATGAATGACTAGTGAAAGTTCGAAGGTCATCATTGAGGTCATAGCTTTATGTAAACAAACCCTAAATTGCGATGGGTCACAATTTAAAATACCAAAACTTCTTTTATGAATTGAAGGCTTACTGTGTAAAATTATTTAATCTTATAGTTGCAATCATATTCATTTATTTTTATGGGCCTCGAGTATAGTTTTCTTGCTTATGTTGTTATGTGTATTTGGGGAAGATATGGCTTCAATATTTGGGATTGTCTAACCCATTCCCACTCAATGCCACTTTTTGACAGCCTTGAAGAAAAACAATTTGAAATAATGTGTAAATGAAGAGATTGCTTGCTACAAGCAATTTCTTCATATTACAATGTTTTCTGCCCAGAATGATGAAAAATCTAAAATTTCATTTGAAACTGTGAATTGTCATCTGCAACTTATTTCAATTTGGACCTGTCTAAAATTTTGCAGACTGGTAATGGGTTTGATGGTTAAGCATTTCTATACATTACAGGAAGAGTTTTTGGATCTCTCTGTGACAGTATCTGGGACTTCCAGTCTAGAAGAAGGCCTCAAGTCTATGTACCAAGATATTGAGATGTTGGATGGGAAGAACCAGTATAAATGTGGTGGTTGTAATAAACTTGTGGATGCTTCAAAGGTAAATTGGTTTATTATTACATTTGAGATCAACAAAGTTTTAGATTGGTCCAAATTGAAAAGGGTCTCACAAATTACCAATCGCAGCTGTCAATCAAAGAAATAGCAGACCAATCAAATCATCTATTTAGTTCAGGAGTGAATTTTGAACTCTCACATTTGCCGCTTTTTCCTAAAACATTTTTTAGCTCACCTGAGCACAAAGTGCTCATGGTGAGCTTTTGTGATCGTTGAATGTCTGTCATCCGTCGTGCGGAAATAGCAGACCAATCAAATCATCTATTTAGTTCAGGAGTGAATTTTGAACTCTCACATTTGCCACTATTTCCTAAAACATTTTTTAGCTCACCTGAGCACAAAGTGCTCATGGTGAGCTTTTGTGATCGTTGAATGTCTGTCGTCTGTCGTGCGGCTTGAACATTTAAAGTGTTTACACTCTGGATGCCACAGTTTTGACCCAATCTTCATGAAACTTGGTCAGAATAATTTTTTGTCATGAGGATGAGCGCTATTGATTTTCAGAGGGTTCTATTCGAAAACACAGGAAAAAGGGCCTAAATGACAGTTTTTTTTGTTTACACTTTAGAGGCCACAAATTTGGCTCAATCTTCATGAAACTTTAATAAAATAATTATTAGGTCATAAAGATGAATGCTATTGATTATAGGTAGGATTTTTACAAAAACACAGGAAAAGGGGCCTTAAGGACAATTTCCTTGTTTACACTCTAGAGTCCACAATTTTGGCTCAATCTTCTTGAAAGTTGGTCAGAATAATTGTTTGGTCATGAGGATGAACCCTATCGATTATGGGAGGATTCTATTTGAAAACACAGGAAAACAGGGTGTCCACAGTCAGGGAAAATGTCATGGAAAAAAATATTTTTTCAAGGTCAGGGAATTGTCAGGGAATTTTGGAAATGGCCATGGAATTTTACAGTTTAAGCAAAAGTCAGGGAATTTTGCTTTGCTCAAACTGTGGACACCCTGTTAGTTGTTTTTTTTTTTTTTTTTTCATTTTGGCATGCATCTTACTTCAAAACCCATACCCAGCAGTATAGGTTAAGTTCATAAAACATGCATTGTGTATAGATGAAGAAAAAGAAAAAACAATATTCATACAAATAGTAATACAGTTACAAGTAGTAATGTTAGGGGTGGAAAGGGTTGGCTGTAGGGGTGGAGGAGGCCAACATTTTCATAAATTAACATGCAACATACGGCAAACATAATTCAGGGAAATTTGATTTTAGACAGGGAAAAGTCAGGGAATTTTGCTTTGCTCAAATTGTGGACACCCTGGAAGAGGAGGCTTAACCCTTTTCTGTTTTTAGAAATTTTAGACTGGTCCAATATAAAGTAGGTTTCACTCAATAATGAAAATCGGATGCAATTTGAAATGAATCCATCCTATCAGGTAGAAAATATTGTGGAAAAAGAAGAAATTGCTTGTTACAAGCAATTTCTTTTTTCACAATGTTTTCTGAAGTATAAAAAACACAGTGACGTAAAATCCCGGGTTTGTACAGGAAAGGGTTAATGACAATTTCTTTGTTTACACTCTAGAGGCTACAATTTAGGTTCAATATTCATGAAACTAGGCAAGAATAGCTATTAGGTCATAAGGATGAACCCTATTGATTATTAGAGGATTCTATTTGAAAACACAGGAAAAGGGGCCTTATGACAATTTCTTTGTTTATGCTCTAGGGGCCTCAATTTTGGCTCAATCTTCATGAAACTAGACCAGAATAGTTATTAGGGCATAAGGATGGACCCTATTGATTATGGGAAGGTTCTTTTGGAAAACAAAGGAAAAGGGGCCTTAATGACAATTTCTTTGTTAACACTTTTGAGGCCATAATTTTTTACTCAATCATCATGAAACTTGGTCAGGATTATTATTAGGTCATATATGAACCTTATAGATTATGGGGAGGTTCTATAGGAAAACACAGGAAAAGGGGCCTTTATGACAATTTCTTTGTTTACAATATAGAAGTCACAGTTTTGGCTCAATCTTCATGAAACTGGTTATAGTTTTAGTCTTTAGTTTCATTTTTTTAACAGCAGACAATTCAGGTGAGTGATCTAGGACCATCATGGTCCTCTTGTGTTGGTATTGCTACTTAAACGTCGTATTTGCAGCTTATTTAAGTTGTAATTACAACATTTAGGTCTCCAACCAACCATTGGTCAATTTCTAGTCATTGTGGATGGAAATTTGAGATGCCTCCCCTCCTCACACAAATTTTATTATCCAGCACTCTTGGAAAAAAAGTGATTGTTTTCTAAAAAAAACTTTTTGTCTCATATATATTTAATGCGCTATGGTCTGATGTAGTTTTAACTGGTGTTTTGCTGAAATAATTGCAACCTGTCATGTAAACTGGACAATAAAGAAATTTAATGAAATAAATAACAGTGCTCGTTGTGATTACAGAATAAGACCTTGATTTGCCTCTTTAGTTCTTTTCACTTTACACATTATGTTTTTTCAGGGTGCCAAACTTAGAACATTACCACCGATAATGACGCTGTCTTTATTAAGATTTAGTTTTGATTTTCAAAAAATGGAGAGATTTAAAGAGACTGGAAGGTTCACCTTTCCCACAGTGCTGGATATAAGACCATATTGTGAGCAGGTAGATATTCTATTTTCAAAACTCAAGTCTGGTTCTACATCCTATCTAAAAGTATAACATTTTATGGGGAAAAGGATATAATATGATAGGAAGATATGACTAGTAGGCATAAAGCGTTACTAAAAGGAAACATTACTGTCTGAAATTGACGGATTGTGCCTGTCAATGAAGTTGGATTAACCCTTGTCATGCTGAACCCGGAATATTCCGGTTTTGGCAGGAGGTTTAGACCAAGATCAGCCTGCACATAAGTGCAGTCTGATCTTGGTCTAGACCTCCTGCTTGTATTTTTCTTGCCAGAGTTGTTTATGAAATTGATTTCTAAATGAAATATTGATTTTTGAACAACAAGTTCTGTCAGCACTTTCAGCCCTTTGATTTTATAGCATTTCAGCAAGGTAATTTATACAGCATGACAAGGGTTAACAAATCAAACCAACTATTTAGACCAGAAGTGAACTTTAAACTCCAACATTATTGTAAAGCATTTTGTTTGGCAACCTAAACATTGTAACTACAGCTTATTAAGGCTGTACTTACAATGTTTATGTCACCAACTAAACACTTTTTTTGTTAAATGTTACTGACCATGATTAGATCTTGTTTAGACCATAGATCTTTAGCTGGGCTGTTTTTGGAGAAAAGCTGAGGTATTGCTCTGGCCAGATTTTTATGTACATCACTTACCCATTCATTTAATACTCAGAATATATGTTCACTATCAAAAGAGGAATCTATACCAGAAAGAGGTATAACTCTAGATGGATTTTTGAATGAATTATTCCCCTTTTTAGGTCACCTGACCAAATGGTCATGGTGACCTATTGCAATCATCGTTTGTCCGTCGTCCGTCGTGCGTCGTCCGTTAACTTTTAAACATTTTCATCTTCTTCTCAAGAACTACTGGGCGGATTTCAACCAAACTTGGTAGAAGGCATCATTGGGGGATGCCAAATCAAGTTTGTGAAAATAGGGGTTCTGGGGGTCATAGGGACCCAATCGGGGGCAAAAAGGGGTAATTTTGGGTACTTCTTTAAAAATCTTCTTTTAATAAACCGTTAATACCAGAGCTTAAATATTCTGTGTGCATGACAACTAGGACAGGTATATTATAAATTGTGAAATTCATGCCCCTGGGGTCATGTATGGGGCCACACTCAGAGGTCAAAGTTCATCATGTTAAAAAATTCACATTTTCATCTTCTTCTGATGAAGTACAAAGCCAATTTCAAACAAACTTGGTGAAAAGCATCATTTGGTAATGGTTATTCGGATTAGTGAAAATTAAAAGGCTGGGGGGTCAGGGGGCCCTAAAATGGGGACCAAAAGGGGGTAATTTTTGGTAACTTTTAAATATTTCATCTTCTTCTCAAGAACTACTAGGGGGATTTCAACCAAACTTGGTAGAAAGCATCATTGGGGGATGCCACTTCAAGTTTGTGAAAATAAGGGTTCTGGGGGTAAAAGGGGCCCAAATAGGGGGCAAAAAGGGGTAATTTTGGGTACTTCTTTAAAAATCTTCTTCTAATAAACCGTTAATGCCAGAGCTTAAATATTCTGTGTGCATGACAAATAGGACAGGTATATTATAAATTGTGAAATTCATGTCCCTGGGGTCATGTATGGGGCCACACCCAGAGGTCAAAGTTCATCATGTTAAAAAATTCACATTTTCATCTTCTTCTGATGAAGTACTAAGCCAATTTCAAACTAACTTGGTGAAAAGCATCATTGGGTACTGTTTATACAGATTTGTGAAAATTAAAAGGCTGGAGGTCAGGGGGCCCTAAAATGGGGACCAAAAGGGGGTCATTTTTGGTAACTTTTAAACATTTTCATCTTCTTTTCAAGAACTACTGAGGGGATTTCAACCAAACTTGGTCGGAAGCATCATTGGGGGATGCCAATTCCAGTTTGTGAAAAGAGGTTGGGGGGGGGGCTTGGGGTAAAAGGGGCCCCAGTTGGGGGCAGAAAGGGGTAAATTTTTGTACTTCTTAAAAAATCTTTTCTAATAAACCCTAAATGCAAGAGCTTAAATATTTTGTGTGCATGACTGGTAGGACAGGTATGCTAAAGTTTGTGAAATTTATGTACCTGGGGTCATGTATCGGGCTACGCCCAGGGTTCAAAATTCATCATGTTAAGAAATTCATATTTTTAGGTCACCTTGGAATGGTCATGGTGACCTATTGCAATCATCGTTTGTCCGTCGTCCGTTAACTTTTAAACATTTTTTATCGTTTTCTCAAGAACCACTGGGCAGCTTGGCTTAGAGTTTTTATATTTTGTCCATAGCAACCATCATCTAGAAGACTTCTAGCAAAATTTTGGTACAGGGCTCAAAAGTATGCCATCATTTGAAACTAACTCTGAAGATGATGGAGCTTTGATATTTTGTATGTAGTATCATCACATGGATGTCTTTCTAGACTTTTCAACTCATTGCCCATGAGTCAAATATGCTCATATCTCAGGAGCAAAAGCTTTACATGGGTCATATGGTGAGAAATTTAAGATTTTCTTGTCAAATCTTAAAGGTTCACAGCTTTTTATGTATGCTTTGCTTTTAAATGTCTAATAATGTTTATGTGATTAATTTTTGTTACTTGGGAAAACATCAAATTCTTTTCATCCTGACTAATTACATGAAAGTTTTTAGTCCATCATTAACAGTTAATGGTGCATATCTTTTGTTTTAGGTGAAGGAAGAATATAAACTGGCAGAAATTAGTGACTATCATATCTACTGACAAAACATGGATGTAGAACAATCAATCATTTCAATTACTGTACCCAAAATTTTAAAGATTTTGATTTCTAACAAGCAAATAACAACAGTAATTTCACTTGATGACATTCTTTTTGAAATGTGAAATTCCAAATAAATATAAGGCATTGCCTTACTGTTCTATCGCAGGTGTCGGCTCTGTACCTGGTAGGTGCCACTGGTGAAGGATAATTAAATTTCATGCATTCTATCTTCTAATCAAATTTCACATGAATGTTCCTTTGGTGGACCTTTTTCTAATTCTTTCAAACAAAATCACTTGTCTTGATGCTCTTTTACTCAGGTGACCGTTAAGGCCCACTGGGCCTCTTGTTTAAAAAAGAAGTTTTTCCACTATCAAGCACTAGAGCAGCAGAACATTTGCATCTGTATGTGGTGCTCTCGTTAAAAATAACGCATTTCAATGTCAGTGATTTTTGACCAGCAATTCATCAATTTCAAGTGGTTGAAAACATCTCTATTATTTCGACTTGTGATTAAAATATTTCTAACTGAATATTGAGTTTATATTTTTCTCTCTCTATTGTAGGTTGAAGAAGGAGAAGATTTAGACTATGAACTATTTTCTGTTGTGATACACAGTGGCGGTACCTATGGGGGACATTATCATGCATATATTAGAGATATTGACAACCTAGGGTTTTGGGTAGCACCAGTAAGTAGAGAACACAGAAAATCTTCATATTAAGGTCTTTTTAACCCATTACTAGATGGCAAAAAATTAGACTGGTCTAAATTTATAGGGGTTGCAGACGACAATTTACTCTTTAGGAAATTTTATATATTTTCAACTTTGTGGGCATTAAAAATTGTTTGAAATAAAATTGCTTGTTGCATTTAATTTCTTTATTTTACACAATATAATCCAAATTGTTTTTTGTGACAGTTGTCAAAAAGTGTTATTAAGTCGGAATTGGTTAATGCATGTTTACAACTATCTTTTTATTCACATTGGGGAGAATCTTTATTTGTAGAGAATAACTGTTCATTTTCAATATTGGCTGAAAGTAATTCATCTTGCTCATTAAACTAATGATTATTGGGATGGCATCAGGGCTCGGCAGACTCCCAGAATTTGGGGAGAAGTCACTTCTCACTAGTGTGAGAATTGGGAGAAGTTTTTCAAAAAGTGGTGAGACTTTCAGGAGAAGTGGATCATGTTAAAAATTAAGTTTTTGCGCGTATTCCTCATAATAGCTTTACAACCAAGTACTTGCATTTTATATTATGTATTATGCAATAAACATAGAAAATACTACTTATCCTTTCAGTCCTCAATAAAGATCTTATTGCTGTGAACAAATACTTTTGTATTTTTCTTTTTTTTTGTTTTAGAATTCAAGAGTTTGATTCTGAATTTATTTTAATATTTCATAATAGATTCATATATGATAAAAAAAGTCAACTAATAAAAAAAATGCAAATAGTGTATAGGCAGTCTGAAATGAAATGAGTAGTGTTTCTATTTGAAGCAGTAAATGAGAAAAGATTTTATTGTAACAACATGTATTTAATCAAACTATTACCATGAAAAATTTTAGACTGGTACAAATTGAAAAAAGCTAAATAAGGCATTTCACAGTGAGCTTAAATAAGAATGATGGTGCCGAAGAGGGTAGAAACATGTGGGGAAAGGATAAATTGCTTGCTGCAAACATTTCCTCCTTTTTCCACAGTTTCCCATAAAAAACATTTTCAAGATGTCAAAATGGGGGATTGTGTGGTAATGAGTTAAAGTCTCTGCACTTTACCTGATAAAATATAAATGGATAAAAATTGTCATTAATTGGTCAAAAATGGTCCTCTGTGATTAAGTCAGTTATAGTGTGTAAAGGGTAAGGGTTACTGCTCAGTACACAAAACCAGACTCTGTACATGCAGAGGTTTAAAGTTAACACAGGATAATTTGCTCCATTTTATAGGATTACATATTATTTAAAGGAATTATTACCAACACAAGTAAGTGAAATTTAGTATTTGGATAGAATGTATCATAACAAAAATCTCAGGAAAAGACCGTAGAAGCCTTTAAATCGTTTGCCATAATTTTCTTCACTTGTTACAATTAAAGCAGATAATTCAAATTGAAGGATTCTAATGAAAAATGAATTTACTCTACCTAGATTTTCGGCAGAATTATTTTTCATCAAGGTTTCAAATTTTTAAAAATATTTTGACTTCTGGTAAATGACACAGCGTCCGTAAATGACTGCAATTATTCTCATTATGTGAAAGTAAGCAACAAATCTCGTAGACTGATGATAACTTAATTTACAGAAATAATTAAGGCTTAAGAAGGGAAAGGATTTTAAATAAAGATTTCTAGTGCCGAGAGTATACACAGCATTGCCGAAACCAATCGGCGTAGGTGTGAATGAAGCAAGCACATTGACTATTAGCTGCCAGAACATACCCTTCTTTCTGTTAATGTGATGGCCTTGCGACTACAGTATCGATACACGCTTGAATTACGATCAAAGGGCTTCCGACCGACGGTTGTATAATTGCACACTGTCCCCTACTTTTATAGCCACTGGGCCAGATTTGGTTATCACCCATCGTATCCAGGCGACTTCCCGAAAATTCCAGGCGACTTCGACTTCGCTTTGATAAGCAAATCAGGCGAAGTTTTATGAAACTAGTTGACTTTTTTGCCTGAGTCCCCCACTCTGCTGAGCCCTTGGCATAAACTGCAATGCCCAAATGTATGAAATAGAGATTGTTGTTGGTAATGCAGAGGTGGAGAAAGAAAAATCCATCAGTATAGATTAATCAATAAAGGAGGGAAAATAGAAATGTGATTGTAAACAACATTTTGTTCTCTTTCTGCAATGATTTCAAATTACTTTTTAAGTCAATTAACCTTTTAGTGTTCCATCCCTGGTTTTTATCATGTCCCTGTGTTTTTATACTTTAAAGAAATTGTGGACTGTCAATTATCGGAAGCAAAATTTATGTATTTGAACAGGTCTAAAATTTTGCAATACAGTAAAGGATTAAAACTTTTGAATTCTGCTATTTCAAAGGACTTGACTCCTCATCTTTTTTTCTTATAGGAAGAACAAGAAATAGTTTTACCTCCCGATCCTGGTTCTGGGAAAACAGACGTGATTGAGTGTGACTCTCCAACAGATCTGTTAGGGTTTATCCTCCTGAAGCAGAAGAATAAAGGGATGCCTGTAGATAAACTAGGTCAGGAGATAGTTAATCAGACAGGGACATCATGGAATAAAAGGTTTAAATCAAAACATGGACCAATGGTGAAGGTAATCCCACTATTAGTTTGCCTGCTTTTTATGCCTAGAAAATTTAGGTTGTAAGTGAACTGTAAAGCTTTGAATTTCTCCACTCATGAAAATATTAGACTGGTCCAAATATCAAGAAGTAACAGACGACAAATTTTGGCTTTTTATGCCCACCCACCGAAAGATCAGGGGCATATTGTTTTACTCTTGTCCATCTGTCTGTCCGTCAATCAGTCTTTCCGTCTGTCTGTCTGTCTGTCTGTCTGTCTGCAAAACATAACCAAAAAACTTAACATTGCCAATTACTTCAAGCCTATTCAAAATACAATGTTCATATTTGGCCTGATGATAGATCTGGTTGATACTCATCTGCTGGTACAAAGTTCATGGTCATGTGACAATGTCAAGGTCATTTGCTGTTTTGGGGGCATTTGTGTTTCACAAACACATCTTGTTTTTTAATTTTTGGGTTAGAAAACTTCGTGTATAAAAAAAAATGCTTGCATAAAGCAATGTTTTCAGTTTCCATGATGTTTTCCAAGACTTTTGTTTACAGGCATCAAAAAGAGTCATTGTTATAGAATGTGTTCAATTCTAACTGGCTTTAAATTTGCCTTTAGACCAATTATTAAATGACATTATTATAGACTAGCCCAAATTGAAAGAAGTTGCAGACACATGGTTCGCACAGGTCTTAAAAACCCTTGAATTTGATCTTAGCCTTATGAAACCCTTGAAAACTGACCTGAGCCTTATAAAACCTGTACAAACGACCTTAAGTACTTAAAAAAAACCTTGAATTTTAATTTTTCATCATGTTTTATTTGAGACCAGGTCAACTATCTTTAAAAATAAGGGTAAAATCGTTATTCGCCGATCGGAACGTCAATCTAAACAAAGGGAAGGGTCATTGTCTGCGCATGTCATATTCTCAGAAGATTGACCTGTCTTCGGGACGTATAACTTATCCAGATTGGGATAAATATTACTACGTCGTACGCATAAAAGCCGGATACCAAATATGATACTGAATAAAACGAAGTATTTTTTGACATTGCCGTCCTTGTGGAAGAGGTAGTACTTCAGTTTAATCACTACGTATTTGCGGACGAAATAAATATAATAAAGAAATAATTTTTTCTTTCTGTATTTAAAAACGATGATAAAATGAGTGATTAGATCGCGTGTAAAGATATTTTGAATTTTTTGAAATCGCCGATTCTCCGTGACTGTCGTAACAAATGATGGCGTTTTATACACTATCAATCAAAGACAACACTTAACTTCTCATTATTTTATAAGCGTTTAATGGACTATGAGATGATGAATCAGCCTTTTTCCCTACGTAATCAAGTGCTAGTCTGCAGAAAGTTATAAATTTTAAATTAAAAATTGGAAAGTATGTCTCCAACAAAAGCTGGTTGGTAGACAAAAAATTCAAGTCAGGGGTCCGAGAATTTAAATCGGACAAACATAGTGTAATATGTTGCATGTTTAAGTAGTATGAAGTGTATCAAGACCTGTACCTGTCAAAAACTTTTACTTAGATGAAGCATGTAAATAGCCCTTAATTTTGAAGTTTGAGTTGTTGAAAAACACTTAAAAAAACCCTTGAATTTTGCCATCAAAATTCTGCATGAACCATGAGACAACATTTCAAATAGCACTGGAATTAGAGAATAATAGTCCAAATAAGGTGGAAACAGTGTGAGAAATTGCTTGTCACAATCAATTTTGCCTTTTCCCACAAATTCTTAATACTCATATTTGCAGGGATGTAAAAACAAGGGAAGAAAGAGGAAAGGGTTAAATGACATTTAAAAAGTTCAATGAATGTAATTGATGCAAAGATAAAAGTAGTTAATAATGAAAAATATTGATCTTGTGGAAACTAACTTGTTGCCTGTTTTATGTCCTGAAATCATTTCAAGGGAGACAGCTGTAGGGCCATGCTGTGTGTTCATTCATCTGTCTGTCAGTCTGTAGTTCATTGACTCAAATCTTATAAAAAAGGCCTTCCTTGTAATATATGCTACTTTAATGGTATACTTTATAGGAATGTCTTTTTGTTTCTGATTTTTAGCTTGTCTGGCTGAAAGCCAGATGGCTTTTGTCATGGCGTGGTGTCCGTGTTGTGTACGTGCGACCAGTTGTTGGTGTGTAAACTTTTTTCCTTTAAAAATCTTCACATGAGAAATTAATGAACAGATTTCAACCAAATTTAACAGAAATGATCCTTGGGTGAGCTTTTATAAGATTCCTTTAGAGAATTTGATCATGGCTTTTATGGGCAGGGCTAATTTCAATATTTCGTAAAAGCTTTGAAATTTTTCTTCTCATGGATTTCAACCAAATTTTACAGAATTCATCCTTTGGTGACCCCTTATCAGAATTTCAAAAAGAATTATGACTGGAAACAAAATATGGCTTTAATGGGCAGGGCTATTTTCTATAGATGGTATATACAGAAAACTTTGTAAATTTCTCAGGAACCTGTTGTTTCAACTATATTGCACAGGAGTGATTCTCCGATGGCTGTATGTCTGATTCTCTCATATGATTTTGATTGGTTGAAAAACATGGCTAATATGATGGTGGCTTATGCCCATTTATGGTGTACACTGAAAATTTTGACATTTTGTTAATACCTTTCCATCTGACCTAGTAAATGAATTTTATTTGACTTGACTTTTGTAAAACAATGAAATGTTTGAAATGCTTCTCAAGAACTATTTCAAAGATTTCAGTGACTTAGATTTATTTGCCATATATTCAGTTTATATTGAATTCATGAAAAAAATTGCTGAATCAGTCGATTTTTGCCTGCTCAATAATTGCCTGCTTAATAATTTTTAGCTCATCTGTCCGAAGATAAGGGGAGGGGGGGGTTATTCTGGTCATCCAGGCGTCGGCCTCAGGGTCGGTGTAATGGTTTGGTCATATCACTTTTTCTACTAATGCCATTGCTCTAAAACTTTGCACATGTTTTTAGCTCACCTGAGCACAACGTGCTCAAGGTGAGCTTTTGGTATCACCTTTTGTCCGTCGTGCGTCGTGCGTCGGAAGTCGTCAACAATTCTTTAAACATCTTCTCCTCAGTAACCACTGGGCGGAATTCAACCAAACTTGGTAGGAATGTTCCTTGGGTGACCCTTCTCAAAAGTTGTTCGCGGATTTTTGATTGACCCCCAAATATGGGCGTGGCAGGGCGTGGCAGTTTTTAACTTAGAAATCTTTAAACATCTTCTCCTCAGTAACCATTGGGCCAATTTCAACCAAATTTGGTATGAATGTTCCTTGGGTCACCCTTTTCAAAAGTTGTTCGTGGAATTTTGATTTATGCCCAAATATGGGCGTGGCAGGGCGTGGCAGTTTTTGACTTTGAAATCTTTAAACATCTTCTCCTCAGTAACTATTGGGCCAATTACAACCAAATTTGGCATGAATGTTCCTTTGGTGACCCTTTTCAAAAGTTGTTTGTGGAATTTTGATTTACGCCCAAATATGGGCGTGGCAGGGCGTGGCAGTTTTTAACTTAGAAATCTTTAAACATCTTCTCCTCAGTAACCATTGGGCCAATTTCAACCAAACTTGGCATGAATGTTCCTTGGGTGACCCTTTTCAAAAGTGTTCATGGAATTTTGATTTATGCCCAAATATGGGCGTGGCAGGGCGTGGCAGTTTTTGACTTAGAAATCTTTAAACATCTTCTCCTCAGTAACCATTGGGCCAATTTCATCCAAACTTGGCATGAATGTTCCTTGGATGACCCTTTTTAAAAGTTGTTCGCAGAATTTTGATTTATGCCCAAATATGGGCGTGGCCGGGCGCTGCAATTTTTGACTTTGAAATCTTTAAACATCTACACCTCAGGAACCATTGGGCCAATTTCAACCAAACTTGGTATGAATGTTCCTTGGGTGACCCTTTTCAAAAGTTGTTCGGCAGAATTTTGTTTCACGCCCAAATATGGGCGTGGCAGTTTTTGACTTTGAAATCTTTAAACATCTTCTCCTCAGTAACTATTGGGCCAATTACAACAAAATTTGGTATGAATGTTCCTTGGGTGACCCTTTTCAAAAGTTGTTTGCAGAATTTTGATTTATGCCCAAATATGGGCGTGGCAGTTTTTTTAACTTTGAAATCTTTAAACATCTTATCCTCAGTAACAGTTGGGTCAATTTCAACCAAACTTTGCATGAATGTTCCTTTGGTGACCCTTTTCAAAAGTTGTTCCTGGAATTTTGATTTATGCCCAAATATGGGCGTGGCAGGGTCAGGCACTTTTTTGACTTTGAAATCTTTAAACATCTTCTCCTCGGTAACTATTGGGCCAATTTCAACCAAATTTGGTATGAATGTTCCTTGAGTGACCCTTTTCAAAAGTTGTTCTAGAATTTTGATTGATGACCAAATAAGGGCTTGGAAGGGTAGGGCAGTTTTTGACTTTGAAATCTTTAAACATCTTCTCCTCAGTAACCATTGGGCCAATTTCAATTTTGAATCATCTTACATTAGTCAGGTGAGCGATTTTAGGGCCATTCTGGCCCTCTTGTTGGTAATAATATCACCCGCTAGACACCGATTCAATACTCTGACATTCATTATAGTGAAATTTTACCCTTTTTGGACTTTGAAATTCTTGGTTAAACCTTACTTGCAAGTGTCATATTATTTGAATAACTTTCTTTTTACTAATGCTATTGCTTTGAAATTTTGCACATGCTTGTGACCATCTTATCATATTCTAGGCAAAGATTCATTACAATTACATTTATTATAGTGGAGTTTTAACCATTTTCAACTTAGAAATTCTATGTTAAACCTTGCATGTAACTTTCATTATCCTTTAAATAACTTTTTCTACTAACACTATTGCTTTGAAACTTTGCATATGCTTTTGTGACCATCATATCATCTTCTAGGCAAAGATTCATTACAATAATATTTATTATTGTTAAGTATTTTAACCCTTTTCTGATGGGTCAGAGACTTTTCTTATAAAAAATCTTTCAAATAATTTTAAGTCAAACACGACTTGTTTGACTTAGAATTATTTGTCTCTTTTATTACTAAGTTATTATGCCTTGTGTCGAAATTGAATGGCTGTTACTATCCAGCACTTAGAATAATCAAGAGTTGCTGTCCTCTGACAGCTCTTGTATAACAAGCACTTGTTCAGGGAGCAAATCAGGTCCCTGACAGCTCTCATTTATAGTTTTTCCCCACATCTCATGCTATTTTTCAAGCATGTATATTGATGAAAGAAATCAAATGAAAACAGATAAAAGAAAAGCTCAAGAAAAGATGTGCAGTGGTATTAATAAGCCTTATTGAGACTTTAACTTGTATAAGCAATAACACATTCCTCTCCATTTTGCATCTGTGACAGAACCGCATGTATACCAGATTTACTACCATCTGTGTTAAGAATTAACTCTTGTAATGCTGAATAAAATTCTTTTAAGAATTGTATGAAAATCAAAAAGCTGAAAGGACTGGTAGTTATTGTTGTTCAGTTGTTGATACTTCTTTTGAAAATTAATTTCACAAACAACTCTGGTTTCAAAAGGACAGACATGAGGTGTAGACTAAGATCAGACTGCACTTATGTGCAGTCTGATCTTTACCTTTACCTCCTGCTAAAACCAGATTATTACGTGTTCAGTATGACTAGGGTTAATATATATACAATTATATGCAAAAAAGGGTGCAGGAACAAGCAGATTCCTTAGCTTAACCTCATGACATGTTAATTGTATTTTGATTTTCATATTTGTTCTTTGCAGTTCTTCAACAAATATAATGACAAATTTATATATGACCCCATCCACAATCATGTCTCATTAAGGGTAAATAACACTGCTGATGGAAATAAAACTGACAACACAAAGACCTCCATTGAATCTCAGTCCAAGAAAGATATCGAGCAAGATGATGGGTCAGAGAATCTGTCACATGTTAAACCTCCAGAGCATCAAGAGAAAGAGAACTGCCAAAAGGGTGATAACTCTAAAAAGAAGTGAGTACTTCCTCGTATAATAGAAAATTCTAATTTGTACACAACTTTTTTTGAAGGTTCAAAATCTTTAAAAATTCCTTATTTGTTCCAGGCTCAAAGCCTGTAAGGTGTGTTACTAATTCACAGTTTTAGAAAACATTGTGGAGAATAAAGAAATTGATTGTTACAAGTAATTCCTTCATTATTCACAATGTTTTCTACCCTAAAAAAAGAATTTAAATATTTCATTAATTTAAAATTGTCGTCTGCAACTTCTTTGAAATTAGACTTGTCTCAAGGTTTGTTGTGTGGGAATGCGTCGCAATAAAATATATTGTTTTGTTCACAAGGGTTGTAAAATAGTGGGTTACTTGACTATAAAGGTCAAAGTAAGTGAGCAAGAATAGATAAAAAGAGAAATGTTAGAGGATTTTGTGATGCAAAATTGCAAAACCTATTGAAGTTGGCTCCCCTGGCCACACTCATTGACTCTCCTGCTTGTAACAAGCAATTTCTTCATTTTCCACAATGTTTTCCTGAGCTTTTTTTCTTGGTGAGTTGGGGGCTTTAAAAGTGGGATTATTTGAGAAAGGGTCAATCTGTTTATACATGATTTATATATATGTGGTATTTTGTGATCACTTATTCAATATCCTCTATTTGTTTTATGGACTTGATACATTTCAGAAATCAACAGATACCCCATCCAGGAAAGGCTTGGTTTGATTTTAATGATTCCAGAGTCCAACCTATTTATGAAAAACAGTTAGAGAAGCAGTTTGCTGGGAAAGAAAGTGCCTATATGTTGTTTTATAGGAGAAAATCCTTAATCAGACCAAACAAAGGTAACTTAATTGTCAGTAAATTGTGCAACCTCGTTCCTTAATCCTTGTCATACTGAATAAAATCCTTTCTCAGATATCCATTAACATTAAAGCAGTAAAAGCACTGAAAACTTCTGTGGTTGATCAATATTATTTTGAAAATTGTTTTTATAAACAACTCTGGTCAGAATCTGTTTTGGTAGAAGGTATAGACAAAGATCAGGCTGCACACATGTGCAGCCTGATCTTTGTCTTTACCTTCTACCAAACCAGGAATATTTCAGGTTTAGCATGACAAGGGTTAATATCTAGAAAAAGAGTCAAGATTTTCAAAATATAGATTCAAACAAAAAAGTATTTCTTCAATCTTTTCACTGATAATTCGAAATGAATTCTTTGTTATCAACTTCTCTGACCATATTAAAAGGAATTTCTTTTCAGATGTAATCTCTATATCCTGTATTCATAGGTCAATATAGTATGTAGCTTTTGTCCTGGTTTTTTTGGGGAGGGGGACGAAATTTTTTTTATCTGTGAGTGTTTTCCTATTTAAGATATATACTTCTTTTGACACTACCTCTCCTTGTTAATAAAGCTGGATCAAATGTCACTATGACAATCTCCAAACGGTTTATTTTTTTCAAACCAATCTAACTTGTTTTTGAAGGATATACTTCTACTGATAATTGAAATAATGTTTTCTTATGTAGCTTTTAAGAACAAGTTATACAACCTACCAGAGAGATTTATTCATGAAGTACAACAGGAGAATCAGTTGTTGACTTCCCAAAGGTAATCTTTAGCCCATTCCCACACAATCCTGCCTTCTTACACCCTTCAATAAAATAGTTCAGGAAAATAATGTGGAAAATGTAGAAATTGCGCGTCACAAGCAATTTCTACATTTTCCAGATTAATTTCTACCCGAAATGACAGAGACATCTCATATTCTCTCAACTTGAAATTTTTGTCTGCATCTTCTTTCAATTTGGACCAGTTGAAAAAAATTTGTTTGGTAATGGGTTTACACTTTTCAAAACCACAAATATTTAGAATGGTCCATTTTCAAAGAAGTTGCAGACATCAAGACAAAGTTGGTTTAAATAAAAAAAAAAAAAGGGTTTGTATGAGATAGTATTATATTTTTGTGCGAATGCCTTAACCAATTACCAGATGACAAAAATTCAAACTTATCCAAAATGAAAGAAGTTGCAGACGACAATTTAAAGTTTATGAAATTTTAGATATTCTCAACTTAATTAGTAGAAAAAACATTTTGGAAAATGAAGAAATTACTTGTTACAAGCAATTTCTTCATTTTCTACAATGTTTTTCCCTATTGTTTTTCTTGAAGGGCGTAATTACATAAATAAATTAAGTATGACAAAATTGTAGACTTGACATAACTTCTAGAGGTAGCATATGCTAATATGAAGTGGAATCAAACTGAAAGAGATATGGAAAAATTGTGAGAAGACAAAAAATGCTTTTGATAAGCAATTTTATTCTCCCGTTTTCTTTTAAATATTGAAAGAATTAATATGGGACATCCCAAAAAATGGCAAGGCTTTTGTTTTTTGAAATGCATTTGGTTAGCTCAAAGGAATGACTTTGGCAGATAAAGTTATATCATTGAAATGCAAATTTTAAAAGCTTATTCAAACTGCATTTGGTTGCGATTGATTTATCCATTTCTAGTCCACATATACAGTGGCGTTTATACGGACGTCGTTAAACCAGAATATTTCAAATTCGGATATGAAAAATAAACAAGCCTTATTATCAAAAGCCTCTTTTATTCTTGTTCTATTCCTTCTTTTACATGTACTATATTTTAGTACAAATCCAACATGGAACATTTGAATAGATAAACTTGGTTGGCAGAGAATAAGTATGGCCGCTCAAATTACAATACAGGGTGCCCGTGTATTGCAAATACAATACAATGTTCACTGAACAATTTTTTACTGACAGTAAGGTATCCCCGGGCAAACAACAATTCGTTCTTGACCCTTTATTAGCTCGAATATCATTTTCCCGTTCACATCATGGTTCCCTAGACGTGAACGGGCAATTGCTATAACTCTGAAAATATTTTTATTCTGCCCCAAGTAACTAACCATTTCTTCCTGCCAATAAAAGAACTCTAACGCCTCACAACCATATAGACTATAACCTCACTTTACATGGCTTTATAACAATAACATCCTATTTAACCAAACCTAATGCCTAACTTCCTGAAGCTTTCTTTTTCATCACCCTGCTACAAATCAGATATTTTTATTTAATACATACTTTGATGGATGCCAAGCTATCTATCACGCCAAAACAGTATCCACGTGGGTTTATATATGACGTCTACCGACTCGTGCACATTTCATATAAGAAACTGCAACAATCGATTACCTAACACAAAAGTTAGATCGTCTATTTACTATCATAGTCCGAAATAAAATAGCAACAGCGAACGCAACTAAAGGGATCTCCGAGTACTAGGGCGAAATCTTGTCAACAACAAACCAACAATCCTCTGAGGCATATACCTATTACACTATTTCAGTTTAACCATGTATTCCACAACACTTCTATCCCTAGGGGGTTCCCACCTTAGAGAGAAGCGTCCTGGTCTAAATAATTTTTTTTTTAACTATTTAAAACTGTTTTGTAAACGTATACATGAATTTGCAATTTTTTTAATTTAAGAAAGCCATGCCGTACCACATAACTTGAGCGGCGTTTAAAAAAAAAAAAAAACCTTTATCACTACCTGCCACAATTATAACATAACACACATATTATCCTGCAACTGTCCTAACCCTATATGGGTGGTATTATTTATTATTCCGCAACTGTCCTGACCCCAATTCTTTCATATTTGGATAGGAGTCCCTGTTTTTTGCCACCTCTACAATGCTAACATCATCTCATAATAACTAAATTCCCTCGTTCCAATGAATGTCTGAATGTTCTCATCCATTGTCTTTCTCTTTTTCACAGACCCTACTTCTGTAAATATATATACAAGAGCTGAAATTCTATAATCAAACTTCCTAAAATCATCAACACACCATTATTCGAAACGATAACAGTTGAAATAAAGACCTAATCTTAAGCTCTTTAATTGAGCATAAAACGACATCCGGCTGTGCCTTAGATTTGAATTGGAACAAGATTTTTTTTTTTTATTAATATATATAACATATTAATCTTTGGGAGTGGCGGGCGGGTAAATTTGTTGTCGTAAGTCATCGGTCGCTACTAGCACAATGAGAGACCCACACATGAAAAACTTTAAAATAGCTACGCTTGGCGGGAAATCCTATGCAATGAAGTGGAACATACGCGAGAGGTTTACTTTGATATTTACTACTCTTAAACCTCTTCAGCAGACGACTTATTATCTGATGGAAACAAAAAGAATTATTTTAATACTAAAATAATTTTAGATATTCGCAATCAGGAAATATTTTGATGGGAACAGATTTTTTGTTCATAGGTTGTACTTTATAATCTGGAGATACACGTTCTGTAACCGGGCAAAATTGATTGAAAACAAAATATTCAAAATTTGAAAAGATATGATTTACTTATCCGGATCAAGCTTTTACATTTTTACAATCCAAACGTATTGTTTTGATTCGACTATTGACACATATGAATTAACAAAGTTGTTGTCTGGTCAAAGTTGGTAGCAGATATTCACACTTATACTGGGAATGCATGTCAAGGTGACGACCTGACAAGCATGTCGATTCCTTTTGTGCTATTCATTTAAATCATTCTTTCATTTTTTTCTTGGAAAAATAAAACAAGCACTTCCTTGGTCCGCATTAGAAAATTCCTTTTGATTTGTCACCAACAAGTCAAATCAAAATCCTGACAGTTTATCTGTTGAAAAACTACTCTTGTAGGGAAAAAAAAGCTTGTTACCTGACAAACGAAAATTAATCCCAGGCTTTCAGACTTAACGAATTGAATGAATATTTAAAGTTATATGAGGTAATGATTCTTGGTGCAGTTTATTTTACTTTGGGGAGGAAAGGTGATCAAAGGTGACACACAAGATGTTTGGCTTCCAGAGTTGACACGTGCAAGACACATACCCTATGAGAATTCTTACTCTTGTCATTTGGATAAATTCACTATGATTCAATTGGCTGTCTGAATTTTCTTACATTACTGATATAATTACAAAAAGATAAGATGGATTTGTTTTTTTCACACAGCAAGTATGCTTTACTTTCTAAATCGCATGCAATTTTTCCTCATTGTCAGATTTAGTAGTTTTGTATCAACCGAGAAATTGTAATATGGTCCTAATTGTTTAATAATATCATTATCGTTACAAAAGTTTTCTCCTACCAGCGATGTAATACAGAAGTACATGAGGTTGAATATCATACAAAACTGCTTATCCAGATATACGCTTACCCCGTATAATACCATTGGGAACCAAAGTGTTCTGATTAATGTGTCATGACTGTACATAATATTTGTAAAACCCTTTGAATATTTGGTTATTTTAAGGCCCTGAAAGGAAGCACCCTATTTCACATTGAAACAAGTTTGGACTGAAACATTCTTCTCTGAACCCAGAAGGCTAAGAGCTTTAATAATTGGTACATATATAACTATATATTTACCAACATATATACATAGAATGCTTTTGGTTAACATAGTTAAATTTACAATCGTCTCAATCACATTCCTGGCAATAAAGTTCAGCCAGTGTTCAGTGTTCATTTAGTTATCAATCACGGTTTTTCAAATTTGAGATCAATCAAGTCATAAACAAAGTGTTCAATCAATCGTGTTCAATAATTCTGATAATGAACATTGCCATATTAAGTATGATGATTAATATTTTTTTTTAAACTGAATTTGGTAATTCAAATTTAAAGATAATGGTAATATTTTCATTTAAGATGATGTCCAATATTGTAGTGATTAAAAGAAATTTTGCAATGATTGAATAATAGCATCTAAACAAGAAAATCTCATTGGGGACATTACCAGTTTTATGCATTTAATGCCCTTTGGGTCTTATTTTGGTCTTGTCATAATGAACCTTATTTTAAAATGAAACAAAGAAGGGAATCTAAAATGACCATTTTTCTGAAACCAGAAAGCCTAGAGAATAGATATTTAATACATAGCATCACTGAGCATACCGCTACCATATTTCTTCATATGATTCACTTAGTTGATATTTGGGCTGTCTACAGGCACAACCCATTTTGAATAGGCAATTCAAAATGAGTTGTGCCTGAATTCAAAGCTCAATTCTGGACTTAACCCATTCCCACACAGTGACGCTTTTGGACGCCCCTCAAGAATAACAATCGGGAAAACATTGTGTAAAATGAAGAAATTGCCTGTAACAAGCAATTTCTTCATTTTACACAATGTTTTCTACCCAGAAATTAGAAAAAATCCAAAATATTATAAACTTTACATTGTCATCTTCAACTCTTTAAATTTGGACTAGTCTAAAAATTTGCTGTCTGGTAATGGGTTAATGAATTTATTGACTTTCCTTGATTTCCTTGATTGACAGCTGCAATTGGTCAACAGAAAGATAGAAGTGAACCATTAGATATCTTGATCTCTGTAACTAGAATGCCAACAGCATATATTTGGTTTAAACTTTGTAAACATTTGAGTAAATTCCAAAATGTAAATTCAATGCAAATTATCTCAAAAATCTTTGGCTCTGAAACCAGAAAGGCCTAGAACATTGATATTTGTGTAGAGTCTCATAGTGAACATGAATTTTGTTAGTGTTATGCTCTTTAGGACAGAATTAGGCTATGGTTTGATACTACCTATTTACATAGCAGAAAAGTGAAATATTTTAAATGGAATTTTCGAATAAGAAAGCCTAAAGTATCTATATTTGGTTTGTTGCACATCCATGAATATCTCTTCGAAATGTGTTCCTGTGATGATACTAGGGTCATGATTTTGCTCTTCACAAGCTAACCTAATTTGTATAAAAACAAAGAAGTAAAGCTTTCAAAATATTCTTAAGAAAAAGCATGTACCTTAAAGGTTTCATTTATTGTGTGGGCATTACATGGTATCTCCACACAAATAGTTAGAAATAATGTCCCATGTTTGACATTTCTAAGCTTTGACTCACATGAGTGTTTAACCCATTCAAACACGGTGTAATTTCAGACCAGTCCAAATTGAAAGAAATTGCAGACGACAATTTCAAAAGGGTGGAATTTTGATTTTGTTGTCCTTTGGGGTAGAAAACATGGTGATAAATGAAGAAATTGCTTGACACAAGCAATTTCTTCATTTTCCACCATGTTTTCCAAAGCCTTTTTCTTGAGGGGCATAAAAAGAAGGGCTTGTGTGGGGATGGGTTAAGGACAAATGGTCATCCTGTAAGTATCAATGACCCTTGTCAGTAAAATCTAAAATTTTTACATCCCTGTGAAATTATAACTTAAGAAAACATTGTGGAAAAATTAGATAAGGTTAATACTATTAAAATCTTCCTTTACAGAGAGGCCTATGACACTGCCCTGAACTCCCTAAAGTTGAAGATTCATTTTGCTGTTTGCTACACATATAGAGAAGGGGCATTAAAGCCAAAACCAGGTTGTGAGGAATGGAAAGAAATTACCATAGACCAGAGAAAACATGTGTCTGACCTTTATAATCTAGTGAAAGAGGTAATTTTGATGATTCAGTGCAAAACAGTCTAAAAACATATAAGCAGTTACAACTGTTTTGTGCTAAGCCATGTAGTTGTACTGTCAATTTTGCTCAGGCAAACACCTCTATCAAGCGACAATTTTCATTTACTCTTTTCTGTTTTCAAAATTTTAGACTGATCCAATTTGAAAGAAGTTGCAGATGGCACTTAAAAGATTTGAAAAGTAACCAGCCTACTGATAAGAAAATATTTTGGGAAAAGCATAAAAAACTTGTTACAAGCAATTTCTTCTTTTCTGAAAATGTTTTCTCAAGTATAAAATCACAGGGATGTTAAAATAAGTGATTTGTGAAGGAAATGGTTGAGTGATAATCAAAATTCCCTTTTCAAAAACAAAGGATCTTCATTAATGGACGCTTTTGCTAATAAATTTATTATAATGAATTGTATACTTGCAGAGTACCATCAAACTAGTATTAAGTAATTAACCAATTCCCACCCAATGAGGCTTTTAGACGCCCCCCCCCCCCAAAAAAAACACCCGTGGAAAACATTGTGTATAATGAAGAAATTGCTTGTTACAAGCAATTTCTTCATTTTACACAATCTTATTTACAAGTTCAACAAGTCTTAAATTTCCGTATGGTAATGGGTTAGGCAATTGTTTATGTATACAGTTGAACCAATTCCTCATATATAACAGAAAACATGAATTAAGTGACCAATCTCTTAGCCCATTCCAACACAGCAAAATTTTAGACTGGTCCAAATTGAAAGAAGTTGCAGACGACAATTTCAAGTTGATGGAATTTTGGATTTTTTCGTCTTTTTGGATAGAAAACATTGTGGATAATGAAGAAATTGCTTGATACAAGCAATTTCTTCATTTTCCACAATGTTTTCCAAAGCTTTTTTCTCGAGGGGCGTAAAAAGGAGGGATTGAGTTGGAATGGGTTAAACTATTCCCACACAATTATGCTTTTTGACACCCTCAAGGAAAAACATTGTGTAAAATGAAGAAATTGCTTTTTGCAAGCAATTTCTTCTTAAAACAGAATTTTTTATTACCATAAAGTTGATCAAATCTAAAATTTTGTAAGCTTTAAATTGTCATATGCAGCTTGTTTGAATTTAGACCAGTCAAAAAGTTTCTCGTGGTAATTGGTTAAACAATGGTTTTTTTGCTGTCCCTTGAGTGTTTTCTTAATACAAGTTTAACTGTATTTGCAACATAATTGCACTTTCATCACAAAAATAAGTTAGGTCAATAAAGTCAATAAAGTGACCAGATATTATTGAAACAAATGGAAAAAGATACCACTAAACGCAATGCAAACATTTGAATACAGAATCCTCCAAAACACCTTTGAAAACAATACAGACTATACGCATTTCCGCACACTGCACTTGTATAGGACTACTGCCATTGTATGGAAATCCGTAAAGACCATTAGAGACCTTCAAAATGCATCTATTGTGTTGAAACTTTGATTAAAACGTCCTATTACTAATAACACTACACAATGTAAGCTATGTTTAAGCAATATTCAATACAAGCTTTCCTCACATATGAATCCCTATTGCCCTGCCACAATGTCTTTGCGATTCATATTCTTGAATCCTTTAGATACATTTTTGGTCATATGATATATTTAGAACTACTAGATAAAAAAAACGCAAGATATTTCTTCAAAAATTACTGAGAAAACGCCTTTGTACCTCATTAATCTCTGACGTAATCGAGCAGCACAACTATGAGACTGATTAGACAAGAAAAAACATGTGATCAAAGCAAATGGAGGATAAGCTTTTGAAGACAACATGACTTGTCTTCACTTTGCCTTCTGATAGCAACTGTACATACTATTATATAGTGGGCAATACGGTCCCACAATACAGTCATATGAGTGGGAATACAGTCACATTAAAAAAAGATAACCAGGGTGTACACAACTGTGGTAAAACAGTTTTTCTTTTATTTGTGCAGTGTGTCAGAAGGAGGTGCATGTGAATGTGTGGGCTGAATGAGGTGTTTGTTAACATGTGCATGTGAGTGTGTATATGTTACAGCCAATCTGTGAAATCACTCATTTCATGAAATGCCTGAATTTTAACCACCTTATTCATTCAGACATTTCATGAAATGACTGAAATATTTCAGCCATTTCATGAAATAGCTGGAAATTTGCTCTAGCCATTTCATGAAATGACTGGAACATGTATTTCTTATTTTTTTAATGTGCGTACATTGATCTATTGTCAAAATGAAGCTCTGAAGTAGTCAATGACAAAATGGGTGGGCATCAAACCATTACCAGATAACAAATTTTTAGACTAGTCCAAATTCAAAATGACAGACAACAATTTATAAAACGAGGCCTATTAAAACGAAACAAAACAAAAAACAAAGAAACAAACAAAACAAAAATCACACACACACACACACAAAAAAACCACTGCAAGGACAGTAGAAATAGCGTATTATCCCCCGCTGTTTCGCGAAGGGGATATAGTAATGGTCTCCGTCCTTCATTCCGTCCTTCAGTCATTCCGTCCTTCAGTCACTAAACTTGTCCGGAGCATATCTCTGAAAGTATAATTGCTATCAATTTGAAACTTCATAGGTCAATAGATCTCATTGATAAGTGCAGTGCACAAGAACCACAACTCTTGCTTGCATAATTTTGGAGTTATTGCCCTTTGTTGTTTTAAAGACTAAGATTTTGTCCAGAGCATATCTCTGAAAGTATAAAAGCTAATGACTTGAAACTTCATAGGTGGATAGATGTCATTGAGGAGAATTGCAGTGCACAAGAACCACGACTCTTGCTTGCATAATTTTGGAGTTATTGCCCTTTGTTGTTTTTTAAGACGTAAATTTTGTCCAGGGCATATCTCTAAAAGTATATTAGCTATTAACTTGAAACTTCATAGGTGGAAAGAACTTGTTGAGGAGAAGTGCAATGCACAAGAACCACAACTTTTGCTTGCATAATTTTGGAGTTTTGCCCTTTGTTGTTTTAAAGACTAAGATTCTGTCTTGGGCATATCTCTGAAAGTATAATAGCTATTAACTTGAAATTTCATAGGTGGATAGAACTTGTTGTGGAGAAGTGCAGTGCACAAGAACCACAACTTTTGCTTGCATAATTTGGGAGTTTTTGCCCTTTGTTGTTTTAAAGACTTAGATTTGTCCTGAGCATATCTCTGAAAGTATAATTGCTATTATCAAACTCATTGAGAAGAAATGCAGTGCCTAAATCTAACTGGCTTCAGTTTACTATCAAGCTTTTTAGGTGGGGGATGGCCATGTCCAACGTGGCTCTTGTTACAAACAATTTCTTCTTTTCTTTGGCATTTTCCTTTTATAGGAAGGGAGGCAAAGGTCAAATGTGGGGTTATGATTAAGTACTAAAATTGTTGAACTCAGCTTTTTTATATTGTTGGGAAAAGGTTATTTTTCGTCTACGAACGCAAAGGTACAATTACAATAACAATAAAATCATTAGTTTTTAATCAAATAATAGAACAACTCATTAATATATTCATTTATCAGTTTAAATAAACTCTAGATTTTTCTTTACACAGATTCGCTGAAAATCCATCAGAGAATCTGTGTTATATTGCCATTAGATTTTCAGTCATTTCTTGAAATGGCTGAAATGTCATAGTTATTTCGTGAATTGGCTTAATGAATAAGGCATTTCATGAAATGGCTGATTTCACAGATTGGTTGTAACATATACATATATAATAGTTAATGAGCAAGTGTAAGTGTGTGAAATGTATGCGTATAATAGGGTGGAACAGGGCTCCGGAGATCCGATAGATTGCTGGTCTGGACTGAATTTTGAGTTGCCATACCAATTAGAATCCCCAAAATAACACCAAAAATTGGTCCGATAGCAACATAAGATTTCATGTTGAATCCCCCACCATGTATCAAAATCCACTTGAAACCTAAAGAAACCAAAGTTTTCACCCGTTACCTGCAGATTAAGGCTTGTTTTTAATAAAAGTCAGGGTATTGCCAGCACCTTTGTTAAGTGGATGTTGAAGTTCATTATGAGATTTTTTCATTAAACTCAGATAGTCACATTATCATTTTCAAAAGTACAATCTAACTTATTGGGGTAACCCTGAATATGTTTTTGTTAGAATTATGTTTCTTTGATTTTATAGTTAGATCTTTTTTTAAATTTTAAATATAAGACATTACCAGATAACAAGATTTTAAACTGGTGTAAATTGAAAGAAGTTGCAGATGCCCTTTTGAAGTCCTTTAAATCCTAACAGTTTTCTGTCCAAAGAGAGGAAAATATTGTGGGAGTTAAAGACTTGTTACAAGCAGTTTCATTTTCAACAATGTTTCCCAAAACTTCTCTTGAGAGGTGTCAAAAAACACATGATCTGTTTGAATGGGTTAAGCACTCTGCTGCTAAATATGGACACTTGCTTGTGGTAGTCTTGTTATATAAGTTAAAAATGAATTTACCATCAAAGTTTCTCTTTCTTAGATTGGTTTCCAACTTTTGCCCAGTGAGAATTTCCAGATAAACATGTACAGAGAGTTACCAGCTGGGGGTCATCTATATGACATCATTCCAGGTACATTTACTTAGTTTAACCAATTACCAGACTGCAACATTTTTGACTTGGGCTAAATTGAAAGGAGTTTCAGACGCCAATTAAAAGTTGATGAAAATTTAGATTTTTCAGCCTTCTGGGAAGAAGACATTGTGTAAAATGAAGAAATTGCTTTTTACAAGTAATTTCTTCAATTTACACAATTTTTCTCTATTGTTTTTCTTGAGGGCTGCTCAAAAGCATCACTGTATGGGAATGGTTAAACAGTTTACACCTGCCAATCAGCTTCATGTTCCAGTGTGGACTAATCAAATCATGCATTATAGCAGGAGTAAATTCTGACAGTGGTAGTCATTTACATGAAGCATATTTGTTGGTTTGGCAACTTAACCCATTACCTGATGGCAAAATCTTAGACTTGTCCAATTTCAAAGAAGTAGCAGACAACAGTTTTGAGTTCATGAAATTTTTAAACTGTTTGACTTTTTGGGTAGAAACCATTGTGGATAATGAAGAAATTGTTTTTAACAAGCAATTTCAAGCAATTTCTCCATTGTCCACTATGTCTTCCAAAGCTTTTTTATTGAGTGGCTATAAAAGCGTCATTGTGCGGTAATGGGTTAAGTGTCGTTACTAAAGTTTATTATACCCCCCAAAATTATGCTTGTCGGTTGGTCTGTGGTTGGTTGGTCGGTCAGTCCATCTGTATGTAGGTTTTTTGTGTCCGCTTAACCCTTTCCCGTTCAAATACGGGATTTTACGTTACTGTGATTTTAAACTGGAGAAAACATTGTGGAAAAAGAAGAAATTGCTTGTAACAAGCACATAGGATGGTTTCATTTCAAATTGCATCCAGTTTTCATTGTCGTCTGCAAACTCTTTCAATTTGGACTAGTCTAAAAATTCCAAAAACGGGAAAGGGTTAATTTCTCAGCAACCATTGGACAGATTTTATTCATACTTCACTGATATAATCAGTATCAAGCAGAGATGTGCATATCCCATTCTGGTTACGATCCATTGATTTTTGACAGAGTTATGGCCCTTTGGTAAAAAATTATGTCACCTCAATATCTCATGAACCATTGGAGAGATTTGATTAAAATTTCATAGAAAGACTCGGTAGAAGTCAGACATGTGCATATCTTATTTTGGTTAAGGTCCATTGATTTTTGACTGATTTATGGCCCTTCAATTAAAAAGTCCATTTTTGGTTATGGCCGTTTGGCGGATAGCACTTGTGTATGTACAAGCGCTGTTTGGGGTATTAGTCCACTTTGCGACAATGTCTAGTTGAAGCTGTAGTTACATTGTTTAGGTAACCAACCAACCATTATATTTTTTGTTTATGTAGCAAAATAACAGGATTTAATATTCTAAGTTGAACTTCCTGTTAGAGGCAGCAACAAGTATGAGGTCCAGGGTCTGAACGCCAATTTGCAGCAATGGCTGGATAATCACACAGCAGCTGGAGGCTCAGAAAGGATGTAGTGGTAGTAATGGTGTGAGAAATACCAGGAATCCATTGTTTGGTGCTGGAGCTGCCACAACATAACTGAAATACTGTTAAAAGTGGCGTTGAACCTGATTCAATCAATCAATCAATTCCTTGATGTTACATGATAATAGTGTAAACATATTGAAAGAGGCTACTGATACTTTTCTTGAGTGATTACAAATGGGTGGAAGTTTTCTAATCCTGATTAGAATATATGAAGGGCTTACTGCAAAACTGTTTTAGGTATATAGGAATATAGGCACATACAATAGTTTTGCAACAAGCCCTTAGATTAGGAGCTCTGTGGTCTAGTGGTAGGACGCAACAGTCGGGATCAGAGAGTCCTGGGTTCGAATCCTGCCCATCCAGGGGAATTTACTCCAGTCCACATTGCTCCTCTCCACCCAGGTGTATAAATGGGTACCTATGAGGGTCTTAAGCCTATGTGCTGTGGCTGCCATGGGCGCAGTATGTTAACAGCCGACTTGCAGTTCAATTATCAGGGGTTAAAGTGTAAAGTAGCTTAGTTAGGCAAGACTATGTAGACTAAGAAAAGGACTATAAACCCAAAACTTTAACCTTTTTTAGTAACTTTATTAGGAGAAAGTGAAAAAGTGAAGACTTGCAATTGTTCGAATACAATTTTTTTTATAAAGAACTTGCTAAGATTTATTGTTTTATTTCAGAGACTGATGATGTAACCTTACAGAGTATAAATTTAGCAGACGAAAGTCAATTATTCATTTGGGATGGTTTATCTGTGAGTATCACTACTCTGAACCCTTTAACAAACGACAAAATTTTGAAAGAAGTTGCAGACAACGTTTTTAAGCTGGTGGAATTTGGAGAATCTTTTCCTTTTAGGGTAGAAAATATTGTTGATATTGAAGAAATTGCTTGTTACAAGCAATTTCTATATTATCTACATTGTTTTCCAAAGCTTTTTTATAGTGGGTGTCAGAAAGAATCACTGTGTGGGAATGGATTAAGAAATGAGTAAATAAGAATAAATTCTCAACTGTTGGCTCATTAGCTAATATGACTAATTATCTATTTGAATGTTATCTGTTGTCTGATATTTCACATGTGTTCTACAGTACAGAGCATCGTTAATTTGACAATCTGATTAGAAGTGGATTGAACGCTAAACACTACTGGATCATGACTGTGATTGAACGCTGATCACTTTTACAATCAAAGTACTCTAGTGTGACACATATCCTTTCCGACATTGGTCTCTCACCAATGGGTGGATAATTGTTAACCTAAGTGGGATAGCAGCTGGAGGCTAAGAAAAGATGTAATGGTAGTACTGGTGTGAGAATTACCAGGAATTCTTTGTTAGGTGCACCAGCTGCCACAATATGACTGAAATACTTTTAAAAGTGGCATTAAACCACATTCAATCAATAAATCTGTCTGCCAACATGCAAAAGGGCCTTTAATTTTTTCATCTGTTCTTTTGGTAGTCAGATTTTCTATTCTATTAGCTATCATAATGCCAATTCTCATGGTAGAAAGTTTTTTTATGGTAATATGAAAAAATCTTATTGAAATTGTTAAGCACTAGGGAAAAGGGCCAATTATCCTTTATGATCAGTCTTTTGCCCAATGAAGGAAATGGACAAATAGCTTGTTATAGAAAGTCTCTCCTTTTTCTGCAATGTTCTCTAGCTTAAATGATAGTATTTTTAGCTCTACTGGCCAAAGTCTAGAAGAGCTGAAGCAATGGCTTTTTTCCCGTCCAGCATCTGTGTGTATGTCTGTCTGTTAACTTTTCCTTGTTAATCCTATCAAAAATCCTTGTTAACACTCTAAAGTCCACTCTTCAAACTTTCACAGAATAATTGTACCATCTAAGGATCATCTTTTCGAAATTGGGTATGATGCATCAAGAAAAGGGGCCTTTGAAACTTTAAAATTGAAAAGTTATCAATTTTCACTTTCATTAATCTTTCACAAAATGTTTTGCGAAACAGGATAGGATTAAACATATATGTACTTTTAAACATGTAAAAATCTGTCACTCTTGTGTTAAACTTCAAGACTGACTAGATGAACATGATACAGTTCCCCTAAAATTGAGAATGTTACTCAGATATTTTAGATTCATTTCCAAAAATTGTGAATAATGAAATCATAATCAAATCTGGATCATGGCAACATACAGGACCTCCAGTCCTTTTATGTATGATTGCATACATTTCTTTCTTTTTACACTGATTCAGGATACATTAACCCATTCCCCCAGAATTACGCTTTTTGATACCCACGTAAAGAATAATTGGGAAAACATCAAGCCCGAAATAAAGTTGAATGTTGAAATAATGCTTTCTGGGAAAAATTTGTGAAAGATGAAGAAATTTCTTGAACCAAGCAATTTCTTCATTTTCCACATTTTTTTCAACCAGATAATTGAACAAAATCTAAAATTTCATAGACGTTAAATTGTCATATGCAACTCCTTTCTATTTTGCCATCTGGTAATGAGTTAACATTTTTAAAATCAGAAGTCTGTGGTGATAATGAAAAGAGGTCTTCAATTTGTAAACAACTTTTCTGAATAAGGTCTAAAGGTAACACAGGGTACATCAGCTGGTAAGGAAGAGAGTTTTTAACCAGATATTAAAAAAACGAACCCAAAATTTTACTGGGCTCACATTTACTAAACCCCCCTAAACTTTGTTTGGGGAGTATATAGGAGTCAGCTTGTCGGTCGGTCCGTCCGTCTGTCTTTAGCTTTTTCGCGTCCGTTCAATTTCTGGGCAACCATTGGACGGATTAGATTCAAACTTCATTGGTACAATCAGTATCAATCAGAGATGTGCATATTTTATTTTGGTTACGGTCCATTTATTTTTGACAAAATTATGGCCCTTTGGCGAAAAATCATGTCCGCTTAATTTCTCAGCAACCATTGGACGGATTTGATTCAAATTTCACACAAACACTCAGTATAAGTCAGACGTGTGCATATCCTATTTTAGTCATGGTCCATTAATTTTGATGGATTTATGGTCCTTTAACTAAAAAGTCTATTTTTTGTTATGGCCCTTAGGTGGATAGCAAATGTATATGGACAAGCGCTGTTGGGGGGTATTAGTCCGCTCTGTGACAATGTCTAATTTTCCCCTGCAAATCTTTTACCCCAATTGAAGAGGAAAGTAGAACAACTATTTACCCTTTCCTGTTTTAACCCAGGTGTCAGCACATGTTCTTTCCGACATTTGTCTCTCACCTATGGGTGGATAATCATAAACTTAAGTGGAATAGCAGCTGGAGGCTAGGGAAGAATGTAGTGGTAGTACTTATGTTCTGATAATGAATTCAGTCATTCTGCCAAGAAGGGACAACAACTAGGTGATACAAATGGCGTTTTCCATAATTTGTACCTTCTTTTATCAAAGATTTTAACACACAGAGATTTCACAAGTCTAGGACTCACCAAAAATTAGAAAGGGCTTTCAAAATTGTCTAATATAAGTCCCATGGTCCCTGTTAAACTCAACTTCAGTAAAGAATTGAAGACTAACTTAACTCTTGTCATGCTGAATTAAGATCCTGTACAAAATCCCATAGCCGCCGTCATAGCGCAGTTGGTAGCGTTTCGGACTGTCAATCTAGAGGTCCTGGGTTCGATTCCCGACGGCGGCACTCATCCTTTCCAACTATTTGTCTCTCACTAATAGGTTTATAATCGTGGACCTATGTAGGATAGCAGCTGGAGGCTATGAAAGGATGTAATGGTAGTACTGGTGTGAGAAATACCAGGATTCCATTGTTAGGTGCTCCAGCCGCCGCGATATAACTGAAAGATTGTTGAAAGCGGCGTAAAAACCCATTCAAACAAACAAACAAACAAAATCCCATACAAATCAAAGGACTGACAGCACTGTATAGTCTAGGGTCAATATTTCTTCTGAAAATTGGTTATTTAAACAACTCTGGTGTAAAGGGGACAAACAGGAGGTGTAGACCAAGAACAGACTGCACCTGAGTGCAGGCTGATCTTTGTCTACATATCCTGCCATAACAGGAATTTTCCAGGTTCAGCATGACAAAGGTAACAGTTTTCAATTCTTTCCTGAAGTTTAGGGTCACAGCCATTCAATACTCTGTTTATCTGTAACTATACTATTACTTTGTAACTTACATAATTGTAAAAAACGCTGGTAAACCCAAGTCAAACAAACAAACAAAATATACATATAGTCATTGTTTAACCCATCCCCCAACATCCTCAAAATGAAAGCTTTAGAAAATATTGTGGAAAATGAAGACATTGCTTGTTACAAGCAATATCTTCATTTTCCACAATGTTTTCTTCTCCAAAGATTTTGTCAACTTAAAATTCTCATCTGCAACCTCTTTGAATTTGGACCAGTCTAAGATTTTGTTGTTTTAGAATGGGTTAGATCAGGGACTCTTTGTGATACTGACTTTCCAGTTTCAGGGATCTCACTCTGTTTATATCAGACTAAAGTCCTGTTTTATCAACTTATATGTACTGAATACAACAGATTGAATAAAATTAATTAACCCAGTCCCAAGCAATCCCTCCTTTTTTTTACCCCTCAAGAAAAAAGGTTTGGAAATCATTGTGGGAAATGAATAAATTAATTGAAAAAGCAATTTCTTCATTTTCCTAAATTTTTTCTATGGAGAAAGTTGAAAAATTCTAAAACTTCATAAACTGAATTGTCATCTGCAATGCCTTTCAATTTTGACCAGTCTAAAATTCTGCTGTCTGATAATGGATTAACATATTCTTGATACTAGGTGGATGGACAAGTAATACAGACAGGAATCAACACAGAGCCTCTATTTTTAACTGTGATATATGGTGAAGGTTTACAGTTTAGCCAGGGTTACTGTAAATCCATGACAATCCAAGAAGTGATGATAGTTATCTGTGATATCATAAGAGTTGATGTAAGAGATTTGAATCTTCAGCGAGTGTTTGGCAATGGTTAGTAGATACATTATATACCTATGGATATATACGTTCCACACTGACAAAACTGGATGTGTCAGAAAATATCTGTATCATATATTAAATACTGGTCCATATGCAGTCTAAGATGACATTGTTTTCTTTCTTAACCCTTGTCATGCTGTATAAATTGTCTTACTGAATTGCTGTCAAATCAAAAGGCTGAAAGCACTGATAGAACTTGTTGTTCAAAAATCAATGTTTTTTTTTTAGAAATCAACTTCATAAACAACTCTGGCAAGAAAAGTACAAGCAGGAGGTATAGACTAAGATCAGCCTGCACATAAGTGCAGTCTGATCTTACTCTAAACCTCCTGCCAAAACCAGATTATTCCGGGTTCAGCATGACAAGGGTTAAGATGGCATCATGCCACAAATAAACATAACCAGTTTGGTAAAGATGAAAGGATAAACTTATAGAAATAAAGTTTTTTTGTTGTTTTATCAAATTTATTTAACAAAAAAGTAGGTACATAAATTTCATATGGTATAGAAATGGTATAGAAATATGGTATGGTATTGTATATGAATAAAACATTGAATACTTATTTACAAAAAATCTTAATTAAAATCTCTTTCCAAGTTCTAGTTAAAATTGTTAAATCTGGGAGCTTTGACTTAAATAAGGTTACACAAATATGTGAGCAAATCTTAGTCTGTGTTGCCTGCCACTTTACACATCTTTCAGGATAACTAGAAGAGAGATCAACTTATAACCTGTCAACACTAACATTTAGAAATTGCCACAGATACTTGAGTTTTGCAAGTGGATAACTTATTTGGGAAGGGAAAACTAATTACAACAACATTTTCTCTATTTTGCACAATTGTCGAATCACTGGCCGTGTCCACTTTCTTCGACAAGAAGTTTGACTTGAATATCAAACAATGTTATTTTCAAAATGTTTGGCCAGGAACATCGGAAAAAAGATTATGGAGGCTGGCTACATGAATGTCATAATTACAGCTTAAAATACAGCAAAAATGACTTAAAAGATGTCAATCGGTGCTGGAGTTCAAAGTTCACTTCTGGTCTAAATAAATGATTTGATTGGTCTATCAATCTTTTGAATCGCTAATTCTTCACAAAGTATAATGTTTTGATGATACAAAACGTAAATATTAGGAATTTGGTAAAATTGCCTTAAAATGTGTTTCAGAGAGTCAATATGATGTGAAAGTAATGCCCTTTATGCTGGCAGATTATTCAAGAACTCTTCAAGAGTTAGAATTCAAAGATGGGGACCAGCTATTAGGAAAGGACAAATCAAGTCTTAGGTATTTTGTATTATCATTTTCTTAACAATAACTTCTATTTGTGAGACTAAATGAATTCTTTGATAGCCAGTAAGTATCCACAAAAAGACCTAAATCTGGCTTTGGTCCACACTAACTATTGAATCGGTGAAATGAAACGAAAAAAGTTAATTTCTTCAGTGAGTCAAAATGCATAGTTGCCTTGAAATGGATGCAGTTTTCTTTCTTCAGATCAAGATTTAAGACAAAAGGTAACCCTATTATAACTCTAGAATCATTGAAAGTGGCTTTTTACTAAGAATTTACAGTCCCAAGTCCAGTTTCTACAGGCTTGAGAATGACTGTTTTTAAAGGAGATATGGCATAGAAATTGAAATTATTACAGAGATGTTCATGATTTACTGATTTCACCCATTCCCACATGAAAAATACTTAGACTGGTCTACATTGAAAGAAGCTGCATCCAACAATTTAAAGCTGGGAAATTTAAAAAATCTTTGTCTTTTTGAGATGAAAACATTGTGGATAATGACGAAATTGCTTGTAATAAGCAATTTCTTCATTTTCCAAATTTTTTCTTTAACTATTTTGGTGCATAAAAAGGCAGGATTGTGTGGGAATGGGTAAATTACTCAACTTTCCAAAAACAAATATGTTAGATGTAAACCTGATTCATACATGTAGTCTATCTATAGGATCTCTCTGAATACAATTACAGCTGTCAATCAAATAACCAGTTGATCAATGAAATCATTCAGTTAGACAAGAAATGAGTATTGAACTCTGGCATTGGCCACCATTTTTGTTAATCTTTTTTGTTTGTTTGGCTACTTAAATGTCATAACTACAGTTTGAAAAACAACATTTAGGTTGCAAACCAACTATTCTACCTTTTTGTTTCATGCTACATGACATAAATTCTTTAAAGTAGCACAGTTTAAAATCGAAGAAGAACTTCTGTCAGAGTTGATGGGCGAGGCAAATGGAGTAAGTGGGTGGGGCCAACAATTGGTCAATTATTAAACAGTTGGATTGAAACTTTATCGATACATTGATCTCGTGTTATAGTAGTGTGAGGTGCAGATTTAACACATTACCAGACAACATAAATCTACACCTTTCCAGAATCAAAGAAGTTGCTTAAGCCATTCCAACACAGCAAAATTTTAGACTGGTCCAAATTGAAAGAAGCTGCAGACGACAATTTCAAGTTGATGGAATTTTGAATTTTTTCATCTTTTTGGATAGAAAACATTGTGGGTAATGAAGAAATTGCTTGATACAAGCAATTTCTTCATTATCCACAATGTTTTCAAAGTTATTTCTTGAGGGGCGTAAAAAGGAGGGATTGAGGTGGAATGGGTTAAGACAATTTCAAAATGATAGAACTTTAAAATCTCTGTCTTTCTGGGTAGACACTATGTGGAAAAAGGAGAAATTGCTTTTTACTTGTCTATATTTTCTGCATGACAAGTTTTGTTTAACCTTTTTCATTTGAGGTTTCTAAAAGTAGGATTTTGTGGTAATGTGTTTAATTGTCATAGTCCTATTACTGAGGAATTCTCACCTTTTGAACTTAGAAATTCTGCCTAAAAAGCATGCTGGTGATGATTTGAGTCACATTCAGCAACAATGTTAAAAAATTTTAGTCACATTCAGCAACAATTTGTAATTTATTTTAGTCACATTCAGTAACAATTTGTTATTTATTTCAGTCACATTCAGTAACAATTTGTAATTTATTTTAGTCACATTCAGTATCAATTTGTAATTTATTTTAGTCACATTCATTATCAATTTGTAATTTATTTTAGTCACATTCAGCAACAATTCGTAATTTATTTTAGTCACATTCAGTAACAATTTGTAATTTATTTCAGTCACATTCAGCAACAATTTGTAATTTATTTTAGTCACATTCAGTAACAATTTGTTATTTATTTCAGTCACATTCAGCAACAATTTGTAATTTATTTTAGTCACATTCAGTAACAATTTGTAATTTATTTTAGTCACATTCAGTAACAATTTGTAATTTATTTCAGTCACATTCTATAACAATTTGTAATATATTTCATTCACATTCAGTAACAATTTGTAATTCATTTTAGTCACATTCAGTAACAGTTTGTAATTTATTTCAGCCACATTCTATAACAATTTGTATTTTATTTAAGTCACATTTAGTAACAATTTGTAATATATTTCACTCACACTCAGTAACAATTTGCAATTGTTTCAGTCCAATGTTATCAGATGAGAGTATAACAAGTACTATTTATAGCTCCAAGTTTTTGATACATGTCTTCAACAAATGTGAGGATTGTGGGACAGACAGTGAAAAAAACCCAGCTACTAAATTAGAGGTGGATAAAACTATTGTAAGTTCTTCATTTTTAAGTCAATTTTCAGGAAATCAATTATTTCACTGGTTCAACATCATGAAGTTGTAGGCTTTTTTTTAAAGTGTGAAAAATACGAATCACTGTTCCCACCCACTGACCCTGCTTTGCAATGCTTCGACAGGCATAAATGGCATTATTTTTGCAAAATTTATGGCCAGTAAAGTGTAACAAAAAACGATGATTGTTGGTTGGCAATCTAAACCATATTGATCCAAGCAATTTCTTCATTTTCCACAATGTTTTCCAAAGCTTTTTTCTTGTTATTTTAAAGACTTACATTTTGTCTGGGGCATATCTCTGAAAGTATAATAGCTATCAACTTGAAACTTCACAGGTGGATAGACCTCATTTAGGAGAAGTGCAGTGCACAAGAACCACAACTCTTGCTTGCATAATTTTTGAGTTATTGTCCTTTGTTATTTTAAAGACTTACATTTTGTCAGGGCATATCTCTGAAATATAATAGCTATCAACATGTAACTTCACAGTTGGATAGACCTCATTGAGGAGAAGTGCAGTGCACAAGAACCACAACTCTTGCTTGCATAATCTTGGAGTTATATCCCTGTGTTATTATCAAAGCTACCGGTGGGGCATCTGTGTCCTGTGGACAAAGCTCTTGTTTTAGGAGGTGTCAAATGCAGAATGGTGTGTGAATGGGTTTGGTATATACTTAATCTGTCAATCTTGAGATTTGGGTCATTGCCATAAAATAATGTCAAGATAAAAGCTATATTGTTTGTAGCATATGTATTTTACAAAAAAATATTGTTTATTTATGTTTCAGACTGTGGGTGAAGTAAAAATGCTAGCAATAACTAAACTAGGCTTGTCGTCTATCCCTGAAGGTGGCAGATTGAGATTAGATCATGATAGTCTAGGCTTGAGACAGCCATGTAAGATTGATAAACAATAAACTGTTTTTATTGCAATATTATATTTTAATAGTTTACTGGTTGATTGAATGGGGTTTAATGCTGCTTTTAAGAGTATTTAAGTCATATTGCAGCAGCTGGAGCAACTAACCATGAATTTATGGTATTGCTTACACCAGCACAACATCCTTTCCTACCCACCAGCTGCTCATCCTGCATAGGTTTATGATTATCCACACATTGGTGGAAGACAAAAGTCAGACAGGATATTTGCTACAACCAGGTATTGAACTCACTTAGGTTTATGATTATCCTACCATTGTTGCAGGGTTTGCTTTGGGTTGAAAAGATTTTTTGTAATCACTTTTTGCCAAATTAAAAAAGTCTGGGCCAAACGAAGAAAAATTAGGGCCAAATTGAGAAGAAATTGGTGCCAAAGTCAAACATTTTTTAACTACACTTTTATATTCACTCATATGACTAATATGTTGTGTAATGAAAAAAATGCATAATGAACCAGTCGTAAACATGGCCATTCTTCTATTATTCCTTTTGAAGGCATGTAGCTAATACATGCAAGCAACAAGATTTTACTCTTCTTTCAATCAATTTATGCATGTTAATTGGACTCTCTAATTAAAAACTGATAAATGTTATCTATACAGGTTCATACAGGTTCCCTAATGTTATTTAACTCTTACCCACACAAAAAAATCAATTCTGCCCATGCATTAATCTGATTTGCTGTCAGAACTATAATCAACTTTGGCAAAGTATTTGTCTTGGGTCAGACTTATTGACATAATTGACTCAATATACAACCCTATACAATATTAGAGCACTTATAAACTTTTATATCACATATAAACTCATATTTTAATTCCAAAGATAAATTATAGTACATGAATGCATTACCAAAATTTTGTTTTGTTGCATTTTTCAACATAAGTGACCAACAGTGCAAACCATGCATTGGGAGACAATTGTTTTGAATATTTGTTTCTTTGGAGGATCAAACCCAGAACCCAATGATTAGGCACCATATGTGCTACAAACTGTGCTATGGCTGCAGGTTATAATAGCTCATGTTATTAAATCATTTACTTGCCTTATGCTATCAATACTTATCTTGTACATATTGTGATTAACCCTTGTCATGCTGAACCCGGAATAATCCTACGTAGGCAGTACATATAGACTAAGATCATCCCGCACATAAGTGCAGTCTGATCTAAATCTACACCTGTTTTTTTCTTCAACTAGGGGCGGTTTATAAATTAATTTTCAAAATAACTTTCACCCGTAACTAGTGCTCCCAGTGCTTTCAGACCTTTGATTTTAATGAAAATTCAGATAGGGATTTTATTCAGAATGACAAGGGTTAATTAAACAGCAATTTGTTAAGTTGAAATGCATTAATCTGATTTTCTGAAACAAAGCCTTTTTGTATTTGTCTGTGTGCATTTCAGTCCATGAATCAGTGACAATATTTGAAGCAGGGATCACTCAAGGCAGTAGATTGGTACTAGAACCTGGGCCAGCTCCACTCACAGATGAGGTAATTAATGAAACCAGTTCATTCTTTCATTTCAATTACTCCATGTTATAGATTGTTTGATTGTCAATATGTCTGCAAATTGACATAGATTAGTAAGACCTTTAACAAAATATTTTCTGATAATGGTTTTGGGTTAATTTAATTTCAAAAAAATCTTTGTCGATTGGGCTGTGAACAGTAAAGAAATCGCTTGTAACAAGCAATTCTTCATTTTCCACTATGTTTTCCAAAGCCTTTTTCTTGGGTGTAAAAAAGTGGGGTTATATGGTAATGATTTGTATTTACTGGAAATATTTTGTAAAGAGACTTTTATGATTGTGCCAAGGTAAGATCATCTTCTTGTGTCAAAGTTGCTTTCAAGGTCGAATTTATCAAAAATAAAAACTCTAAAATTTTGCCTACGTTTTTGAATGGTACAGTTCAGAGGTGCGTTCTTTTCGTCAAAATTCTTAAGATTCTTATTTAGATTTTTAAGATAAATCGTTCTTTAGATTAAGATTTTTAAGTGGCTAAATAAGAATCTGAAGAATTCTTAATGAGAAATTTAAGCATACTCAGTATTGGCTTGAAACAAGTAGCCTTGACGACATTGAATATTTTCACTAAAAATAACAAAAATTGTTCTTTAAATTGTCTCAAAAATCTTATTTAGCGGGATTTTTCATCTCGACTAAAAGAACGTACCTCTGGACTTTGTGAAATTATGTAACTCTAATGAATAAGAATGGTACTGAGATGCAAAGGAATGGATTGAAGGGCTTTTGAATAATATGATCATTTTGAAGGAAATCAAGAATGCAAAAAATATATTCCTGGATACCAGGGGTTGACACTAACTTTGCTTCAATATGACCCCACAGGAATCCCTACTTATTACTTTAGGGTTTCCTCCAGATAATCAGGGATACCTCCTTAATATACATTAACTCATTCTTGCATAATCCTGCCCTTCTAAGCCCTATTTGGAAAAAAAGGTTAGGAAAACATTGTGGAAAATGAAGGAATTGCATGTTTCAAGTAATTTCTTCATTATCCAAAATGTTTTCTACAAAAACAAACAAACAAAAAAATCAGGAGCATTAGTTTATACATTAAGATCTATTGAATGGAATCCCTAGCCTGAGATTGCTGGGGTCCCTTACAATTTTCAGGGATTCTCAGGATCCCTGGACACTGTTATTGTCGACACCTGGATACCTATGTTTTTATTTTGAGCTATTGTGATCACCTTTTGCATGTGTCTGTCAGTCATCCATCTTGCATTGTCTGTCAACAATTTCTTTAAACAGCATCTCCCAAACTACTAGGCCAATTTGAACCAAATTTTGCAGAAATGTTCCTTAGGTGGACCCCTTTGAAAATAGATAAAGAATTGAAATCTGTTAAAAACCCTGGTTGCCATGGCAACAAAAGTGAAATTTTAAAGTAATCTTTAAAAATCTTCTCCTCCTGACCTAGAAGGCAAAGAGCCTTGATATTTTGCATGCAGCATTAGTATATTGACCTCTTTCGAAATAGCAAAAATCATGATCCTCCGTTCCCCAGAGGCAGAGCCCCAGGGGGGTGGGGTTTATAAAGAAATAAAGAATGATTTTTTGTAAACATCTCCTCTCACACCACTTGGCTAATTTGAAGCAAATTTGGCAGAAATGTTCCTGAGGGAGTCCCTTTGATAATTGCTCAAAGAATTGAAATCCGTTAAAAGCTTTGGTTGCCATGGCAACAATAGTGAAATTTTAAAATTAATCTTTAAAAATTTACTCCTCCTGACCCAGAGGGTGTAGAGCCTTGATAATTTGCATGGAACATCAGTTTATTTACCTTTTACACAATAGCTAAAATCATGATCCTCGGGTCGGCAAGGGTGGAGCCCTGGGAGGGGGGTTATAGACATTGAAGCGTTAGTTCACAGACTTCTTTATTATTTCTGAAATTATAACCCATGGATCCAGAGGGAGGAAAAAGTTTTTTCCTTCTTTCAAGTTTGCCCTAAAGCCTTGGAATTTGTAATTTGGACTTTTGGATCCCCGGGTACATAATCTTTATATATAAGTATGGCCCACTTGTGTCATAATCATAACCTTAAAATGAAATTAGACTGTTGAAAGAAAAAGAGCCATTATGCAACCTACATGAAATTCCTTTTTCTCCAAGTTTGAGTTCCACTGTCTATTGTCATGGCATTGTGTCTGTTGTACATGTGTCCATCCCTCCTTAAACTTTAAAGTGTACTTTAAAGATCTTCTCCTCAGGAAGTACTGAACAGAATTACACCAAATTTTACTGAAATGATCCTTGGGTGACCCTGTATCAGATTCCTTCAAAGAATTTTGATTGGATGAAAAACATTGCTTTAATGGGCAGGGCTAATTTCCATATATGGAGAAACCTTTAAAAATCTTCTTCTCAGAAACCAATTGATTGATTTCAACCAAATTTAACAGGAATGCTTATGGGTGAATCTTTGTAATTGAAAGAATTAAGTTCAAATGAAAAAAACATGGCTTTTATTGGCGGGGCTATTTCCATATATGGTAAAAATTTTAAAATCTTTTTCTGAAAAACCAGTTGATGGATTTCAATCAAATTTCACTGGATTGATCCTTGGGTGATCTTTTATCAGGTTCCTTCAAATATTTTTGTTAGCACAGAAAACATGGCTTTCATGAGAGGGGCTAATTTCCATAAATTGTGATAGCTTTAAAAATCCTCTTCTCAGAAACCATTGGATTGATTTCAACCAAATTTTACTGGAATGAATCTTTTAATGACCCCTTATTAGATTGATAAAAAAGAATTGATTGGCTGTAAACATTGCTTTAATGGATCGGGATAATTCTGTATATGGTAAATATTGAAAACCTACAATCTCCTCAGATTACAAATGATCATAAGTTTTCAACAAACTTTCACAAAATGATCCTTTGGTGACTCTTTGTCAGATTCCTTCATAAAATATGGCTCAGATGAAAATTATTGTTTTTTATTGGGGGGGGGGGAGGGCACTTGTCTCCATATATGGCATATAGTGAAATTTTGAAAATCATATTCGTGCAATCTGGAGGATGGTTTTCAACCAAATTTCTCAGGAAATTCAGGCTGGTGGATTGAATCAGTGAGCGTCTCTAGTTGCATCAACTATTGGTTGGATTTTTTTCAAACTTATGTTATGACTTTTTGAAAAAAACTTCTTGTCTGCTGTGTCCCAAACAACTTTAAATATTTATGTTGCCAAGCCTGACATAATACTTGCCCCATCCACTTTCTCAGTAGGGTACACCAACAGACTCGGAAAGATAGTTACACTTCAATACTTAACAGATTTACTTGGTAAAATTAATGGACAGTTATATGATGTAAAATATTGGTTGGGGACCTAAAAGTCCTCACTCCAGCTAGTTATGGTGTTTAAGTTCCAAATCAACAAAAATGCTTCACATAAATTTTGGGGTTCAAAGTTCTCTTCTGGCCTAAATGAGTGATTTATTTGGTTGATCAATCCTTCGATTGACAGGTGTCAATTGAAAATGGCTGAGTTCTGATGACAAACTGTTGTTCTTGTGATAAGGAGTTGGTGGTATAAATCATAAGAAGACATAGCTCTTGATATTTGCTCATACTAGTGTCCTATCCAAAAGCCTAAATTTTAACCCATTACCAGAGGTAACATTTTAGACTGGCCCAGATTGAAAGAAGTTGCAGATGACAATTCAAAGTTAATGAAATTTTTGATTTTTTCATCTTTCTGGGTAGAAAATTGTGTTGAAAATGAAGAAATTGCTTGTTACAAGCAATTTCTTCATTTTCCACATTGTTTTACCAAGCTTTTTCCTTGGGGGCGTCTGAAGGCGTTGCTGAGTGGGAATGGGTTAATAAAATCATCAGTATTCAAAAACGCTTACTGTGCATAACTGTTCTGTCAACATTATGAATTTATGAATAGATAGCTAACCCTTGTCGTGCTACTTTGGCAGGAGGTAAAGATAGAGATAAGCCTGCACATGTGTGCTGTCTGATCTTAGTCTACACCTCCTGCTTGCCCCTTCAATCCAATGTTGTTTATCCCTTTCCTGGTTTTTGAAATTTTAGACTGGTCCAAATTGAAAGAGGATGCAGACAACAATGAAAATTGGATGCAATTCCAAATAAAACCGCCCTATGTGGTAGAAAACACTGTGGGAAAAGGAGAAATTGCTTATAATAAGCAATTTCTCCTTTTTCCACAGTGTTTCTCAAATATAAAATCACAGTGACGTACAATACCGTGTATATCCAGGAAAGGGTTAAATGGATGAATTTTCAAAAGAAATAATAATTCACAGTAATCCTCAGTCCTTTGATTTTAATGTAATTTTTGTAGAGGATTTTATTCAGTAAGACAAGTATTAATGTCAACTTAGTTTGCAGATTACCATGCCATTCACTACAAAATTAAGCACCATGTTCCTTGACATTAGTGTTGTTACAATCAATAGCCATTCTTTGTTTATACCCCCAAAAGTATATTATGGGGATATGAGTCAGCTTTTGAGTCGGTTGTAAAGCTGGTTGGTCTGTCTGTCAGTTGATATGTCTGTAGCTCTTTCATCTGTACATAATTTGATTTATGTAATATTTACTCTAAATATAGTTAAATTTGTTCATAAAGAGGCCCTCAGGGAAGACTTGGTTTACCAAACTGTGGTTGTAGTATGTGCAGTCTGATTTTAGACTACACCACATGTTTGATTTGCCAGAGTTGTATATAAAATTATAAAAAAAAAATGACCAACAATTAGGACCTTTTGGTGATTTCAACCCTTTGATTTTAATGCAATTCTGATGAAGGATTTTATTCTGCATGACAAGAGATTTAAAGGGAGGTGTCGATGTTTCTGAAACTTGGATAAGAAAAAAATACAAAGTGCCGAAAAATACTCTCAAACGAACATTTAATACTTTAAGTTGAGTCAGGTATTGTCTTGGTTGTAATCTAATAGGCCTAAAGTGGCTTTTTGTGGCTAAATCGGAAAGGTCAGCGGAATTCCAGGTTATTTTTATATATCACAGAATTCGGCTGTTGACATCGAATGACCTCATTTGCATATGACCCAAAGTAAACTGAAGGAAACAGCCAACATCCTAATTCATGTCACATGAAAGGGTTAGCGCAAAACTACGGTAAATGTTTATATTCGTAATAATGCTTACGACAGTTTTGGACTGATCTTTACAGAATTAAAGACCGGCTAGCGAACAATGGTGACCTAGTGACGTAACAATGACGTAACGATGACGATGGTTTGATGTAGTTTAAACTAAATTCAAGGTTACAACGGTTATTCGCACCACGTGAATGATCATATAGTCTTCGCAACGGTCTCGGATTAATCTAAAAATAGATTAATAGCCTACGTAGGCTTGTAAGGAAATACCCTGCTTTTTTCTGATAAGTGACCTCAGATTTTTGCAAAACTACTTTTCGGCATATGGTATTCAAATAGTATACGAGAGGAAATAGAAATAATTAAAATCTGTGACATGAGAAAATCATCGATACCTACCTTTAAAGGTATTAGTTATTTTCATTTAAAGGTTCTAGATATCTTTAGAGTGACTCAGTAATTTTATAGAAAAACAATATAATACCAACCTTTTCTTCAGATTACAGTGTCTTTCATCACTGACTCAAGTGCCACAGGCCCTGATGTCAGTGAAATAATCATTAACAGAAACTCTACTGTTCACAACTGTCTACATAGTATACTGTCTAAAGCTAATATAACAGGTGGGCATTATTTTATGAATCATATTCATCAAAGGCAAGGAACCATCTAAGTAGAGAGGAAATTGTCAACCCTTGTTTGACTGTATGGAATGGTTGGACTAAGAAGGGTGAACTTATTGTTGGCAATTTTCCGTATGAAGAATGTTCCCTCTTCCTTTCAGCGCATTTTTTGTGCTTCTGAGTAGTGAGAACTTGAGTGAGCTATTGTAATCACTCCATTTCAGACCTATATTGTGCTGTGTTCCACATCAATTAACAATTTCTTTAAACCATTCCCAGATGGCAAAATATTAAACTATTAAAATATCGTGAATATAAGAACCCAAAAAATTCTCCATCTGCATCTCCACATTGTTTTTCCTGAAATGTTTTCCAAAGCTGCGTAAAAAGGTGGGATTGTGTGAGAATTGGTTAAACAGGTTTGCTTTTTCAAAATTTTTTAACCCATTCCCACATAATCCTGCCCTGAATGTTCCCTGCGAAAAAGATCAGGAAAAACAATTTTAGAAATGACAATGTTACAAGCCATTTCTGCATTTTTTTGCATTGTTTTTTACAGCCACCCCCCACCCTTCCCACCCCCCACAAAAAAAAAACAGAAAAATTTACATTCTTAAATTGTTGTCTGCATTTTCCTTCATATTGGACTAGTCCAAAATTCAGTATTCTGGTGATTGGTTAAGGTAGTCCTATTTGAAAGCTACTGAAATAAGTGAAACTCTGATAACCATGGTAACAACAGTGAGAATTTGAAAAAAAAAATCCACAATTGATTTCAGAGGGACCAGCTGCATTATTCCATTCACATCTATGAAAACTTTAACATGAATAATCCATATGAATGATGTTAAAGTTGCCATAGCATTTAAAATGGTTCATTTCAACTTAATGTCTGAGGTTAAAATTCACTTCTGGTCTAAATTTATAATTTGATTGGTATATCAGTCTTTGAAGTAATAGCCATATTCCATCAATCCAGTCATGTATTAATCAATTTAGAGCTTTTTCACTAGAATATATTTTAAATGAATATAGATTTAACCTATTCCCACACAATGATGGTTTTAAATGCCTCTGAAAGCCTTTTGAAACATCGTGGAAAATGAAGAAATGGCTTTCATTATCCACACTTTTTTTATACCCCAAAAGAGATTTTAGAGATTTCATCAGATTTGAACCAGTATAAAATTTTATGATGAGGGAATGGGTTAAAGACTCGCTATATTTCCCCTTGTAGACGGTGACTGGCACCTCCGTAAAACAAACTGGTGTGGTGAAGCAGCTGATCTGCTAGATGATCCCGATCTTTCCCTGAATGATAGTCAAGTCAACGATGGTGATACACTCCTTGTAGAAAAAGGCCGTCTCCCACCAAAGGTAGTTATTACTAATTAATTTTATTTTGATAGCAAGTGCCAAAAGATCTATGTTTATAAAGCTGATCTGGCCTCAATGACTCCAAAAGAGAGAGGTAGTTGCTTGACCCAATGTTTTCCATTTTACACCAGGATAGACTAAGGCTGGCTATTAACCCATTACCTCACGGCAAAATTTTAGACTGGTCCTAATTCAAAGAAGTTGCAGATGACAATTTTAAGTTGATGATCTTGTAAAAGTAGTTGTCTTTTTAGGGTAGAAAACATTGTAGATAATGGAGAAATTGCTTGCAACTTGCAATTTCTTCTTTTTCCATGATGTTTTTAATCCCAGGGTTCGCGCATGCTTGAAAAGTACTTGAAAATGAAGGGCTGTCTTGAAAAGCCCTTGAAAACTAAATTTGCCTTGAAAAGCACTTGAAAATTAGCCATTGGCCTTGAAAAGCACTTGAATTTCACTTATTCAGGTATTCCAGACAGTTAGATTCGGTTTCAAAATCAAAAGTGAGCATTTTAGAAGAATTTCGGCACGTCTGAATAAAAAAGAAAAGATCGGCGAATGCACAATGATGTAGGTACAGGCGGAATGTATATGGGGCGAATCGGAATTTGAGTTGCTTCCCTTGTGAAATGGTGGCCGCACTACACAGCGTGTCCGAAAAAGTAGAAATGTACTTGAATTACATAGAATTGACAGAAAACACGAACATCTTTTTTCCCCAATACGCCCCAGTTCGTACGAAAAATAAAACCCAATTATGAAGAAAGTAACCATCCTAGATCCTTCCTATCCAGGGCTCCGAACATTTGGAAATTTAAATCAGTCCAGGACAATGCCACCTCCCCCACCGAATTAATTTTAGTAATGATGTACTTTTTTATGAGCTAGTTATCCAAAGCTCTGTATATCTAACACATTCATAGCAATTTGCTCTCAACACGAGCCTTTGTTGATGGAAAAACACAGCTGACGTCACAAAAATGTCGGGTCAGTCCATTCTACTCTATGGGATCGCAGGGTCGTGACGTAGATCAAAAAGACCGACGAGACAAACTCGAGTGGGTCGCCCACGTGTTTCACTATTTTCCCAGAGTAGAATTTGTGGTCATTTATAAATTGTAGTTGATTTGTGATTTATTATTCGGACGTTTTCGACCCCAGAAGTAAGATTTCATGATTCATTGTTTCTTTAACTTTATTGACAGAGCTGGTGATATTATAATGCAGTTGTTTTCGTTTATATTCAAATTATCTGCATTCTGCGGATTTCCACTTATGGTTTGAATTATATCAGCTACGTTTCTTATCGTGAATGAAAACTATAAAACATAAATTAATGACGTGACTCTTCTTTTTTTTACAAATTTCAAATCCGGTCTAACATGCTCACTTGTGACAAATAATTTCATAAAAGCGCTGTGCTGAGCTATTCCGACTTTATACGAACGGCAACTGAAGTCCGTTCATGTCTCGATTTATATACGCATCCCATATTATAGTAAAAGAAATTTGTTTCACAAGTAACGGCAATTTAAATTGGCGCAGTATTAGATGCCCATTTTGATAAGACTTAGAACGTGCGTAAGTCAAGCTGATCCTCCATTACAAATAGTTTACAAAACTCGTTACCCGAAGTTTGGTCAAGTTCAAACTATTGCTAACTACATATTAGGGTCACAAGCGGATTGGCACTTGATTGACAGGCGGGTAAACTAATTATCGATCTTTGGCACTTTTGTATTACTCAATAATAAGTCCTTGAAAATGGTAAGATTTATCCTTGAAAAGTCCTTGAAAAGTCCTTGAATTTTACTTGGCCTTGTCTGTATGAACCCTGAATCCCCTAGAAACCCAAAATGTTTTATGTGACTATCTAAATTTGATATGCCAACCCAGGTCTAAATGAACTATTAGCTTGGTCAATTAATTTTTTATGTCTTCAAACTTCAATTTGGCTTACATTTAGCCATCATTTGGGTTAAGACTGTTAGTCCAATCTATGATAGCTCTTCTTTTAAGAACTAATTGTAATTGTCATGATTAACCTTATTCTGATGTTTGAAAGAGTATCAATAATATAGGGTTTGATGGATCAAAAATGAAATCACGCTCTTTATCTGGAGTAGGAACTACTTGGCTCTGGATTTACCCTGGTATTTGATTTCCTCCAGGCAAGTGGCTTTTCAAAAAGTACTTATCTGCAAGTAGTAAAGCCCAATTAGGATATTGAAATTCCACACCCTTGTATAAAGCAAAGGATTTATCGATTCCTACACAGTAACACCTTTGGATGCCCCTCAAGAAAAACAATTTGGAAAATATCATGTAAAATGAAGAAATTGCTTGTAACAAGCAATTTCTTCATTTTACACAATATTTTCTATCCAGAATGTGGAAAAAATTTAAAATTCATGAACTTTAAATTGATGTCCGCAACTCTTTTCAATTAGGACCACTCTAAAAATTTTGCCGTCTGGAAATGGATTAATTGTTTATTCCAGGGTTTCATTAGAGTACCAGTTTGGTTGTACCCTACACCTGAAAGTGTGAAGGCTTCAGCACAAAACGGAATCTTATCAACAATATACAGTAGGTTTATTTGACAAATGTTTATGAAATAGTTCATCATACAGCAGTGTTTTTCACAATTAGACAATGTTTTAGAGTTTCAATGTAGTCATAGTACTATCCCTTGCTACACACAAAGATTCATGGAGATTGCAACTGAACCTCCAATTTGGCTTTGTGATCTTAAAAACACATTCATAAATCCAATATCACACCATCAGGCTTTTTGACGCCCGTCTAAAAAAATCTTCTTGAAAAAAGATGTGGAAAACGTAGAAATTGCACAATGTTTTCTCCTTTTTTATTCCCGGCTGTTCCGGCAAAGGGGATATAGTAATTGTCTCCTTCCATCATTCCGTCATTCCATCACTAAACTTGTCCAGTGCATATCTCCTAAAGTATAAATGCTATCAACTTGAAAATTCATAGGTGAATAGATCTTATTGAAGAGAAGTGCAGTGCACAAGAACTACAACTCTTGCTTGCATAGTTTTGGAGTTATTGCCCTTTGTTATTTTAAAGACTTAAATTTTGTTTGGGGCAAATCTGTAAAAGTGTTATAGCTATCAACTTGAAACTTCATTGGTGGATAGATCTCATCTAGAAGTGCAGTGTACTAGTATCACAACTCAGTTTACTATGAAGCTTTTATGGAGGGGGATGGCCATATCTGACTTTGCTCTTGTTCAAATTTCAACTGCTTTGAAGAATTTTACCAGTCTAAAATTTTGTTTTAGGTAATAGGTTTATATGGTTTTCCTTTCTGACATTTGTCTCTCACCAATGGTTGGATAATCGTTGACCTACGTGGAATAGCAGCTGGAGTCTAGGAAAGGATGTAGTGGTAGTACTGGTGTGAAGAATACCAGGAATCCATTGTTAGGTGCTTGAGCCGCTGCAATATGACTGAAATACTGTTAAAAGTGGTGTTTAACCCCATTCAATCAATCAATCAACCATTTTTGAAAATAACAAAATGATTCATTGCGTTTTCAGATTTCTTAACAACAGGAAGTACCAACCCAGAAACCTCTAGATCTATTGGTGTGACCTCCAAACCCCACCCTAGCCATCTAGGGGAGGTCGAAATATCAAGGGATGCAACTCTAGGTGACTTAAAACAGCAGGTTATGACATTGAATTCTGTGAGTGATTTGCCCATTGCTGGAGAACGTTTTATGAGATTACGCCTGGTGGAGAGGAAAAGACTTGCTAGAATATTGAGGGACAATGATCAAAGTCTAAGGTTTGTTTGAATGGGATTTAAAGCCATTTTAACAATATTTCATATCATGGCAGCTGGAGCACCTAAACATGGATTCCTGGTATTTCTCACAAGAGTACTACTACTACATCCTGTCCAAGCCTCCAGCAGCTCATCCTATGTGGGAGACAAATATTTGAAAGGATTTTTGCAAGGACTGAAGATTGAACCCTCCTGTTTAACATGCTACATACTGCGCCATGGCAACAGTCCCGGAGTTAAAGGTATTGTTTATGGTCAACAGAATAACATTAGCCCATTACAACACAGATTCTTTCTCTGACCCTAAAGATAAACAAATATGAAAATTTTGTGGGAAAAGGAGAAATTGCTTGAAACACACAAGCTCCTCTTTTTATACGCCCATCAAAGACGGAACGTATTATGGGATCACCCGTGGCATCCGATGTCCGATGTCCAGGCGGTATCCACTTCTTTGTCCGGAGCATAACTTTGTCACCTTACGTCCCATTGACTTGAAACTTGGCAGTTATATTCCTCTCATGATTACGGAGTGCAGTGCACAAGAGCTGTAACTCTACCTATCCTATTTTTTTAGTTATTTTCCTTTGTTTTTTTTCATACTTGGATTTGTTCAGTGCATATCTCTGAAAGAGTCATAGCTTTGATCATGAAACTTTATGGATGTATAGATATTATCAAGGGGAAGTGCAGGACACGAGAACAGTAACTTTACCTTGCCTATCTTTATAGTTATTTCCCTTTGTTGTTTTATAATACTTTGATTTTGTCTGGAGCAAATCTATGAAATTTTAATAGGTATGATCATTATGGGTGGATAGATATCATCAAGGGAAAGTGCAGTGTACAAGAACCGTAAATATTCTTTGCCCATTTTTTCAGTTATTCCCCTTTTCATACTTGGATTTTGTCTGGAGCATATCTCTGAAAGTATAACAGCCATCATCAAGAAACTTTATGGGTGGATAAATATTATCAAGGAACATATCTTTTTATGCCCCCGCATCGATAAGATTGGGGGCATATTGTTTTACCGGTGTTCGTCTGTCTGTCTGTCCGTCTGTCTGTCTGTCTGTCTGCAAAACTTAACCTGCCAACAAAACATTTTCCTATAACTTCAACCCTGATTAAGATACAATGCTAATATTTGGTATGTAGATAGGTCTCAACAAGGCGGAACTGTGGAAGGTCATTTCATCAAGGTCAAGGTCAAAATTTTAACCCTTTACCCGTTTCTAAAGAATTCCTGTTTCGGGGGCATAGTGTTTCACAAACACATCTTGTTTTCAAATATCTAATAGTATAACAGCCTATGGTTTTCAAAACCTCATGATAACAGGAAAAAATACCAGAAACATAAGTTATCATTGTGGATTGTTACCCCTTCTTGAATTTAGACTTAAATTTTAATCCCCTTCCCCAGTCAACATCCAGCAGTGTGACAGGCGTATCTTGTGACAATTTGCCACCTTGTTCACATTGTTTTCTACCCTATATGGCACTTATTTTCTGATTTTAATGCAATTTGAAAATTGTTTCTTCTTTCAACTTCAGTTTTGTTATCTGGTAATGGGTTGACAGAGATTTCCTCACTCTATCAAACACCCAGGTTTTCATTAAAACTTGCGTGCATGTGGCAAGCAAGAAAGTATTGAAGCAGTAGGGATCATTTACTTTTGGAAAAAATATTGAATGTGCATGTTATCAAAGGAACAAATTCTTTTTGATCAGCTTGAAATAATTCATACTGATGAGAATGAAATTGTGCCTTTGATAACATAACTCCATTGATAAGCGTGTCTTCATTATGAGAAATGAGAAGCAATTTTTCTTTCTCTATTTCAGCAAACTATGGAATTTAGTTAACCCTTTCCTGTTTAAACCCTGTTTTTACGCCCTTGTAGTTTTATACTTGAGATAACATTATTGTAACAAGAAATTTCTTCTTTTACCACAATATTTTCTACCCTATATCTACTGAATGATTATTTTTCAAAAAAATTCAATTTTAAATTGTCGTCCTCAAAACCTTTGAATTTGGACCAGTGTAAAATTTCAAGAAAAGGGAAAGGGTTATAGAAATGAATTTGCCTTAAAATGAGCATTTTCTTAGAAACAAATGCCAAAACAAAAACGCACATCTTGTCAAGAAAAGCAATTCAAACTAAAGTATTTCTTCAAATAGTTCCTAGTTAGATCCTCAGTAGCGGCAAATATCCTTTCCGACATTTGTCTCCCACAAATGGGTGGGATATTGTAGCCTAGATGGGATGAGCAGCTGGAGGCTCAGAAAGGATATAGTGGAATTACTGGTGTGAGAAATACTAGAAATCCATGGTTTGGTGCCCCTGCCTCAGCAACATGACCGATATACTGTTAAAAGTGGTGCTAAACCCCATATAAACACACAAATTCTTCAAATGATAGAGATAGTAACTTCAAGATTTAGGCTTAAAAAATAAAGGTCCCCAAGATTGTTATTTCTTCAAATGAATTAAAAGTGTTTTGGTGGGCACTTCTTTAAAGATATTAAAAATAAACTGGCAGGTTAGAACTTTCAACTTCTTTTAAACCTATTACCAGTAAAAAAAATCAAGACTGGTTTGATTGAAAGAAGATGCAGAGGACAGTTCAAACTGCCAATTCTGGCAGAATACATTGTGAGAAAAGGAGAAGTATCTTGTTACATGCAGTTTTTCATTTTTCACACAAGGTTTTTAATAATAGTTTCTATTTTCTTAAGGGTGTCAAAAATCAGCATTGTTTGGTGATGGGTTGAAAACAAGTCCTTAAAATCCTTCAATATCCATTCAATTTAGATTAACCTATTAACCTTTTGTCAAATCATAAAAATAAGCTGTATCCTTGACAAATATTAAGTTATTCAGAAAATGTAAAAGTCTGTAAAATTGTACATCACAGAAATTGTTTAAATGAGGCTAATTAGAAAATAAGATAAGAATAAGAAAGATCAGAAAACAGAATTTGAAAAGTCCTTATTTTATGGATGAGTGATTATTTAACAACCACAAATTTGATATTAATTTATCAAAAAGACAGTGATATGACAGAGTTAACAATTGACATTAATTGATTGATTGATTGAATGGGGTTTAACGCCACTTTTAACAGTATTTCAGTCATATCGCGGCAGCTGAGCACCTAACAATGGATTCATGGTACTTCTCACACCAGTACTACCACTACATCCTTTCCTAGCCTACAGCTGCTATCCCTCTTAGGTTTACAATTATTCACCCATTGGTGAGAGACAAATGTCATAAAGAATATATGCCCCCGCCAGGGATCGAACCCATGACATCCAATGATTGAAGATTAGGAGTCTGATGCGCTACCTACTTTGCTATGACTGCGGCATACAAATGAAATTGAAGAGTTACCTCATGACCAGATGACAAAATTTTAAAATGGTCAACATTCTGAGAAGTTGCAGACAACATTTTAAAGTGGCTTGAATTGAAAAATAAGTGGCATACATGGTAGAAAGCATTGTCAGAAAGTAGAAACTGCTTTAAAAAAAGCAATTCCTCCTTTCACATGATGTCATTCACAGCTTTATATCATTAGTGTATAATTTAATTTTTAGTTTCGTCTATCAAAAACAGGCATTCTGACTGGTCGAAAAAATTAATTCATACCTCCATGAACAAAATTTTGAGCACACAGCCATTTTGAATGCTTCCGCACAAAATAGCCCCATACAAAAAGGTATCAAAATTCTAAAGCTTTTTTTTTTGCTCAATACTATTAAATTATAAGAAATGAAGAGAAAATTTTTTGTTTTCATGGAGGTATGAACCGAATACCTAATCACACTGTATGAATCCACTTTGCGTATTCATACAGTGTGATTAGATTTTTCGGCTCATACCTCCATGAAAACAAAAAATTTTCTCTTCATCTCTTACATCAATGTTGGATTGTGTGGTAATAAAGTAAAAGGTTTATTGGGAAATATTAATTATGATGGCAAATACTGTCCATTTGAATTGTTTTCAAACCAGTGAACCCATTACCACATGAGACAATTCTAGATTGATCCAAATGGAAAGAAGTAGTAGACTTTACAGAATTTTAGATTGTTTGAACATTCTGAGTAGAAAACATTGTGTAAAATAAAGAAATTGCTTTCTGTAAGCAGTTTCTTCATTTTATAAAATATTTTCCAAATTGTTTTTCTCCAGGGGCATCAAATAGCGTCATTGTTTTGGAATTGGTTACTTAATTGGTCATTGTAATTCTCAAAACTTAACCCTTGTCATGCTGTATATGTTACCTTACTTAATTGCCGTAAAATCAAAGGGCTGAAGGCACTGGTAAAACTTGTTGTTGAAAAATCAATATTTCATTTAGAAATCAATTTTATAAAAAACTCTGACAGGAAAATTACAAGCAGGAGGTGTAGACCAAGATCAGACTGCACTTATGTGCAGGCTGATCTTGGTCTACATCTCCTGCCAAAACCAGAATATGTTTTAGCATGACAAGGGTTAACATTCATTCTAACTCTTGGCCTATAGATCATTCTATGAAACTAGTAGCTTTGCTTATTTCAGGAGATTAAAAGTGACATCTAACAGTGTAGTAGCACTACAAATTCTCCCTGAGGAAGAAGATTTGTTGTAAGTTATTCATATTAAGCATTTACATGCAACATTGATCACATGATATGTATGTAGTATATGACTGACATATAGTGTGTTACAACTCTGTTTAGAATGGTTCACTATTTAAATTTATATACAATGTGTTGCAGATATATCTCCTTTTAACCTTTTCCTGTTTAATTCCTGATTCTTACGTCCCTGTGAATTCATAATTGAGGAAATATTGTAGAAAAAGAAAAATTATTTGTTACAAGCAATTTCTTCTTTTTCTACAAAATTTTCTTCCTTACTGAGTGGTTACTTTTTATACGCCCGTCGAAGACGGGACGTATTATGGGATCAACCATGGTGTCTGAGCATTCGGGCGTCCGGTTGTACGGCGGTGTCCACTTCTTTGTCCGGAGCATAACTCTGTCATCCTAAGTCCGATTGACTTTAAACTTGGCAGTTATATTCTTCTCATCAGTATGGAGTGCAGTTCTCAATAACCATAACTCTACCTGGCCTATTTTTTGAGTTATTGCCCTTTGTTGTTTTTCATTATTGAATCTTGTCCGGAGTATATCTCTAAAAGTATTATAGCTAGGATCATGTAACTTCATGGGTGTATAGATCTCACCAAGGGGGAGTGCAGTGCACAAGAACCATAACTCTACCTGGCCTATTTTTTGAGTAATTGCCCTTTGTTGTTTTTCATACTTGAATCTTGTCTGGAGTATATCTCTAAAAGTATAATAGCTAGAATCATGAAACTTCATGGATGGATAGAACTCACCAAGTGGGATTGCAGTGTACAAGAACCATAACTCTACCTAGCCTATTATCTGAGTTATTGCCCTTTGTTGTTTTTCATACTTGAATCTTGTCTGGAGTATATCTCTAAAGTATAATAGCTAGAATCATGAAATTTCATGGATGGATAGAGTGGGAGTGCATTGTCCAAGAACCATAACTCTACCTAGCCTATTTTTTGAGTTATTGCCCTTTGTTGTTTTTCACACTTGAATCTTGTCCGGAGTATATCTCTAAAAGTATTATAGCTAGGATCATGAAACTTCATGAGTGTATAGATCTCACCAAGGGGGAGTGCAGTGTACAAGAACCATAATTCTACCTGGCCTATTTTTTGAGTTATTGGCCTTTGTTGTTTTTCATACTTGAATCTTGACCGGAGTATATCTCTAAAAGTATAATAGCTAGAATCATGAAACTTCATGGATGGATAGAGCTCACCAAGTGGGAGTGCAGTGTACAAGAACCATAACTCTACCTAGCGTATATTTTGATTTATTGTCCTTTGTTGTTTTTCATACTTTGTTTGACAAAAAATATTCATTCAAAATAACCTCAGTTCTATTCAAACCCCCAGTTAATATTAAGCAGTGTGACGGGCGTATCTTGTGACAATTTGGCACCTTGTTTTAAATTAAATCAAAATCAAATTTTTGTCTGCATAATCTTTGAATTTGGACTTGTCTGAAAGGGTTAAAACACGGCAATGTCCGGTTGTGGCTGTCAGTTCAAGCAATTTCTTCATTTTACACAATGTTTTCCAAATGATTTTTCTTTAGGGGCATCTAAAAGCATCACTGTGTGGGAATGGGTTGTCTCAGATGGCATATTTTTAAATAGTGATGTAAATAGGCATGGCCAGTAATCTGTCAACCCTTGTCATGTGTTACTCGCAAATAATCTTTTGACTCCGACGGGATTCGAACCAGGTACCTCTCTGTTCCGAAGCAAGCGCTCTACCATGTCGCTATAAAAGCTAGCTTGTACAGCAAGGCAGTATAAGCACCTCTTATACACTACCTGGCTACATCGTGCTGTATAAATTACCTTCTTGAAACCCTGTTATCAAAGGGCTGAAAGCACTGATAGAACTTGTTGTTCAAAAATCAATATTTCTTTTAGAAATCAATTTCATAAACAACTCTGGCAAGAACAGTGCAAGCAGGAGGTAGAGACCAGGAATAGACTGCATGTATTCGCAGGCTGATCGTGGTCTACACCTCCTGCCAAAACTGGAATATTCCAGGTTCAGCATGACAAGGGTTAATTAAGCAATACTTATATTGCACAAAGCTCTAGTTTTGTATTTGGTCTATGTTGTAGTTAAACACAAAATCAAATCATGAAGATCCCTGAAATTGATGTTTACAACTATAATCTGAATTAAAATTATGAATTAAACTAATTGTCTTTGTGCAATTTACCATTCCCTGATCATGCCCTCTAATATCAAAAAAACAAATTAGTTCCACTAAGATTTCAAAACTTGATAGTAATACCACCAACCTACAAAATAGATGGGATACTAATGGTTTCTGTCTATCCATCTGTAAATTCATCTGTGGGTCTGTAGACTTTTTATATCTATGGGTCTGTAGACTTTTTATTTCTGTGCTCTAAACTCTAGAACTAGTAGACAATTCATACAATTGTTGCAATTAATCCAAGGATTTGCCCTTAAAAGATTGGCATCTTTTAATGGTTAAGCCCTTTCCTGTTCAATCCCTTATAGCTAGCAATTTCGGTTTTTTTCCACAATATTTTCTACCTAAATGATAGGTTATTTTTCAAATCCAATCCAGTTTAAATTTTCGTCTGCAAAACCTTAAGGTTGGACAGGTCTTAATATTTCGCAAAACAGGAAAGGGTTTAAAAGATGTCATGGATCATTGTAGAAGAAATAGTAACTTTATCATGTGAAATCTCCCTTTAATTTGGTCTAGAGCTGAATCTTGCTTCTAAAACTCTGTCAAAAAGATGAAAACTGATGTGGCAACACTGTCATCATTTGTGATTAGTTTTGAAATCTCTAATAGTGGATTTTCTTTTTTTGTTTTTCCTTTTTCAGAGTAAACCAAGTTGTGATAGAAGTGAGACAACGGGTACCAGACAAGCTATACTACGGTCCAGCCACTGAGCTGGTCTGGGATACCAGTGGAGGAGCCAATGCTCATAGCCTGAAACAAGCCGTGGCTGCCAGTCTATTTCTAGAATCAGACAATATTGTGATAGCCAAACACTTTCCTCAAAGGTTTGAATGGATGGTGATTGAAAAAGTTGAAAAGGTTGGTAGTGCAATGACTTTGACTTAACCCATTCCCACACAATCACTATTTTCGATATTCCGTCTAGAAAATAGCTTTGAGAACATTGTTGAAAATGAAGCAATTGCTTGTTACAAGCAATTGCTTTATTTACCATGATGTTTTCAAGAAGAGAAAGAGTCTAAATCTCATCAACTTAAAATTTGTTGTCTGCAACATCTTCCAAATTGGATCAATTTAAAGTTAACTTAAAGACAAAATGCATTGTTTTGACATATCTGAAGATTAGTAGTTTGTAAAACTTTACAGAACAAAAATATTGCTTGTCACAAGCTATTTGTCCTATTAAAAGAATGCTTTACCGTCTGTTAAACTTTCTTTTCAGTTTACAGACCCTTTGAAATTTTTTCTACATCCTCTGGCAAATGAAATTTCATTAGGGACCACCTCTATAGAGAAAACACTTTCATTAATCCATTCATACTCAATCCACACAATTCTTTTTTTTATTGTCCCTCAAAACTGTCAAAAATGAAGAAATTGTTTGTCACAAGCAATTTATTCATTATCAACAATGCTTTCTGCTGCAAAGACCAAAGATATTTAAATTTCTAGGAATTGCTGTCTGCAACTTTTTCAATTTAGGCCAGTCTTAAACTTTGTTGCTTAGCAGCTGTGATCAGTAGTGCTTTCTAAAAGCTTAACCTTGGAACAAGATGATGTTTATGTACAGTAAAACCCCTCTAATAGGACCACTTGCAGTACTTTTTAAAAGTGGTCGTAATAGCAGGGTAGTTGTAATACTAAGGTTTGGTCATTTGTTGTAAAGTAATTCATGTTTATTTTATCTTTGTTATTTGTATATATTAATACTATACATGCAAAAAATAAAAGTATAAAAACATGTATTTTAGCGGAATCTTATGTCATTTTCAAATTTACAATCTTTGATAAATTCTACTTTCTCTCATCTCCATTTTGATAAAATTCAGAAGTCCAACCTCAGATTATTCATACGTAAGTACTGGTTCAAAGTGTCAAACTGTTGATATCATTTTTCAACTTTGTTACTCGAGTCAAAACCAGTGACATATTGAAATAACAATTAAAAATAATACAAGCTATAATTTCTAAAAGTGATTTGCTACTTTAATCTATTTTATAGAAATAACGCCTATCATAGTAAGGGTTTGATATCACGTAATCAAAAATCCAATATTGTATTGACAATGCATTCGTACCCAAATAGTGTTGCTCTTATCAAGTGTGAAATTTGGGCAGTCGGTCTCAAGCTGTGAAGTCATTGGTAGTTTTAACAGGGTTCAAAAATACTGTATCAGCTATATTTGGTACTGAATTTAGTGGTCGTAATATGGAATAGTGAGGTGCCCTTTTTAGTAGGGTTTGCAACAATTGAAATAAAGAACAAAAACTTCTGTTCTTTAGGAATTCAGTCGTAATAGCGGTATGCCCGTATATCTGGGGTGGTCGTAAGGAGGGGTTTTACTGTAATTGCATTTTCACATATTTATCAGACTCTTACCCTATGTTGTTGATGCCTCGTAGAATTGTATCAATTTCAAGTTCTTTGACCAGCTTTCTTCAATTTATAAAAATTCTTGCCTACCTTTCCCCAGATGTTTTCTTACCTGGAATAAGATAATGTAAGAGAGGACATTAAAAAAATGGTTTGTTAAAAGCAATACTGAGAATTTAATACAAAACTACTGTAAGTGACTATAAAATCTCTTCCAATAGTTTGGCACTAACCTATCCTAGTACCTTCTCTGTATGTTATATTTTATATCCAATAGAATTACTTCTCAATTTTCACTCACTTTGAACACCCTTCTGTAACTATTAAACCATTTCCACAAAATGATGCTTTTTGACAGCCCCAAGGATAAAATTTTGGAAAACAATTTTGGAAAATAGAAAAATTGCTTATTACAAGCAAATTCTTCATTAGCCGCAATTTTTTCTACCTCAAAAGATAAAGATTTTTTAAATTTCATGAAGGAAAAGTTGTCCTCTGAAACTTTTTTCAATGGGACAAGTCTAGAATTTTGTCCCTTGGTAAAGGTTTAAGCTTTGACTCAGTATCTACCTGGACCAACTTGAAATTTTATCTTCTAGTGCAAGTAATTTGTTAACTTACACATCATGTATCTTTTATTTATTTTCCTTCCTTTTTAGCAAGGACAGAACAAAAAGACTAAAGGTAAAAACAACATTAGACAAGCACCATACCATATACAAGATGGAGATGTCATTGGAGTTAAGGTAAGTGTTTCTTTGTGCCTCTGTATTGTTGGGTAATTGGCAAATTGTTTTATTAATTGGTCGTAGACCAATTTATATAACCATAAACTCAAGATTGTGTCGCTGCAATTTACCAAAACTGCCTTTAGCCCAACTGGACGTATATTCTGACGGGAAAACAGATAAAAATCATTTCATTTTACAAGTTAAGAATTATCAAAAGGAGTAAAGGAAAACTGGACAGTCACAGGCTTTAAAGATGAATGCTTCAAGGATCTTCCGTCAGTGATGAACACGTCTAACCAACCCTTTCTTTCAGTCACATTGAGGTGTAAACAAAGATGATACTGCCACTCAATTATTTTCCAGCCATAAGTTAATCAAAGTACTGAAAGTTCTTCTGGAGAGCAAATTTGATTATTATGCTTTCAAGCTGTCTAAAGAATTTGTCTAAAGAATAGTATCAATTGTTTTTTCCTTTGTTTATAATCAGCGCTGTTTAGGAACTTGTTAATTTCTGCCCAGAAAAAGAGAGGGTTTTGAAATTTCATGAACCTGCTGTCAGCATTTGCTCTTAAACTTAAGTTATCATATTTCCATAATTTTTCTGTTTTGGCTTTATAAAAAAAAGCTTGCAGGGATGATCTAACCATGACTATTTAACAATCAAGAATTTTTAAAAAATTAGTTTTCACAAAAAGTAGCTATTTTGTCGGTACCCATGTTGCATCAAGGTCTTACGTTCGTGTAAAATAATATTAGTTCAAATTAACATTCATGGAAATATCATACACTACGTGTTGTGAAAATAGAAATTAAAGATTTCTCAGTGACGACCAATTACAGTGCGTACGGCACTTTGATATGTTTTTGTCTGTCTTTCCAAAATTTAACCAGAGAGCTAAACCCATTACAAGAAGGCTTGTCCAAATTTATAGATTTTGCCTTCTTGTAATAGGTTTAGTTTAAGGCTGGTCCAAATTTAAAGAAGCCGCCGTCATAGCGCAGTTGGTAGCACTCACCCTTTCGTACTATTTGTCTCCCACCAATGGGTCAATAATCGTAGACCTATGTGGGATAGCAGCCTGAGGCCAGGAAAGGATGTGATGGCGGTACTGGTGTGAGAAACACTAGGAATCAATTGTTAGGTGCTCCAGCCGCCACGATATAACTGAGAGATTGTTGAAAGCGGAGTCAAACCCCATTCAAACAAACCAAATTTACAGAAGTTGCGCACAACAATTGAAAGTTTATGAAATTTTAGATCTTTACAACTTTCTAGAAAGAAAATATTGCGTAAAATGAAGAAATTGCTTGTTATAAGCAATTTGTTTTTTTTCATACAATGTTTCCCAAATATTTTTCTTGATGGGCTTCCAAAAGCGTCATGGTCTTGGAATGGGTTTCCTGTTTTGCCAAAGTTTAGACCTTGTCCAAATTCAAAGATTTTGCAGTCGAAAAATTTAAAGTGAATTGAATTTGAAAAACAACCATTCAGTATGGTAGAAAACATTGTTACAAGCAATTTCTTCCTTTTCTACAATGTTTTCTCAAAAAATAAAATCATGGGGATGTAAAAACCTGGGATTGAAAATGAAAGGGTTAACAGACAACAGAATTTTGAACTAGTCCAATTTCAAAGAAGTTGCAGATGACAATTCATAGTTGATGAAATTTTGAAAATCTATAACTTCTGGGGTAGAAAACTTTGTTGATAAAGAAGAAATTGCATATTACAAGCAATTTCTTTGAATTCCATAATGTTTTGTGAAGTTTCTTTTCTTAGGGGGATCAAAAAGTGTCATTTTGTGGTTATGGGTTAATTTCTTATCATGACATTAGGCATTGTACAAGGAGAAATTGTTGGAAATAATAACTGCTTAAAATATTTCCTGAAACAATACATGCATTTATAATCAAAGTACTGAAAAGTACTGTAAGCTAGCAAAGCATTGTTTTATTAAGTAATTTTCTTTGTCAAACATTATCATTATAAAGAAACAAAGTTAAAGTAACCAAGGAGTTAACCCATTCCCACACAACCCCTCTTTTTCACGCCCCTTAAGAGAAATAGTTGTAGAAAACAATTTTGAAAATGAAGAAATTGCTTGTTACAAGCAATTACTTCTTTTTCAACACTGTTTTCTACCTAGAGAGATAAATATTTTAGAATTTTCAACTATTTGAAATTGTCATCTGCAACTTCTTTGAAGATTCTGATCAGAGCCATTTTAATACAATGTGCTCAAGTTAGCAAAAAATACCTTGGAGATGAACTTGTAGTCAGAGTTTGCAATATTCCTTAAATACAGAAGAACTACTTTTTACGGCTTAGGTATTTAAAGGATTTAGTGGTTAAGCCTTCAGTGGCAGTGGCCAGTATCATATAACATAAAAGTCAAATGGTTAGTTGGCGACCTCAACATTGTAGCTGCAGCTTGAAAAAGTTGCCAACCCAACAATATAGGGAACTACTGACTATTTTTTAAGACAATCGGTGAATATTTAGACTGTCTGAGTGGCTGCCCAGATTACTCAGCGTCATTGCTTTATTTATTTTGAAATTGTTTCAACTATCACACACCAAGTCATCTTAACCCTTGTCTTGTTGAACCCGATTATTCTAGTTTTAGAAGGAGGTATAGACAAAAATCAGACTGCATATAAGTGCAGTCTGATCTTAGTCTACACCTCCTGTCTGTCTTTTTGAAACCAGAGTTGTTTATGAAATTAATTTTCAAAAAGAGTATTGAACACTGAACAACTAGTACTACCAGTGCTTCCAGCCCTTTGAATTTTATACAATTCTGAGAAGGATTCTATTTAGCATGACAAAGACCTTGAGCTTTACTGACCCTGTAATTTAAGTCATTCCTACACAATGATGCTTTTGACACCCCTTAAGAAAAACAATTTGGAAAAAATTGTGTAAAAATAAAGAAATTACTTTCAACAAGCAATTTCTTCATTTTACTCAATGTTTTCTACCCAGAAAGTTTAAAAATCTAAAATTTCATACACTTTTGATTGTCGTCTGCAACTCCTTTCAATTTTGACTAGTCTAAAAAGATGTCCGTCTGGTGATGGGTTAGTTAATTAGAAGAAAGGTCTCTTATCCTTGCACTGCTGTTTAAATTAATTTAGTTGGGTCTCCCAAATTTGGTGAATGCAGATTGACTGAAATATTCATTTCATACCTCCGGTAAAATGAGAATTAAACTATTTTGTTTCCTTGCGTATTCAGTTCTTCTCATAAGTCCTAAATTAGTAAAATTTAAAAACAGTCCTTTACTAAATATTTGCTTATTTGGCTTAACCCTTTCCCTTACAGTTCCTGATTTGTACATCTCTGTAATATTATAATTGCAACAAGTAATTCCTTATTTTTCTACAATATTTTCAACCAGATAGTATGGTTACTCTTTTTAGCTCACCTGAGCACATAGTGCTCAAGTGAGCTATTGTGATCGCCTTTTGTCCGGCGTCCGTCCGTCGTGCGTCGTGCGTCGTCCGTCAACAATTTCTTTAAACGACATCTCCTCCTAAACCACTGGGCCAATCTGAACCAAATTTGGCAGAAATGTTCCTTAGGTGGTCCCCTTCAAAAATAGCTAAAAGAATTGAAATCTGTTAAAAACTCTGACTGCCATGGCAACAAAAGTGAAATTTTAAAATAATCTTTTAAAATCTTCTCCTCCTGACCCAGAAGGCGTAGAGCCTTGATATTTTGCATGAAGCACCAGTATATTGACCTCTTCCAAAATAGCTAAAATCATGATCCTCGGATCCCCAGGAGCCGAGCCCCAGGGGGTGGGGTTTATATAGAAATAAAGAACGATTTTTTAAATGACATCTCCTCTCAAACCACTGGGCCGATTTGAACCAAATTTGGCAGAAATGTTGCTTAGGTGGTCCCCTTCAAAAATAGCTAAAAGAATTGAAATCCGTTAAAAACTCTGGTTGCCATGGCAACAAAAGTGAAATTTTAAAATAATCTTAAAAATCTTCTCTTCCTGACCCAGAAGGCATAGAGTCTTGATATTTTGCATGAAGCATCAGTATATTGACCTCTTTCAAAATAGCTAAAATTATGATCCTCGGATCCTCAGGGGCGAAGCCCCAGGGGGGTGGGGTTTATATAGAAATAAAGAACGATTTTTTAAATGACATCTCCTCTCAAACCACTGGGCCGATTTGAACCAAATTTGGCAGAAATGTTGCTTAGGTGGTCCCCTTCAAAAATAGCTAAAAGAATTGAAATCCGTTAAAAACTCTGGTTGCCATGGCAACAAAAGTGAAATTTCAAAATAAGCTTTAAAAATCTTCTCCTCCTGACCCAGAAGACGTAGAGCCTTGATATTTTGCACGAAGCTTCAGTATATTGATCTCTTTCAAAATAGCCAAAATCATGATCCTCAGATAATCAGGGGCGAAGCCCCAGGGGGGGGGGGGGGGGGGGAGTTTATATAGAAATAAAGAACGATTTTTTAAATGACATCTCCTCCCAATTCATGGGGCCAATTTGAACCAAATTTGGCAGAAATGTTGCTTAGGTTGTCCCCCTTAAAACTAGCTAAAAGAATTGAAATCCATTTAAAACTCTGGTTGCCATGGCAACAAAAGTGAAATTTCAAAATAATCTTTTAGAATCTTCTCCTCCTGACCCAGAAGGCGTAGAGCCTTGATATTTTGCATGAAGCATCGGTATAATGATCTCTTACAAAAAAGCTCAAATCATGATTATAGGGTTTCCAGGGGCAGACCCGGGTGGGGGGGGGGATATAGGCATGAAGCATCAGTTCACAGACTTCTTTCTTATTTCTGAAATTATAACCCATGGAAAAAGTTTTTTCCTTCTTTCAAATCAGCACTAAGGCCTTGGAATTTATAATTTAGACTTTTGGATCCCCAGGTTCATAGTCTTTAAATGTAATTGTGGCCCACTTGTTTCATAATCCTAACCTTAACATGAAATTAGACTGTTGAAAGAAAAAGAGCCTTTATCTCAGGTGAGTGCCCCAGGGCCAACGGCCCTCTTGTTAATTTTACTTGCCTTGTAATGGTGTCTACAACCCATTCAAATTTTGACAAGTGTAAAATAAAAAAATATGGGTAAGTGTTAAGTGACTTAATGTTGCTAGCAATAAAAAAATCCTGACAAAACAAATCATTCATTTAGACTGGATTATATTTTTGAATTCCACTGTCTCTTCATCTAAGATATATTTCAGGACCTGAGGTATGACCCTAACAATATAGACAATTTCATGACAGAAGAAGACTATGCTGGTAAAAAACAATTAGAAGAAGAAATGGAAGAAAAGAGAAAACAGTAAGTCAGCTATTTGGATGTCTGAGCCTCAATCTAATATTACACTTTTTATACCCCCCACAACGAAGTTATGAGGGGGTATACTGGAATCAGGTTGTCCGTCCGTCCGTCTGTCCGTCCATCCGTCCGTCCGTGGACATAATTTTGTGTCCTCTTCTCCTCCCACATTTTTTGACCAATTTTGCTGAAATTTTATCAGGTTGTTTCCTATCATATGCAGTTGTGCACCTGCAATTTTCATCTTGATCCAGTCGTTAGTTTCAGAGTTATGCCATTTTGAACTTTTTAATGGGGGGGGGGGGGGAGTAGTCAAAATTTAAAATTGCAAAACTCAGTAACCATAAGGGGAGTTACCAAATTTGGTAAGTAACATCATCTTGTTGACCTTTACAAAATATCAAACGGTTTATTTCCTGAGGTCAAATTTGACCCCGACCCCCGGGGGTCAAAAATTTAACATAGGCTCATATTGACTTTTCGTGGATATAATTTTGTGTCATCATCTCCTCACACAGTTTTCTTTAACATAGGCTCATATTGACCAACCTTTCCTAATCAGTCAACTCTAGCAACAAACACAAAATCAGAAAGAGGTGGAGGGTTGGCAATGTTCATCCTCCCATGACATGCATGTGATTAAACAGCTTCAAATTCCACTCCTTCATAGAAAAGCCTTTTTAGCGGTGTGGGGGGTATTCACGTCAGCCCTTGAGGGCGACAGCTCTAGTTTTCAGATAGGTCGATAATGAAACAGTTTACAGACGACAGAACAAAATTGGTTTAAATTGAAAAATAAGTTAGAAAACATTGTGAGAATAGAAGACATTGAAAGACACTTTTTTAGCTCACCTGAGCACCGATGTCTGTCTGTCTGTCCCTCAATTCATAATTACAAAAAAATCTTCTTCCAAACTAACCATGAATTTTTAATCAATCTTAACAGAAAAGGTCCTGAGGTCTTGCTCTTTCCAAGTACTTCAAAGAATTGAAATATATGAAAAACTTTGGTTGCCTTGGCAACCAAGGGAAAAAACTTTAAAAAATCTCCACCCAAACCATTAGGACGAGTTTTATTGTCAAGCCCTCTAACAGTGAGAGACTTTGTCGCTTTGACAAGTTGGTGTTTGTGCGTTATTAGTTAGTCCATTAGTCCTTCCATCTGTCTGTCCAAATTTGATCGGACAAATACTCCTACATTTAAGGAAGGATTTCAAAAATAACTGGGCACAATTATTCTACATCATGAGTTGATGTGCCATTTGAAAGAATTTTTCGGATAGTTCTGATGTCAAGGTCACAGCTCAAGGTAAAACACTAAAATTGTGTTTGTCCAGACAAATACTCCTACATTTATGGATGGATTCCAAAATACTTGGCACATTTATTCTTCATCATGAGTAGATGTGCCATTTGGAAAAATGTTTTGGCTAGTTCTGATGTCAAGGTCACAGCTCAAGGTCAAACACTCAATTTATGTTTGTCAGGACAATTACTCCTATAATCATATGGATTTCAAAATAATTTTGCACAATTATTCTCCCTCTTTAGTATATATGCCATTTGAAAAGAATTTTTGGGTAGCTTCAAGTTCAAGGTCACAGCTCAAGGTCAAACATTAAATTGTGATTGTCAAGAGCTCTTCTCTGCAATTATGGATGGATTTTGAAATAAACTGGCACAATCATTCTCTATCATGAGTAGATGTGCCATTTGAAAAAGTATCAGATAGCTCCATGGTTAAGGTCACAGCTCAAGGTCAAACATTATAATTAAGCATAGTTCATAAAAATATGGATGGATCTGGAAATAACTTTTCAAAATTGTTCTTTATCATGATTAGATGTACTATTTGAAATTCCATTTGAGATCAAGGTGGCAGCTAATGGTAGTATATTAAAAGTTAGCATGTGTTGAATAGGATGCCCAAATAGCGGCATCTGTGTCTGCTGGTCTGTCTGAACCCTTTTCCCTGTTTATTCTATATCTATGACAGGGCTAAAGATATTTGGGAGCATAATCTGTCTCTGATGGCACTTGTTTCAAATTGTTAGGAGTTACAAAATCACCACCAATTTACTTTATAATCGACAATTTCTTGTCCAGATGAATGTTCAGTAACCATTGAACTGATATTGAAGAACTTGAAATTTTGCAAAACAGGGAATGTTTTAAACGTTTTCCAAATACATTTTTAGCTCACCTGAGCACGGAGTGTTCAAGTGAGCTATTGTGATCCCCTTTTGTCCGGCGTCAGGCGTGCGTCGTCCGTCAACAATTTTTTTAAACGACATCTCCTCCCAAACCACTGGGCCAATTTGAACCAAATTTGGCAGAAATGTTCCTTAGGTGCTCCCCTTCAAAAATAGCTAAAAGAATTGAAATCCATTCAAAACTCTAGTTGCCATGGCAACAAAAGTGAAATTTTAAAATAATCTTTAAAAATCTTCTCCTCCTGACCCAGAAGGCATAGAGCCTTGATATTTTGCATGAAGCATCAGTATATTGACCTCTTTCAAAATAGCTAAAATCATGATCCTCGGGCCCCCAGGGGCGGAGCTCGGGGGGGGGGGGTTATATAGAAATAAAGAATGAGGCTTAAAATGATCCCCCTCCCAAACCACTGGGCAAATTTGAACCAAATTTGGCAGAAATGTTGCTTAGGTGGTCCTCTTAAAAAATAGCTAAAAAATTTGAAATCCGTTAAAAACTCTGGTTGCCATGGCAACAAAAGTGAAATTTTAAAAAAATCTCTTTAAAAATCTTCTCCTCCTGACCCAGAAGGCATGGAGTCTTGATATTTTACATGAAACATCAGTATAATGACCTCTTTCAAAATAGCTAAAACCATGATCCTCAGGTCCCCAGGGGCAGAGCCCCAGGGGGGGGGGTATATAGAAATAAAGAACAATTTTTTAAATGACATCTCCTCCCAAACCACCGGGCTGATTTGAACCAAATTTGGCAGAAATGTTGCTTAGGTGGTCCTCTTCAAAAATAGCTAAAAGAAATCCTTTAAAAACTCTGGTTGCCATGGCAACAAAAGTGAAATTTTAAAATAATCTTTTAAAATCTTCTCCTCCTGACCCAGAAGGCATAGAGCCTTGATATTTTACATGAAGGATCAGTATATTGACCTCTTTCAAAATAGCTAAAATCATGATCCTCAGGTCCCCAGGGGCAGAGCCCCAGGGGGGTGGGGTTTATATAGAAATAAAGAAAGCTTTTTTTAAATGACGTCTCCTCTCAAACCACTGGGCCAATTTGAACCAAATTTGGCGGAAATGTTGCTTAGGTGGTCCCCCTAAAAATTAGCTAAAAGAATTGAAATCCGTTTCAAGCTCTGGTTGCCATGGCAACAAAAGTTAAATTTCAAAATAATTTTTTAGAATCTTTTCCTCCTGACCCAGAAGGCATAGAGCCTTGATATTTTGCATGAAGCATCAGTATATTGACCTCTTTCAAAATAGCTAAAATCATGATCCTCGGGTCTACAGGGGCGAGCTCTGGGGGGGGGGTATATAGAAATAAAGAATGAGGCTTTAAATGATCCCCCTCCCAAACCACTGGGCAAATTTGAACCAAATTTGGCAGAAATGTTGCTTAGGTGGTCCTCTTCAAAAATAGCAAAAAAATTTGAAATCCGTTAAAAACTCTGGTTGCCATGGCAACAAAAGTGAAATTTTAAAATAATCTCTTTAAAAATCTTCTCCTCCTGACCCAGAAGGCATGGAGTCTTGATATTTTACATGAAGCATCAGTATAATGACCTCTTTCAAAATAGCTAAAACCATGATCCTCAGGTCCCCAGGGGCAGAGCCCCAGGGGGGGGGGGGTATATAGAAATAAAGAACAATTTTTTAAATGACATCTCCTCCCAAACCACCGGGCTGATTTGAACCAAATTTGGCAGAAATGTTGCTTAGGTGGTCCTCTTCAAAAATAGCTAAAAGAAATCCTTTAAAAACTCTTGTTGCCATGGCAACAAAAGTGAAATTTTAAAATAATCTTTACAAATCTTCTCCTCCTGACCCAGAAGGCATAGAGCCTTGATATTTTACATGAAGGATCAGTATATTGACCTCTTTCAAAATAGCTAAAATCATGATCCTCAGGTCCCCAGGGGCAGAGCCCCAGGGGGGTGGGGTTTATATAGAAATAAAGAAAGCTTTTTTTAAATGACGTCTCCTCTCAAACCACTGGGCCAATTTGAACCAAATTTGGCGGAAATGTTGCTTAGGTGGTCCCCCTGAAAATTAGCTAAAAGAATTGAAATCCGTTTCAAGCTCTGGTTGCCATGGCAACAAAAGTTAAATTTCAAAATAATTTTTTAGAATCTTTTCCTCCTGACCCAGAAGGCATAGAGCCTTGATATTTTGCATGAAGCATCAGTATATTGACCTCTTTCAAAATAGCTAAAATCATGATCCTCGGGTCTACAGAGGCGAGCTCTGGGGGGGGGGTATATAGAAATAAAAAATGAGGCTTTAAATGATCCCCCTCCCAAACCACTGGGCAAATTTGAACCAAATTTGGCAGAAATGTTGCTTAGGTGGTCCTCTTCAAAAATAGCAAAAAAATTTGAAATCCGTTAAAAACTCTGGTTGCCATGGCAACAAAAATGAAATTTTAAAATAATCTCTTTAAAAATCTTCTCCTCCTGACCCAGAAGGCATGGAGTCTTGATATTTTACATGAAGCATCAGTATAATGACCTCTTTCAAAATAGCTAAAACCATGATCCTCAGGTCCCCAGGGGCAGAGCCCCAGGGGGGGGGGGGGTATATAGAAATAAAGAACAATTTTTTAAATGACATCTCCTCCCAAACCACCTGGCTGATTTGAACCAAATTTGGCAGAAATGTTGCTTAGGTGGTCCTCTTCAAAAATAGCTAAAAGAAATCCTTAAAAAACTCTTGTTGCCATGGCAACAAAAGTGAAATTTTAAAATAATCTTTACAAATCTTCTCCTCCTGACCCAGAAGGCATAGAGCCTTGATATTTTACATGAAGGATCAGTATATTGACCTCTTTCAAAATAGCTAAAATCATGATCCTCAGGTCCCCAGGGGCAGAGCCCCAGGGGGGTGGGGTTTATATAGAAATAAAGAAAGCTTTTTTAAATGACGTCTCCTCTCAAACCACTGGGCTGATTTGAACCAAATTTGGCGGAAATGTTGCTTAGGTGGTCCCCCTAAAAATTAGCTAAAAGAATTGAAATCCGTTTCAAGCTCTGGTTGCCATGGCAACAAAAGTTAAATTTCAAAATAATTTTTTAGAATCTTTTCCTCCTGACCCAGAAGGCATAGAGCCTTGATATTTTGCATGAAGCATCAGTATATTGACCTCTTTCAAAAATAGCTAAAATCATGATCCTCGGGTCTACAGGGGCGGAGCCAGGGGGGGGTATAGGCAAGAAGCATCAGTTCACAGACTTCTTTCTTATTTCTGAAATTATAACCCATGGAAAAAGTTTTTTCCTTCTTTCAAATCAGCGCTAAAGCCTTGGAATTTTTAATTTAGATTTTTGGATCCCCAGGTTCATAGTCTTTATATGTAATTGTGGCCCACTTGTTTCATAATCCTAACCTTAACATGAAATTAGACTGTTGAAAGGAAAAGAGCCTTTATCTCAGGTGAGCGCCCCAGGGCCAACGGCCCTCCTGTTTTTATTCTCTGTTTGCAGGCGTGAAGAAAGAAAGAAGTTAACAGAAAGTTTAGACCTCCCAATTAAGAGAAGACCTGAAGTGGGGATCACAATAAAAGTTGGAGATTTTACTTGACAATGGATGATTCACCTAGTCTACTATAAACAATAAACTGATAATAATTTCATTCAATTTCTGTGAGAAAATTAAAAAATAAACCTGAGGCACATAAGCACCTTCATTGCTCCTCATGCATAATCTTTTAACTTGGCTGTTTTTGGAGAAAACAAGAGGTATTGCTATAGCCTTGGTGTCATCTATGTTGTTGTCATCGTCTTGCGAAAACTTTGACATTTTTATATCTCTTGTTCAACTAAAGGCATTCATTGAAACTTGGCATACTTTTTCACTATCAAAAGAGCAACCTATAGATCAAAGGGGATAACACTAGATACATTTTGCCCACTATCCAGCACCCAACAGCTGAGCGTAGGCACCAGTAGGCATTGCTCTTTTTTAATAATAAAATTTATACTATTTATAGAAGAACAAGTGAACCCACAAAAGTATTATTTTCAACCAATCAAAATTTCTGGAAAAGAATAACATAATGGTCGAAATTGACCAAATGGTTTATGAGAGAAAGAATTTATACTTTTCACTGTATGACATGTTTAAAAATGAGCCCAACTCGTAAAAGCAGTTGTTATTCAAAAAATCAAAACTTCCTTAACCCATTCCCACACAAAAACACTTTTGGATGCCCCCTGAATGAAATCTTTGGAAAACATTGTGGACATTGAAGACATTGCATGTAACAAACACCTTCTTCATTGTCCACAATGTTTTCTACCCAAGAAAGTAAAGTTTTTCAAATTTCAAATCAACTTACTCTGTAGATTCTGAGGAAAAAATGCCCAAGTTTTCACTATAGACCATGATATGGATAGAAGTCATGCCAGTGAAAGCCTTGTTTACAACCATTCAGAATTCCTTGAGGGAATAGAGTGTCACCTGAGTATCATTTTTGCATTTTTTTTTTAAAGTGATCCTTGTAGTTTTTAAAAAGATTTAACAGGTTCCACCACACAATCAGGCTTTTTGATGCAGCTCAATCCCTGGAGGCGACGCATATTCTTTCCGATGTTTGTCTCTTACCAATAGGCGGATAATCGTAAACCTAAGTGGGATAGCAGCTGGAGGCTAAGAAAGAATGTAGGATGTAGTACTGGTGTGAGAAATACCAGGAAACCATCATTAGGTGCTCCAGCAGCCGCGATATGACTGAAGTACTGTTAAAAAAGGCATTAGACCCCATTCAATCAATCAACTCTTTTTGATGCCCTCACCCACAAGAAATAAGCATATTTTCATTATCCACCATATATTCTACTCCAAAATACAAAGAATTTGAAAATTTCATTATTGTCTGCAACTTCTTTGAATTTAGGCCAGTCTGAATTTTTTTTATCTTGTAAAGCGTTAAAGAAGGGAAGATGAAAGTTTAGTGAAGGATGCATGCAGGCAAGGAGGCCTTTCTGCCACCTGAGCTTTAACCAGTAAAGAGAGAATTTACACACTTTTAATAACCTTCATACAGTTAACACCTCTTTAAACGATATTTACAGAGTAAAGAAAATTGTTTGTTAGTCCCCCACCAATACAGCCGAAGGGGACTATAGCTTTGCACTCCGTCTGCCTGACCGTCCGGCCGTCTGTCAGTCCATCTATCAGTCTGAACATATCAGTTTCGAGACTTTTTTTCTTAACCCTCGGAGATATTAAGATGATTTTTACTATGCGACTCCGTGCCAATGAGTTACAGAACAAGTTAGAGTTTGGTTCTTGTCCTTTGATTTTTGTGGAAGATACGGATGCTGGACTTAGAAAAATACAAGGAAATTTTAGTTTTCAAGACCTTTTTTCTACACCCTCAGAGATATTAAGCTGACTTTTTGTATGTGAGTCCATATCAATATGTTACAGAGCACGTTCAAGTTTGATTCCAATCCATTGGTTTTGAAGAAGATACGGATGCTGGACTTAGAAAATTACCAAGAAATATCAGTTTTCCGGACTTTTTTTCTAAGCCTCGACGATATGAAGGTGCTTTTGGATATATGAGTTCGCATTAATGAGTAACAGAACAAGTTTAAGTTTGGTTTGAGTCCATTGATTATTGTGGAAGATACGGATGCTGGACTCAGATAATTACTAAGGAATCTCAGTTTTTAGGACTATTTTTCAAAACACTTGCAGGTATTGAGCTGATGTTTGGTAAGTGAGTCAATATTGATGTGTTAAAGACGAGTTTAAGTTTTGTTCCGGTCCATTGGTTTTGAGGAAGATATTTATGCTAGACTTAGAAAATTACTTGGAAATTACGGTTTTGGAGACTTTTTTCTTACCACTTGTAGGTATTGAGCTGATTTTTGGTAAGTGACTCAGCATTGATGAGTTAAAGAATGAGTTTAAGTTTTGTTCTGGTCCATTGATTTTTGAGTAAGATATGGATGCTCGACTCAGAAAATTTCCAAGAAATTTCAGTCTTCCAGATTTTTTATAGGTATTGGTATTGCAGGTATTGAACTATTTTTGGTAAATGAGTCAATATTGATGAGTTACAGAACGAGTTCGTGTTTTGTTCCAGTCCATTGATTTTTGAGGAAGATATGGATGTTAGACTTGGGAAATTACAGTTTTTAACACTTTTTTTCTTAACACTTGCAGGTATTTAGCTGATTTTTAGTGAGTCATCATTGATGAGTTACAGAACGAGTTCAAGTTCTGTTCCAGTCCATTTGTAGTAATCCCTTACCACCCCAAAAAACGGTACCACTGTATGGATATATATAAAGCTGGTAGGGGACTTGGTATTGCCATGCAATACTTCAGAATGCTTGTTCATATGATGATATCGTAATAACTATTGACTTTTTGCAAAAAACAAGGTTGCAGACTTTGAGATAGACCTGTTAAAAGATATAAGCCATATTAGGGATATCAGCATAGTCAGAAAATGGTAGTAATAGGTTCTTTGAATTTAATCTTACATTTTTTAACCCATTCTCATACAATCCCCCTTTTTTAACCCATTCCCACACAAGCCCTCCTTTTTACGCCCCACAAGAAAAAAAGCTTTGGAAAACAATGTGGAAAATGAAGAAATTGCTTGTATCAAGCAATTTCTTCATTATCCACAATGTTTTCTATCTAAAAAAACAAAGAAAATTTAAATTCCACCAACTTGAAAATATCTTCTGCAGCTTCTTTCAATTTGGACCAGTCTAAAATTTTGTTGAGTTGGAATTGGTTAATGCAGAAAAAAGAACAAACATGAAATACATTGTGGAAAATGATGAAATTACTTGTCACAATGTTTTCTACGCTAAAAGACAAATGCTTTCATGAAATTATGAAATTACAACTGTCATTTGCAATTCCTTTGAATTCTGATCAGTAAAAAATTTCCTGTTTTTCAAAATTCAAGACATGTCCATTTTGAAACAAGTTGTGAAAGGCAATAAAAAGTGAGTGAAATTGAAAAGTAACCAACCTACAGGGAAGAAAATATTTTAGCAAATGAAGAAATTACAATGAATTTCAAGATTTTTTTCTTAAGTTTAAAGTCACGAGGACGTAAAAACCTGGTATTGTACAGTAAAGGGTTAAAGAGCTAAAACTTTGAGGTCAAAGATGAAAAAGGGAGCTAACTTTGTGAAAAATTTATATTTACCAGGGCTACTTTGTTTTACGAATATGAAAGTGTCTTTTTTCATACGTTGCTGAAATTTAACCCATTCTCATACATTCCTGCTGTTTTACACACCTCAAGAAAAGACTTCAGGAAAGCAATATCTTTATTTTTTCATGTTCAACTCGTATTCTACCCAAAAAGGCTAACATACTCAAAATTCTCCCAACTTGATAGGGATATCTGCAAATTCTTTGAATTTGGGCCAATCTAAAATTTTGCCACGTGGTAATTGGTTAAAATAATATGATTATTCTGTTCAATATGTGATATTTCTGGTGATGCTAATTTTGATTTACTGTCGAGTTCAGACGACATATTTATAAATAAATGTTAATTTTATACAGAAGAAATATAACATAAAAGGTGGATTTCAGTCTGTCCATCTCTCCTGACATCCCTCCGTACGTACGTACACACATCTCATCCATGTCTTGTTAAAACATCTCCTACATTTGTTGTCAAGATTTTTACTGACTGTTCCTAGTTACCTGACCTTGCGCATATTGTCGGCGTTTTTGCCGATTTAAGCTGCACCACAAAAAGAAGAGGCTTTATGTACAATTTTGTGTTAACATATCTCATTGACCCTCTATCAAAATACTTAAAAGAATCACCATATCCTTTCACATAATAATAAAGAAAAAATCTTTGAAATCGTTTCTTCCAAGTCATAAGGCCTAGAGCTTTAATATCTTGTATGCATCAATTAACCTTTACCAAAATACATCATAGAATTACCGTATTCGGGAAATAAGCCCTTTTTGTGTGCAATTCCCGATTTTAGAAATGAATAAGATGGATTATCTTTTCCTCCTAAACCATTATGCCTAGAGCTTTGATATTTAGTATGTATCAATGCCTATTGACCTTCTACCAAAAACGTCAAAGAATTGCCTTACTCTGGAAATTATCCTTATATATTTGGATCTTCAATATACCAAGGATTACAGGAGAAATTCTTCTCCAAAATGAATTTGTGTAGGGCTTTAATACATGTATTTTGTAAATATCATAAAGCCTTGAGCCATCATACTCAGGGGAGAGTTATAGGAACACTATAGTCCTCTTGTTTTTCTCTTATAAGAGCCGCTTTAAAGAGGAAAAAACAAAAAGACAATAAGAAATATTGACATGTGTATGCCAGAGTGAATCATTTTACCTGAATGTTATATACACTCCCAATTTAAACACAGTCCTTTTAATACAACCATTCCTTATGATAAAGCTGTAGTAACGACATTTTGCTCGCGCTCTGACGATAAAAGATTCTAATGGCTCAATTCAAAAACATTTCCTTCGCTCGACTTCGACTCGAATTCGAAAAATAGTGGCCTTAAGGAAACATGACTCTCGATATTTACCGTACTCCCAAGTCGAAGTCGTTGTTGTTTTTCTTTTTGGATAGAGAAACTTGTCCTCTAAAGGAGTTGGTACATGTAATTGAGAAATTGCTGAAAGTAAAAAATAGATTTGAAAGCAGTGTCTGAAAAAAAAGATAGTCTAGAAAGATATTTCAAATAATTTCAACTCATACCTAAAGAACGGAGAAACAGCTTAAAAAATGCTGGCATAATAGTTTGTTGTAATGCTGTTTCTGAGAATATCATCACTGGGTCGAAAGAAATATTTGTACTTAAAACTTATTCAATACCCATACAAAATCACTTTTGGACGATCCAAATAAAAAAGCTTTGTAAAACATTGTGAATAATGCAGAAATTGCTTGTTACATGCATTTTTTTCATTATGCATAATGTTTTCTAATCCGTAAGTTAAAGATTTTGAAGATTTCGTGGACTAAAAATTGAGGCTAGAGCAAAAGGTAAAGTAGCAGAGGAGAGAAGGGAGCGCCTACTTTCAGGCCAAAATGAGAAAATATTACTACTTCTTCTACTACTGTTACTAATAAAATTTCAACAACTACTTCTCATAAAATGGTATATAATACGTAACAAAGATCATCTGAAGGTTTTGCATGTGTTGATAATGAAGAAATTGTGTGTTACAAGTAATTTCTTCATTTTCCACTATGATTTCCCAAGCTTTTATATTGTGAGGCGTAAAAAAGAGGGATTGTCTGAGAATGGGTAAAACGCGATTCATAAAATAATACAATTCAGTCAAAGTCATCGATTTTTTTATGCATGGTAGATGTGAGAGCGATAGTAACACTGCTTTCATTTTAATGAAACACGGAAAATATAAAAACAAACTATTGCGTTGCATTTGTTCTAATACCCGTTAGAATATCGAAATTGTGAAGTATAGTTAAGGACGAACGTAAAACTATCGCAAATGAACGTACTGCGACAAATGTCTGATTAGTACGTTTACCCTCAAGACAAAAAGCTTTGGAAAACATTGTATAAAATGAAGACAGTGTTTGGTAAAAAAAATCTACTTTTCCAACAATGTTTCTTCCCCAAAAAGAAAGATTTTAGAATTTAACCAACTAAAAATTGTCGTCCGCAACTTTTTTTTTAAATTTGATCAATATCAATTTTGTCGTCTGGTAATGGGCTAAAACATCAAACAGTAGTTACTTTTTCAGCTGTTAGGATATTGACATTTTTCAACGTCCACCAATGTTTTCCACTATGGAAAATCCAGCAGGATATTACTAGGGTAGAAGAGAAGTAGGGTCGAATTGATCAATCGCTGGCCCCGCTCTCTTGCTCATTTGGTCACGCTGATTGACTTCGACAGGAAGTTCCACTTCGATTCTAAATGGCGTTTGTTTTTATTTTGCAAAATCTATGGTCAGTAGCATGTAACAAAAAAGTAGAATCGTTAAGTAGTGACCTATACGTCGTAACTACAGCTTGAATGGTAGTTGCGACGTTTAAGTCGCCAAGCAACAAAAATGTTTCACACATTTGGCGGCCAATATCGGAGTTTAAATATCAATTCCGGAAGAATAATTTGATTGGTCGATGCATTCCTTGTTTGACAGTCGAGATTGGTCAATTAGGTTCCATTTTTTCAAAACCTGTCTCCTCTAAAATAACTGCACTTTTTGAAAATGGCGTGATACTAGGATTCTATACATTTTGTAGATAGCGCAAAGGCTCATTTAACATGCGAAACCACCTATTAATATCCCGCTAAACTTAGATATGGCAAAGGGTTCAATAACGCGTTGCCTTTCAATAACGAATTCAGTAATTCGCCTTTCATTCGGATAAGCTATTGTCATCGTCTGGTGTCCGTCCATCTATCTGTCCGTCTTTTCACAGTTACAAAAAATATTCTCCTTAACAAACCATGGTATTAAACCAACCTTCACAGAAATAATCCTTATGTAATGCTCTTTCAAAATACGTTAAAGAATTGAAATACGTGATGACCTTTACCACATTTTCTGTAGAGTTTGGTTGAAATTCCATATATATCTTTGCCTATGGACCCTCTACCAAAATAATTCAAAGAAAAACTAATAGCTTATCCTGAGCACTTTGTGCACAGGTGAGATTAAAGCCCAAGAGAACCACAATGGTATTATATTGCTCACCTGAATATGATAGTCCTAAACTTAGCGTTAGGTAGAAGGTGTTTTTTTCTCTCTCTTTTTATTTCCCATCCAGGGATACCAATGCATGGCGGATACAAATATCAAAGATCTAGGACTTTTGGTTTGAAGAGTTTTTTAGTTTGCCTTCTTTATTTCTATTTAAGAACAGGGATCGCCCAAATGGGGCTAATTTTCAAGTAAGAACTATCACTTGAAGCATTTCGATGGGTGACCAAAAGGCAACATCAAATCTCTAGGCCATTCGGTTTGGGGGGAGATTTTTTTTTTAGATTCCCTCCTTTACATATTATCACCTATTGACCCTCTACCAAAATACTGCAAAGAATTATCGTACTCTGAAAATCAGCCCTTTCTGTGCGATCTCTGATTTCACAAAGGAATAAAATAGGAAATCTTTGAAAACCTTCTTCTCCTAAACTAAAAGGCCCAGAGCTTTGATATTTGGTACATAACATCATCTATTGGCCCTCTACCAAAATACTTCAAAGAATTACCGTATTCTGAAAATTGGCCCTTTCTGGGCAATCCCTGATTTTACAAAGGAATAAAGAATGAAATCTTTGAAAATCTTCTTCTCCCAAACTAGGAATAACTAATGATATCTTTGAAAATTTTCTTCTTCTAAACCTTTAGGCCTAGAGCTTTTATACTTGGTATGTATTGATGTCTATACTTCAAAGCATTACCATATTCAGGAAATTATTGCTATATGGTGGGATCGTCAATATACCTAAGATTAAAAGAGAAATCCTTAAACATCTTCTCCAGACTAATTAGACAGAGGGCTTTGCTATTTAATTATATCATAAAGCCATGAACCATCATACTCAGGGGAGCGATTTAGGACCACCATGGTCCTCTTGTTTGTTGTATGCAACTGGTCATAAATTTGCAAAATAACGCCGTTAGGAAAAGAAGCGATTTCCTGTCGGAGTCAATGGGCGGGGCCTAGGTAGTCAGAAATCGGGGCCAGCAATTGGTCAATTATCCCTTTGCTCAACAATCCCTGATTTATGTTGCAATACGGAAGGAAAACCTTGAAAATCTTTTCCAAAACGGAGACTTGATATATGGTATATATTATTGTTTTTATATCATCACCTTACGACTCTCTACCTAATAACCACAAAGATTTATCCCGAGATGTAGCCCTATGTTGTGCGATATTGGAATTACATATGGAAAAAGAAGGAGATATTAAAACTTTTCTTCCCCTAAACCCTTAGGCCTGGTGTCATGGCATTTGGTATATATTTCTGCTAATTGACTCTCTAACAAAATACAAAGATTTACTTAATTCTCCTCCAAAACTGTTACGGGTAGTGCTTGGTATTTTATATATATCAAAACGACTTGATCCGCCATAGTCCGATGAGCGATATAGGGCCATAACGGTCCTCCGAACCGGGGATTGTGCTTAAGACACTAGAATGGACACATCGTGCATCTACTATAAAGCCTACCGAGCTGGGCGAGACTTTTTTACCTTCATCAGATTAACTTTTTGTAAATTGCAATTTCTAGACCAAAATGGGCATGTCACTCTACTATGCCAACTGGGACCTCCACCATCTCTACTTTCAGTGTTTTGATATTAATATTGATGCATCAGAAAAATAGTTTATTCTAAAATTCAAAGGAAAAAACAAAACAAAAAAATATTATTATTAGCACTATTTTTGTCATCTAGACAGGTTTTCCTGAACAACCGATCATATACATATAATTTAATGAACTGTAAAGGATTGGTTGATTGAATGGGGTTTAACGCCACTTTTAAGAGTATTTCAGTAATATCACGGCGGTTCACACCAGTACTACAACTACATCCTTTCCTAGCCTCCAGCTGCCATCCCACCTAGGTTTTCGATTATCAACTTATTGGTGAGAGACAAATGTCGGAAAGGATATGTGCCGCCGTCGGGGATCGAACCTATGACATCCAATGATTGAAGATTGGGAGTCTGACGGGCTACCGACTGCGTTATGACGGCGGCGATACGAAAAGGAACATCGGGGTATTGTGTTGAGCAAATATTTCAAAAGATATTCGCGTAAAGGTTGTGTGACAAAAGCATAGCAGCAAAAAGCTACACAAAACAAATCACGAATGTGCCAAACACGACGTGTCTAATAAAAACTTACAACGCATCGAAATCTTTTGTGAGACTTTGGTTTCTTCTGACTTAATTATTTGCTATGAGGTGACACTTCTGTCTTCATTTAGATAATTGGTGTCAACTGAATTCTGCACCTTTAAGACCTTTATCTGTTTTCCCTCTACAATTTATTCGTCCATTAACGTCAACGAAGAATGATTTCGTTTACAATACAGGAATTTATATGCAGCAAGCAATTGGAAAAAAACTGTCTTTCTCTTGCAATATTTATATTCGTTCGTCTGAGCGGTAAAAATATCAATTTGAGCTTTTTTGTTTGTGTCGTAGATATTTACATTTTGGTCTACAAAGTGGCTACAGTATTGGGTCGATCCTAAAGATTGGTCAGCATGTTTATCTTAATAAAGTCTTGTTCACTTCGAAAATGGGCAAATTAGGCTGAAAACTATGGCACTGGGTAATGCTTAGTAAAACAAAAGCACTCTAGTGGCCACATTTCATACTTAATCAACATGAAATTTTGTCGGAATGTTTGTCCGTGACATATTCCTACAAAAGTTCGACAATAGGTCAATTGAGTAGAAAAGGGGTAACTAAATCAAATCCTAGAAGAAAAAAAACTTAAGATGTTAAATTTTAGCTAAATCAAAGGATTTTTCAGAATATTTGTCTAAATAAGATGACGTCACATAATAAATGTATGACAAAATTTGGCGAACGACGTTATATATTTCATGGAATATCTTATATCGATAAAATTCAGGATTTTATCGATTTATCGCAAAAAATTATGTCTTATTGCAAATAGAATATCAACTTCGTGCTCATAAAATATCGAAATGATTAGCCTCGTCATTTTTAAAGCGGCTCTTGCACAGATCATTAAAGAAAAAGGTTGTCTTGAATTTTCACATTTCTTACTGTGATGCTTTCAGACATTTTGTTAAAAGGCGACTAAGCTGATGTTATAATATAATGATTGTTTATAACATTAAAGAGAGTGAGAGAGAAAAGAAGCAAAACTTTCCGCGTTACGAGACTCCAAACGAAGTACAAGCCGAATGGAATCGGAATTCATCGGGTAAATACGTTATCTGTCCATTTCACCAAAATTTGTAGTTTGAGAGTGGTCGTTTAATGCACTTTTTGTAGCATGAACGAGGGATCGGTCCGACTTCATGTATAAATCATTGCAGGATTCTTACTTAAGCCTATGTTGATGGAACTCATTAGAATCGTCTCATTGAGACGACTCTAATGAGTTCCACCAACATAGGAATAACATTTGACAATTCTATTAGCAAACAATGGCGATCCTTTTTTGTTGTTGTTGTTGTTGTTGTTTTTAAAAGGGAATTTTGGTTATGGTCGCTTGATGAAAGTGGTCGTTCGATAGAAGTGGTCGCTGGAGCAAGATTGATTGAAATACCTTTCAGATTTGAATCAAACCTGAAGGCCTTACAGCACTGGAAACACCAGAATTACTAGTTGAGGGTAAATATCCTCTTTTAAAGTAAATAACAAATACTTCTGGCGTGATAACAAAATCACGTGCCGTAGTCTAAAAACATGACCATTGTCTACTGATAAAACAGAAATATTCAGTATTGCAAGGATTAAGATAATGGCCGGTATGATTTTAGTTTAACAGATGATTAACATTTTCTGAAATAGACAAAATCCTTGTAAAATAGTGTTTTTTATTGAGTCAAGTCTTTCTGTATAATACATGGGATAAATATTCTAACAAAACAACAACAACAACAACAAAAAAAACCGCTTAAATGCAACAGATATCCGAAACAAAGTTTAACTCATAACCAGTCGTCGAATTTTCAGACTAGATCAAACTGGTAGAAGTTGCAGAAGATATTTCAAAGTACACTAAAATAGGGGAGTAAAAGTGTCAAAGTATGGTAGAAAAACGCTGAGAAAAAGTTATATTTCTTGTTACAAGCAATTTCCCCTTTCTCCAAAAAGTTTTCCTAAATCACATTACTTTTTTTTCGGCGTCAAAGAGTTAGGTTGAGTGGTAATGGGTTTACTAAATTCCACCACAAATTGTTCTCGGCGCATACCCCTGATATGTTTATATAATTGAATTTTTAGTTTCGTCTTACAAGAACGGGATTTTGTGATTGGTTGAAATAAAATATTCGTGTATCCATAAAAAAATGAGTACGCAGCTATTTTTTATGCTCCGCCAAAATAGTCCCACACAAAAAAGTTCCAAAATTGTAATAGTTTTGCTTTTTTCGCTCGATGTTATAAGATTATAAGAAATGAATAGAATATTTTTTGTTTTCATGGAGGTATGAACCGAAAAACCTAATCACACTTTTGTATGAATCTGCTTCGCGCTTTGCGTGTTCATATAGTGTGATTAGGTTTTTCGGTACATTCCTCCACGAAAACAAAAAAAATATTCTCTTCATCTCTTAAATAAGGATTTCAAAGCCGGAGATAGGTAGCTTCTGTTGTATCTTCTGCGGTTTTGTTTTAAAATTTAGATTGCTCTACGGATCAATGTTATCGCTTAAGTTAGAGGAGTATGTTTTTCCGTTATTTATCGTCGCTGTCGTAGAAATTGCCCATATAAGCGATGTCCCCAGAATACTGCTAGTTGTTAAGGACCGGCGGATAGTGCAAGAATGCAGGACGAAATTGCTGAGAGCTAAGCCTGGTTCTTTACCTTACTTGGTGATTAGCACCGTCACACGGGATCTCGGCCAAAGGGTTTAACGCGAAAGACAATTATATTGAAGATGGTTAGTTGATATAGTCCATCCAAGGGCTCGAACCTGTGATCTTTAGGTTTTATTTCAAGTGCTCTACCAACTGAGCTTATTGGGCTGACTACTGTAGAGGAAGCGTTATGCATAACTTTTATATCGGTCCGAAGTCGTCGTGATTCTTCGGGTGAATTCGTTACGCATTGGTTCCGCCGAACGTTGCCCTTTTTATGTTGTTATGACGACTTTACAACTAATTTAGCTTCCACTTGCAATTCACAAAGTGCGGATGTCAACCAAGGAATCAATCGACCAATCAAATCATTCATTCATCTCGAAATTTGAGCTTGAACTCCGCCATTGGCCGCCATTTTTGCGCGAATCATTTTTGTTGGTCTGGCGACTAAACGGCGTAACTATAGTTTATTCAAGTTGAAGTTACGATGTTAATGTCACCAACCAATGTGTTATTACATGCTACTTTTAAAACGAGACCGTTCGGAATGTCAGCGAAAGTTACTGTTCGAGTTTATGGGCGAGTCCAACGTAGTTAGTTGGCGGAGCCTGCGATTGGCCAATTCAATAAGCAACGAAATGGTACGATATCATCCCTGGCGTTCCGATGTTGAGCCGTTTTTTTAATTGTGAATTATTCTTCCAGTGTCTAAACCCATTACCAGATAACAGAATATTAGACTGTTCCAAATTCAGAGGAATTTCAGACGACAATTTAAAATTTATGAAATATTAGATTATTTTTTTTTAACTTTCTGGTTGAAAAATATTGTAGGAAATGAAGAAACTGCTTGTTGCAATTAATTTCTTCATTTTACACAATGTTTTCCCAATCGTTATTTTGAGGGATGTCAAAAAGCGTCGATGTGTGGGAATGGGTTAATATAGATTGGAAATAGCAGAACAGAAAAATGACAGAAAACTAAATTACTTGTTGGTAGTCGTTTATTCGTGCGAGAGACCAACGCTGTATAAATACGATACAAAATAGACCAAGCAGTCACTTTAACACGTTAATTAGATAAAAGCGAACGACATTCCTAGTCTATTCCCTAAACAGCTATCATTCATTCCAGTTCATAGAAACGTGATTCCGCAATTTGCAGTTACTCGAAATATGTGTATTAAAGATTAATATATCTAGTATAAAAACCCAACTACTGCGATAAATAAAGGAATACACGAGGAGCGGATATATAAATTTTGCATAACTGACTTCTGGCCTTCTGACTTGAACAGAGAGAGAGATAAAGAAAGAATGAAAGAGAGAGGGGGGAGAGAGGGGGGAAAGGGAGGGAGAGAGAGGGGAAAGGGAGGGAGAGAGAGAGGGGTTGGGAGAAAAAAGAAGGAGATTGGGAGAGAGATAGAGAGAGGGAGAAAATAAAAATGAATAGATACATAAAGATAGAAAGAAGGAAATCGTGATGACGTTATCATGCGATTGTTTATAAAACTTCCTTAACTCCTTCACTCTCGACAAATTTTAGACTGGTCCAAATTCGAAGAAGTTGCAAAAGACAATTTTCAGAGGAAATCTAAACGTTCTTTTTCTTTTTGGTTTGAAAATATTGTTGGTGACGAAGAAATTGCTTGTAACAAGCGATTTCTTTATTTCAACAGTGTTTCCTTAAACATTTTTTCTGGGGAAAAGGGGCGAAAAAGCGGGATCGTGTTGGAATGGGTTGATGCATTAACACATAATTCCGCTTTTTCATGAGCCGGAGAAATGTCTCTAGAAAAAAACATTTTGAGCCATTGAAAGAAGACATTACTTTAACAAGCTATTTCTCATTTTATGAAACGTTTTCTCCTTAGATATCATTTATTTTTAAATTAAATCATGCTTTGAAATATCGCCTGCATCTTCTTTATATTTGTGCCATTTCTAAATTTTTCCCGTCATCTTTGGGTTTATAAAATCCAGCCTTATACTTTATCATTAGGCTATTTCTGAGAGTCTTATCACTGGGTCGGAAGAAATGTTTGTACTTTAAACGTATTCCCATATCATCCAACTTTTTGACTCCCCCAAAGAAAAAAAAAGCTTTGTAAAACATTGTGCATAATGAGGAATTTGCTTGTTACAAGCAATTTCTTCATTATCTACAATGTTTTTCTAACCCACAAGGCATTTTTTCTTTAAATTTCGTGGACTTGACATTGTCGTTTTGTAATGGGTTAAGTATAGAATTTGGTGGTTTACACTGAAAATCGAAAAGCTTTTAATGAGCGGAGTGGTGGACTTTAGAACAATTTTAACGCTTCATCCATTTACCAGAAGCATAAATGTAGACTGATCCAAATTGTAAAATGCTGCTGGTATTTCAAATTGCACTAAAACTGCAATAAAAAATAGCAAACTAGAGTAAAAAAAAAACGAAAAAAAAAAAAAAAAAAAAAAAAAAAAAAACTTTGCAATAAGCAATTGTTCATTTTCTAACAAAGGTCGGCAAAAAGAAGCATTTTTTGGTTATGACTTAACCCGTTACCAGATGGCATAACTTAAGAATGGGTCGATTTCAAAGGTGATACAGGCGTGATTACAAATTATGTTTAAATACATGGAAAGGATTATGGAAAAAGAATAAAAAACTGAAAACCACCGTTTCATCTTTTCTATTATATCTGAATCAGGATTTAAAGATAAAGGCCACATTTCAAATGCCATCCGAAGCTTCTTTTGTTTATTTCAGTCTGAAATTTTGTCGTCTGGACTTTTATTAATCGAAATGCACGAACATAATACCATAATGCATTAAACTATAATAGGATGGTCACTTATCTTTCTCGAATATCCATGTCGTCTGGTAATGGGTTAAACCGCCGTTCTTAAATGATTTACCTTTTCCTGTTAAAACCCTGGGTTTTACGTCCCTATGTCGTAATACTTGAGGAAACGTTATGGTAAAAGAAGGAATTGCTTGTAACAAGCAGTTTCTCCGTTTTCCACAATATTTTCTACCTTACTAAATGATTATTTTTCAGAAAATTGGACTTTTAATTGTTGTCTACAAAACCATTGAAATTGGACCAGTCTATTTTTTTTAAAAAGAATGGGAAAGGTTTAAACGAAAACTTTATTATTGTATCACATTATTTACTAATACGTCTGCAGCTTGACGGATCGTCGGTCCCGTCCGATAACATTGTCGACCACGCCCACTCTATCCGACAGGAATTTCCACTTTGATATTAATAGTAACATCTAACAAAATATGGAATTGGTTGTATGGCGACCTTAACGTCGTATAAGCTGTAGTTACAACGTTTAAGTCGCCAAACCAAGAAAATACTTCGCAAAAGTTTCGACCAATAAATTACAACAAAAGAAAGACTGGTCCAAATGGTAAGGAGTTGCAGATGACAATTTAAAGTTCATGAATTCTTAGATTTTTTTCGACGGTTTTTGGTAGAAACAATGTGGAAAATAAAGCAATTTCTTAATTTCTTAAAATGTTTCCCTGTAGTTTTTCTTTGGGGCGTCAAAAAGCATGTGTATTTCCGTTTATTTATCGTCGCTACCGTATGAGCGACGCCCCCAGAAAACGATTAGTTGTTACGGGGAATAGTGAATGAATACAGGACGAAATAGCTGAGAGCTCCGTCTGGTTCTTTTACGTACTCGAAGGAAAGCACCGTCACCCGGGGCCTCAGTTTAATGTCTAATCCGAAAGACAACTAGTTTATTGGTTGATATGGTCAGCCCAGGGCTCGAACCCGTCATATTGAGGTTTGAAGTCAAGTGCTCTACCCACTGAGCTAATCGGGCTGACAATCAAAAAACGCCAAAAAGCGTCATGGTGTGGCAATTGGTTAAAGAAATTACAATGGGTTGGATTGGTCGATTGACGCCTTGATTGAAAGCCACAATCGTTCAACTAACAAATAGCTGACCACGCCCACTGACCCCCGGCAAGAAGTTCGACTTGGCTTTTAACTCTTGTCATGATGAACCCGGAATATGCCTGTTTGAGCAGGAGGTATAGACAAAGATCAGCCTGCACATAGATGCGGTCCGATCTTAGTCTACACCGCCTTCTTATCCAGTTCACACCACGGTTGTTTATGAAATCAGTCTTCAAATGAAATACTGACCTGCAATTAGTGCTTCCAGTGATTTTATTTATTAATATTATTATTATCATTATAGTGCAATTTTAAACAGGATTTTATTCAGCATGGCAAAGGTTAATCCGCATTATTTTGCAATAGTATAGAATTTTCTTCTTTTTCCACTACATTTTCTACCCCGTTAATTGGTTATTTTCAAATTCCACTCATGTGTATTTTCTTTGAAATTGGACAAGTCTAATCAAAATAACATAAAGAGGTTAAATAAAATGAGCATGCAACTGCACTCTCAGCTTCTATGTTGATTGGTTTTCCTCATAATCACGTGACCATTTCAAAAACAGATATTACTGCGGAGTTCCAAGGGGACAAATCATTTTCGATTTAACTAACAACTGGAGAAGTTCTGTATAATAAAGATCCAATACATCGGGAAAATGGAATCAAGAACATTAACTTTTATCCTTTTAGCTATGATTCTACTGAACGGTGAGTTTTTCCTTTTATATATTGGATAGATCTTTCTGAAGTAATCAAGCTTGTTTGCTAATAGGAAATAACTTATTTAAAGAGAATCTATCAAAAGGCAGAAATTCCGTTGAAAATTGAAAAAAAAAGACTAGTGAATACTATATATCTACATTATGGTATTATGTTCGTGTCTTCAATTTATAAGTCTGTTTTTCCGTTATAGAAGGAATTCGCCATAACTTTAAAAAAAACAATAAAATCCGTTTCTAAATCTCAATGGCAAAAACTTGATACAATATTACAATGCAATGCAATATCTTTTTATTTCGTTCACAGTTAACAAATACAGTTGATACAATATGCAAATAGATGTAAGCTAGAAAGTAATGACAAACGGGTAGTTTGTACAATTGGAGGGAGGGAAATTCCATAAATAATATTATAAACGTATATGTCTAACTTAAACCTTTCCTGTTCAATTCCTGATTTTTACGTCACTGTGATTTTATGATTGAGAAAAAATTGTAGAAAAGAAGAAATTGATTGTAACAAGCAATTTCTTCTTTTTCTACAATATTTTATACCCTACTGAATGTTTTTTTTTTCAAATTAAGTCCACTTTTAACTTTCATCTGTAAAACCTTTGAATTTGGACAGGTCTAAAATTTGACAAAACAGGAGAGGGTTAAAAATTGGATGACATAATTGATAAATATAGCCTGAACAAAATTTTAGACTATATCTTTCGCGAGAAACAGATTGAGCTGTAATTTAATTCTCTTACACCAATTTTTCTATATATTTTCTGTATATATTTTACAAGAATTTCGAAACATGTGCCTTTGCACAAGCGGTCTTGCGAACTCAATTCATTGATCTTATGGGATTTAACAACACTTTTAACAGTATTTTAGTCATATCGCGGCGACTGGAGCTCCTAACTAGTGTTTCATGGTATTTCTTACACCAGTACTACCACTACATTCTTTTCCGAGTTTCCAGCTTGTCATCCAACTTAGGTTTACGATTATCCACCAATTGATGGGAGAGAAATGTCAGTCAGATTATTCATCGCGACCGAGGATTGTACCCGGGACCCAATGATTAGGAGTCATACGCACCATAGCTACGCTATTGCCGCGGCCGGCAATTCTAAAATCAGTTCTCATTCAGATTTCATGTGCTCGTTTATTCTTTTATATCGTTTTCGTCGTTTTCGTTGCGACATTAAAGACGCCTGTCGAACATTCCCTTCCTTCAGTTATTCTTTTGTTATTTGTGATAAAATTCATCGCTCCTTCCAAAATAGGGCTATCGCTTTAACCCTTTCCTATACAACCCCTGTGATTTTTAAATTTCGAAAACATTGTAGAAAAAGATGAAATAGCTTGTAACAAGCAATTTCTTCTTTTTTCCACAATGTTTTTTCAACCCTACTGAATGGTTATTTTTCAAATTAAACCCACTTTGAATTTGGGCAGGTCTAAAATTTTGCAAAACAGGAAAAGGTTAAGAATAAGTGCGCATTAATATCAACGAATTTTATTTTCAATAATTCATGTTCGCCATTTCGGATTGCCTTTCCAAGTGGGCGAGAGTTAAAAAGGAATTGTTGAGTGAAAGTCCGTATTTTTAGACACTTAGAGTTTTGCCAGGAACGAAAATGATTTGGGCGAAACATATTCTGTATCCTTCTCGTTGATCTAAAGGCCCCGGATATTTCGAATTCAAGACTTGGACAGAATCATAGGATAGGCAATCTGTGATCACTCAGTCTCCTGACTTGAGTGTACAAAACAAGCTCACCCGGGTTAGGTTTTAGTGTCTGTCATTTTAACTGCAATATCATCAGTATTCAAGGTCTGGAATAATTTTCGACGTTACGGAAAATTATGCTTTTGTTTGAGTCAATCAGTGATAACACAAACATCCTGATTCGTTATTGTTTAAAACCAGTTGTTAACAAAACGGTTAGTTTGGTGTTGCAGTTATATTCGTTAATTTCTTCTTATTTTACTGTTTTTTAATTGATTTTAGGCTAGGAAATTGAATGTAAGGTCACCGTGCATTTCTAACTCTTCCCATACTTCGTTCGCCATTATTAAAGCAGAAAGTTGTAAAATATGTAGCCTTTGTTTTAGATTCTTTTTACACTTGATAATTTATATTGAGGATTTAGTCAAATCTTATCGATGAATATAATCCAGGAGTGAGCTGGCCATTTGGAAATAAAAATAATTCCAGATTTTTCGGAGTGAAAGTTGATACCATCACTAGTGGTATCAAAACTTATTATACTGGGAAATCCCAAGATTTCACAACTAGGAATATAATAAATCATTATAATTATATAAGCCTGTGCGTGACATTTCCAACAATTTCGCATGCGCGTGACTCGCACACATTGAGCACCCATAACAGCCATTCGGGGCAATTAGAATATTCGCTGATTGTTTGAAGAAGCTTTGGGTCAGTATCTATCTACAGAGCGCAGAGTAAGGACTCTGATCAGACTGTGCAAATGCACAGGCTGATCTGAGTCTTTACTTGGCGCACATGTGTAATTGTTGTAAATGTCACGCATGGGCTGATACAATATAAAACTAGAACTAAAACCTTACTACTTCGTTGTCTACACCGGCTTTGATTTGAAATAAACAGTTTAAGGCGCCAAATCATCGTGCAAGTTTGACTAATAAATATTCTTTATAATATTTCCGTGGTTTTGAAATTCTTCCTGCAGATAACGCGTTACGCTCCTTGTCTAAGATAAAGTCAGAAAAAGAACACCATCTGATGAAGATATCGGAAAGAATTCCGCGGTGCGAGGAATGACTATATAAACCAAATGTATGTAAATAAGAAGCATTCTTTATCGATTTGAAAGGTTTTGAGATCCAGTAATCGGTAGAGGATTATAATAAAATATATAAGTTTACAGTACATGTAATCGAACATTTTAACTCCAGTAAAATTTTTTTTTTTAATCTCGAGTGTCACTTTTATGATCTACATGACTTTTGCAAAATTTCTGCACTTAACAAAAATAAAAACGAGAACAACTATATGAGCAATTATACTGTCTCATCGTATACCTAAAATCGTTCAGAGACACACAGTTTCAGTGCGACAATTACAAGGACATACCAATATCTTAAAGGCTGCGGTCTCGATTGACAACAACAGCAGCAACAACAACAAAATAAGCCAAGTTTTTTACCCATTGAATAAATAATTACAATTTAAATCCACTTAAAAGGTTCGTTTTCAAACCCTATTAATTTGGACGGGTCTAAATTTCAGCAAAATAAGGAGAGCAAAGCTGCTGTCTGGCGATTTAATTCATTACCGGACAACAGAACTTTTGACTGATCCAAATTGAAAGGATTTGCAAACGACATTTTAAAGCCAATAGATTTTTTTCAACTTTCAAGTACAAAACATTGTGGAAAAAGAAGAAATTTCTTGTTGCAAGCAATTTCTTCTTTTTCCACAATGTTTTCTAAATTACTTTTCTTGGGGGGGGGGCTTCAAAAGGCGTCAATATTTAGAAATGGGTTAGCACAGCGCCTTCTAGATTGAATGGGGTTAAACGCCACTTTTAACAGTATTTCAATCATATCGCGGCGGCTGGAGCATCTATCAGTGGATTCCTGGTATTTCTCACACACGTACTACTACTACCTCCTTACCTAGCCTTCTGCTGCTCATCCTACTTAGGTTTTGGATTATCCACCCATTGGTGGGAGACAAATGTCAGAAAGGAAAAGCCGAAGACAACGATTCAAGCTTATCAAATTTTCCAAATATTTTTTTTTTCTGAGTAGACATCATTGTGGATAGTTAACAAATTACTTGTAACAAGCAGTTGCTTTTTCGAGCTTCTTTCTTGATTGGCATAAAAAGGTAGCATTGTGCGGGAATGGGATAAAATTGAATTACAGTTGTAGTGAAATAATAAGGTCTGTCGATAGAAAAACGTGTTAAAATTTAGATTAAACACATCGAATACCACAATAGCGCAAAATTATGATACGCTGTAAAAAATAAATAGCACAAAGCGAATCCCAAGACAATTTAACAGAGGGAAAGAAACGAATAGCTGGTACAAGTGAGTTCAAATATAAAAAGATCAAAGTACTGAAAGTGCTGTAAGCTAGCAAAGCATGGTTTTGATAAGTAATCCTCTTTGTCAAAGATTATCATGATAAATAAACTAGGTTAAAGTAACCCAGAAGTTAACCCATTACAACGTGTCAAAATCATATACTGGTTCAAATTTAAAAAAAATTTGCAGACAACAATTTCAAGGTAGTGGAATTTTGAATAAAACATTGTAGACATTGAAGAAATTGCTTGTTACAAGGAATTTCTTCAATGCCCACAATGTTTTCCAAAGTATTTTTTCTTGAAATGCTTAAAAAAGGAGAATTAAGTGGGAATGGGTTAGATTGCATGCTTTTGAAATAATCTTAAAATACATCAGAACTACTTTTTATGGTGTATGCACTCAACTGATTAGTGGTTAAGCCTCAAGTGGCAGTTTGCACTAGTTGAACGTTGAGATCACCTCAAAAATTTGTCTGTTAACTTAAGCTATCAAAGCTGACTCTTTGCTGGCTACAAATTTACAACGCACCGCAAAAAAGTTTCCTGGTTTATTAGTTCTATATAACATCGGTTGGATAAAAGGTTCTTATAACATAGAGTGATTACTTCGATAATGGTGCCGCCGTCAAGGTGTAGTCGGTAGCGCATCAGACTCCTATTCTTCAATATTTGGGTTCGATCCCCGGCGGCGATGCATACCCTTTCCAACATTTGTCTCTCACCAATGGGTGGACAATCGTAAATCTAATTGGGGTAGCAGCTTGAGGCTAGGAATGGGTGTAGTGGTAGTACTGGTGTGAGAAATACCAGGAATCAATTGTTAGGAGCTTCGGTCGCCGTGATATGACTGAAATACGTGACGCTAAACCCCATTCATTCAATCAAGAAATGAAAAATGTTTGAACCAATGAAACGTCTAAGATAGCAACGATCAAACTTCCTACCTCGAGTACTCAACCTTCAGACCTTCAGATGACTCATATTTGTACATTTGTACCTCTCCACAGATATTTTATATACGCGCTATTGGAGGGTTAATTGACCAATCGCTGGACCCGCTCACTTACTTCGTTGGTCACGCCCACTGCTTCCGTCAGGAAGTCCGGCTTCGATTTTAAACGGCGTTATCTTGCAAAATTTCTAGCCGGCAACAAAAGAAGTAAAATAGTTGGTTGGTGACTTAATCTCGTAACTACCGATTATTCAAGCTGTAGTTACGACGTTTAAGTCACCAAACCAACATAAAAATTAACAAAAAAGCGATCGATGTTGGAGTTCATAACTCATTTGTGGTCTTAACGAATGATTTCATTAGTCGACTGGTAATTTGATTGAGAGTCGTGATTAGTTAATTGCGACACTGTCTACACTGTATACACAATTAGAATAGTGGCGTGGTTAACCCTTTGATTTTGTCTTGCTATAACGTTTCCTCGTCAGACGCACCCCCCTCCCCACATGTTTTACATAGATTGATTGAATGGCGTTTAACGCCACTTTTAACAGTATTAAAGTCATATCGCGGCGGCTGGACCACCTAACCATGGATTCCTGGTACTTTTCATACCAGTACTACCACTACATCCTTTCCTAGCCTCTAACTGATATCCCACTTAGGCTTACGATTATCCACCCATTGATGTGCACAGGTTTTAAAGCTACTTGCACAAGATGGACTATCCCATTGACTTACAAAATCAAGAAAAAGGGAAACTCTATAACGATAATTCTAAATACATTTGTCGACCGGGAACTTTGATCGTACTACTCTACGGAAATTCTTTTTATTAGCTAGCAAAGCGTCAACTTTGATAGCCAGATTTTGAGGTGAACTCAAAATTCAATGAGTGCAAACTGCTACTGGAGGCTTAACCTCTAATCAGTTGAACACATATACCATAAAAAGTAGTTCTGGTGTGTTTTAAGAATATTAATCTAAAATATAACTCTTTTCAAATTGTAGTGCACTCTTTCAAAAGCAGGCTATCTAACCCATTCCCTCTCAATTCCGCTTTTTTAAGCATCCCCCCAAAATGCTTTGGAAAATTTTGTGGACCTTGAAGCAATTGCTTGTAACAAGCAATTTCTTCAATGTCCACAATGTTTTCTTTCAAATTCCACTATCTTGAATTTGTCGTCTGCAACTTCTTTCAATTTCAACCAGTAAATGGGTTAGCTCCCTTGATACTATTCATCATGATAACTTTTGACAAAACTTAAAAAAAAATGCTTTGCTAGCTTTGATTTTCTCTGGAATGAATGATCCAAAGTAGATTATTTCTTGCGTAGATAATAAACTTTGTGAATTCGCAATTTTTTAAGTCGACTGTTAGGCATTATTCTTTAGATCTATGTATATTGATAGGTTGGTAATATATACTTAGAGTAGTAACACATCACCAGATTTAAAATTTTAGACTGGTCCGAATTGAAACAAGTTGCAGAGGCCAATTCAAAGTATATGAAATTTTAGATTCTTTTAATTTTATGGGTGGAAAATATTGTGCAAAAGAAGAAAATACTTGTTACAATTTCTTCATTTAACCCGGTGGTTTCCCAAATTTGTTTTCTTAAAGGGTCATTGTGTTGAAATGGGTTAAACAAAATTAAAGTAAGAAGAGAAAAATATAACAATAACTAAAACATTCGACTTATAAACAAATCGTCGGTGGGCGATAAAAGTTAAAGTTACGTCATTTCGTTTCCCCCCTTTTGAACAAAAGCCCTCGAAATACCTCCCTGAAATCATTGACCTGTATGACCTAGACAAGAAAATATTGTTTAGATAGGACATTGTGGGTCACATGTACAAGCAAGGGGATAATGGCACTATGTCACAGATTTCTAGATTCCTTTCTTTAACATTATTGTTCATGTTGAGATTGGCTGCCTTGTCACATTTGAGCGCGTTTATGGAATGAAGACCTTCATTATATGAAATGGGTAGAAACGTTGTCAAATATCATTTCTAACCTTTAAAATAAACTAAGGGCGCAGTTGGCAGTTTTTGAATTATTTTAGACAGGAATGTGATCAGTAGAGTGCACACGAGGTTTTCTAAAATTTGACCTAGAGATTTAGCTTTTTACCAAGTTATCTAATATTGAACCTTTTCATGGTTTAATTGAAGCTAATCAAGTTTCAAGAAAAATTAACAAAAAGGAAGACCCAAGAGAACGCATAATGTTCACACTATTACACTAGAAATAGGTAAAATTCGCTATTTTTCCAGCGTTTTGAATACAAAAATATTAAGGTCACTGTTCAAACATGAGAGATCGCTGGCCCCGTGCACTGACTCCGACTTCAAAGGAATGTAAATCGTTGTTAAACGGTGTTACTTTGCAACATATTGCCTCTTAACCGTTGTTTACGCATGTCATATTCTCCGAAGATTGACCTGTCTTCGGGACCGTATTACTTATCCAGATTGGGATAAATATTACTACGTCGTACGCATAACTCCATATTATATCGCAAAAAAGTAGCAAGTGGATCATTGCAATGAAACCTACAATTGTGTAGAAATCAAACTTAACTGTCTCCCCAAATTAATTGAAAAATAATTATTTTATATTGCGAAAGCATTCACGTCTTAAATGTGCTCCAAGAGAAACATCAAAAATTCGAAGCGTGCATTTCATGGGCGCTGACGTTTTGAATGTAGCTCGACGGAATCGGCCGAGTTATCACGAATGACACTACCCAGAATGCTCAAATTAGATAGGTCAGTATTTGAAAAATGCCACCTATCGGAAGATAACGGCCTCTTAACAAGTAACAGAAAATGTAGAATTATTGGTTGGCGACCGTGACGTCAAAACCACAGCTTATTCAAGCCGTAGATACGACGTCTCGGTCGCCAAACCAACAAAAAGGCTTCACATAAGTATCGACCAGTGTTGGAGTTCAAATTTCACAAAGTGGATTGATTCTTTCATTGACAGCCGCAAGCGATCAGGCGGAGTGATATCAACTTATCTAAGATATAATTGGCATACACATTCTGAAGAATTTTCAAGACGAAATAAACATAATAATAAAATGAAGCTTATATTTTGCTTACATACGACTAGTGCATTACGCGTATTGATCATTAAAGCCACCATGGAGCTCATATCAGCTTTTAACCCATTCCCACTCAGTAACGCTTTTAGACGCCCCGAAGAAAAAGAGCTATTGAAAACATTGTGGAAAATGAAGAAATTGCTTGTCATAAGCAATTTCTTCATTTACCACAATGTTTTCTTCCAAGGAAGTTGAAAAAATCCAAAATTCGAAACACTTTGAATTTTGTCTGCAACTTCTTTCAATTTGAACCGGTCTAAAATTTTGTCGTCAGGTTGGTTAACATAGAGACTATTCACTCTCAGAAAGAAAGGGGTTAATTCTCTTTTTCTAATCAAAGTGATCGAAAAGTTTAAAGTAACACAACTTTTGCATTGGATCGATCTTTCGAGATTGCATAGCAATTTAACCTATTTCCACACATTGACGCTTTTTGACACCCATCGAGGAAACAAAAATGAAGAAATTGCTTGCATCATTTAGAAAATTGAAAATATCTAAAGTTTCATAAACTTTTAATTGTCGTCTGCAACTTCTTTCAGTATGGCTGTCTTGTAATGGGTTAATTTTGCTGTCTTGTAATGGGTTAACCCATTCCAACTCAATCCCTCCTTTTTACGCTCCTAAAGAAAAAACTTTGGAAAACATTGTGGAAAATGAAGAAATTGATTGTATCAAGCAATTTCTTCATTATCCACAATGTTTTTTTTCCAAAAAGACGAAAAAATTCAGAATTCCATCAACTTGAAATTGTCGTCTGCAGCTTCTTTCAATTTGGACCAGTCTAAAATTTTGCTGGGTTGGAATGGGTTAAAACATCTTCTTCTCCTCATTACGTATGGAGCCATAGCTATCGGGTATATGTAGCGTCAGATCTAAGTATGACTTTGGACGTGCTGTAGTTGTGGCGTTTAAGTAGCCAAACGAACAGAAAAGCTTCACATTAATCTCGACCAATGCTGGAGTTCAAAGTTCACTTCCGGTCTAAACGAATAATTTAATTGGTCGATAAATAATTTGATTGACAGCTGCGATCTGTCAATTTCTCCCGTAACTAATATGTTTGTCACCGGCTAAATTCAAAAACAAATGTAAAACAGTTTAGTCACCGCCGTGCGACTAAAATTCAGGGCGTAAAATGGCGTCATTGTGTGGAGATGGGTTTAAAAATTGTCTATACAACGTTAAGGTTGTAAACCGTTTATTATTATTCAGTTAATCTCAAGCGTCTGGTAACTCAGTCAAACTATAGTGACAGTCTAGTTTCTAATGGCTAATTTTTACCATTCATTCTGATAGACAATCGTCACAAGTTTAATTTTTATTGTGATGCCAACCGTCACGATCTGTTAATGATGAAAAAATCTAGAATAGCCTCAGGGAGAAGGATGGCAAGCCGTCACTGACAAGAAAAAATGTGACTGGTATTCATCATAATTATACGAATGTATCTGATATATTTAGACACTTGTAAAACCGTGATGAGCTTAAGAATCAAAGTACTGAAAAGGACTATAAGCTAGCAAAGCACTATTTTGTTCAGTAACCTTCTTTGTCAAACGTTATCACCATAAAGAAAAGAGGTTAAAGTAACCAAGGAGTTAAATCATTCCCACATATCCCTCCTTTCTAAGCCCGCCAAGCAAATACTTGTTGAAACAATGTGGAAATAAAGAAATTGTTTGTTACAAGCCATCTCTTCATTTTCCACATTGTTTTCTACCTAAAGAGATAAATATTTTAGGATATTCAACAATTTGAAATTGTCGTCCGCAACTTCTTTGAAGACTCTGATCAGAGTCAAATTGAACACGATGCGCTCATGTTAGATAAAAATACTAAGGAGATGAACTTGGGTGCAGAGTTTTCAAAATTCCTGAAATACATAAGAACTACTTTTTATTGCTTAGGCATTTAACGCGTTTAGTGGTTAAGCCTCCAGTGGCAGTTTGCACCCGTTGCCGCCGTCAAAGCGCAGTCGGTAGCGCGTCAGACTCCTAATATTCAATCATAGGATGTCATGGGTTCGATCCCCGGCGGCGGCACATATTCTTTCCGACATTTGTCTCTCACCAATGGGTGGATAATCGTAAACCTATGTACTGGTGAGAGAATACTAGGATTCCATTGTTAGGTACTCCAGCCGCCGCGATATGACTGGAATACTGTTAAAAGCGGCGTTAAATACCTTTCAATCAATAAAATGAACTTTGAGACGATATAAAGTATAAAGACATTACGTGCAGTACATTGTGGCTATGCAATGCATACCTCTTTTATCTATTGGAGAATGTATTCAGTAACATAAAAAATATTTTCTAAACACTTTTTTTTTGGAGCGTGGGTCATTGTTTCGCCAAATAAATCATGTCTGGCAATGAAACAACGTATGATTTTGATTCCAGTTAAATAGATTCACGTTCACATCAAATGAAACGTGATAAGGGGTATTGACAGGGGATATAATCCATTTATTTGGAAGAAAATTACATTATGATGGTTTACCGACACATTACAAGTGACGGTTAGCCATGTTATACCTGACTTACTGATAGCGAAATGTTTGGATGCCGTCACTAGCTATAGTTTTTTTTTTCGGTTCATACCTCAATACAAAAAATATTCTCTTCATCTCTTAGATTAGATGGGACCCTTTAACACCAGTAAGCATATTTTTCAATTCTAAGATCAGGAAAATCGGTTATTAAAGAAGTTCTCGTAGTAATTTACGATACGCCGCCGTCAATCAAAAATCGATCGTCAAATCAAATTATCAATTAAGACCGGAAGTAAACTTAAAATTCTAAAATTGTAAGACATTAATATGAATTTGTGTGAGAAAATCAATTTTTTGGAATAAGAGATTTTTTTTTCAAACACACACTACTAAATGAATGTCTACGTCGCCACAGCTTAAGCCATTCCCACACAATTCCCCCCTTTTTACGCCTAAAGCAAAAACCTTTATAAAAAGAAAAATGTGGACAATGAAGAAATTGCTTTTTCCAAGCAAATACTCATTTCAACAATGTTTTCTTATCAAAAAGACAAAAAGACAAAAGCAAAAAAAATAATACATCATCTCAAATTTTCGCCTGCAACTTCTTTCAATTTGGACCAATCTAAAACTTTGATGTCTGTTAATGGGTTAAATGAACTTTAGTTAACGTGTTTACCCAAACTTTAAGTCGAGATTTAAAATATCCATTGCTACTTAGATCCTTTCATAATTGCATGAAAATAAAAGACAAAAATAGTAATTTGTTTCTTATTATACTAAATATACAGTTGCAATGAAAACATAGAGTTTGAGTAAATAATCCATTCACACAGGATCCGGCTTTTTTCGCACTGAAGAAAAACAGATATGAATGCATTGTTAGAAAAGAAAAAAAGTTGTTTGTAACAAACAACTTCTTCTTTTGTCACAATTTATCTGTCTCAAATGGACCATGTTTTTTTTTTTTTATTTCAGTTAAAAACTAACTTCGTTTTGTAATCTTCACCCACTTTACACTTGGTCCAGTCCACAATTTTTGCCGTATGGGATTAAGTTGAAATTAATAAATAAATAAAAAAGATATAATTGCGGGCCCTGGTAAAACATTTTTCCCGATTTTAATGATAATTACAATCAGAACTAAATAGGAATTTTTGTAACGTGATGCGTCGAGTTAATTTCCAAGTTCTGTTGATTCGTGAAAAATCTCGCGTGCTTTTACGTGGATGACAGTTTTCATAATTTGCGACGGGAAATGGTGATAGCACATTTTGACGTTTCGATTGAAAAGGGCAGATTTTTGTTTTAAATTGTGAGGTATTTTGGAATATTGAATCAGAGATATCAATTTTTCTTTCTTTTATCTTACTGTCGCTTTCTCGAAATGTCTGATTCTTCTTCTAACTGTGAATCAATACGTGAACAAACCTTTTTTGTTTATGGGCAATATAGAGTTTTCGATTGATTAATTGATTGATTGGGGTTTAACGCCACTTTTAACAGTATTTCAGTCATATCGCGGCGGCACCTAAGAATGGATTCCTAGTATTTTTCACAGCAGTACTACCACTACATCCTTTCCTGGCCTCCAGCTGCCATCCCACTTAGGTTTACGATTATCTACCAATTGGTGAGAGACAAATGTTGGAAAGGATATGTGCAGCCGCCGAAAGAGTATTAGAATCACATAATGCTATCGTTTTACTATTTGTCAAAAGTTTATACTTGTACAATTTCAAAAGGCTTGCAGACATTGTAAAGTAAGTACATTTCAAAAAGTAACGCTCCTACGTTATAGAAAACATTGTGGAAAAAGAAGAAATTGTTTGTTATAAGATTTTTTTTCTTTTTCCACAATAATTCCTCAAGTGTCAATATCACTAGGACGTTACAACATGGGATTGTACGAGGATAGGATAAACATTTCGTAACTGAACAAATGTGTTGTGAAAAGCAACTGTTCCTTACCCAACAGTGTTTGCTTTAAAATATTGAAATCGTTTTTTGTTTTTTTGTTTTTTAATCACGGCTTTATCTTCTAGCCTGTGAAATTACGAATGGATAAATGACTTCGTAACTGAACAAATGTGTTGTGAAAAGCAACTGTTCCTTACCCAACAGTGTTTTCTTTGTAACAAGCAATTTCTTCATTTTCAACCTTGTTTTCCCCAATTATTTTCTATAGCTGCATATGCATTAACAGCGGGTTGGGTGGGAATGGTTTTAAGATTAACCCCAAACATGCAATCCTTTGGGAATACGTCGTCACCGAAAAGGTTCGCCTTGGTGTCGCCTTTTAAATTGTCTTAATCAAGCGTGGTGCGTTCATAAAAGTCATTTAGATTTTTTTCATTGTTTTTAATTTGTCTTTTTAATTAATTCCGATAAAAAATTGTAATCCGCAATCGACTGTTTCATTAATCAAAACCAAATCAGTCGAGGCACTTGAAAATTGTAATATCTTTCGATTCATGCTTCCGTGAAAACCATTGACAACAATATGTATGGGATCTTTTACTAAGAAACAAATATCTCCCGAAAGTGTTTTGTTTGGTGATAACCCTTGTCATGCTGAATAAAATCCTTTCCGGAATTACATTAAAATCAAAGGGCCGACAGCACTGGAATCATTAGTTTTTAGTCTTTGTTTCTTTTGAAAATCAATGTAATAAATGTTACTGACTTGAATGATACAAACAGACGATGTAAACAAAGATCAGATTGCACTTATGTGCAGGCTGATCTATGTCTATACCTCCTGCAAAAACAGGAATATTCCGGGTTTAGCATAACAAAGGTTAAAAACCAGTCCATAGAACGACAATTTTAACGCCTTATTACTCATTCGAGTGAACGATCTTTTCATTTCCAGTTGATGATTTTATCAATTATATGCCCAACAAATTCCTTTTCATTTTTCATGTATTTTGTAAGTTTAAGTCATTCCCAGCCCTGATTACAAACGAATTTGGTTTTCAAATGATGTATTGAATTTTCTAAGTGAGGATATAAAAGGACTTAAAATGATCTGAGCAAGCCCCATACTTGTATTTAAAGTGGTTACCTGGTTTTGATATTAAAAAAAAAAACAAAACAAAAAACGGACAATAGTTTCATGTATCTATTTGTGATAACTTCCGAAATTGCTTATATGGATTTTTTTGTAAGCGGAGTTGTGGTCGCTTGATAGAATGGTCGCTCATAACACTTTTTTTTGCAAATGATATGAAGCATTGATTCGATTTCATACATAAATTATAACAGAATTCTCGCTAAAACCTATTTTGTTGGGACTTTGAGACGCTTCAATCGAGTTCCTACATATAGAATTTAATTGCTATTTTATCGTTAGCAAAATGGCTTCACTTCTTTAAAAAAGGGATGGTCGCTTAATGGATGTGGTCGCTTAATAGATGTGGTCGCTAAATAGACGTGGTCATTTAATAGACTTGGTCGCTTAATAGACATGGTCATTTAATAGACTTGGTCGCTTAATAGACGTGGTCATTTAATAGACTTGGTCGCTTAATAGACATGGTCGCTTTATAGACGTGGTCGCTTAATGGATGTAGTCGCGTAATAGACGTGGTCATTTAATAGACTTGTTCGCTTAATAGACGTGGTCATTTAAAAGACTTGGTCGCTTAATAGACTTGGTCGCTTAATAGATGTAGTCGCTTTATAGACGTGGTCGCTTAATAGATGTAGTCGCTTTATAGACGTGGTTGCTTAATGGATGTGGTCGCTTAATGGACGTGGCCGCTTTATAGACATGGTCGCTTAATAGACGTGGTCGCTTAATGGACGTAGTCGCTTAATAAACGTGGTCGCTTAATAGATGTGGTCGCTTAATGGACGTGGTCGCTTAATGGACGTGGTCGCTTAATGGACGAGGTTTGAACTTCGACATTTGCCGCCATCTTTGTTTTTATAATTTCTTTTTTTTTGGGGGGGGGGGGGTTGTGACTTGAACGTCGAACTACATCTTTTTCAAGCAGTAGTTACAACGTTCAAATCGCCAGCCACTCATTCCACTTTTTCGCTACATGTTATACTGGACATAAATTTAGCAAAAAAACGTCGTTAAAAATCGAAGCGGGACTTCCTATCGGATTTAATGGGCGGGACCAAAAGAGTATGTGGGCGGGGCCAAGCGCTTGGTCAATTACAACAGTAAATAATCCTAAACATCTTCTTCCAATTTGAACCCGTCTTATTGCCGTCTAGTGATGGGTTGAATCCGACAAGCATTTATTCACGTGTTTAGTTGCGGTTCAATACATAAGGATTATCATGTTAAAGCTGTGATACAAAATCATGTATTGGATTCCAGCCTCGTTGGAAAATTTGGACTCGTGAATTCAATACAAGGTTTTGCATCAGTACTAAATAGTATTATTCCATGCATTTTATACGAAAAAAATGTGAATATAAAAGATAAATAAGAGAAGCTTATCTTACGAAACTTTCCTAAAATTTGCCCTTTTTAAAACGTTATAACGTTATTCTCGGAGAAACGTCATTTTACAGGACAATGACATAATCTAATAAATAAATGCAGTATGTCGAACAAGGATAATGTTTTCAGTCGTTTTTGTCCTCGTGCAATGAAAGCAAATTGGTAGGTACATAACACAACTATGTTATTGTGACTTATGTTTTTGAAAGGTCGGCTGATTATAAGATTTATGAACGTTTTCAATTCTGAACGTCTTGTAACCCATTCCTACACAATCCCCCAATCGACACACAAGAAAAAAATATTTTGAAAAGCCTTCCAGAAAAAGCGACAATTGCTTGTAACCAGCACATTTCTTCGTTTCCCCTCATTGTTTTCTTCTGCTTAATTTTCTAGTCAATTTTGACTAGTCTTAAGGTTGGCGTCTGGTTATGGGTTAAGTTCACATGAATAAGAAAAAATATTTACATTTTCCGGACTTTTATTTCATATATAATTTATAAATTGAACTCTTTTGGAGATCACCTCAAATTCTTCAATCCGTCCTAGTATAATTCTGCTTTTTTACGCCCATGGGGGAAAATGTAAATAACGAAGAAGTTTACGTGGTACAAGCCACAGTGTTTCATATCCAAAATTACAAAGAAATTCTAATATTCTACAGACTTAAATTTTTTCGCCTGAATCTTTCTTTTTAAATTGGGACGGTCTAAAATTTTGTCGTCTGGTAATTGGTCAATAAGTTCTTTTGCCGTGCATAAGGTAAGCCAATCCCTTTCTCTAAGTTAACTTCGGCTTGCGGTGTTCTTATACAGATCCTACTTTTTAAAACTGAAATTTTTAAGACTTTAGCGCTTTCTGTTTAACCCATTCCCGCCCAAAAGAATTTATGAATGGTACAAATTGAAAGAAGCTGCGGACGACAATTTAAAGTTTATGGAATTTTATTCAACATATTTATTAATTTATTGGTATTTATCATAGAAAATATGGTGGAAAATGAAAAAATTGCTTATATACAAGCAATTTTTACATATTCCACAATGTTTCCCGAAGCTTATTTCTTGAGGAGCGCAAAACGGAGAGATTGTGTGGTAATGGGCTAAATTTCTCCTCACGATATTCGTAACTTAATTGTAACAGATTTAAAGGACGTTAGATGTTCCTGCAAAAATATTAATTTTTAATGTAGTTTAATGCTATAATTATCAGCAAAATTGCAATAATCGCTAATAAAGATTCGCGACTTTGTAATAAACATCTTGTCATAATGAGTATGGATAGCTCGTCTTCGGTGCGCGAGCAAATGTAATAACTACAGCTTTATTAAACCCATAAATAACTTAAAGATAGGCTATCAATGCAGTTCAAAAGTACCTCAACTGTTTAGTGTATTAAGGTTAACGATAAAATTAAATTTAATATACTATCGTTGTTTTAAATACAATTATTTTGATAAATTCCATTAATGTTATTTTCAGACATTAACTTGAGTATAAGCGGTATCAATTATGAGATAGAGAGAATATTTTTTGTTGGATTTTGTTTTCATAGAGCTTTGAAACGAAAATACTAATCACGCTGTATTAATACGCGAAACAGATTCATATATAAATGCACTTAGGTTTTTCGTTTCATACCTGCATAAAAACAAAAAAATATTCTTTTCATTTATTACATTTTAATGAAATGGAGCGAATAAGGCAAAAATTCTACAAATTTCGATACTTTATGTATGAAACTATTTTGTGCTTGTAGAATACAAAATCGCTGCGTGCTACAAATTTTGTTCATGGAGGTATGATTTTTTTCGACCAATAAGAACGCTCGGGTATGCTAGACGAAACTAGAAATTAAATTATATTGGTATAAATGGAAAAATAGAAACCTGCTGAAAAAAGAGCTCTTAGTTCCACAATACAGCAGTTTTCGGTATTCCAAAGGGGCTATTATATTTCTGGGGGAATGGCAATGGTTCTGTGGTCCTTGTTCATAAATTGAAACCGGATCAAATTTCCCATAAAGCCATTAATATAACTTATGCTAACTCTAGAATTTGTAACAGGTTAAATGTTACAGCCAGGTTTTATGCAATAACGATAATGTCAGGCGTATGTTTTATGTTTTATCATGCATTTAAGTTTTTATTGGCCTGATATCACCTGCTTGATGATATAAAGTGATAGGAGACAGGGCCTAATTTGCATATTCATCATCTTGATCAGTATTACGTTTCCTTCTAAAATGGGAAAAAGCCAGTAGGAATGTTTAGTGGTTTAGAAATGATAAAAGAGATCGTTATTGAGGTTATGTGTAATCAGGTTAAAAATAAACTGAATGATATTGACACTTGAAAAATAGATTGCACCACACATGACGTCATTTATCTATGCATTAACTAGTGTACTTGTAGGCCTACATATAAAAATATTCATAGCTTAGATCGCATTTCTTCTTCAAACACTAGTTTGTGCATTTCAAAGGGCTTAAAGGATTTAAGTGATACAGTGTCGGTCGTGTTTCCAAGCAAAAGTTTATTTTTGTTTGTGAAAAAAATGCCGATGAAATATCTAAATTACATGAATAGCGACGATTTATCTAAAATTAGAATGCAGGTTGTTGTTGTTGTTGTTGTTTGGGAGGGTTTTTTATGGGGGGGGGGGGTAGAGTGAAAGTAAGTAATTTTTGTATCTTTGTTAAGAGAAATATGACTTAATAAGTCAAGAAACCCATAGACAAAACTATTACATTCGGAAGCTTCCATTTTGAAACTGCGAATGGCTGAGTGAATTAATCCTTACGCATGAATTTTTTCCCCCGATTTCCATTACAAAAAAAGCGCTTTAGATATACTTCAGCCTTGTCTTGATAAATTCTCCCAACTTCGATCAGATCATGGTGAAATTTTAAGACGCTACTCTATAATTCTCTATATTACAGACATACAACAGACCTAAAGGACAATAACGCCAGCCCTAGCTTTTGACTATGTAACAAGTTATAACTAACGTGCAACACATTTCTTTACACTAACACTATTTAAAAGCCATACGTCTGTATACGTGTATTCCGTTCTAAATAATATCGAGGAATTGCGGATGCCAATTAAATAATGTGACTTATATTTGTAATTCTGACAAATGAAATTGGCGATTTGCTGATGGCAATCAAAGAAATTTGACCGATATTTGTAAATTTGACAAATAAAATGGACTGGTTGCGGATGTCAAATAAATTTGACTGATATTTGTAATTTTGACAAAATTTTGGAAATGGATTGATGTTTGTTCGGCTGGACCGGAGGTGAACTTTGAAATCCAACCTAGGCCGACATAGATATGATACATTATTCAAACTGTAATTACGGCTGGACCGGAGGTGAACTTTGAAATCCAACCTAGGCCGACATAGATATGATACATTATTCAAACTGTAATTACGACGTTAAGGTCGTCATCTTACCATTTCATTCTTTGTAACATGTTACTGACCAGAAAATTTTCATAGCAACTCCTTTTTATATCTATATAATTTAATCTTTAGTTTCGTCTATCAAAAACGGGCGTTCTGATTGGTCGAAAAAAAAATCATAACTCCATGAATACAATTTTGAGGACGCAGCTATTTTGTATGCTTCCGCACAAAATAGTCCCATACAAAAAGGTATCAAAATATGTAAAGTTTTTGCTTTTTTCGCTCGATGCTATTTAATTATAAGAAATGAAGAGAATCTTTTTTTGTTTTCATGGAGGTATGAACCGAAAAACCTAATCACACAATGTATGAATCCGCTTCGCGTACTCATACAGTGTGATTAGGTTTTTCGGTTCATACCTCCATGAAAAAAAAGAGTCTCTTCATCTCATTAGTTAATCTTCTTGTTTGAGTTCAGAGGGAACTACAGGGATCCGGTTATTCCGTGATAGATCTGCGGGATGGTATACACTTTCAGAGTTTCACACATCGCTGTTTGGCGATGAAACTGTTGTAACTACGGCTTTATTAAAGCTGTAGTAACGGCATTTTGATCGTCCAGCGAAACCATGTGTTGGCACTTTTTAACTATCCCGTATGTTTTGTCGAGTATTTACATTACAGGGTGGCACATGTATCGAGGGCTTAGTTCAAAAGTGTCATATATATGAATATATCATATGTGTACGTATATAAGTACTTACGACATTGTTGCGTTACGCCTCGATATTTCGACTACCACTTACCTTTATTTGTTAAAATATCAATGTAGTGAAATGTCGATTGGATTGTTCACTGTTAGCCTGTCAGTTAGCGTGGGGTCGTATTCATTTGAACTACGTCATAAAATATTCAAGGATCATTCGTCCCAAATGAGTTTTGCTATCGACAATTGTAACAATTATCCTAAAAAAACTAAATGACAAAAACGACCTCAAACTAAATAGGACGGCATTTTATCCTTCACATGTTTGAAGAGTTGTTTAGATGGTCGTTTTTTCGGGTTACGTTCTCGTTATTTTTTTATTTATTTTTTATTCAAACTGTAATTTCGCCCTAATTTTTGTAATAAGGTAACGTGCATGTTGCTTAGACTTGATTGAATCTCTATTTGCATTATTATAACGTCGTGTTAACGTTTTTTCCAGGTAAAAGATGGTTTATTTGGCATTTCCAAGTATTTAACTTATCTTATGATGGGAATTCTGAACACAGCACTAGATCTCTTTGGTCATTTTTTAAGAAAGAGGGGTCAGAGACTTGTTATACTCGACGGATTCCGGCTGTTAATCAGTATCAATCGCTCAATAAAATAATTCGTTTAGATCGTAATTCAAATCAATAAATCAGCCTACATCTGTGTGAAGCATTTTGTTTGGTTTGGCTATCTAAGTGTACTTGAATAAGCTGTAGTTAAGACGTTTAAGTCGCCAAACCAACCAAAAAATGTTAACAAAAAAGCGACCAAATTCCGAGCTCATGCCCGGGATGAATAAATTATTTGCTTGGTCGGTTGATTTCCTACCCGGTTAAAATTGCAATACGTACAACGTTTTTATATAAAAAGTTTGACATGATATTCCCGTTTTATTCAAATCATAGGAACATATTGAAAAGCAATTTGAAAAAAAAAAACAAAAAAAAAACAAACAAACTGAAAAGAGATAACTACTAACTTGATAAGACGGAATCATCAGTGGCTTGACTCTCATTTGAGGCAATAACCTTCTGAGATCTTGTGACCTTGACCTTTGTCCCGTTATAAAAGTTTAACCCCAAACTACTTTTCTATCTGTGCCATCTTTTGTTCTATGGTACTCATTTTTCGAACGTGTGCTCATCAGGAGATTTGCTTTCATTTGAAATAATGTTATAAAAAACTTTAACCGAAATATTGACCTTTTACGTTCTTGGTCATTTTCACCAAAGGCCGGGTGCTCATATTTTTTCATGAATGCTTTCGTGTCAGCAAATGGCCCTGACTGTGTGACCTCAACACTTTACCCCTTTTTAAAGAAATATCCCAAAAATCAACTTTATACATCTTGGTCAATGTTCATCCCATGGGGCTCGTATTTCCCACAAGCATTCATAACTGACACTTTCACCTGTTTCAAATAGCACCCGAAAGGCCGTGAAATGTTGTCCGAAGGCAACTCTGTTTTTTTCCCCCTAACTTAGACGGACTAAATGTTTCTTTAAATACCTGCTCATTTATTATTGAATGATAAGAAAAACGAGTCTGTTTGGTGTATAATTTCAGGGGATTTTTTTTCTTATATAAATCATACACGTAGGCATACATCTTACTTCAATCTCAAGCTTTTCGGACCCGATAAAAGTCAAATAAGAATTATTCGATTGTGATCAGTGCTTGAAAGCCACGTGATCTGATAAGGGTTGATACTAACAGTCAAGCATTGTTGGTATCTCAAAGAAAACATGTGTGGCAATTCAAAATGATCATGCGGGATAGGAAAGAATGGCTCCTTGTCAATCTATGCAGTTAGTACCGTCTGATCAGTGTGCATTTCCGTGATGGTGTCTTTTCGCGAAACGGGTCATAGTCAATCGCATATTCTATTCCCAAACTACAAAATCTTGGAACGTCCGAATTGATAGAAGTTGCAGACGATATTTCAAACTAAGTGTTATTTGAAAAATATGTACTGAGTTAAAGGAAAAAAATCCATTTCTCATTTTCCCAACATGTTTTATGTAGTATTATTATACATGGGGCACCAATAGGGTCTATTCGGTGATAATTAGATATAAATAAAAGAAAATATAAAATATGTTATTTCAATGGAACGATAATTGCTTTGCCAATATTTGTGGGAAGAAATACAACAACGCGGTTTGAAATGAATGCAACTTATGGAAAGAGATCATTCCCCACCCTCCTAGAATAGTGTCCCATTGTTTTATTACTAATCTAGATTAAACTATATTTTGTTATTATTTTCATATGTTAAAGTTCATCACACTGAAAATATAAAGTAACCTCAAAATGTCGTAGATATAGCTCTATTGAAGATGTATTTACAACATTTTGCTCGCCAAATAACGAAAATATTCTCTCGAAATAGAAGTCAACTTTAAGTAAACAAAAATCAGAATATTTGATACTTTATTTTTAACTGAAACCGTCTTATTTGAACATCCATAAGAAAAGAGACAAATAAATAACAAAATTACTTAGATAAATTATCTTAGATACCTTGCTTGAATCTCGAATTTAGGAAAATAATCTCGAATAAATCCTGACAAATGTTCTATAGGGAGCTCTGAAAGCTAGATCTCTAGTATTTGACAAATGGCTACGCAAGTTTTAATCTAATAAGGATGTTGTCTTTCCTTCCTATAGCAATTCAAAAAATTGTGAAACAAAATTTACCGAAAAAGTTTGTGGGATATGTCAGACGATAAATCGGGAAACCTCGCACCAAGTAATATCCCAAGTCGGCTTTTTGGTGTTTGATTAGATCAAATGTTTACGTGTCTTAACCCATTTCCACACGATAGATTTTTAGACTGGTCAAAATTGAGAGGAGTTGAGACGACAACTTTAAGTTTGTGAAATTTTAGATTTTTTCATCTTTCTGTGTAGAAAACATTGTGTTAAATGAAGAATTTGCTTGTTACACTCTATTTTGAATTTGTGCAATATATAGAGAAATTTTTTACTTCTCGTTTCATCTATCAAAGTTGAAGCTTTTTGATCGTCTGCAGGTATTTTAACCCTTTCCTTTTTATTTTTCTTGTTTTTTTTTGTTTTGTTTTTTTTTTTTTCAAAATTTTAGACCTGTCCAAATTTAAAGTGTGTGTGTGTGTGTGTGTGTGTGTGTGTGTATTTCCGTTTATTTATCGTCGCTACCGTAGCACATGCCCATATGAGCGACGCCCCCAGAAGACGGTTAGTTGTTACGGGGGATAGTGCAAGGATACAGGACGAAACTACTGAGAGCCCCGCCTGGTTCTTTAACGTGCTCGATGGATAGTATCGTCACACGGGGCCTCGGTTTAACGTCTCATCCGAAAGACAATTAGTTAGTTAGTTGATATGGTCAGCCCAGGGCTCGAACCCGTGATCTTGAGGTTTGAAGTCAAGTGCTCTACCAACTGAGCTAATCGGGCAAATTTAAAGGTTATGCAGACGACAATTTAAAGTGGATTTAATTCGAAAAATAACCATTCAGTAGGGCAAAAAACTTGTGGTAAAAGAAGAAACTGCTTGTTTCAAGCAATTTCTCCGTTTTCTACAAGGTTTTCATGATTGATCAATTGCAATTGCCAATCATGGAATCAACCGACCAATCAAATCACTTATTCAGCTCGGACATGAGCTTACAACTCCAATATTTGCCGCAATTTTTGATAACCTTTTTTGTTGGTTTGGCGACTATTTCGAACAGTTGCGCTTAAAGTTAGATCTGTAACATTTTACTCAAAACTTAAAGTATTGGCTTTGTATTGGTTGATAGCATTACATTATAAGAAATGAAGGTAATATTCCTTGTTTTCATTGGTGAGGGAATCTAAAGACATATTCGCACTATGAACCTATACTTCTTACATAAACAGGCGATTAATTATTGAACTTCTATATTGCGAACTGAAATTCCTTGTATTTTTATTATGAACTCGCTTACAGTTAAATCGCCGTTCAAGTTCAAAATATTGCGTTTACCTTTTGAAAATGCCCTTTCTTTTGTCTGTAAGTAAAGGCGATTTTCTCAAAAGCATGTCCGTTTAGCTTTGTTGATATTTTATGAATAACGGCGAAACAAATCTGAGTTTGCATTTTTACTAAATGAAGATGACATGTCTTTGAATTTTGGTAATTTCGATTCAACAAAAATAACAATTGACGCCAATTAACCCATTACCACACAACAAAATGTAGACCGGTCCAAATTGAAAGAAACTTCAGACCACAATTTAAAGCTTATGAAATTTTGGATTTTTTCTACCTTTGGGGTAGAAAAACAATTGTGGATAATGAAGAAATTGCTTGTAAAAGCAATTTCTTCATTTTCCACAATGTTTATTTCCAAGCTTTTTTTTCGTGGCGGCGTCTAAAAGCGTCAATGTGAGGGAATGGGTTAACGGATCGATGAGTACTACCTCCGACCTCCGACATGACAGTTCGATTCCTCCGGTAATGGACGACATTTTTTTTATTTGAAAAACTTGTGATCATTGGCCTACACCAAAAATTTACTCGTTTGTTTGCGAACTAAACTATTCTGAAAAATTCAATGTTACGTCACCGCTCTCCTTATAAGCGTATACATTTATACCAGATAAACAACGGAGTATGTTAGGTCTCTTTGCTGGTGTCATCGAAATCGTATTTTTTCTATATAATTTTCAGACACATACATATATATGAAAAGATCAATTTTACTTTTGTCTTTAGTACTTTCTATAGGTACCTTATCAAATGTGAACGATAGGTCACTAGGTGGTCAAAATCCCACTTGTTTGGCCTGATCAGGCTTGGATTATGTACAATAATCCAATAGTAGTTGATTTGTACTTGACGGTATCGTCCTATATAAATCACATATAGCAATCTAGATTATTAAATTAGTTATGTCCCAAGGGACAACACCCCGTCCTAACAAACTATATTTATATTGAACGGAAATAGATGGACATATAGGGTAGACGTATTTATGGTACATATTTAAAAATACATGGGGACGCGGGACACAGTAGTCGGTATAACTGACGGGGGGCTAACCCCGCACATTAACTCCGCTGGACCCAACAACTGACTCAAACATGAAGTTCCACTTCGATAAAAGCTCAATATTAAACGGCAAACTTCTAGACTGGTCAAAATTAAAAGGAGTTTCAAACGACAATTTGAATTTAATGAAAATCCAGATTTTTTCACTTTCTTGGTAAAAAACTTTGTGGAAAATGAAGAAGTTTTCCCAATTGTTTCTCGGGGGGGGGGTGCAATAAAAGCGTCATTACGTGGGAACGGATTAAACGGGATTATAAAAAAAAGTTTATGTCCAGCAACATGAAAAAATAACAATGTTGGTTTTCGATCTTATTCAAGCTGTACTTATGACGATTAAGTCACTAAATCAATATAAACACTTCATTATAATGAAGGTAAATAGTGGATTTAAAATTCCGTTTCTGGTCTAAATAAATGATCTGATTGGTCGATTGATTTTTCGATTGATAGCCGCGATTGGTCAATTGACGGATCCCCTTCCACGCCCACTAACCTCTGACCTCTGACATTAAAGTTATACTGAGGGTACAAACGACATTTCTTTTGTAAAACCGCGGCTAGAGAAATAAAATTAAATTAAATCGTTGGTTGGCGACATACAACTCGTAACTATATATCGCAAAACCAACAAAAACATGACATGAATGTCGGAGAAGTTTACATGAATGATTTGATTGGTCAGTCTGGTTTTTGTATTTATAAAGGCAAACCGTCAATTGACTTGTGACATTAGGGGAGTCATGTGTTGAAATCCGCAAGATAGTTAACCCTTGTCATGCTGAACCCGGAATATTCCGGTTTTGGCAGGACGTGTAGACTAAGATCAGACTGTACCTATGTGCAGGCTGATCTTAGTCTTCACCTCCTGCTCATACTTTTCCTTCCCGAGTTGTTTATGAGGTTGATTTCTAAAAGAAATATTGATTTTTGAACAACAAGTTCTATCAGTGCTTTAAGTCCTTTGATTTGACGGCAATTCGGTAGGTAATTTATACAACATGACAAGGCTTGATGCCAACCAAGAATCCTCTAGTTAACAGCCTGTCATGTCTTACGCGCCATTTGAGAATAATTTAATTTTTAGTTTCGTCTATGAAAAGCGAGCGTTCTGATTGGTCTAAAAAATATTCATAACCCCAAGAACAAAATTTTGAGCACGCAGCGGTTTTATATGCTTCCGCACAAAATAGTCCCATACTAAAAGGTATCAAAATTTGTAAAGCTTTTGTTTTTTTCGCGCGATGCTATTAAATCATAAGAAATGAACTGAAAAACCTTAATCACATAATGTATGGATCCGCTTCGCGTATTCATACAGTGTGATAAGGTTTTTCGGTTCATACCTCCACGAAAACAAAAAAATATTCTCTTCATCTCTAAAATAAAAATAGAAGCTAATGAAATTTGTTTTAAATCAACCTTTTACTGCCGTCCTTGATGTGACGTCATTTTTCCGGTAAAATGACGTTATCTTACAACATTGTATCAATTCATTACACAGAAAGTGACCCATAAGAAAATTCGGTGGGTATATAACAAAATACTTTATCAACCTCACGGTATCAAATATAACGTGTAGGAATAGTTCTATTTACCCTTGTCATGCTGTATAAAATCCTGTTAAAAATACTACGAAAACCAAAGTACTGAAATCACTAGAAACCCTTTTTACAGGTAACTATTTCATTTGAAAATTTATTTAATAAACAATTCTGGCTTGAAAGCGACAAGCATGTGGTGTAGACTAAGATCCGGCTGCACATCAAACCAGGAGTATTCCGGGTTCAGCATGACAAGAGATAAGAGAAAATGAAAGAGATATACATGGACTTAATTAAGAATAACGGTTAGAAGATTAATTATCTTAAATTAATTAAATTCTATTTGAAATGCGCATCGAAAAAGAAGTGTCAACGACGTGACAAATTGACGAGTATTGGAGAGATCTTGGTATCTCTTTTCGTGTTTCGAAAGCATTGTGCTGACATTTACAGGAAATATTCATACACGCACGAGAAAAAAAAAACGAATAGGATTTGAAATTGATAGACTATTGCATTTTAACGACTCGCTTGCAGACACAATATTATGAATTCTCTCTAAAACACATATCAATTAACCCATTCCAACACAGCAAAATTTTAGACCGTTCCAATTTGAAGGGAGCTGCAGACGCAATTTCAAGTTGATTGAATTTTAAAATTTTTCGTCTTTTTGGATAGAAAACATTGTGGATAATGAAGAAATTGCTTGATCCAAGCAATTTCTTCATTTTCCACAATGTTTTCCAAAGCTTTTTCGTTGAGGGGCGTAAAAAGGAGGGATTGAGTGGGAATGGGTTAAACAGTTTTAATGATCAACGGATTGCTGTTCCCTCCAACTGAGATCCGTCAGGAAGTTTATCGTAGATATCAAACGGCGTCATTTTGCAAAAAGCTGTAGCGCAGTTGGTATCGCGACGGACTCTCAATCTAGAGGTCCCGGGTTCGATCCCCGACGGCGGCTCTCATCCTTCCCGACTATTTGTCTCTCGACAATGGGTCGATAGTCGTAGACCTATGTGGGATAGCAGCCGGGAGCTAGGAAAGGATGTGATGGTGGTACTGGTGTGAGAAATACCAGGAATCTATTGTTAGGTGCTCCAGTAGCCGCGATATGACTGAAAGATTGTTGAAAGCGGCGTAAAACCCCATTCATACAAACAAACAAACAAACAAACAAAACATTTTGCTAAACTATTTATACTCAGTATTCTGTAACAAAAAAGTAAAAATGCTTGGCGACCTAAGCGTCGTACTAGTGTTAATCCGATAATAAATTCTCGTGCTTGTTTCTTATATAGCTGAAAATCATAGTAGGAAGTTGGATTATATAGACATGCTTTTGTATGTTCGAATACGAGAAAGAGAGGGGGAGAGGTTGAGAGAGCGGGGAAAGAGCATTGACTATTTATGTGTATTCTTAATGTAAATTTGACAATGTGTTTTTTATACGTCTAACAAAATGATGGTCTCTTCTGTTATCTGATAACTTTTCGTTAAAAATACCACAATACCATGATACCATGATTGAACAAGCAAAGTAAATGCGTGTTAATAAAATCGTTGATTGTACGTTTGCAAATTGACGTTATTTTGAGAAACTTGACATGACGGTATCACTGCATGTTTGTGGATTTTAAGTCATGTAACACCATATTTATTCACGACCATACACCAATAAGACCAACTAAGCTAAATTTCAGATATTGGTTACCCGTGAAATTTAAAACTAGGAGATAAGCAAACTTAGCCTATGGTAATTCATTTAAGTAACGTCAAGTAATGTTTTCTTTTTACGGATAAACGTCGAAAATAACGTAAAGCCAATCTACCCGTTTTCACTGAAGGTAGTGTATACTAGTCAAGGGCAAATAACTCTGACCAAAAGATTAGAGTAGAAAGATATCTTGAAAATTTGAGTACAACTCTCCAATATGTTATTACGCAACACATGTTGAAAATAAAAAAGTCATTGGTCTGGGCCTGTGATACACTAGTGACCTTAAGTAACCTATAGTTATGGCGTTATGTAGCTAAGCAAACAAAAATGTTTCACATAAATAACGACCAATGTCAGAGTTCAAAATTTACTTCCGGTCTAAATGAATGATTTAATTGGTCGACCGATTCTTTGGTCGATTAACTTTTCGCCAGTTGTTTATAGTGGGACTGTATTTAAATGCGTCATCGAATATTCAAGGACGGTTAATCCCAGTAGAGATTCGCATTCATAACTGTTAGGATTATCCCTTAGAAACCTTAACACTTTTTTGTTTTGCAAAATTTAAGACCTTTCAAAATTCAAAGGTCTTGCAGACGAAATTCTAAAGTTGATTTAATTTGTAATATAACCATTTGATAGGGTAGAAAATATTGTGGAAAAAGAAGAAATTGCTTGTTACAAGCATTTTCTTCTTTTTCCACAATGCTTTCTAAATAATAAAAGCAAAGTAAAAACCAGGGATTGAACATGAAAGGGTTAATGACAAAATAACCTGGGACTTTAACCCACTACCACAATACAAAGCTTTAGACTGGTCCAAATTTATAGAAGTTAAAGACGACAATTTAAAGTTGATGAAATGTTGTATTTTATCATTTTTTTATGATTTGTAGAAACAATGTGAGATATGAGGAAATTGAATAATACAAGCAATATCTTCATTTTCCACCATGTTTCCTGACTCTCTTTTCTCGACAGGAGTACAAAAGCAGAATTGTGTAGGAATGGTTTAAGTCCTTTTTTTCAAATATGTGGAAGATATCGATGTTTAAAGAGCATTCGAATATTCCACACTTTCGTTTTAGTGATTACGTAATTTATTTAAGTTAATTCACATTTGAATAATGTAATTTTCAGTTTCGTCTATTAAAAACGGGCGTTCTGATTGGTCGAAAAAAATATTTATACCTCCATGAACAAAATTTTTGAGCACGCATCCATTTTGTATGCTTCCCAACAAAATAGTTCCATTCAAAAAAGTAAAATTTGAAAATATTTTGCTTTTTTCGCTCGATTAAATTATAGGAAAGGAAGAGAATATGTATTTCTTTGTTCCATGGAGGTATGAACCGAAAAACCTAATCGTACTTATGTATGAATTCGCTTCGCGTACTCATACAGTGTGGTTAGTTTTTTTCTGTTCAAACAAAAATTATTCTCTTCATCTCTTAAATATAATTATCTTTTACTTTATACATGCTTTAACATTTTTGGTATGAGCTTAAATCTTTTGAAGCAAAAAATGTGTCCATGACAAGAGTCGATACTTTTCGAACTTCTCAACCTCCTTTTTTTTTATTCGTCTGGCAGGTCACATTTATTTTATGTTGTAGACGATGATGAAAAAATATCTAGGTTCATCTATCTCGGAGAAAATTAAATTATCTGAATTTATAAAAACGGTCCTTTTTTGCTTCCTGCATTGCTGAATAGCACAGGCAGATTGCGTTGGCAGAGAAGGAATTAAAAGCCACGCGTTCGATTTTAGTACCCAGCGCGACGGACATGAAACAGGTGATCCCTCGTGACGATGCGGCCGTATCGATAGTCTGGTACCACCGTTGACTTTAACAAGCCGACAGGTAGGTCCCAAACATTGAATCATGAGATTGGCTGGTGGGCATTTAATGACGTGTACCCAACCATTGCTGATTGGCTGATCGATTACTTGTGAACAATATGGCGGATGCGGGACGAGGAGTTCCTCATACAATTTACATTAAACAGGGGTTTTCTCACATATAATTTCGATTTCTGAAATGTATTAACATTAAAACTGAGTACTTTAAACTGCTTAAGTCAGATTTTTTATCGTGTTGAATGGAAATCCCGTGGTATGTCCAAATTTGTCGACAAAATTAGCTGAGCATGCGTAAGCCTCGTTTTCGAGTAAGGCAAAATTCCTTTGGGGCCACAACTCGTCGTACCAAAGGCGGCGTAAGTTCTACTTAGAGAAAAAGATTACCTCGATATCCCTTCACGCGTTTGGGAAGTAGGGACCAGATTTCCCGTGTATGTACCGAAAATCGTGCTTAGCTGTCGGCTCTGTTAAAGTCGACAGTGGTAACAGCCTACATCACCGACCGTCACTCTCGTTAAATGTAGACGCTTCGAGTGTAACGCTAAAAAGACATATACATATGTCTACTGTTCCTTTTTTTAAAAAAGTGACTGTTCAAGGCATCATTACTTAAAGAGCAAAGGAATACTGCATAGATGTTTGTTGTTGTTGCAAAGAAAGATTATTCGCAGATGTTAATTATAATTCGACAAACCAATTTCTTTCAATCTTAGTATTTAAGCAGCACGATCGAATTTTATCATCATGATTGATTTAAGGCCAACGCATAAAGGTCGATAGTGTTAGAGCAAATATTGTTTAGGGTTGTGATCTGTGCTCAGCGCTCCACACGTAACAAGTGAGTATGGAAGGCTGGTTGTGATACGCACATCTCTAACAATTAAGGTCAATGTGAAAAAAAAGGCCACAAAATCCCTTTATTCGAAAGAAACACATCATCTATTCCCACAAAATTTTCCTTAATGTTTTCGACCCCAAATACATTTTTTTAGATATTACCATATACTTTAAATTGTCGTCTACAACGTCTTTTATTTTGGACCTGTGTAAAAAAAACACGTGAGAATGGGTCATATGTTTTAAGCGTAACGAGAGAGAAAGAGAAAAAAGGTACAGGCATCCAGCATAAACAATATGTTAAGCTATAACACCAATACAGATCTCATATTTTCTCGATCTATAAGTAACTACTGCTATTGAGATCATAAATACTACCTCTATTAGATCATAATGGCATAATCTGAGATGTTAAATCCTTCCTCTATTAGTTAATAAATAATATTAAATCACAATGACAAAAGTTGAAATGATAAATCCTGCCTCTATTAGATCATAAGGTCCAGCATAAGTTGAGATGATAAATTCTACCTCTATTAGATCATCCGTTCAAATTAACGGAGAAGATAAATCCTACCTCTATCAAATTATATGGTCAAAAGCTGAGATAATAAATCCGACCTCTATTATAACACAAGGTCAAATGCTGGATGCTAGATCCTACCTCTGTTATATCATAAGGTCCAGCATAAGATGAGATGGCAAATTCTACCTCTATTAGATCATTAGGTCAAAAACTGAGATATTAAGTCCTAACTCTATTATATCACAGGGTCTAAAGCTGAGATGCTAAATCCTACCTCTATTAAATCACAAGGTCAAAAGCTGAGATGATAAATTCTACCTCTAATAGATCATCAGGTAAAAAACTGGGATGATAAATCCTACTTCTATTATATCACAAGGTCAAAAGCTGAGATGCTAAATCCTACCTCTATTAAATCACAAGGTCAAAAGCTGAGATGATAAATTCTACCTCTAATAGATCATCAGGTAAAAAACTGGGATGATAAATCCTACTTCTATTATATCACAAGGTCAAAAGCTGAGATGCAAAATCCTACCTCAATTAAATCACACGGTCAAAAGCTGAGTTGCTAAATCCTACACCGATTAGTTCATAAAATCCAGCAGACGACAAATATAAGTTGGTAAAGTTTTGTTTTTTTTTAAATAGTTGTCTTTCTGTCTAGAAAAAATGTGTGAAATGATGGAATTTCTTATTACAAGCAATTGCTTGAATTTCTTTTATTCTTTTCCAAACTTTTTCTTTTTTTATGGTGACTTTTAAAAGCGGTAACAAATGATAACTGCTAATGTCCCAAAACTAAAAAATTAGGGTTTCTTATAGGAACCTGTTTAAACCATTCTCAAACAATGACGCCTTTGGACACTTCTCATGAAAAACAACCAGGAAAACATTGTGTAAAATGAAGAATTTGATTGTAACAAGCAATTTCTTCATTTTCCACAATGTTTTCTACTCAGATAGTTGAAAAAATCTATAATTTCATGAGTTTTATGTTATCATATACAACTTCTTTCAATTTGGACAGGTTTAAAATTTTGCAAAACAGGGAATTGTAAATTCATTTACACTCTGAAAACATGTTAATCTAGAATATAACAGAATAGGAATGTAAGAAGAGAAGGATGCCGATTATATCTAAACATGCCCGTGACGTAGACATTCTCCGAAACCCACTGGTTCTTCCTTTTAGATAGACTTACGAATTCGAGAGAGATGTTTCTATCATTAAATTCTCCAAGTGTTAATCCTATTGATTTATACGATATACCCAGTTGTAAACCAATTACCAAACGGCAAATATTAGAATGGTCCAAATTGAAAGGAGTTACAACAATTTACAATTGATGAAATTTTAGAATTTTTATTTTTCAACTCTCTGTTGAGCCACTATTGTGAAAAATGAAGAAATTGCTGGTTACAAGGAATTCCTTGTTTTCTCACAATGTTTCCCCAATTTTTTTCTTGAGGGGCGTCAGAAAGAGTCAACAGGTGGCATTACGTGGGAATGTGTTAAGCTGAATATTTTGTAGAACGATGATCGGATTTGAAGTTATCTTCCGATGTAGATTATAGAATTTAAATCTAGATTACAGAATGAGTTATGTCCCTTTGGCCAATAACCTACCCTGTCGTGCCTGTTTGATGTTGATATAGATATACAATGTATAGTGAGTGGTAAAATGTCAATTTTGTCTACTTGACCTTTGATCACTCACTATAACTAGTAGCCTACATCCATACCTCTATAAAATGCCACGTATTTGTATAAACAATTAAAATCACAATATTGGCGAGAGTGTTGCTATATAGACATACAACTTAAAGAGAGAAATCAAGGGTCAATTTTGTCTATACAGGTATGGACAACATCGGCCTTTGATCACTAACTGTAACTTGTACATCTATACCAATTTAGCGTCTATCGGTCACTCATATTGCAGCCGAAATTGAAGGCACTCATGCGATATTAAATTGCATGAATGACTATTTTATAAACATAGCAAAAGCTGTAAATAATGTAAAATTCTTTTACTTATATGAATTTATTCCTACAGCATAAACTAAAACATCAAGTTTTCGATGTAAAATTCATAACACCTTTTGAGGTTAGTAAAATTATAGAGAGACTAAACAACAGAAAAGCTACAGGATGAAATAAGTGCTAATGTTTTGAAACTTAGTGGGGACCATAAAGTCTCTCCAATTACATCCATTATAAATAATAGCACCTACACTCACTACAAACACTAATGTCAAACAGCACTTATTCGATTAGTAGATGTATGGCTGAATGACATTGATTCAGGAAGAGTCTTTGGTTCTGTTTTTATAGACCTTACAAAAACTTTCAATATGGTCGATCATAAAATTCTATTGCATGAGTTAAAGCTAAATAATTTCTCTGATAGGTCGTTGTCACTTTTCAAATCATATTTGGACGAAAATACACAATGTATTAAATACTAGAACATGTACTCATTTTTGCAAACTTTAGCGAGCGGTGTCCCAAAGGGCTCTATTTTGGGCCCTATATTGTTTGTAATTCATATAAATGATTTAAGTTTAAAACTCAAATTTGGATCATTATGCTGATGGCTCAACACTCTACTCATCTGGAAATGAATCGTTAGAAGTTCAAACTTATCTTCAGAGAAGTTTAAATTCTATCCTCCATTGGTGCACAAATAACAACCAGCTCGTAAATCCAAATAAAACCAAGTGCATGCTTATTGGATCCAAATATAAATCTAAATCTTCTGCGCTTAATTTACGTATCAACAATATTCCGATAGCAAATGTTGAATCGCATAAGATATTGTGTGTGAATGTTGACAAACATTTGTCTTGGGTGGATCATATTGATAAAACATGTGTGAAAATAAACAGCAAAATCGCTTTGCTCAAAGGAATATCGTTGTACCTTACATCAGAAATGAAACAACTTTTTTACAGCTCATACATACTATTTTGATTACTGTTGTCCTGTTTGGGACAGGAATACTAAACGGAATATATCTAAAATTAACACGCTTCAGAAAAAAGGGCTTCCAATAAGAACAATATAAAAATCTCTCATTAAGCAACTTAAATGGTTAAATTTCGAAAACAGATGTAATTACCACACTGCTCTACTAATGTATAAATCTCTGAATAATCTCACACCAAAATACATTACAGACATTGTTTTATTCTCTAATAATTCTACGTATAACTTAAGGTCTGCTACGCGTCGTGATATTACCAACTCTAGGTACAAAACAACTTTTAAGAAAAATGCGTTCTCATATGCAAGTATGGAATGAAATTCCAACTTTCATAAGGGAGGCCAAAACAATAAATAGTTTACAAAAAAAAACAAATTAAAGACCAACAAAATAAATGACTAACTTTGCATGTTACAGCCCTGTAATTGTAAATCAGCGTGTCTGTCCGTAGACAATTTTATCAAAACATTTTTTATGTCATCATTATATTGTTTTTTCATTTTCGTGATTAATTTCTACATCGTTCATGTTCGTTTATTAATAGATCGATAGAGAGAGAGAAAGAGGGGGAGAGAGTGTGTGTGTGAGAGAGAAAAAGAGAGAAAGAAAGGGAGAGAGAGAGCGGGGAGGGAGAGAAAGAAAGAGAAAGGATGTGAGAAAGATGGGAGAGAGTGAAAAGGCAACTTTGTAAAAAGACATGTTTTATTCCTTGTAAATTGAAAATGCTGCCTGAATGTTATACCTTCTTAAAATAAAGATATTATAATTATTATCGTTATTATTATTGGCGCACGTCACAGGTTACTTTGCACACAATCAGTTTTCGTAGTCTCACGAGAGAAACATGTTAGGCATTTTTACCCCAGTTATTAAAATTCATCATTTCATAATGAAGACAGAATCAATACCTCGCTCCTTATATAATTATCGTTTTAAAATAAAAAGAATAACTAAATGAAAACACTAGTTTAGTTAGCAAATATGCCATAAAAGATAACATTACACAAAACAGGATTTAAGAAAACAATATATTTATCTGTATACTCCTAAAGTTTATCGACATCATACGTATATATTATTTGTAGAAATTGACGGTGCACTAAATCGAGAATTCCAACTTCGGTAAATTTCCTTATTAACCCATTCCAACTCAACAAAATTTAAGACTGGTCCAAATTGAAAGAAGCTGCAGACGATATTTTCAAGTTGGTGGAATTTAAGTTTTCTTTGTCTTGTTGGATAGAAAACATGGTGGATAATGAAGAAATTGCTTGATACAAGCAATTTGTTCATTTTCCACAATGTTTTCCAAAGCTTTTTTCTTCAGGGGCGTAAAAAGGAGGGCTTGAGTGGGAACGAGTTATTTTGCATATTTAGGGTATTTCTTGCCTCGACGAAAATTAAGTGAGAACGAAAAAATCAAAAGTGCATCCTTTCGCCTTTAATTTAGTATTCAATAGAGTTGATCATCATAACATTCTAGCATCAACAAAAATAATTCATATCATACGAAAAAAAATCATAATAATAATGATAATAATTTGCACGTTATGTTGTTTGTATCATCACACTCATGATGTCACACTGCAGCTTAACCCTTTCCTGTTTTACAAAATTTTAGACCTGTCCAAATTCAAACAGACAAAAAATTAAAGTGGATTTAATTTGAAAAATAGCATTTCAGTAGGGTAGAAAATATTGTGGAAAAAGAAGAAATTGCTTGTTACAAGCAATTTCTTCTTTTTCTACAATCTTTTCTCAATCCTAAATAGGGACGTAAAATCCAGGGATAGGACAGGAAAGGGTTAAGGTAGCCTTATGTAACGCGTACGTGAAAAATGTCTTACGCACTAAACGACCTCAGGTGTCGATGCGTCGTAAATTTTCATTCACTAGAATATTTGGTTACTTGGACCCGCTAGGCACCGTTGTTTTGGAAGTGGTATTTTGACAAAGGAGATGTTACAAATCACAATTTGTATCATAAAGATTTGGATTATCAAATAGAACACGTCCCTTACGATACTACCCTGTCCTCACAGACAAATTCATAGAAATTGAATTTACCGGAGTCTAGATGATGTTGAATCTGTTAAACTTGTTAGATCGCCTTTGTCAATTGACGAATCGCTGGCCACGCCCACCGATCTCCAACAGGAAGATCCACGTTGATTTTTAAACTGTGTTAGTATAAAGAAAATATGGCGAGTGTCGTTTAACTTAAAAGTAGAATGGTTGGTTGGCAACCTATACGTGGTAAATACAGTAGTTACGTTTAAGTCACCAAAGCAACCAAAATGTTTCACACAGTTAGCGATCAATGTCAGAGTTCAAAGTTTACTTTCGATCTAAATGAACAATTTGATTGGTTTATTGATTATTTGATTGACACACGCGATCTGTTAATAATAATAACACTCATTGTATCGACTCCGCTTTCACGAATCCAACCACTTAACATAAAATTCGACTTATGTCTGATTTCAAAGTTCACTTTCCATCTAAATAAATACTTTGATTGGTCTATTGATGATTAGATTGACAGTCGCGATCTATTTATAACAACAATAGTTACAATACACACTGTCTCGAGTCCGATTTCATAAATCCAACTACTTGCTCTATTAGCCCGCCCATTGAGTCCGAGAAGAGTTCGAAATCTATTTTAAAACGGCGTTACATTGCTAAGTCAATGGCCAGTATCATGTAACAAAAGGGTAGAATGGTGGGTTGGCGACATAAACTACAGCTTAAACGTCGTAACTACAGCTTGAATAAGCTGTAGTTACGACGTTTAAGTCATCAAGATCAACCAAAATGATTCACATAAATGGCAACCAATGTTGGAGTTCAAAGTTAGCTCCCGGACCGAATGAACGATGTGATTGATCGACTGATTATTTGACTGACAGCCACGATAGGTCATTTACCTTTGTGCTAATTGAATACAGCTGAATACTTTTGCTTTCAATTTGGACCAGTCAAAAAATATCGAATTGTACGTAGAGTTTGAATCATTGAAACAAGATTTTGTAACCCGTTGGAAAAATCCGCCAGTGAGAATCGAGAAATCATCGCTGCACACTAAAAAGGTAATGAAGTTAAAAATAATAATTAAAAGATTAACTCAAATTAATTAAATTCTATCTCAAATTCAAATCGAAATTAAGTGTCAACAAAGTGACAAGTTTTGGAGAGATGTTCGTATCTATTTCGTATTTCCATGGCAACTGATTGACGTGCAACGGAAACTGTCGTAACAAAAACGAATATGCTTTGAAACTGACAGACAATTATCTTTTAACGCCGCGTGTGCGGACGCAATATTTTGCATTATTTTTAAATTGCATATTAATTAGAACGATGATTTTTCTGCAAGTTTTCTTAGAAAATGAAGTATTTGTCCGTATATTGACTATTTGTTGTGATACAAAAGGACTCACACAGTTGAAACTGAATGGATTCTTTCGTAAGTTAAGTGCCCCCCCCCCCCCCCATCCAAAAAATCAATGGATTTCGGACCCTCTAAATATCAAATTACTTATTTTAACCGTTTAATGTTCAATCGTCCCTGAGATTTTCAGATTAAGGAAAGATCGTAGAAAAAAAAGGAAAAAATTGCTTGTAACAAGCAAGTTCTACTTTTTCCACAACATTTCCTACCCTATTGAATGGTTATTTTTCAAATTAGATCCACTTTAAATTGTCGTCTGCAAAACCTTTTAATTTGGACAGGTCCAAAATTTTGCAAAACAGGAAAGGGTTAAGACGAGTTAACTTGATAGCCTAGACTTGGTCTTCGTTATGGTTTAAACATATTTTATTGCTATACATTCTTTTACATCATAACATAATATTCATAGTGATAAAATACAGTTTTTTAGCAATAGGGTCTGGTCTTCGTTATGTATCGTGTATGAACATTTTCATTGTGTTTATACATGATTCTCGATCACTCCCTAGCGTCGTTCCACTACTGTCTTTTTTTTCTACAGTTTAAGAAATTGTAGTTTGTAACAAGCAATTCCTTCATTTTTCCACAATGTTTTCAATTTTTTGTATGGGGCGTCACTGTGTGTAAATGGGTTGAAGCTATATCGTCGTTGGGCGTTCAAAAATCGAAACTTTAGTTTTACTCAAACTGAAATAGTGCATAGGTCAACCTCACATCGAATTACAAAAACAAAAACAAAAAAATATATTGTAAGGTAGGATAATCTCTCTATATACAGCCCTCCTCAGCCTGCACAATTTGCACAGTATCACTAGTTTGAGATAATTTATACTTTCCTGGTAGATTTAACCTTGCTTTTGTTGTCGCTTTTTCTATATCCAGGGATACGTTCTGAATAATCTTATAGTTTTCTTGCATATTGATATATGACAGACGAAGAAGACCGATTGCAACAGTTCCCAGCTCGAAATAAAGGGCTCTATGGCTCTTGTTGGGACAAATTCTCATATTGAGGAATCTCGAAATCTTTCTTGAAATTGTGTATAGACCCCCCCCCCCCTTCAATAAATTCAGAATAGGTCACAAGATCCCTGTGAAAATTTTCCCGAATAAAACTAAAAAACACAAAAAAAGAGGTAAAAAACGAAAAGAATTTCAAAATTGTCTTGTCTTGGTGCTGGTTGGTGCTACACTAAACATAGGTTATGGTCTTCGCGTTTTATTGTGACGAATCGAAGACATAATGGTAGTTTGTTTCAATTGAAACCCATTGTGTATTATATCGTCACCGGGCGTGCTAAATGTCGTTACTGCAGCTTTATTCAAGCTTAAGTTACGTTTATTGCATGCGCAAAGATGATATTTCAGTGTTTGTTCTGATTCAGATAGCCCCAGAAAACCCGCGTACGAATGTTGAAAATTTTCAACTTTTCTATGTTACAAACCTTACGCTCTTATTTGTTTATGGTTCATGTAAAACCGGAGTACATTTTTGTGGGCATGTTGGATTTGTTTAGGGGTTTTCTTCAATGAAGAATGCATGTTTTCTTGGGAACGGGTTTTTTAATCGTTTCCAAAAATATCACAATAAATACGTGTTCGAGACCGATTGTTTATATATATATTAAAAAAACTCGATTTTAAAAAAACGTTCTTATGATTTCTGATGTACTTCAGCGTCCTTTTAAGAAGCAATTAGTCGCTACTTCTTTTTAATCATTCAAATGTAAATTAAAATCAAAATCAATTCAAAAGAAATTCGCAAGAAATGAGCTTTGATAAAAATCTAAGACTGCATAATTGAGCCCGCTAAAGTGCTTTTCTCAGCTTTGATATTTGCCATTAGATAATAAATAATGCGAAATTGAGCTTTGCGGAAAATTTAGTAAATATAACTTTTCTTCAGTAAAGCAGACAATATATAGACTGACATTTAAGAAAGTTTGCCTAACTACTTGGCTAGGGAGAATACAATTGACCAATCGCTGGCCCCACCCACTTACTACGTTTACCCCGCCCGTTGACTTCGGGAAATTCAACTTCGATTAAATATGACATTATTTTGCCAAATTTCTCGCCAGTAGCAGGTAATAAGAAGGTAAAATGGTTGGTTGGCGACCTAAACGGCGTTACTCTATTTTGAATAAGCTGTAATTAAAGTCACCAAAACAACAAAAAACGCTTAACAAAATTGGCGGTCTATGTTGAAGTTCAAATCTCATTTCCAGTCTAAATGAATAACTTGATTGGTCAACTGATCATTTGATTGACAGCCGCGATTGAACAATTGTTGTTGCAGAGTGAAGTCTATGCTTACATGGCTTATCGCCATAATATGATGCATACCTTAAGTTGAGTAAATTGCAGGAAACCACTCCGCCGTCATTATATAGATGTAAAGATTAACAAACGCGTCTTCAGCTCAGTAAAATGAACACTCTATTCGAAGACTTTGGTTCTTAGTCCGCCAGGATTTGGCCACGTCGGTTGTTTGTCTGCTTGTTTTGCTTTTTATTTTATTTTATTTATTTGTATTTTTTGTTGTTGTTGAAAATTCGTAAGATAGAGGGTTTCCCTGGATCAATAATAGAACCATTTACGAGATACACTGCACTTAGCTCTTAATCCGTTCCCACACAATGACGCTTTTTGACGCCCCTCAAGAAAAGCAATTGGGAAAAGAAAGTTGAAATCTAAAATTTCAAGAACTTTAAATTACCGTCTGTTACTCCCTTCAATTTGGACCAGTCTAAAATTTTGTCATCTGGTAATGGGTTTAAACTTCATATAAGGTTTATCGTCAACAGATGGTGAGTTTTTTATAGAAAGGCTGTGCTCAATGATTCATTTAATGGGATTTAGCGCCACTTATAACAATATTTCAGTCATATCACGGCACCTTATCGTGGATTCTGGTATTTCTTACACCAGTACTACCACTACATTCTTTCCGAGTCTCCATAAACTTCATATAAGGTTTATCGTCAACAGATGGTGAGTTGGTTTTTTTTTCAGAAAGGCTGTGCTCAATGATTCATTCAATGGGATTTAACGCCACTTATAACAATATTTCAGTCATATCGCGGCACCTTATCGTGGATTCTAGTATTTCTTACACCAGTACTACCACTACATTCTTTCCGAGTCTCCAGCCGCTCTTCCCATATAGGTTTTCGATTATTCACCCATTGTGGTAGACTTATGTCGGAAGGGATATTCGCCGCGGCCGTTGATCGAAGCCTGGAGCCCTTGACTAGGGGTCCTTTTTTCCGAGTCTCCAGCCGCTCATCCCACATAGGTTTTCGATTATTTATCCATTGTGGTAGACTTATGTCGGAGGGATATTCGCGCGGCCGGTGATCGAAGCCTGGAGCCCTTGACTAGGGGTCCTTTTTTCCGAGTCTCCAGCCGCTCATCCCACATAGGTTTTTCGATTATTTATCCATTGTGGTAGACTTATGTCGGAAGGGATATTCGCCGCGGCCGGTGATCGAAGCCTGGACACCTTGACTAGGGGTCCTTCAAGATACCACTGTGCTATGGCCGCAATACGAAGACCACTCTTACCTGACTTTATAGTAACAGCTGCATTAGCTCTATGGTTAGAGCAATGTTCTCTTCTTTGGTTCTTATTTCTCATAGGTTCGAGGCACGTTTTCTGGTATGCGAGTATTAAAGCAGTTTAATACAGTAAATGCAAGAGCAGTGTATGAATCTGACTATGGGATTAAGGTGATAGCTATTTGACCATCGGATCAAATTTTAATATTCAACCTTTTACTTTCTTCTCTGATCTCTAGCGAGCCAAAGGATCAAAATATGAAGGCTGGTTTAACTTTGAACTTTAATTTCATCTGTGACTTTGACCTTAAGAAGTGGGAGTTGAATAAAAAGTGGAACATTCTTGTTTTCATTTAGATGCACAAAAGTGGGCTATCATGAGAGCTGGTCTATAGGTTAAACAGATATAGGCAAGGTCAAAATTTAACCTTAGACCTGTGACCTCTACCTTAAGAGTAGGAGACTGAATCAACCAAAACAAATGCACTCATTAAGATGAGGAAATTATTGTGAGAATTCAGTCATAAATCCTTTAGATGTAACCAAGGTAAAAAAATGAACATCTTCTACAACCTTGACCTTTAATGTAGTATGCTAAACGAAATAATGGCGCATTTCATCTCATCGCCGAAATCAGAGACGGCGACAATGACGCTGGCGACGTTAGGAATATATCTTGAGTAATCTCCGAAAACAGCCGAGCTAAGAATAGACACACTAGGTCACCGGTTTATCCGGGAAAAGTCTCGATATTTACAAAAAAAAAAATAAAAAAATGAGAATGAAAACCTATGTCAAGCTGTCGTTACAATGTTAAGGTTGCAAACCAACCATTTTAGAATGTGTTACTTACCATAATTTTTTTGAAAAATATCGTCAATAAATATCTGGATTGAATATTCAGGGATTTGTTATTATATCACTTAGTGAAGTAATTCATTACTATTTTCAAATTGAACATCTGTCTGATTCGTATACTGTGCTTATACGTTCATACATAAAGAGAATTTAGACGAAGTTTATCTTGGCAGTGTTGACCCTTGTCTTTTTGAAAATTATTTTTTAACTGCATTAAAATCAAAGGGCTGAAAGCACAGATAGGCCTTTATTGTGGGCCAACCTTTTTGTTTTGATAAATAATTCAATAAATAGAAGTGACTTGAATAAGTCAAACAGGAAGTGAAGACTAAGATCAGACTGCACATATGTGCAGACTGATCTTAGTCTTTACCTCCTGCAAAAGTAGAAACATTCCGTGCTCAGCGTGACGACGGTTAAAAGACCCTAGTGAAAATCGAGATTTTGAGCTACTGAACAGTACTTGGCACATAAAATGATTCTAAGATTTATTTCCTTTTGTTCATCAAAGAAATTATCATAGAGGGGTTTGCAGCATTTTCTCAATTGACCACGATGTTTTTTAAACCCTTTGTATTGGGGGCGTCAAAGGGAGGGGTTGTGTGGGAATGGGATAATGGTATAGCATTTAAAAGCAGTTGTCTAAAGTTGCATGTTTTACTTATCGTGACATGTCGGCAGACGTCTACAAAACAATTTGAGGAGTTGTCGTTTTGCCGACATTAGTGAAGAAATAACAATAAGGAACTGTTGTTTTCCATTTGCAAGTCTGCCCTGAGGTTTATATTTCCAAAGAAATTTGAAGAATATGCTTTCATACATAGACAAATTAGAAAATATTTCTTTGAAAACATGACAACCCAGAGACGACCGTCATTCAATAAGAAACTTTCTCTTACGTTCATTTAGTTCAGTTATTGATTGATAAGTTGCCGCTTTTAACAGTATTTCAGTCATATCGCGGCGGCTGGAGCATCTACCCGTCAATAGATTCCTGTATGTCGCAAGAGTACTACCATTCCATCCTTTCCTAGTCTCCAGCTGCTTTACCACTTAGGTTGAAGATTAGACTGCACATGTGTGCACACTGATCTTAGTCTTTACCTCCTGCAAAAGTAGGAACATTCCGTGCTCAGCATGACGAGGGTTAAAAGACCCTCGTGAAAATCGAGATTTTGAGCTACTGAACAGTACTTGGCACATAAAATGATTCTAAGATTTATTTCCTTTTGTTCATCAAAGAAATTATCATTGATGGGTTTGCAACATTTCTCAATTGACCCCGATGTTTTTAAACCCTTTATATTGGGGGCGTCAAAGGAAGGGGTTGTATTGTAATGGGATAATGGTATAGCATTTAAAGGCAGTTGTCTACAGTTGCATGTTTTACTTATCGTGACATGTCGGCAAACGTCTACAAAACAATTTGAGGAGTTGTCGTTTTGCCGACATTAGTGAAGAAATAACAATAAGGAACTGTTGTTTTCCATTTGCAAGTCTGCCCTGAGGTTTATATTTCCAAAGAAATTTGAAGAATATGCTTTCATACATAGACAAATTCGAAATTATTTCTTTGAAAACATGACAACCCAGAGACGACCGTCATTCAATAAGAAACTTTCTCTTACGTTCATTTAGTTCAGTTATTGATTGATAAGTTGCCGCTTTTAACAGTATTTCAGTCATATCGCGGCGGCTAGAGCACCTACCCGTCAATGGATTCCTGGTAATTGTCGCAAGAGTACTACCATTACATCCTTTCCTAGTCTCCAGCTGCTATACCACTTAGGTTTACGGTTATCAACCCGTGGTTGAGAGACAAATGTCGGAAAGGATATGTGCCGCAGCCGGGGATCGTTCCCATGACACCCCCATGTTTGAAGATTAAGAGTCTGATTCACTACCAACTGCGCTATAACGGGGCCAAAAAGGCTTTAAACAAACAACTGCTCTAAAGAAAATACCATATATACAGATCTTTCAAAAACTTATATCGCGGATTTAATTTGTCAAAAATTGACCAGAAACATCTGTCAGCTGGATTTAGTCTCGTCGCCGAATGCAATTACAATGAGAGCCTAGTGCAGTCGCAAACAGTCGATTCAAAATGTTGAGAAAAAAAGGTTTTCTTGACATAACGTTGTGATGTATGGGTAAACGATTTGTGTCGTGCAACGAGAAGAACGAGGTTTGTTGTGCTTGTTATACCAATATTTATATATGATTTAACCACATCCCGTTTCTTGATATTTTAGACTGGTCCAATTAGAAAGAAGTTGCAGACTACAATTGAAATTGGGCTCAATTTGAAAAGTTACAAACATGTAATATTTTGAGAACCATATTTTCTTTTAGTAAAAAATCAAAGGGACGTAAAAACAAGGGATTGAACAGGAAAGAGTTAATTTTGGTTTCTTCTGTCAAAATTCGAAGGTTTGGACTTGCTAATGTTTTGTATACTTTCAAGAATATGGTTTTGAACATGTAACTATTTTTTGTGCATGCACACGATGTAGATCCTTAAAATGTTATAAATCAATGGACTGAAAGTACTGGGAAGTTGGAATGCGCTGAAAGGGTCATAACTTTGGAATTCGGTTCAAATTCATTTATTACTTTCTGAGTAAGCCTCCCTCCTTTAAACTTAAACCAGCATTCCCATTCGTGTACATATGTGCGTGAATAACGCACAAAAACATTAATCCACATACAGAAATCAAACACTAGCATTGTCTTAACCCATTCCCAGACAGTGACACTTTTAAATGACCCTCATTATGAAAGCTTCGGAAAACATTGTGGAATTCTTCATTATGCACAATGTTTTCTGTCAAAAAAGACCAGGATTTGAAAGATTTCATCAACTTTCAATTATCGTCTGCTACTTCTTTGAATTTGGACTGGTCTTAAATTTTATCGTGTTGGAATGGGTTATAAGCTCGTGTCACGCACAGCAAAATTACAAATTTCAAGCATAACAATCTCCTTTTGATCGACTATAATACGTGAACTCCTTTTAGAATGTTGAAAACAGAGCATAACAGCTTCTACAGTAAGAAATCAATGACCTCGATGATAATTTGACCCCCAACTCGGCCAATTCTGTAACGATCATACTAAACTCACGTAGAATTTCGCTTCAAGTTTATGAGTGTACGTGGAAATTTGCGGCAATGCGCGGAAATATGTTTCAGGGTGATCTAGCTGAAATACCGGTTTAAAGTTAGGAAAAAAGAATATATAAAGCGTTGTGAGTAAAATTCAAAACAAAACAAAAAAAAAAAAGACGCTAACTTTATTGAAACGTTATTGTTTACACGTTGTAGTTTTGCCCTTTTCATAAACATTCCTATAATATGATGAAGATAGTATCAAATTTTCTTCAGCGCCCTGTAGTCGCGCGATTTCCTTATTCGTTATTCGGCTTTCGTAAGTAAATAGGACCAAATTGAAAGCTAGATAACACTTGTGAAAGGCTTGGTGTGTTATTATTTATTTAAACTTGTAAATTATGACATTACAAAGCGTAACTTTTTAGTAAATAATAAGAAACCGGAATTTGATATGCTTACATTCTAATTTTCAAAATCTTCTACGTTCGTTTTGCATCAATTTTATTTTTATTGAGTAAAAGCTGTAAATCCCACAATAATCGCGTTTGCTTGATGCCTACGATCCCCTTTAATCGCTATAGAATGTTTTAAAACACTAGGCGGCGTGATTATTGTAAAAATTCATTTGCGACCTGAGCCATATTTGTAAAAATTGCCTATCTATGGTCACATGCCGCCGTCATAGCGCAGTTGGTAGCGCGTCGGACTGTCAATCTAGAGGTCCCGGGTTCGATCCCCGACGGCGGCACTCATCCTTTCCGACTATTTGTCTCTCACCAATGGGTCGATAATCGTAGACCTATGTGGGATAGCAGCTGGAGGCTAGGAAAGGATGTAATGGTAGTACTGGTGTGAGAAATACCAGGAATCCATTGTTAGGTGCTCCAGTCGCCGCGATATAACTGAAAGATTGTTGAAAGCGGCGTAAAACCCCATTCAAACAAAACAAAATCTATGGTCACATGACTATCACATGTCACTTGAGATCACGTGATTACCAAACACGGGACGGCGAATCACAAAAAAAAAACCCCAAATTACTGCGCTGATTATTACCTTATTTTCCAACTTTTTTTAAAACTTAAAGCAAACTAAGGATGTTTAGAAGTCTCTAAACGAATTTTTATATCATCCTTTACATGTGCCATATTATTGTCTTCGGCTAAAACTTACTGATTGTCCGTAGCAAGTTGAGATGAGAAGTAACCCGAGGTGTATTCATATCTAAGAGATCGCGTGATATGTGTTATCAAATTTCGGTTTTGCTAAATCTAAGTTGGAATTTCTCCGCATTCCAACTTAAAAACTCGTAACGTATTTGCTTTGCTTTGCTTAAGGGCATTAAATCGTAAGAAATAACGAGGGTATGTTTTGTTTTATTGAAGTATAAACCTAAAAACCTTGTCACACTTCTGTATAGATACGCTTCGCGTAATTATAAAGTGTGATTAAGTTTTTAGTTAAATACCCCAATGAAAACAACAACAAACATATTATCTTCATTTTTTAAAGAAGGTACTGGGCGATCCATTTGATTGATTTACGATTCTGAGGTTAAAAGTACAACATTTTGGGAAAGAACGAACACTAATACAAGCGCTATCTCCCTTTCTAACAACGTAATCTTCAGTCAGCTTGTAAGACGCACTAACAATCCTCTTTATTTCCATCCAACAACCGCCTTTATATTCTTTCATTAACCCTTTCCTGTTCAATCCCTGGTTTTTACGTCCCAGTGATTTTATAATTGAGAAAAAAATGTAGAAAAAGAAGAAATTGCTTACAATAAGCAATTTCTTCTTTTCCACAATGTTTTCTACCTTACTATATGGTTATATTTTAAATTTAATGCACTTTAAATTTTTGTCAGCAAAACCTTTGAATTTGGACTGGTCTAAAATTTTGCAAAACAGGAAAGGGTTAAACACTTGTCTGGAATTCCCTAAAGTATTCTTTCATTAAATACTTGTCTGGAATTCCCTAAAGTAATGATCTAATGTGTAATAATAAATATGAGCTATGTTTTGGAATCGCTTTGAAAACTTAGAAGTAAAGAAAGCAATTAACCATATGAAGTTCCTTGACGAATATCACACATTTCTATGGTTTCCTAGATTCTGACATTTTTTTCGGTAGGCAGGCGATCACACTATAGATGTATTATTTCTCGGATTACTACCATTGTTATCAACAGAGAATATCCTTGTTCAATGTAGAATCACTCATTAAATTGACAGATATCAGATGATAAGTAAAATAATCAGTCGACTATTCAAATCATTCATTTAGACCGGATATTGAACTTTGAACTCCGTCCTTGGCCGACATTTATGTTAAGCCTTTGTGTTAGTTGACGACTTAAAAGGTGTAACTACAGCTTATTTAGGTCGTCAGCCAACGTTTTGCATTTTTGTTACATGTGCACTGGCCGTAACCTTTTCAAAATATCCCCGTTTAATAGCTTTATACAACTTCCTGTTGGAGGTTAGTGGGCGTGACCAGCGATCAGTTATTTATACAATCATGACATTAATTAAGCGCACAATATTCCGGCATCTAGGTCCACTCGAATGTGACTGTCATTTATTTGAGAAAAAGAATATTTTACTCGATTTTCTTGGAGACAAACTCGTCCTACCCATTACCACACTTGTAGCCTCTTGGTGCCAAAAGAAATTATGGTTTTGTAACAAGCATTTTTTTCCCTCTTTTTCTTTTTTTCGCGCAATGTTTTCCACCCTATTTGGCAATTAATTTCCAATTTCAGCTCAGTTTGAAATGTCGTATGTAATTTCTTCTAGTTTGGACTAGTTTCAACATTCGTCATCTTGCAGTGGGTTAGCCAAGGCCACTGCTATATAAATACTTAACATTTACTATTTTAGACTGGATTTGACTGGTTTAAGCTCAGTTTGTGTCAAAGTATATCTCACGACAGATTCTATATATGAGTGTCGGATATAACACTAGAGTAAACACGCTCCTCAATTTTGAGATATTTTATGAAGGAGCTTGAACAGATAGTCAAGGCTGCTTAGGATTTGTGCTTTTGGGATTTGTAAAATTGATTGAAGAGACATGTGTACACTGAAATCATATTTAATAGGCTTGTCATCCGAATACTTATAACTAAACATTGACTTTCATCTTTGTTTCAGAAAAACATATTTTCGTTGGGTTATCAAATCATCGTAACCAAGGCTTATTCATCAAGTAATTTTGTTGTTTTGTCGCCCAATCAAATTTATCAAATTTATCGCGAACTTATTCATCCCGAGGTTGATTTATGGTGAATTACAAGCCATTTATACATATACATGTAGTTATGTTGGGGAAAAAAAGCCATGAAACAGCATTTAGAAATTCGATACAACGTGATCGCTATGTCGACACATGAAGCCAATCGCTCGTTAACCCTTGCCGTGCTGAATAAAATCCATTCCGGAATTACACTAAAATCAAAAGGCTGAAACCACTGGAAGTATTAGTTTATAATGATACAAACAGGTGGTATAGACAAAGATCAGCCTGCACTTAAGTGCAGGCCGATCTTTGTCTATACCTCCTGCAAAAACAGGAATATACCGGGTTCAGTATGAAAAGGGTTAAGATATCGTACAAGGTTTCCATGAAGAGTCAATGTAGACTTGACAGGGTCAAACTTTTCACTGTCAGAAAGGTTCGCTGGTTTATGAAAAAAGAAAATCGGTGGGTGTTAAAAAAATAGAGCGAGTCCCAGCTTTCGCTTATAGCTAATGGGAAGGAAATAGAACCTAAATTGCCTATGGGAAATGATAAGTGCTGGAGATATACTGCATTTTGCAAGAGTCCTAACTAAACCACCTTCGAATATTTCATGTTTATTTTTTTTCCTCCTAAAATAGGTATTTTTTTTTTTTGGACTCCTACACAGATTGAGTTATCGGTAAATGTTTCGGTTGTTTGTTTTTGACAAATAAAGTCTGAAAAATGCAAAATCGCCCATACTTATTAAAGAATTGTTTCAGAAGCGAATTAACCCTTTCCCGTTTTTTTTTGAAATTTTAGAATGGTCAATATTGAAAGAGGTTGCAGACGACAATTTTGAATGAAACCATCCTATGTAGTAGAAAACATCGTGGTAAAAGGAGAAATTGCTTGTTACAAGCAATTTCTTCTTTTTCACAATGTTTTCTCAGGTATCAAAGCACAGAAACGTAAGTTAAACCGATGTGTAGTTTGCTGATTTGCATTGTAGAAAAGGTCAATAGCGTTCTTTTCGTTGAGATTCCTAAGATTCTTGTTTAGATTTTTAAGTTTTTGGGGGTTTTTTTTAATAAGATTTTAAGTCGCTGTATAAGAATCTGAAAAATCCTTAAAGGAGAGTTTAAGTGTACTCAGAAATGACTTAAACGAGTAGCCTTGACAGACGAGAAAGGGTCCTTAAGACAAAAATCTTTGTTCACACTCTTGTGGCCTCCATTGTATACCCTCTAGAAGGCCCAAATTTACCTCATTTTTACGAAACTAGGTCAGAATGTTTGTCGGGGCATCAAGATGAAACTTTGGAAGCTGAGAATACTCCAGCTTGAAAACACGGAAAGGGGCGTTAATTTCAACTTCTTTATTTTCATCAAAGGGGCCACCAAATGGACTAAATAGTGAATAAGTTTCGGGTGATAGAGATGAATCTTTTTTGAAAATGAGAACAAACGAATGGAAAATACGGGAAAAAGGAGTGTTATTGACACTTTTTTGTGTTACTCTCTCGGAGCTATATCTTTGACTGTATCTTGACGAAGCTTTGTTCTTATTTTTATAATTCTATATGATTGAATTTTGAAGAAGCTTAGTATTTTCATATTAAAACACGAGAAAGGGGGAAGGGGGGCTTAATCACACATGTGCAAAGTAACGTCTTCGTCTGATAAGAATGTTCACCTACCACACTGGTTTGTATGGCCAAATGAATTATCATTAAGTGTAGAGAACTCCTCAAAAGCATACAGGTTAACTCCTCGGCTTCTTTAACCTCGATTATCTATCATGATATTCTTTGACAAAGAAGATAACTTGACAAAACCATGTTTTGCTAGCTAACATTCATTTCAGTACTTTGATATTCTAAACACTCTTGAGAAATTCCTGAGCATGAACATAAGAATGTGAAGCAGATTGAAAATCGCATGTTGTCCTAAAGATGTACCAGGACTAGCCAAGCTGCTGCGAGCGCTTAGTTCTTATTGATAGGATCGCTACAAGGTGGAGAAGGTCCATCAGCGGGTCTTTAATCACTGTCTACGGTTGAACGTTGTCAAGTTATTATTCTGTCTATGTAGGCCATGCCAGATTCCAGATACTATGAATTTAAATGTGTATCCTTTTTGAAAAATTATATGGACATATTTTGTTTAATCTGCTCCATACAAATCTCATCTCTAGGCCCTAACGCATACAAATGGATATTTCTGACCAGGGCAATTGGTCAACCAAAGAAAATATGCCCAATCAATTTATTCGTTTTGTTTGGAAGTGCTTTTTGGACATTAGCCGCCGTTTATTTTAAGCATTTTTGTTGGTTTGGCGAAATAACGTCGAACCTATAGCTTATTCATCTGTAGTTACGACGTTTAGGTCGCTAACCAACCAGTCTAATTTTTTCCCCATAAATTTGCAAGTTAACATCGTTTAAAATTGAAGTTGGAACACGTTTTTGTTGGAGCCAATGGGCGGGGCAAACGGAGTAAATGGCGGGGCCATCGATTTGTCATTTAGAACATTTCAGTGGCGCAATTCATAAAAATCATTGTATCTCAACGCATGACAGAACAACCTTTTCAAATATGTCCAAGTTGAAAGAAGATGAAGACAATATTAGAAATAAAACTAAACATAATTTAGGATAGAAACTGTTGTGAGACATAGCATTACTCGCTGATTTCGATCATTTAAGGATTAACAAAAATCTAAACAGTATTTTATAATATGAGCCCATGCGTGACATTTCCAACCATTTCGCATGTGCTTGACTCGCACACATTGGGCACCCTGGACAGACAGTCGGGGTAATTAGAATATTCGCTGATTGTTTTAAAGAAGCTTTGAGTCCGTATCTATCTACAGAGCGCAGTGTGAAGACTCTGATCAGACTGTGCGGATGCACAGGCTGATCTGAATCTTTATTTGGCGCACATGTGTAATGGTTGGAAATGTCACGCATGCGCTCATATATGTTTCATTTCAATAGGCTACCGCCCTGATAGGAAAGCAAGACTTAATCTCCTCTTTGTGTATATGCTAGTATACTGATCACTTTAAACGTAAATATACTCCATGTTGCAAATGCAATTTACTATGTATTTAAAGGCAAACAAACACCAAACCATTCTCTCTGTAAGAAGTAGTTTTACAGTTAAATCTCCAAAAGCAAAATCTATGAGAGTTTTGAAATACAGTGATTTGCTTGTTAAACTGGCTGAGCAGCTACACATGTTCCCATTTGTTGCTGCAGTTGTGCATGTTAATGGTATGAAAAATGGTTGAGTGCACCTACCATCTGCGGTTTAGCTGAAATACTACTAAAAGTCACGTTAAACCAAATCAACTTCATCATAGTCTAACTAGCTTTCACGATCAATATATTTTTTTACTTTCTCCGAGATTATCCTATTTCGATGACAGTCCACAAATAATCAACCCTTTTAATGCTGGACCCGGAATATTCCGCTTTTTGCAGGAGGTGTAGACCAAGATCAGTCTGCATATAAGTGCAGTCTGATCTTGGTCTACACCTCCTGCTTGTACTTGTCCTGACAGAGTTGTTTATGAAATCGATTTCCAAAAGAAATATTGATTATTGAACAATAAGTTCTATCAGTGCTTTGGACCTTTGATTTAACAGCAATTCAGTAAGGTTCTTCATAAAGTATGACAAGGTTAAAGATACCGTTTAACCCATTCCCATGTAATGACGCTTTTTGAAGCCCAAAGAAAAATATTTGGCAAACGTGTAAAATGAAGAAATTGCTAACAAAAAGCAATTTCTTTATTTTCAACAATATCTTATACGCAACACTTTGAAAATTCACTAAAATGGCCTTAACTTTGAACTTCTTTGAATTTGGACCAGTCTAAAATATGTCATGGCGAATTATTAGCAACAAGAAACAAGTGAAAGATTCTGTATATCTTTTAAATCTTCCGTGATCCAGTAGAAGCTTAATCCATTCCCACACAATCACGCTCTTGAAGCATTGTATTAAAGAAAACGTTGTGAGAAAAGGAGAAATTGCTTGTTTCACAATGTTTTCTACCCTATCTTGGCATTAGTTTTCAAAGCGATTTGAATTGTCGTAACTAGTCCAAAATTTTTTCGTTTGGATTCAATGGATTGAAAAGGCTTATTCAAAATAATAATAGACATCTTTTCACAGCTTCAAACTCCAGCAAGATGCAGCTGGTGTGCCTAGAAATAGAAGGCAAATTGCTCGCTTTATAATTGAAAGACTGCGCGTTATTGAAATACGCTAAGTTGGTAGTTGTTTTCGTATTTAAGAGAAATCTTTACGCGTTGTACGAATTATATTAAAATTGTACAGTTGTATAGGGGAGACAGATTTTGAAAAATAATAGATCGAACCTAACCGGGCACTACTTCTCTTTTAACCTTATAACATCCTACTGGATTTTCCAAACTGGGTAACACTGATAGACGCCTTCGGAGTCCATCAAAAAGGACAGGAAAACAGGACAGAAATGGATTCAGGGAGTGTAAAACAGTGATTCATATGCTACAAAACCTCCTAACGAAAGCTTGGATAAACAATGTTAACAAGGTTTTGGTTTCACAGCAATGTATTTCTCTTGTTGTTGCACGAAGCATCAACAACAAAAAAGAAACAGTCAGCAGGTAACTCTTAAAGTAGACAGGTTTAACGTCAATTATGAATGATAATTCAGAGCTGTATTATGTTATATTTAAATGAAAGCGAACTTTCACACACGGATAAGATTAAACTCTAATGCTCGCAACAGGAGAGGACTTATCTTTATGCGTTTTTGAATGCCTCGTTGTATTTTGCACAGGCAGCCTTGACTAAGATCCCTGTTAAATTGTACGCAACGTATAAATATTTCTAAGGTTACTCAAAAGTGTGATATCAATAATTGTATAGTTAAAAGACTCTTGCATTCCAAGTTTACCCTTACTTTATACGAATAAGATTTCTTTTTTGTAAATAAAGGCCTCCGGCCCAAAATACTACATACATAACAACAATACTATTACCATGAAGAGTTGCAATGACACAAATTACATTATATGGGATCTAAGTATATTCTTTTAAAGCCATAATTGAAAATATATATTCGCTACTTTTCTAATGACGAATCTTTTTTTTTCTCTTCATCAAATTGTAAAAAAGATATAAGGTCGGTTCTACCGTTGTACCAAGAAAACAATGAGTTTTTCCTTTCTAGATTAAACATTGAACAGTGGGAAAAAAGCATGGTACTCGTTTTTAATGATCAAAATATCTGGATTTAGTTAACAATGATGGCATATTCTGTCTTCTCGCTCAGTTTTGAAATGTCTTCCCATTTCGGTATTACATTTGTGACTTGAGCTTCTGAACCTAGCAAACGACCTAAAAAATTCGGAGAAATGTCCATACAAAGATATTTCTCAGTTTTTAATAAGGAATGATTAAAAAGTCTGTAAAAATCACAGCGAGATGATCTTTGGATCGTTTCATTTAAACGTTGAATTGAAATGTCTGATATTCTTGTTTTAAATTCTTTAAAACAGAAATCTACATCACCTACTTCTTGGAACAACCAAGCGAAAGCAAAACCATTTGAAAACAGCAGATTTTTACCCGAGTAGCCCAGTTTACCTTTCCCATGTCAGAATGCGCTCTATGCATCTGGTAGCATTGTTTCGGATATTGGTAGTTCTCCATATGTAAAAGCTTACACCAATACTAAACAACTCTGGTTTACATATAACGCTTAATTGCAATCTACCACACTCACATTAAACAATTGTGTTATTAACCGATTTAACTGGTTAACTCCGAAAAAATCTCGGCAATACTTAAAATACCCCCCACCCCCCCCGATTACCTCAGAATATTCAAACCCCCCAATATTAGAACCGAATACAAGGTTAGGTAAAATCATAGTATCAAATAATTTATAAAAAAAATGATGAAAAAAGTATCCAAATTTACGCTGATAAGTTTTAACGACATATACATTGTATTGCCTTTTACGCATGCGAGTCGAGTTTATACTCTGAAGCTGACCATGATTGTTTGGTGCCATATACCTATAAAAGGACAAAGACTGTAACCTTTCGCCATTCAAGGGCCAATTTTCATTTAATCTAAAGGGATTTCCATTCCTGAAAACAATTCTGTTGGTCTTACTTAAATTCATTAATAATTTTGTTTCATTGCAGAATTTTGAATAATTATTTAGTTGTAAATTGTTTATAGTGTCCTTACAATGAGCAACGTCAGCTGCATATAAAATACAAGAAATTTGAGACATTTCACCTGAGACATAAATACCCGGACAGTTCTTCTTCATAAAGGTTGATAGCTCTAATATGAATAGATTAGATATTATAGAACTTGTTACGTCACATTGCCTCGTACCGATGTTGCATGGAAAAGATGCTGTTGTCTTATTCGATGAGACACCCAGATAAGTTTTTAACTTTGAATTAATGGACTGTAGAACATGAAATAGTTTCCCTCTAAGATCTCTTTTAAATGATATACTCAAAATCTTGTCACAAATTAAAGAGTCAAACGCCTTTTTAAAACAACATATAGAACATAGAATCGGCCTCCTGGTTTACAAGTGCATTTTTGGTTTATGCTTTGAAGTGATTTATATATAAACTGAATATCCGGTTCGAAACCCAGCCTGACTTTCATCAATCTACCATCTGTTTTCTACAATGCTGGATATATCTTATGAATTACATTAATTAAACAAATACCTCTATAATTCGATGAGTCCTCCTTTGGCCCTGACTAATATATACAGGCACATAAGTATGACAAAGACTGGAGAAATAAGGTAAATAGTTTGTTTAAAGAATTCTGCCGAAAGTCGATCTTTGCATGCCGATTTCCCGTTTTTAAGTTACAAAATAGCGTTTATAATTTCATTCTCCGTAATTGAAGAGTTAAGTAATACGTCATGATCTTCTAGAGTTTGGCTAGCATCCATATATTGCCCCATCATAATTGGTTGATTGTTTGCATATAGTAAGATTTTAAAGTAAGATAACCAGCTTTCAATAGCGTGAGAATTTCTTGTACATAGGTAATGTGTTATAGTATTTTTTGACTTAAGAATACTCCAAAACCGTGCAGGGTTTCTACTGCAATACTTTGTATCAAAATTTGTCTGTTTTATTTGTATGCTTTGACTAATAGCGTAATTTAACCCTCTCGAGTTCAATCCCTGGCTTTTATGACCAAATGTTTATTTATAACTTACTTGAAAAAATATTGTGGAAAAGAAGAAATTATGTTTTGTTTTTGCACAAGCCTTTGACCCTATTGAATGATTGTATTTCGAACTAAATGTACTTAAAGTTTTCTTTTGCAAAATTTTAAAATTTGTACATGTCTAAAATTTTGCACTAAGTTAAAAGGTTAAAATGTTGATATCGTTTCTATTTTTAGCCGCGATGTGTTCATCCGGGTCATCTCTTCCAGATGAAGGTTATACTAGCGAGGACATTGACGATGCACTACAATTAATTTCGGATCTTCCCGTTAAACGCGGAATGTGCCGAAGTGGGTTCACCTACTCAGCAATTTTACGATATTGTGTACCTTCATTAGGGGTAAGTTGATGCTGTTTAAGCCATTACAACTCAATCACTCCTTTTAAAGCTGAAAAGGAAAAAAAGTTTAGAAAACATTTTGAAAAATAAAGAAATTGCATGTTACACGCAATTTCTTGATTTTTCACAATGGTTTGTAGGCTATCCAAAATGACGAAAAAATCATCTACTTGTCTTTTGCAGTATTTTTTTTTTTCTTTTTAATTTGGACCAGTCTAAAGTTTTGTTATGTGGAAATAGGTATATATATAAAAACGAGCATTGCAGACACTGAGCATCCTTGTCAGTCGATCAGGGCCTTTAGAATAATCGCTGACCTTGTTGGCTTGGTATAGAGAGTGTAGTGATCAGATTATGCAGATGTACATTCTAATCCAAGCAGAATCACCTGCGTGATGGTACAGTAATGTCACACCCAGGCTCGAATGTATATATTCAATCGTTGGCTTGTACGTCCTTTAGATTATCTTATATTTTATTTCTGTTAGATGTTGTATTATTTACTAGTAAAAGATGCGATTATATCAAATAGTTTTTACAAGAAACAATCCTTAAAATAGAGAATATAGTTTTCATGTGCGCGTTGTTTTGTTATATATATTGTTCATCGACCTTAAAATATGAAGAAAAGTCAATAGATTAACATCGCATTTTCTCTGACATATAGAAATTTACATATTCAGCCTGACTTTTCAATTGATATTCATTGTGTGTCATTTGTTATGCAAGCATAGTATAGATGTTAAGAATCTAATTTTATATTATTTTCATTCATGGTGTTTATCCTTATAGATATGAAAAAATATATCTCGAACAAAAACAAATAAGAAGAGTCAAAATTTGATAAGTAATCAAAATTTGAGAAAAGAAAACTGACTGTTCAGACTCTTATCTATAAAAATCCAATTTTGATTATAAATATTGGTTCTTTATATGAATTCTCATTATCTATCACATGGATTCTTGAGTTTATCCCGCTTAAGAACATTTCATTTACTATAATCATTACAGGTTTCTTCTGACTGAATACTGCCGTAAAGTAATTTTTCATTGAACATAGAACTGGGTCTCTTTCGGCCCCCTCTATTTTGTCTCTCTTTTTTGTCTCCGAGTCTGTCTGTCTGTCTCTGTCTCTCTCTCTCTTATTCGCTCTGTCTCTCTCTCACCGTTTCTGTCTGTCTCTCTCATTCTTTCAATCTCTAACTCCATTTATCTTATTATATATCTCTTATTATGTCTCTTTACTGTTTCTGTCTCTGTCTTGTCTCTCTTTCACGTTCTTTCGACCTCCATCTATTTTGATCTCTCTCTCTCTCTTTCCTTCTCTCTCTCCCTATCTCTGTCTGTTTGTCTCTCCTCCACGTTCGATCTATCTATCTATCTATCTATCTATCTATCTATCTATCTATCTATCTATCTATCTATCTATCTATCTATCTATCTATCTATCTATCTATCTATCTATCTATCTATCTATCTATCTATCTATCTATCTATCTATCTATCTATCTATCTATCTATCTATCTATCTATCTATCTATCTATCTATCTATCTATCTATCTATCTATCTATCTATCTATCTATCTATCTATCTATCTATCTATCTATCTATCTATGGTTAGAATTCAGTCAGGATTACACCAAACCAGTCCAAATAAGACGAAATACATCAAGCAAGTTGGTTTGTAATGAGAACGTGGAAGCTTCCAAATGTAGTTTCTCAGAAACAAGCAGTTATAATTAAAATCTCGTAACCAATGGATTCAGATTTGTAAAAAAATGTCGTAGTTACATGTATACTGCCGGCAGTGGACAATACAATTTCATAGCGGGTTATACTAATAATATTTTTTTAAAAATGACATAAAATTTATTGTTGACATGGAGTCTTTGTTTAAATCTGGGGCGGAGGGGATAGTATTTTAGCCTGTGCGTGACATTTCCAACCATTTCGCATGTGCGTGACTCGCACACATTGAGCACCCTGGACATCAATTTTGGGCAATTAGAATATTCGCTGATTGTTTAAAGAAGCTTTGGGCCAATATCTATCTACAGAGCACAGAGTGAAGACTCTGATCAGACTGTGCGGATAAACAGGCTGGTCTGAGTCTTTACTTGGCGCACATGTGTAATGGTTGGAAATGTCACGCACGCACTCATTTAATACCATTACGAGGTACAGTTTGAGTAAAGTTAGATTCTAAAAGAGATTATTTCCATAAATAATTCAACGCACAATCTCTTCAGTACATCTTACAGAAAAACAAACTACGCGATATACCGTTTTAAATGATTTCCCCAAAAGAGTAAAACCTACTCCTTAAGATATATGAGAGTTTTTAAAAAGTTGAGTAACTATGATTTTTTGACCACATACTAGAGAAGATAGATGATATGGCTTCTGCTTTATTCGTTTTATGTTATGTTAATTCTTGTCATGCTGAATAAATTACCTTACTGAAATACTGTCAAATCAAAGGGCTGAAAGCACTGATAGAACTAATCGTTCAAAAATCAATATTTCCTTTGGAAATCAATTTCATAAACAACTCTGACAGTAAACGTACAAGCAGGAGGTGTAGACTAAGATCAGCCTGCACATAAGTGCAGTCTGATCTTAGTCTACACTTCCTGCCAAAACCGGAATATTCCGGGTTCAGCATGACAAGAGTTAATTCTTGTTGTCCTGATGCCTGCTCATTGACCTACGTACTGTAAACCCGTAACATTACAACGCGTTTCGACGCGCTAATCTATTGATTGGCTGATAGAGTTAATTTTAACGCCGTTTTTAAAAATTTTCAGTCATGTCGCGGCGGCTGAATCACCTAACAGTAGATTCCTGGTATTTCTCACACCAGTACTGCCACTACACCCTTTCCTAGTCTGAAGCTGCTATCCCACATATAGGTTTACGATTATCCTGCCTTTAGTGAGAGACAAATGTCGGAAAGGATATGTGCCGCCCTCCGGGGGTCGAACAAATGACATCCAATGATTGAAGAGTGGGGTGCGCTACCGCCCGTACTGTTACGGCGACGACATACCGAAGAAAAAGAGATGCAGAACACATTTGGACAAATCGATAGATCGCTGGTAACAAGCGATTTCTATAATTCCCGAAGTGGTCTATACTTTACAAAACACCTTTTTTAAAATTTAATTGGCACATTTTTCGTCACCTGCAAACTCTTTGAATTATAACGAGTTGGAAAGATGTCTTCTGGTAATCAGTAAAATATTGTTTTAATTCACAGGCTACAACCTGTAGCGAGAAGTATATCAAAGTTACTTGCAATCCGCATGGAACTTGTTTGTTCACCATTGGAAAAAGGGTGAAATCATGTTATTTAATCATACTTGCACAAATATTATCCAACTTAATTGGCTGTATGGTTCTAAAATCGTTTCACTCTTTTGAATAGAACATGCACGTATCTTTTACAAATTTGCGAAAAACACGGTTTGCTTTAACCCTTTCCTGTTTTTGGAAATTTTAGACTGGTCCAAATTGAAAGAGTTTGCTAACGACAACGAAAATTTGATGTAATTTGAAATGAAACCATCCTATGTGGTAGAAAATATTGTGGAAAAAGAAGAAATTGCTTGTTACAAGCAATTTCTTCTTTTTCCACAATGTTTTCTCAGGTATAAAATCACAGGCACGTAAAATCCCGTGTTTGTACGGGAAAGGGTTAAAAGAACAACAAAGCTCAGTTAGGCCTAGTTATTCCTTAACATAGTCTTTTTCTTGTTTAACCGATTCCAACATAAGTCCTCCTTTTTACGCCTCTATGGGAAAAAGATTTGGAAAACATTGTAGAAAATTTTAAAAATTCCTTGTATCAAGCAATTTCTTCATTACCTACAATATTTTCTTTCCAAAAAGACGAAACAATTAAAATTCCATCAACTTAAAATTGTCGTCTGCAGCTTCTTTCAATCCGCACCCGTCTAAAATTTTGATGTATTGGAAAGGGATTAATGCGCATACAAATGTTATAAGGTAATTCTGAGAATTGAATAATATAGACTCTAATATATTTCTGGTGGTCATTGCTGCGCAGTTATTTCTGTATAAGAATATTAAAAGAAGGACACCAAAGAATGTTCGACTACTAGACTGGCCTTTATATACTTTACTTTCAGGAATTGAGGCGTAATCGCAGTAATTACCTAAATCGATTGAAGGTATTGCTCATTATGTGGTAACTTTATTTTCTTCCTTGAGCTATTTTTCTTTCTGAATCTGCGATTTCTTTAGGGACCAAAGAGGTATTATCTTTTAGGTGGTTTGGTTTTATAAACCTTCGCGTTATCAGAAATTTGGAGTAAGGCTTAAAACAACAGTTTCCTAAAGTTATTTTGTTTGACCCCGCTGTATTTAGTTTAAATGTTGAAATTGCTACTGAATTATAATAAATACTTGACCAAATAGTTGAAAACATAATCGTTCACAAACTCCTAGCGCATCTTTTCTCGGCGGTTTAGAGAAGGGATTAAGTAGTTGTATTGTAGAAGCTAGTAAACAAAGACCGTGTACAATTCATGCTCGTCTTTAAGAGACGCCTATCTATTTTTTAGGTAATAATGCATATTACGAAGGGCAATCCGATAAATCAAAATCGCTATACGTGTGTTAATAAATCCGGGTTTCGGTCCCTTTCAGCTTACACGTTTTCAAAACAATGCGCTTTAAACCGCTTGAAATTATGAGTATCTGTTGGGTTGTAACCAGAAATATTAGTTTTGTCTCATTCCTTGCTTTTGGTTATACATGTATCATTGCAAAGTTCATCTATTCATGTTCCTGATATAATCATTTTCTCATAACCAAACTTCGTAAAGATACCACCTTGATGATCCAAATCGACATTACTATCGCTCCAAACTATCTCTACATGCTTATAGATACCATAGCTCGTTGTTGTAGAAATGTTGTAGTTTAATCAAGGAAGAGAAATTTCCATCAGTTTTACAAAATGTCAAATTCATTTTGTCAATAGAAAGACAAAGAAAAAAATAAATAGTTTGTCAAAAAATAACTGCACATCTTTACTATGCTGTATAATATTGCATACCTAGTTCCAAATATTGTTGACACACGTCTTTGGACAACTTGATAAAAAAGGAGTTCTACAAATGAATTTGAGGGTAATGTTTGAGATGTTAAAATAGATAACAAGAGTATTATTGGCCGTTGTGCGCCCACCATAGAAAAAGGACTTTGTACCTTCAATATTCAACATTAGTGCTTTATTCAGTATTAGGATACAAGTCCATAGGACCATTTTAAATCCTAGATGGGCCTAAATCCCCATGAGGCACTCCAATGTTAATGGGAAGTGCATGAACAGACTATTCCTGATAAAAGCAAACGCTCAATGCATACTTGGTCTGGAGGAAAAGATTTCTTAAGATGTTTGCAATGACAAAAAAGTTAAACGAATATAAATTATTTTTGCTGTTTGAAAAAGACCACCAAGACATGTATTCAAACTGGCCTTACGATTAGAAAGTAGATGCCGTTTAAAGGCATTCTATAAAGGCTCCACCCTCTGGGGCTCTTCCTAATTGCACCATAAGAATGATAGTTTAAGCAATGTTCAAAGCTGCCAGTGCACTGATGCTTCGTGCAAAATATTAACGGATTTTATTTTTTGTCCATTCTGAAAAAGGACCACCTAAGGAACATTTCTGACAAATTTAATTTAAAAATGTCAATCATTAAGAGAATGCCGTCTAAAAGAACCCTTTTATTCTTATTTATGTTTCTGGGCTTCGCCCTTTGATGACACGAGGGTTATTCTAAAGAAGCCAATGAAATGATCCATCACGCGGAAGGCTATATATATATATTTTTCTCAATTTAATTATCGCGACAAGAGTTTTAAACTGATTACAATTCTTTTATCTAATTTGAAAGAGGCCTCCCATTGATAATGTCTGTCAAATTTTGTTAAAATTGGCCCAATGGTTTTGAAGAAGATGCCGTTTCAGAAATTCTTGTTTTATAGTCCCCGATGTCATGGGTTCGATCCCCGGCGGCGGCACATATTCTTTCCGACATGTGTCTCTCACCAATGGGTGGATAATCGTAAACCTAAGTGGGATAGCAGCTGGAGGCTAAGAAAGGGTGTAGTGGTAGTACTGGTGTAAGACATACCAGGAATCCATTGTTAGGTCCTCCAGCCGCCGCGATATAACTCAAATACTGTTAAAAGTGGCATTAAACCCCATTCAATCAATCAATTTTATAGTCCCATGTGGCTCTAATCCTTGGAATTCGAGGGTAATAATTGAGCACTCCTGAAATATACCCATTTATTGACAACAGCAAGGTACTAGTCCTACTTATCAGGAGGAGAGTATTGTGTTTTTTATATTCCAATAATAATTGTTGCCATGGCAATCAGCGTTTTTTTAGGTTAACTCTTTTTCGCGGAGGATCACCCTAGTAGCAGTTCGATCTCATTTGGTGTAGATTGGTACAGAGGATCGGGCGGGGTCATCGTTTAAAGATATAGACGATGGACGACTGCCGTAAATAGGGTTACCACAAAGAACTTAAGATATTATAGTCATTTACCTATCTCTTTAAAGAAGAGGTATCGTGAGCTGCCGGGCTCCTTTCCAGAACATTTCCGCGGCTTTTCCATGTGGCCTCTAATTGGGAAGGACTAAAACCAGACTAACTACTGCTTTCCTCGTAACTCCTAAGTTGCAGAAGATTGGCGGCTTTTTATCCAAAGCTTAAATTGTTACCTCCTTGCAAGTTTAATCAAAACCATTAAACTGTGTGAGCGATCCAACTGTGGCAAAACGGTTAACCCATTCCAACACAACAAAATTTTTGACTGTTCCAAATTGAAAGAAGCTGCATACGACAATTTTAGGGTGGAATTTGGAATTCTTTCGTCTTTTATAATGTAAAACATTGTGGATAATGATAAAAATGCTTGATACAAGGAATTTCTTCATTGTCCCACATTGTTTTCCATTTTTTAAAGGGCGTAAAATGAGTGATGGGGAGGGGGGAATAGGTCAATACGAATTAACTTTGCAGACCTTTCCTCTGTCACATCTGCCATTTATTCTGAATAAAAGGAATCGACAAAAGAGTTATCATTACACCAATCTTGTGCAATTAATTTCCTGTGTCTTTTAGTTATCTTTGCATTGTTCTATAAGTTTTATGTTAAACTATCTTTAAATTTATTGTACGCAAAATGACCACAGCTATCGATACGTTGTTAAACACCGATAAATGAATAAATAAATAAAATAAGAGGCCGATAAAACTGTCTGTAATTGCTTCAAGCAATCATGCGAAATCCGCCAGGCTGTCAATAAGTATTTATGGTACAATGCCATGATCTGTGTTAATCTAATGGAAAAGAGAGTATAAACTGCGGGCCTATAACGAAATTAGTGGATGCACTGCCTGCATGATATTAGAATTTGCGTCGAATCGTGTAAGTACTGAATTCTAGAAAAAAAAAACACGTTGCAACTATCCCCCCCCTTTTTTTATCTTTCAAACGTTTTATTTAGCCCGAATCAAATTGTATATTTTTCTATCAGCATCGCCACGTTTTTTTGTATTTGTTGTTCCCCCTCCCACCCGATGGCCTCCCCGGCTATCCCCCCGGGTCTGAATCCGGGGCCTTCACCGGGGTGCTGGGCTGGGGGAGGGGGTTATTTACCCTCGCCTTTGACTCTCGTCATATGGCGAGCAGCTATCGTTGTATTGCAAAGATTAATTAACTTACTACAGTTATGCTAAGATGTTTGCACTCTGCGGTTTAAAAAAAATATGACTAAAAGTAAGAAATAGTAAAAAAGACAGGAGATAGGAGGAAGATAAGAAGGCACCAGCTCAGGACCACCATGTAAAAATATATACATACATTATTTACAAATATCCCACAGAGTGCCCTAAAATTGTAGTTCACGGTTGTAACCTAGGGGTGTCACTAATGATGGATATAACGTAGATGATCTTTAATTACTTCATGTTACAACTTAGATTTAATAGATGGATATTACTTTGGTAATCTTTAATTACTACTTATTTAATTTGGATAGATTTAATGTATATATATATACAATAATATAAATAATGTTTGCGCTCGTGTGTAGCTATTCCTAAAAAAAAAAGAAAAAAAGCTAGAAAATACTATCAAAGTCTAAGGTGGATTGATCCACTCCCGCAAACAATCAAGTCCGGTCAACGGGGGACTCTAAATGTAAGAAGAGCTCTGATTGGTTTGCCTTCCTTAATTATTGCGAAAGTAGGTCAATCCACCTTACTATATTTCTAGCTCAATCGCCACGTTGCTATTAAGTGTTTCTCAAATAATGCGTAATTATCGCGATATCGCGAATATCACGATATTCTATCTTTCTTTCTTTTTTCTCTCTCTCTCTCTCTCTGATTTTTTCCCGGGACTAATTAGAAAATTTTTCTTTGGAACAAAAAGAAGAAGAAGAAAAAAAAAATATCACAATCAATACTAATGTAATGTATAGTGTATGTATGTAACAAAATATGTTTTCTTTGAAAAACGTAATATTCGAGATATAAGTCAATAAAAACAGACACGCTGGTCCATTATTATCTATCCTTCCGACAGATTACACTAAACAACCTCTATAAACAACAATAAAAACAACAACAAAACCACCAAGAAGACAAGAAATGTAAGGTATAACTTTAAGGTTGAACGACATGGATTATGCATACCACAGCGACGAACACACACACACACTCACTCACAACAACAACAACATCAACAACAAAAAGAAATAGAATTGTGTATAAGTGGTTCTTAAATTTGAAGAGCTTATATAGTCTGTAGGTTTGAAAAAAAACACACACACTAAATTATGTGTTTTTTTAAAACTTTTTTGTTTAAGAACATATATCCTCAACGTCAGAAGAAACGTCAAAAAAAAAAAAAAAAAAAAACACCCACAAACTAGTCAACGGAATGTTAACTCTTTTTGTCATTATTGGCAAGCTTTCAGTCCTTTAAGGAGAATAAATTAACCGCGGCTGTCAACCAAGGAATCAACCGACCAATCAAATCATATATTCAATCCGGACCTGATCTTTCAACTCAGACATTGGCCGACATTTTTACTAACCTTTTCTATTAGTTGGCGACTTGAATGTCGTAACTACAGCTTGAAAAATTATATATTTAAGAAAACATCGTGGAAAAAGGAGAAATTGACTTTTTCCACAATATTTTCTACCAAGTAGGATGGTCAGATTTCATATTGCATGTATTTTCATTTTCGTCTGCAACCTCTTTTAAATTGGACCAGTCTAAAATTTCATAAAACAGGAAAGGGTTAAATCAAAGTGGATCTTCCTGTTGGAGCTAATGGGCGGGGCAAAGGGAGTTGACGGGGGCAGCAATTTGTCAATTACTATTTGATCAAATTAGATACAGCTAGCATTGACAGCAATACGAGTACTTTAAGCAGCTTGAATCCCAAGTCTCAGTTTAACATATACAGTCGTTTTGTAGAAATAGCGCTGTGTTAACCTACTTCTGCAATGATGTCTTTTGGTAGAAAATATTGTGGAAAATGCAGAAAAATAGCTCGAGATAAGCATTCTTTTATTGCCCATATTTTTTCCCAAAAACTCCTTCCTTGAAGGGCATAACAAGCGGGATTGTGTGGGAACGTGTTGCTTTGACTGTAATGGCGTTTCGATCGGCACTTAATCATCTTGCTGTTTTTAACTTTGTCTATTATTTACAAAGTGATCTTTAGGGTAAAAGGAATCTGTTGTCATGGTTTCGATATCAAGTTACCCGAGTTTGCAAACTGCACCTTTGACGTAAAATGAAGATTTAATGGTAAACATGATCTATTATGATTTAACTGTTTTATTTCGACATAGTATACAGCTCTACAATTGCCTCTGAAGCAATTGACGAAAATTATGGGGTTGTTATAGCTCTGCCCATGAGCATATATCTTATATAACTAGATTTGAAATGTTTCTGAAACTTATAAAAGAAATACATGTAAAAGAAATGAACAACGCCTTTATGCTAGACTGAAATGCTTGTCCGAGGACAACCGATCTGGAGCCCGTAACGTTTGACTTTCAAATATGACCTTGACCTTTGACCTACAGAAAATACTTAATCAAATGTTACCTCTGCTCCTTAAAGGGAACACCAGAGCCAAATCATTTTTTAATCCAGTGATGAATAGTGGAGTTATAATCCAATCGAACTGACAGGAGGACGCGCTGTCACATGCGCGTATATTGAGTAGTAGTTTTTGTTTGTTTGAATGGGGTTTAACGCCACTTTTAACAGCTTTTCAGACACATCCCGGCGACCGGAGCACCTAACCGTGTATTCTTGGTATTTCTCACACCAACACTACTACTATATCCTTTCCGAGCTTCTAGCTGCTCATCCCACTTAGGTTTACGATTACCCACCCTTTAAGACATATGTCAGAGGGGACCTAAGTTGCGACCGGGAATCAAACCCGGGACCCCATGATTAGGAGTCCGACAAACTACAAACTGCTCTATGGCCGCGGCAACCGAAGTAGTTGACGCGACCATGTTTCACTAACCACATTCGGGCTCGAAACTAGTTCCCGATAAATTATCATGGCTTCGGTAAAGGGGGTTTGCAAAGATTGTCTTAATCGAGCTTCTTAATATACCATCAAATGCTGGCCTTTTATCAAGCTACCTTAGCCTATTCCCACTCAATGACACTTTTAGATCCCTAGAGAAATAAACCTGGGAAACATTGTTGAAAATGAAGAAATTGCTTGTTACAAGCAATTTCTCCATTATCCACTATATTTTATACACAAAAAGAAATAAATTCAACATTTCATATGCTTTAAATTGTCGTCTGCAACGCCTTTTAATTTATATCAGTCTAGAATTTTGACGTCTGGTAATGGGTTACACATTTCTTTTATTTTTTCCCAACAGCGACAGTATTTTTAAACCTCGTCTCTTTTGTTTTTTTCTAATTACAGGCACTGAGAGGGAGAAATGGACGACGAAGATACTAAATCTTGGAGAAGAAGTCGTGTAGCTGTTTTAAAATTCCAATCAATTATTTGAAAAAAAAAAAACAAACTAAAGATTACATCGATATTAAACTGGTCTTTACTATGGAATATTGATGTATCGCTGGTCCCACCAACTGACTCCGCCCACTGTGCTCCGTCAGGACGTTCCACTTCGACACTGAGCGGCGTTATTTTTCCATATTTATGGAAAGTAACGTTTATTGAAAAGTAAAATGGTTGGTTAGTTACCTGAACGTCGTAACTAAGCTTGAATAAGCTGTAGTTTCGATGTTTCAGTCGCCAAACCAACAAAATGCTTCATATAAAAGTTGCTAATGAAGGAGTTTAAATTTCTCTTCTTCGTCTGAATGAATGACTTGATTGGTTAATTGATATTTTGATTGACAGCTGTGATCCACCCGTCACTAAAAATATCGTATCGCAAACGGATTATGTCTATTACACACATTACCAGATAATAAAAATTAAGAACAAAAAAGAAGAAAGACGATCAATTAAATATGAATAGAAAACTATTGAAGGGGCTCCGCTTATCATTTGTTCTGAAATAGCTATAATAACGGATTATTCCTATGAATCTTTATCCGATGGTTTCCAAGTGAATTTCTCGAAGCCAAACGAAAAAAAAAAATGTTGTTGTTGTTGTTGTTTTTAGTCGCCGTCGAATGTGGTTGATGGGCGAATTTGAATATTTTTACAGAATGTTCCTAGTCACCGGATCCTGCGTACATTGTCGGGGTTATGCCATTTTAGACTGAGTCACAAAATAAATGAGGTCAACGCAAAATTTCTTGTTAATACAACTTATCTGCCAATCTGGAAAGATTTGAATGAATTATTTACAGAATGTTCTTAAGTCACCCAACCTTATACATATGCATTCTAGGCTGCATCGTCGGAAAGGGGACCTTAACCCTTTCCTGTTCAATCCCTGATTTTTAGGTCCCTGTGATTTCATAATTAAGAAAACATTGTGAAAAAAGAAAAAATTGCTTGTAACAAGCAATTTCTTCTTTTTCCACAATATTTTCTACCCTACTGAATGGTTATTTTTCAAATAAAATCAAATTTTAATTCTCGTCTGCAAAACCTTTGAATTTGGACGGGTCTAAAATTTTGCAAAACAGGAAAGGGTTAATATGACGGCAAATATTTTGACTATGCCACTATTGTTGTATCATATGATGGCATAGAGAAAGAACAATGTCGTCGTTCAACGGCCATATATTCTGTGACATGGTTGTTACACAAACAAAATAAACTTTTCTTCTGTCAAATTGCTTTGACCATTACCACACAACACCATACAAAAAATAATTACTGGATACCATATATAGACATGAGCCGCAACGAATCATCAAAATTTATTGATTGAATCTTAAAAAGAGTCACCAGCGGATCATTCAAGTGGAATTTGGTTGAAATCCATCTACTGGTTTCTGAGAAAAAATAAAAAGCTTTCACTATATATGGAAATGAGTCCCGCCAATTAAAGCTATGTTTTTTCATCCGATCAAAATTCTTAGGAGAAATCTGAAAAAGGGTCACCAGAGGATTATTCAAGTAAAATGAGATTGAAATCAATCAACTGGTTTCTGAAAGAAGATTTTAAAGGTTTCACCATATATGGTAATTAGCCCCGCCCACTAAAGCCATGTTTTTCATCCGATCAAAATTCTTTGAAGAAATCTGATAAAGGGTCACACGCCGCGGTCATAGCGCATTGGGTAGCGCGTCAGACTCCCAATCTTCAATTATGGATACCATGGGTTCGATCCCCGGCGGCGGCACATATCCTTTCCGACATTTGTCTCTCATAAATGGGTGGATAATCGGGGGGGGGGGGCGTGTCGGAAAGGATATGTGCCGCCGCCGGGGATCGAACTCATGACAAATCTGTCTTCGGGATAAACATTACTATGTCGTTCGCATAACTCGCCAAAAAGTAGCAAGTGGAAAATTGCGATAAAAACTACATTTGTGGCGAAATCAAACTTAATTAGAAAAATAATTATTTTAAATTGCGAAAGTATTTATATTCTACCTGTGCTCCAACATGAGGCATCAAGAATTTGAAGCGAGCCTTTCATGGGAATTTGAATGTTGACCGACGGAATGACACTACCAAGAATGCTCAAATTAGATAGGTCAGTATTTGAAAAATGTCACCCATCGGAAGATTACAGCGGACCTGTCGCATTCAGATTGAAAAAAAGTTTTGATAACTCGGTCGCTCCTCAAAAACAACGTCGTCTGGAGTCACTGGAATTATATTCGCTTGCTCATTCTCAATTATTTAAAACTTAGATAAAAAATATCTCAATAGCTTAAATTAGTATGGGCACTCACAACACTTTTAATTCCCCCTCGATGTGTGTATCGAAATGGTTGGTGCCATTGTCACCTTGCATCCGTCCTTTGTTTTTAGGTCAAATGACGTCAAGCGCTATCGACATTCGAATTTCCCGAAATCTATAAAAAGAACGCGTGATTCCACTGAACCTTTGCTAGATACAAAGAAAAGGAAACACATTAGCTCAGCAGATGACCATGAGAGCAATTACTGGTTAATATATTCTCTCCTAAATTAGAAATACCCATACCCACTATTAAGAATTGTTGTAAGATGGAAACATCCGGTTTTCAAAAGGACAATTCTAATGCATATTTTAACGTTTTTTCTTTTTTATTGTTAGCGGTTTTGAATATTCAAAACAGGTATTTAAAATCGATTATACGGAGAGAAGTTTCCACGCATGCGCAAACTTGAGGTGGAAATGTACGTGATCGCCTCCATCTTCTTTCATCGCAGATTATGAAAACAACTTACTTAACGAATGCTCACAGCCCGCTTTTAGTCGTGTATAAGAAGGAAAGTGATTTAAAACTTCGGTTTAATCTATTCATGCTTAATTATTTAATGAATTGTCTAAATGTGAGAAATTATTTACTTGCTTTTCTAGATAGAATTTAAGCCGGTGATCAGTGGAGTTTAAAGAACACATGTAAACAATTTCTGGCAGGGCTGCGCAAATTTACTCCCCGAGTGCTAAAATAGACATACACAGTATCAGTTACAGCCCCGATATATTCGCGGTTCAAGCGCAGTTCAAACAGAATTGATTCGAAATGTATTCCACCATATCCATTTTTTATTTTTTTTTTATTTAGACTTATCCAAATTCAAATGAAAAACAGACGACATTAGTAAGTAAATGCAATTAAAAAATTAACCATTTTATATAATAGAAGATATTTTAGTAAAAGAATAAATTTAATGTTTTGGCTTTAATTTGGTTCCAATTACACCATTTTTGTGAGAATTGAGAAATATTGCCGATTACTCATACGTCTACTTGCGAAATAGCGGCCATCTTGTTTTCCGGCGATGGAACAATCCTAATGATGGTACAATCATTCTGTGAAAGTTTCAAGAGAACCAGATGAAAAGTTTGGAGTCTAGAGTGTTAACGAGGATTTCTTAATATATTTTTTAATTAAATCTTAAAAAGGCCCCTTTTCCCGTTTTTCTTGACGGATAATATCCGATTCAGAAAGGAACAATCCTTAAGATGGTACAATCATTCGGTGAAAGTTTGAATAGAATTTGATGAAATCTGTGGACTTATAAACGATGATTTTCTTAATCAAATTTTCATAAGAACCTTTTCTTGTGTTTCTTGAAGGATCATATCCAATTTCGAAAGGAACGATCCTTATGATGGTACAATCATTCTGAGAAAGTTTGAAGAGAATCTAATGAAAACTGTGGTCTCTAGAGTCTTAACGAGGATTTTTGAAAGAATTTTTAATAAAATTTCGTAAGGCCATTTTTTCCCATGTTTCTTGACAGATCATTCCCAATTTCGAAAGGAACAATCCGTATTAAAGTACACTCATTCTGTGAAAGTTTGAAGAGAACCCGATGAAAACTGTGGACTCTAGAGTGTTAACGAGGATTTTTTTATTAAATTTTCATAAGGCCCCTTTTTCCGTTTTTCTTGACGGATCTTACCAAATTTCGAAAGGAAACATCCTTATGATGGGACAATCATTCTGAGAAAGTTTGAAGAGAATCCGATGAAAACCGTGGACTCTAGAGTGTTAACAAGGAAAAGTTAAACAAACGGACAACGGACGGGAAAAAGCCATCGCAATAGCTCTAGTGGCTAGTAGAGCTAAAAACAATTAACAATCAACATAACAAGAGCACCGCCCGTGGGTGCCAACACTCGGCTGCAGGTACTGCAATATGCAGAAATTCGAAGTAAACAAGATGTGTTTGTGAAACATTATGCCCCACAAAACAGGTATTCTTTAGAAACGGGTAAAGGGTTAAAATTTTGACCTTGACCTTGATGAAATGACCTTCCCCAGTTGCGCCTTGTTGAGACCTATCTACATACCAAATATTAGCATTGTAACTTAATCAGGGTTGAAGTTATAGGAAAATGTTTAGTTGGCAGGTTAAGTTTTGCTGACAGACGGACAGACAGACACCGGTAAAACAATATGCCCCCGATCTTATCGATGCGGGGGCATAAAAAAGGGGCATAACTCTTACAAAAACGCTTTTAGAGTTATAACCCTTAATAGTCTAGATAGCTCTTGTGATGGTCAATACACATGCAAAGTTTCATGAGGGTATCTTCAATAACAACAGATATGACTAAGGTTAAAGTTTGTCACGTAAACACCAACGCCGACTTGAACGATGGCAAAGTTATTACAATTGCTCGAAAACAGCCCTGCAAAAAACGTTTGAACAATCCATCTTATATTTCGACACTAAGGCAAACACGGGCCTTCTTAATATTAATATGCAAAACAGGGTATGAATGCAGTTCTGTAGAAAGAGTATTTTGTGTGTGTGTGGTTTTTTTTCTTCTTTTTTTGTCGATTTTAACTCGTGTTTGACGAGTCGAATGCGCCCGATTCTTTACCGGAAATGTTTGGTTATCTTCGGTAATTACCGTTATATACTTATGCACTGATGACTAAACTTTAACGACGACTCCGTTAATCTCCGTAACCTAGCTAGTTGTTTGAATGACTAGCGAAAGTTAAAAACGTCCGTCCTCATTGACGTCATAGTTTTAGGTAAACAAACATTAAATTGTGGTGGGTCACAATTCAAATTGTCCAAACTTCTTTCACGATTTTTTGGCTAGCCGCGTATTATCATTTTGATCTTATAGTTTCAATCGTCATATTCATTTATGCTTTTAGGCCTCGAGTATAGTTTTCTTATTTTGTTATTTGTTTTGGGAGAAGATATGGTTTTAACTTTATCACAAGTGTATTCCAGACTTTCTCATAAAATCTAATCTATGATCAAAGGACTGACGGTCTTAAGAATGGCCTTATATAATCAGAAATGAACATTTTTGTCCTAGCTTACTCTATCTCAAATTGCCAAAGGCAAACATAAGGTTACTTGTGTTGCGTCTACTTTCAAGAAATGAGAAAATAAAACTGAAGATTTGCGACAGTGACAAGGTTCTTCGCCTGCATGACTATTTATCGAAACTGACCGACTTTTTAAAGACACAATAAAGACACAAAACATCTAATCAAGATTTGAGACAATTTATTTTAAAAAATATAGATGGAAGAGTACATGCAGGATGAACACCATACACTGTTAAAACACAAAGCTGACAAAGTTTAGCTCGAATAAGCTAAACAAAGCTAAAGTGATATTCTACTAAAATAACACTTTAGGCATGGAAACGAAAATCGACAGCTGAAATGAAAGAAAAAAATAGATAGAAATATATGTACATAAAATACAAAAACAAACAACCTCTCCCCCCCCCCATTTATTCTATTATTCACAATACCTCCGTTTTTCTCAGTTTTGAGTAAGGTAGTGATATTATCAATTAGAAACCGATGGATTTCCGCTGCCAATCAAATAAAAAATCTAGACCAATCAAATATTTCATTTATATTGGAAGTGAATACTGGCATTCAAACATTCGTCGACCTTTATATGAAGCATTTTGTTGGTTTGGCAACTTAAATGTCATAACTACAGCTGATTCAATCTGTAGTTACCACCTTCAGGTAGTCAGATAAACATTTTCCTTCTTGTTTCATGTTACTTGCCATAAAGTAAACATTGGTCTCCAAACTAAACTTAGTTACTAACGCTTGAATGAACTGTAGTTACGACATTCAAGTTTTATTTCAATGTGCCTTGTTTGACGAGAAACATTTTTCAGCTCTATTAAACACTTTATTGAAAAACCGGACACAATATTAGTGATATCATACATCGCTGGGAATATAATAATATTTACAGATAGATTACAACAAGTTGAAATGTAGACAATCTTTATATAATGTTTAAGAGATGAAGAGATTTTTTTTTTCACCGAGGTATGAAATGAAAAAATAAATTGCACTGTATGAATATGCAAAGCCCCACCTCCATGAAAATAAAAAATCTCTCCATTTCTTATTGTCTGATGACATGAAATGTTTACTAGTTTTGATACAATTTTCTGCACAAGCATACAAAATAGCCGTATGCTCACAATCCTTTTTCATGGTAAAAAAACAGAATGTTTGTTTTGACAGACGAAACTAAAAAGTAAATCATTCAAATATATCAACAATGGTAAAAAACAAATACATTTTTTTCATACACAAGAATCTATCTATATTTACTCAATTTATTGCTTTATTTCTGTTTTTAGATTTGATAATAATTTGTGTATATCTAAGTCACTGTCATTACAAAGCTCAAACTATTAATATTTGATCCAATAAAGTTTTTCTCTAAGAGAACTATTTTCTTTACAATAAAGGAGCCATTGGCCCTAGAGCGCTCACCTGTGTCAATGACTGCAGAAGCAAAAAATCCTAAGAGAATAGTTTTGCCAAAACAAGTGACCTGTTATCAATTCTTGTCTAAGAAATGAAGAGCAAACATTCTTACGAAGTTTCCAAGGAATTTGTGCTAGAAAAGCAGCATGTACATTTCATAAAATTTGACCTAGCGCCCTAGTTTTTGACCTCATGTTGCCCAAAATCAAACTTGCTTGATTTTAAATTGAACAGAAACAAGAGGTCCGTTGGCCCTGGGTCCCTCATCTGAGATAAAGGCTCTTTTTCTTTCAAAATTCTAATTTCAAGTTAAGGTTTGGATTAGATACAAGAGGGCCATACTTTATACATATATAGGCTCTGTACCTGCGGATCCAAAAGTCTAAATTACAAATTCCAAGGAATTAGGGCAAATCTGAAAGCAGGAGAAAAACTTTTCCTTCCTCTGGATCCATGGGTTATAAATTCAGAAATAAGAAAGAAGTAAGTGAAATGATACTTCATACATATAACACCCGCTGGTGCTCTGCCCTGGGGACCCCAGGGTCATGATTTTAGCTATTTTGAAAGAGGTCAATAACTCAATATATTTATGCTTCATGCAAACTATCAAGGCTCAACGTCTTCTGGGTTAGGAGGAGAAGATTTTTGAAGACTATTTTAAAATTTCCCTTTTGTTGCCTTGGCAACCAGAGTTCTAAACAAATTTCAATTCTTTTAGCTATTTTTAGAAGTGCACCTACAGATATTTCTGCCAAATTTGGTTCAAATTGACCCAGTGATTTTGGAGGAAATGTCGTTTTAAAGATCTTTTGTTTTTTCTATATAAACCCAACCCCCTGGGGCTCCGTCCCTGGGGACCAGAGGATCATAATTCAAGCTATTTTGAAAGAGGTCAATATACAGAGGCTTCATTCAAAGTATCAAGGCTCTATGCCTTCAGGGTCAGGAGGAGAAGATTTTTGGACTGGTCCAAATTGAAAAGAGTTGCAGATGACATTTAAAGTTTATCAAAATTTAGATTTGCCCAACTCTCTGGGTAAAATAAATGATGTAAAATGAAGTAATTGCTTGTGACCTAGCAATTTGTTCATTGAACGCAATGTTTTCTCAGTTGTTTTTCTTTAGGGGCGTCTTAAAGCGTCACTGTGAGGGAGTGGATTAAGCAATTTAAGCCCAAAATGAGGCCTCCAGAGTGCAATGTATTTCTTACATTTGACCTGGTGACCTAGTTTTACCCTTTACAAAAGAAATTTGAACTGGCAAAGAGATATTGCTGAGAAAATCATTCTGATAAAATATCAAATCATTTGACTCTAAAATGAGGCTTCTAGAGTGCAAACATTATATTTCAAAGATTAGACCTAATTCCATAGATTTTTACCTGAAATGAACAATATTCAAATTTAGCTGAGATGTTATGTCATTCTGATCAATTATGAAACAAGAGGCCCAGTGGGCCTTAACGGTCACCTGAGTAAAAGAGCACCAAGACAAGTGATTTTGTTTGAAAGAATTAGAAAAAAGGTTTGGTTGAAATCCCCTCAGTAGTTCTTGAGAAGAAGATGAAAATGAAAATGACCCCCTTTTGGTCCCCATTTTAGGAACCCCTGACCTCCCAGCCTTTTAATTTTCACAAATCTGTATAATCAGTACCCAATGATGCTTTTCACCAAGTTAGTTTGAAATTGGCTTAGTACTTCATCAGAAGAAGGTGAAAATGTGAATTTTTTAACATGATGAACTTTGACCTCTGGGTGTGGCCCCATACATGACCCCAGGGACATGAATTTCACAATTTATAATAAACCTGTCCTAGTTGTCATGCACACAAAATATTTAAGCTCTGGCATTAACGGTTTATTAGAAGAAGATTTTTAAAGAAGTACCAAAAATTACCCCTTTTTGGCCCCTATTTGGGCCCCTATGACCCCCAGAACCCCTATTTTCACAAACTTGAATTGGCATCCCCAAATGATGCTTTCTACCAAGTTTGGTTGAAATCCGCCCAGTAATTCTTGAGAAGAAGATGAAATATTTAAAAGTTACCAAAAATTACCCCCTTTTGGTCCCCATTTTAGGGCCCCCTGACCCCACAGCCTTTTTATTTTCACAAATTTGAATAACCATTACCAAATGATGCTTTTCACCAAGTTTGTTTGAAATTGGCTTTGTACTTCATCAGAAGAAGATGAAAATGTGAATTTTTTAACATGATGAACTTTGACCTCTGGGTGTGGCCCCATACATGACCCCAGGGGCATGAATTTCACAATTTATAATATACCTGTCCTAGTTGTCATGCACACAAAATATTTAAGCTCTGGCATTAACGGTTTATTAGAAGAAGATTTTTAAAGAAGTACCAAAAATTACCCCTTTTTGGCCCCTATTTGGGCCCCTATGACCCCCAGAACCCCTATTTTCACAAACTTGAATTGGCATCCCCCAATGATGCTTTCTACCAAGTTTGGTTGAAATCCGCCCAGTAATTCTTGAGAAGAAGATGAAATATTTAAAAGTTACCAAAAATTACCCCCTTTTGGTCCCCATTTTAGGGCCCCCTGACCCCACAGCCTTTTTATTTTCACAAATCTGAATAACCATTACCAAATGATGCTTTTCACCAAGTTTGTTTGAAATTGGCTTTGTACTTCATCAGAAGAAGATGAAAATGTGAATTTTTTAACATGATGAACTTTGACCTCTGGGTGTGGCCCCATACATGACCCCAGGGACATGAATTTCACAATTTATAATATACCTGTCCTAGTTGTCATGCACACAAAATATTTAAGCTCTGGCATTAACGGTTTATTAGAAGAAGATTTTTAAAGAAGTACCAAAAATTACCCCTTTTTGGCCCCTATTTGGGCCCCTATGACCCCCAGAACCCCTATTTTCACAAACTTGAATTGGCATCCCCCAATGATGCTTTCTACCAAGTTTGGTTGAAATCCGCCCAGTAGTTCTTGAGAAGAAGATGAAAATGTTTAAAAGTTAACGGACGACGGACGATGAACGACGGACGACGACGGACAAACGATGATTGCAATAGGTCACCATGACCATTCGGTCAGGTGACCTAATAAAAGGCCTCTAGAGTGAAAACAAGGTAACTCTTATATTTGACTTGATGACCTAGGTTTTGGCCCATGTGACCCAAATCCAAAATTGCAAAGAGACCATTTAGACAATCACTCGGACAGAGTTTGAAGACATTTGAGACGATAAACATGGCCTCTACCTTGCATACAATGTATTTCTTACAGCTGACCTAATGATCTAGTTTTTAAACCGTGTGATCCAAAATCCAACTTTGCCAAGAGCCCTTTGAGACAATAATTTTAACAAATATTGAAGACATTTGAGCCAAAAGTCTATATGAACTTTATAGTGCAAAAAAGTGTTTCCAAAATTTGACCTATTTTTTAACTCATGTTGCCATATATTGAATTTCGCCTACTAATCAAGTCATTTAAGCCAAAAATTAGGCCTCTAGAGTGCAAACAAGGTTTTTATTATATTTCGTCTGATGACCTGGTTTTTTACCCACTTGACCCAAAATCAAACTTCGAAAAGAGACCATCATTCTGACTAAATTTGAAGACATTTAAGCCAGGTGAGCTAAAAAAGTATACTTTTCATTTCAATTTTCATTCCGAAATTCACATGTTCTGTTTTGACCTTGAATTAATTCCTCTTTTAAGATTACTCCTTGTCATGCTGACCCCGGAATATTCCTGTTTGGACAGGAGGTAAAGACAAAGATCAGCCTGCACATAAGTCATTTCAAATGAAGTATTGACCATCAATAATACCTCCTAGTGCTGTCACTCCTTTGATTTCAATGCAATTCTGTTAAAGTTACTATAGAGTTATATCTTTGGTTTATATCTAAATTATGGTAATTTGGAATATTGCGGTAAAAAATTACAATAGTTAAATTTAATCTTAATTAACAATCATTTTAAAACTTTAGGATTTCTAGAAATTACATTATTACAGCCTTATTTATATTTCAATTTGTTTATCAAATTTAGTCGTCGACACGAAATTTGAATACAAATCATTGATTTGACTGGTTGGTTAAATACATGTATAGACTCAGGTTTTGTGTTTACAAGTAGAAATGTAGCTGAGAAAGGAGGATTTAATATGTAGAGTCCTATAACAAAAACGGAAATTAGTTCAACCAGTTTTGATACAACAATGCATCCTACTACAAAAAATTCTAAGTGAAAAATTTCTAAGCACTTGAGCCTATACATCAAGCCTTCCCCAGTTCATGGGAAGCAATTCACATGCAAAAATATTCAGTCCAGTAAATAACTTCCCTAGTAAAAAGTTGATATGCAATTTAGTAACTCAGCCCAATAAATTTAATTAACTACAAAATATTAATTCTACAAAATCACCAGCCAACTTAAATCCATAGTTCACACCAAGTGAGATTTGTTCAAGGAACTATTAAAAGGTAACATAGAGAATAGTTTTAAAAAGACTGTTGTTTCAGAGAAGATTTTAAAAATCACTATATACGACAATGTATTATATACCTATAAGTGTTTCTAGTAAATTATATTCATTCCACATAAACAAAATTGGACACCTAAGTAAAAACTAGGCTATCACTAAATGTGATCATTACTCCCTAAACGGTTCCTTGTCACAGAAAATACATTTTGTCACTAGAATGAAGCCTTTCATCCACAAGGGCTAAACCTCCAAAAAAGTACACCATAACAGCAAGTTCACATCTTTTCTTGTTACGTTTTTTGTGAAATCTAAACCATAGTCAACCAGAATTTAAGTAAAAAACTAACACTTGCTGAGAAAATGATGGGCCATAATTCTTTAAAAAGAAAATGGAGCATAACCAAAATCAGATAAGCACACCTCTGCTTGATACTGTGATTTTGAGTCAAATCCATTTGATATTTTTTACAGAAGATAAGCAGACAAGATTTTTCATTAAAGGGCCATAACTCATTACAAAGTATATGCAGTATAACAAAAGGAGGATATTCAGATCTCCTCTTGATACTTAGGTCTACTTTAAAAGTTTGCATAAAATCAAATCAATATTTTTATAGGAAATGAGTGGATAGAAACTTTCACCAAAGGGCGATAACTCTGCAAAAAGTAACATAACCAAAATAGGATATACACATCTCTGCTTGATACCGAGTCTATCAAATCCATGGATATAGTTAGAGTATATGAGCAGACAAGATTTTAAATCAAAGGGCCATAACTCTGTAAAAAGAGATTGGAACATACCCAAAATATGGAATACATATCTGTGCTTGATAATGAGTATACCTCTAAAGCTTGATTAAAATTTATCATATAGGTTATGAGAAATAGAGCCAACAAATAAAGCTACATAAAAAGTGCATAGGATTTTTCATCAAAGGGCCATAACTCTGTAAAGAATAAATGGATCAAGACCAAATAAGTATATGCACATCTCTGACTGACACTAAGTCTACCTATAAAGTTTGAATCAAACCCATCCAATAGTTTAAGAAGGTCTTAATGGGAATGAACATAACCAGAACGGTTAAAGAAAATGTAGGCATATAATGATTGGGATACTTAATTAAGATAATAACACATATCTTTTATTTGCTTCTTGCTGCGTCAAATAAGCAATGATTAAGTTACTTAAACCATTTCCCACACAATCACTTATTTTTATGGTCACATTATTTTATACTAGGGAAAACATTGCAGGAAAAGAAGAAATTGTTTCTTCTTTCTCGGCATGTTTTCTACCCTACACAAGGGTTATTTTCCAGTTTAAATAAGTTTAAATTTGTTGTCTGCAACATCTTTCAAATTGAATCAGAATTAAATTTTGTCATCTGGGAAAGCGTTTAGTGGTATTTTGTGTCAAAAAATACTAAATTGCTGTCCTCAAAATTTGGTCATTGGGGAATGAAACAAATTTTTCAGCCAATCAACTCAGCAACTAGAATTGTTACATAGAGGATTTACAACCCTCACCACACAAAAGCCTAATCTGGGTTAATTAATTTTGTTTCATTGAAAAATACATATTCAGATACATATCATTTTTCAATTTTCACCACTAAATTGTTCATGACAGATCAAAATCATTCTTGACTTTACAGGCAGTATCTTAATTGCTCTTAGGCTCTTTGAAGAGTCCAGTCTTTTTGGCTAGTAGAAGTCTCATGTCGTCAACTTTGGCTGAAAGACAAAATAAACAATTACAGGTTCATATGTTTGTTTACAAGGCTATAAATCTATTTTGATCTTCTTTCATCTTTTCTCAAGTTTTGAAATTTTTGACTAGTCCAAATTGAAAGAGGTTGCAGTAGACAAAATTGAATGCAATTTGTTTTAATTGTAATAATTTGTACTAAAAATATATAGAAGAAAATATTTTAGGAAAAGGAGAATTTGCTTGTTACATGCTTTTTTCCTTTTTTGTACTAAAAATATGTAGTAGAAAATATTTTTAGGAAAAGGAGAAATTGCTTGTTACATGCATTTTTTCCTTTTTCACAATGTTTTCTAAAAGTATAAAATCACAGCAAGGTAAAGTTCCATGTTTGTACAGTAAAGGGTTTAACTCTCTTCTTTAATATACAACACTAAGATTAGCTAATTGACCAATCGCTAGCCCTGGCAATTTACTTCTTTTTCCACGCCCATCAACTCCAACAGAAAGTTCCGCTTTGATTTTTAGCGGTGTTATTTTGTAAAATTTATGGCAAGGAACATGTAACAAAACAGTAGAGTAGTTGGTTGACAAACTAAAGGTCGTAACTACAGCTTGAAAAAGCTGTCATTACGACGTTTAAGTTGCCAAACATTCAAAAAAGCTTAACAAAAATGCCCACCAATGTCGGAGTTCAAATCTTAATTCCGGACTGAATAAATGATTTGATTGGTCGATATATTTCTTGATTCCCAGCTGCGATTGGTCAATTCACTTGCTTTGTGTCTAATTGCTTAGCAAGTTGTATTATTTGACTGGTACATGTGAACCTTGAAACCAGGTTTTCTTTAAAAAATTAAGCTAGTCTAACTTACATTATAAGAAGATTTGAAAGATTGCCAGATGTTACAATTTTTGACTCGTCCAAATTGAAAGAAATTTTAGATATCAATATCAAGTGGATGAAAATTTCAAAAGTTTTACAACTGATAAGAGTTACCAAGGGGTCATTCCTGTGAAACTTCAAAGCATTCCCCATATATGGAAATGAGCCCTGCCAATCAAAGCTATCTTTTTCATCTGATCAAAATTAATTTGAAGGGTCAAACAAGGATAATTCCTGTGAAATTTGGTTGAAATCTATCTACTTGTTTCTGAGAAGATTTTCAAAGCTTTCACCATACATGTATATGGAAATTAGCCCCGTCCATTAAAGCAATGTTTTTCATCTGATCCAATCAGGAATTCTTAGAAGGAATCTGATAAAGGGTCAACAATTGATCATTTCTGTGAAATTTGGTTAAATTCTGTTCAGTTCTTTCCAAGGAGAAGATTTTTAAGTAAAAGTTTATAGACAGACAGACAAATCACTTTAGATTTCTGGCCTTCAGCCAGTAGAACTAAAATGGCAGCCAATGTTGGAGTTAAAAACCCACCTCTTGTCTAAATGAATGATTTAATAGGTTGAATTGACAGCGATGATTGCTCAATTGAGAAAGCAGCAAGATAAAGTCTCAAAGATGAGCTTGCACAGGCGTGCAGTCCTTGTCTTTTTTTTTTAATATCTAATTGACTAAACTTTCTACACCCTAAACCTTTAACTAAAGGACCATGATAGTCCTTAATCACTCACCTGAATCAATCATGGATAGTGAAATACTCGGCTGAAACTAGAATTTCACAAAGCCGACTCATAGCCCCATCAGTAATTTGTCACTGAAGTAGCACAGTTGATCTATGGTTTACATTAGCCAAAAAGTTCATGACCTTGACCTTTGATCTATATGACCCAAAAACAATTCAGCCTCCGTTAAGTTTCAAGGTTGTAGGTCGATTGGTTCTTGAGTTAGAGCACAGTAACAGTTTTCAACCAAAGTTAAATTGTGATATTGACCTTTTACATATGTGACTCAAAGACAAGAGGGCACTTTCTTGGGTCACTGGCAACAATTGCTTGTTGTTTCTCACTCTTTACTAGCATGATGGGACATGATGTGATCTCAGGTTCTTCACAATTCCATTAAACATCTATTATCAATTGAATCCGAAAATGATTGTTAATCAGGATTATAATTATCTCGTCGAACTATATTTGTTGGTCACATTGTCTTCTTCAAAGGTGAATTTCGACATGATAATTGAATTTAGCCCCCCCCCAAAAAAAGTGGAATAACAGGAATTGCTGGGTTTACTAGTTGAAGCTGAACATTCAGATTTTATATAAGAGAAAAAAGGATCAAATTGGGACTTAAATATGACATTGACTTATCCAGATTATCGAGATTTCCGATTTTGAGATACTGATTGTAAACACTATCATGTGAACCATTTAGCTTTATGATATGTCAGAAAGAGAATTTTTCAGATTTCCATCCTTAAGATTCTGATCAATTTTCAGGTTGACTGAACCTAAATTAAGGCCTAGAGAGTGTCTACAAGTTTTTTCGAAGAAATGTCCTCCAAGTTACCCAATTACATCCAAGATTTATTAAAACAAAGATACTGACTAATTTCTAGACATTGTCGCAAAGCGGACTTATACCCCCCAACAGCGCTTGTCCATATACAAGGGCTATCCACCAAAGAGCCGTAACAAAAAATGGACTTTTTAAATAAAGGGCAATACATATGTAAAAAATAAATGGATCGTAACCAAAACAGGATATGCAAATGTCTGACTTATACCAAGTCTTTCTGTGAAATTTGAATCAAATCCGTCCAATGGTTGCTGAGAAATTGAACAGACATGATTTTTCACAAAAGGGCCATAACTCTGTCAAAAATCAATGGACCGTAACCAAACGGAAAATGTACATCTTTGCTTGATACTGATTATATCAGTGAAATTTGAATCAAATCTGTCCAACGAGAAATTGAGCAGACATGAAAAAGCTACAGACAGACGGACCAACTGACCGACAAGCTGACCCCTATATACCCCAAAACATAGGGTTTTTTTGGGGGGGTGTATAATAAGGCACAAATTGTGGCTTAGTGTCTACAAGGTAAAGCTTGTCGATGCATAATGGTTGCCAAACATCACAAAACAAGCTCACCTTGAGCACATTTTCATAACCGATTAAAGATCTAGGTCACAAGGTCATAGGATCTAAAATGAAAGCAAATCTCCTAGTAGGTGCATGTTTGAAATATGAGCCCCCTAGCAGTAGATATATGATATGACTAGGTCACAAGTGTTGGTCCAAGATGAAAAATTATTTACAAATTTTTACTTCTAATGAAATTGCTCACCTATTTTTAGATTTCAATCCTTTGAAGAAATGTTCAAAAGATTTGTAACTCAGGGATACCTATGACAAATTTGGTTCAAATCGACCAACAGTTAAAGAGATATTATTCAATAAAATACTACTTCATCTCTATGTAAGCCTGACCTCCCCCTTAAATTATGGGTAACAGGGTCATGATTTATCAAAGTACCATAGAGGTATTAATACTTTTTACCTAATATCACAGCTATAGGACTTCTGGGCTTAACCCATTCCCACATTAGTAGTCCAAATTGAAAGGAGTTGCAAACAACAATTTAAAGATTATGAAATTCTTTTTTTTTTCCTTCATTTTTCTTGGTAGAAAAATTGTGTAAATGAAGAAATTGCTTGTCACAAGCAATTTCTTCATTTTCCACAATGTTTTTCAAAGCTTTATATCTTGAGGGGCGTCTAAAGTGTCATTGAGTGGGAATGGGTTAAGAGAATATTTTTACAGACTTAACAAAAAAAAAAAAAAAATGCCAATCAGAGTAATACATTTAGAAACTTTTGTTTTCATTGTTTCATGGTTCTCTATCAAAAGTCACATTCACACACAATCTGGCTTTTTGACACCTTCCCCCTGACAAAAACTTTGGAAAATATTGTGGAAAATCAATTTCTTCATTATTCACAATATTTCCTACTCTAAAAGAAATATGTTTTTTAAATTCCATGAACTATTGGTTGTTTTTTTTAACTTGTTTGAATTTAGACAAGTCTAAAATTTTGTCTTAGGATTTGTCATATCACAAGTGCCGTGCAAATGCCAACAATAACTCGGAATATGTCGAGATGATGACAATATCTTGAATTTTCATTCAACTAGAGCTGAGCTGATGAATAACAAAATTCTCACCTTTTGGTCCAGTTTTTTCAAAAAAGCTATCACCTTGTCGCATTTTCCTGTAAAACATACACAAACCGTAAATGTAGAGCGAAAAAACATCATTATCTAGAACAAAAAATATCATTATCACAATATCAACGAGAGCAGTCAGAGAACAGAAATGCTAGACAATTCTGAGTGCTGAATAGTAACAGTAATTCAATGTCGACATAATGCATAATACTCCAATATAGTAAATATTATTGTAATGAATCTTTGCCTCGATGATGATATGATGGTCTCAAAAGCATGTGCAAAGATACAAAGCAATAGCTTTAGTAGAAAGAGAGTTAAAGATATATGACAGTTGCACATAAGGTTTAACCAAGAGTTTTAAGTCCAAAAAGGATTAAATTTCACCTAAAATGAAGGCCAGAATAATGAAACCTTTCCTAGAGGCTGATATTATTGTCATGAAAACATGTGCAAAGTGTCAAAGCAATGGTATAGGTAGAAAGAGACTTGTTAAAGACACACAAGGTTTAACCTAGAATTTCTAAGTCTAAATTGGTTAAAATTCCACTAAAATGAATTTCAGAGTAATGAATCCATGTCTAACGGCTGATTTTATCGTCAAAATAACATGTGCCAACTTTCAAAGCAAAAACCATTTGTAGAAAGAGTTATGGTATTTATATGACAGTTGCAAAAAGGGTTTAAACAAGAAGTCCAAAAAGGGTTAAAATTCCACTAAAAAGAATGACAGAGCAATGAAACCATGACTAGAGGCTGAAAACGTGCAAAGTTTCAAAGCAATAGTATAGGTAGAAAGAGAGTTATAAGAGAAATATGACAGTTGCAAATAAGGTTTAACCAAGAATTTCTAAGTCCAAAAGAGTTAAAAATCCACTATAATAAATGTTATTGTAATGAATCTTTGCCTAGAAGATGATATGATGGTCACAAAGTTTCAAAGCAATAGAATTAGTAGAGTTATTAAAGATATATTTCAGACGCACATAAGGTTTAACCAATAATTTTCAAGTCAGACATGGGTTAAAACTCCACTAAAATGAATGTCCGAGTAATGAAACCTTGTCTTATTATTGTCACAAAAACATGTGCAAAGTTTCAGAGCAATAGCGGACTTCTCTTGGCTCCCAAAGAGTTTTTTTGGGGGGGTCCATTTTTTGCTGCTGCCGTGATAGTTCCGGATTTGACGTTAACACTGATTTAACTGCAATTTTACCATCTGATTGAAAAAGATGGGAGCCATATAAAAAGTGATAAAGCAAGGTAAGTATTCAAGTCAGATAAGTATTTCTCACCTAAGAGTGGATGGAAGTGGTGTTTAATGCCCTAGGTCATTGTTAGTTGTTTTCTTAGGTTTAAATCAATTGTTAATATTGATAAGTTAAGCATAGATTCTCTTTAAATCTTGCATCTCACACAAATCAAATTTAAAAGTTTTGCCAGAGAACTAGATGGTTGTCCATGGACAACTGCTGTTGAGCCCGCAAAGTTTTGTAGGCATCATGCTCCCAACAAGCACAATTTTAGTGTTTGACCTTGAACTTGAAGCTATCCAAAAAATTTCTTTCAAATGGCACATGTTCTCATGATGGAGAATAATTGTGCCAATTAACTTTTATATCCATCCATATTGTAGAAGAAATGCTCTTGACAATCACAGTTTTAGTGGTTGACCTTGAGCTGTGACCTTGACATCAGAACTATCCCAAAAATTCTTTCAAATGGCACATCTACTCATGATGGAGAATAATTGTGCCAAGTTATTTTGAAATCCATCAATAAAATGTAGGAGTAATTGTCCGGACAAACACAATTTTAGTGTTTGACCTTGAGCTGTGACCTTGACATTAAAACTATCCCAAAAATTCATTTAAATGGCACATCTCCTTATCAATGAGAATAATTGTGCCAAGTTATTTTGAAATCCATCCATAAATGTAGGAGTAATTGTCCAGACCATATTGGACGGACTTACTGACGTACTAACACACATTACTGACTTGTCACAGTGACAACTATTTCACGCTCATCGCAAGCGAGTTTGACAAAAATTATAAAGCAAAAGTACAGGCGATAAATTTTTAATACCATAAACAGAATTATGATGAATACTCCAAAGTGAAACTAGGCATCCCACAAAATCAGAATTATTTTGATTATTGTGACACATGAAGAATCATGAATTAAACAAGCACATTATTTTAACTATTACAAAATTAATAAGTTAAATCCAATGTCCTCCATGTGCAGTTGTTCAGCATATATTCTGATCTTTCCAGATTGTGAATAATTAGGTTTAACGACATCCATATAAATGTGTCCTGACTGTACTTGTTTATAAAGAAAATTTTATTTTTTCTTTCATAAGGCATCTTTATAGTGATCCTGGTTTACTCATTTATTTTGTAAATCAATCCTCATATTTATTTTGCTATCTCGACTACTTCCCACTCTATCCCTGCTTTTTTACACCCCTCGAGAAAAAAGCTTGGGCAAACATTGTGGAAAGCAATTTCTTCATTATCAACACTATTTTCTTTTCCCAAAAATTAAAGAATTTTAAGATTTCATTGACAAGCAAGAGCTGTCAGAGTACAGCAACACTCAACTTTTCTGATTGCTGGATAGTATGAGAAATTCAATGTTGACTTTAGGCATAATACCTAAGAAGTGATAGAGATAGTAAATCTTTCAATTAGAATTTTAAGTCAAACAAGAATTTTTAAGTCCAAAAAGGGTTAAAATTCATTTAAAATGAATGTCTGAGTAATGAATCTTTGCCTAGAAGATGATATGCTGGTAACAAAGAATGGTGCAGTTTGAAAGCAAAAGCGTTGGTAGAAAGAGAGTTATAATGGTATACAGTCAAATTTGTCTAGGTATGTGGTCAAGGGATTTGCCAAAATCACTTGATTAAGACAGGTGCTGGCTTAATACAGGTTAGCCTGTCAAGAGGATGGCCGTATTTTTGCATAAATGCTCACAGTTCATGAAATTATCTATTGAAATACAAAATGTTCATATTTGATAAAGTCAAATGGTCGTAATTATTTTTTGCAAATATAAAACAATTGACATAATATCAACCGGTCAATTAAGGATCAGTCTGCTCGTTAATTTTGATTATTGTGTAAGACACTTTATTTCAATCGATTTACAATTAGAATTTAATCAGAAGTATTCTTTGAGCAAGTTTGTTTACTCATTTCTCATCTCTAAAACTGCAAACAAGCTCTGTAGGAAAATGAAACTAGATTACATTCGATTGTCATACTCAATTAATCTTCATTGTTAAAGTTTAAATCTCAAATGTATAAAATTAAATTGATAAATTCAAGCAGCATTTGCATCGTGCATTTTGATGAAAACATAGTAACACACGAAACACCTGCTACTTAGCGACGCGTGAGAATTTGATTTTGACATATTAATAGATAATCTTAAAACAATGCTGCGCAGTGATAATTACTTATCCGTGAAAACTGTCATGGCCATGTAAATAGGCCGTAAACTCAAGTTATTTCAAAGATTTGGACATGACTTTGAAGGCTGTTGACCGCGTTTTAGAGGTGCTTGTTGAATACACGTAAAATTTAGTGTAAAAAAGATCGGGGGGGGGGGGAGAGACATTGAACTGGTCATTTGAGACATTGATTGAATGGGGATTAACGCTGCTTTTAACAGTATTGCAGTCATATCCCGGCCTCTGGAGCACCTAACAATGGATTCCTGGTATTTCTCACACCAGTACTACCACTACATCCTTCCATAGCCTCCAGCCATTGGTAAAAGACAAATGTCGGAAAGAATATATGCCACCACCGGGAATCGAACCCATGACATCCCATAATTTATTATTAGGAGTCTGACGTGCTACTGACTGCGCTATGACAGCAGCCTCATTTGAGACAGGTGCATGCTGAACAGAGGTGAGCGGATGACCAGGTTTGACTGTATGACATTTGTATATAAGGTTTAGCAGGGCTCCCGCTGCCAATCGCCAATGGCGCCAAATGAGACAAAATAAAAATTCTGGCTCCAAAATCAGTGAATTGGCGATTTTACTGGCGACAACTTTCAAAATAAGGCAAAGGGATTTTGAGTCCATTGAAATGATTACCGACGGGCAACTTTATCATTCACACATCTGCTTAATTGTTTGGGAGACACACGGCTATTTATATCCATTACATATTTGTGTCAATCAAGACCGATTAGTTATGCATCGCTGACCTAATTGATTCTAACAACACACGAGTTATTGGGGTTTTCCAGCACCCTGCCGGCAACCATCATGTAAACAAAGATGGTGGAGAGTCACATAGCTTGTGCTAAAAAATTGACGATCTTTATTCCTCGACCACTTTTTGAGATGCATTAGAGTGTCTAATAAAAAGAAAAGACAGCATTTTTCTTATCTATTGATGATTTAAGTAACAAAGTCAAGTGAATTTCCGAGAAATCAGAAATATCGGACAATAGTAATCAAAGTACTGCAGACATCAGTAATCAAAGTACTGTAGATAACCAGAAACTTGACCTGTTGTCCAGCATAGAGGTGTTCTTGGCATTTTATTTTCAAATGACATTTCTCTCGTTTTGCACCTTTTAACCCATTCCTAATTTATTCAACATAATATATATAGATAACAGGTTATTTGTTTTAAATATAGTAGATTTCTTTCATTCACTTATTCATACTTGCTCAACTTTTGTCTCCAATTGGCACCAAGTGGCCCCAAATTTTTGCCATTGGTGATTTCATTGGCACAAAAATAAAATTTCTCAGGGGAACCCTGGGTTTAGCCAACAATTTAACCACAAATACATGTGCAGAGTTTCAAAGCAATAGCATTAGTAGAAAGACAGTAATTAAATTGCAATTGCACATAAGTTTTAACCAAGAATTTCTAAGTTCAAAAATTTTCAAATTCCACTGAAATGAATATCAGAGTAATGAATCTGTGTCTAGAGGCTGAAATTATTGTCTTATAGACATGTGAAAAGTTTCAGAGCAATAGCATTGGTAGAAAGAGAGATATTAAAAATATATGACAGTTGCACAAGAATTTCTAAGTCTGAGAGGGTTTAAATTCTACTAAAATGAATGACAGAGTATTGAAACTCTGTATTGCCACAAAAGCTCGTTCAAATTTTCAGATCAATAGTATTAGCAGAAACTGAGATATGACACTTGCACAAAAGGTTAACAAAAACATTATGCTGACACCTGGGTGACTGGAATAGACCCCTATTCTTTGAATAGGCAAGCTAAAAATGGTTGTCTGCAGCTTCTTTTAACTTGAATCAGTCTAAAACTTTGTCATTTGGTAATGGGATAAAAGCAAAGGTTAATTGTACAACCCAAATTCAATAAGAGAAAGATAAAGTACTTACGCATTTAGGGGTTTTGTCACATAGCTCACTGGATTTTTATTACGACGACTTCGTTTAGTACTATCATCACTGAAACAAGATATTTTTCAACTTGGATATGACAATGACAAAGTCAAAAACAAGACCATAGCTAAACCACAATCCATTCTTTAACGCCCTTAAAGAAAAAAACATCGTGGAAAATGAAGGAAATTGCTTGTATCAAGCAATCTCTTCCTTTTCCTCAATGTTTTCTATCCAAAAAGACGAAAAAAAACCCCCCAATGTGTTTTGTCTACTGGACACAGATGCCCCCACCGGTAGCTTTGATAATAATTAAGGGCAATAACTCCAAAATTGTGCAAGCAAGATTTTGCACTGCACTTCTCCTCAATGAGGTCTATCCACCCATGAAGTTTCAAGTTGATAGCTATTATACTTTCACAGATATACCCTGGACAAAATGTTAATCTTTAAAATAACAAAGGGCAAAAACTCCAAAATCATGCAAGCAAGAGTTGTGGTTCTTGTGCACTGCACTTTTCCTCAATGAGGTCTATCCACTAATCATATTTCAAATTTTTAGCTATTATACTTTCAGAGATATGCTCTGGACAAAATGTTAGTCATTAAAATAACAAGGGCAAAAACTCCAAAACTATGCAAGCAAGAGTTGTGGTTCTTGTCCACTGCACTACTCCTCAATGAGGTCTATCAACCTATCATGTTTCAAGTTGATAGCTATTATACTTTCAGAGATATGCTCCAAACAAAATGTTTGTCTTTAAAATAACAAAGGGCAATAACTCCAAAACTATGCAAGCAAGAGTTGTGGTTCTTGTGCACTGCACTTTTCTTCAATGAGGTCTATCCACCTGTGAAGTTTCAAGTTGATAACTATTATACTTTCAGAGATGTTCCCTGGACAAAATGTAAGGCTTTAAAACAACAAAGGGCAATAACTCCAAAATTATGCAAGCAAAAGTTGTGGTTCCTGTGCACTTCACCTCAATGAGGTCTATCCACCTATGAAGTTTCAAGTTGATAGCTATTATACTTTCAGAGGTATGCTCCAGACAAAATGTAAGTCTTTAAAATAACAAAGGACAATAACTCCAAAACTATGCAAGCAAGAGTTGTGGTTCTTGTGCACTGCACTTCTCCTCAATGAGGTCTATCCACCTATGAAGTTTCAAGTTGATAGCTATTATACTTTCAGAGGTATGCTCCAGACAAAATGTTAGTCTTTAAAATAACAAAGGGCAATAACTCCAATATTATGCAAGCAAGAGTTGTGGTTCTTGTACACTGCGATTCTCCTCAATGAGGTCTATCCATCTATGAAGTGTCAAATTGATAGCTATTATACTTTTAGAGATATGCCCCAGACAATTCCGGGAGGGACGGAAGAAAGGAAGGAAGGACGGAAGGAAGGAAGTACAGACGGACGGGCAAAGGCAAATCTACATTCCCCCCCACACACACATTAAGTGGTGGGGACATAAAAAATCAAATTTCATTAACTTGAAATTGTAGTCTGCAACTTCTTTCAATTTGGACCAGTCTCAAATTTTGTCTTGTTGGAAAGGTTTAAGGTCCGTAAAACAGCTGAGCGTCCTATTTGACAAGGCAGTTTGTCTCAAGACTGAATTGCATTTGGATGTGCAGTTTGTAAGATAAACAAGAGGGCCAGAATGGCCCTAAAATCGCTCACCTGACTAATGTAAGATGATTCAAAATTGAAATTGGCCCAATGGTTACTGAGGAGAAGATGTTTAAAGATTTCAAAGTCAAAAACTGCCCTACCCTTCCAAGCCCTTATTTGGTCATCAATCAAAATTCTAGAACAACTTTTGAAAAGGGTCACTCAAGGAACATTCATACCAAATTTGGTTGAAATTGGCCCAATAGTTACTTAGGAGAAGATGTTTAAAGATTTCAAAGTCAAAAAAGTGCCTGACCCTGCCACGCCCATATTTGGGCATAAATCAAAATTCTGCGAACAACTTTTGAAAAGGGTCACCAGAGGAACATTCATGCAAAGTTTGGTTGAAATTGACCTAACTGTTACTGAGGATAAGATGTTTAAAGATTTCAAAGTTAAAAAAACTGCCACGCCCATATTTGGGCATAAATCAAAATTCTGCGAACAACTTTTGAAAAGGGTCACCCAAGGAACATTCATACCAAATTTGGTTGTAATTGGCCCAACAGTTACTGAGGAGAAGATGTTTAAAGATTTCAATGTCAAAAACTGCCACGCCCATATTTGGGCGTGAAACGAAATTCTGCCGAACAACTTTTGAAAAGGGTCACCCAAGGAACATTCATACCAAATTTGGTTGTAATTGGCCCAACAGTTACTGAGGAGAAGATGTTTAAAGATTTCAATGTCAAAAACTGCCACGCCCGGCCACGCCCATATTTGGGCATAAATCAAAATTCTGCGAACAACTTTTAAAAAGGGTCATCCAAGGAACATTCATGCCAAGTTTGGATGAAATTGGCCCAATAGTTACTGAGGAGAAGATGTTTAAAGATTTCTAAGTCAAAAACTGCCACGCCCTGCCACGCCCATATTTGGGCATAAATCAAAATTCCATGAACAACTTTTGAAAAGGGTCACCCAAGGAACATTCATGCCAAGTTTGGTTGAAATTGGCCCAATGGTTACTGAGGAGAAGATGTTTAAAGATTTCTAAGTCAAAAACTACCACGCCCTGCCACGCCCATATTTGGGCGTAAATCAAAATTCCACGAACAACTTTTGAAAAGGGTCACCAAAGGAACATTCATGCCAAATTTGGTTGAAATTGGCCCAATGGTTACTGAGGAGAAGATGTTTAAAGATTCCTAAGTCAAAAACTACCACGCCCTGCCACGCCCATATTTGGACATAAATCAAAATTCCACGAACAACTTTTGAAAAGGGTCACCAAAGGAACATTCATACCAAATTTGGTTGAAATTGGCCCAATGGTTACTGAGGAGAAGATGTTTAAAGATTTCTAAGTTAAAAACTGCCACGCCCATATTTGGGGGTCAATCAAAAATCCGCGAACAACTTTTGAGAAGGGTCACCCAAGGAACATTCCTACCAAGTTTGGTTGAATTCCGCCCAGTGGTTACTGAGGAGAAGATGTTTAAAGAATTGTTGACGACTTCCGACGCACGACGGACAAAAGGTGATACCAAAAGCTCACCTTGAGCACGTTGTGCTCAGGTGAGCTAAAAATATCAAAACATGATTTAATTTATGTGTTTTGGTGGTCCATGGTTTAACAAAATGCTGTAGATTTAACCCTTTTCCTGTTTTTGGAAATTTTAGACTAGGCCAAATTGAAAGAGGTTGCAGACGACAATGAATGAAACCATCCTATGTGGTAGAAAATATTGTGGAAAAAGGAGAAATTGCTTGTGACAAGCTATTTCTTTTTTTTTTCCACAATGTTTTCTTGCGTAAAAATCACAGGAACGTAAAATCCCCTATTCAAACAGGGAAAGGGTTAAGTGCTGTAAGCACTGTGATTGGACTTCACTGAAAAATTGGATAGCACAGAAAAGGAGCTAATTTGCGGACTACACTTATTGTTTGGGGTAATTTGGTAGAGGGTCATAAGGTGTTGATGTACAGAAAAACCCCTCCTTATGACCACACCAAAAATACGGGCATCCCACTATTATGATCGAAATTTGACAGTATGGATTTTTTAAAATCTTTATTTCAATGGTCGCAAACCCTTTTAAAATGGGCTCCCTGTTGATCCGAACTACCACCATTAAAATCAGTACCAACTCCAAATGATACGCTATTTTGAACCCAACAAAACAACAGGTAACCTTACATCTTGAGACCAACCATCCAAATTTCACACTTGATAAGAATGAAATCAATTGGATACGAATTCATTGCAGACAATATTAAGCCTTTATTTATGTGGAATCGACCCCTTATTAACTTATCCCCAAACAATGACTCTTTTAAACGCCTCTCAATATAAAAGCTTTGAAAAACTATGAGGAAAATGAAGAAATTGCATGTCACAAGCAATGTTTTCTACCCCAAAATACTAAGATTTTCAAAATGTCATGAACTAAAAAATGTGGTCTTTAACTTCTTTCAAGCTGGACTAGTCAAAATTTTGTTGTTTGGGAATGGGTTGATGGGTTTGGTATTATTTTCATTTAACAGATTAAAATAGCCGAAAAGTTTAAGAAATTGCAGTTTGTACAATTCATCACTGTAATTTGTATCTCATAAGATTTCACTCTAATAATAAAACCTAAAATGAAAATGTGCCCGAGCTGTTATAATTTATTTGTTTACAACATTCTGCTGGATTTATTAGCAATTGAAATTTGATTTGAATTTAATGCATGTTTACTTTTTGCATTTCAGAAGATGTGATATCAATAATTTGACATAATAAACCTGTATTGCTCCACAGGCATGAATGTACTGACTAAGCAAATATTTCATAAATTCTACACTAACTGAATATAATGAAAATAAATCTAAATTATTGAAATCTTTAAAATAGCTCTAAAGAACCATTTAAAACTTTTCATAATTTTACAAAAGTCAAGTCATGTAAAATTCATATGTAAAATTTTCACGGTATATATTGACATAACCCACCACCATAATAGCCATGTTTTTCAACCAATCAAAATAATATGAAGGAATCTGATAAACAGCCATCTGATTATCATTCCCACGAAATTTGGTGGAAATCCATCAAGAGGTTTCTGAGAAATTTACAAAGTTTTCAGTATATATTACCTGCCCATTAAAGCCATATTTCTTATCCAATCAAAATTCTTTAAAAGAATCCTATAAAAGGTGGCCCAAGGATCAATCAAATTTGGTTAAAATCCTTCCACTGGTTTCTGATAAGAATTTCAAAGCTTTTACCATATGTGTGAATAAGTCCCGCCCATCAACACATTCCCACACAGCAAGGCATAAGACTGGTCCTAATTGGAAGAAGCTGCAGACAACAATTTTTACTTGATGGAATTTTTTTTTTTTCGTCTTTTTGGAAAGAAAATATTGTGAAGAAATTACTTGTTAAAAGCATTTTCTTCATTTTCAAAAAATGTTTTCCAAAGCTTTTTTCTTGATGACGGTAAAAAGAGGGATTGTGTGGGAATGGGTTATAGCCAAGTTTTTTATCCAATCAAAATTCTTAGAAGGAATCTGATATAGGTTTACCCAAGGATCATTTCTGTGAAATTTGTTTGAAATCCATCCACGGTCTATGAGAAGAAGATTTTCAAAGCTTTAAACCATATACGGATATAAGCCCCACCCATTAAAGCTATATTTTTGATCTGATTAAAATTCTTTGATGGAATCTGATACAGGTTCACAATAGCGCCATTTCTGTAAAATTTGATTGAAATCTATCCACTATGTTCTATGAAGATTTTTAAAGCTTTTACCATATATGGAAATTAGTCCCACCCATAAGCCATTCCCACACAAAGAAATTTAAGACTGGCCCAAATTGAAAGAAGCTGCAGACCACAATTTCAAGTTGGTGGAATTTTATTTTTTTTTTTGTCTTTTTGGATAGAAAACATTGTGGATAATGAAGAAATTGCTTGTTCCAGAATGTTTTCCAAAGCCTTTTATATTGAGGGGCGTTTAAAAGCGTCATTGTGTTGGAATGGGTTAAAGCCAAGTTTTTTATCCCATCAAAATTCTTTGAAGGAATCTGATAGAGGTTCACTAAAGGTTCATTTCTGTGAAATTTATTTACGACCCTTCAATCATACTGTGAAATCTTCATCAGTATCCGATAATAATTGTGGACATTTCACGTAAACAGGATTTTTTTTCCATAAAAATTCCATAAGGCCCCTTTTCCTGTGTTTTCTTATGGATCCATTTCATTTTCAAAGGAACTTTCCTTACGACCGTACAATAGTCCTCTGTGAAATTTTAAAGACAATCTGTTAATTATTGTGAACGTCATCACATAAACAGGAATGTTTTAAATGATAATCTGTAAGGCCCCTTTTCCTGTGTTTCTAATGCCACAATTATTCCTTGCATCTTTGAAGAGAATCTGATTAGAACTGTGGACTGTATTGTGTTAACGAAGATATTTCCATCAATTTCTCATAAAGCCCCTTTCCCCCTGATACTTTATTGTTTGTTTAATCATTCTGTGAAAGTTTAAAGTGAATCCTATGAAATATGGGAAGTTCATTATGCTAACTAGAATATTGAAAAAAAAAAAAAAATCATATGGACCCTTTTTACATGATACTTGACGAATTGTACCCAATTCTGAAAAGAACCTTCCATGTAATTGTACAATCATTCTGTGAAATTTTGAAGTTGATCTGGTGCAGAGACATCATTGTATTTACTAGAATATTGAAGAAAGTTTTTCATGAGGCCCCTTTTTATGTGACACTTGCCATAATCAGATACACTGTCGAAATCAAAATTTGTAAAGATGGTACAATCAATGTGTAATCTGTGAAATTTATTGTGTTGATAAGAATTTAATAGTGAAATCTTCATAGGGCCCCTTTTCCCATGATACTTTACAGAACAAACCAAATTTCAAAAGGAACAATACTAATTAAGGTACAATCATTTCTCTAAAAGTTTAAAGAGAATCAGTGAAAACAGTGGACTAAATTGTGTCAAAATTTTTTTGCAATAAAATTCTCATAAGGTCCCATTTCTTGTGGGACTTAACAAATTAGAACCAATTTAAAAACAAACAAACAAACAACCCAAATGATGGTACAATTATTTAATTCAAGTTTGAACAGAATAAGAAGAAAACTGTCGACTTTATTCTTGTGTAAGGATTTTAAAATCAAATTTCATAAGGCCCCTTTTCCTGTAATACTTGACAGTTCTAGTCTAATGTCAACATCAACAATTATAATTCTTGTACAATCATTCTATGAAAGTTTAAAGAAAATCTAATGAAAGCTCTGGACTTGGTAACAAGGATTATAAACAAAATTTTCATAAGGCCCCTTTTCAAATGACACTTAACAGATCAGGCCCAATTTGGAAAGAAACAATCTTAAGGATAGTACAATCATTTTATGAAAGTTTGAACAGAATCTGATGAAAAATGTGGACTTAAATGTGGTACAAGGATTTTAGAAATAAATTTTATAAGGCTCCTTTTCCCATGTTACTTGATGCATCTCAGCCAATTCCGAAGGGAACTATACTTACAAAGTATAATCATTCTGTTTGAGTATAAAGACAAACAGATAAAATCTGTGGACTTTATAGCATTGAGGTTTTGCAATTGAATTTCATAGGCCCCTGTTTCCGTGTTTCTTGACGGATCTGACCCAACTGTAAAAGGAGCGATCCTTACGATGTTACAATCATTCTGTGAAAGATTGAAGAGAATCCATTGTATACAGTGTACCCCCGAGTATCAAAGAGGATTAATTTAATAAAATTTTCAAAAGGCCCCTTTTCTCATGTTTCGAAACAGATCATACCAAATTTCAACAGGCACTATACTTATAATAGCAAAATCTTTCAATTAAAGTTTGAAGTGAATCCGATGAAAACTGTGGACTCTATTGAAAGGATTAATTAATTAAACTTTGATAAGGCCCCTTTTCCGGTGTTTTGTGATGGATACGATCCAATTTCGATAGGAATGATCCTTATGGTGGTACAATCGTTCTGAAAAACTTTGAAGAGAATCCGATAAAAACTGTGGACTCTTTCACGTAAACATGGATTTTCAATAGATTTTTTATCATATTTTCATAAGGCCCCTTCCACCACGTTTCAGGACAGATCTGACCCAATTTCAAAGAAACAATCCTTATGATGGTACAATCATTCTGAGAAAGTTTAAAGAGAATCTGATGAAAACTGTGGCTCTATTACGTAAACGCAGATTAATTAATTAAATTTTGATATGGCCCCTTTTCCAGTGTTTCTTGAGGGATCTGACCCAATTTCGAAAGAAACGATCCTTATGATGGTACAATCATTTTGTGAAAATTTGAAGAGAATCAGATGAAAACTGTGGATTCTATCACATAAACGCGGAAATGTTAACAGGTAGACGGACGCCGGACTGGAAAAAGACATTGTAATAGCTCTAGTGGCTTTCAGCCAGTAGAGCTAAAAATTGCTTGTTACAAGCAGTTTCTTCATTATCCACAATGTACCCCAAAAGTATAACCTAGGGGTGCTTGAGCGCCTGTATTGCTCCACAGGCATGAATGTATTGATTAAGCATACTTTTTCATGAATCCAATATAAACTGAATGTACGGATAATAAATCTAAGTCACTGAAATCTTTGAAAAGTTCTAGAGAAGCATTTCAAAGTTTTCATTGTTTTTACTCCATCAGATGAAAAGGTAATAACAAAATTTAAAAAATTTCACTGAAGACCATATGGACATAAGCCACCACCATGATAGCCAATCTTTTCAACCAAGCAAAATCATATGAAGGAATCCAACAAACAGTCATCTGAGGATCATTCCCATTTGGTTGAAATCCATCCACAAGTTTCTGAGATGATTTTCAAAGCTTTTAGCTTGTATGGAAATTAGCCCCGCCATTTAAAGCCATATTTTCCATCACATAAAAATTCTTTGAAGCAATCTAACAAATGTTGACCCAAGCATCATTACATGAAATCTATCCAATAGTTTCTTTAAAGAAGATTTTCAAAGCTTTCACCATATATGGAAATTAGCCCAACTCATTAAAGCAATATTTTTCATCCAATAAAAATTGTTTGAAGGAGTCTAAAAAATGCTGACCCAAGGATCATTTCTTTGAAAAATGGATGAAATCTTTCTAATAGATTCTAGAAGAAGATTTTAAAAGCTTTCTCCATATATGGAAATTAGCCCAGCCCATAAAAGCAATGTTTTTATCCAATCAAAATAAGGAATCTTATGAAGGATCACCCAAAGATCAATTCTGTGAAATTTGGTTGAAATCCATCCATTGGTTTATGAGAAGATTTTCAAAGCTTTAACCATATATTGAAATTAACCCCACCCATTAAAGCCATGTTTTTCATCCTTAAACGAAAAGACGGACTACCGGACGGATGCACGACGGACACCATGCCATGACAATAGCCCTCTGGCTTTCAGCCAGTGCAGCTAAAAATCGAAAAATTACATAAGCTTCAAATTGTTGTTGGTAGCTCTTTTCAATTTGGACTAGTTTAAAATGTACCGTCTATCAATAGGTTAATTGCAATTTTGTGAATAGCAATTCACTAATTAGTTGCAACTGACTTTATGCACAAACATTAGATTAAAAGAACAAATAGCTCCTTTTAAAAGCAACCTATGGTTAGTTGAATCAAGAGTTGACAAACTGGTGTTGCGATAAATAGGATTCCACCGACTTGGAATATAATAAAAAGGATCTGTTGCTGGTTACTCACTTTTGCTCACTGTCTTCAGTCCCAACATGTGATCTTCTCTCTTTAATTTCTGTAATCTGCTTTCTCAAATTGTCCAGTCTACTAAGGTCTGTTGGGATATTCTGAAAAAAAAAGAAAAAGAGGGCCATGATGGCCCTTTATTGCTAACTTGAGTATATTGTATTATATTCCAGAACACAGGGTTCACAACTAATATGGTGGTTAATCGCATGTTTTTGATGAGGTCAGTGCTAAGTAATTGTAACCAAACAAAAAAACATTTTTTCAGTACCTTGTCGGCTTCCTTACATGAAAGATTCTAATTTCCAAGAGTGGGATTTGAACCCCTAGTTGTAAAAAGTCTCTAGTTAATATGGAAGCCATTGGTTAAACATATCCTTTGTTGCTAATCAAATAAAAATTAAAAGAAGTTTTTCTTTATAACTCTATTTAATTGGAAGTAAAAGTGAGTAAAATGACCACTAGGGTGGCACTAGTGATCCCTCGGTCAGAGGAAAGTATGACCCCTTGATGATCATAATTTCAGCAAACTTTTTAAAAATCTTCTAGGCGCTGCTACATACAAAATATCTAAGCTCTATGTTTTGCGTTTCAAGAGATTTTTTTTACTTTTTCCATATAAGTTCTATATAAAATTAGGTGACCCCTGGGGTGAGGCAAATTTGACCCCAGGGGGTCATGATCTGAACAAACTTGGTATAGGTCTACTAGCTAATGCTTCATATCAAACATCAAAGCTCTAGGCTTTGTTGTTCTGGAGATGATGATTTTCCTACATAAATCTTATGCAAAATCAAGTGACCCCTTGTATGGGGTCAGTTTGACCCAATTTAGTAGAGGTCCCCTACATGATGCTATATACCAAATGTAAGAACTCGGAGCCTTGTAGTTTCAAACAAGAAGATTTTTTAAATTTGCAAATTTTGAACCCCTTTTTTGGGCCTCCCAGCTGAAGTGTATATTGGACCGCAACAATATGAGCAATTTAGGTGAAGGGCAACCCAAGGAACATTTCCAGAAATTACAGTCAAACTTCATTTACTCGAACACAGGAATTCTCGAAGACAACCGAATTTCGAACAAGAAACTGGGTTCCACGCAAAAAGTATTCATGATTCAGTATTCGACCTGGAAAAACTCATACACCGCGAAAGTCGAACTTTTGAACTATTTTCAAAGTTCCAAACTAAAAATCACTATACAAATAATCTGGCACAGTGGAACAAAAGGTAACCCTTGGCTGACAATCAAAAGCTGATATGTTAAACGAATTTTCACACATTTGACTTGTTCATTTGTTTGATATTAACCTGTTTCATGAAAAATACATTTTTTCTATTATTTAGGAATAATTATACCAGGTAATTGATCGTTTGCACATTCAATTACAGAAAAAATATAAGGTTATTTCATTGGAGGATTGTTCGTACCAATTTCAAAACACCTTCGGAATCTGATGAAAATTCTTAAGTTTTCAATGCCGAGAACCGCAACAATCAGCTGCCGTGTACCATGTTTTATAGAATGAACATTGAAAACGAAGCAAACATATTAATATGCTTTTTTAGTGCAACTAATTTTGTCAAATTTTATGATTTCTTAAAAAAAACCCCACTGATGTTACCATTTTACCCATTCCCACACAGTTCTGATTTTTTACACACCTCAAGAAAATGATATTTATCTAATGCAAAACGAGACATGATAGGCATTTTCAGTGGTAGATTCGAAACAAAACAGAAGCCTTGTCCAAATTGAAACAAGATGAAGACAACAGTTGAAAGATGAAGAAATGAAGAAAATCTTTGCGTTGATCCACACATCACGAAGACATTAATCGAAGTCCCCAATCACTGTGCCGTAAGGGACTCGAATGAAAACCTCAGACATACCTCTTTCTGTTCCGATGAATCAGATATCTCCCTCCTCTTCCTTGGAGTGGACCCATCTTCTACAGTACCTCCTTCACGTTTTCTCTGTGATTTCAACTTTGAAGATTTACTGTTTTTGGCACTTGTACTGGACTTGGTGGTTGCTGGGGTCTTTGTACTAAAATAACATTTAACCAGTTACATGATGATAGTTTTTTACCCTTCCCATTTTCTTTAAATTTTGGACTAGTCTATATTGAAAGAGGTTGCAGACAACAATTATAATTGGATGCAATTTGAAACCAAACCATCCTCTGTGGTAGAAAACATTGTGGGAAAAGGAGAAATTGCTTGTTACAAGCAATTTCTCCTTTTTCCTCAATCATTTCTCAAGTATAAAACCATAGCGATGTAAAATCCCGGGTTTGTACAGGAAAGGGTTAACTCTTTTATAACTAGTTCCATCACATTCCTGATTTTTTGTGCTTTTTGAAATACATTGAAGAAAATGAAGAAATTACATTATCGACAATATTCTCTACTCCTCAAAAAAAAAACAAAAAAAGAGGGTGCTACATAAAAGATATGAATTTATGTCTAAACTCTGGAATAAGGAATTCAAAAATGTCACAAGATCGGTTCAAGTTAACCCATTCCCACACTACAAATCTTTAGACTGATCTAAATTGAAACGAATTGGAGACGACAATATAAAGCATATGAAATTTTGGACTTTTTTTGCATTTGGGGTAGAAAACATTGTGGATAATGGAGAAATTGCTTGTAACAAGCAATTTCTTCATTTTCCACAATGTTTTCAAAAGCTATTTTACTTGAGGGCATCTCAAAGCATCGTTGAGCAGGAATGGGTTAATACAGTAATATTCCATTACTCAAGTAAATGACGCTATGAGAACAGTATGTTTTCCTCAATATATAAGACATCAAGACATCAATAAGTTATCAGTCTGCCATTTTTAAACCCATTCCCACTCAGTAACGCCTTTAGATGCCCCCAAGGAAAAATGCTTTGGAAAACATTGTGGAAAATGAAGAAATTTTTTGTTACAAGCCATTTCTTCATTTCAACATTGTTTTCTTCCAAGAAAGTTGAAAAAATAAAAAAAAATCATTAACTTGAAATTGTCTAAATTCTTTCAATTCTAAAATTTTGCCGTCTGGTATTGGGTTAATTCGTTGAACATGTATATGTTATTACATAACAGCACACACGCCAAGATATAAATATATTTGCCACGATACTGTGATACACTACTTTAATAGATCTAATTTAGATGAAGCTTCGAGGCTTTGTGACGGTGAAAACATTCTGTTTGGTTTGAAATTTAAATTCTTTGAAAGACATAATCCATGCAGTTGCTGTCACATGAATGTTTAATTCCAACAATATTCTAAGGTTTCAGAAAACCTTTTCATTTAAACAGGGATTATTTCAATTAACATTATTTGGGATTTGTTATTTACTTCTTATTTAAAAAATAAGCAATCAATACACAACAAAAACAACATTGTGTTAACAAGGATATTTCAATCAAGTTTTCGTAAGGCCCCTTTTTCCATGATACATTATTTTTGGTTTAATGATTCTATGAAAGTTTAAAGTGAGTCTGACGAAATATGGAGACTTATGTTTGAAAAGGATATTTAAAAAATATTCATATGGCCCCTGCTTACATGATACTAGATGGATTGTACCATATTCTGAAAAGAACCATCTTTATGATTGTACAATCATTCTGTGAATGTTTGAAGTGAATCTGGTGAAATCTAGGGACATCATTGTGTTAACTAGAATATTTAACCCATTCCCACATGAGAAAATTTTAGGCTGGTCCAAATTGAAAGAATATGCAAACGACATTTTTAGAATAATGAAATTTTCATAAGGCCCCTTTTCCAGTGAAACTTTAAAAATCAGAACCAAGTTACAAACGAACAACCGTAATGATAGATAGTTTGAAGAAAACGGTATAAAACAAGGACTTTATTGTGATATTGATGTTTTTGCCATAAAATTTTCATAAGACCCCTTTTCTTGTGTCGCTGAACAAATCAAACCCAATTTACAAAGGAACATTCCAAATGATGGTACAATCAATCTGTGAAAGTTTGAACAGAATCCGATGAAAGCTGTGGACTTTATTGTGGTGTAAGGATTTTAAGATTAGATTTCATAAAGTTCCTTTTCCTTTGATACTTCACGGATCAGGTCTAATGTAAACATCAACAATCGTAATTATTGTACAATCATTTTGTGAAAGTTTAAAAGAAAGTACGAAAGCTCAGGACATGGTAACAAGGAATATTAATGAAAATTTCATAAGGCCCCTTTTCTTCTGATACTAGACCGATCAGGCTCAATTCGGAAAGAAACAATTCTAATTATATTACAAACATTCTGTGAAAGTTTGAACACAATTGGATGAAAACTGTGGACTTTATTGGTCTAATGTCAACATCAACAATTAGTATTATTATTCAATTTTTCTGTGAATGTTTGAAGAAAATCCATTGAAAGCTCTGGACTTGGTAACAAGGATTTCTAAATGAAATTTCCATAAGGCCCTTTTCCCATGTTTCTTGATAGTTCAAACCCTGTTATGAAAAGAATGATTGTTATGACCTTACAATCATTGTGTGAAAGTTTCTACAATATCTGATCAAAGCTGTGGGCTTCATTGTGTTAACAGAGATTTTTAATTAAATTTTCATAATATTTTAGCCCCTTTTCCCATGTTACTTGATGGATCTGAACCAATTCCAAAGGTACAATGATTCTGTGAAAGTTTGAAGTCAATCAGGTGAAATCTGGGGCCATGATGTGTTAACTAAGAATGTTTTATTTATTTTCATAAGGCCCATTTACCCATCATATTTGATGGTTCACCCACTTCCGAAAAGAACATTCCATTTAACCCTTTCCCGTTTTTGGAAATTTTAGACTAGTCCAAATTGAAAGAGGTTGCAGACGACAATGGAAACTGGATGCCATTTGAAAAGAAACCATCCTATGTGGTAGAAAATATTGTGGAAAAAGGAGAAATTGCTTGTTACAAGCAATTTCTTCTTTTTCACAATGTTTTTTTTAAGTATAAAATCACAGGAACCAAAAATCCCGTATTTGAACGGGAAAGGGTTAATATTATAATCATTCTGTGATTGTTTGAGGAGAATTTGTTGAATACTGTTGACCGAAACTTTTAATCAAATTTTCAAAAGGCCCCTTTTCCCGTGTTTCTCGACAGATCATACCAAATTTCGAAAGGAACGATCCTTATGAAGGTACAATCATTCTTTGAAAGTTTGAAGAGAATCCCATGAAAACTGTGGACTAGAATATTTAAATAAAATTTTCATAGGGCCCTTTTTACATGATACTTGATGGATCTTACCCAATTCTGAATAGATCCATCCTGATGATTGTACTATTATTCTGTGAATCCAGTGATATCTGGGGCCATCATTTGGTTAACTAGAATATTTGAATAGATTTATAATAAGGCCCCCTTTTGTGTGATCAGTGTTTCCGCCATAGGACATTTTTGATGCAAATATTTATCAGGAGACACTCAAGTGGGTTTTTTGTTTGCAACCTAAATTGACTATGAAATGCGACTTTCGCATGATATATTTGATGGAATTGAATAATCTTTGATCTTTGAGAATCTGATGAAAACTGTTAACTTTATTGTAGTACAAAGATTTTAAAATGAAATTTTCATAAGTCTCTTTTCCTGTAATACTTGACTGAGTCGGTCTAATGTCAACATCAATGACCATAATGACGGTAAAATCAATCTATCTTTTTCTCAACAGATCAGACCAAATCTCCAAAGGAACTATCCTTACAATGGTGCAATCATTATGTGAAAGTTTGAAGAGAATCCGATGAAAACTGAGGAATCTTGAGTATGAATTAAATTTCAGTTACGTCCCTTTTCCAGCGTTTCTTGTTGGATTGGACCCAATTTTGGAAAAATCCTCATAATTGTACAATACTTCTGAGAAAGTTTGAAGAGAATCCGCTGAAAACTGTGGACTCTAGAGTGTTAACAAGGAAAAGTTAACCAACAGATGGAAGACTTGACACCATCATTATAGCTCTTCTGGCCTTTGGACAGTAGAGCTAAAATTTGAGAGAAAAAGAGAGCTTATAGCAGTCCATTACTCCTTTCCTCAAGACGTTTTCTTCCTTGTTTCCCCTTTTTCCCTCATTGTCTTCCATATTAATATTTAAGCCTATATGTGATATTTCAAACCATTTCGCTTTGTGTGACTCGCACACATTGAGGACACTGGACAGCCATTTGGGGCAATTAGAATATTTGCTGATTGTTTAAAGAAGTATCTATCTACAGAGCGCAAAGTGAAGACTCTGATCAGACTGTGTGGATGCACAGGCTGATCTGAGTCTTTACTTGGCCCACATGTGTAATGGTTGGAAATGTCATGCATGTACTCATTTCGTGGAGGCATCATACAGCACAGCTCTTGAGTAATGGGTGAAGTTTTCTTTTTTATATGCATCCTAGGTATCACATGTGTTAGGGTTGGGCTCTTTGGGCTCTGCCAAGGTTATCAATGGTAAGGTCCTGGTTTGAACCAGCATTCTAAACTCATTACCAGACAGCAAAATTTTAGACTGGTTCAAATCAAAAGTTGTTGCAGACAACAAATAAAGTTTACAAACTTCCAGATTTTTCTAACTTTCTGGATAGAAATTGTGTAAAATGAAGAGATTGCTTGATGCAAGCAATATCTTCATTCTAGACGTTCTCCCAACTGATTTTCTTGAGGGCATAGAATGGAGTCATTGAGTGGGAATGGGTTAAAAACACAAGTTTGCCATTCTAATCACTAAGTAATATCAAGAGTCAAGTGCAAAACTTTTGTTTTCAAGGGTCTGTATATCTGACTTGCAATAGTTTTGCATGGATCTGCAGATGTGGAAAAACATCTGAAGGTCAGGAAAATCATGTACTAACCTTAAAGAGCAATCCCCTTCTTCACTTTGATCTGCCACCTATAAACAATAAAAATAGACATGTCAGATTTAGACCACATATACTACACTAGTCCCTCTATTGAAGCCAAGGTAAAATAATTTCATTTGGTGTGAACCTTACAATGTTGTCAGAATTCTCTCATTATGTCCAAAAATTTTGTAATAATGTGTTACAGAAATTTGATTGGCAGGGCTTGTGTTTGACTAATACACTGGGGTTTAGACCCTCATAAATCTGAAAATGTCCTTGAGAGAAATGGCTGAGGGTCATGAGTTTTTTATCCCTTGATGTTGTACTGTTGGAAATATTACAAATTAATTGATTACTTCAAATCTTTACAAGAAAAAATGTCTTTTAAGTCTTAACCCATTCCCACTCAAGCCCTCCTTTTTTCGCCCCTCAAGAAAACAGCATTGGAAAACATTGTGGAAAATGAAGAAATTGCTTGTATCAAGCAATTTCTTCAATATCCGCAATTTTTTCTATCCAAAGTCAAAAAAATTCAAAATTCCATCAACTTCAAATTGTCGTCTGCAGCTTCTTTCAATTTGGACCAGTCTAAAATTTTGCTGTGTTGGAATGGGTTAAGCCTCGTAATTTGCTCTTTTTGTTGATTTGACCCCTTCTAAAACAATTTTGACCCCAGTATTTCATGGTCAAGGAGACAACACCTCAATTTCAAATAATTGCCCAAACTCTGTTTTTTAAAAATAAACACAATCACTGGACAACCCATACCTAAAAATGAATAGTTTATACAAGTACAGCAGTTATGAGGGTTTTTCTTAAGTTTTCCAGTCACAGTATGACAATATATACCAAAGCAAATTTTGCAGTCTCAAAATGAAGATTTAGTTCAGTGGCATGTATCTTTCTGTTTAAAATTCAATTTTATCCGCCTTTTTAACCAAATCCCACACAATGACGCTTTAAAACGCCCCTCAAAATAAAAGCTTTGGAAAACATTGTGGATAATTAAGAAATTGCTTGTTACAAGCAAGTTCTTCATTATCCTCAATGTTTAATACCCCAAATGACAAAGATTTTAAAGATATTTTCATCTAAAAATTGTGATCTGCAACTTCTTTGAATTTGAACCAGTCTAAAATTTTGTTGTGTGGTAATGGGTTAATAAGTATTCATCAGTGTGTCATTCATGGATAGATCACATGACTTTCTTTTCTTAGATTCATAATAAAAGCTTTTTGAAGCATTTCGATTTACCCCTTGTTATGCTGAAACTGGAATATTCCGGCTTTGGCAGGAGATGAAGACCAAGATCAGCCTGCACATTAGTGCAGTCTGATCTTGGTCTACACCTCCTGCTTGTACCTTTCCTGTCAGAGTTGTGTACGAAATTGATTTGTAAAAGAAATATTGATTTTTAATCAACACAATCTATCAGTGCTTTCAGCCCTTTGATGTTACAGTGATTCCGTAAGGTAGTTGATACAGAATGACAAGGATTAATTATGTCAATCACACATACAAAAATTAATTCTTTAGAGCCTAGTATCTTTGAACTATTCTGTAGGACACAAATTGTCACTGAGAGTTAAATATTCTTGGTAAAGATTTTAGAGAAAGATTGATTGATTGAATGGGGTTTAACGCCACTTTAAACAGTATTTCAGTCATATTGCAGCGGCTGGAGCACCTAACAATGGATTCCTGGTATTTCTCACACTAATTCTACCACTACATCCTTTCCTAGACTCCAGTTACTATCCCACTTAGGTATATGCTTATCCATCGAATGTCGGAAATTCTGGGTATATTTGCTCAAAATTCATAGTGGTGCAAGGGCAGTTAGTGATATATAATATATATATATAAATATATTCTTGACTTTTCTGGTACGTTTTGGTTTTATGAAAAGTTTAATTGAATTAAACAAGAGGGCCAGTGGCCCTGGCGCTCACCTAAGATAACCTAAAAGGGCCAACCTAAGGTAAATTTCTTAAAATTTTATTAAAATTGGCCAAATGGTTTTGAAAGAGTTGCCTTCTTTATTTCTATTTAACCCCAATCACCCTGTGGCTCTGAAATTTTGGCAATTTGAAAGAGGTCAATGTACTAATGCTTCATCCAAAGTTAACAATTTTTCAACTTTTGGGTCAGGAGGAGATGATTTTTTTATTTTCATTTTTAAATTTCTCTTGTTGTCATAGCAACCAGAGTTTTTAATTGATTTAAATTATTTAGTTGAAATTGGCCCAGTGGTTTGGGATGAGATGTCGTTTTTAAAATTTTTCTTTATATTTTTATAAGCCCCATCCCCCTGATTCGATTGATTGATTGATTGGGGTTTAAGGCCACTTTTAATAGTATTTCAGTCATATTGAGGTGGCTGGAGCAAATATCAATAGATTCCTTGTATATCTAACACCAGTACTACCACTTCATCCTTTCCTAGCCTCCAGCTGCTTTCCCACTTAGGCAAAAGATTGTCCACCCATTGGTGATAGACAAAGGAAAGGATATACACCAGGGATCAAACCCATGACACCCCATCATTGAAGATTTGGAGTCTGATGCGCTATTGATGGTGGCCCACCCCCTGGGGATCTGTTCCTGGGGACCAGAGGTATATGATTGAAGCAATTCTTAAAGAGGTCGATGTTTTGATGATTCATGAAAAATATAAAGACCCTACACCTTCTGGGTCATGAGGAAATAATTTTCAGAGATTTTCTTAAAATTTCAGTTTTGATACCATAGCAACCAGTTTTAAATGGGTCTAAATTCTTTTAAAAATTTTCAAAGAGCACCTTTCAAGGAATATTTATGCCAAATTTGGTTGAAATTGGCCCAGTGGTTTGGGAGAAGAAGTCAATTTAAAAATCCTTCTGTACTTTTATGTAAGCCCCACCAACTTGAGCTCAGCCTCTGGATCTCTGAGGGTGATGATTTTAGCAATTCTGAAAGAGGTCAATGCAAAATATCAGACTCTTCACCTTCTGGTTCAGGAGGAGATAATTTTAAAGATTTTATTAAATTTCAGTTTTGTAACCATTGCAACCAACGTTTTCAACAGATTTACAGGGCTCTCGGAAACGACAGTACTGTCGTCTGAGACGACAACTTTCCGCAAGGGACGACAAAAAATCCTATCAAAGGATTCCAACGGACGACAATTTTTTCAATGACATGCGTCCGACGTTGGTCGTTATGTCAAAGTGACACTGTAAAATCAACTTTCACTATTCAAGGGTCATTAAAATAGTAGGTAGATTATTGGAAAATGTTAATTGATTATCCTAGCATTCACCACAATCATTGATAACACCCAGCTTAATTGACAATTACCACTTTGCGGTGACCGGTCATGCATCGACCATCGTAGGTGACAGGTGTTAGAAACCTGTGAAACTTGGGTAAAATTATTTTACTAGCACTCTTATCTCACTGAAATCAAATTATCATTGATCAGTTTAGTGAAAAAATAGCCAAAACATAATAAAGAAGTCAACTTATATTGCAAAATTAAATTGTCGTGGGTTTTCGTGGGTAAAACAGGCAATTCAATTGAAAATGAAAATTATTAGATAAACTTTTGGGGCTCTTAGAAATCTAAAGCTGGGCATGAATCATGAATTTACTGTCATTTTTTAGTTTAAAAAATCATCAATTTGACTGTCAATATATGCCATTACATTGTCCAAATTTCAACAAAAAAATAATCCTTATCAAGCTGAATAAAGATCAGTGCAAAATTTCATCAAAATCAAAGTGGTAAAAGGAGGGATTGACTGATTGTGAGTCAGTATTTATTTTGAAAATACAATCTTTAAAATGGTTAAATTCAAGACGGAAAATTAGGTGGTAAGGTCAGACTGCACACCTTTGTCTTTACTTCTTGCTAAAGGAGGAATATTACATTTTTAGTGTGACAAGGGTTAACTTAATTACAATGTGTGCTTAGAAAAAAAAGAAAAGAAAATTACACATGTTGGATAATTCTATCATTTGCTCTATTTTGACATTAATTCTTTACTTCTTAATTAGATTTACAAATAATCCTAATTAAGAGAATTTGCTGATGATCAAATGAACATGATCAGACATGTAAACAACATACTATGGGCTAGAAAATATGATAATTCTTAAAACCAAAATTAATTTCCTTTTTCCACACTATTTTTAACTAAGAAAGTGCTGTAAAAAAGGATTTGGTGAAAATCGCATTCAGTATTAAAATCCTGCCAAATCAGGCTGGAATCCAACTTTTTCTGCTTGGAATCCAATTTTTTCCTAAATTGGATTCCTGGAATCCTACTTTCAAAATCCTAGTGAGAGCCCTGATTTAAATTCTTTTAAAAACTTTTAAAGGGCACCACCTTAGGAACATTTCTGCCAAATTTGGTTTAAATTGGCCCAGTGGTTAGGGAGATGTGGTTTAAAAGAATCATTCTTCATTTCTATATAAGTCCCGCCTTTGTAGACCCCAGGATGTTGATTTTAGCAATTTTGAAAGAGGTCAAGGTACAAATACTTCATGCATAATATCAAGGCTTTACTCCTTCTTGGTCAGGAGAAGATAATTTGTAAATATCTTATAAAAAATTCAGTTTTGTTGCCATGGCAACCAGAGTTTTCAACAGATGACAATTGTTTCAGAAATTTTTAAAGAGCACTGTCCAAGGAACATTTCCGCAAAATTTGGTTGAAATAGCTTAGCAGTTTAGGAGGAGATGTCATTTTAAAATTGTTGACACATGACGGGACCACCAACGACTGACAGAGGACCATCTAAATACCTCACCATGAGCATTTCGTGTTCAGGTGAGCTAAAAAAATCAAAGATATGTTAGAAAAGGCTTTGCAGAGCAATGCATATATATGCCAGAAAGGGCCTGTGAGAGAAAAAGACATCAATTCTAAGCTATTTGCTAAATCAAGGGCAGGTAATTCTAAAAAGACTTTAAAGGTCTTCTTTAAAGATTTTTGACTTAAGCATAACTAGACATCGTAGAGATTCATTGTGGCAAGTTTCAGATCATTCCTATTGACAGATCGCAGGCCAAGCCAACTGACTCTGATAGGAAGTCCTGCTTTGATTTCTAACGGCGTTATTTTGCAATATTTATTACCGGTAGCGTGCAACAAAAAAGTAGACTAGTTGGTTGGAGAATAAGCTGTTGTTAAGATGTCACCAAACCAACAAAAATTATTCACACAAATGGCCGTCAATGTGTTCAAATCTTAATTTGTGGCTGAATAAATAATTTGATTGTTCGATATATTCCTTGGTTAACAGCCGTGATTGATCAATTGAAAATGCAGGAGGAGTGGCATAACTGTGAATTGACAATCAAGTTTTATATAGCACAGAAAAATCTACTTGGTAAAATTGGTTTCTACTTTTCTCACAATATTTTATATCCTATTTGGAAATCATCTGTCCAAAGACACTTTAAATTATCAATACCACCTTTTTCAGTATTGACAAGTCGAAGATATGCAGTCTGGTATTTTGTTAACCCATGAACAGATAACTTAATTTTAGACTGATCAGTCAAAATTGAAATAAGTCACAGGTGATAATTTTTTGTTGATGAAATCTTAAAAATCTTTGCCCTTTGGGTTAGAAACCATTGTGGATAATAAATAAATTGCTTGTAACAAGCAATTTCTTTGTTTTTCCACAATGGAGTCCAAATGGGAAAGGTTGATAGTTTTCTCCACTTACCAATAATTTTCTCGATGCTTTAGCATTGCTCCTTCTTGATTCGTCCCCACTATCTTCAGTATTTTTATGTTTAGATTTGGCTCTACTCTTCTCCACAGTTCTTTTTGCACTTTTTAAGCTCTTCTGAGAATTGAGAGTTTTTGGAGTCTTTGTTAGATGTTTAAGTGTTCCACTAATACTGGATTTTCGAGGTTTTCTGGAATCATTAGATGCACATGATGCATTGTCAACACCAAATTTAGAGTCTGTATCATTATCTGATTTATCTTTATCTTCAACTTCAAATGTTTCATTTAGTTTTTTCTGATTTTTAGGTTCAAAATCATAATCATCGTCCACAGTTTTCTTTTTCTTTTTTTTCACAGATTTTGTTTTCACTAATTCATTGACTTCAAAATCAATTGAGTCTTCCTCAATATAGTTCTTATATTGTGATCTAGCTCTACTTCGAGATCTTGATTTTCTGCTCACAGTCATTTCATCTTCTGAATCACTGCAAAACAATGGTTCCTTTGACCTAGTGGAGGATTTTGACCTTGACCCTTTTTTTGACTTTGTATTTTCTTCTGTCTCATCTAAGTCGTCTTTCAATGGAACTGAATAGGTGTTGCAACTGTTTACCTTTCCTTCAATATTTTCCTTGTTACTATCCTTGCTCTTTACTTCAGTTTCTTGCAGCTTTTCACAACTTCTTCTTTCACTTTCAGAATTGGCTGACCTTTCTGGAGATATCTTGCTTTCAGACTCATCCAATTTCTTTGCCTTTGACCTAGATCTGGATTTGGACCTAGTTCTACGACTAACTGTAATCCTTGATCTATCAGGGCTTTCTTTAAGTGGTACATGATAAACACCATTTTTTGAAACATGCTCGTCCCTTTCTACATCTCTGACTGTTTTATCATTTTCAGCATCTTTAGGTTCACAAACTTTTTTCTGGCATGTCTGACCCCGTGACCTTGCTTTTCTTTCTGGCACCCATTCATCACCAGAATCTTCATCTCTCCTTGACCTAGACTTTGACCTTGTGTTTGATTTTGACCTTGACCTTGATTTTGACCTTGATCGATCTTTTGATTTTGAATCTTTCTGTTCATCAGGACTACCTTTAAGAGGGACTTTATACGTAGTTGCAGTTGTCTGTTGGTCACCAGAATCTTCATCTCTCCCTGACCTAGACTTTGACCTTGTGTTTGATTTTGACCTTGACCTTGATTTTGACCTTGATCGATCTTTTGATTTTGAATCTTTCTGTTCATCAGGACTACCTTTGAGAGGGACTTTATACGTAGTTGCAGTTGTCTGTTGGTCACCAATTTTGGTTTCTATTAAATCAGGATCCTTCAATGAATCTTTTCTTAAGCTCATGAGACTTTTAGGTGGAACTTGTAAGCTCTCATTCATTGACAAGTCATACACATTTTTGTTGGACTGCAGCATTTTCTCAAGCGGAACAGTTGGTGTTCTGTCACCAAAATTAAACATGTCACGATCTTCACCTGCTTTCCTGTCTTCCTTTTCAGGTGTAGCATTTCTAACTTTCTTGGACCTTGCTCTACACAGCTTTTCAGGAACTGGTTTACGAGTGCCATCTGCTTCTTTCCTCCCAACACTAAATGTAAAAACACCTGGTTTCTTATTTCTCATTTCTACAGTAGCAACTTCCCCAGCAGCCTTTTCATGTGTTTTTTCTTCTATATCTACTTGCTTCAATGACTTCTCTTCTTTTTCAGCTTTCTTCTTCTCTCCATCCTTGTCTGCTTTTTCATTAGATTCACCGTGTTTCTTCTTGTTGTTCCTCTTGTCATGGGCATGATCAATATTACCTGCTGAAGCCACATTTTTGGATTTTTCTTTTTTCTTGTCTTTTTCCTTTTCCATCATTCCAATTTCTTTTCTAGTTTCAGAAGTAGGCTCAGACAAAGCACTAATTTTTGTTATTTCTTTTGAGTTCTGTAACAGTGCTCCAATATCAAGAGCTTCTGTCATATCCATGTCAGAATTGAAATAAATTGTATTATCACCACCAAAATTTGAAGCAGCTGGTGATTTGTCTGTTACAGTTGCAAGGGGAACCATGCCACTCATCCTTTCACTTCCTCTCTCTAGTGTGGCTAAGAAGGCTGCTCCATTGACTTTATGACTATCTGTAGCCGGTTCTATTCTATCGGAAGGCATGGGTTGTTTTAAAGGACTACGTAGAAGAGTTCTGGTTGGCTTGAAAGGATTAAAGGATTTATAATCAACTGGAATATTCATTTCAGCATCAGCTTGTACACTCTGACTGGCTTTTACAATACTATCACTTGATGGTTTGCCTTTCTGTGCATCTTTGTTTAATTTAGAGCTGCTCTTACTTTTTGGTAATTTAGACAACCTAGATGGTTTCTTTAATGAACTCAAAGTACTTGATGTTGTCAACCCTAGCTCATTTTTACCAGTTACAATGTTTTTTGTAGTATTTTGCTTGTCAATACTATCAGGACTGGTAGCAGCTTTGTCAGTCTTAACAGGCTTACTAAGAGCTTTCTCCAATGTGAAACCAGTATTTAAATGGTCATTTTCCTTGTCCTTACCGCAAATATCAAGCTTTTCTAAGGAATTGTCATTACTCACTGGACTAGCAGTCAAAAGTTCAATAAAGTTGCTGTCCATTTCAAGTATACCATTATCTAAATCTACATCCTGCGTTACAATCTGCCCATCACTGGTGGTAGTTTCAGTGTTGCCTTTAAGAACTCTTTGTGGTGGTTTAATTGCAGTTATTGCAGTTTCCATAGGATTTTCTGAAACTGGAAATGGAGTATTTGTATGCAAACAGGCATCATCTCAAACAAGCAAAACAAGAAGTTTTTGTGAAATACCATGCCCTTGCAACAGCCTTTTTGAACCTTGATCTTGATAAGTCACTCTGATCTTGATGGATGACCTTGACCTGACAACCAACTGATGCCTACCAATGAAAGGAATCTATGTCCATATGAAAAGTGTTTAAGTCCAAGAGAAGATCATTCTTCCACCAGGGGAGGTGAGATTTTGAAAAAGTGTGTTGCAAAACTTCAACATGTGATCAATGTATGCATTTACCTTTATTACTTTTGAAGCAAAAAATAGGAGTTCTCAACAGAAAGTTACTTGAATTTTCATTCACAGCCAGACATTGGTTTTGTAAAGGTATAACAATGAGTATCAGCAACATATATCTTTTCTTTGAGAAACAGATTCACGGTTCTACAATTGGCCAATGGCTGGTCCTGCCCATATACTCAGTTGGCCTGCCCATGGACTACGACAGAAAGTTCTGCTTCAATAATGATCCAATCCCAGACAGTGAAATTTGAGACTGGTCCAAATTGAAAGAAGTTGCATACGACAATTTTAAACTGTTGAAATTTTTAAAATCTTTGTCTCTCTGGGTAGAAAACAATGTGAACAAGATGTGTTTGTGAAACACAATGCCCCCACAACAGCACTTAGCTATGAAAAGTGTTGTTGACTTGATGGAGATGTATCATCATGCCAAATATAAGCATTGTATCTTGACTAGGCTGGTAGTAATTGGCAATGTTAAGTTTTTTGGTTAAGTTTTACAGACAGACAGACAGAAAGACTGAATGACGGACAGACAGATGGACAACGGTAAAACAATATGCCCCTGATCTTTTGATGCGGGGGAATATAAATGCAAGAACTTTCTTCATTTTCCACATTGTTTACTAGAACTATTTTCGGTGGTGTAAAAAGTTGGGATTGTGTGGGAGCTGTTTAAAAGACATTATTTGGCCACTAACATGTAACAAACATGAGGACCTGTGATGCTCTACACGCTATCAAGTTTTCTTTTTGTTCTAAAAGGAACTTAATTGCTTTTACAAGAAGGCATGAAATGAAAATAACAAATCATGCTTCATCCCCTTTATTATTTTGAGCAAAAACTGCATAACCTTTTCCTGTTCAATCCCTGCTTTTTAGGTCTCTGTGTTCTTATTCTTTAGAAAACATTGTGGTATAGAAAAAAATTCTTATAGCAAGCAATTTCTTCTTTTTCCACATTTTTTTACTCTACAGAATGGTTATTTTTCAAATAAAATTTACATTGAATTGTAGTCTGCAAATCCTTTGAATTTGGACAGGTCTAAAATTTTGAAAACAGAAAAGGGCTAAGGCACCTTTCCCCAGTTTTCTGACAGATCCACTGCAATTTTAGAAGAAACCATCCTAATAACTCTAATATAAACTGTAAAAGTTCCAAGAGGGTTGAATAAAAAATGGGCTTTATCACATAAGTGAGAATATTCTGAGTGAAACCCTGTCCCGTGTTTTCAAACAGGTCTGTAGTTGAATGATTTCCTTATTCGTTTTTCATCTTTAGAACCATAAAAAATCTAAAGTAAAAGGACCAAGCTTAAAGCTAAATGACACTTGTTAAAGGTTTGATGTGTTATTATTGATTTAAAATTGTAAATAACGACATAATAAAGCGTAGTTATTTAGTAAATAAGTAGAAACTAAGTTGATATGTTTTAATTCTAATTTTCAAAATCTTCTACTTTCGTTTTGCATCTATTTGATATTTATTGAGTAAAAGCTGTAAATCCCACAATAATCGTGTTTGCTTGATGCCTACGATCCCCCTTAGTTGCTCTAGAATGTTTTAAAGCACTGGGCGGCGTGATTATTGTAAAAATTCATTTTGCTACCTGAGCCATATTTGTAAACATTGCCTATCTATGGTCAGATGACTACCACATGTCACTTGCGATCATGTGATTACCAAACACGGGACGGCAAATCACAAAAAACAAATTACTGCTCTGATTATTACCTTATTTTTCAATAATTTAAAGCAAACTAAAGCATGTTTAGAAGGCTCTAAACAAAATTTTATATCATCCTTTACATGTGCCATATTATTGACTTCGGCTACAACTAACTGATTGTCTGTGGCAAGTTGAGATGAGAAGTAACATGAGGTGTATTCATAACTAATATGTGTTATCAAGAAACCCTAAATGAAATTGTCTTGTGTTCATGATGCAGTTTTGTTAAATCTAAGTTGGAATTGCTCCGCATTCCAACTTAAAATCTATGGACTATAAACTGAAAATGAGAAATTTTTATTAAATTTTTAATGGGCCTCTTTTCTCAGGTTACTTGAGGGATTGGACCAATTTGATATGAATTGTCTTTACAATGGTACAATCATTCTATGTTAATTTGAAGATAATCCAGTGAAAACTTAGGACTCAAGGCCACTTTTCCAGTGTTACTTGACAGCTTGGATCTAATTTTGAAAGAAAGGATCCTGATGGTGGTTTGTGAAAGTTTGAATAAAATCTGATGAAAACTGTGGACTAAACCACATTTACTGAATTATCATTAGGTCCATTTTCCTGTGTTTCTTGAAGAATCAGACCAAATTTGGAAAGGAAGAATCCTTATGATGGTTCAATCAATCTGTGATGTTTGTAGACAATCTGATGAAAATTGTGGACTCTAAAGTGTTTACAAGGATTTTTTAATTCAATTTTCCTAAGGTTCCTTGACCTGTATTTCTTGACCCATCAGACCCAATTTCAAACGGAATAAGCCTTACAGTGGTACAATCATTCTATTAAAGTATGAACAAAATCTGATGAAAACAATGGACTTTATTGCATAAACAAGATTTTTTTAATTAATTTTCATAAGGTCTCTTTTCCCATGTTTCTAGACGGTTTGTTTGAATGGGGTTTAATGCTGCTTTTTTTAGCTTCTGGAGCAGTTAACAATGGATTCCTGGTACATCTTGCACCAGCACCACCATTACATCCTTTCCTTGCCTCTATCTCCTGTCCCACTTAGGTTTACGATAACCTACCCTTTGCTGAGAGACAAATGTCGCAAAGGATATGTGCCACCAGGCATCAACCCATGTTCCAAGACTGATCAGACCCAATTTCAAAAGGAAAAATCCTTATGATGGTACAATCATTCTGTGAAAGTTTGAAGTAAATTTGATTAAAATTGTTGACTTTAGAGAATTTTCCTAAGGCTCTTTTTCCTGTGTTTCTTGAGGGTTTGGACCAAATTTCAAAAGGAATGATCCTAAAGATAGTACGATCAATCTGTGAAAGTTTTAAGAGAATCCGATGAAAATTGTGGACTCTAATGTGTAAAAAAAGGAAAAGTTAACAGACTAACAGACAGCTTGATGGACACATCGAAGCTGGAAGGGAAAGACGCAATCGCTATAGCTCTACTGGCCTTCAGTCAATAGAGCTAGAATGTGCTACATAAACTTCATAACTACAGCTTGAATGAGCTGTAGTTACCAAAAGCTTCTCATAAATAGCAGCCAATGTGGGAGTCTAAAACCCACCTCTGTTCTTAATGAGTGTTTTCATTGGGCAAACTTATTATTTTATTGACAGATGAGATTGGTAAATTACTGACTTTTGTAACAGTTCTATATGACCAGTTGGTTCCAATTCCCATAGGTCATCCTCTATCATTGAAGGTCATCAAAATCTAAGGTCTTTTTACGAAATACCTAAGTACATGTATTATGAAGTTAATATTGTGTAGGTCATGATTGAAAGCAAAAATATTGGTGAGAAAGTATTGTAGCAGAAAAAAGATCGGGGGCATATTGTTTTACCATTGTCCCTTCTGTCTGTCCTTCATTCAGTCTTTCTGTCTGTTGGTCTGCAAAACTTAACCAAAAAACTTAACATTGCCAATTACTACCAGCCTATTCAAGATACAATGCTCATATTTGGCATGATGATACATCTCCATCAAGTCAACAACACTTTTCATAGTTAAGTCCTGTTGCAGGGGCATTGTGTTTCACAAACATATTTTGTTCTTTTCTAACACTATTTTTCATAATAAAATATCTATGTTTCATGAAAACTAGTATTTGACAGGTAAGTGCACAAAGGGGAGATTTAAATGGATTGGATAAGAATAAGAAAAAGTCTAAGAATTCTACCAGTCCCCCCTATAAATCACTGGCCTCAGACCCAAGGACTAGTGTTAGTATTGACCCGGGATTTTAGAAAAGAGTAAACACTTCTTTAACCCATTTCAACACATTGACACTTTCTGACGCCCTGATAAAGTATGATTGTAACAAGCAATTTCTCCTTTTCTCACCATATTTTCTACCTTCTATGACACTTATTTTCAAATTCTAGGCCAATTTGACATGTCAACTGCCACTTCTTTCAATTTGAACTAGTATACAATTTTGTCATCTGGTAGTGTCTATACTATTTTTTTTTAGGTCCAAGTCAAGGACTTAAGCTATATTCTTACCTGGAAAGATTTGATTGGCTCCGTCAAGATTATTTCCAGATTCTGACTGTTCTGCAATTATTGACATGTTGGCTTTAACAGCATAGAGACAGTTTGGTGATCCAAGAGGGGGAGGACAGAACTCATCTGCGTTCAACAAATAGTTCATTACATGGGAATTCTGTCTCTTGTTTCTCTCACCAACAGATCCCCTACAAAAAATATCAATTAAAAAGTATGGAAACTCTCAGACAGAGGTACCATCCTATACAGTCACTCTTGCAAAAGCAATCACCACTATTATATGACGATTTTCATTAAGCGACCAACATCAGGAGAGCCACTAGAGACGGATTATGCTCCCAAAGTATAGCCCTGTCACAAAAAGGTTAAAATAAACAGACAAAAGGATTCCAATGGACAGAGAGACAAAGCAGCGGCTATATCCTTGCCTTTCTCCAGACATACTTAATTTTAACAAAAGACCTTGAGCCTTTGCCATTGGAGCTATCTGAAAATTTGTTACAAATTGCACAACTACTCATGATAGAGAACAATTGTGCCAAGTTATATTAACAAGAAGCCCATGAGGGCTTGAGACGCTCTACTGGTTATCAAGTTTTCCGTTAAAGAAATCTGATATTTAAGGAAGTTAATTGCTCAAAGAAGAATGCATAAAGAAAAAAAAGGGGCTTTATCCCCTTTATCATTTTAAGCAACAATCCTCAAGGCCCCTTTTCCCATGTTTCATGATGGATCCACTCCATTTCCAAAAGAAAGTTACCTTATGACCCTACAATCATTCTGTGAATATTTCATCAGAATCTGACAATAATTGTGGACTTAATCACATAAACAGGATTGTTTTGAATGAAAATCAATAAGGCCCCTTTTCCTGTGTTTTCTGATGGATCAATTTCATTTCAAAAGGAACTTTCCTTACAACCCGACATTTGTCCTGTGAAATTTAAAAGACAACTTGATAATGATTGTGATCTTCATCACATACACAAGAATGTTTTGAATGATAATCTGTAAGGCCCCTTTTCCTGTGTTTCAAATGCAACAATTATTCCATGCATCTTTGAAGAGAATCCAATAAAACTGTTGACTTTATTGTGTTAACAAAGATATTGAATTCAAGTTCTCATAGGGCCCCTTTTCCCGTGATATTTTACTGTTGGTTTTATCTTTCTATGAAAGTTAAAAGTGAATCCGATGAAATATTGGAAATTCATTATGTTTACTAGAATATTTAAAAAAAAAAATCATATGGCCCCTTTTTACATGATACTTGATGGATTGTACCCAGTTCTGAAAAGAACCATCTAAGTATTTGTACAATCATTCTGTGAAATTTTTAAGTGAATCCGGTGAAATCAAGGGACATCATTGTGTTAACCAGAATATTTAAGAGAGTTTTTCATAAGGCCCCTTTTTATGTGACCCTTGCTATAGTCAGATCCACTGTCAAAATCAACAATTGGAATGATGGTACAATCAATCTGTTTAATCTGTGGAATTTATTGTGTTAATGAGTTTATAGTGAAATATTCATAGGGCCCCTTTTCTCGTGATACTTTACAGTACAAACAAAATTTCAAAAGGAAAAATTCTAATGAAGGTAGAATCATTCTTTAAAAGTTAAAGAGAATCAATGAAAACAGTGGACTGAATTGTGTCAAGAATTTTTGTAACTAAATTTTCATAAGGCCCCTTTTTCTGTGAAACTTAACAAATCAGACCCAATGTACAAAGGAACAATCCTAATGATAGTTTGAAGAAAATGATAAAGACTGAGGACTTTATGATGTTTTGTAATAAAATTTTTATAAGGTCCCTTTTCTTGTGTCACTTAACCAATCAGACCTAATTTACAAAGGAACAATCCAAATGAGGGTACAATCATTCTATTAAAGTTTGAAGAGATTCTGATAAAGACTGAGGGCATTGTTGTGTTTATGAGGATTTGGTAATACTTTTTCATACAGCCCCTTTTCCTATGATACTAGACAGATCAGGCCCAATTTGGAAAGAAACAATCCTTATGATGGTACAAACATTCTGTGAAAGTTTGAACAGAATCTGATGAAAACTGCAGACTTTATCTTGGTGTCAAATTTTTAAAATAAAATTTTCATAAGGCTCCTTTTCCTGTGATACTTGAAGGATCAGGTCTCATGTCAGCATCAACAATCATGATTATTGTACAATGATTCTGTGAAGGTTTGAATAAAATCCAATGAAAGCTCTGAACTTGGTTACAAGGATTATAGATAAAATTCTCTAAAGGCCCCTTTTCCCATGATACTAGACAGATCACGCCTAATTTGAAAAGAAAGAATCCTTATGATGGAATAATCATTCTGTGAAAGTTTTAACAGAATCTGATGAAAACTGTTGACTTTAATGTGGTACAATGATTTTAAAATTAAATTTCATAATGCTCCTTTTCCTGTGATACTTGACGGATCAGGTCTAATGCAAACATCAACAATCATTATTATTGTACAATTATTCTATGAATGTTTGAAGAAAATCCGATGAAAGCTCTGGACTTGGTAACAAGGATTTATAAATGAAATTTTCATAAGGCCCCTTTTCCTGTGCTTCTTGACAGTTCAAACCCTGTTATGAAAAGAATGATAGTTATGACCTTCCAATCATTCTGTGAATGTTTCAACTAAATCTGATCAAAGCTGTGGGCTTTATTGTGTTAACAGGGTTTTATTAATTGAATTTTCATATAGCCCCTTTTCCCATGTTACTTGATGGATCTGAACCAATTCCAAAGGGAACTCTTCTTACAAAAGTATAATTATTCTGTTTGAGTATAAAGACAACCCCATCTCATCTGTGGACTTACAAGCATTAAGATTTTTTTAATTGAATTTTCCTAAGGCCCCTTTTCCTATGCTTCTCAATGGATCAGACCCAATTTGAAAGGAACAATCCTTATGATGGTACAATCATTATGTGAAAGTTTGAAGTCAATCAGGTGAAATCTAGGCCATTACATGTTAACTAAGATTTTTTTCATTAAATTTTCATAGGGTCCCTTTTCCCTTGAAACTTGATGGATCAAACCTTCTTCCGAAAGGAACAATCCATTTAATGTAATAATCATTCTGGGAATGTTTGAAGAGAATTTGTTGAAAACTATGGACTCTATTGTGTTTACGAGGATTTTTTCAATCCAGTTTTAATCGGGCCCCTTTTTCCCGTGGTCCTTGACTGATCATACCAAATTTTGAAAGGAACAATTCTTATGATGGTACAATCATTCTGTGAAAGTTTGAAGTCAATCAGATGAAAACTGTGGACTCTAGAGTGTTAACAAAGATCTTTGAATTAACCCTTTCCTGTTTTTCAAAATTTTAGACTTGTCCAATTTCAAAAAAGTTGCAGACCATAATTCAAAGTGAATGCAATTTGAAAAGTAACCATCCTTCAGGGTAGAAAAAATTGTGAGATAAGAAGAAATTGCTTGTTGCAAGCCCACAATATTTTCTCAAGATACTCAGGGACGTAAAATCCAGGGATTAACCAGGAAAGGGTTAAATTTTAATAAGGCCCCTTTTCCTATGTTTCTTGAGGAATCATATCCGATTCCAAAGGTACAATCCTTATGATGGTACAATCATTCTGTGAAAGTTTGAAGAGAATCCGTTATAAATTGTTGGCTCTAGATTATTAATGAGAATTTTTTATTAAACATTTCATAAGGCCCCTTTTTCCTGTGTTTCTTAAAGGATCATACCAAATTTCAAAAGGAATAATCCTTATGATAGTACAATCATTCTGTCAAAGTTTGAAGGGAATCCGATGAAAACTATTGACTCCAGAGTGTTAAAAAGAATTTTTTAATAAAATTTTCATAAGGCCCCTTTTCCCCTGTTTCATGAAAGATCAGACCCATTTTCGAAAGGAACAATCCTTATGATTGTACAATCATTCAGAGAAAGTTTGAAGAGAATCCGAAGAAAACTGTGGACTCTATCGTGTAAACGAGGATTTTTAATGGAGATTTTAATTGAATTTTCATAAGGCCCCTTTTCCAATGTTTCTTGACGGATCATACCCAATTTCGAAAGGAACGATCCTTATGTTGGTACAATCATTCTGAGAAAGTTTGAAGAGAATCAAATGAAAACTGTGGACTCTATCACGTAAACGTGGATTTTTAATGAATTTTCATAAGGCCCCTTTTCCCGTGTTTCTTGACGGATCATACCCATTTTCGAAAGGAATGATCCTTATTTTGGTACAATCATTCTGAGAAAGTTTGAAGAGAATCAAATGAAAACTGTGGACTCTATCGCGAAAAAGAGGATTTTTTAATTAAATTTTCATAAGGCCCCTTTTCCCGTGTTTCTTGACAGATCATACCCATTTTCGAAAGGAACGATCCTTATGATGATACAATCATTCTGAGAAAGTTTGAAGAGAATCCGATGAAAACTGTGGACTTTATCGCGTAAACGAGGATTTTTAATTGAATTTTTAATTAAATTTTCATAAGGCCCCTTTTCCCTGTGTTTCTTGACAGATCATACCCATTTTCGAAAGGAACGATCCTTATGATGATACAATCATTCTGTGAAAGTTTGAAGAGAATCCAATGAAAACTGTAGACTTTATCGCGTACACAAAGATTTTTTAATTAAATTTTCATAAGGCCCCTTTTCCAATGTTTCTTGACGGATCATACCCATTTTCGAAAGGAACGATACTTATGATGGTACAATCATTCTGTGAAAGTTTGAAGAGAATCCGATGAAATCTGTGGACTTTATCGCGTAAACGAGGATTTTTAATTGAATTTTTAATTAAATTTTCATAAGGCCCCTTATCCCGTGTTTCTTGACAGATTATACCCATTTTCGAAAGGAACGCTCCTTATGATGATACAATCATTCTGTGAAAGTTTGAAGAGAATCCGATGAAAACTGTGGACTTAATCGCATAAAGGAAGATTTTATAATTAAGTTTTAATTAGGCCCCTTTTCCCGTGTTTCTTGACGGATCATACCCAATTTCGAAAGGAACGATACTTATGATGGTACAATCATTCTGTGAAAGTTTGAAGAGAATCCGATGAAAACTGTGGACTTTATCGCGTAAACAAGGAAAAGTTTAACGGACGGGCGACGGACAGACGGACGCCGGACGGGAAAAAGCCATCGCTATAGCTCTAGTGGCCTTCGGCCAGTAGAGCTAAAAACTATCCATAATTTAAGGAGCTATGCTATGGACATGCTAAATAACCTTGACATTTTTCTTTTTTTTCTAATTGAAAATTACTTATGATAAAGAACAATTGTGCCAAGTTTAGAAGGTATGGCCCAGACATGCGCAATTATAATGTTTGACCTTGAGCTGTGAATATGACCTTGGAGCTATCTGATTATTTCTCTCAAAAGGTACATCTACTTATGATAGAGAGTTATAATGAAATCCATCCATAATTGAAGGAGCCTTGCCACTGAAAAGCTTCATTTTAATGTTTGAAGCTGAAATGTGACCGTGACCTAAGAGCTATTTGAAAACCGGAAAAATGTGTCGGCACAGTCATAAGGAATTTACGTAAGAAGTTTCATCCAATATGCCCAAAGGGTTGAAATCAAGGCAGACAAACAGACGGAATGATGGTGCAACAGCTGTATGCTTGCCCTTTGGGGAGCATAAAATCCCAAGAAGATAAATTTGCAAAAAAAAAATGACCTATTACCAAATCTTGTCTAAGAAATCAAGAACAAACATTCTTACAAAGTTTCAATGTATTTGTGCGGGAAACATAGCATGTACATTGCAAATGAGATATCTTTAGATAAGACCTTAGTGACCCAATATAAAACTTGAGCCAGTTGAAATTGAAAAACACATTCTGACCAAATATCAAAGTATTTCTGCCTAAAATGAGGTCTCCTGAGTGCAAAGAAGGTATTTCATACATTTGACATAGTGACATAGTTCTTTTTTACCCTGGTAATCAAAATGTTTACCTCAAATGACCTATTATTAAACTTGGCCAAAATAAAATAGAGAAATTCATTTTTTACCGATAAGATATTTTAGAGGAAAGCAACCCGTGACTATTCTGAGTGCTGGATGTCAACAATTCAATGTCAGCATTATTCAAAATACCTAAGTAGTAATAGACATAAACAAGATGTGTTTGTGAAACACAATGCACAATAACTTGTCCTACTTTCGATTTCTATTATCACGTGATAGACACTTTTGATTTTTGTTTCCTCCGTACTCTGTTTTGTTTAGGAATTGATTTTTAACTGTCGATGTACGAAGTGAAAAGGTCCTCAAAAATCCAAAAGCACATTTAGTTAAGACTTGTTATCAATGTTTTATGAATTCTCAATGCTAGAATTGTCGAAAAAATATGACAATCATAAATGATACTCGATAAATTACGATAATTAATTACTTTCTTGGAGCACACTAATAGAATTATTTTGTTTTACGTATTTTTGTCATCTGACATGGCTGCAAAGTTCGAGATCGTGCAAAACAAAGCTGGAAAGGAAGGCGAAAACATTGATAAAAAGAGTCACCTGTAGACTATACCACACAATCCTCAAACTTAGTGGGAACATGTCAAATTTGCAAGACCACCTTCGGGAATCTGTTCCATCAGATTAATATAGAAATAAACAAAGTAACATATACTGACAGTATCTTGATATATGGCGATTGATTTCTGATGATAGTGATAGTATCACAATATCAATACTGCTATAGAAAAACTATCAGGATAGTGATTTTCAAAGCCAATAGTCAGCCTTACTTATCACATGACCATGACCTTGACATGAGGAGATGTGTATTATGGAGTTGTAAAATCATGCCAGATATGAGCATTGTATCTTGAATAAGCTGGTAATGCTAAGTTTTTTGGTTAAGTTTTGCAGACAGACGGAAAGACAGACAGACAACGGTAAAACAATATGCCCCCTATCTTTCGATGCAGGGGCATAAAAAGTAAATGGAGCATAACCATAATAGGATATGCCCATCTTTGCTCGATACCGAGTCTACCGTATCAAACCCATTGAGAAAATAAGTGGACAAGATTTTTCATTAAAGGGCCATAATTCAGTAAAAAGTAAATGCAGTGTAACAAAAGTAGGACATGACCCTAAATTCACTGTCTAGGATATACACATCTCTGCTTCATACTGAGTCTGCCTGAAGTTTGTATCAAATCAAAACAATAACTTTAGAGAAAATGAGTGGATAGAATTTTCAACAAAGGACTTTAACTCTGCAAAAAGTATATTGAACAAAACTCAAACAGGATATGCACATCTATGCTCGATACTTAGTCTACAGATTATTTTGATATTCATATTCAAAGTTTCTAGTAATTAACTTAGTACATTAACCCTTGTCATGCTGTATAAAATCTTTTTCAGAATTATTGTATGAAAATGAAAGGGCTGAAAGCACTGGTAGTACTTGTTGTTTAGTTGTCAATACTTCTTTTGAAAATCAATTACATGAAATAAATCTGGTTCCAAAAGGACAGGAGGTGTAGACTAAGATCAGACTGAACATATGTGCAGTCTGATCTCTGTCTATACCTCCTGCTAAAACTGGAATATACCGGGTTCAGCATGACATGGGTTAAGTTGACATCCCATGAAATTGTACTATTAGTCCTCTGTTTGGTCAATTGCTGCTGTCAATTTAAATTAACTGATAATCAAGAGGACAATATCTATCTCTGACATTAACCCTTGTCATGCTGTATAAATCACCTTATTGAATTGATGTAAAATCAAAGGGCTAAAAGAACTGATAGGACTTGTTGTTCAAAAATGAATAATTTGTTTTAGAAATCAATTTCATAAAAAACTCTGACAGAACAGGTACAAGCAGGAGATGTAGACCAAGATCAGACTGCACTTATGTGCAGGCTGATCTTGGTCTACATCTCCTGCCAATACCGGAATATTCCGGGTTCAGCATGACAAGGGTTAATGTTCACACATTCTCACTCAATCCCACTCTTTCACTCCCCTGAAGCAAAAAGATCTAGAAAATCTTGTGGATGATGAATAAATTGCTTCGGTTTTGTGAAATATCAAAATTTTCCTCTGCACCTAAAAGCAAATACAAAATGTTGTATCACCATCATAGGATAACATTCTCTATTTATTTTTATAAATCACCAAGAGATAAGTGTGCAAGCAAACTTTTTTTTAAAAGCACTTGGCGTTATGTTTTGGAAGGAGACAAAAAAGTTTTTTTAAATTCTGCTTTTTTCTTTTTTGTAAAAAACTCTCAGAACATATGAAATCTTAATCTTAGAGTCTTGATTCTTTTCAGATAGTGAGCCGTCCCTGAATGACCAAAATATGTTTTATCAGCTCTTTTAATCTAACACTCACAATACTTTTAAAATTTTGCACCCTAACAAATGTCTAACAGTTTTTATTCCAGCACAGACGCGCACCTGCCAGTAATACCCGAAAGGGGAGTTGGGCAGTATATATAGATAGATAGATAGATAATCTTAGAACAACAGTTCAAAGTTAGTTACCACCTTAAGGTAATTCTATATTCAAAATGTCAAGACTCAAGGTCTAATGGTTTTGAAGATAAAGAAAAAGCTTAAAGATTTTCTCTTGGTCTCTTATTCAAAGAACAGGATCTGATCTAGGAGAAATATATTGAAGTATTTTTGTAGAGGATAATAATGTAATGCTGCATGCAAATTATGAAAATCTGTAGCAGTGATGCAACAAGGATATCTTAAATCATGGGGCGTCATTTGAATCTTGACAAAACCTTACCTTGGATTAAGTGAGGATCTGTCTGACAAACTTGAAATGTTACCAATGGAAGATCCCCGTGAACTAGCCGTACTGCGTCTTGTCAAAGTTACACATTTATCGTTCAAAGCGCTTACATTCATGCTTGCTTGGAGCATGTTTTGTGTCAGTTCATCTAAAGTTTTCTTCATATCTCTGACATGACCCTAGAATTGAATATTCAAAAGTTTATTAATCTCAATTATTCATTATATGATGATTGATCCACTAAATAGGGACTTAATGCCACTCTCAACAGAAGTTAGATTGTGCAACTAACTCTCTAAAAATTAATCAATTCTGCTTGAACCCATTCCTTCTGTGAAGCTCAAAGCCATTTGTATAAAATGAAGAACTATTGCTTGTAACAAGCTATTTCTTCATTTCACACAATGTTTCCTGCCCAGAAAGTTGAAAAAAATCCTAAAATATCATAAACATTAAATTGTCTTCGGCAACTCTTTTCAATTTGGTCTAGTCTAATTTTACCGAACAGACCCCATTTCAAAAGGAACAATTCTTATTCTTTGAAAGTTTGAAGAGAATGAAAACTGGCGACACTAGAGAGGATTTTCTATATTTTCGAAACCCCCCCTTTCTACTTATACTTTAAAGATTAGACCAAATTTCATAAGGATTGATACTAATGAAATTAAAAACATTCTGAAAAGGTTTGTAGAGAATCTGATGAAAACTGCAGACTTTATTGTGTTAAAACGGATTTTGTACTGAAATTTCATGATGTCACTTTTCCTGTGATACTTGACAGATTCAGAAGGAACAATCCTATTGTTGGTACGATCATTCTATGAAAGTTTGAAGAAAATTGGATGAAATCTGTGGACTTCATTGTATTAACAAAGATTTTTTAAATGAAATTTTTACAAGGCTACTTTTCCTTTGTTACTTTATGATTTGGGCCCAATTTCAAAAGGAACATTTTCTTATGATGGTACGATCATTCTGTGAAAGTTTGAAGAGAATAAAATGACGAGAAATATGTTGTCCAGCCTACATGTCGAGCCACTTGATTTGTACAGAAAATGTGGTGTACAGAATATATTTTTTCAAACTGTGACCTTGACCTTAGACAAATCAAGACAAATGTTTCTCATGGCACTAGCACTCACCAAGCAGAACAACTGTGCCAAGTTATTATCAAATTCATTCATAAATTTAAAAGTTATGACCTGGATAAGATTGTTTAACCTTCAACAGTGACCTTGACCTTGCATGTATCATATGACACTGGCTCTCATCAAGTAGAACAACTGTACCACATAATTTCCAAATCCATCCAAAGCTGCGAACGATTTTTGTCGTTCAACATTCAATTGTGTCCTTCACAGTATCACAACAAACACATGACACTAGTGGTCAATTTTGTAGTTTGACCTTCAACATGGGATGTCATGGGTTCGATCCCCGACAGCGGCACATATCCTTTATGACATTTGTCTCATTCAGGAATCCATTGTTAGGTGCTCCTGCCACCACGATATAACTGAAATACTGTTAAAAGTGGTGTTAAACCGCCATATAGTCAATCAATTACATGAGCTCATTCAAAGAAATATTGAATTTATGACCCCCCCTTTTTTTGCAGCCGTCATAGCACAGCCGGTAGCGCATCATTGGGTTTGTCCAAAGCAATGCACATATGAAATATGAAGACTATATCTGTAACCAATCAAAAGTTATGGCCAATATAAGTTTTTGCAGGACAAAAAAAGAGCTTACGCAAAGATAACACATTTTTTAAACGTAAATTTTCGATAGTTTAAGGTCAAGAGGATCTGATTTGATACTTAAAAATGAAATTTCATAAAATTCTGCCCATAAGTTGGTTGGTTGGTTGAATGGGGTTTAACGCTGCTTTTAACAGTATTTCAGTCATATCACGGCAGCTGGAGCACCTAACAATGGATTATTGGTATTTCAAACACCAGTACTACCACTACATCCTTTCCTAGCCCCCAGCTGCGATCTCACATAGGTTTACTATTATCCACCAATTGGTGAGAGACAAGTGTCAGAAAGGATATGTGCCGCTGCAGGGTATCGAACCCCATGACATCCCATGATTGAAGATTGGGAATCTGGCGCGCTACTGACTGCGCTATGAGGGCGGCTCTGACTATTAGACTAGGAGAAATTGGCAAAAAACATTTTTTACATTAAGGCCCCTATTTCCATGACGCAGCCTTGAATTGAGAAAATTCAAAAACGTATCTTGGAAATTTTCTAGGAAGATTATATTTGAAGTTTCACCCAATAAGGCCAAAGGGTTCCTGAGATATGACATCGGACGGACAGACACGCACACAAGCTGGCAACTATATGCTCCCCCGAAAAATTTTCGGGGAGCATAAAAAAACTATAATTTTAATTCACAGGCTGATTATTCCGAAACTACTAATTTCTAGAGATCATGGAGATTTAGCATGGAAAGTTTTAGTTCATTCAAATTGAAACTGTAGGAAAAGTTGCACACACAAAACAGTGCTCTGTACGCTATTTAGCTATGTCAAGTGCAGATAATTCCAAAACTGCTTGAGGGATCCAATCAAAAATTATCTCATGCACAACAAGACATCAAAAAGATTCAATGTGGAAAGTATCAGTTCATTCAAATAGAAAATGTAGGAGGAATTGCACACACACACAAAACTTGGCCAAGTCAAGGGCAGATAATTCCAAAATTGCTTGAGGTATCCAAATAATAATGATCTCATCCACAACTAGACATCAAAGAGATTCATTGTGGAAAGTGCCAGTTCACTCCAATTGAAACTGCAGGAAAAGTTTCACACAAAGAGTGCTTTTTATATCCATAAATGTATGCAATGTTGAGCCAAAAATTGACCTAGAAAATAACCCCCTCTCACACAATCCTGCATTTTAAGCCTGTCAAGAAAAAGGCCTGGGAAATGATTACGGAAATTGAAGAAATTACTTATTAGCAATTTCTTCATAATCCACAATGCATTTTGTCCAAAAGAGACAAAAATTTTTAAAAATTCATCAACCAGAAATCGTCGTCTGAAACTTCCTTAATTCTAAAATTTTGTCATCTGGTAATGTGTTAAGTGTTATACAAAACCTGCATCCTTCTTTTGGCTTCTTCCTCCAGTTCCTCATCTTTCATACCAATCAGTTTTTTGACACGATTGTACTCCTGTGCCAGTTCTTGATAGGAGACCTTTAACAGTTGATGTTCTGATGAAAGGCTCCGCAATTCCAGTTTTGCCTTTGAGAGATTTTGAGCTAATGCCCTGTTGTTAGCTCTGAGTGTTTGTTTCTGTACAGACATGTTTAAATCTGCAAAAATTACCAAAATATAACAATTGACCAATCGTGGCTGTCAATCAATGAATCAACCAACCAATCAAATCATTTATTCAGCCTGGACCTGAGCTTTTTAACTCCGACATTATGTGTGCAACTTGAAGATGCACAACATGATTTTGTTATTTCGTTTAACCTATTTCCACACAGTGATGCTTTTTGATGCCCCTCAAGAAAAAACAAGAGGACCATGATGGTCCTAAATAGCTCCCAACAAGCATGATGGCTTAAGGCTGTATTCTTGCAAGATTGACTGTAAATAGTTAAATAGTAACAAAAAGTTACAATACTACTTTCAGAAATTCTGCAAATACCAAAACGATTCACCAAAGGTGACTGGTCTTTAACTCTTCAAGAACAAAGCTTTAGAAAAAATTGTGGTTTAAGCCAGTCTTGAATAGATTTTCATTAAAATTTGATATAGGAAAATTATCTACTTTTACAATAGTTATTAACCCTTGTCATGCTGAGCCCGGAATATTCCGGTTTTGGCAGGAGGTGTAGACTAAGATCAGACTGCACATTTGTGCAGGCTGATCTTAGTCTACACCTCCTGCTCATACTTTCCCTTCCCGAGTTGTTTATGAGGTTGATTTCTAAAAGAAATATTGATTTTTGAACAGCAAGATCCATCAGTGATTTCAGCCCTTTGATTTGACAAAAATTCAGTAAGGTATTTTATACAACATGACAAGGGTTAATATCATTTTTCCAATCAGTATAATATTCTTTGTGTTAAATCTTCTGAATTCATCAGAAATCTAATTAAATGTGATATATTCCCTATGCCATACTTGGAAAGGTTGAAATTTATCGGATGAGGTTGGTAGTCTTTGGGTGATATTGATCATGACTGTATTGCTAGATGAAACCTGTGACGTAACTGATACGTCATGGAGACTGCAAATAAGGTAATTATCTGTGCAATCGACAGATAGAGTATTTGATGAATTCCGGTTCCATTCCGGTTGTACTTCACTGTCTTTGTCAGTGTCTCGTAACATGAACAAATTTTGCTTCCTTTCTCTCTTTTTAAAGTTATGAACAGTAGTTTTCATTACAAAATAAACTTGATCTCTTTCCAAAAAATATCTGAAAGCATTACAGTTAGATATTTGGAAATTTCTTTATTTTCTACAATATTTTCCATCAAGAAAAATGAAAAAATTCAAATAAATTTAAATTATCGTCTGCAACTCATTGACCAGTCTAAAACTTTGCTGTCTGGTAATGAGTTGATTCTATTGCGCTTCTAAGATGGTCACGATTTAAAACCTACAATTAAATTTCTTCGGTGTCATGGACTTGAGGTTTCCTTTAGAAATGTTGAGGTTTGGTTTCTTCTTCACCCTTTTCAGTCCCACCTTCAGCTTGGCTTTCTTTCCCGAGTCTTGGTCCATCTTCACGATTACCTGAAAAGTTGAGATAAAATAATTTGAACCTGTAAATGGGATGATAACCAACAAACAAGAGGACCATGGTCCTATTTTGCTCACCTCACTCAGGGAAAGACTATAAATTTCAACCTAGGGGCCCAGCCTTCCGAAATTCAATATTTAATATTAGAGGTAAAGGCATTTTCTCAAATGGTCTAGGGGCCCAGCCCAAAATCTAGGGGCCATGGGCGACTGGGCCCCTGCTAGTCTTTTTCCCTGTTACTCATAATAGCTCTAGGTTTTACTGTGATAGATTAAAGAATTTGTTTTTCGGGTACAGTTCATTTATAATTGACAGATCAGATGCACTGTCAAAATCAACAATCATATTGATGGTACAATCAATCTGTGTAAGCTGTGGACTTTGTTGTGTTAGTATGGATTTTATAGTGAAATGTTCATAGGGCCCCTTTACCTGTGATACTTTACAGAACAAACCAAATTTCAAAAGGAACAATTCTAATGAAGGTACAATCATTCGCTAAACGTTTCAAGAAAATAAATGAAAATAGTGGACTGAATTGTGTCAAGATTTTTTTCAATAAAATTTTCATAAGGCGCTTTTTTCAGGTTTCTTGACAAAAATCAGACCCAATTTACAAAGGAAGAATTCAAATGATGGTACAATCATTCTATTCAAGTTTGAAGAGAATCTGATAAAGACTGAGGACATTATTGTGTTAATGAGGATTTTGTAATGAAACATTTATACAGCCCCTAATACTAGACAGATAAGACCCAATTTCAAAGGACACACTCCTAATGATGGTGCAAGCATTCTGTTAAAGTTTGAACAGAATCCGATGAAAACTGTGGACATAATTGCATTAACAAGGATTTTATGATGAAATTTTCATACAACCCCTTTTCCTGTGATACTTGATGGAACTAACCATATTTCGGACTGAATAATCCTGATGATGGTACAATTATCCTATGTAAGTTTGAAGATAATACGGTGAAAACTGTAGACCTAAAGCCATATCTTATCTTCCCACAAAGGAAGGAAAAATAGTTTAAACAAATGGCCTTCTTTATATCGATATACAAAAAGAGGGTATGACTAATAATCTGTAGATAGAGCATTTTGTGGTTTTTTGTATCGATTTCAACTAGTGTTTGTTTACATGTTGAGATCGATACGAATCCATCATGTTCTTTGCTGAAAATGTTGCTTATCTTTGACATTAACTTTTATGTGCACAAGTGTTGATGACTAAACTTTACAGACGATTTCATGAATCTCTTCGACTGAACAGGTTATTTAAAAGAGGAACAATCCTTTTAACAGTAAGAGAATCTGATGAAAACTGACTGAGAGTGTTGATAAGGATGTTAAAAATTAAATCTCAATAGGTCCCTTTTCCTGTTTCTCGACAGATTGGACCCAATTTTGAAGGGAACGATCCGAATGATGGTACAATCATCCTGAGAAAATTTGAAGAGAATCTGATAAAAAATGTGGTCTCTTAGAGCATTAACAAGAAAAAGTTAAAGGACGGATGGACGACTTGACAGTAGAGCTAATAAATCTAAGTAATTCATGCGGACAAACTTTGCTTTAATTTTGCAACAAAATTCATTAAGAAATTTAACTTATCTGGCAAGTTCATGTTTTTATCTTTAAAACCGTCTGAATTAAGCTAAACATAATTATCAAAGGTACGCTAATTGGGTCAACAATTGAAGTGTAATTAGTTTCAATCATGATACATGTATTTGATCTATTTAATTATAATCACTTGACCCTTTCCTGTTTCTTTAGATTTCAGACTGGTCCAAATTGAAAGAGGTTGTAGATGACAATGGAAATTTATTGCAATTTGAAAATAAACAATCCTATGTGGTTGAAAATATTGTGGGAAAAGAAGAAATTGCTTTTTACAAGCATTTTTGCAAGTACAAAATTACAGCAAAATTACAGCAAACGAAATCTCGGGATTGACAGAAAAGGATTAATCAAGCCTGATTGTGAATTATGTCTGAATTTATGATATAATCATTGAACAAAATTTCAATAATATATTTTTTTCAATATATAAAATAACAGAACTACATGAATAACTAATAACGACTAATAAGAAACCCCTATCAAAATATTTTTGTCTGTATTCTCTATTAAATATATTGAAATCAGTTGAACATCTTTGAAAAGCAAATATACTTCACCTCAATTATCATGCATGTAAGAAAGCCGAGGTTTGGTACCAATCAAAAAATGGTTTTCATCTGATGAAATAGTTTTTATATAGTTTACAGACATTTGATTTATCTTTCAGTAAATTTTTGTCCAGTTCTGTTCTGAACTTCTAAATGAAATTTATCTTGAAAGTTGCCTTGTTGACCCTTCAAAAATTTTGGATTGCTACTGCAGTTATCGTGTGTCTTAATAAAGAGTGTCCATGACGCCGATAAGGAAGCAAAAATTATTGTTTCAATTTTTGTCACCCATCTTTGCTTTTAAACAATTAATCTCGTTGATTAATTTCATATAAAATCAAGTTTAGAGTTATGTAATCTCATGCTAAATCTATCCCCTGCTTCCAATTTTTTTGAAACGTTTTATTTGGGGGTAAATTTTGCATCTTGATGTGTTTAAGTTAAGTGTGCTATATGTGGTACAGGCAATTCTCACTGCACTGGGTTAAACAATCTGTGAAAAATAAGATCACCAAAGTTCACTGAGCCTCCTTGGGGGGGCCATGCACAATAACGTAGGTATGAATGATAATTGAGTTTGGACAATAGTGTATATATCTTGGTTAGAAAAAAAAACTAGACCAAACTCAATGCATTATTTAAAATGTTAGAGACAATCCAACATAATTTTGATCTAATATCAAGAAAAGTGAAATATTCATTTTTGTAAGGGGACGAACAGAAAAAAAAAGCGAATGGACCCACATTTCGGTCGAACGGACCCTGGACGAAAAGACTCTAAGCGAAAGTATATTTAGGACGACCGGAGCCGCTACCTTCAACAAGCGAGCATCGAAAGCTAAGAAATGCAAAAAAGGTTCAATACAAATATATTGAAGTCATACAGTGATCAAAAGTTTCCGGTATTTGGTACAAAGCCTGTAAGGTGAACATTAACCAGCAACCAAAGTTTGACAGTTTAAATTTTGCCGCAATTTGCAACGAGCAGTTTGATTGGTGGACTTGGGCATGCTCGATTACAGGGTTGGCCTGAAATACGAACTGAGCTATTTACCACGAAATAGACATCACACTTCTAAAAAAGCAATTGATAAAACAAAAGAATAGCAAGTTTAAGCTAAGTTTTTTTCTTTTGTGCGTTATCCGAATGATTTCTGATCATTAAATAACTTCAATTGAAATTTAAAAAGTTTAGCTATTGCCGTTCACGAAATGGACATAAATCAATAGCAAGATATCATATATCTATCGTATCCGAGTTTGTCGTATAATTCAAATATTTAACTTTAATTTTTATCCTATTCTTAAACATTCAGCGCTAAGGAAATGGACATTTCGGATGTCAAAATGAATTACGGACGGTTCGTACCAAAACCATTTCGTCCCATGGTATTGGTTGTTTCATACCATGCTGTGATCATTTCGTACCACGAGGTAGTCATTTCGTACCATACGTCAAATGTTTCGTACCTTGTTTAGAAAAAAATCTTATATTAATTGAATAGTAAAAATACGCTTTCAACATTCATAAAATATTTGTATGTTCTATTTGCTTTATCTAATTTATCGACCATTAAACAAGTGAAAATCAATTAAGACAGTCCATTCAGGCAAACGGAGAGTTGATGATACAGTATTAGCGTATCAGCACATTACTTTCTTTTCTAACAGGAGGATTGTGTTCATAAGAAGAAAATTAGTAGGGAATCAGAAGTGTACTTCCGTCAATATTGTATCATAATTAACCGAATAATTTGACAAAGCAACCATTAGCCAATTGCCACACAACGATATTTAAGACAGGTCCAAATATAAAGAAATTTGCAGACCACAATTTCATGAGAACGGAATTTTTTTAAATATTTGTCTTTTGGAGAAGAAAACATTGTGATAATTATTGCTTGTCTCCAGCAATGTTTTCCTAAGTATTTTTCTTGATGGGTGTAAAAACGTGGATCAGTCAAATGAAAGGCAAATACCAATCTAATCATAATTAAGCAATCAACAATCGTTCACCTTCCACAGTTAGATCTTAAATGATCTTACCTAACTCGTCGCAAACAATGACAAACAATCTAATTATCAAATTCTCTGAACTTGATTGAGTTGTTTATTTGTGGTACGAGATGGTACGAAATGACCAATTATTTGGTACGAAACGACCGGCGCATGGTACGAAATAACCATTGTATGGTACGAAATAACCATAGAAATTATGGTACGAAATGGTTTTGGTACGAATTGACTGTATACCACTAGAAGCACAGAGGCTTATGTACTAGCCAATTATTTTCTCTATAAATTATGTCAATTATCCTCAGCGGGACGCGTTTATCACAATTCTTGATCGATTAGTTTATTAATTCATCAATCAATTTCAGACGATATACGCGTTTGATTTGATAAAATTCTAAACCGAACATTTTCTATCAATATAATTTTTATCATATATATTTTTTAAATCTTAAATCTTAAAATTTATCATCTGTCGATCATATCTGAAGATTTTTTCTTTTCGAATATTGAGAACACATCACAGCTATTTAGGATTGTTTCGTACGTTTTGTTCGATTATCAAATATTAAATAAAACACCGGAATCTACTTGTTTTAGGAAACAAACCAGCCAGAAGGAAGCTGTAAACAAGATCGATGCAGCTATGAGTTTGCCACGTTTTCTTCGAAGACATCGAATTCCATGGAAATTGCTCGCAGTTATTGCAATACTGCTATGCATTGCCTATTTTTACTTCGTCCACAATGTGAATAACGATATGAAATCGAGTGAAATCCTGCGATTTCGTCAAGAACGTTTCCACAAATACCAGTCATCAGAATCCAGCAGGACTGGACCCGGTGAGAAAGGCACGGGTGTTCATCTAGAGGGTGAAGAAAAGAGAATTGCAGAGGAGACTTTTGAAAAGGAAGCCTTCAATAAAATAGCTAGTGATAAAATATCGCTGGAAAGATCGGTGAAAGATGTTAGGGATCAAAGGTAGTTTTCCTAATAGTCAGTTATGTTGAAAAAAATGAGATGGAAAAAACAAATATGAAATCCAAATTATTACCCACTCCTTGTCTGCAATCAGTGTTCCATATATGAGCAAAAAGACTCTTAAAACGTCATTCTTAGTGACTGCAATATTATTTTGCTTCCTAATCCAACTATTCAAGCAGTTTGACTACATTAAAATGTCATCCCAAACGCACTCACATTCTAAGCTCCTCAAGGCTACAAAATCACAAACTATCCCAGATAGAAACTTAAGAGCACAATTATGTGAAACAAAATTCCTGTAGGAAAGAGAAGAATAAATCTCATAGCATTAACTTCGACCACAGTTTTAATGATGATAATTCTGAAAAGAGTGTTAGCATTTTGGAAGAAATAGCTCCCTGCTACAGTTGTAAAAAGCCCTTAGCTAAGTCTAGTGAAGGTGTTTGCTGTAACTTCTGCAAACACTGGTTTTGTGTTAAATGCTCCCAGCTGAAAAAGATTGTATATCAAGCCCTAAAAGGATCACCTGACAGTTTGATGTGGTTTTGTCAGAATTGCTCCACAGCCTTCCCAGGAGTTAAGAAAGTAATGATTCATTTAGATTCCTTAGAGGATAAACTTGAAGAAAGAGTCACACATTTAGAAAATACACCAAATAAAATTGACAATTTATATAACAGTGTTCAGGGTGATTTGAAGGAGCTTCGGGATATTGAAATGAGAAAGCTTAACATGGTTTGCTTTAATCTTCCTGAAAGTGAAGATCCAGATCCAGATGTGAGAAAGCAAAACGACATAGAAAAATTGAAATCATTGATAGATAATGATATGAAATTATTAGATGAAGACATTGAAATTGAAAGTCCAGTTAGACTTGGTAAAAAAACAGAAAATCCTCAAGTAAGTCAATCAAGTAACCACAAAAGAGGTAATCGACCCTTACTCTCTAAAGTGAGAAAGCATGAAGAGAAACGACAGATCTTACAGGGAAACTCTGAGCTTAACCCTTGTCATGCTGTATAAATTACCTTACTGAATTTCCATCAAATCAAAGGGCTGAAAGCACTGATAGAACTTGTTGAAAAATCAATATTTTATATTTTAGAAATCAACTTCATAAACAACTCCGTCAGGAAAAGTACAAGCAGGAGGTGTAGACTAAGATCAGCCTGCACATAAGTGCAGTCTGATCTTAGTCTACACCTCCTGTAAAAACCGAAATATTCCGGGTTCAGCATGACAAGGGTTAAGAAAAGTAAAAATGAAAGTGTGAACAAGATATTTGTAACCCCTGTCCTGACCAAACACGTAGGCAACAAGAAGAGTCATTTAAACTGAGGGAAGAGTTACGTTATCGCAAGATAGTAGGTAAAGAAACTAACCTCAAGATAAGTAGGGGCCACATCATATTGGTGCAAAATTCAACTGTTACAGAATCTTCAACTAGCACTAGTACATACACTGGTACCAGAGTATTTCACTCGTAGACTTTCACTGGTGGAACTGGCACTTCAAAAGTTTGTCCCCAAGGGTTTTGACCCTCTGGCGGAGAACTTTAACCCATTCCAACACAGTGGAATTTTAGACCTGTCCAAATTGAAAGGAGCTGCAGACGACAATTTCAAGTTGATGGAATTTTTAATTTTTTCGTCTTTGTGGATAGAAAACATTGTGGATAATGAAGAAATTGCTTGATACAAGCAATTTCTTCATTTTCCACAATGTTTTCCAAAGCTTTTTTCTTGAGGGGTGTAAAAAGGAGGGCTTGTGTGGGAATGGGTTAAACAGGACAGCATAAACAGAAAACCTGTAAATATGTTTAAAGTTGCAAGTTCTCAGAAAAGTTATAAAGGTTCAAGTTCGTTAACAAAGATTGAAGTTAATATGTTGTATTCCGATAGTTCTAAGCTTAAAACATTGACAAATATTAGCACTGAAAATAACAGTGAAGCCCAAAGAATGACAATAACAAAGAGACTTCTGATAGTGAAAGCAATGAATCTTTCAATTCATCTTACGCAGCGGTTTCTAGTAGTAACGAAACAATTAATATTATTAGCGAAGGCGACTTTATCACAAATGATAATTTGTATGAATATGTTGATAATAGAGACGGTTTATCACTATTTTACACTAACGCAGACAACTTGTTGAATAAGGTAGACGAATTAAAAGTTAGATTACAAGTGAGGGCTTTTGATATTCTTGTTATCACCAAAAACATATCCAAAGACTGGAAAATCTGATGAAAATCAACTTGCTGAACTTCAAATAGAAGGCTATAATTTACATACAGCTAATGTGGAACCCCATAGCAGAGGAGTAGTGATTTATGTATCTGACCTATTTCATCAAATATAGTTTTAGATTTAACCAATCATAGTTTTTCTGAAAGTGTATGGGTTGAAATTAGGTGGAGTAATAGTGATAACTTTCTTTTGGGAGGAATTTACTGAAGCCCCCTGTCAGATATTGAGAATAATGGTCTTTCATTAAAACTTCTCAATAAAGCAACCAGTATGAATTTTACTCACACTGTAATTGTTGGTGATTTCAACATACCAGAGATCAATTGGTATTTGTAGACCACTTGTTAGACTGAAAATCATTTTTCATAAAACCATTAAATTTACATACACCTACTCTAAAACACATTTTTTTTATGTTAAACTTGACAAAACTACTGAAGGGATTTTACAAACTAGTTTATATGAAAAAAATACATCAGTATGTAGAATTCTCTTCTTGTCATCCTCTATCTTGTAAAAAAAGTATCCCTTTTAGCCAAGCTAAACGATACCGCCGTATCACTTCCAACAACATTTGTTTTATACAATATCTAGTAGAACTTGAATCTTATTTTCAGAAGAGAAATGACCAAACTGATATATTGTCTGAGGCCATTTGAAAAGTGTCCACATTGACTTTTGAAGAAGCTCTCAAACCTAATTCTTATATAAGTCCTAATCTTATTCCTTTTGTATGTACATTACCTGCCAGTAATACCCGAAAGGGGAGTTTGGCAATATATATAGATAGATAGACATATATATATATATATATATTATAACCCTTCTCTTCCTAACATAGGAAAAATAATAAACCAGTACTGGGGCTTACTTGAAATATCAGGTAGCGAAAGTGTGCGTCAATTATATAAGTCTAAACCAATTGTAGCATGCAAAAGACCACCTAATATTCATGACAGACTTGTTCATTCAAAATTGAACTCTTCTTCTATTTCTTTTAAAATAACTAAATGTCAAAGGCGTTGGTGTTCACATTGTTCTACGATTCAAGAATCTGATAGTTTTGTGAGTACCACTAGTCTACATCACAAAGATATAGAATCAATCAAAATCTTAACTGCACTTTTACTGATGTTATTTACCTAAAAACATGTAAGAAATGTAAAGCTCAGTATATTGGTCAGATTCACCAAAAATGTGCCAATCATATGAATAGCCACAAATTTGATATCATGCATTTTCCTGATGTTTAAACAAATGTTTCTGAACATTTCAATTCTCTAGGACACAGAATTCATGATTTTCATCAGTTTCTTCATTTTCCACAATGTTTTCTACCAAAAAAGTTGAGAAACTCTTAAATTTCATGAATTTCAAATTGTCATCTGCAACCCCTTTCAATTTGGGCCGTCTAAAATTTGTCGTCTTGTAATGGGTTAAGCTGTTAAACTTATGGTTTGATTTTCATATTTCACACACTTGTAGACCTTGGTAGATCTCTTGAACCTATGGTCTGATTTAAGTTATATTTCAAACACTTGTACATCTTCATGACAGCAAATGTACTGCCCTTGAATAAGACTCCTACCTAAAAGGTCAAGGTTACAGCAGAGGAACTGCATTAAAATCAAAGGGCTGAAAGCAATGGAAGTACCAAATTATTGGTCAATATGTACATTGTATATTGAAATGTCCTCTTGTAACAAATTCTGGTTTAAGTTGATTAGCAGGTGGTATAGACTAAGATTAGACCACACATATTTGCAGGCTGATCTTAGAAGACTATACCTCTTGCAAAAGCAGGAATATTCAGAGTTAAGCATGACAAGGGTTAATTCTGACTTTGTCGATATCTCTTGAAGCTGTAGATAGGATGCTTAGGTTGCCAACCAACCATTTTACATTTTTGTTACATTTTACTGGCCTTAAATTTTACAAAATAACGCTGTTTTACCCATTCCCACACAGTGGCGCCTTTGGACGCCCCTCAAGAAAAACAATTGGGAAAACAATGAGGAAAATGAAAAAATTGCTTGTTAGAAGCAATTTCTTCATTTCCACAATGTTTTCCACCCAGAAAGTTGAAAAAATCTAGAATTTCATCAACTTTAAATTTTCATCTGTAACTCCTTTGAATTTGGACTAGTCTAAAATTTTGTCATGTGGGTATTGGTTAATATTGAAATGAAACTTCCAGTCGGAGCTTTTAGTAGGCTTGGCCAGCAATCCGTAAATTTCCTTTTAACCCATTACCATAATCCCTAAAATTTGACTGGTCCAAATTCAAAGAAGTTGCAGACAACAAATTCAAGTCAATGAATGTTTGATTTTTCCAATGTAGAAAACATTGTTAAAATGAAAAAAAAAATACTTGCAAAAAGCAATTTCTTCATTTTACACAATGTTTTCCCAATAAATTTTCTTGGGGGGTGTCTAAAAGTGTTATTGTGCTGGAATGGGTTAACCCATTTCCAAATTGTTGGTCCAAATTGAAAGGAGTTGCAGACGAAAAATTAAAGCTTATGAGATTTGGATTTTTTTAACTTTTGGGTTAGAAAACATTGTGAAAAATGAATAAATTGTTTGTAACAAGCAATTTCTTCGTTTTCCAAAATGCTTTCCAAAGCTTTTTTTCTTTGGGGCGTCTAAAAGCGTCACTGAGTGAAAAATGGTCAAACCCATTAGCTGAATGGTGAAAACTTGAAGTTCTTGCAATTTGAAAAAGTTGCAGACGACAAATCAAAGTCAATTAATTTTAGATTTTTTCCAATGTTCTGAGTAGAAAACATTGTGAAAAATGAAAAATTGTTTGCAATAAGCAATTTCATCATTCTACACAATATTTTCCCAATTGTTTTTTTGAAGGGTGTCAAAAAAAGCCTCATTGTGCTGGAATGGGTTTACCCTTTACCAAATTGCAAATATTCAGACTCTTGGGTCCAAATTGAAAGAAGTTGCAGACGACAATCCAAACTTGATTAAATTTTAGATCAGGGGCAGAAATCATTGTGGATAATGAAGAAAATACTTGTAACAAGCAATTTCTTCATTTTCCACAATGTTTTCCAAAGCTTTATTCCTTTGGGGCTTTTAAAAGTTTCAATGAGTGGGAATGAGTTAATACAGTTATATGGTTTCCTGTATATTATATCTAAGATGTGAAAACCTCTAATTGTTTTGTAATGTTTTGTTTTGTTATCAGGTGCAAAAGATTGACATACCCAAAGGAGCTGCCCAGCGCCAGCGTTGTGATAATCTTTCACAATGAGAGATGGTCCCCATTATTGAGAACAGCACATAGTGTGGTGAACAGATCTCCGCCAGAATATTTACATGAAGTTATTCTCCTCGATGATTTTAGTGACCGAGGTAATGATAGCATTTTTAGGCTGTCCGTTTTGGGGAAACCAAAGGTGTTTCTATGGCAAGGTCATTGTCTGCGTCTGCCTCATAGGACTTGGGGACTTGGTAATGCCAAACAATACTACAGAATGCTGTATTGGCTGGTTTCTTTAACCTGTTACCAGGCAACAAAATTTTAGCAACAAAATTTCAGACTGGTCTAAATTCAAGGAAGTTGTGACAAATTTTTTTATTAGATGAAAGCTTAAGCTTTTCTGGTGTAATGAGGTTTGAAAAAAATTGTGGATAATGAGGAAATAGCTTGTATCAAGTAACAAGTAATTTCATTGTTTACAATTTTTACTAAAGTTTCTTTTTCTTCGTGGTGTCAAAAAGCCAGTTCTGAATGTCAGGGGCTGCAGCGATAGAGCAGTAACTGTTGTTGTGCATAGTATTCTTGATCATTGATACCTGGGTTTGATCCCCAGTCATGGCAGATGTCCTTTCCGACGTTTCTCTCTCACTATGGGTGATTATAGTAAACATAAGTGGGATCTTTACACAAGGAGGGCACTATTGTTCATGACTTCAAAGATCAAGGTACGATTAAAGTTTGTTTGAGAAACATCAGAACTATTTGAATCTAGGGCAAGGCAGTTTTGCCCTCTTGTTTTTGGTTGTGAAGTTAAAGTCACAGTTACAGTTTGTTTGATTACTGCTTTAGTTCTCCAACTCAGGAATCATTTGACCCTGGATCATATAACTTTTACAAGAGTTACCATTGACCTATGAAGGTCAAGGTGACTAGGTCCCATTGAACTTTGTTTGAAACCATTTCAAATTCTGTGCTCTAACTTAAGGAACATCGAAACTTGGACCTTAAAGTAATTTTACCCAAGGATGTGCTTATTTTTTAAAGCTTTTGAGGACAAAGTTCAAGGACACAAGTTAACTTTGTTGTAGAAACTATTCCAATATCTGAAAGTTCTTTTACTGTGAAACAGTGCTGGCCACACGGTGGTGGGATGTTATATGCATGTTTTACTGCAGTTCAGATTATATTTGTAATTAATATTAATATGTAATTTATGCATAATAAAGTTTGAACTTTAAGAATTATCGAGAGCTGACTTTTAGTTCTATGCTTTTCCAGATGAGTTGAAGGAACCTTTAAGTAAATATGTTGCTGAGACTTGGCCAGATGGGGTAGTAAGGATTGTACGAACCAAAGAACGTAGTGGTCTGATACGAGCAAGGCTTGCTGGAGCAAGAGCTGCTACAGGGGATGTGCTGATCTTTTTAGATTCCCATTGTGAAGCTGGGCCTGTGTGGTATGTACCACTTTTAATATCCAAATTTTTTAAACATTAAAAATTAATTGTAATTTTTAAAGGCAAAAGCATCAATATGGAAAAATGACCTTGCTCAGTCTGTGATAGACAATCTTATTGATAAATCTATTAGAAATTTCTTAAATTCCTTGTTCTTCCTTTTACTTGAAGATACCATGATTTAACTCATTCCTAAACAATCCCACTTTTGAACGCCTCAAAGAAAAGGCTTCACAACATTGTGAAAAAATGAAGAAATTCTACAATTTCTATATAATGTTTTTAACCCTTAGAGACAATGATTTTTAAATTTCCATCAACAAAAATTGTCATCTGCATTTTCTTAGACATAGGACCAGTCCAATTTTTTTTGGCATCTTGTAAAGGGTTAATCTACAAAAATATTTGGTTGAAAACCCCTGGAATTAGTTTTTTGACAGCTTTTTATCATCCAAGTCATTTACCCTTATCATGCTGAATAAAATCATCTACAGAACTGCATTGAAATCAACAGACTAACATCATTGGGAGGTCTTATTTGGGTTCAATATTTCTTTGAAATTAATGTTTTTCTAACAACTCTGTGAAAAAAGGACAACCAGGATATGTACATCAATAGATCAGACTGCACTTTTTTGTAGGTTTATCTTTGTCTACACCTCATGCCAAATTAGAAATATGCTGGGTTCAACATGACAAGGGTTGATAAACTACAAAACAACAAAATTAAAAGAAGTTGAATTAAAATGAAGAAATTGCTTATGACAATTAATTTCTACTTTACTCGCACAGTTACATGTATTTGTTATTTTCAGTTATTAATTCAGTTTAAAATGTCATCTGAAACTTATTTCAATTTGGACAATAAGACCCCAAGATGGACTTTTTGGAAAATCATAGAAAAAATTGACTTTGCAAGTGGAATCTTTAAATATTTCTGAAATCACTTAGAATTATGTATTCTATATGCTTCTTTGAATCTTATGAAATTGAGAAAAATTGGAAGCCTGAAAATCAAAATTATTTTAATTTGGCTCCCATCTTCTTTTTTAGCTCACCTGAGCACAAGGTGCTCATGGTAATATTATGTGATCATTGAATGGCTGGCGGTCATAGAGCATCAACAATTGAAGTACTCTAAAGGCCACAGTTTTCACTCAAATGTCATGAAACTGGTCATGATTATTTGGCTTGAATTGCATTTTTTTCAACAGCAGATGATTCAGGTGAACGATTTAGGACCATCATGGTCCTTTTGTAGATATTCTTATTTTCTGAACCATTCAAATGATATACATCTGTTTTCCTCTTTAAAGATGTAATTGAAGTGTGTCACACATAAAAGACTGACATTTCTAACAACTAACAAAAAATTTGATTGTTTTGGAGAACTGCAGAATATTAAGTTTGTCAAAGATAGCTTCAAAGGGAACTTGAGAGACTTTTATTTCCTAAGGTACAATTTCAAACTGAAACCTCCTATTGTAATGTATTTGGTGTTAAAATTTGAATTTATTGTCAACAACTTTCCAAAGTGGGCACCACTGCACTTATTGAGAACCCAATGCCACCATGAGGTGTATTTTTTATCGTCAGGTTTGTTAACGTGTGTGTATTTTGGCACTCTTTGTATAAGATTGAACCCTACAAACAAAATAAAGGAATTGCTTGTTACAAGCGATGTTTCTTCAAGTATAAAATCAGAATGACATAAAACCCTGGGGTTGTACAGGAAAGGGTTGTCAAGTTTCTATAAGATTATTCTAGCATTATCTCTTTCCCAGGATGTTGATTGTCATAAATGATCTTTCACCTCACAATATGTTATCCATTTCCTGGTTTTTAGTTTATCTCAGTTTTTCTACACAAGGCATTCTATATCAAATGTTAGTGCAGGATCACCGTATATGAGTTCAATGAATAAATACTTATGCCAGTTGTTCACTTTAACACAAGAAGCTTTTTTTGATAATTGTACCCCCCCCACCTAAGATGTGGAGGGCGTATATTGGTTTCACCATGACTGTCTGTATTTCCGTCTGACCGTCCAAAGAGTTTTTCAATTCATTGCTCTAACTCATTCTCTAGCACAAGAACCAATTGACCTACAACTCTGAGCCACCATCATAGCGCAGTCAGTAGCGTATCACACTCTTAATCTTCAATCACAGGTTGTCATGGGTTCAATCCCAGGCAGCAACATCATGTATCCTTTCCGACATTTGTCTCTCAATAATGGGTTGATAAATGTAAATCTAAGTGGATAGGGAGACTAGGAAAGGATGTAGTGGTAGTACTGGTGTGAGAAATACAAGAAATCTATTGTTAGGTGCTCCAGCCACTGAGATATGACTGCAATACTCTTAAAAAGCGACGTTAAACCCATTCATTCGAGCAACTACAACTTTGAAACTTCAAACAATTGTTTCAAATGATCCAAGAAAGTGCCCTATTATTTTGGGGTCACAAAGGTCAAAGCTACAATTGAATTTTGGTTGAAAACCGCTTCTGAGCTCTAACTAAAAAACCAATTGAACTTCAATTTTGAAAATTCACACAATTGGTTTCAATGGCCAAAGAAAAAGTCCTATTGTTGTGGGGTCTTAAAGGTCAAATCCACAATTGAATTTTGGTTGAAAACAGTTTTTGTGCTCAACTCAAAATCCAACTGATCTACAACCTTTAAACTTTATACAATCGTTGCTAATGACCAAAGGCAGTGCCCTATTGTTTTGGGGGTTCATGTAGGTCAAAGGTCAAGATTACAATGGAACGTTGGTTGAAGACAGTTTATGTGCTCTAAATCAACAACTAATTGACCTTCAACCTTTAAACTTGAAATAATTGTTGCCAATGACCTAAGGAATTGCCATATTGTTTTGGGGTCATTTAGGTTTAAGGTCAAGGTCTTAATTGAACTTTGGTTGAAAACTGTTTCCATGCTCTTACTCATATGGCATTTGACCTTCAACCTTAAAACTTTATACACATGTTGTCCTTGACCCCAAGCGGATGCCCTTTTGTTTTTGGGTAATGTAGGTCAAAGGTCAAGGTAATTATTGAACTTCTTAGCTAATGTAGGTCAAAGGTCATCTGTTCTACTTCAGTGACCAAGCACTGGTAGTGGGGGGTATGAGTCCGTTTTTGGACAATTGTTGTTAACCCTTGTCATGCTGAACCAAGAATAATTCTAGTTTGGTAGAAGGTATAGACCATAATCAACCTGCATATATATTAGGTCTTCTCTTATTATACACAGCCTGTTTTATTGCAGGTTTGACAATGGTCTATACCACGTCTCCTTCCAAACGAGTTGGCCAATTTGGACCAAATTTGGCAGAAATGTTCTTTAGGTGGTCCCCTTTTTTAAATTAGCTAAAAGAATTGAAATCTGTTAAAGTCTTGTTGCCATGGCAACAAAAGTGAAATTTTAAGGTAATCTTTGAAAATCTTCTCCTGTCCCAGAAGGCTTAGAGCCTTGATATTTTGCATGAAGCATCAGAATATTGACCAGTTTCAAAATAGCTAAAATCATGTCCCATGGGTCCCCAGAGGCAGAGCCCCAGGGGGTAGGGGTATAAATAGAAATAAAGAATAATCTTTAAACAACATCTCATGATCCACTGGGTCAATTTGAACCAATTTGGCAGAAATGTGCTTTAGGTGATCCCCTTTGAAAATAGCATAAAGAATTAAAATCTGTTAAAAAGTCTTGTTGCCAATGCAACAAAAGTGAAATTTTAAAGTAATCTTTAAATATCTTCTCCTCACCCAGAAGGCATAGAGCCTTGATATTTTGCATTTAGCATCAGTATATTGACCTCTTTCAAAATACAAAATGTAGCTAAAATCATGTCCTCGGGTCTCCAGGGGCATAGCCCCATGGGGGTTTGTAGGCATAAAGCATCAGTTCACTGACTTCTTTCTTATTTCTGAAATTATAACCCACAGATCCAAAGGGAGGAAAAAGTTTTCTCCTTCTTTCAAATTTGCCTAAAACCTTGGAATTTGTAATTTAAACTTTTGGATCCTCAAGGATATAGTCAAAAATATATATATTTTGGCCCACTTGTATCCTAATCCTAACCTTAACATGAAATTAGACTGTTGTACGAAATAAAGCCTTTATCTCGAGTGATCGCCCAAGGGCCAACGGACCTCTTGTTTCAATTTGGGCCAGCCTGAATTATATTCATTATTACAGTAAATAATTGCTTCATTTTTAGCTTCTCATATATACTTAAGGTCACCTGACTGAAGGTCATGGTGACCTATTGAGATTATGTTTCGTCCGTTGTTGTGCACACTCCGTTAACTGTTTACATTTTCGACTTCTTCTTAATAACCCTCGGACGGATATCCAAAAGAGGCAGGAAGCATCCTCATGGGAAGGGGCTTCAGATTTGTACAAGTCTTGGAGTTATCTCCCATGGGGTCCAATAAGGGGCAAAAAAGGGCACATCTTAAAAAATCTTCTTGTCATGAACTGGCTGTAGGATTTGATTTACATTTGGTAGTTAGAGTCTTAGGTCAGGGACTATAAACTTTGTACAAGAAAAAAATCTGTCAAGTAATGGTCGTGTTGGGAGGGGGGCAAAGATTGGGGGTCGGGCATAAGCTTACATAGTGACAACTTTGAAAATCTTTTTCTACCAAACCAAAAAATCTACAGCTCTGATATTTAGTAAGTGGCATCATTTGGTGGACCTCTATCAAGATTGTATAAGTTATGGTCCCAGGGTCAAAACTAGCCCATTCCTGAACGTCACAAGTGCAAAATTGGCTTATAAAGTGAAAATTTCAAAATTCTTCTCCTAAACAGGAGGGCTAAGAGCTTTGATATTTGGTATGTAGCATCATGTGGTGGACCTCTATGAAGATTGTATAGTTTATGGCCCTGGACTCAAAATTAGCCCATCCCCTAACATCACTAGTTTTAAATAGGTCTTATATGATGAAAATTTAAAAAAATCTTCTCCCAAACAGTAGGCCCTAGAGCTTTGATATTTGGTATACAGTATCATCTGGTGGACCTTGGTCAGGTTTGTTTGAATTATGGCCCAAGGATTAAAAATTAGCCTGGTCCTGGACATCACGATGTTAACATAGTCTTGTATAGTGAATACTTTAGAAAATTTTATTCTCCCAAACAGGAAGTCCTAGAGCTTTGATATTTCAGTGCTCTCAATAAGGGGACATCAATGTATATTACGTCCAGATAATGCATTTCGTCAAACATCGCCATTTGGTTGAATTTATGTAAACTAAGTTCAGGGCCAGAATTCACCCGAAATGTCATGTCCCGCATTCAAGTTCGCGGTGGATACAAATTTATGCTTCAAATTTACATTCTAAATAAGTACGGGGGATTCTATTTAGTAACTTGACATGACATCTGTCCTAGAAACATCGAAGTTACCACATTGATCTCGCTAGAGTTCGGTCCCTTTTTATGACGTCACATGTGTTGTCTGTAATCATCAAAAAAGGGAATTTCTTAAAAGATGCAACTCTGCTTTTAGTTTCATTTCTTTTTTTACTGTTACTTTTATTAAAGTAAATGTTATTCATGGCGTATGCACGTGGATATGTGATGTGACCGGAGACGGTCTCGGAATAATCCAGTCTTGATTTTTTCGTACCCAAAACGTTTTAAACAGTCTGTTTTCTGACATTCTATTATGAAAATTTCAAATTCTGAGAGATTGGTATATAACAATTACCAAATTTATCCACCCAAATTTGGAAAATAATATTGTTCAAGGGGCGGGAATATTGTAGGAAAAGGGGAAATTTAGATATAAGAGACAAATTTCTCAAGAAACACTTTTTACCACATTGTTCCTCTAGTTCAACTCAATTGGACATGAAATTTAGGGACTATGAGTAAAGGATGGAAAAGAATGACCTGTAGGCTTTATGTATCTTTTTTCATTTAATCTTTTTCATTTTTTGAGGGGGGGGTATGGTCGAGGGTGAAAAAAAATCCTTGATTTTGTGAAAACTTCCTGAAATTGAAACTTGAAATTTTAAAAAATCCTGAAATTGGTTCTTATTGAGAGCACTGATATTTGGTATGTAGCATAATCTGGTAGACTTTTGTCTGTTTTTGTACTCTTTGGACCCAAGTGACCGATAAGGCCTTATGGGCCTCCTGTAATTCAACCTATATTATTTCATTGAAAGTAATCACTATGATACTACTTTAGCACAATAGTTTTACTAGGCTAGCATCAATAATAGAAAACTACTTACACTTGCAGGGGGTTGACACAAACGCCAGTCCTGGGCTGTTATTTATAGGGGGACTGGCAGAATTCCTAAGCTTTGGCTCCTTTGGGCCTGTACATTTTGGCTCTACTGGCTGAAAGCTAGATGGCTATTGTCATGGCATGATATTCATTGTACATCTTACAATCTCTAAACTTCTACTTTAAAATACCCCCTCAAGTACACAGCAAAAATTCAGCCATATATCACAGAAATGATCCTTGAATAACCCTTGATCAGATTCCTTCAAAGAATTTTTGTTAGGGTGAAAATCACTAATTAAATCGGCTAGGCTAATTTCCTTACAAGGTGACGCTTTAAAATTTTTCTCAAAAACCAGTGGATGAATTACAACCAAATTTTACAGAAATGATCCGTTTGAGCCTTTATCAGATTCTTTCAAAGAATTTTGATTGGATGAAAAATATGGCTTTAATGGGTAGAGTTAATTTCCATATATGGTTAAAGCTTTGAAAATCATTTTCATGGAAATCATTTGATTGATTTTCTATCAAATTTCACAGGAATCATCCTTGTGTGACCCTTTTCGGTTTCTTTCAAAGAATTGTGATCGGATGAAAACATGGCTTTAATGGTGTAGCTAACTAAGCTTTGAAATCTTTTTTCTCGGAAAATAGTCAATTGCTTTCTATAAAATTTCTCAGGAATAATCTGTTAGTGACTTTTTATCACATTATGTGAGGATGATAAACATGGCTTAAATAGGCAGGGCTTATTTTCATATATTGTATGAAGTTAAATCATTAAAAATCTTTCTAAATCTCTGAAATCTGAGTAGATTGATTTCACCAGAATTATCCTTTATCCCTTTATTAGTGGACTTCATTGGATAACAGACATGGCTTAGGTGAAGGGCAAATTTGCATATATGGAATATGTTCTGACAACTTTGAAAACCTTCTCATAATCCTGCTGAAGGATCTAAACCAAATTTTCCTGGAATGATCTTCATGTGACTCTTTGTCAGATTGCTTTGTATAATTATGATCAGCAGAAAACTTTTTACCTCATGACAGCTATTGTGTTCACCCTTCATCTGACATTTGTCCATTGTCTGTCAACAATTTCTTTAAACAACAACTCCCAAACCACTGTGCCATTTCAACCAATTTGGCATAAATGTGTCTTAGGTGGCCCTCTTCAAAATAGCTAAAAGAATTGAAATCTTTAAAAAACTCTGGTTGCCTTGGCAACAAAAGTGAAATTTAAAAAAAGTCTTTAAAAATCTTATTCTTTTGACTCCAAAGGCTTAGAGCTTCAATATTTTGCATGGAACATCAGTATATTGACCTCTTTCAAAATAGTAAAAAATCATATTTATTTAACCTTCCCATACAACTGACGCTCCCTTGTAGAAAATCTTTGGAATGGGCAAATGCTAAAAATAGACAAAAACTTAATTTAAAATAACCTGGCTTTTCTATAAACACTTGTATTAATGATTACTATCCTTTTGCCTTCTTGATCATAGTTGAGACCAAGCGTAAATGTATGGTAGAACCAACACAAATATGATTATAATTTTTTATAAACTACCAAAAGTGGAGGTATATTCTTATTATCTTCTCTGTTGGTCTGTATATACATCCACCTCATATTAACACACCTCCTCCTACATTGAATGAAATCTTCACATAATGTGCCTTGTCACCTGACATTATGATTATTGTTGGTTTTTGTAATTTAAGGCTGTGTCACAGAAAAAGGGGGCTTAATGCAAAATTTCTTGTCAACACATCTTCTGCTTTATTTATGGAAAAATTTGAATGAAATTTTCGCGGAATTTTCTAGTCACCTGAACTTCCCCGTATTGTTGGGGTATTGTCATTAAGGCTGCCTCACAGAAAATTGGGGTTTAATGCAAAATTTCTTGTCTTGGCTAGTTGGTGGCATATATTGTTACTATGGTATTCTTGTTTGTTATGTTATTTATGAAACTATTAAATGCATCACAAAGAGAAGGGTTATCTCTATTATCAAATAATTTGATCAAGGAAAGAATCTATCTTTATTTTGAAAACAAAATCAATCTTTTGGCTCATTGTCTCATTTTAATTCAAGGTTGGAACCATTATTGGCTCGTATAAAAGAAGACAGAACTGCCATTTTATGTCCTGAAATAGATAATATAGACAAAAATACACTAGACTATGGTGGGACAGGGTCACATTCTGTCGGAGGGTTTTGGTGGAGTTTGCATTTTGCTTGGCGACCAATTCCGAAACATGAATCAGATAGAAGGAAATCACCCACCGATCCTATTAGGTAACTTTTAAGGCTTGGTTTATGTTTTACAGAGCTTTAGCTTTATAATGCATGGTAGTTCTTCACCTAACAACCTTAACCATATAAAAGATTAAGGTATCCTTGTTTGGATTTAGGTGATGGGTCAACACTAATGCATGGTATATATTTGTTATTTATGTTTTGCTTTTAAATATATGTAAATGCTTTCATGCTTTGCCTATGGAATATTTGCTTTATGCACAATCTATATTGCTCAAAGTTTATACATGCCATTCTCCTTAACCAATTCCCACACGATGACACTTTTTGACACCATCCAAGAAAAGCTACAATTAATGGGAAAACTTTGTGTAAAATATCAAAATTCCTTGTAATAAGAAATTTCTTCATTTTAAGCTCATGGAGCTATTGTCATGGCGTTGTGTTAGTTGTGTGTCCATAAACTTTTACTTTAAAAATCTTCTCCTCAGAAAGTACTGAATAGAATTCAACCAATTTTCACAGAAATGATCCTTGGTCGGCCCTTTATCATATTCCTTCAAAGAATTTTGATCGGATGAAAAATATAAGGCTAATTTCCATATATGGTGAAATCTTTAATAATCTTCTTCTAAGAAACCAATGGTCTTCAACCAATTTTACAGGAATGATATTTTGGTGTTCCTTTATCAGATTACTTTACGGAATTGAGATCAGATGAAACACATGGCTTTAATGGGCGGGGCTAATTTCCAAATATGTTGAAAGTCTTCTTCCAAGAAACCAAGTGAGGGATTTCAACTAAATTTCAAAGGAATATTTTAGGGCCATCCTTTATCAGATTCCTTTCCATGAATTTAAATACAATGAAAAATATGGCTTTCATGAGCAGGCTAATTTCCATAATAATTGATGGATTTCAACCAAATTTTACAGGAAAGCTCATTGGGTGTCCCTTTATCAAATTCCTTCAAAGAATTTTGATAGGACAGAAAACATGGCTTAAATGGGCGGAGCTAATTTCTATAATGGGTAAACAGTGAAAACCTACAATTTTCTCAGTTTGAAATTTTATTCTTGCAAACTGCGAGATGGTTTTCGACGAAATTTCTCAGGAAAGATAGATAAATTCATGCTGGTGGGGGAATCATGTGCTCAAGCACCTCTAGTCCACAATGTTTTCTACCAAGTTGAAAAAATCTAGAATTTCATAAGCTTTAAATTGTTATCTGCAGCTCTTTTCAAATTAAACCTGTCTCAAATTTTGCCATCTAGTAATGGGTTAAAGTTCCACTGGATTATTGTCATGTGGCTGTTGTGCTTGCTTGTCTGTTATGTGCGTAAATGTGCTGGCATCGGTCCATTCACTTTACATTAACCCATTCCCACTCAATCCCTCCTTTTTTACGCCCCTCAACGAAAAAGCTTTGGAAAACATTGTGGAAAATGAAGAAATTGCTTGGATCGAGCAATTTCTTCATTATCCACAATCTTTTCTATCTGAAAAGACAAAAAAATTTAAAATTCCATCAACTTGAAATTTGTCGTCTGCAGCTCCTTTCAATTTGGACCGGTCTAAAATTCCACTGTGTTGGAATGGGTTAATGAATTTTCTCCTCCATTACTGTAGGGTAGATATCAACTTCATTTCGAAAAAGCAATTCTTTGGTCTATCTCTCTCAGATTCCTTTAACCCATTCCCACTTTATGCTGCTTTTTGACACCCTCAGGAAAAAACAGAAAAACATTTAGGAAAACATTGTGTGAAATGAAGAAATTGCTTGCTACACAATGTTTTATACCCAGAAAGTTGAAAAATCTAAGGTTTCATAAACTTTGAATAGTCGTCTGCAACTCCTTTCAATTTGGACCAGTCTCAAATTTTCCCATCTTGTAATTGGTTAAGAAATTTTGATTGGGCATAAAACAGGATAAGTTTGCAAAAAAATTGAACCAGTTTTAACCCTTGTCATGCTGAGCCCGGAATATTCCGGTTTTAGCAGGAGGTGTAGACTAAGATCAGACTGCACTTATGTGCAGGCTGATCTTAGTCTACACCTCCTGCTTGTACTTTTCCTATCAGGGTTGTTTATGAAGTTGATTTCTTAAAGAAATTTAATTTTTGAACAACAAGTTCTATCAGTGCTTTCAGCCCTTTGATTTGACAGCAGTTCAGTAAGGTAATTTATACAGCATGACAAGGGTTAACATATCTTCTTTTCTAAACATGATGGATATTTTGCAGGAATTTTCCTTGGATATAATTGTTGAAATAATGATTATTACCTTTCTGATGGAGCAAAGTAAGGCATTTGACCTTGACCTTTGAACTACTTACTTGAACTTATTATCCGAAATACATTAGTGAAATAGTCATTGATTATTTAATTGGCATTATGCTCAAAATCAGACCTTGACCTTTGGCCTACCATCTTGTAATTGTTAATTATCATTTTCCCCATGAAAATGATAACTTGACGTAAAATTCATTATATGTATACATGTTCCTTTAACCTTTCTGAGTGATCTAGACATTAGACAGAGTTATGACTTTATTATTGATCTTAATCATAAACCATTGCCACACAATCCCAGGTTGTTTTGTCGTCTGTAGCTTCTTTGAATTTGGACTAGTCTAAAAATTTGCTGTGTTGGAATGGGTTAAGAAATTGTCTGTTATAAGCAATTGCTTTATTATCCACAATGCTTTCTATCCAAAAAGATGAAAAAAAAATTCCATCAACTTGAAATCGTCATCTGCATCTTTGTAAGGAGTATTGTATGGGATGTACTGCTCTTTGGTTGCAACATGTAGCTTTAGTTCGCTTTGGCTTTGTAGACTGTTGTTTCTGGTAGTAAACAGTTGCTTGTCTCTTGTTTATCTTATTTGTTGTTTGTGAAAACGTATGCTTTGTCAACTATGTTCAATGAAGAGGTAAACAGGTGTATTTAGACCAATTATAAGTCAGCCCAATTTTCCACAGGCAGACCTCAATACGTAGTTCAAAATTGTACATCAGTAAAGTTACCAAAATATTTAATTTTTGATGGATAATTTTGCCATTACTGTAAAATTGAGGGAATATTTCATCAGTATATTTTGCTTTAGTGGTCCTTAATAGATGGACTCTAAATTACTGTAACACATCATTGGCTTTTCTTGTCTTTGTTCACTGGTCCCTTTAGGCTCGAGCCAATTCTTGCAAGAATCAAAGAAGATCGAACTGCTGTTTTGTGCCCAATTGTTGACGCCATATCTGACCAAACCCTTGAATATTCTGGCAATGGTGGTTACCAGCCAGGGGGATTCTCTTGGAGTTTGCACTTTACATGGGAATCTGTGCCGGAGAGAGAAAATAAACGTAGAAACTACACTGATCCACTAAGGTATTGAATGTGAGAGGAGTGGTTGATCCTTAATTGAAACACAATATGTTGTTTGCTTTTGCAGGTTTCGATTTTTTTATGTTCAAACTGGGTTTTTTGCTCACCTGAGCACAAAGTGCTCATGGTGAGCTTGTTTGATCTTTGAATGTCTGTCGTCCTTTGTCCATCGTGAAGTGTTTCCACTCTAGAGGCCACAGTTTTGACCCAATCTTCATGAAACTTTGTTAGAATAATTGTTAGGTCATGAGGACAAACCCTATTGATTATGAGAGGGTTCTTGTTGAAAACACATGAAAAGGGGCCTTAATGACAATTTCTTTGTTGCACTCTAGAGGGTACAAATTTGGCCAAATCTTCATGAAACTTTGCCAGAATAATTATCAAGTCATAACGATGAACCCTATTGATTATTGGAAGGATCTTAATGAAAACACGGAAAAGGGGCCTTAGTGACAATTTCTTTGTTTACACTCAAGATACCACAATTTTGGCTTAATCTTCATGAAACGGGGCCTTAATGACAATTCTTTGTTTACACCCTAGAGGCCACAATTTAGGCTCAATCTTCATGAAACTAGGCCAGAATAATCAATAGGGCAGAAGGATCGACCCTATTGATTATCGGAAGGTTCTTTTGGAAAACACAGGAAAAGGGGTCTTAATGACAATTTCTTTGTTTGTTTTTAAGAAGCCACAATTATGGCTCAGTCTTCATGAAAATTGGCAAGAATAATTGTTAGGTTACAAGGATGAACACTATTGATTATAGGAAGTTTCTTTTGGAAAACACAGGAAAAGGGACCTTAATGACAATTTCCTTGTTAACACTCTAGAGGCCATAATATCAGGATAATTGTTAGGTCATAAAGAGAAACCTTATAGATTATGGGAAGGTTCTATAGGAAAACACAGGAAAAGAGTCCATAATGACTATTTCTTTGTTTACAATATAGAAGTCTTAGTTTTGGCTCTTATAATCTTCATGAAACTGGTTATAGTTGATTGTCTCTAGTTACATTTTTTTAACAGCAGACAATTCAGATGAGCAATGTAGGACCATCATGGTCCTCTTGTTTTATGTTGCTGATATTTTGTACTTGAGAAAACATTGTTGAAAAAGAAGAATTTGCTTGTGACAAGCAATTTTTCCTTTTCAAACAATATTTTCTACCGCAAAAGATGGTTTCACTTCAAATTGCATCCAATTTTAAATGTTGTCTACAACCTCTTTCAATTTGAACCAGTCCAAAATTTCCAAAAACAAAAGGGTTAACCCATTACCAGACAACAAAATTTTAGAAAGGATGGAACTGATGGAAGTTTCTAATGACAATTTCAAGTTGCTGAAATTGAGAAAATTTTTGCTTCTAAGGGTAGAAAACACTATGGAAATTGAAGAAATTGCTGGTTGCAATCAATTTCTTCGTTATTCACTGTGTTTTCCAAATCTTTTTTCTTGTGGGACATCATAGAGCAGGATTGTGTGGAAATTGGTTAAGTTGGAATCAGTTGAAACCCATTTCAAGGCAATTTTTTTAGACTGGTCTGAATTGAAAGAAAATGCAGATATCATTTCAAAGTGTGCTAAATGTGGAAGATAAGTGCCAAATAATGAAGAAAATGAGAAAAAGCAGGAAGTGCTTGTTACAAGCAATTTCACCCCTTTCACCAAAGTTTTCCATATCAATATTTCTTCCAAGTATCAAAAGACGGGATTGAATTGTACTTGGTTAAAGATGTATCTTTTGAACTTTATCTGCACAATCCATAGACATTTTAGATTTATTCATAATGAAGACTATTCCTGTGTTATCTTCCCTTTTCCTGATAGAATTAAATCAGGGGTGTTCCAGATTGTACCCTTTGCTTCATTACCTTTGTTTTATCCTAGTTCAGTATGGGGAAGTTGTGATTTTTCATTAGTTTTTTCCAGTTTGACTAAAGATAAAAATCTCTCGATGGTGTATGTATATTTTTGGTTGAGAATTAACATTGAAGTGTATTTTTAAACTATTCCCACTCAATTACGCTTTAAGACACCTACAAGAAAAAAAGCTTCTGAAATCATTGTGGAAAATGAAGAAATTGCTTGTTACAAGCAATTTCTTCATTATCCACAATGTTTTTCTACCCCAAAAGATGAAAAAATCTAGAATTTCATTAACATTAAATTGTTGTCTGCATCTTCTTTCAATTTGGACCAGTCTAAAATTTCACTGTGTGGGAATGGGTTAAGATGATACAACCATTTCAAGCACTAAATTTTCATTATGCAGCTGATCTTAAAACCAGGCAGAGCAAAGAAGCTAAGGATAATGTCCAAGTGAAATATTGATGGGGAATAATATATATCCGGAGAGTGTTCAAGAAAGATAACCAAAGAAGTTGGCCCTCAATTTACCCATTACCAGATGGTAAAATTTTATAGACTGGTCTAAATTGAAAGGAGTTGCAGATGACAATTTAAATTTTATGAAATTTCGATTTTTTCCACTTTCTGGTTAGAAAACATTGCATAAAATGAAGAAATTGCTTGTGACAAGCAGTTTCTTCATTTTACACTATGTTTTCCCAATATATTTTCTTGAGGCATTGTGTGGGAATGGGTTAACCCATTACAACACAGTCCTGCATTTTATCCCCTAAAGAAAAAGGTTCAGGAAACAATTTAGAAAATATAGAAATTGCTTGTTAAAAACAGCTTTTGCATTTTCCTTATTGTTTTCCAGAAAGACAGAGAATTATTTGAAATAATAACAACTTGAGATTGTCATCTGGATCTTCTTTAGTTTTGGACCAGTCTAGATGTTTCAGTTGAGCCAAATGACCCTGCATTACTGAATTTTTAGCTCACCTGACACAACATGCTCAAGGTGAGCTATTGTGATCGGTAATTGTCCAGCGTCCGTCTGTCTGTCAGTCCGTAAACAATTATTAAAAAATCTTCTCCTCCTAACCATAAGGCTTAGAGCTTTGATATTTGGTACATATCATAACCTATTGACCCTCTACCAAAAAACTTCAAAGAATTACTGTATTCTGAAAATTAACCCTTTTCTGTGTGATCCCAGATTTTACAAAGGTAATCTTAAAAATCTTCTCCTGAACCATAAGGCCTAGAGCTTTGATATTTGGTATGTATCATCACTTTTTGACCCTCTACCAAAATACTTCAAAGAATTACTGTATTCTGAAAATTTGTCCTTTTCTGTACGAACCCTGATTTTACAAAGGAATAAAGAAGGAAATCTGTGAAAATCTTCTTCTCCCAATCCATAAGGCCTAGAGCTTTGATATTTGGTATGTATCATCACCTTTTGACCCTCTACCAAAATACTTCAAAGAATTACCGTATTTTTAAAATTAGTCCTTTACTGTGCGATCCCTGATTTTACAAAGGAATAAAGAAGGAAATCTTTGAAAATCTTCTTCTCCCAAACCATAAGGCCTAGAGCTTTTATATATGGTATGTATCATCACCTATTGACCCTCTACCAAAATTCTTCAAAGAATTCCCGTATTCTGAAAATTAACCCATTTCTGTGCGATCCCTGAATTAACAACGGAATAAAGAAGATATCTTTGAAAATCTTCTTCTCCCAAACCATAAGGCCTAGAGCTTTTATATTTGGTATGTATCATCACCTATTGACCCTCTACCAAAATATTTCAAAGAATTACTGTATTCTGAAAATTAGGCCTTTTCTATGCGATCCCTAATTTTTGATAGGAATAAAGAATGATATCTTTGAAAACCTTCTTCTCCTAAACCATTAGGCCTAGAGCTTTTGTATTTGGTATGTATTGATGTCTATACTTCGAAGCATTGCCTTATTCACGAAATTAGGGTTATATGGTGGGATCATCAATATACCAAGGATTAAAAGAGAATACCCTTAAACATCTTCTCCAAAATAATTAGACAGAGGGCTTTGCTATTTTGTATATATCATAAATCCATGAACCATCATACTCAGGGGAGCAATTTAGGACCATCATGGTCCTCTTGTTTCATTGGAAGTCTTGGTTTTGGGAAAGGTCTACAAAGATTGCTGCATACATTCCGTGTATTTTTCATAATTCTCGTTACTGGTACTAACTGTTGCAATTGCTGTGATATTCAAATGCTGTACTTTTCTAACTTCGGACAAACATCCATGATCAATTTAATCTGATAATTACCTCGTCAAAAAGGATTTGTGTGTCATATTATCTGCCTTACAGGTTAATTTTGATGAAACATTGAAATTTGGCTTGAATTTGTTTTGACATAACAGAAATTGCAAATTTATATGAAATTAAGAAGGGATGAAGTTTTGACTTAAACATGACTTCAACATATTTTGAAATTTAAGATTTTGAGATAATGTCAACTGTATATATTATGGAGAATATGGCCCGAAGTTGCTAATCATTTAGTTTTATATTTTGTTGATTTTTTACTAGTTTCCCCCGAAATTTTCATGTTAATTAGGGGCTTAAGGGAAGAAAAGGTTGAAGTACTTAGTTCAGCCAGAAACATATTTTTAGAGTAGCATATTATAGATGTTGGTTGGATAAGACAGGAAGTCGTTTGGTAAGACAGGAAATCATTTATTTAATCAAGTACCAGACAATATTTTAGACTGGTCCAATTTCAAAGAAGTTGCAGACAACAATTTTAACAAGTAATTTCTTCATTTTCGACAACGTTTTATAAAGCTTTTAAGCCAGCAAATAGCAAAGCGTCAGCTTTGATAGCTTAAGTTAACAGACAAAATTTTGAGATCCTCTCAAAATTCAACAAGTGCAAAATGCCACTGGAGGCCTAACAACTAAATCCATTGAATGCATACGCCATGAAAAGTAGTGCTTAAGTATTTCAGAAATATTACCAACTCTATTCAAATTGTAGGGAACTCTTTCAAAACCACGCTATTTATCCAATTCCCACTCATACCCCCTTTTAAAGCATCCCAAGAAAAAAAGCTGTGGAAAACATTGTGGGCATTGAAGAAAATGCTTGTAACAAGCAATTTCTTCATTGTACATAATGTTTTCTAACCTACAAGTGAAAGATTTTCTAAATTCCACCAATTCAAAAGTGTCCTCCGCAACTTTTTCCAGTCTAAGATTTTGTCATGTTGTAATAAGGGGTTAATTCATGTGTTGCTTTAATCTTGTTTATTTATCAGTATAAGCTTTCACAAAGAAGATTACCAAACAAAAGCTTACAGTACTTTCAGTACTTTAATTTCTTCAGGGAAGCAAAAATGTGGAATTGTGTTGGAAAGGGTTATTTTAGTCGAGAAATATTTTTGGGCAAAAAAGTAAGATTGAATTATGACAGGCTTTCACTATATTGAATGCATCACTGCATTAGATTTTTTATTACCAATTCCCATGCAAAAAGGCTTTTTGACACCCCCAAGAGGAAAAGCTTTACAAGACCAATCGGACAATGACTTGAAATTGTCTTCAGCATCTTCATTAAATTTGGAGCAGTCTATAATTTGATTTCTGTTAATCAGTTTATATGAGTAAAATTCTGTTGATAAAATTGTTTTTCAAGACAAAACCAATTTTATATTAACCCTTTCCTGTTTTTCAAAATTATAGAGCTGTCCAAATTCAAAGATTTTGCAGACAAAAATTCAAAGAGGATTTAATTTGGAAAATCACCATTTGGTAGGGTAGAAATATTGTGGAAAGAGAAGAAATTCCTTATTTGTCTACAATATTTTCTTGATTACATAAACCCAGGGTTGTAAAAACCAGCAAAGGGTCAGGAAAGGGATTGAAAATACAAATTTAAGAATTGTGAGATTGCAGGGTAGGGTAAGTATTTTCTTGCTTTTATTCATCATAAATTAGCAATTTTATATTTCTCTAAAATTTTAGAACTGTCCAAATTCAAAGGTTTTGCAGACAATAATTTCAAAGGGATTTAATTTGGAAGATAACCATTCAATAGGATACATAAACATTGTGGAAAAAATTGCATGTTTAAAATATTTTTTGTTTTCTTTGTTTTCTCAAATATGAAATCTCAGGGACTAAAAAACAGGGATTGTATATGAAGGGATTAACCCATTAACAGATGGCAAAATTTTAGGCTGGCCCAAATTGAAATAAGTTGCAGGTGACAATTCAAAGTTTATCAAATTTCAGATTTTTTCAACTTTATGGGAAGAAAACATTATTGGAAAATGAAGAAATTGCTTGTGACAAGCAATTTCTTCATTTTCCACAATGTTTTCCATGGCTCTTTTTCTTTGGGGTGTCTAAGAGCGTCACAGATAGGGAATTGGTTAAGGTATACAATCTTCTTACATAGCTTGACCCGTTACCATACATTGACACTTTTTGATGCCCTGAAGAAATATTGTAATGGAAAACGTTGAGAATAGGAGAAACTGTGTTTTACAATTTCTCCTTTCTCAAAATATTTTCTACCTTATTTTTTGCTTATTTTCTAAATTTTAGCACGATATAGTATGTTGTCTGTAACTACAGTTTTTCAATTAGGATCAGTCTAAATTTTATAGGCTTTAAATAGCTTGGCACAAAGTTCTCAAGTACTTTCTGTAATCACCTTTTTTCCAGTGTCCGTCTATTGTGCATCGTCTCGCAACATTTTCTTCAAAAAAGCATCTCCTCTCAAACCACTGGGCCAATTTCAACAAAATTTGGCAGATTTGTTTCTTATTTGGTCCCTTTTAAAAATAGATAACATAATTGAAATCTGTTGAAAACTCAGGTTGTCAAAAATCTTCTCCTGACCCAGAAGGCGTAGAGCATTGATATTCTGCATGAAACAAGAGTGTATTCACCTCCTTTAAAATTTCTAAAATCATAAACCAGAGCCCCAGGGAAATAAAGACAAGATCTCTTTCCATATGGCCAATCTGAACAAAATTTGATGGAAATGTTCTTTGGGTGGCCCTATATGAAATTGGCAAAATGAATTGAAATGTGTTGAAAACTCTGAATGCCATGGCAATAAAAGTGAATTTTTATGATAATCTTTAAAACCCTTCTCCTCCTGACCCAGAAGGTGTAGAGCCTTGATATTTTGCATGAAATATCAGCATATTGTCCTCTTTCAACAATGGCAATATGATACCATTGAATCCCCAGGGGGAAGCCCCAGGAGTGGAGTCCCATGGGTGAAGCCCCAGGATTGGAGCCCCAGATGTAGGTAGGGTTTATGTAGAAATAAAGAACCATTTTAAACGACATCTCTCAATTCATTTGGTAGACATGTTCCTTAGGTGCCCCTGTATTAAAGTAGCCAAAGTATTGAGATCCATTGAAAATTCTCGTTGTCATGGCAACAATGTGAAATTTGAAAATATATTCTAAATATCTCTTTTCCTGACCCAGGGGGGCATATTTCCTTGATATTTAGCATGAAACATCAGTATATTGACCTCTTTCAAAGTTGTTAACATTATCATCCTCAGGTCCCTAGTGTTGTAGTGCCAGAGGGGGCCCATATTGAAATAAAGAAGTAGTTTCAAATGACCTCTCCCCACATACCAATTTGAACCAAATTTGGCAGAATTGCTCCATCGGTGGTCCTCTTTGCCAAAAGCTTAATTGATAGAAATTTAAAGGAAGAACTCTGGCTGCCATGGCAATGAAAGGTTAAGTTGGCCTGCGACCTTGATATTTAGGATGAAGCATCAGTCCTTTGACTTCTGTTATATTTCTAAAATTATTACCAATGGATCCAGAGGTGAGGAAAAAGTGTTTTCCTTTCATTTAAGTCCTAAAGCCTTGTTAAATGTCATTAAGGCTTTTTGATCCCCAGGTATAAAGCCTATATATTTATAAAGTATGATACGGCCCCCTTATATAACAATCCTTACTTTAACATTAAATTAGACTGTTGAAAGAAAAGAGCCATTACCTCAGTTGAGCATCCCATGGGCCAACGGCTAACTTGTTGTTATGGTCATGATTTTCTGACATCTAGATTAATTTAAGCAGCATAGAATGTTTCTTTAAAATCTTTAATGATTATAATTCCATTTTCTCTTTGTTTTAATGTTGATGTTTCTGAAGCAATTACTACACAAGCCCTCATTTAAGGCCACCAAATCATATTGAACTAATCATTATGGGGGAAAAAATCAATATAGAAATAGTAGAGATCCCTTGTTAAAAGCAAGTTATCCTTTTCTCATACTTTATCCTTTTTGATTCAGTGTTCTTACACTATAACCGTTCACCTGTGACAAAGAAGCTTTATACAAATGTTGCCCTAGATTGAAAGAGTTTTTTGTAAGTTTTTTGATTGTGGGGTGTAAATAGGAGGGATTGTATGGGAATAGGTTAATATATTGCATTGAAACTTGATCATGACACAACCTTGATCAAGAACCAAGAAACATTCCAATTTTAGAATTCCAAAGATTAAAGGTCAAGGTCATATATTAATTTTGTTTGAAAATCATGTCTGTGTTGCAGCTCACAACCAAATTTTCTTATGACCATGAAAAATTGACCATCACTCAAGGACTAGGCCATTTGGTTTTGGGTACTGTAGATCAAGGTCAGTATCATTGATGCACCCCATTCTCTGATTGCACATGCACAGTGACAAGGTACTAGCTTTGAATTTTTACTATGTTTTGTAACAGTTTTAGATGTTTTCATTCTTTTTGGATTGTCCCTTTTCCTTGATGGGTCATGTTTTAAAGTGTGTTATTTTGTATATTTCAGATCTCCAACAATGGCTGGAGGTTTGTTTGCTGCTGACAGAAAATATTTTTTTGAAATTGGAGCATATGATGAAGGGATGGATGTTTGGGGTGGCGAAAATTTAGAAATATCTTTCAGGGTAGGTTGTCCATTAATAAACCTCTGCTTGATCTGATCTTATTTTCAAATACTTGTTTTTATGAAGTTCCCTTACCCCATTCCTGTTTGCTGAAATTTTAGTCTGGTTTAAATTAAAAGAAGTTGCAGACGACAATTAAAATTGCATGCAATTTGAGATGAAGCCATCCTATGTGGACAAAAAATTGTGGAAAAAGAAGAAATTGCTTGTCACAAGCAATTTCTTCTTTTACCACAATGTTTTTTCGAGTATAAAATAGCAGCGATGTAAAATATTGAGTTTTTACAGGAAAGGGTTAAAGCTCCCTTATTACTTGACAGATTACAAAGTGTTTTTAGTTTTTTTTAAACATAGTAATCAATATGGAAAACACCTTTCCTCTACTTTTTGTACCACATAGTGCTGCTTTTAGGTGCTCTGACAAAATAAAATCATGGATAACTTTTTGGAAAAAGGAGAAATTGCTTGAAATAAGCTAATTCTCGCAGAATTTTCTTTGTTCATTATCCAATTTTAGTGCTATCTGAAATGTTGTTTGCATCTTCTTTCAATTCAGACCAGTCTAAAATTTTGTTTTCTGAGAATTGATGATAAGATTGATGATATTTATATTGCTACAGAGCAGGTTTGGTGATTGTTATTTTTGTTAAAATTAAATCCTATAATTCAAAATTAAAAATAACATTTAAGATTATTTCCGTTTTTGTTGGGATTGAATTAAGTATTGTAATTACGGAACAATAGCATCTTACTCAGAAAGCATTCAATCTGATCATAACGGAAAAGCGTTCAGAGTTCAATCACAATCTTGCAACATTCAGCAGGCCTCCTAGTGAAACCTTTAAAAACCTTTAATTTCAGAGCAAACCTTTAAAACCTTTATATTTCCCCAGAAAACCTTTAAAATGCCAAAATAGCCTGTAATTCTCACTCAAAACCTTTATATTTGCTCTGACTGGTTGCCGTGCTAGCTTAAAGCAAGTAATGGATTTTGTTCTGCATTTTCCTACACTGTAAAACAGGAGCTATGTATGATTTAAATATGCAGAGAAAATAGGTATACACATTAAATGAGGTATGTATTATATTGCATAATTCAAACAGTATATAACATCAAAAAATGACTTTGGTATGACTGTGGGTTTTAATAAAGAAATGAGAACTTCAACGAAAATAGCCTTTATTCACTCTTTATTTTTTCATATTTTACACTAAAAGGCCTTTATTTTCATACATTGGAGCCTTTATAAAAACCTTTATTTTTGTTTTGGCCTGCTAGGAGGCCTGATTCAGCAGTCAATCACATTCCTATCAGATTGTCAAATTAACCCTTGTCCTGATGAATATTTATCCTTCTTTGATATAAAGTCTGATTTTTTGTCAAACATAGGTCTACTTTGTATTCAAATTTTTCCTCAACACTTAAAGAACTAGCAGGTAGTGTAGACTAAGATCAGACTGCACATCTGTGCAGTCTGATCTTATTCTATACACCTGCCACAGCTATTGTCAAATCAGGAATATGCCGGGATCAGCATGTCAAGGGTTAATGATGTTCAGTACTGTATTTCCATAGATGTGTTGGTTATTTTCAGGTTTTGGCCGCCGTCATAGGGCAGTTGGTAGTGCATCAGTCTCCTAATCTTCAATCATGGGATGTCATGGGATCGAACCCCGTCGGTGGCACATATCCTATCTGACATTTGCCTCTCACTAATGGGTGGTTAATCGTAAACCTAAGTGAGATGGCAGGTAGAGGCTAGCAAAGGATGTAGTAGTAGTACTGGTGTGAGAAATACCAGGAATCCATTGTTAGGTGCTCCATCTGCCACAATATAAATGAAATACTGTTCAAAGTGGTGTTAAACCCCATTCACTCAATCAATATTTTCAGGTTTGGATGTGTGGAGGAAAGTTGGAGTTTATTCCATGTTCTAGAGTGGGTCATATATTTAGGTCTAGTCATCCTTATACATTCCCAGGTAAGTAACAGCATAGGTTTGCTTTGTCTGTCAATTTATGAAAATCTTGGATGGCATCTCTAGAGGATTATGGATGGATGTCCACTGAGTTCCGACAGGAAGTTCCAATTTATATTAAACAGCATTATTCTGCAAAATTTATGGTCAATAAACATGTAATAAAAAGTAAAATGGTTGGTTGGTGACCTAAATGTTATTTTAGGGACATTCAGTTTACTAGAATTCTTTATCTTTCTTAACCCTTGTCATGCTAACTTAACCCTTGTCATGCTGAAAAAAAATCCTCTATGAAATTGTATTAAATTCAAAGGGCTGAAAGCACAGAAGCACTTATTTTTGGTTTGGTAATTATTTAGAAAACCACTGTTATAAACAATGCTGGCTTTAAAAGAACAAGCAGGAGGTCTAGACAAGGATCAGGCTGATGGTTGTCTGGTCCTTCTGCCAAAATATGAATATTTAGGGTCCATCATAACAAGGGTTAAAGTTGATTCTTGTCGAGCCCACTTATGACAAGTTAGTGTATGTGTATTAGTGTTTTAGTCTGCCGCAATTTGTCCATAGGATATCTCCTACATTTAGATGTGGCCAAAGCACAGTGGTAGCTAGTGGGACTCCCATTCATAGTGTCATGGTTTTCTTCCCAACATTTGTCACCTACCAAAAGGTAGATGATTATAAACCTAAATGGGATGAACAGCTGGGGGCTAGGAAAGGATGTAGTGGTAGAACTAGTTTGAGAAATACAAGGACTACATGGTTAGGTGACCCTGCTGCCACAATATGACTGAAATACTGTTAAAAGTGGCTTTTACAACGTTTACAAGCAATTTCTCCATTATTCACAATACTGTCTACGCCAAATGACAAAGATTTTTAAAATTTCATCAGCTAAAAATTGTCATCATCAACTTCTTTAAATTTTTTTGGACTAGTCAAAACTTTGTTTTCTGGTAATTGGTTGTACTAACATTTATTCAAGTCCAAAAATGAAATAAATAGTTACTAGTAATACTTCTACTATTATGACCTTTTTGTCATGATCTTTTTGTCATGATTGAAACTGTTTGTGTAGTATGGTAAAAGTTGCATAATCATAAAAAGAAAAGAAGTTTATGTTTACAAACTAACAAGATTGGATATTTTGATATGAAAACTAGTCTGAGAATGTAGCATGATGTCTTATCCCATTACTTAAGGACAAAATCTTAGAATGGTTCAAATTGAAAGAAGTTGCAGATGACAGTTAAGGTCTGTGAAACTGTCTAATTCTTTAACCCATTTCTACCCAATCCCTCTTTTTCACGCCCCCACCCCCCCAGAAAAGTCTTTAGGAAAACAAGTTTGAAAATTGTTATTTCTTTGTATAGACAGGTAGCACCTTATGTTGGAATAATCTTTTAAGCTTTGAAGTCTTTGAAAAATTATGAAGGACTTTGTTCAAGCACTCATATTAACCCATTCCCACACAATGACGCTTTTAAATCCCTCAAGAAAAAAGCTTTGAAAAACATTGTGCAAAATGAAGAAATTGCTTGTTACAAGCAATTTCTTCATTATCCACAATGTTTTCTACCCCAAAAGCCAAAGATTTTAAAGAATTCATCAACTTAAAAATGTCGTCTGCAACTTCTTTGAATTTGGACCAGTCTAAAATTTTATCACCTAGTAATGGTTTAACCCGTTTTTCTTTGATTTAACAGGTAATAAAGATACACATGGTATCAATTCCATGCGGCTAGCAGAAGTCTGGATGGATGAATATAAAAGATTATTTTATATGCATAGAAGAGATTTATTGGTAAGTACTTTATGTATGGAAACCAGAAGTTCACTAACTCATTCCCACACAAAGAAGCCTTTTAAGGACCCTCAAGAAAACATCTTTGGAAAAGATTGTGGGAAATGAAGAAATTCTTCACTTTTGATTAGTGTGTTTATCTGTTAGTCTGTTAGTTAGTCCGTCCGAATTTGTCCCAACAATTACTCCTACATTTATGGATAGATTTTAAAATAACTTGGCACAATTATTCTCCATCATGAGTAGATGTGCTAATTGAAAGAATTTTTGGGAAAGTTCTAATGTCAAGGTCACAGCTCAAGGTCAAACACTAAAATTGTGTTTGTCTGGACAATTACTCCTATATTTATGGATGGATTTCAAAAAAAACCTGGCACAATTATTCTCCACCATGAGTAGATTTGCCATTTGAAAGAATTTTTGGGATATTTCTAATGTCAAGGTCACAGCTCAAGGTCAAACACTAAAATTGTGTTTGTCCGGACAATTACTCCTACATTTATGGATGGATTTCAAAATAATTTGGCACAATTATTATCCACCTGAGTAGATGAGTCATTTGAAAGAATTTTGCGTTAGTTCTAATGTCAAGGTCGCAGCTCAAGGTCAAACACTAAAATTGTGTTTGTCCCGACAATTACTCCTACATTTATGGATTGATTTCAAAAAAAAAATCTGGAACAATTATTCTCCACCATGAGTAGATTTGTCATTTGAAAGAATTTTTGCGTTAGTTCTAATGTCAAGGTCACAGCTCAAGGTCAAACACTAAAATTGTGATTGTCAAGAGCATTTCTCCTACAATTATGGATGGATTTCAAAAAAACTTCGCACAATTATTCTCTATCATGAGTAGATGTGCCATTTGAAAGAAGTTTTGGGATATTTCTAATGTCAAGGTCACAGCTCAAGGTCAAACACTAAAATTGTGATTGTCAAGAGCATTTCTCCTACAATTATGGATAGATTTAAATAATCTTGGCACAATTATTCTCTATCATGAGTAGATGTGCCATTTGAAAGATTTTTTTGGGTAGCTTGTAGTTCAAGGTCAAAGCTCAAGGTCAAACACTAAAATTGTTCTTGTCTGGAGCACGATGCCTACAAAACTTTGCGGGCTCGACAGCAGTTGTCCTGGGACAACTATCTAGTTATATATTAGGGGAATATTATTTTACTGTTGTCCATCTGTCAGCTGTCTGTCTGCTGGGCTGTCTGTCTGCAAAACTTAACTAAAATATTTTGACATTTAAATTTTACCTTAAGTCTATTCAAGATACAATGCTCATATTTGACATGATGATAGATCTTAACAATACAAATTGCAGATACCAAAGTCGAGGTCATGTGAGAAGGTCACTTTTCAGAAAAAAGGTTGTTACGGGGGCATGATGTTTCACAAACACATCATGTTACTTTTAAACCAACTTTGTTTTATTGTCTTTAAACTCTTTCGATTTGGATCGGTCTTACTTTTAGCTCACCTGAGCATAATGCGCTCAAGGTGAGCTATTGTGATCATGCCATGTCTGTCGTCCATCATTCATCATGCATTGTGTATCAACATCTTGATTTCACTCCATTGGTTACAAGTTTTGGCTCAAATGTTTTTAAACTTTGTCGGCATGATTGTCTCTATATTCTCTCGACAAAGTCAAATTTGGGTCACATGGGGTCAAAAACTAGGTCACAAGGTCAATTCTAAGAAATACCTTATTTGCAATCTACAGGTCACATTTTTTGCGCAAACATCTTAAAACTTCGTTAGAATAATTTTCTTGATGGTCTTTTGCAAAGATCAAATTTGGGTCACAATGGGGCAATAACTTGGTCACAAGGTCACCTCTAAGACTCGTTTGCACTGTAGAGGCCACAATTTATGCCCAAATGCCTTCAAACTTTGTCAGAATGATTGTCTCCCTGTTTTCTCAAAAAAGTTTAAATTAAGGTCAGATGGGGTCAAAAACTAGTTAAGAGATCAAATCTAAAATTTATGGATGTTTTCAAAATAACTTTGCACAAATGATCTCTATCAAGAGGTAAATGTGCCATTTGAAACAAATTTTCAGATAGCTCCAAGGTCAAGGTTACAGCTCAAGGTCAATGTTAAGATTTTGTCCCCAGCATAGCTCTTGTAATTATTGATGGATTTCAATATCACTTGGTACATGTGTTCTCTATCATGAGTTGATATACTATTTGAAAGAAATAATCAGATAGCTCCAAGGTCAAACATTAAAATTAAACATCTCCATAGCTTCCAATGTTATGGATGGAATTCGAAATAACTTTGCACAATTGTTCTCTATCATGAGTAGATGTGCCATATGAATGCTCCAAGTTCCAGGTTACAGCTGATGGTTGAATGTTAAAATCTAGTATGTCTTGAGAAGTGGGAGCATATAGCCACTACCGCAGTGTTTGTCTGTCCATCTTGACCCTTTTACCTAATTATTTTATACTTTTTTTTGACAGGGGTATATTCAGAGAGCATAATCTGACTCTGATAGCTCTTGTATTCATATTATTTAACATCTAAACCCTTGTTATATATTTAATGAGTCGATCTTTAAGCCTTTCCTGTACTATTCCGGGTTTTTACTTGCTTGTGATTTTATACTTGAGAAAACATTGTGGGGAAAGAAGAAATTGTTTGTAACAAGCAATTTCTTCTTTCCCACGATATTTTCCAACCCAAATGGTGGTTACTTTTCAAAATGCTTTTCATTTTAAATGTCATCTGCAACTTCTTTCAAATGGATGAGACTATACTTTTGAAAAACAGGAAAGGGTTAAACAAGAGAGTTAGGTTCATCATAATTAAGCTGGTGGTTCCAACCTTTTTTTCCAAGCAAAAAATTGAGGCCAAGACCGACTATACAAACTGGTTGTTTATAAGATACATGCAACATTGGTCTTGAATGACCCGATTCAATTTAACAGGGGTGTTAGTAATCCAAGATTTGCAACATATTAAAACCTATATAAGCCTAATTTGAACCCAAAATTTTAGACTAGTCCAAATTCAAATAGGTTGCAGATGACAATTCTTAGTTGACGAAATTCTAAAATCATTGTCTTTTAGGGTAGAAAACATTGTGGATAATGAAGAAATTGCTTTTAACATTTGTCTTAGATGGCCCGATTCTGCTTGTAACAAGCAATTTCTTCATTTTTCACGATGTTTTTCAAAGCCCTTTTCTTGATGGGAGTAAAAAGGAAGGATTATGGTGGAATTGGTTAAGGGGTATTGTGTTTACAATATGATGATGGTTAAGGCCAAAGGGTGTAAGTCCTAATTATGTATTTGCCTATTTTTACATTTTTGTGTACACACACAGTTTTTTGATTCTGGAAATAGCAACTGGGTTTTTGCAAAATAGAGTATTCAATTAGTGATTAATCCATTCCCACAAAGTGATGCGTTTAAATGCCTTTCAATATGAAAGCTTTGAATTTGGACCAGTCTAATCATTTTTTGTCTGGTAAAGGGTTAAGAACATAGAATGATTTTGTCATCAAATATAAGTCATCATAACAAAAAATCTGTTGAAACATGAAAATTAGACTAAAAAATAAGTTCCGAACAAAAAAAAAGACTTCAGTGTTGATGTGTCAAATGTCAAGAGCCTTACTTATGTCAAATTGGTAGGCCTCGAGACAAAGCCTTAGTCAAGGTCATCAGTCAAGGTTGTGTATATTCACCCTTGTCATGCTTAAGAAAATCCTTTTTCAGAATTGCATTGAAATCAAGGGGCTAAAAGTACTTGAATCACTAGTGGGTTAATATTTCTTTTGAGAATCTTTTCATGAAAAACTCTAGCTTGAGAAGGACATATGGGTTGGATAGACTAAAATCAGACAGCACATCATATGCAGGCTGATGTTTGTCAATCCTCTGCCAAAATAAAAGAATATGCCAGGTTCAGCATGACTTAAGTTAGAAATTGAAGTTATGTCATTGGTTATATCTTTTGATTGTTATTGTTAACCTATTACCAAAGAACAAAATTTTAAATTAGTTCAAATTGAAAGAAGTGGTAGACAATAATCTAAAGTTGGTGTACTTTAAAAAATCTTCTTTTTTCAGGGTAGAAAATATTGTGGATAATGAAGAAATAACATAATATAAGGTCAATGGTCAAGATAAAAAATATGCAAATTATTTAAAAAAAAACATTGTTCATAATTTTATAAGTGATGTTTCTTTTAAAGTTTAAGTGTATTTTGAATTGTTGTTACAGTTCTTTTGAATTAGACTAGTCTAAAATGAACTTTCAATTTCAAAGTCATCTTTGGTAGGTAAATGGGCAAGGTCACTGTTATGAAAAAATTCCAGTTTTCCATTTTCCTGAACTAGTGAGCCAATATTGATGAAACTTTGGCTGAAGCTCTTACAAAATTGTTCAAATAATCGATATCCATCCTTAACTCTGGTTTCCATTGCAACAAAAGGGGGAAAATAAAAAAATCTTTAAAAAATCTTCTCTGAAATCAGAAGACAGAGAGTTTTGATATTTTGTATGCAGCACCTCATAGGAGACATCTATCAAGTTTGTTCAAATAATGCACCTTGGGCACACCCCATTTTACATTGAAGAAGGAAAACTTTGAAAAATATTTACTCTGAAATGTGAAAGCCTTGAACATTGATATTTGGTATGCATAATTCCTTAGGGGAAGTGTATGAAGTTGTTCATATTATGCCCCTTGGGTCATTTTTTTTGCTCAACCACAGCACATCCTTTTTAACATAGAATGCAGAAGGAAAAGTTTAATAAAAATTTTCTTCCCTGAAATTAGCCCAAAGTTTAAAAATTTATATTTGGTATAGAATCTCCAAGTGAACCTGTACAGGATTTGTTCATATGATACCCTTTGGGTCATATTTGTGCACAGCCTGGGCACACCTTAATTGATGTAGAAACAAAGAAGGAAAACTTCAAAAATTGTCTTCTCTTAATTGATTGATTGAATTAGTTTATTGGCACCTTTTAACAGTATTCTAGTCATATTGCGGTGACTGAAGCACCTAACTATGGATTCCTAGTATTTTTCTCTCACATAATACCACTACATCCTTTCTAAGCCTCCAGCTGCTTATCCAACTTGGGTTTATGCAGGGATGTGGAAATACAGATTTTCTCTTCTTGTCCATGGACAAGTAAATTGTGATTTTCCACTTGTCCAGGATCAAAATGGACTTGCCTGTGAAAAGATGAAGAACAGATGAATTTTGAGAAAACATTATTTTTAAAGAAGAAATTGCTGGAACTCAGCATTTTCTTCATTAAAACAATATTTTCTACCCTTAGATACAAACATTACGCTCATATATCTCTTCTATCTATTTAGTACCATTCCAAGATTTGCCCTGATATCTACTTGTCCATGGACAAGTAGCCTCAAAAAATGTACTTGCCCACAGGTAGAAAAGCCCGTGTCGGACAAGTCGGGCATGGGAATTCCACACCCCTGGTTTATGATTATCCGCACATAGGTGAGAAACCTTCTTTTCTGAAATGAGGAAGCCTAGAGAATTGATATTTGCTATGTAGAACCTCCTTGTGAACCTCTTAAAGGTTATTCATGTTATGATCCGTCAGACATAATATAGGCTCTGCCCAGGTGCATGGTTTTCTTATCTCACTGAGCACAAAGTGAGAGGTGAGCCATTGTTATAGGTCATTGTCCATTGTCCATCCAAATGTCTGTCCATCCATCTGTCCGTCCGTCTGTCCACAATTTGTTTAAAAATCTTCCCCTACAAAACCAATAGGCTAATCAAGCTAAACTTTGCAGGAATGTTCCTTGTTATATAAAGAAACATAGTACAAAATCTTATAAACCCAACCAGCTCCACATAGCTTTACATAAAAATTAAGAGGGAAATGGTAAATAGCTATTTTTGGACTCATGCAGAGCAGGTATCAACTTATATAGAAACAAATCTTTTACAACATGTGGAAGAATCATTTAACATATGGGATTTCCAACTGCAAATCCTTAGATAATTACCCTGTATTTGATACTTCTAAGCTTTATCTCAGGTGAGCACTAAAGGGCCAATGGCCCTCCTGTTTGATAAACAAGTTTCTGTTATAATATTCTTTGTTATATACCTATAAAAAGATACGGATTAAAATCTGGCTATCTAATACAACTAGACAGAAAAAAATCCTTATTCGGCATGTACCATAAAACCATATTCATCGAGTACCATTAAACCCGGACTACTTTTTTGTGTATTGAAGCTGGTTATTTCTTAATCATTTAAGAGAATTTTCTTAATGTCATGTCCTAAAAGGTATATAATAAAAGGAATATTACAACAGTGTCTTTTTTCTATTTGTTGTTATCGTGTTCTCGAAACGTGTGTAGGTATTTTATATTTGATTCGACCTTTGGTCTCTTCCAAAAAAATACCTACACACGATTCTCGAACATGATAACAACAAATAGAAAAAGACACTGTTGTAATATTCCCTATTTATTTATTTTGTAGGATCAAGATCCAGGCGATCTGACATCGCGTAAAGAATTACGAGAGAGGTTAAAATGTAAAAGTTTTAAATGGTTTTTAGATAATGTTTATCCAGAAAAGTTTATACCAGATGAAGATATTCATGCCTGGGGCATGGTAAGGACTCTTATTATATACCTATAGATATTTCTAGTAAAACAAATGTATACCGCAGACAAAATTGGAGACATCCCAAAAAAATTTAAATCTGATAGTGTCAAATGTGGTTCCAAATAAGACAGTCAAAGATGTCCTCATAATTCAAATAAACATAATCAAAATGGTAGAGGTGAAAGGAATTTCTCACAGAAATTGATTATTTAATTAACTTATTTAAGAAGAAAAATAGTTACATGTATATAATAAATGAAATATATATTATTGTAGCAATAGGAGATCTTGTATTTGCTTCTCATTCTGAGGAAAAATTTAATCTACCACTCAAGTTTTGGTCTCTTGAAATATCAAATTTTTCTCTACAGCTCAAAGCAAATACCAGATGTTGTATCACTACTGTAACATGATATTTCCTATGTCTTATACTTGATAAAGCTAGGTACAATGAAATTTATATTTGCTACTCATATTTAATCCATTTCCACAATATCCTGCTTTTTGACACCCCTCAAGAAAAGGCTTGGGAAAACATTGTGAAAAATGAAGAAACTCCTTACAATCAGCAATTTCTTCATTTCCCAAAATATTAAGATATTAGATATTTCATGAACGTGAAATTGTCATCTGCAACTTCTTTCAATTTGGAGTAGTCTAAAATTTTGTTGTTTGGTAATGGGTTCACTAAATACAAGGCCTTAGATTGTTGCTTTATCATGATACTTACTATTTAGTTCACATGAATAACTAGACTAAATTTAAAACAAGTCAAATATTTACTTTTATAGAGTGAATTTTTCCCTTATCCAGAAAATAGTCTGGGATAACTGATATTAACCCATTACCACACAATGAAATTTTAGACCAGTCCAAATTCAAAGAAGTTGCAGATGACAATATAAAGTTTATGTAATTTCGGATTTTTTCAACTTATAGGCATAGAAAACCTTGTGGAAAATGAAGAAATTGCTTGTAACAAGCAATTTCTTCATTTTCCACAATGTTTTCTAAATTTGTTTTTCCAAAGGGGTGTAATAAAGCGTCACTGTGTCGGAATGGGTTAAATAATTGCTTGATTGGTGTTTTATGGCATAGTGACAGCTGTGGTCATTTAGGGCAAGGAATTTAAGGATAATTTAACATAAAACATATAGAACAATATAAAGACAACCATCTCACGCACAGGCTAGTGCATTTCATTCTCAAGTATGATATTACAAAGACATGGATAGTATGGATTAAATGGGAAAGGGTAAATATTTGACTGCTCTAAAATGAAAGGAGTTGTAGATGACAATTTGATATTTTTTTTTCAAATTTGAGACTTTTCAACTTTCTGGGTAGAAAACATGGTGGAAAAGGAAGAAATTGCTTGTTTTAATCAATTACTTCATGTCCCACAATGTTCTCTCAATTGTTTTCTTCAAGGGTGTTAATTGGCACCATTGTTTGGTAATATGTTAAACAGATCTTTATTTTATTTTTTGCCCCTACCCCCCAACAGATACAGTTTTCCATGTTTCTCTGTCAATTAGTCCTTTGTGGTAGGTTACCACTGTCAAAGGCTCTACTATCAACTATATTTATAGTTGATCAATGCAATTATATTAATGTTTCTTCAATTTTTAGGTTAGAAATCCAGGAAGCAATTTGTGCCTTGATACTTTAGGAAAGGATGAGAAGACGGTATTTGATATTGGTCTGTTCTCATGTCAGGGTGGGGCAAGTGCAAATGAGGTTTGTAAATGTTTTTTGATGTTGTTTCATTCAGATCAAAATCATGCTTTAGGTCATGGTTTAGAAGACTACAACTGACTTAATATTTATGTGGTATGGATATCAAAATCATGCTTTAGGTCATGGTTTAGAAGACTACAACCGACTGAATGTATATGTGTTATAGATATATAAAATCATGCTAAAGAATATGGTTTAGAAGACTACAGCCGACTGAATATATACGTATGGGGTATTGAATGAGTGGTCATGAAATACTGAAGTTATTAACCCTTTCCTCTTCAGTCCCTGGTCTTTACGTATATTTTTCTACTTAGTTAACATTGTAGAAAAAGAAGAAATTACTTGTAACAAGCAATTTCTTCTTTTTATACGCCCGTCTAGGATGGGACTCATTAATGAATCACCCATGGAATCCGGTTGGCAGCGGCGTGAACTGGATCTTGTCCGGAGTATAACTCTAAAAGTCAAAAGGCTATGATCATGGAACTTCATGGGTAGATAGATATCACCAAGGGGAAGTGCAGTGCACAAGCAACATAACTCTGCCTGGCTTATTTTTTGAGTTATTGCCCTTTGTTTTTTTTATAACTTGATCTTGTCCGGAGCATATCTCAAAAAGAATTCACGCTATGATCATGAAACTTCATGGGTAGATAGATCTCATCAAGGGGAAGTGCAGTGCACAAGAACCACAACTCTGCCTGGCTTATTTTTTGAGTTATTGCCCTTTGTTGTTTTTTATACTTGGATCTTGTCCGGAGGAGATCTCTAAAAGTATTCAAGCTATGATCCTGAAACTTCATGGGTAGATAGATCCCATCAAGGGGAAGTATAGTACACAAGAACCATAACTCTACCTGGCTTATTTTTGAGTTATTGCCTTTTGTTGTTTTTTCATACTTGGATCTTGTCCGAAGCAGATCTGTAAAAGTATTGAAGCTATGATCATGAAACTTCATGTGTAGATAGATCTCATCAAGGGGAAGTACAGTACACGAGAACCATAACTCTACCTGGCTTATTTTTTGAGTTATTTCCCTTTGTTGTTTTTCATACTTGGATCTTGTCCAGAGCATATCTCTGAAACTTTAATAGCTATGATCTTGAAACATAATAGGTAGATAGATCTCACAAAGGAGAAGTGCAGTGTACAAGAATTATAACTCTTCCTAGCATATTTTGAGGGTTATTGCCCTTTGTTGTTTTTCAGACTTTGTTCATACTTGGATTTTGTCTGGATTATATCTGAAAGTGTAAAAGCTATGATCATGAAACTTCATGAGTGGGTAGATATCACCAAGGGGAAGTGCAGGTCACAAGAACGATAACTCTACCTGGCTTACTTTTTGAGTTATTACCCTTTGCTGTTTTTCACACTCTGAATTAGTTTCAAATCTCTTATAGTGTAACAGCCTATGGTTTTCAAAACCTCATGATAACAAGAAAAACACCAGAACCATAAGTTATCATTGTGAATTGTTACTCTTTCTTGAAATTAGAATTAAATTCTAATCCCCTTCCCCAGTCAACAACCAGTAGTGTTACAGGCGTATTTGATGCCACCTTGTTCCACAATATTTTCTACCCTATTGAATGGTTATTTTTTAAATTAAATCTGCTTTGAATTTTTGTCTGCAAAACCTTTGGATTTGGACAAGTCTTTATTTTTGCAAAACAGAAAAGGGTTAAAAAGGCCATCCATAAAGAGATAAGAGACCAGGCTATGCCGAGTGTTTATCTGTTTAAGATGACAAGATTAACGCACAGAGCAAAATTTTAGACTGGTTCAAATTGAAAGTTGCAGATGGCAGTTTAATGTTTATGAATTTTAGATTTTTTCGAATTTGTGGGTAAAAAAACATTTTGTGAAATTTCTTCATGCACTTCAAAATGTTCTCCCAATTGCTTCCTTGAGGGGTGTCAAAAGAGGTCATTTTGTGGGAATGGGTTAATAAATAAGGTGTTTTATGAGCATGAATTTGATATTCTTTTTAAGATAAATTGATAAAACTAAAACTTTATCACTTTGAGATATTCCACAAATTACTGTTTGTGGAAAGATGTCATTACATACATTAAAATGTGATTTCAATTTCACTGTAACGAAATGCCTTATCATAGGCTTTAGCTAATTAAGAGAGTTAGTTCACTAATATAATGTCACTTATACAATATGAAGAATATTTAACTGTTTCGAAGGCGCAGAGGTTAAGGACGTCGAACATTGCAGTGCTAGGCGGCGTTGTCGTATCCGCGTAGGTTCGAATCCCGTAAGAGTCAAATAAAATATTAGTTCTCCACTATGGTTGAAAAGACAAGAGTCACTGCCGTAGTTGAGAGAATTCAATATAAATAGAATTTCTAAAAATAGAACCCTTATACGGAGTGTGCTGCAGTGTCGGGAAACTTTATATGCATTATTTGAATATTCTCTTTTGGGGATGTTTCGATGGCGCAGAGGTTAAGGACGTCGGACTTTGCAGCGCTAGGTGTTGTTGTCGTATCCGCGTAGGTTCGAATCCCGTAAGAGTCAAATAAAATATTAGTTCTCCACTATGGTTGAAAAGACAAGAGTCACTGCCGTAGTTGAGAGAATTCAATATAAATAGAATTTAACTGTTTATATTTACTCCCAAGTGGTAGGTCATGCTATAATTTATTTTATGATTTGATGCTCAGCACAAAAATGAAAAAAAAACTTGTTGAATATTTTTGATATAACTAAGGAAATTGTAATGCTAGTTTATACTTTTGTAAGACACAAAATTTTAGATTGGTCCAAATTGAAAGTTTCAGACAACATTCAAATTATGCTAAAATTTGAAAGTATGTGCCAAATATGGTAGAAATATTTTTAGAGTAGGACAAATTGATTGTCCCAAGCAATTTCTCCTTTTCTCACAAAGTGTTAAAAGATTGTATTTCTTCATGGCATCAAAAAGTGTCAATTATTACCAGATTAAAATTTTTAGTCTAGTCAAAGTTCAAAGAATTAACTGAAGTATTAGTTGAAGTCAGAACTAATAGTTATTTCTGCATAGATAAGAAAAATGCAAATGGCCAAATTTAGGAGTTTATTTTAAACTGGCCACAAGTATTGCTACAAATAAGAAATTCAGGATGTTAGTTGAAAACTAATTTATAGTTATGTATATATATGTGCTCATTCAATAGTTCTTCACTTAATCTGTTCAATTCAACAGTCACTGAGTGATCATAGCTCTACTAAAAGTGATTCTAACCCATTCCCACATGGTGCCACTTTTGGATGCCCCTTAAGAAAAACAACTGTGAAAACATCATGTAAATGGAAAAAATCCTTGCCACAAGCAATTTCTTCATTTTATATGACGTTTTCTGCCCAGAAACTTGAAAAAGTCCAAATTTTCATAAACTTTTCATTGTCGTCGTCAACTTCTTTTGGTTTGGACAAGTCTAAAATTTTCTTTTGTGGTAATGGGTTAAGCCTTACCTGTACAAACCTGGGATTTTATGTTGATGTAATTTTATACTTGAGAAAACATCGTGGAAAAAGAAGAAATTGCTTGTAGCAAGCAATTTCTTCTTTTCCCATAATATTTTCGACCACATAGGATGATCTCATTTCCAATTGCATCCAATTTTCATTGTCGTCTGCAACCTCCTTCAATTTGGACCAGTCTAATATTTAAAAAAAACAGGAAAGGGTTAATCTTCAACCCATGTCATACTGAATAAATTCTTTTCAAAATGACATGTAAATCAAAGGGCTGAAAATACTAGTTGGGGGTGAATTTTCATTCCAAAATTAAATTTTATAACCCACTTTATCTTTCAAAAGGACAAACATCTGTTGTGGACTAACATCAGCCTGTAACTATGTGCAGGCTGATCTTTGTCTATACTTTGTGGCAAAACAGGACAAGTGTTAATAATGAACAAATTTTGTGATCTAGTTTGATCTGTGTAAACCTTGTTCTTGTTCCATTATTTTCTTAGGTGTTTTCATTAAGCAAGATAGATGAATTAAGAAGAGAAGATGGTTGTATTACCTCAAATGGAAATAACGGGGATAAAGTTACCTTGGTAACATGTAGGGAGGATAAAAAACAGCGCTGGAAACATGATAAAGTAAGGCAGCTGGTCATTTGGGCATTCACTTTATAGTGATTTCATGAAAATTTCATTTTAAATTATTTAAAAGAGAACATTTGTTCGTTTGAATGGGGTTTAACCCTTTCCTGGACAAACACGGGATTTTACGTTGCTATAATTTTATACTTGAGAAAACATTGTGGAAAAAGAAGAAATTGCTTGTAACAAGCAATTTCTCCTTTTTCCACAATATTTTCTACCACATAGGATGGTTTCGTTTCAAAATGTATCCAATATACATTGTCATCTGCAACCTCTTTCAATTTGGACCTGTCTAAAATTTCAAAAAACAGGAAAGGGTTAATGTCACTTTAACAGTGTTTTAGTCATATTGTGGAGGCTGGAGCACCTAACCATTGATTCCTTGTATTTCTCACACTAGTACTACCACTGCATTCTTTCTTAACCTCCGGCTGCTCATCCAACATAGATTAACGATTAACCTCCCATTGGTGGGAGACAAATATGGTAAAGGATATTTGCTGCAATTGAGGATCAGACCCAGGAATTAATGATTGAGAGTCTGGGGCACTTCCATACAGAAAAAGGATTTTGGAGGGTAAAATCAGGAGAAAGAAGGTAATACATTTGTATCTTTTTGACAAAACTATAGAAGTTCCTTTTTTTTGCTTATGAAAGTTTATGAAAAATACTACTAACAGTTGCTTTTTGGGATATCTTTGACCTTTTTGGCAATCTCATAATTTAATGGCATATGTCTGTGGAACAAACAATAGCTTCTAGGCAAAGTCTAATGGGCTACTGTCAGGGTGTTGCGTCTGCCAGGCTGCAACTTCACATCTGTCTATAACCTTTTTTCTTTTATGATTTTCTCCTCAAAAATAGTAGGCTGGAAGTAAACCAAATTTCAGGGCATACATGGGTATACGGTAAAATCTTTGAAAATGTTCTTCTCGGAGATATTCACTGGATTATCGACAAATTTGAGAAATTATCCTTAGGTGAGTCTTTGTAAGATTTTTAAAAGGAATTTTGATCAGAGGAAAAACAAGGCTGTTATCAGCTTCTTTCCATGTATGGTCTGTTTGAAAACTTTGAAAGTGCCTAGGTAGGTTCTTTAACTAATTACCAGATGACAAAATTTAAGACTTGTCCTAACTTAAAGAAGATACAGACAACATTTCAAATTGTGCTAAAATTGGGAAATAAGTGCCAATTAGAGTAGAATATATTTAGAGTAAAGGAGAGAAAGCTTGGTTCAAGCAACTGATTCATCACTGCAGAAGAAACAGAGGTATTCAACCCATTCCCAGACAACATTTTAGACCGGTCCAAATTGAAAGAAGTTGCAGACTACAATTTCAAGTTGATGGAATTTTATTTGTTTTTGTCTTTTGGGGTAGAAAACATTATGGATAGTGAAGAAATTGCTTGATCCAAGCAATTTCTTCATTTTCCACAATGTTTTCCAAAGCCCTTTAATTTAGGGGCATAAAAAGGAGGGCTTGAGTTGGAATGGGTTAACCGATACCCACACAATGATGCTTTTGGACGTCCCTAAAAATTTTTTTAAAAAATTGGAAAACTGTGAAAAAAGAAATTGCTTGTGACAAGCAATTTCTTCCTTTTTACACAATTTTCTCTACCCTGAAAGGTGAAAAAATATGATATTTCAAAAACTTTAAATTGTCGTCTGCAAGTTCTATAAATTTGGACCAGTTTAAATTTTGCTATGTTGTAATGGTTTAAGGCCTTGCATTCAACTCTCGGCCATCTTCTGGTCATGTGAGTAAGTGCTTAGGCAAAATATATGTCAAAGCCTTATCTTAGAACTTTAACCCACAAAATCCAGCTTTTACACCCTAAAAAGGTTCAGGAAGTCAATGTGAAAATTGCTTGTAATAAGAAATTTCTGCATTTTCTGCATTGCTTTTTTGTCATGCTGAGAGACAGGGTTATTTGAAATTCTATCGACTTGAAATTTTTGTTGACAACTTCTTTGACTTTGGATGAGTCTAAATTTCTGTTGTGTGGAAATGGTTTAGAATTAGCACTAAGGAGTCGCAAGTTATATATATCTCGCAGCATTGACCCATTTCCAGACAATTTCCCCCTTTTTAACCCATTACCAAACAGTTAGAATTTAGATTGATCCAAATTGAAAGGACTTGCAGATGACAATTAAGAGTTTATGAAATTTTATATTTTTTCAGCTTTTTGAAAACATTATGTAAAATGAAGAAATTGCTTGTTTTCCCAATTGCTTTTCTTGAGGGGTGTCCAAAAGTGTCACTGTGAGAGAATGGGTTAAGACCCTCTAGAAAAAGGCTTTGGAAAACATTTACTATGTTTTCTACCCAAAAGACAGAAGAATTTTAGAATTTCATCTTAAAATTTTTGTCTGCATTTTCTTTCAAGTTGGACCGTCTAAAATTTAGTCATGTGGGAATGTGAAAACTCACCACAAAATCCCTCCGTTTTTTAACCCAACAGAAGTATGTTAAGGAAAACATAGTGTGAATTTGAAAAAAAATACTTTAAACAAATTCTTCTATACCCTTATTGTTTTCTATCATATGTGCAAATACAGAGGAATCCTCTTAATTTTAACCCTAATAATAGCAATTCACTTCTGAATTGCAACTGAATTTATGCACAAACCTTAAATATAAAGAACAAACAGTAAGTATTAACCCTTTCCTGTTTTTAGCTCTACTGGCCGAAGGCCACTAGAGCTACAGCTTTTTCCCGTCCGGCGTCCGTCCGTCCGCCCGTCCGTCCGTCGTCCGACCGTTAAACTTTTCCTTGTTTACGCGATAAAGTCCACAGTTTTCATCGGATTCTCTTCAAACTTTCACAGAATGATTGTACCATCATAAGGATTGTATCTTTTGGAATCGGATATGATTCCTCAAGAACATGGGAAAAGGGGCCTAATTAACACTTAATTAAAAAATCTTCGTTTAAGCGATAAAGTCCACAGTTTTCATCTGATTCTCTTCAAACTTTCACAGAATTATTGTACCATCATAAGGATCGTTCCTTTCGAAAAAGGGTATGATCCGTCAAGAAACACGGGAAAAGGGGCCTTATGAAAATTTAATTAAAAATTCAATTAAAAATCCTCGTTTACGCGATAGAGTCCACAGTTTTTATTGGATTCTCTTCAAACTTTCTCAGAATGATTGTACCATCATAAGGATCGTTCATTTCGAAAATGGGTATGATCCGTCAAGAAACATGGGAAAAGGGGCCTTATGAAAATTTAATTAAAAAATCTTCGTTTACACGATAAAGTCCACAGTTTTCATTGGATTCCCTTCAAACTTTCACATAATGATTGTACCATCAAAAGGATTGTTCCTTTCGAAAATGGGTATGATCCATCAAGAAACACGGGAAAAGGGGCCTTATGAAAATTTAATTAAAAATTCAATTAAAAATCCTCGTTTACTCGATAGAGTCTCCAGGTTTAATGGGATTCTCTTCAAACTTTCTCAGAATGATTGTACCATCATAAGGATCGTACCTTTCGAAAATGGGTATGATCCGTCAAGAAACACGGGAAAAGGGGCCTTATGAAAATTTAATTAAAAAATCCTCGTTTTCGCAATAGAGTCCACAGTTCTCATCAGATTCTCTTCAAACTTTCACAGAATAATTGTACCAACATAAGGATCGTTCCTTTCGAAAATGGGTATGATCCGTCAAGAAACATGGGAAAAGAAGCCTTATGAAAATTCATTAAAAATTCAATTAAAAAATTCTTGTTAACACTCTGGAGTCAATAGTTTTCATCGGATTCCCTTCAAACTTTCTCAGAATGAGTATAGCTACATAAGGATTTTTCCTTTCGAAAATGGGTATGAACCGTCAAGAAACATGGGAAAAGGGGCATTATGAAAATTTAATTAAAAAATCCTCGTTTACGAGATAGAGTCCACAGTTTTCATCAGATTGTATTTAAACTTCACAGAATGATTGTACCAACATAAGAATTGTTCCTTTCGAAATTTGGTATGATCCTTCAAGAAACATGGGAAAAGGGGCCTTATGAAAATTTAATCAAAATTCCATTAAAAATCCTCGTTTACGCAATACAGTCCACAGTTTTCATTGGATTCTCTTCAAACTTTCACAGAATGATTGAACCAACATAAGGATCGTTCCTTTCGAAATTTGGTATGATCCGTCAAACAACATGGGAAAAGGAGCCTTATGAAAATTTAATTAAAAACTCCATTAAAAATCCTCGTTTACACAATAGAGTCCACAGTTTTCATCGGATTCTCTTCAAACTTTCTCAGAATGATTGTACAATCATAAGGATTGTTCCTTTCGAAAATGGGTCTGATCTGTCATGAAACAGGGGAAAAGGGGCCTTATGAAAATTTAATTAAAAAATTCTTGTTAACACTCTGGAGTCAATAGTTTTCATCTGATTCCCTTCAAACTTTCACAGAATGATTGTACTATCATAAGGATTGTTCCTTTCAAATTTGGTCTGATCCATTGAGAAACATAGGAAAAGGGGCCTTAGGAAAATTAAATAAAACAAATCTTAATTAATGCTTGTTTGAAATTTGGTATGATCCTTCAAGAAACACAGTAAAAAGGGGTCTTATGAAATGTTTAATAAAAAAATCTCATTGATAATCTAGAGCCAACAATTTACAACGGATTCTCTTCAAACTTTCATAGAATGATTGTACAAACATAAGGATTGTATCTTTTGGAATCGGATATGATTCCTCAAGAAACATAGGAAAAGGGGCCTTATTAAAATTTAATTCAAAGATCTTTGTTAACACTCTAGAGTCCACAGTTTTCATCTGATTGACTTCAAACTTTCACAGAATGATTGTACCATCATAAGAATTGTTCCTTTCAAAATTTGGTATGATCAGTCAAGGACCACGGGAAAAAGGGGCATGATTAAAACTGGATTGAAAAAGTCCTCGTAAACACAATAGAGTCCATAGTTTTCAACGGATTCTCTTCAAACTTTCCCAGAATGATTATTACATTAAATGGATTGTTCCTTTCGGAAGTAGGTTTGATCCATAAAGTTTCATGGGAAAAGGGGCCCTATGAAAATTTATTAAAAAAATCTTAGTTAACACATAGTGGCCCTAGATTTCACCTGATTGACTTCAAACTTTCACATAATGATTGTACCATCATAAGGATTGTTCCTTTCAAATTTGGTCTGATCCATTGAGAAACATAGGAAAAGGGGCCTTAGGAAAATTAAATAAAACAAATCTTAATTAATGCTTGTAAGTCCACAGATGAGATTGGGTTGTCTTTATACTCAAACAGAATAATTATACTTTTGTAAGAAGAGTTCCCTTTGGAATTGGTTCAGATCCATTTAGTAACATGGGAAAATGGGCTATATGAAAATTCAATTAATAAAACCCTGTTAACACAATGAAGCCCACAGCTTTGATCAGATTTTGTTGAAACTTTCACAGAATGATTGGAAGGTCATAACTATCATTCTTTTCATAACAGGGTTTGAACTGTCAAGAAACATAGGAAAAGGGGCCTTATGAAAATTTCATTTATAAATCCTTATTACCAAGTCCAGAGCTTTCATCAAATTTTCTTCAAACATTCACAGAATAATTGTACAATAATAATGATTGTTGATGTTTGCATTAGACCTGATCAGTCAAGTTTCAGGGAAAAGGAGCATTATGAAATTTAATTTTAAAATCATTGTACCACAATAAAGTCAACAGTTTTCATCAGATTCTGTTTAAACTTTCACAGAATGATTATTCCATCATGAGGATTCTTTCTTTTCAAATTAGGTGTGATCTGTCTAGTATCATGGGAAAAGGGGCCTTTTGACAATTTTATCTATAATCCTTGTAACCAAGTCCAGAGCTTTCATCAGATTCTGTTCAAACTTTCACAGAATGGTTGTACCATCATAAGGATTGTTTATTTCCAAATTGGGCCTGATCTGTCTAGTATCATAGGAAAAGGGGCTGTATGAAAAATTATTACCAAATCCTCATAAACACAACAATGCCCATAGTCTTTATCAGAATCTCTTCAAACTTTAATAGAATGATTGTACCATCATTTGGATTGTTCCTTTGTAAATTAGGTCTGATTGCTTAACCCATTCCAACACAAGAAAATTTTAGACTGGTCCAAATTGAAAGAAGCTGAATTTGATGGAATTTTAAATTTGCCAGTATTTTGGGGTGGGAAACATTATGGATAATGAAGAAATTGCTTGATACAAGCAATTTCTTCATTTTCCACAATGTTTTCCAAAGCTTTTTTCTTGAGGGGCGTAAAAAGGAGGGCTTGAGTTGGAATGGGTTAAGTGACACAAGAAAAGGGACCTTATAAAAATTTTATTACAAAACATCATTATTACAATAAAGTCCTCAGTCTTTATCATTTTCTTCAAACTATCATTAGGATTGTTCCCTTGTACATTGGGTCTGATTTGTTAAGTTTCACGGAAAAAGGGGCCTTATGAAAATTTAGTTTCAAAAATTCTTGACACAATTCAGTCCACTGTTTTCATTGATTCTCTTTAACTTTTAAAGAATGATTGTACCTTCATTAGAATTGTTCCTTTTGAAATTTGGTTTGTTCTGTAAAGTATCATGAGAAAAGGGGCCCTCTGAAGATTTCACTATAAACTCATTAACACAATAAATTCCACATATTAAACAGATTGATTGTACCATCATTCCAATTGTTGATTTTGACAGTGGATCTGACTATGGCAAGGGTCACATAAAAAGGGGCCTTATAAAAAACTCTCTTAAATATTCTGGTTAACACAATGATGTCCCTTGATTTCACCGGATTCACTTCAAAATTTCACAGAATGATTGTAAAAAGTAAAAATACTTAATGGTTCTTTTCAGAACTGGGTACAATCCATCAAGTATCATGTAAAAAGGGGCCATATGATTTTTTTCTTAAATATTCTAGTAAACATAATGAACTCCCAATATTTCATCGGATTCACTTTTAACTTTCACAGAATGATAAAACCAACTGTAAAATATCATGGGAAAAGCGGCCTTATGAGAACTTGAATGTAATATCTTTGTTAACACAATAAAGTCAACAGTTTTATTGGATTCTCTTCAAAGATGCATGGAATAATTGTGGCATTCAAAACACAGGAAAAGGGGCCTTACAGATTATCTTTCAAAACATTCTTGTGTTTGTGATGAAGATCACAATCATTATCAAATTGTCTTTTAAATTTCACAGGACAATTGTCTGGTTGTAAGGAAAGTTCCTTTTGGAATGAAATTGATCCATCAGAAAACACAGCAAAAGGGGCCTTATTGATTTTCATTCAAAACAATCCTGTTTATGTGATGAAGTCCACAATTATTGTCAGATTCTAATGAAATATTCACAGAATGATTGTAGGGTCATAAGGTAACTTTCTTTTTGAAATGGAGTGGATCCGTCATGAAACATGGGAAAAGGGGCCTTGAGGATTGTTGCTTAAACTGATAAAGGGGATAAAGCCCCCTTTTTTTATTATGCAATTAACTTCCTTAAATATCAGATTTCTTTAACGGAAAACTTGATAACCAGTAGAGCGTCTCAGGCCCTCATGGGCCTCTTGTTTGAAATTTTAGACTGGTCCAAATTGAGATAGGTTGCAGACAACAATGAAAACTGGATGCCATTTGAAATTGAAACCATCCTATGTGGTAGAAAACATTGTGGAAAAAGGGGAAATTGCTTGTTACAAGCAATTTCTTCTGTTTCCACAATGTTTTCTCAAGTATAAAATCATAGGAACGTAAAGTCCCGTGTTTGAACAGGAAAGGGCTAACTTCTGGTTAATTTCAACAAAAGTGCCGAAAATTGGTGATGCCATCAACAGGATTCCACTGTAATATTTTAGTTAACACTTAGTTTAAAGTTTTGTCTGCAACCTCTTATAATTGAGACCAGTCCATATTTTGTCATATGGTAGTGATTTAAACTCATACAAGTTACCAAACTTTACACTTTTCAGGAAGCCAATACTATAATCCATGAAGCCAGTGGTAGATGTTTGGATGTTGCGGATGAAAAAAATAATGGTTATGTCCGTGTGAAAGACTGTTCAAAAGCAGATTCACAGAAATGGACTTTTGAGCATTATCCATGATGGGGGAATACTTTGGCAGTATTTGTGATAATAATCATTGCAGAGCTCTAGATTGGGAGGGGATGTGTTAACCCTTATCATGCTGTATCTGGACATTCCTGTTTTGATAGCAGGTATTGACAAAGATCAGCCTGCACAAAGGAGCAGCCTATTCTTTATCTACATAACCTTGTTTTCTCTTTCAAGCCAGAGTTATTTATGAACTTTATTTGATAAAAAGAATATTGACCTATAACAGATGATTCCAGTGCTTTCAGACCTATGATTTTAATGGGATTCTGAAAAGGATTTTATTCAGCATTACAAGGATTAATTACAGATTTCTAAATCCATCTGTTTAAATTTTTTAGCTTTTAGCTTGCCTGATCACAAATTGCAATGTGAGCCACTGTTATCGGTCATTTTCCATCGTCAGTCAGTCTGTCCCTCCACAATTTCTTTTGAAATCTTTCCTTTCAATACCAGTAGGCCAATCAAGCTGAAACTTTGCAGGGATGTTCCTCTGGTGAAGCTCTACATAAGTTGTTAAAAGAATTTCATTCCATGAAACACTCTGGTTTCTGAGGCATTTGGAAATTTGGAAATTGGAATTTTCACTTAATCTTTAAAAATCTTCTCCTCCAAAACAAGTAGGCCAATCAAGCTGAAACTTTGCAGGGATGTTCCTTTGGTGAAGCTTTACGAAAGTTATTTGAAGAAATACTCAAGAAATACTCCGATTGCAGCAAATATTTGGAAATGGGAAATTTTAGTAAAACTCTGATTTTTTTTTCAGAAACAACAAGGCCAAGGTCATTTACTTTTCATATTTAGCTTATTCACATGGTTCTCTACCAAGTTTTCAAAAATTTAATCCCTGTGGTCATAAATGGCCCGCCCCAGAGGTTAAAGTTTGGAAAATGTTTAATCAGAGAAAGTTGAAAAGACTTCTTGTAAACTGTAAGGCCTAGGACATTCATATTTGCTGTGTAGCATAACTAGATGGTTTTGTACTATTTGTCTGAAAATTGTGCTCCTAGAGTCAAAAACGGCCCTGCATTAGGTGACCAAAATATGGAAACATGCAAAGTTTGTGTAAGTAAAAAAAGAAATCTTCACTTTAGGGCCGAGGACATTGGTATTTGGAATGTAGCATAGCCTGGCTCTTATCTATCAATTTTTGTTTAACCCTTTTCAGTACAAATACGAGATTTTACGTTGCTGTGATTTTATACTCAAGAAAACATTGTGGCAAAAGAAGAAATTGCTTGTAACAAGCAATTTCTTCTTATCCCACAATATTTTCTACCACATAGGATGGTTTCATTTCAAATAGCATCTAGTTTTCATTGTCGTCTGCAACCTTTTTCAATTTGGACCAGTCTAAAATTTCCAAAAACGGGAAAGGGTTAAATTATGCCTGAAGGGTTAAAAAAGCCCCTTCCCTTGGTGTCCAAAGGTCGTAAAATTGCTCAAATAGACCATGTTCAACAGTCTTTTCCTCCCAATCTTCAAAGTCTAAGGCATTCATGTTTCCTATATAGCATAACCTGATGGTTCTCTACCATGTTTGCTAAATTCATAGCCATGGGATAAAACATGGCCAAGCCCCAGAGGTCCAAAATTTTGGAAAAAGCCCAAATAGAGCAACTTCAAAAGTCATTTCCTTCTGAAATATAAGGTTAAGTACATTCATATATGGTATGTAGCATAAATAAATAATTTTGTACAATGTTACAGGAAAATATGCAGTAAAAAATACATTTTACAAAAAAAGTCTTCTTACATATAGGGCCAACAGTATTTATATCAAAAACATAGCATATGTTATCTACCATGTTTCTTGAAGTTATACCCCTTGGACAAAAATGACCCTTCCTAAGGCTTCAGAAGTTATGATAAACACTTAATGTTCAAATATCTTCCTCTCCCAATGTATAAGTTGTAATGCATTCATATTTGGTTTATAAAACATCCAGATTATTCTCAAGGTTGCTAAAGTTATACCCATTGGGTCAAAGTGGCCCAGTTTGGTAAAATGCTCAAATATAACAACTTCAAAATCTCCTTTAACACTGGGCCACATTAAAACAAGTTGCAGACAGTGATTAAAGTTTGATTGAAATTTAAAAACAAGGAATTTCTAGGGTAGAAAAGATAGTGAGAACTGAAGAGTTTGCTTGTAACTACTAAGTTTTCTCCTTCTCACAATGCCTTTTTAGCTCCCCTGAGCACGAAGTGCTCTGAAGGAGCTATTGTGATCGGTCATGGTCCGTCGTCCGTCCGTCTGTCTGTCCGTCCGTCCGTTAACAATTACAAAAAAATCTTCTCCTCCTAAACTAACCATGGAATTTCAATAAAACTTCACAGAAATGATCCTTAGGTCATGCTCTTTCAAAATACTTCAAAGAATTGAAATCCATGAAGAACTCTGGTTGCCATGGCAACGGAGTGAAAAAACTTAAAAAATCTTCTCCTCCCAAACGGTAAGGCCTAGAGCTTTGATATTTGGTATATATCATCATCTATTGACCCTCTACCAAAATACTTCAAAGAATAACCGTATTCTGAAAATTAGCCCTTTTCTGGGCGATTCCTGATTTTACATAGAAATAAAGAAGGAAATCTTTGAAAATCTTCGTCTCCCAAACGGTAGGCCTAGAGCTGTGATATTTAGTATATATCATCATCTATTGACCCTCTACCAAAATACTTCAAAGAATTACCGTATTCTGAAAATTAGCCATTTACTGGGCGATCCCTGATTTTTCATAGAAATAAAGAAGGAAATCTTTAAAAATCTTCTTCTCCCAAACCATAAGGCCTAGAGCTTTGATATTTGGTATACATCATCATCTATTGACCCTCTACCAAAATACTTCAAAGAATTACCGTATTCTGAAAATTAGCCCTTTTCTTAATGATCCCGGGCCGCCGTCATAGCGCAGTCGGTAGCGCGTCAGACTCCTAATCTTCAATCATGGGGTCATGGGTTCGATCCCCGGCGGCGGCTCATATTCTTTCCGACATTTGTCTCTCACCAATGGGTGGATAATCGTTAACCTAAGTGGGATAGCAGCTGGAGGCTAGGAAAGAATGTAGTGGTAGTACTGGTGTGAGAAATACCAGGAATCCATTGTTAGGTGCTCCAGCCGCCGCGATATGACTGAAATACTGTTAAAAGCGGCGTTAAACCCCATTCAATCAATCAATCAATTCTTAATGATCCCTGATTTTACATAGAAATAAAGAAGGGAATCTTTTAAAATCTTCTTCTCCAAAACCATAAGGCCTTGAGCTTTGATATTTGGTACAAATCATCATCTATTAACCCTCTACCAAAATACTTCAAAGAATTACTGAATTCTGAATCTTGGCCCTTTTCTTTATGATCCCTGATTTTACATAGAAATAAAGAAGGAAATCTTTTAAAATCTTCTACTCCCAAACAATAAGGCCCAGAGCATTGATATTTGGTACAAATCATCATCTATTGATCCTCTACCACATTACTTCAAAGAATTACCGTATTCTGAAAATTAGCCCTTTTCTTAATGATCCCTGATTTTACATAGAAATAAAGAAGGGAATCTTTTAAAATCTTCTTCTCCAAAACCATAAGGCCTAGAGCTTTGATATTTTGTACATATCATAAGATATTGACCGTCTACCAAAATACTTCAAAGAATTATCATACTCTGAAAATTAGCCCTTTTCTGTGCGATTCCTGATTTTACAAAGGAATAAAGAAGGAAATCTTTGAAAATTTTCTTCTCCCAAATCATAAAGCCTAGAGCTTTGATATTTGGTACATATCATCAGCCATTGACCCTCTACCAAATACTTAAAAAATTAGCCCTTTTCTGTGCAATCCCTAATTTTAGTTAGGAATAAATAATGATATCTTTGAAAACCTTCTTCTCCTAAACCATTAGGCTTACAGCTTTTTTACTTGGTATGTATTGATGTCTATACTTCAAAGCATTACCATATTCAGGAAATTAGTGCTATATGGTGGGATCATTAATATACCTAGGATTAAAAGAGAAATCTGTAAACATCATCTCCAAAATAATTAGACAGAGGGCTTTGCCATTTTGTTTATATCATAAAGCCAAGAACCATCATACTCAGGGGAGCGATTTAGGACCATCATGGTCCTCTTGTTAAACATTTTTTCCTTGAAGGCATCAAAATGTGGGATAGTTTGGTAATTAATTAAATTAAAAAGCCATAGGCATTCATATTTTTTGTGTAGCTTTTTTTGATAGTTTTGTTCTGTACCCAAACCTTACATTTGTTTTATCTAATTGGTTTAAGCTGTGTCTTTTTAATAAAAAAAAAGTACTGTAATTTTGCAGATGTCTCAGGTGAGCAATTTAGGAGCATCATAGTCCTCTTATTTGTTAGAACTTACTGCAAATATCTCTGTTAGACAATCCAAATCAGTTTCTCCAACATAAGGCTAATTTTAGGATTGGAATTTTCACCCTTTAACTAGGGCTATATTAATGTTACTTTTATCTGTTTTTAGCTCATCTGTTCTTGGAAAAAACAGGACATATAACCATGTCATTGTCTGTGTCAGAGTTGCATCTTTGTTAGTTGTCCAAAAACTTTGACATTTTGTAATATCTCTGGTATAACTGAACACATTCACTTGAAACTTGGAATATTTACTTACTAAGAATTAACCCTTTTCCTGTACAAACCTGGGATTTTACGTCACTATGATTTTATACTTGGAACAAGCAATTTCTCCTTTTACCACAATATTTTCTACTGCATAGAACTGTTTCATTTCAAATTGCATCCAATTTTAGTTGTTGTTTGTAACCTCTTTCAATTTGGACCAGTCTAATATTTAAAAAAACAGGAAAGGGCTAAAGAACAATACATACCAACAAGGGGGATAACTCTAAATTGATTTTTGAATGAAGTATGCCCTTTGTTTGACTAAGTCATTTTACCCACTATGAAACACTTGACAGCAAAGCCTTGGCATGTGCATGTGGTACTCTTGTTTAGAAATAATGGTTTTGAATGAAGCTACATATATGTTATACCCAAATCTTGAAAGTTTGGCTTCCTTTAGTGCTTTTTGAGCCATTAGTTGGAATGTGTCTCTGTTAAAGGACAATTTTATATGGACAGTGTTTATTAGTATGTGAAAGATATTATATTCTGTTTTTATGCCCCCACCACTTAATGTGGGAGGGCATATAGAATTGCATTTGTCCGTCCGTCTGTACATCCGTACTTCCGTCCGTCTCTAAATTGTCCAGAGCATATCTCTGAAAGTATAAAAGCTATCAACTTGAAACTTCATAGATGGATAGACCTCATTGAGGAGAAGTGCAGTGCACAAGAACCTTTACTCTTGCTTGCATAATTTTGGAGTTATTGCCCTTTGTTATTTCAAAGACTTACATTTTGTACGGGCATATCTCTGAAAGTATAATAGCTATCAACTTGAAACTTCATAGGAGGATGGACCTTATTGAGGAGAAGTGAAGTGCTGAAGAACAACAACTCTTGCTTGCATAATTTTGGAGTTATTGCCCTTTGTTATTTTAAAGACTTACATTTTGTCCGGAGCATATCTCTGAAAGTATAATAGCTATCACTTTGAAACTTCATAGATGGATAGACCTCATTGAGGAAAAGTGCAGTGAACAAAAAACCCAACTCTTGCTTGCATGAATTTGGAGTTATTGCCCTTTGTTATTTTAAAGACTTACATTTTGTCTGTGGCATATCTCTGAAAGTATAAGAGCTATCAACTTGAAACTTCACAGGTGGATAGACCTCATTGAGGAGAAGTGCAGTGCACAAGAACCCCAACTCTTGCTTGCATAATTTTGGAGTTATTTCCCTTTGTTATTTTAAAGACTTGCATTTTGTCTGGGGCATATCTCTGAAAGTATTATGGCTATCAACTTGAAACTTCACAGGTGGACAGACCCCATTGAGGAGAAGTGCTGTGCACAAGAACCCCAACTCTTGCTTGCATAATTTTGGAGTTATTGCCTTTTGTTATTATCAAAGCTACCGGTGGGGGCATCTGTGTCCTGTGGACAAATCTCATTTTCTATGCAATGTTGTTGTTTTTTCATCATGATATGAGCTGTGCTCAAGGAAAGCAGGTCACTTTGACATCGCTAAGGAATTACTGAAAAAACTTTAAACTGATGTCATTAAGAAAATGTGAGGTTTAACCCACTTCGATTAGCTAGCTTTACAACTTGAAGACATCAAATGTAATTTTCAACTTAAAGTTAAGGCTGTAACAAAATACTTGACAACTTTTAATGCATATTGAATAATGTATATCACATAAGAATTAAATAATTTTCAGTTTTAGGCTTTGGAGGTCTTTTAGTGTTATGAAACCACAAAAATTGACCTTTGAAAGTTTATCAAAGTGGCCATTTTTTCTGGAGTGTCACATGTAATTCCAGTGCACAAAAAGGAACCATCTAGAAAAGCTAAATGTATCTATAATTGACTAATTGCTGGCCCCGCCCACTTACTCCGTTGGCCACACCCACTGACTCTGACTCCACTTTGATTAAACTGGGTTATCTTTGCAAAATATATGGCCAGTAGGATGTAACAAAGAGGTAGAATGTTGGGTTGGCGACCTATACATTGTAACTACCTCTTGAATAAGCTGTAGTTACAACGTAAATTGGACAAACCAACAAAAAAGCTTTACACAAAAGGCGGCCAATGTTAGAGTTCAAAATTAACTTCCAGTCTAAATGAATGATTTCATAGGTCACCTGATTATTTAATTGACATCTGGGATTGGACAGTCGTCAGACCTGTTGGACTGTTCATTCCGATTAAGTTCTAAATTTATTGCAATATGAGTTTGGAGCTGTTTTTTCACCTTACTGTATAAACATCTTCAAATTATATAATCTGGTTGACCTTTACTGGATCTGATCTCTTTTTTCGGTATTTTCAATAAATACCTACTGAATTTCACTCATTTCCACTTTAAAACGCCCCTCAAATATAATGATTTAAGAAACAAATGAGGATAATGGAGAAATGGCTTGTTACAAGCAATTTCTTCATTAACCACAATGTTTTCTACCCTAAAAGACAAAGGTTTTGAGGATTTCATCAACTTAAAATTGTCTTCTGCAACTTCTTTCAATTTTGACTAGTCTAAAATTTTCTTCTGTGGTAATTGTCAAAGATACATTCGATGCACTGGGACAAAATTGGAATTGACAGAACACAATCTGTATCATACATGTACTTAACCAATTCCAACACAATGACGTTTTAGATGCCCCTCAAGAAAGCAATTGGGAAAAAATTGTGTAAAATGAATAAATTGCTTGTAACAAATAATCTCTTCATTTTCCATAATGTTTTCTATCCAGAAAGTTGAAAAAATCTAAAATTTCATAGACTTTAAATTTTTGTCTGTAACTATTTTCAATTTCAATTTTGGACCAGTCTAAAATTTTGTCGTATGCTAATGGGTAAATTGATGCAATATGGTTCATTTACATCATTTTTCTGGCAAATGATGTCATGCCAAGAGTAACATAAATATGATTTGCGACAAATTTCATTAGTTTCTTTTCATACATAACCTTGGATTGAATTCTTGCCACATAGGCAATTATGAGACTGAAATCAAATTTTCTTAGGGCTCAAATCCATTTCAAGGATTTGTTTACAACTTTAACTTGATTTTCCTTTTCCATTATAATATTCCCAGTATGCTCCTTTTTGTGTAAATGATTGCAACTTGATTGTCACTCTTATATTCTTCACTCATTCATTCCATCTATATTTTGTAGCTTGTTAATTTTCATACGGCATCTTAGCTTTTAGATAAATCTTTATTTTTGTATGTTTTATGAGGCGATAGAATACAATCAATAAAACAGTTATGATCTTATAGTTTTATGCCCATAAATGGATAAAATCTGGGGTATATTGTGTTACCAATGTCTTTCTGTTCATTTGTCAGTCTGTCTTAGAGTAGTAAACTAAACACAAAAACATAACATTTTCTGTTGAAGATACATGGCTCCTTGCATTGATACATATCAGTTGGTTGTAAGGTCAAGGTAATCAATCAAGGTCAAGGTCTTTAATCAAGGTTAATGTAACAGAAAAAATGGTTATTCAAAATGCTGCTGAAGATAAATGGCTCATATTTGGGACATAGGTTCCTTGCAATGATAGACATCACTAATTATAAGATTAAGGTCATCCATCAATATCAAGGTCACCTATCAAGGTAATATTTCCAAAAAAAGGCTGGTACAGGGCCATGGTGTTTCACAAACAAGTCATTTTACTACAGCAAATATCATAATAACAGGATATAAAATGTTAAACAGAGATTTTCATACCTATGAATGATTTATTGAAGGATGAATAAAGAACTGTAGCTTGTTTTTTAACTTTTTCTTGTTCAATCCCTGGGTTTTTACGTCCCTGTGATTTAATAATTTAGAAAACATTGTAGAAAAGAGAAAATTTCTTGTAACAAGCACTTTTCTTCTTTTTCCACAATATTTTCTACGCTACTGAATGGTTATTCTCTAAACAAATCCATTTTATAATTTCGTCTACAAACCCTTTAAATGTTGACAGGTCTAAAGTTTTATAAAACAGAAAAGGGTTAATAAACTATATTTTTAGACATAGTGAAGTATTACTGGTATTGTCTTGTATGGCCATGTCATCAAAAAATCAACCTGTAGTTATTAATGGATTTTTGTCAGAATTATGTTACTCTTTTCAACCTCATTTTCTTTTCCTATAACCATTTGCTGTTTTGCAAAATTTTAGGCATATCCATATTCAAAGGTTTTGCAGACAAAAATTTAAAGTGGATCTAATTTGAAAAATAACCATTCGTTAGGGTAGAAAATATTGTGGAAAAAGAAGTAATTTCTTGTTATAAGCAATTTCTTCTTTTTCTACGATGTTTTTTTCATCTTAAATTCAAAGGGATTGAACAGGAAAGGATTTAAGTACCTATAAGCAGAGTTTCAGGCACCATTTCTTCTGGACAAACAAAACATTGACACTACAGCTGTGTGAAGCTTTAGTTAAGTGGATTTTATTGCCCACTAATTACTTTTTTTTTCTTGTTCTTTAAAAGCATGTAACAGCGTTTTAACCCATTCCCACACAGTGGCGCTTTAAGATGTTCCCTTGAAAAATAATTGGGAAAGCATTGTGTGAAATGAAGAAATTGCTTTTTACAAGCAATTTCTTCATTTAACATAATATTTTCTACCAAGGAAGTCGAAAAAAACCTAAAATTTCATAAACTTTAAATTGTCGTCTGCAACTCCTTTCAATATGGACCAGTCTTAAATTTTGCAGGCTGGGTTATGATATACAATATTTTGGTGATTTTATCATATTTTGATAGTCCTTTAGAGTCCTTTTATGACCCTACAATAAAAGTTTTGCAAGACTCTATGGACAAAAATACAGATGATACTTTTAACTAGCAATTTTTCTATTTCCTACAATTTTTCCTTCTCAGGAAGAGCAAAAAAAGTAAAGTTCATGAGCTCAAAATTTTTGTCTGCAGTTATGTTCAATTTGAAACAGTCTAAAATTTTGTCATTTGCTAATGAGTTAAACTGTTGGGATTAAAATCATCTTGCTTGGGTCATTGTTTTAGTTCGCCCAGGATGAATGTCTCAGAAGAACTATTTTTGTACCCTTGGTGTTGATTTCAGCTACCCACTTGGTTAATCCATTACCAGATGGCAGAATTTTAGACTGGTTCAAATGAAAAGGAGTTGCAGACGACAATGTAAAGTTTATAAAATTTTAGATTTTTTTTCAATTTTCTGGGTGGAAAACATTGTGGAAAATCGAGAAATTGCAAGTATTATAGAACAATGTATATTTCTATCCTATTCAATGAATAATTACCATGCATTGCAATGTACCATCTATTTATTTAAAGAATAATTGCATAAACTGTAAGCTTGACCAAAGTAGTTTTTCTATGTAGATTTTTAATTTTGAGGTAAAACTATACTAGTATAAATAAGAAATTGATACTCTATTCAATAAATAATTGCCATGTAGTGTACCACTTTTTTTTTTTTGATAATAATTGCATAAACAGTAAGTTTGACCAAAGTAGTTTTTATATGTAGATTTTTTATTTTGAGGTAAAACTATACTAGTATAAATAAGTAATTGCTACTCTATTCAATGAATAATTGCCATGTATTGTACCACCCACTTTTAGCTCACTTGGACACAAAGTGCTCATGGTGAGGTGTTTTGATCGTCCTGTGTCCCGCGTCCGTTGTGCGTCATCCGTCGTGTGTCAACAATCTTAGAATGACATCTAATCCCAAACTTCTGGGCATATTTCAACCAAATTTGGCAGGAATGTTCCTTGGGTGATGCCCTTTAAAAAATTGCGTAAAAAATTCAAATCTGTTAAAAAGTCTGGTTGCCATGGCAACAAAAGTGAAATTTTAATGAAAACTTATCTCCTCCTGACCGAGAAGGCGTAGAGCCTTGATATTTGGCATGAAGCATCAGTGCAATGACCTCTTTAAGAATTGCTAAAATCATTACCCTCGGGTACCCAGGGGCAGAGCCCAACGGGGGATGGGGCTTATATAGAATTAAAGAAGGATTTTCAAAACGACAATTCCTCTAAAACCGCTGGGCAGATTTCAACCAAATTTGGCAGGAATGTTCCTTTGGTGATGACATGAAAATTGCTAAAAGAATTGAAATCCATTCAAAACTCTGGTTGCCTTAGCAACAAAACTGAAATTTTAATGAAAACTTTAATAATTATCTCCTCCTGACCGAGAAGGCGTAGAGCCTTGATTTTTGTCATGAAGCATAAGTACATTGACCTCTTTCAGAATTGCTTAAATCACCAACCTCAGGCCCCCAGGGGCGAAGCCCCAGGGGGTGGGGCTTATATAGAAATAAAAAAGGTTTTTAAAATGACATCTCCTCCCAAACCACTGGGCTGATTTCAACCAAAGAATTTAATCAGTTGAAAACTCTGGTTGCTATGACAACAAGAGTAAAAATGAAAAAAAATAACCCATCTCCTCCTGACCCAGAAGTTGAAGAATCTTGAATTTTGCATGAAGCATCAAAACATTGTCCTCTTTCTAAATTGATAAAATATTAGAGCCATAAGTTGACTAGGCTTAAAAAGAAATAAAGAAGGCAACCTTTCAAATATTATTTGGCCATTTTAAACCAAATTGGGCTTGTTGATTTTAGTTAAATGTTAAAGGAGGTTTTCTCCGGACCCAGTTTGTATTAGGCCTTGAAGAAAAAAAGAGCCTTATCTCGGGTGAGCGCCAGGGCCACTGGCCCTCTTGTTTTTTAGATAATATCTGCATAAACAGTAAGCTTGACCAAAGTAGATTTTCTAATTAGGTTTTTAATTTAGGGGTAAAACTATACTAGTATATAAGAATTGCTACTCTATTCAATGAATAATTGCCATATAGTGTACAACCTTTTTTATTTTCGATGATATTTGCATAAACAGGAAGCTTGACCAAAATGCATGTAGTTTTCTAAGATGACTTTTTATTTGGGGTAAAAATATACTATAATAAACAGTAATTTTTAGTAAAAACATGCAACTGTGTAGGACAATACTGATGATAGTAAGTACAAATTGTGAAAGACATGAATTTGATTTAACCCTTTCCTGTCACAATTTCTTCTTTTTCCACAATATTTTCTATCACATTGGATGGTGTAATTTCAAATTGCACTCAGTTTGTATTGTCATCTGTAACTTCTTTCAATTTGGACCAGTCTAAAATTTTATAAACTAGGAAGGGTTAAATGCAACATTTAAAAGTTGTATCTAGTCGCAGTTTCATTGATCCATTTATTCCCTCTTTTCCCCAAATAATGGATTGCATTTTTGACGGGTGTTTATGATATAACTTACGGCCCCCTAGTGAAATAAGCCCGATGAATATTTTTGATATTACACAGGTTATATTACACTAGCTTATAACTATGCAAATTAATTACATGCCTGTGGTAACGCCTTTTTGTTACCGCTATCATCATAATCCATGTAATGAGGTCATTTTACACACGGAGTTAGATGTTGTGTGGAATATCATAATGTATATGAATTCTATTAATTCTAGTGATTTATTGCAAAATTTGAGGTCACATTATAAATGGAATATCAAATTCTTGTTCATAAAATCCAGAATGTATATTAACTCGTCATCTAAACATATAGAAACTTGGCAGAGCTTTTGTTTTTATCTGTTTATAGTTGACTCATTCAACCCTTTTCCAGACAGTGATGCTTTTAGACGCCCCCAATTAAAAAAAAAGCTTTGAGAAACATTGTCACAAGCAATATCTTCATTGTCCAAAATGTTTTCTTTCCAAAAAGAAGAAAAAATTTAAATTACTTCAACTTGAAATTCTCGTCTGCAACTTCTTTCAATTTGGGTTATTCTAAAATTTTGCTGACTAGTGATGGGTAAATAAATTTTGTATTCTATGACCACCCATTCAATATCTTCTACCTACGTATTCTATGTTGTTAGGCAACTCCTGTTATAACCTGAAAATTGAGTAAAATAGTTTGATAAACTTGCCTTTATTTCCAGTATTCTATAGTTATTAAAACTTTTTTGTCCTTCTTTTGTTTATACTCATGGGTTTTATCATATTTGATTAAGCTTTGAAATATGGTAACAAAAAATGAGATATATTACAGTTATTCTCAATATCTTGATTTCACTTGATCTGGAATTATCACTTTTGTCAAAGTGAAACTCTAGTCTCTTTTTAATCCATTCCAACACAATAACACTTTTTACAACCCTAAAGAATGTAAATCTATTTTGAGAAATAAAGAAATAGCTTAAAAGAAGCAACTTCTTCATTTTCTACAACGCTTTCTTCTTTATCAGACAATGTATTTCAGTATTAAAAAATTCTCGTCCTCAACTTCTTTGAATTTGGATCAGTCTGAAATTTTGCCGTCTTGTATAAGGTTAAAGATGCACACTGAAAATGAGTAAAAGAATTTTAGTTTTATTTAGGTGAATTGACTTTTCTACAAATAAAGCAGACAAACAGAGAATTAGATTCAAAATGTAAAATATTTACTGTCTGTCTATTTTATTTTCATGCTTTTCCTTTTATTTTCATGCTTTTCCAAGTTCAATAGTTCAATGCGTCCATCATAGTGCAGTTGGTAGTGCATCAGATTCCCAACCTTCAATCATGGGATGCCATGGGTTTGATTCCCGCCGGTGGCACAAATCCTTCTCGACATTTGTATCTCACCAATGGTTGGATAGTCATAAACCTAAGTGGGATAGCAGCTGGAGGCTAGAACAGGATGTAATTGTGGTACTGGTACGAGATATACCAGGAATTCATTGTTAGGTGCTCCTGCCAGGGCAATATGACTGAAAAATAGTTACAAATTGCATTAAACCATTCAAACAAACAATCAAAACAACAAGTTTGCATGGTTGATTGTTGCATGAAGTGTGTGATCCTTAGAAGTACAGCTATTTCTGATTAATCAAGAAAGCAACACAGCGTGATATCAAGATTTAACAAAGTGACTGAGATTATCAAATTTGTATTAGAGTGTCTATTTACTAGTATTAGCTTTATTGCACATAAATCCTTGTAGCACCAAAGGAAGAAATATATAGAGTCATAGAATAATGTAGTGTAACATGAAATTGCACAACATTCAAAGTCTTAAAGCCATATCTTCGTCCAAAATACACAACAAAATAAATAAGAAAAACATACCCGAGGCTCAAGAGCATAAATGAATATGATGATTTAAATCATAAGATTTAAATAATTCTACACAGTAAGCCTACAATTCATGAAAGAAGTTGGAGTCAATCAGACAAACACAAAATACTCTTTCCAGAGACCTTTATTCATATCCTCCTTTTGCATATCGATATTAAGAAGGTTCTTGTTTGATCTAGTGACAAAATACACAATAGATTGTTCAAAGAATTCTTCCTTTCTGGGAGGGAAGTTATGGCTTTAACATTTGCACTATGGAATCATTGTTGGCCATGCAAAATGTCATAGCTTCAGCTTTGTTCAAGCTGTAGTTAAAACATTTTGCGCAACCAATGATGAAATATTCTTGGAACTCTAATGTTATTGAATAATTCAAAATGAAATACACATGTAATTATAATAGAAAAAACAACATTAACCCATTCCCACACGACAAAATTTTAGACTTGTCCAAATTGAATGGAGTTGCAGATGACAATTAAAAGTTTATGAAATTTTAGATTTATTCATCTTTTTGGGTAGAAAACATTGTGAAAAACGAAGAAATTGCTTTTTAAAGCAATTTCTTCATTTTTCACAATGTTTTCTCATTGTTTTTCCAAGAGGGGCATCCAAAAGCGTTAATGTGTGGGAATGGGTTAAGGTACAGAATGTGAGAAATTTCAAACAACCACTGCCATTCCACAATACATTATACCATACATTATACGTATCTGAATATTGGCACTATTTATTGTTATGGTGGTATTTCTTCTAAAAGGAATTAACTTGTTTAAAGAAACTTTTACCAGTTGATAAAGATATGATTTAACCAAATTGAAAGATGTTGTGAATAAGAATGTAAATATCATGTTATTTGAAAAATAAAGCATCTAATTTAGGTATAAACCATTTTGGGCTAAAGAAGAAATTGAATGTCTTTATCCAATAATGTAATTACAAAATCTCTCAACTTTTCAAAAATTAGTTATTGTACAGACTTAGAAACTTGAAAACAATTTTCGCATTGAATAGTCGGATTTTTCTTTCTATTTAAGCGAGGGAATAAAACTGTACTAAGTGTCTATATGATTAGTAAATACTTAATGAATGTTTGCCTGGACGTCCTTAAAACACATTCAGAACAATTGACCACTTACTTTGTTGGCCATTCTTACTGACTCAAACAGGAAGTGTTGCTGCGATTTTTATCGACGTTATTTTGAAAAAATTATGGCCAGCAGAATTTTGCAAATAATTTGAATAGTTCGTTGGCAACCTAAAAGTTGTAAATAGAGCTTGAATAAGCTGTAGTCAATACGACAATTAAGTTACAAAATCAACAAAAAAAGGTAAACAAAAATGGCAGCCAATGTCAGAGATGAAAGCTCAGATCCTGACTGAATAAACGATTTCATTAGTCAGTTGATTCCTTGATTGACGGTCGCGATTGTTCAATTCTGCACCCATCCTTTCTTTACATCCATTAGAAGCTGAACCATCACCACTCGAAATACTTTTAGACTTGTCCATATTGCAAGAAATCATAGACAACAATTCTAAATTAGTGAAAATTTGAAAATCTTTGTATTTCTGGGTTGAAAACATTAAGGCAAAGGAAGAAATATCTTGTATAAGCAATTTCTTCATTTTCCAAAATATTTTCATAATTTATTTTTCTTAATTGGGAAAAACAGGCTCTTGCGGAAGAGCATTCAGTCGAAATATGTATATTGAAGAAAATAACATCTCATCATTGTTTTATGCAATATATTGTTGTCATATTTATAGATTTTTATTATGTAGATATTGTTATAATATATGAAACGCACTGGTAGATGATTGAAATAAATTATTGGTTGTTAATTTGGTCATTTTATGTCCTTTTCATGGTTTCTTAAACCAATTCCCACACAGTATCGCTTTTTGACGCCCCTCAACAAAATCAAAAAGAAAAACGTTGTGTAAATGAAGAAGTTTGTTGTAACAAGCAATTTCTTCATTTTCCACAATGCTTTCTACCCAGAAAGTTGAAAAAATCTAAAATTTCATAAACTTTTAATTGTTGTTTACAACTCCTTTAAATTTGGACTGGTCTAAAACTTCACTTGGTGGTAATGGGTTAACCCATTCTGACACAGTGACGCTTTTAAACGCCGTCAATATAAAAGCTTTGGAAAACATTGTGGACAATGAAGAAATTGCTTGTAACAAGCAATTTCTTCATTATTCACAACGATTTCTACCCAAAAAGACATATATCTTAAAAATGTCAACAATTTTAAATTGTCTTCTGCAACTTCTTTCAATTGGACCGGTCTAAAATTTGACTGTGTGGGAAAGGGTTAACCCTTTCCTGTTTTGAAGAATTTTAGGCCTATCCATTGTTTAAAATGGTGTCCCTTGAAAAGGTTTTTTATACCGAAACTAGTCGGGAATTAAAATTTATTCCCTCTTTTCCCCAAATAATGGATTGCATTTTTGACGGGTGTTTATGATATAACCAACGGCACCCTAGTGAAATAAGCCTGACGAATATTACACAGGTTATATTATACTAGCGTATAACTATGCAAATGAATAACATGCCTGTGGTAACGCCTTTTTGTTACCGCTATCATCATAATCCATGTAATGAGGTCATTTTTCACACGGAGTTAGATGTTGTGTGGAATATCATAATGTAGATGAATTCTATTAATTCTAGTGATTTATTGCAAAATTTGAGGTCACATTATAAATGGAATATCAAATTCTTGTTCATAAAATCAAGAATGTATATTAACTCGTCATCTAAACATATAGAAACTTGGCAGAGCTTTGTTTTTATCTGTTTATAGTTGACTCATTCAACCTTTTTCCAGCCAGCGATGCTTTTAGACGCCCCCAATTAAAAAAATAGCTTTGAGAAACATTGTGGACAATGAAGAAATTGCTTGTCTCAAGCAATATCTTCATTGTCCAAAATGTTTTCTTTCCAAAAAGAAGAAAAAATTTAAATTACTTCAACTTGAAATTCTCGTCTGCAACTTCTTTCAATTTGGGTTATTCTAAAATTTTGCTGACTAGTGATGGGTAAATAAATTTTGTATTCTATGACCACTCATTCAATATCTTCTACCTACGTATTCTATGTTGTTAGGCAGCTCCTGTTATAACCTGAAAATTGAGTAAAATAGTTTGATAAACTTGCCTTTATTTCCAGTATTCTATAGTTATTAAAACTTTTTTGTCCTTCTTTTGTTTATACTCATGGGTTTTATCATATTTGATTAAGCTTTGAAATATGGTAACAAAAATGAGATATATTACAGTTATTCTCAATATCTTGATTTCACTTGATCTGGAATTATCACTTTTGTCAAAGTGAAACTCTAGTCTCTTTTTAATCCATTCCAACACAATAACACTTTTTACAACCCTAAAGAATGTAAATCTATTTTGAGAAATAAAGAAATAGCTTAAAAGAAGCAACTTCTTCATTTTCTACAACGCTTTCTTCTTTATCAGACAATGTATTTCAGTATTAAAAAATTCTCGTCCTCAACTTCTTTGAATTTGGATCAGTCTGAAATTTTGCCGTCTTGTATAAGGTTAAAGATGCACACTGAAAATGAGTAAAAGAATTTTAGTTTTATTTAGGTGAATTGACTTTTCTACAAATAAAGCAGACAAACAGAGAATTAGATTCAAAATGTAAAATATTTACTGTCTGTCTATTTTATTTTCATGCTTTTCCTTTTATTTTCATGCTTTTCCAAGTTCAATAGTTCAATGCGTCCATCATAGTGCAGTTGGTAGTGCATCAGATTCCCAACCTTCAATCATGGGATGCCATGGGTTCGATTCCCGCCGGTGGCACAAATCCTTCTTGACATTTGTATCTCACCAATGGTTGGATAGTCATAAACCTAAGTGGGATAGCAGCTGGAGGCTAGGACAGGATGTAATTGTGGTACTGGTGCAAGATATACCAGGAATCCATTGTAAGGTGCTCCTGCCAGGGCAATATGACTGAAAAAAAGTTAAAAATGGCATTAAACCATTCAAACAAACAATCAAACAACATTTTTGCATGGTTGATTGTTGCATCAAGTGTGTGATCCTTAGAAGTACAGCTATTTCTGAGTAATCAAGAAAGCAACACAGCGTGATTTCAAGATTTAACAGATTGACTGAGTATATCAAATTTGTATTAGTATGTCTATTTACTAGTATTAGCTTTATTGCTTATAAATCCTTGTAGCACCAAAGGAAGATATGTATAGAATCATAGAATAATGTAGTGAAACATGAAATAGCACAACATTCATAGTCTTAAGGCCATATCTTCCCCAAAAATACACAACAAAATAATAAGAAAATATACCCGAGGCTCAAGAGCATAAATGAATATGATGATTTAAATCATAAGATTTAAATAATTCTACGCAGTAAGCCTACAATTCATGAAAGAAGTTGGAGTCAATCAGACAAACACAAAATACTCTTTCCAGAGACCTTTATTCATATCCTCCTTTTGCATATTGATATTAACCCTTTCCCGTTCAAGTACGGTATTTTCGATCCTGTGATTTTATACTTGAGAAAACATTGTGGAAAAAGAAGAAATTGCTTGTAACAAGCAATTTCTCCTTTTTCCATAATATTTTCTACCACATAGGATGGTTTCATTTGAAATAGTTTCCAGTTTTCATTGTCGTCTGCAAACTCTTTCAATTTGGACAAGTCCAAAATTTCCAGAAACGGGAAAGGGTTAAGAAGGTTATTGTTTGATCTAGTGACAAAATACACAATAGATTGTTCAAAGAATTCTTCCTTCCTGGGAGGGAAGTTATGGCTTTAAGATTTGCACTATGGAATCATTGTTGGCCATGCAAAGTGTCATAGCTATAGCTTTGTTCAAGCTGTAGTTAAAACATATTGCACACCCAATGATGAAATATTCTTGGAACTCTGATGTTATTGAATAATTCAAAATGAAATACACATGTAATTATAATAGAAAAAACAACATTAACCCATTCCCACACGACAAAATTTTAGACTTGTCCAAATTGAATGGAGTTGCAGATGACAATTAAAAGTTCTTTGGGTGGAAAACATTGTGAAAAACGAAGAAATTGACTACTTACTTTGTTGGCCATTCTAACTGACTCAAACAGGAAGTGTTGCTACGATTTTTATCGACGTTATTTTGAAAAAATTATGGTCAGCAGCATTTTGCAAATAATTTGAATAGTTCGTTGGCAACCTAAAAGTTGTAAATAGAGCTTGAATAAGTTACGACGTTTAAGTTGCAAAATCAACAAAAACGGTAAACAAAAATGGCAGTCAATGTCAGAGATGAAAGCTCAGATCCGAGTTGAATAAATGATTTGACTATTCGGTTGATTCCTTGATTGACGGCCACAATTGGTCAATTCTACACCCATCCTTTCATTATATCCATTAGAAGCTTGAGAAACTTCTAGACTGGTCAATATTGAAAGAAATCATAGACAACAATTCTAATTTAATGAAAATTTGAAAATCTTTGTCTTTCTGGGTTGAAAACATTAAGGCAAAGGTAAAAATATCTTGTTATAAGCAATTTCTTCATTTTCCAAAATATTTTCATAATAGATTTTTCTTAATGGGGAAAAACAGGCTCTTGCGGAAGAGCATTCAGTTGATATAAGTATATTGAAGAAAATAACATCTCATCATTGTTTTATGCAATATATTGTTGACATATTTATAGATTTTTATCATGTAGATATTGTTATAATATATGAAATGCACTGGTAGATGATTGAAATAAATTATTGGTTGTTAATTTGGTCATTTTATGTCCTATTCATGGTACCTTTAACCAATTTCCACACAGTGACGCTTTTTGATGCCCCTCGACAAAAACAATAAGAAAAACATTGTGTAAAATGAAGAAATGGGTTGTAACAAGCAATTTCTTCATTTTCCACAATGCTTTCTACCCAGAAAGTTGAAAAAATCTAAAATTTCATAAACTTTTGATTGTCGTTTACAACTCCTTTCAATTTGAATTGGTCTAAAACTTCACTTTGTGGTAATGGGTTAACCCATTCTGACACAGTGACACTTTTAAACGCCCCTCAATATAAAAGCTTTGGAAAACATTGTGGACAATGAAGAAATTGCTTGTTACAAAAAAACAAATATTTTATAAATGTCAACAATTTTAAATTGTCGTCTGCAACTTCTTTCAATTGGACCGGTCTAAAATTTGACTGTGTGGGAAAGGGTTAACCCTTTCCTGTATTGCAAAATTTTAGGCCTATCCAGAGACATAGTATAACATGTCTCTGGTCTGTTCAAATTCAAATGTTTTGCAGATGGAAATTTAAAGTGGATTTGATTTGATAAATATCCATTCAGTAGGGTGGAAAATATTGCGGAAAAGGAAGAAATTGCTTCTTACAAGCAATTTCTTCCTTTTTTACAATATTTTCTCGATCATAAAATCACAGGCATGTAAAAACAATGGTTTGAATAGGAAAGGGTTTTAAATGGTTGACAGGAATGAACAGTTACTGGATGCATCCGTCATACTTATAACTCCATCCTAAAGAGCAGAGGGGAACGTATTGATTTCAACATGTCTGTATGTCTGTCCATCCATTCATCTGTCCATGCATCTTCCTGATCTTCTAAACCAATTAACCTACAGCCATGAATCTTCGTACAATTATTGCCAATGATCCCAGAAAATGTTTTTGGGTTACGTAAGTAAAAGGTCAGGGTCACAATTTTTTAGCTCACCTGAGCACGAAGTGCTCTGGGTGAGCTATTGTGATCGATCATCGTCCGGCGTCCATCTGTCTGTACGTCCGTCCGTTCACAATTATAAAACATCTTCTCCCAAACTAACCATTAAACTGCAATCAAACTTCACAGAAATGGTCCATAGGTTCTGCTCTTTCAAAGTACTCCGAAGAATTGAAATCCATTAAGAACTTAGGTTGCCATGGCAACCAAATGAAATAAGGGATCTTCCCCTCCCAAAGCCATGTATCGTCACCTATTGACCATCTACCAAAATACTTCAAAGAATTACCGTACTCTGAAATTAGCCCTCAGCCATGAGATCCCTTGGTAAAGAAGGACTTTAAAGATTAGCCCGATGTAGTGAGATCTCGGATTGATAAAGGAATGAAGACTAAAATTTTGAAAGAGCCTTGACAATCGGAAATATATCACTGCCCATTTACCCTCTATCAAACTACCTCAAAGAATGACTCAAACCTTGAAAATAAGCTCAATTTGTATAGGGTTTTTGGAGAAAATCTTTTAAAAAAAAATCTTCTCCAAAACCATTATAAGTAGACCTTCGGTATTTTGAAGGCCTATATATCACGGAGATTAACTCCTAAAATGTTAACACAAATAAATTATATCTCGTTACGTAATATGGACATAACAAGCATTGTTTGGGGTAAATACCCATTCATGTTGGTTACCTGTGAGCCCAGTCATGTAGTTTGACTATCATTGCGACCACATATACTAAGGGAAAACAGTTTAGCATTTTTTTTCGACCTACATTATTTTTCAACGTAAATGTATAAACCTTATAAAATCAGTCTCGTTTGCAATTTTTAAAAGCTAACTAACTAATTATGCATTAAGAGCACGTTTTCCTCGCTTCTAAAGGCTGTCTGACGCAATTTTGCTGAAACACGTTCTGCACGTGCTTCCACATGTACGTGAAGTCTATATCCACAATATCTATCCCAGTTTATTGGTTAGCATCAATAACAAGATAACTCATTAAAACATTTAAACAAATCCAAATGGGACGTCGCCCAGGGCTTAACTTAGACCAACGGAACGTAGGTCCGAAATGCAACGGGAACACGGGTCTGTGCTCGTACTGTAAGAAACAGACTTCGTTCGGCACGTTTACGCGCACGTCGACCTTACGTTGGCATTCCTTTGACACGTGCACACAGACATGCAAGATTGAATTGGACAAGGGTACACCGTCGATGGCCAAGACGAATGTGGAATCAGGTCCTATTCACAGACGAATTCCGTTTTAATTTGATGTTTGCGGATGGCAGGGTACGTGTTTGGAGGCGTGATGGCGAAAGGATGGATCCCGCCAACGTCATTCAACATGACCGTTTTGGAGGCGGCAGCGTCATGGTCTGGGTGGTATATCATACCGTGGCAAGACGGACTTAGTAGCTATTCAGGGAAACTTAAATGCCGTTCGATACTGCACCGAAATTATCCAGCCAGTGGTATTGCCGTTCTTGCGTCAAGGGCTTGCTACCATTTTTAAGCAAGATAATGCCCGCCCACATGTCGCTCGGCACACGTTGGACCTTTTACAGACTAATAATGTTGATGTGTTGGATTGGCCAGCCAAATCACCGGATCTGTCTCCGATTGAACACCTTTGGGACCATTTGGGTAGGAGAGTAGGAGACAGGAATGACGTTAATAACGTTAGAGACCTGGAACGTGTTCTGCGTCAGGAATGGGGTCGTATTCCTATGGCCATTAATCGTAGGCTCATTTCCAGCATGAGAAAACGCTGTGATGCCGTTATTGGCGCAAACGGTGGACACACAAGATATTAAATCTTTGTGTTACTTTTACGTCCCTACCCCTACCATGTTTGACGCTGTACAAGAAACACGTATGACCTTGAAATCATCTGATTTTTTTAAATACTGTGGCTAACACATAAAAGATCGATGTGTGAAAATATGATTTGAATCCAAAGCTAGACACCGGAGAAATTGGCTGTAATATACGAAATTGCTAAAAAAAAATCCCTCAGTATATAATATATATCAGAGATCGATAATATATGAAGTTTAAATTCATTTTGGATGACCTTAGCCTTGCACAAATAGTTATGGATTTCAAAAGAGCGCTCCGAGGGTAAATTGACCAATCGCTGGCCCCGCCTACTTACTTCTTTGGCCCCGAGGATTGACTCCAACAGGAAGTTCCGCTACGTTTTAAACGGCGTTAGTTTGAAATATCTATGGAAAGGGGTATGTTATGAAAAAGTAGAACGGTTGGTTGGCGTCCTAAAGGTCGTAACTACAGCTTGAATAAGTCGCCAAACCAAAAAAAAAAAAAATGCTTTACAAAATGGCGGCCAATGTTCAACTTCCAGTCTTAATCATTTTTTTCCATTAGTCGAGTAGTTATTTGATTGACAGCCGTGATTGGTCAATTGCGATAGTGTCCTAAGTGACTATACATTGTAAAGACACTTGCAACAGTGTTGCAATTACCCCTCGACTTAGAAGTTTTAATTTTATTCACAACGTCATATACCACAAGTCAACATTTTTTTTTCAAGAGCAGATTCGGTCTAGTGGTGATGCGCTAGACGCAAGTGCCAGGCGTCCTGAGTTCGACCCCGATTCTCAAGTCATTTAGATGATATTTTAAAACCAGGCCCCATCTCCATATCATCTCAGTCAATGAGTTGGGCGTAAAAACCATTACAATCATTCTTCGCTAGAAAAGCGTCAGCTTTGATAGCTTAAGTAAACAGACAAAGTTTTGAGGTCGTCTCAAAGTTCAACGAGTGTAAACTGCCACTGAAGGCTTAACCACTAAATCCGTTGAATGCCTACGCAATAAAAAGTAGTTCTTATGTATATAAGGAATATTGCAAACCCTATTCAAATTTAACCCTTTCAAAAGCATTGTAATTTATTCAATCCAACTCAATTCAACGATTTAGCACCCCAAGAAAAAAGCTTTGGAAAACATTGTGGATAATGAAGAAATTGCTTGTTACAAGCAATTTCTTCACCGTCCACAATGTTTTCTACCCAAACAAGGGAAAGATTTTCTATCATGATAGCCTTTAGCAAAGAAGATTACTTAACAAAACTATGCTTTGTTAGCTTACAGTACTTTCAGTACTTTGAATTTTCTTGATATATCAGCGCTGACTCTGTCATAGGGTTGTCTGCACAACCTTATTAAACAAACTCTGTCTATAAAATCTTTGGAAACATAATTTGTCTACACAAGCCCAGGAAATAAAGTCTGTCTTCTCAATCCTAACTCTTGTCATGCTGAACCCGGAATATTCCTGATTTGGCAGGAGGTATAGACAAAGATCAGCTTGCACATAAGTGCAGTCTGATCTTGATCTACACCTCCTGCTAGTCCTCTTTCAGACAGAGTTGTTTGAAATATCAATTCTCAAAAGAAACATTGACCCTTATCAAGACCTTCCAGTAATGTCAGTCCTTTGATTTTAAAGCAATTCTATATAGGATTTTTAATTCAGCATGACAAGGGTTAAGAAATTGAATCTGTCTACACAATGTTAGGAAACAAAATATGTGTTCGCAGTCCTAGGGAAAAAAGGAAAAGATATCTATACAACCTTAGGGGAACACAATTTAAAAATATATGCAAGCATAGATCATAGACTGACATGAACACAGAAGTCAATGCTAATACATCTTACCAACAAAATAAACAATAAAGTCTCTTGGCGAGACGTGAATAAGCCCATCTTACTCAAAGAAGTCAGTTTTGAAATCCCGACAGTCATTAACCTTTTTTCCATTCGTCTAAAGTATTTGTTAGACATATATCTTAAAAGCAAATTATTTTGTAATCTCATTTCTAGTAACTTTTAGCTAAAAAGTAAAAGGGTTGATTGGCGACCTTAACCTCGTAACCACAGTTTGACTAGTTTCAAACCATCAAAATGCTTCACATAAACGCCGGCCAAGGTAGGAGTTCGATATTCATTTTCGATTTAAATGAATAATTTGATTGGTTGACTGAACCAGTCAGTTTTTATATTGACAGCTGCGACCTGTCAGTTGTAGGTCTCCAGCCTAAGGATTGGTGTTAGTGTCGACCCCTCGACGAATGAATAGGCCAATGATTCTCATCTCGGAATTCGAAATCGAAACTCTAGATCGTTGACCGTTGTTCTACCTCAATACCTCACGATCTTCGGTGCAACTATCAAATTCGTTTACAGTAGGAAGGAGTTCCGGAAACTTACCCTTCTTTTCCATTCGAAATAAACTGTTTTTCTTTTTTTTTTTTACCTCGAAATTCAAATGGGTAGCAGACGACACTAAAAAGTAAGTACAATTAAAAATGAAACCATCCTATACGATATAATATTGTCGGAAAGGGGGAAATTGCTTGTTTTCTCGTATAATTTCATAATTGGGATCGTACGGGAAGGGGTAAAAGATAAGGAAAAGAAGAAAGGGTGTTAAACCATCAATTACTTGATGATCGATTTTTAGTAATAAACAAAGACCATCAATACACTTTCTAAATTATTCAGTGTCTATTTAAGTTTGAAGAAATTAATCGATTTTCCTGGTAGATAAACGATGCAAACAATTCCAATCCCTTCATTGTTCAGCAGCATTTGTTTAAAACATAATGAAAATCACTGTGATCTGATCCGTTACTTTTTGTCGTCGAATACATTTTCATAGTTGTCTTTAAAAATGCCCTGGAAAAGTGTTTTTCAAAATGATATAAATGAATCATTTGAATGTATTTTCTTTGGCCTGGGTGTACTTTACTTGAACTGTTTGTATCTGTTTAAACTTGAGCATTTATCCCATTCCCACACATTCACCCTTTTTACTTGCTTCGATGAAGAAGCTTATGGAAAGATTGTGGAAAATGGATAAATTGCTTGTAAAAAGGTAATTTCTCTATTTCCCACATTTTTTTCTACATAGAAAGACAAAAAATGTAAATAAATAAAATCTACCTGTAATTATTTTCTGAAACTACCTTCAATCGGGACTGTTCTAAAACTTTGTGGACAGATAATGGATTAACCCTTTCCCGTTTTATGAAATTTTGGAGTGGTCCAAATTGAAAGAGGTTGCAGGCATCAATAGGAATAGGAAGGATTTTGAAATGAAGCCATCCTATATGGTAGAAAATATTGTGGAAAAGGAGAAATTGCTTGTTACAAGCAATTTCTCATTTTTCCACATTTTTTTTCTCAAGTATCAAAAGAGCGACTTATATTCCCGAGGGTTAAACAAATGAACTACTATGAAAAAAAATCGAATAGATTTAACCCATTCCAACTCAAGCCCTCCTTTTTACGCCATTCAGGAAAAAAGCTTTGGAAAACATTGTGGAAAATGAAGAAATTGCTTGTATCAAGCAATTTCTTCATTATCTACAATATTTTCTATCCAAAAGGGTGAAAAAAAAAATTAAAATTCCATCTACTTAAAATTGTCGTCTGCATCTTCTTTCAATTTAGACCAGTCTAAAATTTTGTCAAGTGGGAATGGGTTAAAGTTTGCTTGAGGTCTTCACTGTTGACCTTTGGTTAACACGGTTTTGTAAACAGTAGGTATTTTTATTATACATGGTCATGACTGAGTGATTTTGTGAATGTTTAATTCTCAAAAAAAGTTGGGAATAAATAATGATGAACATGATAATGTAAATGATGATAATAATGATAATAATAATAAGGACATTCTAATCGCATTGAACATTATACAAATCTAAATTAAACAACTTGTGGATCGCTGCCCTCCCCCCCCCCAATAACTCCAATGGGAAGTTCACCTTAGATTTTAAAGGGCGTTATTTTGGTATTAAACTCTGACCAACGTCGGAGTTCAAAGTTCACTTCCGGTCTAAAGGAATGATTTGGTTGGTCCTTGGATTCTTTGAGCGACTACGCGGCTTTTCAGTTCTTTCACCCCAGTATTTCCAATGATTCAGGTGTTATTTTCTATAAACAAAATCCTTTCTTGAAACCAATTCTTCCCTTTTTACAATTGTCCTCGATAAGATACGTTTTCTTCAATTAGCATCCTGTAAACTCTCGAAAGATATTTGAGTGAATAAAAAGCCAAGTCTTGCAAGCGAAATCAATAATAAAGGATGGTGCTTGAATGCATGGTTGAACGGACGAATCGGAATCACGTATCTTCTCCTACTGCTACAATCGAGTAGGTACAAAGAGGGGAGGGTAGTTTCTTCAATTTTGACAGATACAGTGTTGAAAAAATAATTTGCTTGGTAACAAAAAAAAAACCTTAAGAGAAGATATATTTGTCTCTAGCTTAAGCTCACAAACAGGAGGTAAAGACTAGGATCAGACTGCACTTATGTGCAGGCTGATCTTTGTCTATACCTCCTGCCAATACAGGAATAGTCCGGGCTCAGCATGACAAGGGTTAACCAGCGATAACCTCTGTTTTACCTCAGTGACCAACAAGCGTGTAGTGACAGGTGTCTATGGTATATTTACACGGTCAATGTTGGTGTGGTTAGTATTCGGCGTATTGTCCCATAAGCATGCACATTAACAATATTGAGCATTATACGTAAAATAATGACCGAACATCATATCATATGTTAGTAATGGGACAAAGAAAGCTTTAGTATACAACTCTATATCAATTACGATATATATATATTCAAGCATGGTGAATGTAACAGTTGAGCACGCTCTATAATGATTAAAAGTTGACATCCATCGAGAAGGGATCATAATTGACAAGAAATGAAAAACGGAGGATACAATTATAACGAATAGTGGTAAATATTTTTCAAATACTTTCTTTTCAACTTTTAATGCAAAATTCTTATGTATACAAGAACTGGGCTCGAACAATTCCTTCATAATCTTTTTATTCAACATCGGATTGTTTTAAATCTACACTATTGCAAACAGTGTCTTACCACTAAAATCCTTGTTAAAGATCACTTACAGGTATTTACATATACGGTAATGATATAATGGGGTTTAACGCCACTTTTAACAGTATTTCAGTCATATATGGAACACCTATCAATGTATTCCAGGTATTTCTCACACATGTACTACCACAACATCCTTTCCTAGCCTACAGCTGCTATCCCAATTAGGTTTACGTTTATCCACCCATTGATGAGAGACAAATGTCGGAAAGGATATGTGCCGCCGCCGGGGCTCGAACCCATGACATCCCATGATTGAAGATTAGGAGTCTGACTGCGCTAAGACGGCTGCTACATATACGGTAAATGTGTTTCATAAAACCCTTAAGGTTTCCTAAGCCGGGGCACGCCGTAATGTCAATTCCAATAGTAACCGGTTTCACTGTTTACCTATTTATTCTTAGTAAAATATATAAATTAAAAAAAATCACTAATGACTAGTGTCTAATTCGGTTATAAAAGGTAGTCTAAGGTGACGTAATTTTCATTCTGTGGGTAACATCATAATGCGAATGAACGTAATGAAAATGGTAATGACGATTGATTGATTGATTGATTGGGGTTTAACGACACTTTTACAAGTATTTCAGACAGCTTGAACACCTAACCATGGATTCCTGGTATTTCCCACACCAGTACTACCACTAGATCCTTTCCGAGCCTCCGGCTGCTCATCCCACTTAATTTTACTATTATCCACCCATTGGTGGGAGACTAATGTTGGAAAGGATATTCATCGCGGCCGGGGATCAAACCCGGGACCCCCTGACTAGGAGTCCAACGCGCTACCACTGCGCTATAGGAAATACTTGTAGAAATACAGATTTTTTTTTATCGAATTTATATAAAAGGAATTGTAGGTAAATAATATAGGTTACGATAACGATACAACATCTTGTATTTGCTTCTCGCTGCGGAGGAAAATTTGATATTCCACTCGGCATTCGGTCTCTTGAAATATCAGAGTTTTCTCCGCAGCTTAACCCTTTCCTGTTTTTCGAAACTTTAGACTTGTCCTAATCCAAGGAAGTTGCAGACAAAAATCAAAAGTGGATGTAATTTGAAAAGTAACCAACCTATAGGGTAGAAAATATTTTCTTCTTTCCCCACAATATTTTCTCAAGTATAAAATCAATGCAACGTATAAAACAGGGATTGTACAGGAAAGGGTTAAAGTAACAAGATATCACTACTAGTATCACTACAGCAACTTATTATTCCGTATATATATATTTCAAAGCGCATTTTTCACATCCCTGTAAAAATATGTAAATGTATTAACACACACCGTGAATGTGTTAAATGACAAACAAGATACGAAAATCCCAAACAATCATACAAACAACAACAACAAAAAAACAAAACAAACAAAAACAATAACAAACAAAAAGTAAGGGTTTCTTATCTCGAGCACGGCGTAACGTTAATGTTGGTAAATCAAAACACAATTTTCAAATCAGCTGAAATTTTTTGACCGTTTTAAAGTCGTCTAGAAGTGGTCAGTCGCACAAGAAATGTTCAATCAAAATTAGGTCATTTACATATGTTAACCCTTGTCATGCAGAAGCCAGAATATTCCTTTTTGGGGCAGGAGGTAAATACAAAGATCAGAATGCACATATGTGCAGTCTGATCTTAGTCTACACCACCTGCTAGTCCATCAAATTAATTGTCTAAAGAAATATTAATTCTCTATAAGAGCTTCCAGTATTTACAGTCCTTTGATTTAAATGTATCTTTTTGAAACATATTTCATTCAGCATGCCAAGGGTTACATTTATTAAGTTTCTGGCATTTCGATTAAATCATAAACGTTCAACGAATGGAGCCAAGATCATTTTTAAGTTCTAGGCTATTTGAGGTGAAGTCCAAAAGATGCAACGCGGAGTTAGTTGTTTTTGCTAAAAAAGATTCACATGGTCTTTGCGGGATCGAACCCGGGACCCTTGATCCCGAGGTCCACATACTACAACTAAACCAAAGAGATCACGTAAGACATGTTTGAAATCTATTCTTAACTGGCCTATGCTTGTTTACCAGGACACACAAGTAGCCGGGTTTTTATCGCATTCCCACACAGTGACGCTTTTGGACGCCCCTCAAGAAAAATTATTAGATAAAACATTGTGTAAAAGGAGGAAAATGCTTGTAACAAGCAATTTCTTCATTTTACACAAGGTTTTTCCTCCAGAAAGTTGAAGAAATCTAAAATTTCATTAACTTGAAAATTATCGTCTGCAACTTCTTTCAATTTGGACTAGTTTAAAATACTGTTCACAGGTAATGGGTTAAATAGATTTAGATAATTATCTAGAATTAATTGAAATGAAGAAGAAGAAGGGGATAACAACAGCAACAATTTAGTGATATTATTTATTTGCAAAAGATAATTGTAGACAATATAAGGGTTGAAGTGTTTAATGCACATGCATATGATGTAACTTTACTAAAACGCAAAGTTTTAATACGCACGAAAAGCTATGTGCTTGGCCACAACTAAAATATCCCTTTTATGTGAATTATTTATAAATTCATTACCAGACGGTAAAATTGTAGACTGGTCCAAATTGAAAGTGTTGCAAACTACAATTTAGAGTTTTCTAACTTCATGTGTATAAAAAACATTGTTGAAAATGAAGAAATTGCTCGTCGGAAGAAATTTCTTCACTTTAGACGATGTTTTCCTATTTGTTTTTCGGGGAGGGCGGCGGAATCAGAAAGGTTATTGTGTTGGGATGGGATAAATGAATCAAACATTCTAACCCAAAGAACTCTTTTTTCAATAAGTTTATGAAAGTAACGAATTCTGTCATACGTATATTTTGTGAACGCCCTTTACTGATTGTCAACCGAAAGACTCAAATGCCAGTATCTTATCTAAATCCAACTTTAACATCGCGAGTGAAAAAGGGGGAAATGATTGATTTAGATCGGAAGTGAACTTTGAACTCCGAATTATTGAAGCTGTAGTAACGACGCCTTGGTCACTTACGAAGCATTTTTATTTTTTGTAGTATAATATTATAAATTATGCAAAATAACTTTGGAAAATAACCAGAGTCGAAATTCACGTCGGAGTCGATGGGCGTGGCCTGAATTGGATCCATTAATCCACAATTATGTCAATTAATAACCGGCCTGGCCAACACAGTCAGTTGGCGGGACCAGCGATCTGCCAGCCATTGCAATGACGGAAATTCCGTCCCCTCGTTCATGCGTTGATCTGGGCGTTCGTCCAGATCAACGCATGAATGAGGGGACGGAATTTCCGTCTTATTAGACATGTGCGAAGGAAGTCCGAAAACGGAGACGGTCACCGAAACAGATTGAATTAGGGGGCTGTATCAACACAAACGAAAGAAGGGAAACCAGTTTCAGCCCAAACTCAAGCCATTAATGGCCATTTCAAATATCTAATTCAACCATTTTAGAAAGACTTGTTCTAGTAATTGGTCGCTGAGTTTGGAGTTAATGTTTGTGTGACAAATTTTGATATTACTAGTACCTCCTTTCTCTAGGTGTCGACTTTCGAAATATTTCATACTTTTGCTTCTTTATTAGCTCGGGTAAAACTAAGGAAGAATTGGATATTTCAGACATCTCCTTTCTACCTGGTCAATACTCTATACACCTTCTCAACTCGACCTGTTTATTTGCGGAATGCATTTCATAAAAAAATGAAAATTACATGAAATGGTCTTCGACGGTGTCTTTTTTTTTTTTTTTTTACTTTCCATATGTTTACGTTATATATATTTATATAAAAACTTATGTTTAGACAAGGATTTTTGTCCGCTCTCCACTATTGTACCTAGATACAGAGCTATAACATTTACTACGGAGCAACTAACAGCTATATCCTGCTTTGCAAATAAATGTCTTGATTAATGTACATCGTCTGATTGTAGTTATCTTAATTGTGAACTATACTAGGATAGCGTGCGAGACAAAGACAACAAGGACAATAGTTGGAACGCGGATGTAAGATGCCGAAAACGCGAGTGTATAAAAATGAGAACGCGAGAGTATGATGATGAAAATGTGAGCCTGTGATGATGATAGTGTGAGAGTACGATAATAAGAATTTGAGAGAATGATGATGAAAACGCGATAGTATGATTATAGGATTGTGAGAAAATGATGAGAATGTAAGTGTATGATGATGATGAGAAATTTAGAGTTTGATGATGAGAACGCGATAGTATAATAAGAACGAAATTGTCTGATGACAAGAGCATGGTTAGGAGACCGCGAGGGTATAATTTCGAGTTCGCATGGGTATGATGTCGAGATCGTGAGAGTATGATGTCGTTTCCGCGAGAGTATGATGTCGACATCGAGAGAGAAATGTGCCGAGAACATGAGAGAATAATGATAAAAATGCCGAAAACGCGAGTGTATGAGAATGAAAACGCGAGTGTATAAAAATGAGAAGGCGAGAGTATGATGATATATATGTTTGTTTAAATTCATTTGTTTATCTATTAATTTACATATTTATCCAATCATATTTGCATTTTGTACGATAAAAAGATTTTAATCTAATATATGGAAGATAAGAATTATAACTTCTCCTCGTGAACTTTATCCCGACAGCCGGTATCTTCATTGGGAATTTCATCCCGTGTTAGTAAATGATTTTGCTATGTATTAGTTTGCAACAAGGTTTTCAGGACTATTTGTTTTTCTCCATGCTGCTTTAACAAAACGTCCCTGGCCGGCTGTTGCGCATTGGTGTTTGCTTATTCATATGTGAGTGCCGTTGTTATTTCTTTGCTTCCAATTATTTTCTTTTGTGTCTCACCAATGGTTGGATAATCGTAAGCCTAAGTGGGATAGCAGCTGATGGCTGGGAGAGGATGTATATATAGTGGTAGTACTGGTGTGAGAAATACCAGGAACCCATTGCCAGGTACTCCAGCCGCCGCGATATGATTGAAATACTGTTAAAATGGCGTTAAACCCCATTCAATAAATCAATCAATCCAATTATTTTCTCCCGATAATGATTTTCCTATATCCTAATGTCTGTCGAAAAGCAAATTAGAACTTTGGGAACTTAGTATTGGGTGATTGATGAGTATTTTCTTACACGCCTACCGTGCCCCGACATGAAGTTCAACTTAGATATTAAACGGCGTTTTATTGTAAAATCTTTTGTCAGTAACCGGAAACAATAATATAAGATGGTTGGTTGGAGACCTATACGTCGTAACTTCAGTTTGAAAAAGCGGAATTCGAAAACGCGATCCTTTGATCCTGAGATCCGCGTCTTACCACTAGACCACGGACACCACGTTAGACAGTATGATGTAAGCCTTCACTTAGCTGTGCTTGTTCCCCAATGAACACGACTGGTTAGGTTTGATCGCTTAAATAGATTTAGGATTATGATATAGCGCAGCTGGTAGCGCGTGGGACTCTCAATAACAATGCCTCAGGTTCGATCTGCGGTCGCGGCAATTATCCTTTCCGTCATAGTTTGTCTCCAAAAAATGGGTATATAATCGTAAACCTTTGTGGGATGAGCAGCTTGGGATTCGGAAAGAATGTAGTGGTTATACTGGTGCGAGAAATATCATGAATCCATTGCTATGTGCTCCAGCCGCCACAAAATGACTGAAATACCATAAAAAGTAGCTTTAAACTCCGTGATATCAGTCATTTCAATAAGTTTAGATAATTATTTAGAATTCATTTGAGAGAAGATCATGAAAAAAAAAGAAGGGAACAACAACAACAAATTAGCGATATAATTTATTTTCAAAAAGATAAAGACTGACAATATAAGGGTTGAAAAGTGTTTTGTGTACATATATATGATACGACTTGACTTAAACACCGAGTTTTAACACGCTCGAAAGACTACGTCCTTGACTATAGGGATGAGTGTATTTTTCACTGCGTTTATTGGAGTATAAAGTGCAATTGCCTTAGCACATGGCAAATAACGCCCGTAGGGCGTTATGTTTAAGCCATGTGCTAAGGCAATTGCACTTTATACTCCAATAAACGCAGTGAAAAATACACTCGGCCCATATAATTGCAATACGTCTATTTTCAAATCTGAAACGGATAGAGAGATGAAAATTAAAACAAATAAACGAACTGTGGGCGGAGTTACTTTTCTTTGACAAGCGTATGGATACATTGACACAGTTTATCGCTTGAGTCGTTGTAACGGCGGACATTTTATTTCGTCGCTTGGGTTTTTTTGAAATGGAAATTCGAACATTCGTTGGATTTATTTGGAATTATTATGAGAAATACTAACTTTAAACTCTGTAAATTATGATATCTGGGTCGATAACAGTTAGAATTATGAATAGATGCTTTGTAATAGACAAGAAATATAAACCTACCTCATGGACAAGATGCATGCTGATGTGGCGAAGCCGATTCGACATCCCGGATTAACGGCCAATTAAGGTGAGTTTTTCGAAATCTTCATGTTTAAAACGAACATTATAATTGTTATAAGGACACTATTTGTTTATTTATTTATTGAAAATCCATGGAAGTATAAAGGAATTGGAGGAAATCGAAATTCAAAGGGTGATGGCTATAAATAGTAACAAAACAAGTTGGATATTTCTTGGAAGTGAATTCCAAATATCGGAAATCCCTGACCGTGTTTTTGTTTCTATTTTTGTCGAAAATAGTTCTGTCTTTTATCGAGGTATAAATTGCAATTGATTTGATCACGTGATACGATTTGGGCCAATGAAAATACTCTATTTTGAAGTATTGCAATTATAACAACTAAAATACCTCCTTTTATGTTAAATATTTAATCAACCCGTTACTATAGGAGGAAAAACTGTAGACTGGGCCAAATTGAAGAGTTGCTGACGATTATTTGGAGTTAACGACATTTTAGATTTTTTCAAATTTCTAGGTAGAAAATATTGTGAAAAATGAATAAAATTATTTGTTGCAAGCAATTTCGTTATCTTACACAATATTTTCCAAAATATCTTTCGTTTTTGGGGGTAATCGTCATAAAGAGTCGTCTTGGGGGGGATGTGAAATTAACCAAACTTACTGATGGTACTTCTAACCAAAAGAAGTCCTATTTTCGATAATTTCATGAAAGTAGGTGCCAACTTTGTCATACGTGTATTTTGTGAACGCCCTTTGCTATGGAAATCATCAATCGTAGTCCAAACGCCAGCATACTACCAGAATCCGGTGACCGGCGGCAATGCGAGCTGAGAGCCGGGGTCGGCTTGACGGGCTTTACCTTTTTCTTACGTGCGCAACTTCTCCTCCACAATGTTTGTCTTCATGTGCCCTAATGCAAGTTATCAGCGTTTTATGATTGAATGCTGCGTCATGGAAAAAGAAAACGAACTCTTGGTGTATTTTTGTGAAGCCATTGAAGATCTGGTTGTGTGACAAATTTGTCTCTCGAACCTAAATATATGCGTTTCTTTAGGAGAAAGAGATCGCGCGTGTGTACTATGAAACAAATAGTTGGGAAATAGTCGTATTCAAGGAATAATTATACAGCAAGGTAGAATGGACATTCTAGATTCAGAAAATCGTCAAAGAGATGTTTCGGCCCTGGTCAGTCTCCACAGTACGTGCCGTGGTATCAGAGTTTATAATTTCCTACTTAGACAAAAGCCTCTTCCTTGTGATGACTGACATATAAATTTTGTGTTTCCCCGATCACGCTTATTTCAAACAACATGAATTTCTTGTTATCAAATTCAATTAGCTATTTGTAAACAAATAACTTGATTTTCGTTACTCCATTTCAGAGCTTTTTCGAATCTTCCAGAAACTTATAGAAGAAGCTTTCTACATTCAGTGGAACACCAAGATATAACCATATTTAATTCATTGTGACGAGATATGTCTGTATGTGTTTGTTAACTTGCATTTGAAATTTTTGACATATCACAGTTTGTAATAAAAGGCCGAGTATTTTGAGATTGTGAGGGTAAAAGAGTAAAAAAATGCAACGACACAGACGTATTTGGTATGCTGTTTGCTTGCTCTTTTTGACATTAATTACATTAACTCTAAGGATATCAAAAAGTTTATTGGTCTCATATTTGGAGCCAGGAAGTTTTTGTTTGCAAGACAATTACGTTAAAAAGGGGGAGAATATTAGAATTCCGAGGCATATTCATCAGATGTTTTTTAATGTCACGGACAAAATTATCCCGAAAAAACTCGAAGACACGAGGCAAACCTGGCTTGTCCATAATCCTGGATATAACTACACTCTGTGGAATGAGAAATTGGTTTTGAATCTGATAAAAGATAAATACTCGCAGTTACTTTCCTTGTACAACAGCTACTCCCACTGGGTTAGGAGAGCTGACGTAGGCCGTTACGTCATACTTTACGAATATGGCGGCATATATGTAGATTTAGATATTGGTGTTGATAGGAGTATAGAACCTCTTCTGACAAGTTTTAAAAATACAACGGATGTAGTGTTATACTATACAAAACCAATCGGAGTCTCAAACGATTTCATGATCTCTAAACCGCGTCATCCATTTTTCAAGCACGTTGTTTGTGGACTTGAGGCTGGGAACATGTGGTATATCTTGCCATATCTGACTACATTAATGTCAACGGGACCTGGTTACTTGTACAGCAAATACAAAACCTACGAACAACAACAACATATATCTATAGTGCAGGAATCCGTTTTAAATCCATTTCTACGTCATAAAGATGGCGGTGCCTGGCACGGGCTTGACGGAAAAGTAATATGGTGGATATATGTTAATAGAAACGTTCTAACGAAATGTGCAATACTATTTATATTCTCGGGTACAATTTTGTTTATTCTCAGATATTTTAAGTCATCATTGTCAAAATATGTACTCAAAGGGAAAATTTAATGTTAAGGTTTAGAAACAGAGACATAGTTTACAACCAGGAAAAAATAAAACGCTCTTGGCATTGTTATATTGATACAATCTCCGGACAGAGTTATCATTCTGTACTCTCATCACACATATATGCGATGGTTTAATGGTAAGATTCTTATTAAGCCGATATGCGGCCTGTTTTAGTTTTTTGTTTTTGGTTTTTTTTTGTTAATTTGCGTTAATCCGTTGAGGGTGTTACTGTATTTCTATTCATTCACCGAACTACTTTTGCCGAAAAACTCTCATATTCGTACGCCATTTTTTAAATTTAAAGCCGTTGTGGTATATAATGTCATATGACGAAATGATAACGTATTGGCAGATTGATTACTGAGCCCAGTAATTACAGAGTTAAATGTAAAATAAACCGGATTGCAAAACGGTGATATAGAAGATCTTGAAATAATAAGTTTTGAAAAATGGTTTTGACAAGATTATTTCGTCTTTGGGCGTTCAAAATGACGTAACTACGGCTTGGATAAAGATGTAGTAACGACATTTTGGACGTCCAACGACTATTAGAGCCGCAGAAGAAACCCTTAACTTATTAAATAAAGAGAACGTTGGAAAATTACTCTTAATTAATTTACTCGATAAACAGTGAATCTTTCTCAAGCGACCACTTCTATTAAGCTACCACTTCCAATAAGCGACCGACATCAAAACAATTTCTTTTTCTAAAAATAAAAGACCTTTGTAATATGATTATCAAATGTAATCCTTTGTTAATAGGTATCGTGATCGCATCATTAATACGAGTTTAATGAGTTCCAGCAACATAGTTGGAATTCTGCAATTACATATGTACGCAGTCGAACCGATCCCATTTATGCCACAAAAAGTGTATTAAATCACCATTCCCTTAAACGACCAGATTTTGGCTATCCCTTGAGTGGTCCTTTAATACAAGTTTGACTATATACCAATTTTACAAGTAAAAAACACATGTGTCCTATCTTCAATTTCCACCAGTGTTACCCAGTTTAGAAAATCTAGTAGGATATTACTAGGGTGGAAGAGAAGTTTATATGAATTATGTTCCAAGATCTATCTTTTACCTAGTTTGGAAAATCCAGTGGGATGATACTGTGTTAAAAGAGAAGAAGTGCTCAATTAGGCTCAATTTATTATTTTTCAAAACCCGCCTCCTCCAAACAATTGTAAATTTTGGAAATGGCGTAATCCGAAGATTCTATATCGTAAAGCGTAAAGACTCCTCTCTAAAACACGCTTTGAAATTGACAACTAATGCACCGATAGGGTAGAAAACACTGTTTCAAACAATTCTTCTTTTCTATCAATGGTTCTTTGTGATCTTAAAATCCGTCATTGTGTGGGAATGGGTTAAGCTACTTCTTGGTCGCAGAAGGTTTTAAGGATATACAGAATTTATCAATTGTTTCATATATGTAATAATTCTCAATGAATATTGCTTATCTAATATTGTCAAGGTTCCATAAATGATATATTAATCATTTTTGGACTGTAATCGGAAAATGATCATTTCGGAAAAGTAAAAAAAAAAAAAAGATATTGATCTCGAAAGCTAGTTAGACTGCGATCAAGTGAATATGGTAACTTTGGAACTTTCAGTGGTATTCCATTAAGATTGCAATTGGCAGGTGCATCCAACCATGGTTTCCTGTCATTTTGCATACTAGGACATGTACATGAACAACTTCAACAATAAATTTGAGTCAATACCTGCTCAGCCGAACTTAACAGGCAAATCACCTACCAAACTTCTATCGTCTGAAGACAAACGATGCGTATGGCAATGGCAATTGTTTCCCGAACTTGAGATCTTGTTAGGGACTCTAGAATAGAAAACATCCTGTATTACTTATTTAGCCAACCAGGCTAGGCGACACGCTATGCTTTAATAAGATTATCTATATGAAAGTTGCCGTTTCTTACGACAAAATGGGTATCGCCTACAGGGACCTCAGTACTTCCAGTACTCTGTAATATGTAAGACTAGTCCAAATTGAAAGGATTTGCAGACGGCAATTTAAAGCTTAAGAAATTTTGGATTTCTTTTACTTTTGACCCTACCCATCAATATTGCATGAAATTCAGCCTTATATTGACCGAGATATAAGCCCGATCTATGTTTCTTGATAATTGCAATTTTGAATGATTTTCGTTCGTAAAACAAATAAATGAGTCGTACTAAAAAATATCCATCTCATTTTGCAGAGAAAAATCATACAAGTTTCCGAGATGAAAGCTAGCCCAATTTTTACTCTAATGATAGATATTTTTCTAAATGGTCGGGAATTTTTCTTTGTATAGAATTAATTTACCCTGAGCAAATCCACCAAATTTTATGTAATTCCTGCATTTACCCATTACCACGCAATGACGCTTTCTGACGAAGTAAAGTCATGGAAAATTGTTGGAAAAAGAGAAATTGCTTGTAACAAGCATTTTCTCGTTTTCTCACAAAGCTTTCTGTCCTATTTTCCACTTATTTTCGAATTGTCTCGCAATGTGAAATGTCTTCTGCAACTCTTTCAATTTAAATTAGCCTAAAGGTTTATCATCTGGTAATAGGCTAGGTGCCCGAGAAATAAATCCAAGCTATATTTTCTTTCTTATGGAGCCATACTTAATTTGTAATCCATTTAAAGAAACAATTTCACGAAATTGAATGATTTTAAAATTAACCAACAACTTTCTTAGATGATTTGTCCGGGATTTAAGCGCAACCAATATTTCCTTTGATGTCATCCATTTTGATAACAGGAGCCATTTTGAAAATCTGTATTCGTGAGATTGATTGACCAATCGCAGCTGTCAATCAAGGGGTATATCGACCAATCAAATCAAATTTCCAACCCGGAATTAAAAGTTTTCAAGCTGTAGTTACGACGTTTAAGTCGCAAACCAACTATTCTACTTCTGCGTTACGTGCTACTGGCCATAAATTTTGCAAATAACGCCGTTTAAATTCGAAGCGGGACTTCCTGTTGGAGTTAATGGGCGTTGTGGATACAGTTAGTAGGCGAAGCCAGCGATTAGTCAATTTGGAGGTTATCCTGAACGTGGCCACCAGATTTAAAGAAATTTCAGCTGAGATATAGACCTTCCAGATATTTCCTTCTATGGTGGCATTATAATCTTCGGCAAAACTGTCAATCGAAAAATCAATCTACCAATCAAATCATTTATTCAGCCCGGAATAAAGCTTTGAACTCCAACATTTGTGTAATACATTATTTTTGCTGGTTAGGTGCTTTAAAGTTGTACCTACAGCTTATTCGAGCTTTAGTTATGACGTCAAGGTCGCAAAATGTCGTTTAAATTCAAAGCGGGACTTCGATTTGGAGTCAATTGGCAGGCCAACGGAGTAAGTGGGCAGAGCCAGCGATTATTCAATTACGTTGCGTGTTTATTTATCCTAGACCACATTACCAACTCAAACTTATTATGAATTATCACAAAGTGAACTTCCAATAATATAATACCTGACATAAACATGATCCTTTGTTGCTTGATAATTGGTTGCCATGGACATGCATACATTATCATTTACGCTAGCATGCACTCACAAGTGACTATATTACTCACTCAAATCTTAAACGGAATTAAGGTTTTCATAGTAAAGGGCAATTTACCGAATACACGACTAAATAAAATTTATTGCATTTTCATACCAGCGAAGATAGTTACCATAGCAACATCTTCACGGTATGTTATTAAAATATATCAATGTGGAACTTTGTAAAATTTCGTGACAACGCAAGGAAAAGTTAATTTGTTATTGACTTGTATATTACATCGTAAAATACTAACACGCATTTTGATTTTTATCAAGATTCGTGATAGGACTAAAAACACCAGCTTTTGTATTTATCCCTTTGGCAAAATAATACAAAACTCAATATAACAAAGAAGCCTATTTGCGGCAATTCGACAAACGGTCCTCTACCGAAAGTTTGCCACTCTAATGAAAGGCTGTGTTATTAGCTCTACTGGCCGAAGGCCACTAGAGCTATAGCGATGGCTTTTTCCCGTCCGGCGTCCGTGCGTCCGTGCGTCCGTCCGTCCGTCCACGTCCGTCCGTTAAACTTTTCCTTGTTTACGCGATAAAGTCCACAGTTTTCATCGGATTCTCTTCAAACTTTCATAGAATGATTATACCATCATAAGGATCGTTCCTTTCGAAATTGGAACATATCCGTCAAGAAACAGGGGAAAAGGGGCCTAATTAAAACTTAATTTAAAAATCTTCGTTTACGCGATAAAGTCCACAGTTTTCATCAGATTCTCTTCAAACTTTCACAGAATGATTGTACCAACATAAGGATCGTTCCTTTCGAAAATGGGTATGATCCGTCAAGAAACACGGGAAAAGGGGCCTTATGAAAATTTAATTAAAAAATCCTCGTTTACGAGGTAGAGTCCACAGTTTTCATCAGGTTCTCTTCAAACTTTCACAGAAAGATTGTACCAACATAAGGATCGTTCCTTTCGAAAATGGGTATGATCCTTCAAGAAACATGGGAAAAGGGGCCTTATGAATATTTATTTAAAATTCAATTAAAAATCCTTGTTTACGCGATAGAGTCCACAGTCTTCATCGGATTCTCTTCAATCTTTCTCAGAATGATTGTACAAGCATGAGGATCGTTCCTTTCGAAATTGGGTATGATCCGTCAAGAAACATGGGAAAAGGGGCCTTATGAAAATTCAATTAAAAACTCCATTAAAAATCCTCGTTTACACGATAGAGTCCACAGTCTTCTTCGGATTCTCTTCAAACTTTCTCAGAATGATTGTACAAGCATGAGGATCGTTCCTTTTGTTCCTTTCGAAAATGGGTCTGATCTGTCATGAAACAGGGGAAAAGGGGCCTTTATTAAAATTTATAAAAATTCTTGTTAACACTCTAGAGTCCACAGTTTTCATCAGATTGTTTTTAAACTTTCACAGAATGATTGTACCATCATAAGGATTGTTCCTTTGGAAATTTGGTCAGATCCATCTGGAATCATGGGAAAAGGGGCCTTATGAAAATTTAATCGAAAAAATCTTTTAAGAAATACTCTTTAACACTCTGGAGTCAATAGTTTTCATCGGATTCCCTTCAAACTTTCACAGAATGATTGTACTATCATAAGGATTATTCCTTTTGAAATAAGGTATGATCCTTCAAGAAACACAGGAAAAAGGGGCCTTATGAAATGTTTAATAAAAAATTCTCATTAATAATCTAGAGCCAATAATTTACAACGGATTCTCTTCAAACTTTCACAGAATGATTGTACCATCATAAGGATTGTACCTTTTGGAATCGGATATGATTCCTCAAGAAACATAGGAAAAGGGGCCTTATTAAAATTTAATTCAAAGATCTTTGTTAACACTCTAGAGTCCACAGTGTTCATCTGATTGACTTCAAACTTTCACAGAATGATTGTACCACCATAAACAAAATTTGGTATAATCAGTCAAGGACCACGGGAAAAGGGGCCCGATTAAAACTGGATTGAAAAAGTCCTCGTAAACACAATAGAGTCCATAGTTTTCAACAAATTCTCTTCAAACATTCCCAGAATGATTATTACATTATGTGGATTGTTCCTTTCGGAAGTAGGTTTGATCCATCAAGTTTCATGGGAAAAGGGGCCCCATGAAAATTTGATAAAAAAAATCTTAGTTAACACATAATGGCCCTAGATTTCACCTGATTGACTTCAAACTTTCACATAATGATTGTACCATCATAAGGATTGTTCCTTTCAAATTGGGTCTGATCCATTGAGAAACATAGAAAAAGGGGCCTTAGGAAAATTCAATTAAAAAAATCTTAAATAATGCTTGTAAGTCCACAGGTGAGATGGGGTTGTCTTTATACTCAAACGAATAATTATACTTTTGTAAGAAGAGTTCCCTTTGGAATTGGTTCAGATCCATCAAGAAACATGGGAAAAGGGGCTATATGAAAATTCAATTAATAAAACCCTGTTAACACAATAAAGCCCACAGCTTTGATCAGATTTTTGAAACTTTCACAGAATGATTGGAAGGTCATAACTATCATTCTTTTCATAACAGGGTTTGAACTGTCAAGAAGCACAGGAAAAGGGGCCTTATGAAAATTTCATTTATAAATCCTTGTTACAAAGTCCAGAGCTTTCATCGGATTTTCTTCAAACATTCACAGAATAATTGTACAATAATAATGATTGTTGATGTTTGCATTAGACCTGATCCGTCAAGTATCACAGGAAAAGGAGCATTATGAAATTTAATTTTAAAATCATTGTACCACAATAAAGTCAACAGTTTTCATCAGATTCTGTTAAAACTTTCACAGAATGATTATTCCATCATGAGCATTCTTTCTTTTCAAATTAGGCGTGATCTGTTTAGTATCATGGGAAAAGGGGCCTTTAGAGAATTTTATCTATAATCCATGTAACCAAGTCCAGAGCTTTCATTGGATTTTATTCAAACCTTCACATAATCATTGTACAATAATCACGATTGTTGAGGCTGACATGAGACCTGATCCTTCAAGTATCACAGGAAAAGGAGCCTTATGAAAATTTTATTTTAAAAATTTGACACCAAGATAAAGTCTGCAGTTTTCATCAGATTCTGTTCAAACTTTCACAGAATGTTTGTACCATCATAAGGATTGTTTCTTTCCAAATTGGGCCTGATCTGTCTAGTATCATAGGAAAGGGGCTGTATGAAAAATTATTATCAAATCCTCATAAACACAACAATGCCCTCAGTCTTTATCAGAATCTCTTCAAACTTTAATAGAATGATTGTACCATCATTTGGATTGTTCCTTTGTAAATTAGGTCTGATTGCTTAAGTGACACAAGAAAAGGGACCTTATAAAAATTTTATTACAAAACATCATTATTACAATAAAGTCCTCAGTCTTTATCATTTTCTTCAAACTATCATTAGGATTGTTCCTTTGTACATTGGGTCTGATTTGTTAGGTTTCACGGGAAAAGGGGCCTTATGAAAATTTAGTTACAAAAATTCTTGACACAATTCAGTCCACTGTTTTCATTGATTCTCTTTAACTTTTAAAGAATGATTCTACCTTCATTAGAATTGTTCCTTTTGAAATTTGGTTTGTTCTGTAAAGTATCATGAGAAAAGGGGCCCTATGAATATTTCACTATAATTCATTAACACAATAAATTCCACAGATTAAATAGATTGATTGTACCATCATTACAATTGTTAATTTTGACAGTGGATCTGACTATAGCAAGGGTCACATAAAAAGGGGCCTTATGAAAAACTCTTTTCAATATTCTGGTTAACACAATGATTTCCCTTGATTTCACCGAATTCACTTCAAAATTTCACAGAATTATTGTACAAATACTTAGATGGTTCTTTTCAGAACTGGGTACAATCCATCAAGTATCATGTAAAAAGGGGACATGTGATTTTTTTTTAAATTTTCTAGTAAACATAATGAATTCCCAATATTTCATCGGATTCACTTTTAACTTTCATAGAATGATAAAACCAACAGTAAAATATCACGGGAAAAGGGGCCTTATGAGAACCTGAATTTAATATCTTTGTTAACACAATAAAGTCAACAGTTTTATTGGATTCTCTTCAAAGATGCATGGAATAATTGTGGCATTCGAAACACAGGAAAAGGGGCCTTACAGATTATCTTTCAAAACATTCTTGTGTATGTGATGAAGATCACAATCATTATGAAGTTGTCTTTAAAATTTTACAGGACAATTGTCGGGTTGTAAGGAAAGTTCCTTTTGGAATGAAATTGATCCATCAGAAAACACAGGAAAAGGGGCCTTATTGATTTTCATTCAAAACAATCCTGTTTATGTGATTAAGTCCACAATTATTGTCAGATTCTGATGAAATATTCACAGAATGATTGTAGGGTCATAAGGTAACTTTCTTTTGGAAATGGAGTGGATCCGTCAAGAAACATGGGAAAAGGGGCCTTGGGGATTGTTGCTTGAAATGATAAAGGGAATAAAGCCCCTTTTTTTTCTTTATGCATTCTCTTTTGAGCAATTAACTTCCTTAAATATCAGATTTCTTTAACGGAAAACTTGATAACCAGTAGAGCGTCTCAGGCCCTCATGGGCCTCTTGTATTAATTTCTCTAATCACCAGTGATGTATGAGTGATTACTTCCTTGTTCTTTCTACACATTAAGAAGATTGATTGATTGAATTGAAGTTAACGCTACTTTTAACAGTATTTAATTCAATTCGCGTCAACTGGAGTACCTAAGCATTGATTCCTGGTATTTTGCAAACCAGTAATACCACCACATACTTTCCGAGCCTCCAGCTGTTCATCCCTTTTAGGTTTACGATTATCCATCCATTTGTTTTAGACGATTGTCAGGGAGGATATTTGTCGGGGATCGAACCCGGAATCCACATGATTACCTGCAGAAGAAGCAACCAGGAATTTGATATCAACGTTAAATAGGATGCTGCGATTACTGAACATAGTGAATCATTTATCTGTTGTACACAACCTGCAAGAAAAGAAGAAACAAAACAACGACGACAATCTGCGCATTTAATACAAGAAGGAATGTAACTTAACATGATATATAAAGTAATCTATTTTTCTAAAAGTACATACTACGATTGATTTCGACAATAAACTTGGTGAATTTATTCATTGACCAGACGGCAAAACTTTAGATGGGTCTACATTGAATTAAGTTGGAGACGACAATCTAAATATCATGGAATTTGTTTTTTTTTATTTGTTTAAAACAAAAATATTGATTGTTTTCCCATTTTGTTTGCTTCATGGGTGTCAAAAAGCGTCATAATGTGGGAACGGCTTATGGCAGGAAATAGTCATCACCAATTTTGACGGAAACCTCCTCTTTGACCTCTTACTTCTAAATATCGTTACCTCTTTTATGAATGAATAATCTTTTTTGTAATAACCAGCTATATTTCATCGAGGTACCCTTATTAAGATATTCGAGCGGTATTGAATGAATTCGAGTAGGCTGGTTGGTTGAGTGGGGTTTAACGCAACTTTTAACAGTATTTCAGTCATCGCGGTGGCTGGGGCACTTAACAGTGGATTCCTTGTATTTCTCATACCAGTCATACCGCTACATCCTTTTCTAGCCTCAAGCTGCTATCCCACTTAGTTTTTTGATTATCCATCCATTGGTGAGAAACAAATGTCGGAAAGGATATGTGCTGCAGTCAGGGATCGAACCCATGACATCCCATTATTGAAGATAAGGAGTTTGATGCGCTACCGACTGCGCTATGACGACGGCAAATTCGAGTTGGATGAGCAGGAATACCATGATAGTCTTAACAGTACTTGGTTGAAATTAAGTTCAATCATGAACAATTTCAAACCTGTAATGAAACTTTTGTTCATCATTCTCCTTATTTGACGGCCCATTCATATTTTACCTTCCAGGAGTTATATTAAGTTGTAACGTTTTTCTTTTAGGGAGAAAACAACTCTTGTCCTACCTTAAACTTTAGTCTTAGGCCGTAGTTAACAAGCATATCAATTTTTTTATTTGTATGGGATTTAACGTCACCTTCAACAATATTTCAGTCATATTACAATCGCTGGTTACCCTATCCATGGCTTCTTGCCATTTCTCACACTAGTATAACATAACATTCCAACTAAGTCACCAGATACTCATCCTATGTATGCATACTTCTCATCATACACCAAGTGGGTGGAGCATATTTCCTTAAACTCAATTTACACTTATGAATAATTATAATCATAAACAATACAAGGGCCCAAATTGTTATTTGGTACACATCAACCTCTTTAATTGGAACTTCTGAACCCTTTGCATAACGTCTCTCCGTCCTCCCAAAAAATAACCACTTCATCCCTGCAGTCCTCTGCTTCAGTAGTAAGCCTTATGGCCTCCAATACCTTTGTGGTATGTTGACGTTTCAGTGTCAGTCTCCTCCTGTGGTCTACCCGATACTGCAAAATACCTTAAGGGTGAATATAGTCCCTGGCTGTCTCCTTACTTTCTACAAGGCTTGTGTGCACATGGCGCTGAGCGTTATCCCCTCTCCAGACCAAAATCCGAACATGTATGTATTGTAATATCTTGCGTATGTTTTAGCATCTAGTGCCTATGAAACGATGACCAACGGTTTTACCAGTGTCCAAACCACTCTTTTACTGAACTAAACTATAAGGCCACGGACCACAGACCACCTCAGACAAAGAGTTTCCTCAAAAGAAGATCCAAATACTATGCTGTCACTTAAGTAACAAAAACGTTGTTTTAATTGCATACCCCTGAGATCATGTCCAATAAGTCTTTTAAAGGTGGCCGAGACACTACAAAGGCTAAAGGGCATAACTTTCAATTGGTACATCGATAGAAAGTCCTACAACAGCACTCAACCTTGTTAACTGTTTATCCTTTTTATTCAAGTTTACTTGTCAGTAGCCAACTGCCATCTCTAATGTACAAAAATATTTCGCGACTGAAAGAGTGTCAAGAGTCCCTACGATTTAAGGTAAAAGCTATTCATCGTTTTTTTCTTCATCTTCCGAAAATCAAGCAAATCTTACATACTTTTCGGATCTAGTTTTGAGGACTTTGGGAGAAGCCAATGTACTTTGACTTGGTTCAATGATAACCTGTTCAAGCATTTTTCTAATGTAAGTTTCGATAACTTTGCGTTGACTTAATGGTACCCTTCTAGCAGGTATTTTGATTGGTTCTGCATCGAGTATATTTATGTGATGACTTACTAAATCATTGTTCGAGATTTTTCAGAGCCGTCAACAAAAATATCTTGAATTGGAAAACTAGCTCCTTTAATTTCCCTAACTGTTCAGTGCTCCGCCTGCGTTTGGTTTAAGGTGGTGTGAGCATTAAGCTGTTGTATCTTATTAACCAAAATAATGTTGCCTATTCCTAACCTATTAGTAAGTTTAACTTGTTCCTCTGCTATGAACGTAATTGGTATATGCGTTCGATCTGGATCAACAACACAACTAGCTACTAAAAGACACTGCTTTAAAAGGTCCTGATATAATTCTATATTCCCTCTTGAGACCTTAATATCCTATCAACAGTGGCAATTACAGTTGTTTCTGTTTTAATCTATTCCCAACTTTCTTGCAAAGTCAGTAGAACCAGAGTTAATTAAAGCACTACAGCAAAATTTATTGAATGTCAGGCTTGTAAACAGACATGACATTGCATTTTCTTCATTCGATACAATCTTTTTCTAATTTTTTTCCTGTGCATCCGTCGTAAGCTTGCACAATTCTGCTTTGGTGTAATGACAGTTTGATGCGATATGCCATATCCCATTACACTTAAAACATTCTCCTTTGGCATTAAAAGATTTACTATTTGTAGTTTCCCTACTATTGGAACGACTACGATTTCTGTGCAAAGATGTTCGTAGGTCCTTTAATAAAGACACCATTTCTTGGTCTCATTGTTTGTAATAGGATTTCAATAATTCTAAGAATCTAACATAGGCTTCCCTAGGAGCTCCTGTGATGACCCGACGGCTTCGAAATCAACTGTCTAGGCAATTGATATTATTAGGATGCCTAAACTGAACATGAACTCGCATTTCTTTTTTTTTAGAAAACCTTGAATGAATTGATCTACTATGTAAATCTCCCTAGCGGCAGGTGACATAGTTGGAAAGGCCCTGTCAAAAAGTTTTTTCAGTGCATACACAAAGTCGGCAGCGAATTCAAGCCTTAATTTCTTCCGGTTTCACAACGGTATGCAAATATTTTCTGTGATACATTGTAGCTACAATATTTTGTAGAGAACTTTGTGCTTTTGGAAAGGGTAGTTTAACCCATTCCGACATAACCTGCTTTCTGACGACTTCAAAGAAAAAATATGGAGAAAAAATTGTGGAATATGAAGAAATTGCTGTTCAAAATCATTTTTTTCACAATGATTTCTATTCCTAGGACAAAAACTTTTATAATTCAGACAAATTCAAAATTTTGTCTATAAAGGAAGAGGTTAGTGTACGGGGGATTTTTTCTCGTCCTTTTGCTTTTCAAACCATATGTCAATAGAACAAGTACCGTTTTATTAACCGTCGTAAGACGAGTTACAATTCACGAAAAGGGATTATCGTCCACTGAAACAATCAACCGATTAAATCATTCATTTTGACCGCAAGTGAATTTAGAACTCCAACGTTCGCAGACATTTAAATGAAATATTTTAGTTGGTTTGGCTACTCACACGCCGTAACTTCAGTGTATTAAAAGTGAAGTCACGTCATTTAGGTTGCCAACAAGCTAATTTATTTTTTGTTACATTCTACTGAATATAAAGTTTGCCAATAAATAGCAATTAGCGAAAGTCGCAATACCTTATATAAAACTTGCATATCTGTCTTTACACAATTGATGCACGGGAGCCCGTTTCGATGCAACGCCAGATAAATTCCTGGTGGTATGGCCTTGACTGTGAAAGATGTTATTTTGAAAATAAATTAACACAGCTTGAATATTTCTAATATTTATTTTTCGTGTTGTTTGTATGGGAACAAATATTTCTAAGCAAAACTAAACTATTAATTCAGTCAGACGTATTAATGACCAATCGCAATTGACCCCGCCCACTGGTTCCCTAAGCCCCGCCCACTAACACTGACAGAAAATCCTGCATCGATTTTTAACAGCGTTATTTTGCAAAACATATAGACAGTAGGATGTAATGTAAATTTTTTGGTTGGCGACCTAAACAACGTAACTACAGTTTGAATAAGCTGTAGAAACGACGTTTAAATCGCCAAACCAACAATAAGGTTAACAAAAATTGCGGCCTATGGCGGAGTTGAAAGCTCAGTTCCGGGCTGAATAAATGATTCGATTGGTCGGTTGATTCCTTGATTGACAGCAGAGATTTGTCAATTGGGATATTTCTTCTAACTAGATGATAAAATCAAAGACTGGTTCAACATCGGAAAACTCAAGATAAACTTTTGAAAGAGTGCATATATAGGAAAACATATTTAGATAGGGTAAAGATTTGTATCTGAATACTGGTAGGTGTAAACATTGGAACACATGTACACACTTGCCACTGCACTCGTTTGCGGAACCACCAGGCTAAATTGTCTTGATATTATTTGTTTAAACTCTTATGTTCGAAACATTATAGAGCGAACCGAACTCGCAATTGCAGGATTGACAGTCAAATTACTGGCCCGCAAACCACACTCACTTCTAACAGCAGTCCGACAGATGAGTGTTTCTAAGATTTCAGTGTCAGGCGACATCAACTTGACGGTCACTGTTGTTCACTGAAGACAAAACTCTAAATTGAAGTTGGTCTCTGAACTAAACGTATATTACCACAATAAGAGGTAGTAGAAGTACCAGTTATACTTTGTCGCTAAATGGTTTGAGTTAACTTTCCAACATTAACACGGCAACAAGCAATTTCTTCTTTTTCCACAGTCTTTTCTACCTTACTGAACGATTTTTAAAAATATATCCAATTTTAAATTGTCGTCTGCAAAAGCTTTGAATTTGGGCCAGCCTAAAAATTAAAAGAAAAGGGGGGGGCTAACTACTGTCAATTTGGTTTGTTACTTTTGAGAGTCGAAAAAATAATTTGTATGACAAAATTTGTATGACTGTAGAGCGCAGTCTTTTTGTCCAAGAGAAAAACTTCCCAGCCATGTCCGTATATTCTGATCAGGATCGATTACTTTCATACTTTCAAGATACAACGTAGTTAATTTTCTCGGGACAACAGTTTATTTTCTCGGGTTCACTTCATCTTACATAATGTCTACATTTTAGTGTAGTAAAACTTCCGGAAGTAGACTGGAGTCAATACCACGACACGGTATACTATGAAATAATACGTAAAATCAGTTGTGTGCAATCGAAACTATAGCTCAATCAAGTTGTAGTTACGACGTTGAGGTCGCAAGACAACCCCTTTAATTTTTTGTCACATGTTACTGACCATAAATGTTGTAAATAAACCCCAAAACAACAAAACAAAACCCCAGCCACTTAATATCGACAAGGAAAGTCTTGTTGGAGGTCGGTGGGCGTGGCTAGCGATCCGTCTATTGCCTCCACTCTATAATAAAATAATTTTTAGTTTCGTATATCAAAAACCGGAGTTATGTTTGGTCGAAAAAAATTATTCATAACCCCATGAACAAAATTTTGAGCACGCAGTGATTATGTATGATTCCACACAAAATAGTTCCATACAAAAAAGTATCAAAATTTGTGAAGTTTTTTCTTTTTTCGCTCGATGCTATTAAATTATAAGAAATGAAGAGACTATTTTTTGTTTTCATGGAAGTATGAACCGAAAAATTTAATCACACTTATGTGTGAATCCGCTTCTCGTATTTATACAGTTTGAATAGTTTTTCTGTTCATTCCTCCATGAAAAAACAAACAAACAAAAACTATTATCTTCATATCTTAAAACATTGGCAGGAAAAATCACTGACCAAAATGAAATTAAACACAATTTTGTTGCTCCCTTTCCACATCTGATCAGTTAGGACGGGAGCCAATCTAAAATCACAGTTCTGGTCACTTGATCCACCGATAAAATCACATATTCTCTAGAAGTCTCGCGAGATCACTTGGAGATTTGACAAGCCTCGGACCTTTTCGTGGCGGAGGGATATGTACAACTGGACGTTGTTCTATCACGATTTCACTGTCTTTATGACGAGTTGGTTTGTGGCCCAGCAGTAATAATATATTGTCCACTGTATCACATAACTTTGTCTCAAAATTGTGCATACGACTGAAAATAAGAAAAGAAGCAGAATTTTACCCGCCGGCAAAGAATCCCGCAGTTTGACGCAATAAAACAATGGCTCTGAAAAACGTTGTGCATCGAGGAGAAACCGCTTGAATTACTCGTTTTATTTCGTTTTCAGAAAATATTTTTAATTAAATGTATTTTTTTTCAATAAATATATATAGACTAGCACGAAATTTAGTCTGTACTCACTCTCAAACCACCGGACTAAAACTTTATCCTCTAATAATGTTTTAATACGTGTACACCGAACAAAGCCAATACCAGCCCCATCGTAATGTCAGTATGAATGGGTGGAAAAGGAAAATTATACCATATATGTTAACCCTTTCCTGTTCAATCCCTAGTTTTACACCCTCTTGTTTTTATACTTGAGAAAAAGTGTGGATATAGAAGTAATTGCTTGTCACAAGCAATTTCTTCTTTTCCCATAATTTTTCTTCCCCACAGAGTGTTCTTTTTCAGATAAAATCAACTTTAAATAATCGTTTGCAAGACCTTTGAATTTGGACAGGTCTACAATTTTGAAAAACAGGAAAGGGTTAATGAAAGTAGCTGATTACCAATTCCAATTCTTTTAAATGAGAGGTGGGCTATGTGAGGATTTTGAAGCACGTTCATGAACGAGGAACATGTTTGTTACTTTGAAAAAATGAGAGTCGTTGCGAATTATAGACATTTCGTCATTTATTTTGTTTAACCTTATTTTGTCGCTATTCAGCATGCATGGATTTCAGGAATGAACGCTCTGTCTGACAAACCCACTTTTAAATTTCGAAACTTGTGAAAAGAGACTATGCTACGAAAAAGACCCGCTTTGCTCTATTAAAAAAAAGGAATGTCTGTAACCGTATAAACTCTGGTTAATCTGTGCTGGATACAATTTCCTTTTTCAAATATGTTTTTTTCCACAGCCGGATAGCCCCTTGTTGCGTTGCATGTTACATTAGAATTGAAAGGGGTCAGTCTTACTATGTTAGGTGGTCAAGCCTTTGTTGTATATCTTCTACTGTATGAATGGTGGTTTTGCCAGTCTCTGTGATGTTGACCTCCATTTGGGACTGGCCCCAGGAGAAACGCTGACCCCCACTGGACAAAGACTTTGGTGTGTAAGACGTCACTATAGGAGAAAAGAAATTCATTTTCCGATTATCGAACGGTTCCATTAATACGCCATTTGGATCGAAGTTTGGTGTCTCATCAAATTTATAATATTGAATTAAATGCAGTAAATATTAGTGATTGATTGAATGAAGTTTAACTCCACTTTGAACAGTATTTCAGTCATATCGCGGCGGCTGGAGTACCTAACCATGTATTTCTGGTATTATCACTACAATTACATTCCTTCTAAGTCTATTTAGGTTTACCAATTGGTGGAAGAAAATTGTCGTATATTCGTTACATGTTACTGACTCTAATATTTTTTTCAGAATTACACCGTTCAATATCGAAGTTAAACTTCCTGTACGAGGTAGTTGGCTTGGCCAGCCGAGTCTGAAGGCCGGGACAGCGATCAGTAAATTACAGAATTACAAAGATATACATTATTTCAAAGGTTTATTACCTGTTGAAGCTCCGGGAGACAACTGGTGTGTGTGTTTTGTAGCTTGTCTAGAGTCGCTTCCCTTTGCTCCTTTTGTGCGTTTCCGGCGGCCTGCAGCAGGTCCCAGATGACCTTAAATGATACATCAGAAACAGCATTTATACGCTAAATGATTCTTGTGTTCAGTGTCGTTGAAAAACAACAACAACAACAACAACAACAAACAAACAAACAATCAAACAAAAAATCCGGATCAAAGAGGTTGAAAAATTGAAACAACATTTTTAGAAAATTTCAGTATGATGTAGGTCCCATAGTAAAAGTTATACTCTAACTTTTTACAAAGCTTCTTTTGAAATGTCATCAAGGTAATGCTTAACAATCGTGCATCAGTGACAAAAGACTGACTGACGAAATTACTAGAAGGACTATTCTAACCCATAACTACTCAATAACCCCTTTAAACGACCCTGTGAAATAATTCAAAAAAAAAAACGTCGTTAGAAAAGGAGAAACGGCTTGTTACCTTTTCCCACAACATTTTTCTTCTATAATTAGGCCTTATTTTTTAAGTTATACAAACTTCGAAATGCCATCTGTAATTTCTTTCAATTTGGAATAGTGCAAAATTTTGTTGCCTGGGAACAGGTTAATTACATTGTGGCGCAGAAGTAAAGTGAATCGATGGTGAACGATATGAAAGTCATGACTGCAGCTCGAGTTTAAATATTTGATTGGTTAATCGATATTTTGTTTCACATTGACGATCGATCATTTGACGTATGTCGCTGTCAACCAAACGGTCGAATAAGCAATCAAATTGAATCAATTATTTAGACCGAATGGAAATAACAATCTCTGGCAATTTTACAAAGCAGTTGTGTTGGTTTTGCGTCTGAAAGGTAGTAACGACAGCTTATTCAGTCTATTCGCACGCACATGATTTGCTTTTTTACTTTTAACCCTCTCCTGTACAAACCCGGAATTTTACGAAACTGTTATTTCATACTTGAGAAAACATTGTGGGAATAGGAGAAATTGCTCGTAACAAGAAATTTCTCCTTTTACCACAATATTTTCTATCGCATATGATGTTTTCATTTCAAATTGCATCTAAATTTCATTTTCGTGTGCAACCTGTTTCAATTTGGACCAGTCTAAAATTAAAAAATGACCATTGATTTTTTAAAGAAAGTCGTTTCAGCCAAACTGACATGACTTGGATACAGCCCGTAGTCCGCCAGTTCGAGTCTTTTACTGATAATATCAAGGAATAAAATATAGATTAACCCATTCCGACAATACGAAATTTTGACTGGACAAAATTGAAAGAAGCTGCGGGCGACAATATCAAGTAGATGGAATTTTATTTATTTTTTCGTCTCTTTTTGGATAGAAAACACTGTGGATAATGAAGAAATTGCTTGATACAAGCAATTTCTTCATTTTCCTCGATGATTTCGAAAGCATTCTTCTTGAGGAGCGTAAAAAGGAGGGCTTGTGGGGGGGGGGGGTTTAAAGGACTCAGCCTTTATCTAGATTTCCGTTAAATAGTTGATAGTGGACCCAGTGTATTGTTTTTCAGCATTGTCAAAACCAACCTTGTTTGACCGCTTTCCCTATCTCCCTCGATCTATCGTTGAATTCTTTATCTATTTCAGTGTAAGCTTGTTCTGGTGATATTTCGTGAATGCCGCACTCGATTAAACTCTGGTCCGGACATTTTGGAATACTTTGGGTTCGCTTTCTAACGCCTTGCTTGGACGATCGCCCTGTAATTCGAAAATAGGAAACGTAAAAAACGCTACATAATAATGTTTACACGAGGAGGATTCTTTTTTCTTTAGGAACTGAAGAAAATAGGTTTTATTTTCATTGAGGTAAGGACCTAATAAATAGATAAAAAGGATAAATAAAAGAAAAATCAAAACGGTTATGTCTTAATACATGAAACAAACATTCAATCATTTAAGCTTAACGATAATACAAATTCATAGTTTTCTGTCTTTGATTATTAAACGAGACATACACGAATCTTTAGTTATTCCCTGTGCGCACGCGTGGGGCGAACTTAAGCCTTGTCATGCTGAACCCGGAATACTCCTATTTTGGCAGGAGGTAAAGACAAAGATAAGCCTGCACATAAGTACAGTCCGATCTTGGTCTACACCTCCTGTTTGTCCCCTTAAGCCAGAGTTGTTTTAATAATCAATCTGAAAAAAGAGATATTGACTCCATTTATACGGTCCTATGCTGTTAGTCCTTTTAATTCAGCATGACAAGGGTTTAAAATAACATATTGACACAGTTTGCTCTTCGTTTGCATAAATAACGTACCGAAAGGTTAGTATCATTGTCTAATCGACAAAATTTCGTTAAGATTGAATAAGACAGGCATTAAACATTCATTTGATGTCAACAATCCCAGAACAGTAAAATAGAGAAATATGATAAATTGATTGGTTGAATAGGGTTGAACGCCACTTTTAAGAGTAATCCGGTCATATCGCGGTGGTTCGAGTACCTAACAAGAGATTCCTGGTATCTCTCACACCGTTACTACCACTACATCCTTACCTAGCCTCTATATAGATCTGCTATCCCACTTAACCCATTGGTGAGAGACAAAGTTCTGAAAGGATATGAACCGCAGCAGGGGATTGCACCCATGACATCTTAGGATTAGAAATTATCTGATGCGCTGCCGACTGCGCTATGACGCGGGCAAAATTGTGGTAAAACTAATAACAATGTAAATATATGTTATTTGAGGTCTTTATTAAAAGTTGTGAAAACCATAAAATAAACATTGAGCTGCAAGAAAAAAAACCGTCTCAAAATTTCATGGAGTTTAAAAATGGTTTCATTGTCTATTGTTACTTCATGTTTATCAACATATTTTTGTATTGAATAAACCTTTAACTAGAACATTCGAATAAAAAAGATGCACCTCACCTGTAGAAAACAAAACAAGGATTAAAGTCATTCCCCGATAACTATGTCAAAGCGAGATGTTAAAAATGAAATTTCTTCGTTTAATAGCATACAAGATTTAAACCAACCTTGATTCGATTTAACGCGACTTTTAACAGTATTCTAGTAATATCGTGGCAGCGGAGCACCTTACAATGGATTCCTGGTATTTCTCACACCAGCACTACCACTATTTCCTTTCCGAGCCTCCAGCTGCTATTCCACTTTGTTTTACGATTATCCGACCATTGGTGACAGACAAATGTCGGAAGGAAATGTGCTGCCGCCGGGGATCGAGCCCATGATATCCCATGATATACTTGAAGATTGGGGGTCTTATTAGCTACCGACTGCGCTATGACGGTGGCAATAAAATACATAAATATCATTTAGTTTTCATAACGAAAGAGTAAGTGATATTTTCAGAACGGAAACACAATCTCGTCATGAAAGATGGCCGACTACCCGCTACGGTAACCTACTATTCTATTCGGTAACCTAGTATTCTAGATCGCTGGGTAGTTATCCGGTATTGAGAGAGGAAAAGCAAAAATCTTCATTCTTCTATCGATTACTGTGTTAATTTACTCAGTGCAAATCCAAATGTGTACCAACAGAATAGGACTTGATGGTAAAATAGCATTACCATCTTGCCAACCTCTATTATCTAGAACTGTAAACTAACGCTACTAAAACAATGGAACATTTAACCCATTACTAGACGACAATAATTTAGGCTGAAAGAAGAAAGTTGCCATTCAAATGCAAAATATGTCTATGTTTTCGAGTAAAAAACAATGTGGAAAATGTAGAAATTGCTTGTAACAAGCAATTTATAATTTGAAACATTATTTTTCAAGACCTTTTCCTTGAGAAGCATCGTAAAGTGGGATTGTCCGGTAATTAGTCAAGTCTATAGGTAAACCAATAACGAGTCATACTTTACCAATTATCAGTGATATTTTTTAGACTGGACCCAGTGCAGAAGACTATTTTTTGTTCGTGGATTTTTTTAAAATCGTTGTTTTTCATAATACAGGTCTTTGTGGGAAATGACTAAATTGCCTTTAACAAACCCTTTATTCATTTTCCAACTTGTTTTCTAAAGCTTTTTTTTCTTGAGGGCCATAAGAAGCGGGATTGGTGGGCCAAATATATGTTCCATACAGTGAAAATGTGCTCTTCTACGACGGGACTATGTGCAAAGTGTACAGAAAAATTACACGTATTCATAAATACTGTTGTTATAATACAAAAATATGACCACATAAAATACTCGTGCATACTGATCGTTAACCATTGGTATCATCTAAAAGAAATCTGCCGACATAAGTATTCTATTCAGGATGTAATGTGTTTATGTACATGTTGCAGAATTTTCGATCTATTCTTTGAGAATATCGAGTATGTATATATATATATATATATATATGTTTCTAGCAGATATTAATTCATTACCAGATGAATACTGGTCTTTTTCGATCAGGACCAATGTTCCTACCATTTTAACTAATGTGCCAGTCGAACAAGTATAGTAGCTACCAAAATGACGTCATTTATCCTTTAACCCCTTGTTAAGTATAATATATTCGTAGAATTGATCGATGTGATCCAGTTGAATCTACTACAGTAGGAACATTAGTTCCAGCCGAAAACGGCTAATATTTCAGACTAGTCCAAAACGAAAGGACTTGCAGACGATAATAAAAAGCTTGTTTTTTCGACATTCTAGGTGAAATACATTGTAGAAAATGAAAAAGAACTAGATGGTTGTCCTAGGACAACTTCTGTCGAGCCCACAAAGTTTTGTAAGCATCAGGCTCTTGATAATCACACTTTTAATGTCTCACCTTGAGCTTTGACCTTGACATTAGAACTCTCCCAAATCTTCTTTCAAATGGCACATCTACTCATGATGGACAAAATTGTGCCAAGTTTTTATAAAATCCATCCATAAATGTAGGAGTAATTTTCCGGACAAACACAATTTTTGTGTTTGACCTTGAGCCGTGACCTTGACATTAGAACTATCCCCAAACTTATTTCGAATGGCACATCTACTCATGATGGAGAATAATTGTGCTAAATCATTTTGAAATCCATCCATAAATGTAGGTGTAATTGTCCGGACTAATTCGGACGGACGGACGGACGGACTATCGTACTAACGCACTAACGCACATACACCGACTTGTCATAGTGACAACTATGTCTCGCTTACCGCAAGCGGGCTCGACAAAAATGCTTGTTGCAAGCGATTTTTTACTTTTAGAATTTTTCCCTGTTGTTTTTCGTTAGGAGAGTCAAAAACGTAATTGTGTGAAATTGGGTTACAGGATTCGCTTTCACAATACATATATGCTAACTCCTCAGTTACCCATACGTCGACGTGGTGGTTCGTTCATTTGACTTTAACTAAACCCTCTCCTGTTTTGTAAAATTTTAGACCTGTCCAAATTAAAAGGTATTGCGTACTAAAATGTAAAGTGAATTTGATTTGATAAATAACCATTCGGTAGGTTAGAAAATATTGTGGAAAAAGAAGAAACTGCTTGTTGCAAGCAATTTCTTCTTTTTCTTCAAAGTTTTCTTAATTATGAAGTCATTGGGACGTAAAATCCAGGGATTGAACAGGAAAATGTTTTAACTACAGGGATCTTGATAATTTCGTATGTAAGGTCCCGCTAAATAGCTCAGATCATATAGAGATGTAGCCTCGGTTTAAAGTTTCATCCGAATGATTTGATAAGTGGGAATCGAACCAGAGACCCCTGACACAGGTGTCTAGGGCGTGAAACTAGACCTACTGTACTCCCTAAGAGAATTTTGAACAACCGCAGAATTGAGAGAGATTAATCTAAGACGGAAGAAATGTAGTTTGTGTTGTTAAGGAATTGAAAGATGTAGCGATCTTTCACGAAAAACAAACAACTCTTCTATTTCTTTTTCGAAAAAAAAAAAAAAAAACAAACATAAAAAAATATCGTCTGAAATTTCTTAAAGCGCTTCATTACGGATGTGCTTATATGACATTGGAATAAAATCGTTTTCATGGGCATTATGCAATCTGTGTTAAATTACCTATTATATTAGTGTATTAGGCGTTCTCATAGTTTCTCTGTCCTTTTTCGGAGACCACGTTTGGTGATGGATTGATACAAAATTTACAATTGACCAATCGCGGCTGACAATAAGGAATAAGCCAACCAATCAAATTATTTATTCAGCCCGGACCTGAGCTTTTCAACTTCTACATTTTTGTTTAAACCTTACTGTTTGTTTGGCGACTTAAACGTCGTAACTACAGCTTATTCAAGCTGTAGTTATGACGTTCAAGTCTCCAGCCAACCATTTAACTTTTTTATTCATGCTACTGTTCATAAAATTTGCAAAATAACGCTGTTTAAAAAAGCGGAACTTCCTGTTGGAGTTAATGGGAGGGTCAAAAGAATTGGGCGGGGCCAGCGATTGGTCAATTAATTGGATTAATTGATTTATTGAATTATTTCAGTCACACTAAATTGGACGAGCCTTCGTTCTCGCATTTGAATTAACTCGACATAAAAAAGAATAATGTGAACCACGTCTCAGTTTTATTAAAAATATACATGTGAAATTTAAACTCTAGAGGCTTCTGTCGGCAAATTTCTATTTTGTGCATTTCTAAGATTTCCTCTAAATTTCCATATTTGGTAAGTACTACCATTCCTTACCTGTCTCGGGGGAGGATGGGATTAAAATGCCGTCTGAAAGGTTTTGGAAATTAATTCAACATACAAATAAATCACAACCTTTTTGAATGAAACTCCGAGAAATACACCAAATTGATTTTATTCTCTTTGTTTTACAGCACCGCCATTTTAAAACTAACACTGTACGGATATGTTGAATAGGTTTCTCTAATGAATAGCTTTAACCCTTTCCTTTTTTTTCAAATTTTAGACAGGTCAAATTAGAAACATGTTGCAGACGACGATAAAAAGTTGATGCAATTTGAAATTGAGCCATCCTATGTGGAAGAAAACGTTGTGGGAAAAGGAGAATTAGCTTCTTGCAAGCAATTTCTTCATTATCCACAATGTTTTTTTTTCAAGAATAATATCATTGTGGCGTAAAATCCCTAGTTTGTACAGGAAAGCTTTGATATTTAATAATTTTTTGTGTTTAAATTCATATTTCTTTCAAAAAATGAATGATAGATCTCTTACCAAACGACAAAATTTAGACTGGTCCAAAATCAAAGAAATTGCAGACGACATTTTTTGATGATGAAATATTTAAAGTCTATGTCTTTATAGGTCTTAAGGTAGAAACATTGTTGATGATGAAGAAATCGCTTGTTTAAAATCATTCAAACAAAATGACGCTTTTTGTCGCCCCAAGAAAATAGGTGGGAAACATTTTGGAAATTGAATAAATTACAAGCAATTTCATCATTACCCACAATGTTCGCTGGCCCCCGCCCACTGACCTGAAATATCTAAGTTCGTCTTAGCTATCAAAATGTGTTATTTGGCAAATTTGTGATCAGTAATATTTAACAAAAGTAAAAAATGTTTGGTGGCGGCCCAAACATCGTAACTACAGACTGAATAAGCTGTATTTACGACGTCTAAGTCGCCAAAAAATAAAAAAGAAATGCCTCACATAAATGTGACTTGCAAATCGATGCTTTAGTGCAAAAACACAATAAGTGTCTATACAAAGTATTGACAATATAGTGTTTTTACACTTAGCTAACGAAATGCTTAAGTTCAAAATTTCTTCCGTTCTAATGATTTTATTGGCCAATCGATTTTTTGACGATAGTCGCGATCCACCAATTTTCATTTTCCTTTCCAAATATTTAGATAATGGGTTTTCTAAGATAGTCTCTTTAGTTTGACAGGCAATATTTATATGGTAATAACCAATAACCACACAATGACGCTTTCTGGCGTCCTAAAGAAATACAACAATGAATAACTTTGCGGGAAAAGGAGAAAATGCTTGTAACAAACAAGTTCTCCTCCTATTTGGCAACTCATTTCCCAATTTTAGCGTAATTTGAATTGTCGTTTGCAACTTTTTACAATTTGGACCAGTCTAAAATGTTGCTGTCTGGTAATTCGTTAAATAACCTGGCTTAATGTCATAATTTGTGATTGTAGTACCTTCCTTCTCCAATTTTCTCCCCCCTTTGGACTGTAAATGTGGTCTCTTTTGTCGAATAAACCGTAAGGTCTCGTCGTCTATTTTAGACTTTTTCCTTGTCTCGAATAATGTACCCTGGAAAAAAAATCACGAAACAAATTGCTTCAATTGTCTATTGAAAAGATTTCATGAATTATAAAACTATCGTATCCGTTTAAGCCATTAACACCCAATCGCTCCTTCTTACGACCCTACGGAAAAATAATTTTAGAAAACATCATGAAAATAAAGAAATTGTTTGTTACAGCAATTTCTTTATTTTCCACCTTGTTTTCTACCCTAAAAGACGGAGATATTGGTTTTTTTTTCAGATTGAAATCATCTTTGAATTTAAACCGGTCTAAAATTTTGATGTGTGGAAATGGTTTTAACCATAATCAGCATTATGATTATGCAAAATAAAGAAATTGCTTGTAACAAACAATTTCTTTATTTTCAACCTTGTTTTCTACCCTAAAAGACGGAGATATTGACTTTTTTTTAGATTGAAATCTTCTTTGAATTTGGACCAGTCTAAAATTTTGCTGTGTGGAAATGGTTTTAACTTTAATCAGCATTGTGATCAATCAAAGATTCAAATGGGAAAGTAATTGATAACTATTAATAACATCAACGACAACAACAACAGCCATACCCTATATGTCTAGTCATTTATCTTTTAAGGGAAAGAAGAGTCTTGTCTAAAATTTGTTGGTGTTTGTTGACAAACACCATACAATATACGACAGTTAAAAAGATAGATATATGGATATATAGATAGCTAGATAATAGATAGGTGGATATATAGACAGGATAGGATAGGCTAAGATACATTCACCGAAAAACCAGTGTAATAATCAACATAATAAAGTCGCTGTATTTAAAGATTTAGAAATAATCAAAATGATAAACCTTCTGTTTTGAAAGTTAAGAAATAATCAAAATGATAAATTCTCTTTTTTAAAAGATTTAGCCCAGCGTTTGATTAATTGAGCAAATGAACGCTAACTAAGCAGAATCCAAGATACAGATGACTTCATTGTGTTGCCATGCGATATTATGACACGCTCTTAGAGATTTTAGACGAAAAAAAAAAAAAAATACATTGTGCATGTAAGAAATAGAATAATCACTTATTTTGCGTGTAAAAATCGTTATTTTTTTATCATTTCATGAACTTCAAAAGCTCGCCCGTTCGTAAAAAATATATTTTTTAGTTCACGAAATGAAAGATAAATAGGTCTTACACCGAAACAAACGATGTTCTTATAACAATATACTCACCCTTTTAAGGTTAAAGGTGACCTGTATTCTATCCATAAAATCTTGGGCGAATTCCGGGTACGTATCTAATGTTTCCTTTAATTCTGTTATATCTATTTTGTTGATATCACAATAGCTTAACGCTCGTACAAAATAGAGAGATTTTCCTGTGGAATCAAGGTCTTTAACATCTCCACCAAATATGTCATCCTTACCTGAGAATTCACAAATATATTAACCCATGTCATGCTAAATCCGAAAAATTCCTGTTTTAGCAGGTAGTATAGACAAAGATCAGCCTGCACATGTGTGCAGTGTGATCTTAGTCTGCACTTTCTGCTTGTCCCCTTTGATGTGTGCAGTCTGATCTTAGTCTACACTTTCTGATTGTCCCCTTTCGACCAGAGTTTTAACAATCAATTTTCAAAAGAAATATTGACCAACAACAAAAGATTCCTATGCTTCAGTCTTTTTTTTTTTCATGCATTTCTGAGAAAGAATTTTATTCAGCATGGCAATGATTTGAAATTATAAATAATTGACATGTATCAACAAAGTATTGTTCATGTTAGAATAAGAATGAAAGGTCACATGAGCAAATGAATTAACGTGTAAAAAAATAAATAGGTACAATGAAATATATCGATTTTTTGTTTGTTTGAAGGGAGAGAAACCCGGCGGCGGCATATATTCTTTCCGACATTTGTCTCTCACCAATGGGTGGATAATCATAAACCTAAGTGGGAGTAGCAGACGGAGGCTAGGAAAGGATGTAGTGGTAGTACTGGTGTGAAATATACCAGGAATCTATTGTTAGGTGCTCCAGCCGCCGCGATATGACTGAAATACTGTTAAAAGCGGCGTTAAATCCCTTTCAATCAATTGAAGGGGGGAATTAATGGCATTTTTAATAGTATTTTAGTCATAACGCACCGGGTGGAGCACATAACTATTAAGTCCTGGTATTTCTGATACCAGTACTACCACTACATCCTTCCTAAGGGTCCAGATGCTCATCCCACTTAGGTTTACGATTATCCACCCTCTAGGGGAGACGCAATTCGGAAGGCATATTGCCACGACCGGTGTTCGACCCTGAAACTCATAACTGAGAGTCCGATATTTAATTAACGTATACATGTATATTAGATAAATGATGTGATTCGTCCGAGACTTTTTTTTTTCAATTTCCGCTTTTCATAAAGAAAGAATCGAAAATGCCCTTTGTCCAACTGGATCCATCTTTACAATGAAATGTCCTTTAAGTAACAATACACTTTGATATAAGTTTAAATATATGACCTCGAAAGTCCATTTGAGACAACCAGATCCGTATTATTTCAATTGAATTAGCGCATCTGTAAAGAAAAACTTCAAAAACTTCAAAGAAAATGCATATAAATTCCTTAAGGTACAGCTCTCCTCAAATAAGTGTAAACATTGTTTTTCAAATTCGTCCTGGATTAGTTTAAAGTTAGAAAGAATGACTATAAACGTTGCGTCAATACTGACAACATTTAGTTTTTCTTTTGAAAATCGTTTGTTTCAAAAACATCCAAGCATTAACGTACACAAGGACAGAGGTAACCCTAAATATGCGTCACCATTGCATGGCGGGCGCCTGAGGAAGAAATCGTATTTTACGACAGAAAGCTTTTAAATAAATGCAATTACCCGATGGAAACAATAAAATTCAAATCAAAACTTTTTAAAGGTTCTTTACCTAAAATCGCCATAACAGCATCATCTTTAACTATCTCCAAAGAACCTCGTACGATGAAATATGCTGACGTCAGAATATCACCCGGATGTATTAATGTGTCACCAGGGGGCGCGTGCGTAGATTTAAATTGCATAGATAAGGCACGTAGACAACCTGAAAATAAATTAATAGGAATAAGTATCTATTTTCTTGTTCATTTTGACCATAGCTCGAAGATCCACGCACATATTGTCTATGTCCCAAATATAAGCCATACATCTGCAACGTTGTTTGTATAAACGCAACATAATAAGTTTTTAAGTTAAGTTTACAAAATTCCTGGCCTTGATAAATTACCTTGACCTCAATAAGTCACCACGATCTTGCAGCAACTGATGCCTACCGATGCCAATAGACCCTATATCACACACACGAAAAAGACAAATTGTGTTTGAATAAGAGCAAAAAGTTTGCATTAGTATGATCTTATCGCTGCGGGGATAAAAAAAAAGCACAATGATGTCGTATTTCAGTGAAGAGTCGGTCCGATAAGCTCAATAGGTAGAGCACCCGACTTAAAACTTCGAGACCGCAGTTTCAATACCCAGGCTGACCAAATTAACAAACTTATTCTTTTTTAAATGAAACGTTAAGCCGAGGCCCCGTGTGACGAAGTTGTTCGTCGAGCACGTTAAAGAACTAGAGGGCACTCAGCAGTTTCGTCCTGTATGCTTGCACCGTCCTCATAACAACTAACCGTCTTCTGGAGGCATCGCACATATGGGCATATAGTACGATAGCGACAATAAATAAACAAAAATACACCAATAGTTCCTTTTACATAAATACATGGAGATATCGTCTACATTTAGGATGAAATAGAGTTATTTTGTATTTCTTGTTTGATTGTAGATTCTTAGTCTATTGAAGCAAAGAAAATTCATCGATCTAACTTTTTACCACTATGTCATAACGTTACAAACAATACAAGAAAAATAAACCAGAGGACCATGATGGCTCTAGATCGCTTACCTGAAATTCAGAAATCAAAGCTAGGAAAAAGTGTAACTCGAGTAATATTCCTCCAAAGTTCGATCCATATTGGTCCAGTGACTTCGGAGGGGAATATTTGAGCGCATGCGTGACATTCCAACCATTACACATGAGCGCCAAGTAAAGACTCAGATCAGCCTGTGCACCCGCACAGTCTGATCAGAGTCTTCACTCTGCGCTCTTTAGATAGATAGATACTGACCCAAAGCTTCTTTAAACAATCGGCGAATATTCTAATCGCCCCGAATGGCTGTCCAGGGTTTCCAATGTGTGCTAGTCAGGCACATGCAAAATGGTTGGAAATGTCACGCATAGACTCATTTTTTGATATATTTTTTCATGTTTTTTTCTAAGGGTGATAAACCTAGCACTGCCATGCCCCCCATCTTTTGCGAATGAAATTTTTCAGAGCAAGTTCGGAAATGGGCCACCGAAGAAACTTTCCTGCCAAGTTAGGTCTATATTTGCATAGTAATTTAGGAAGAGAAGATTTACTTTTTTATATTTTTTTTCATGTTTTCTTTCCCTTGGCTTCGGAGGAGAATACTTACTTTTATAATTTGTTCACAAGTTTTAAAGACTGATTATTCCTGCTTGCCACGATTCCATCTTTTCACGAATCAAAATTTTAGGAACAATTTTGGAAATGGTTACCCAAGCAACCATCATGCAAGATCTGGTTAAAATTGATCGAAAGGTCACAGAGGAGAGGATATTAAACAATTATTGACGACTTTAGAAGACCGACGCAAAATGGACACGAGATGGTCACAAAAGCTCACTTTGAGCACGTTGCACTGAGGCTATAGATATAGATAAATAAATAAATATATAAATATATAACAAAATAAAACAGCAGCAACTACAACAATAAAAAAGAAGAAGAAGAACAAAAAAAACAAAACAAAACAAAACAAAAAAAACCCCAACCCCTTATACACAAAAATCAAGGTACAATGCGGGACCAATCCAAGTAACCGTAATATAACAGAATTGGCGTTTAATTATACAGATTCTTCGCGTTTATTCCCCATAATTGTCTAACGTGCTAAATTCATTTGTTTTAGTGTTCCCAAACCAACCATATTATGACAAAATTTATCGAAAATTAAATGGATTATTGGAACTATTCAGCATTACTTTGTTTTGCAGTTATTATGGAATTTCTTTCTTTAAATTATTCCCACACTTCACCGCTCTTTGACGCCCACCAAGAAAAAAAGGCTTTGGAGAACACTGTCGAAAATGAAGAAATTGCTTTCCAAAAATGATTTATAAGCAATTTCTTAATTATCCACAAAGTTTCAACCAGAGATGACAATATTTTTTAAATTTAATCAACCATAAATTGTTGGCTGCAACTTTTTTCAATTTTTACTAGCCTGAAATTTTGATGTCAGGCAATGGTTTAACCCTTTCCTGTTTTGCAAAATTTAAACTAGTCCAAATTCAAAGGTATTGCAGACGAAAATTTAAAGTGAATTCAATTAGAATAATAACCATTCAGTAGGGTAGAAAATACAGTGGAAAAAGAAGAAATTGCTTGTTACAAGCAATTTCTTCTTTTATACAATGATTTCTAAATTATAAAACCACATTGACGTAAAACCCAGGGATTGAACAGGAGAGGGTCAGAGACTTGCTCTGGAGAGAGGTGATAGATTCTGACTACTGATTCCCGTCTTCCACCATTCTCGAATTCGGCTATCTTTCTAGTATCTATACCAGCAGCTGCCAGTGGGTACTCGACAATCTGATCTAGATTCTATCCCAACAATCTCTAACCTTACGAACAGGGAAGAGTGATGATTCAGTGATAGAAATCAGTTTTCTGGAACACATTTTCATAATCCAAATATGGTGACCCTATTTCATAGAAGATAACATATGCCTGCTTACCTATTTCCACACAACTCCTCCCTTTACCCCCCCCCCCGAAAACAAAATAGGAAAATATTGTGGAAAATGAAGAAGTTTCTTGTATCAAGCAATTTCTTCATTATCCACAATAAAGAGAGTGAAAATTCCATCAATTTAAATTTGTCGTCTGTAGCCTCTTTCAATATGGACAAGTCTAAGACTTTTCTGTGTGGGAAGTGGTTAAGAATGAAATCAATAAGAAATTATTATCTTAATGTTAAAAATTATGACTGAGGATTTAAACTTACGGATCGCGAGTCATGTCCATATGTGCTCAAACAGAAAATTTGGCTTAGATATTTACATATTATGTTATACGACATTATTGTGCATAATTTATTGCCAGTTACATGTATTAAAAAAGGTAAAATGGTTGATTTGCGACTGAACATCGTAACTTCAGCTTTAAAAAGCTGTAGTTACTACAGCTTTAACAAGCTGTAGTTACTACATTAAAGTCGCCAAACCAACAGATATGCTTCTCGTAAAAATCGGCAAGTGTAGTTAAAAGCTCACTTCCGGTCTAACTGAATAATTTGATTGGTCGATAGATGCTTTACCATCTATTGAAACTGTCTGAAGCACCTGACTTGTCGATATGATTGAATTCTCCTGAGAGCTTTAATCTTTCATTTAATTTACCAAACGATAGAATTTTAGACTTATCCAAATTCAAAGATGTTACAGACGACATTTCTAACTGAAGAAATTTTAAAGAAGTTTGATTTTCGTAAAAGAAAACATTGTAGATAATGTGGAGCTGCCGTCATACCGCAGTTGGTAGCGCGTCGGACCTTCAATCTTGAGGTTCCGGGTTCGATCCCAAGCGGGGGCACTCATCCTTTCCGACTATTTGTCTCTCACCAATGGGTCGATAATCGTAGACCTATGTGGGATAGCAGCTTGAGGCTTGGAAGGGATGTAATGGTAGTACTGGTGTGAGAAATACCAGGATTCCATTATTTGGTGCTTCAGCCGCCGCGATATAACTGAAAGATTGTTGAAAGCGGCGTAAAACCCCATTCAAACAAAACAAACAAAAAGATAATGTGGACATTGCTTGTAACAAGCAATTTCTTAACTTTACACTTTGTTTTTCATAGTTTTTTCCCCTTTGGGGTATCAAATAGCGTGACTGTGTGGGAATTGGTTAACGCAGTATTAATGACTTATGATACAGACACCAAAGGAAAATGACACGACATTATCAATACTTTTTCTCTAACCCATTCCAACACAGCAAAATTTTTAGACTGGTCCAAATTGAAAGATGCTGCAGACGACAATTTCAAGTTGATGGAATTTTGAATTTTTTCGTCTTTTTGGATAGAAAACATTGTGGATAATGAAGAAATTGCTTGATACAAGCAATTTCTTCATTATCCACAATGTTTTTCAAAGTTTTTTACTTGATGGGTGTAAAAAGGAGGGATTGAGTTGGAATGGGTTAATACAATTTGTGGATATCTCTATAAAAACTATCATCTTTTTTTTTTGGACGTAGATGTCGGGTATGCCGTGCTAAATAAATCCTTTTAAATAATTGTTTAAAAATCACTGGTAGAACTCTTTTTCCAGTTATCAATACATCTTTTGAAAAATAATTTTATAAACAACTCTAGTTTCATAAAGGACAGACAGAAGGTTTAGACTAAGATCAGACTGCACTTATGTGCCTGTTAAAACCAGAATACCCCAGGCTCAGCATAACAAGGGTTAAAATTACATAACGAACAGAGAAACATCTTTTTAAATCGATAATCAAGAAGCCTTCAAACACAGGAAAATCCAAGTCCATTCTTTCAATAAGGACAACATGGTGGGGGCCATAGCGTAGTGATGGTGCGTCGGACTCCTTATCAAGAGGTCCCTGGTTCGCGGCGAATATCGTTTCTGACATCTGTCTCTCCCACCAATGGGTGGATACTCGTAAACCTAAGTGGGAAGAGCTAGAGGCTCGGAAAGGATGTAGTGGTAGTACTTGTGAAAGAAATACCAGGAATCCGTGGTGAGGTGCTCCAGCCGCCGCGACATGACTGAAATACTGTTAAAAGTTGCATTAAACCTAATTTGAATAAACAAACAAACAAACAAACAAAACGACAACAGTTCCCGAGGTTTTACAGTGTAGCTTTAAAGGAATAAAGAAAGCATCTCCACCTACATTAATTTATCATGAAAATCCGAGACGTTGAGGCCGTCTTCGATTAATTGGGATGCATCCCAGGATAGTACCGTAATTTCTGTTACATGCTAATCAAGTTCTAACTCTTCAACCTCGATGGTAATTTATCATCAATAACCAAGATCGGGGAGGTCTTCTTTCCAAAATAAAGTCATAAAAAGTGAAAATGTCCTCATCCTTATGAAATCCAAAACAGTGTCAACTTCCAAATAAAGACACAAACTCATTTTACAATAATGTAAGACCTTTTATCAAATGCTTGAAAATTATTGATATTGTAAATTGATAGATACTTAATTAGTCAAGTAGCTTATTGCTAACCGTCACCTCCTCTTGTGATTGCAAATCGTCGCATGCAACTTTACCAAATAATGGATTTTATCCCCTATCCAAAACCCCTGATCGCGTTTTTTGGTCTACTTGAAACACATGAAAATCCCTTTAAAGGGAATAGAAATCCTTCTTAATTTCATCGCTAGAAATGATTCATCGGTTAAAACGATAACCCATGCACTTATAGGGCAATGCTTCTAACTTCAATAAATACTTTATCTTGTAAATAAAAACAGTTTGTTATTCATCTACACAATGTATAATGCACTTGATTCCGTATTGACTTATACATAACAATTTTTTAAAAGCTTAGCATAGTTTTGCAAATATTTTTAAAAATTAGAGAATTCCAGTACTTGTGTTGAATAACCGGCACAATTTTTTCTTATCAATGACAGTTTTCTATTGTTCTTTCTTGAGATATTTTAGATTTTTTTCAATATTATCCAGTGACGGTTAAGCATCACAATAAAAATATAAATTGTGGTGAGTATCCATCACAATGAATAGTTACGGCTAGCAATCAGATGCACGTCAGCCCGATTAGCTCAGTTGGTAGAGCACTTGACTTCAAACCTCAAGATCACGGATTCGAGCCCTGGGCTGACCATATAAACTAATAAACTAATTGTCTTTCGGATGAGACGTTAAACCGGGGCCCTGTGTGACGGTGTTATCCATCGAGCACGTTAAAGACCCAGGCGGAGCTCTCAGTAGTTTCGTCCTGTATCCTTGCACTATCCGCCGTAACAAATAACCGTCTTCTGGGGCCGTCGCTCATATGGGCATGTGCTACGGTAACGACGATAAATAAACGGAAATACATACATACAATCAGATGCTAGACTGATCATAAAAACAAGGTATTCTTTAGAAATTCGATCTCTTAATATTCACACGCTATCTATTGATTCTTTACTCATTAAGTTTACTAAGGAGGCTAGATTTGCAAGCTTATTAAAATCGAGCTTCAATTTGCAAAATTACATAACTCGCTTAAAGAGGGGATTAAACTACCTCCAGCGTACGCCATAAGGTCTTAACCCTTGACATGCTGAATAAAATCCTTGTCTGAAAATTTTCATACAAAATTAAAGGCCTGTGAGCACTGGAAGCATTAGTTAAGGGTAAACAATTACATGTTATATTGAAAGTGAATTTCAAAAACTGCTCTGGGTTGAAGGAGACAAGCAGGAGGTGTAGACTAAGATCAGACTGCATATATGTACAGGTTGATCTTTGTCTTTAACTCCTGCCGAAATAGGAATATTCCGGGTTCAGCATGACAAGGGTTGATGCATTATGCTTATTTTGCGACACATACGTCGTAACTACAGCTTATTTCAGATGGTGTTACGACGTTTAAGTCGCCAACTAACCATTTTTTAAGTTTCAAGCTACTGACTATTAATTTTGTAAAATGGACCTTTCTCTCAGAGCTTCGTGGGTAGGCACAGCACTACATCCATTTTCTTACCTGTTGATGCTTTGTAAAAAGCTGGACAATTATTGAGAAGATTTCTGTTTAAATGTAGACAAATATCCGCCTGTAGGCACTCCGGGAAACTCTTTAATACCTGAAACGACAGAAGGTATACATGTTTACATATTTCAAGGCATTCCTCGATAAAATGTTAATCTAGATTTGCTTTCATGACCTTATAAGGAAGGAATTCTTTTTTGTTTAACCTATTCCTGTTTTTTGCCAATATTTTAGACCTGTCCAAATACAAAGGTTTTGCTTACGACTATTCAAAGCCGATTCTATTTGAAAATCAATCATTTTGTAAGGTAGAAAAAATTGAGGGAAAGAAATAATTGCTTGTTACAAGCAATTTCTTCTTTTTCCACAAGGTTTCCTCAGTTATAAAAACACAGGTAGGTAAAAAACCAGGAATTGAACAGGAAAAGGTTAACGATGTATTTAAGGTATAATTTTGAAATTGAATTGGATTTGTCTAAATCATTAACCCTGTCCTGTTCAATCCCTGGTTTCTACATGATTTTATGATTAAGAAAATATTGTAGAAAAAGAAGAAATTGCTTCTAACAAGCAATTTCTTCTTTTTCCACAACAGTTTCTACCCTTCTGTATGTTTTTTGTTCAAATCTAATTTACTTTTAATTTCCGCCTGCAAAACCTTTGATTTTGGACAAGTCTAGAATTGTGCAGAGCAGGTAACGGTTAAGGTAGACAGATTCCTCAGGCTTTTGTCGAAGCCAAAAAGGTCATATAAAAAGCACAGTCTTCTCTCAATTCTTAATAAAGCGCTGTGAATCATTCAAATAGAATTGAGGGTATCTGCAGTGGGCCTAATAGCGTTTTTTCAATTACAATATACTGAGGAGTAAAGTCATATTAAACCATATTTCAAGCCAACACGTATATAAAAGAAATTTAACCGAATACAATGCCCGAAATGGTATATAAGACTAGTTCCAGACGAACTAAATTCATAAAAAAAAAAAAAAAAAAAAAAACGCAGGGAGAAAAAAGCACCAAATATTTGAAGAATTTTTCCAAGGGGAAACTCTGCTAACCGGCTGATGAAAGTGACAACCATGAAAATGTAATCATAACCAAGATCTCATCTCTTGTCCTAGAAGTCATGCCCTGATCAATGTGATAAATTATTTCGGATAGATGAAAGAGTAAAAAACTGTCTTCCGAAAACCTAATTTGTTTCGCGGATTTATTATTACGGTGTCTCTGGTAAAATCGAGATATCATCAATCAAGCATTTGTCTGTCTACGGCGAAATATCAAGTTAATATATATTTTATACGAGTTGTAAGCTCGTTGTGAAAATCTACTATAAATTTGTCTTTTTTGAGAAGTATATGAAATTGGGAATATCAGAGGTTATAAATATGGATTTAAATCTTATTTATATATTTTGCGTATTGATCAGTTTCTTCCATTTAAAAGAATTCATGTCAGAAAAAAGATTACAGTAATTAATTTAATTTGCTTTATCCATACTATGGATAAAACAAATCCAATTAATTATTGTACATTTTTTCTGGGAAAGTCTTCACAATCACCGGAGAATATATAAGAAAAATCAAAATTAAAAACGTATATAAAGAGTTATGTGATAAAATCAGAAAACCACAGTGCTAAAGAAGAAATTTCTTCTATTGGCATGATAATAATAAGAATAGGCAATACAAAGCAGACAAATCATTCATTTGGTATAGATTTATAAATACAGCGGAAACAAATGACAAAATACTGCGGAAGTAATAAAGATTTATTTGTCTGTATTTGTTCTATCAACAAGTCGGTTTAACCGGAATTAATCCGTTTTAACATAGACTACAGAAAGTGATAGTAAATTACTTAAAATAAAAGGTTTTTTTTTCATGGTTAATGTTTCAAAATCACCCTTTAGATGGTAACAACGAATATCATTAAAACAGGACTATGTTTTAACAATAAAGCGTACAGAGGACATCGCGATACACCGAAAAGAGGTCTTCTACCCTTTCTTGTTCGAACCCGGGATTTTACGTTGCACTGATTTAATCCTCGAGAAAATATTGCGGAGATCGAAGAAATTGCTTGTAACAACGAATTTCTACTTTTCCAACATTTTTTCTACTACATAGGATGGTTAAATGTAAGACATGGAGAGACTATTTTTTGTTTTCATGAACCAAAAATCTAATCACACTGTATGAATACCTCCGTGTATCATACCTCCAAGAAAACAAAAATATTATCTTCATTTTTAATAATTTAATAGAATCGAGCGAAAAAAAGCAAAACCTTTACAAATTTTGATACTTTTTTGTATGTAACTATTTTTAGCGGATGCATGCAAAATGGCTGCGTGCTCAAATTTTTTTTCAAGGAGGAATGAATAAATTTTTCCGACCATTCTGAGCGCCCGTTTTTGAAAGACGAAACTAAGAATTAAATTATTTCAAATTGCATCCATATTTCATTGTCATTTGCAACCGCTCTAAATTTACAAAAAATATGGGAAAGGGTTAAAAAAGCGGAAGTAAGTTTCCGTAAATGGTACGAAATCCTTATCAATCATTTTCTAAGAACAAGTGTTACCGACAACTTTTTGTGGAATCGGTGATAAATTCGGCGACGCGTCGGCAACTGACCCATGCATCGGTCGTTTTAGCAGCTTGGTTTTGTAAGATCGGCGAGTTTACTTCAAAGTTGAAATCTGACGCCTAGGCGGCGACGCGTCGGAAACTGATCCGTGCATCGGTCGTTTTAACAGCTCGGTTTTCTAAGATCGGCGAGTTTACTTCAAAGTTAAAATCTGACGCCTAGTCGGCTACGACTTATAGATATGTGGACATCGGTTTTGCATCACTGGCCAAGAATAGCGATTAGTCTGCAGCTATATGTGACTGCACCCCCCAAAAACAACAACAACAACAGCAACAAAAACAACAACAACAAAACAAAACAAAGAAAGAACCTCCTGCTATCGCCGACCGACACTATTTTATCAATTTGCCGATGAAAAATAGGAACCGCTGACGTGCTGGCGTCGCCGATTTGTATGTAATATTAGACTGTAACAAAATTAATGCAGATGAATAGTCAAACAATGTATCTGACACGCCTGGTTGTACAAAATTCGTGACTAAAATTTGTCCAAAATCGCTTCTAAACTCGAAATAATAAAGCGACTACAAGAACGGGAAAAAATAACAAGATGTCTATTTGCAAACTAATTTCCGATGAACTGATAAATTGTTCTTTGATTTATAACCCAGTTTTGACCGGAATCGTCGGGGCAATATATCGTAAATTTATCCAGCATCATCACGAACACACGCAAAGAATCAATGTGCTCCAACATAGCTATGTCAATTAAAGACACAGTAATATTTGAGCCTATGCTTGACATTTCCAACCATTTCGTATGTGTGTGACTTGCACACATTGAGCACCCTGGACAGCCATTTGGGGCAATTAGAATATTCGCTAATTGTTGAAAGAGGCTTTGGATCAGTATCTATCTACAGAGCGCAGAGTGAAGACTCTGATCAGACTGCAGATGCACAGGCTGATCCGAGTCTTTACTCGGCGCACATGTGTAATGGTTGGAAATGTCACGCACGCGCTCATTCATCTTTTACACCAGTAGGTTGTTAGTCTAATTGTTAGTCATTGAACCATCTCATAACAGACCAGCATAAAAAATGATCTTAATTGGACGTTTTTCTATTTGAATTTTAAACAGCAAATCTTATGTAAGTGGATCTCATAAGAATAGTCTCAATGAGACGATTCTAATGAGTTCCATGAAAATAGCATTAAGTGAAAATCCTGCAATAAATGTATACATTGGAACCGACCCTCATATATATCACAATAAAATGTTAAATGCATTAAGCGACCATTCAGTCTTAAACGACCACAATTGACCTATCGCTGACCCCGCCCATTGATTCCTTAATCCACGCCCATTGAGTCCAATAGGAAGTTCCACTTCGATTTTTAACGGCGTTATTTTGCAAAATGTATGGCCAGTAGCATGTTAAGAATAAGAAGAACGGTTGGTTGGCGAAATAAACGTCGTGACTACAGCTTGAATAATAAAAGTCCAAAGTTAACCATCGGCCTAAATGCATAATTTGATTGATGGTTGATTCTTTGATTGACAACACGATCGGTCAATCATCAAAGTTTTATCAAAATGCCATTTTTATCAGTTATGTTGATTGATTGAATGGGTTTTAACGCCACTTTTAACTGAATGTCAGTCATATCGAGGCGGCTGGATCACCTTATCACCTAATCACAGATTCCTGGTATTTCTCACATCGCTACTTCCACTACATCATTTTCATTATCAATTTGCCAATCGCTGTCTCCGTCCACTAACTTCTTTGGCCACGCCCACCGACTTTAGCAGGAAGATTTGCTGGAATAAACTGTAGTTACCACGTTTAAGTCGCCAACCAAGGAAAAAGGTTAACAAAAATGGCGGCCGATGTTGGAGTTGAAAGCCCAGGTCCGGACTATATAAATGATTTGATTGGTCAGTTGATTCCTTGATTGACAACCGCGATTGGTGAATTATGAATATTTCGCAAGTAAAGACTTCATCAGACACTATATTCTATTGACATCGGAGGGAATTAGGAAGAGTTTCATTGTAAAAGTTCTGTCAAGCCATTATTAGAAGACAACAGTTTAGATTGGTCTAAATTGGAAAAAAATAATAGGCAACAATTGTAAGTTGGTGGAATATAAAAAAATCCTTTTCGTTGTTTAGAGAACATTGTGGGGAAAGAAGAAATTGCTTGTGACGAGCGCTTTCTTCATTTTCCATGTTGTTTTGCATTTTACTTTTAGGATCGTGAAAAAGCGGGATTGAGTGGGAATGGGTTAAATGTTCCATATACCTAGATAACGTTTACTATTTAGGCTGGCCACTTTCTTTGTTTTACGTCCTTAAGTATCTTTGCTTTAATTCATTAAGTTTCTTTACGTTCATAAAGTGTAATGACGCTTTTCAAATTCTAGTCCATGTGACAGATATAACTTCTTTACCATCCATTTTACAGAAATTTCAGATCTACATGTATATTGTATATTGTACTGTACTTAATTTTCTTCTCGTAACTATGGACATTAAACCAATTAAACCTTGTATCAGTGTTAAGATGTTTATCATTATTAGATGCCCCATTTGTTTATCTATATCATGCTTTTATATGGTTTTTAGAATTGAAAGTTACACAAGTTCCCCATTTGATTTCTCTGATATCAACAGGGAGAGAAAAAATGATTGTGATCTAAAGAAGGTTATTTTGTTTTCAGGGGAACACGTTCTGTCACTATAAAAAAATGAGGATTCCATTTAACCATAGATTTATACAGAACAGGACAAACATTTTATTAGACGGGTACATAGTACATAGTCACATACAAATTCAATACATAATGTAATTACAAGGCTGATATACTGAAAGGCAAAACCTTGTACTAAAGAATCATTAAGTGGTATGTGTTACATACAGAGGTAATTCGAAAGGTCTTCATAAGATTGACCGCTGACAAAAGGCTAACTGCAAAAAATCTATTATACTTTTACTAATAACATGAAATAAGGCAAAGCCTAGAAAACGGGCGAAAAATCAAGCTCTTACAAAAAAGCAAACTTGCTCAACAAAAGATTTGGATATCACAAATACTGGATATTTTTGAATTGTTTTACTTTAAGTCTGTACAGCATGCTTATCCTATGTCTAGGACCTGTGGCACTAGGGCTCTTTATTTGAGATAAATAGAAGATTGTGGGTTTGATTGTAGGCTGTGCCGCTGGTTACATGGATATGTCATTCGGCAACACATTTCAGAGCACTTCCCTAGTACTTGGTATACGCAGGCAGCACATGAGTAAATGAATTCTGTTTTGATATAAACGAAAGATTGTTAAAACAGACGTTAAGCTCCATAAAAACAAACAAATTATCCTATCTACCTATTTCTTTTCTAACATTTGATTAAATCTCCTTACAGTAGCAGTAAGCGGATGACAAAAAGAACAAAAACAGTATTAAAATATTCACATTGATGATATTAAAAGCAGACTTTATACTATATAAATATATGTCTGATAAAACCAATGTTTCTAATAAAGGTTAAAGTAGTTGCTTTTATTTTTACGGTTAGAGGTTCAGAGACATACATTAAACATTTGCATGAGACATAGCAGAGATAAAATTGATTGAACTCTTTTTTTGAGAAAGGTGATAGATAATAATATTTTAAACTTTTGAGCACATATTTCCTGACTATAAGGTAGTGTTCTGCTCAGAAGCTGAAATGTTTAGTCCAATGAAAAACCATTAAGAATAGCAACACAGCATGAGTTTAAACCCGCAATCACAGCTGATGTTAGAGGAGGACTAGTGATGGATATTTTAGTTCAGTAGTTTTCAGATAGCTTTACCCTGTTAAAGACAGCAAATGAAATTGAAATATATTTGCAGTTGTCTTCAGTGCATTTTGAATTTATAAGTGCATTTGAATAAAAATGAAATAAATATCATATAGGGTAAAAAACACTGCATAACAAAAGGTGAAATGTTTTTCCATAATGACAGTATTTTTTCAATAAGGATAGTACAAATTTAAGATGGTTAGTACTAATAAAAGCAGCACTCTATAAATAGGTGTTTTGTATTCAAATCCAACTATTGATAAGAAAAAACAATAGCAATTTGAATCTAGATTCAAAAGAGTCATAGTTTATCTAAGTTCTGGCATTTAGGACCCTCCCCCATTGTTGCGGCTAGCATCTACCTTTTGATGGTTGGTGTATTACTATTCAATAATTTGTTATCTAATTGTATTCTAAAATTTTTTAGAATACAAAGAAAGTCATTTAGAATAAAGAAGTACCGGGATGCAACCATAATCAGTTGGTATCAGTTATGGTTATGGTAGATCTATTGTTTGTTTTTTATCCGTCTTTCTTTCTTAAATGCCGGTAATCCATTTTAAAAACATTAAGGTTGTGCATTTTTGAGAATCTTACGATCACATGAAGCTAGATAGGTATAGTATAACAATCGTCGTACCGGAAGTCACCGAAATACGGTGGACTGCCTCCATAGTTGCGCGTGACTCCATGACGCCACGATTTCGACTGCAAAAGTTTTATGTAGACATTTTCATGAATTTTTTGTCGTCTAAATAACAAAAGAATTACCTTTACGTACAGTTATGATGAAAAAATAACTACGGAATTCAACTTGCTTATCGATTATCAACCGGGTAAGTTGACTGTTTTCTTGAATCGTGTTTTCATGCGTATTTTGGTTTTAGAGGAAGTAGATGTTGAGTACCCGTCTAAAGTTGATCAGTGGGCAGAAAAAAACTGGGCGCCGAAAAGTCTTATGGTAGTCTGAGTCTGTTATACGTGTAACCTATAGGCGGTCTCCAGACCGCGCCTTGGGCGCGGTCTTTCGTTCGTATTAAATGATCTGGTTGTAAAATTTGATTAAAAACAAACAAAAAAAAAAAAAAAAAAAAACACACACAACAGTTTACAACGGAACGGCAACACATTTTTTCGAAAGAGTAAAAGACAGATTACGTATAATTGAGAATAGCTTTACATTATGTATAATTGACCAATCGCTGACACCGCCCAATTACTTTGTTGGCCACGCCAAACGACTCCAACAGAAAGTCCCGTTTCAACTTTTAAGGGCGTCATGTTGAAAAATTTATGGCCAGCAGCATATAACAAAAAGTAGAATAGTTGGTTAGCGACCTAAACGTCGTAACTACAACTCGTATAAGCTGTAGTTACGACGTTGAAGTCGCCAAACCAATAAGAAAGATTAACAAATATGACGGCCAATGTCGGAGTTGAAAATCAGTTCCGGGCCGAATAAAAGATTTGATTGGTCGCTTGATTGCCGCGATTGGTCTATTGACGGATCGCTGGTCCCGCCCTCTGACTCCGACTGGAACGGTTGGAAGTGTATATTTTATAACATAAGTATCAGTGAGGTAGTCTTTTAACCCATTCCTTTCTAATCCCTCCTAACGCCCCTCAAGAAAATAGTTCTGGAAAACAATGTGGAAAATGAAGTAATTGCTTGTTACAAGCAATTTCTTCATTATCCACAATGTTTTCTTCTCGAAAAAGACACAGATTATAAAGATGTCATCAACTTAAAATTCTCATCTGCAACTTTATCCAATGTGAACCGGTCTAGAATTTCACTGTGTTTGAACGGGTTAAGAAAGTATTTTTTGAAGATTAAAATTCTCATGTTTCTCTACATCTGTATATAATTAATCCACCGTCAGGTTGTCTTTCGGGTTAGGACCTATGCATAACATACTTATGAAAATAATATCAGGGGCGACAACCTTCGTCATTAAACAGTACTGTTCGATAGACATTATTTTGAGAAATACACATGACATAATTGACCAATTACGGCTGTCAATCAAATAATCAGTCAACCAATGAAATCGTTCATTTTGAGCTGATGTGAGTTTTAAGCTCCAACATTGGGCGCCATTTTTGTTAAGCTTTTTTGTTTGTTTGGCGACTTATACATCTCTAGAACAGCTCATTCAAGTTGTAGCTACGACGTTTAGGTCGCCAACTAACCATTCTACCTTTTTCGTTACAAGTCGCTGGCCATGAATTTTTCAAAATAATGCCGGTTAAAATCGAAGTGGAACTTCCTGTTGGAGCGATAGGTCAATTACAACAAACATCAAATTTAAAAAACAATACTTTGAAATGCGTACTTCATAACTTTGCCGCACCAGTGTATTCAGAATTGCCTACAACAGTGTTTCAAACCCGTCACTACAAAGCCGTGCATTGTATGAATTCTTGGCAGAATTTAACTTGCACCAGGGAATATGAATTTTAGAAAAAAAAAATATTTTATCAATTTCATTTTTGACAAAAAAGCCCTTTTCCATGGGTTTCCAAAATAAACATTAAATAACGCGGGGTCAAAATTTAAGTTGAATGAACGGTTCTAACTAGCACATGAGAATATTTAATTAGGTTCTGAGGAATTGGAGGGTTACGACCTAAAAGATGTGAAAATATGACTTTCTGGAACTACTTCGACAAATCTATGTTTGTTTGAATGGGGTTTACACCGCTTTTAATATTTTTTGCAGTCAAATCGCGGCGGCTGGGGTACCTTACAATGGATTCCTATTTTATCTCGCCCCATCACTGTAATTACATCTTTACTTGGCCTCCAGCTTATCCACCATTAGTGAGAGACAAATGTCGGAAAGGATATGTGTCGCCGCCAAGGATCGCATCCATGACTACCAATTATTGAAGATTGGGAGTCCGATGCGCTACCAACTGAGCTATGGCTGCGGCCTTTTGACAAATATAGAACTATTATTAAATTAAGTGTAGCATTATGAAGTAGTATACAGGCACTAGGTAACAACCTACAAAAGAAAATCCAACAGGCATCCGTATCAAGGGGTTTCTAGGAAGATGTAGATATCAAGTAGTATATCCAGACAAGTATTTCATGTGACAAAAATCTCCACATACGGCGTTAAAGATGACAAAAAACAGTGAAGAAATGAAGATTTATCTGTCTGCTTATTTTTCATCAACAAGTTGACTTATCCCATATGTTCTAACATAGATACGTGACAGAAATCATGCTTAGGAAGTTATAAATCAACAGCCGAAATACACGTATCTGCATGAACGCTTGGTGTAATTGACGGATGGCGGTATTTATCAAAGAATCAATCGACCAATCAAATTATAAATTTAGACCGAAACTCACAAATTGGCCGATATTTGTGTTGTTTGTTTGGCGAAGTAAGCGTCGTACCTACAGCTTATACTTACTGTAGTTACGACGTTTAGATCACCAACAAACAATTTTGTTCGTTTGTTACAAGTAGTTGACCATACATCTTCCAATGGTTTAAACGTGTTTTTTCCTTTCTTTTTCCTTTAAAAAATGCGAAACCCTTACCTAATATAAATATGCAGAGAAAAAAATGTATTGACATATGGTCTTATAACAAGAAAGATATGCAAATATATCGTCTGGCATGGAATGAACTATGTTTCTAGAATATTAATTCCTGAAATTTATAAGAAGATAAGGGAATGTTTGAATATAAAATTATAACTACATGATCAAGGATTTTAATGATCAATTCTACTGATGACCTTTCTTTGAATCCTGGAAAAACCTAGTATTAACCCATTCTCCTGTCAGAGACGCTTTTAGAGGCCACAAGGAAAACAAACTTAAGACAACATTGTGGTAAATGGAAGAAATTTCTACCGAGAAAGCTGAAAATATCCAGAATTTCATAAACTTTTTATTGTCGTCTGCAACTCTCTTCACTTTTGGCCTGTCTAAAATTTAGCCATCTGGTAATTGGTTATCCCATTCCCGCTATCCCGCCTTTGCAATTTCGTCATTGTCAAAAATACTTTCTACCGTAGAAGACAAAGAAGTTCGAAATTCTATCAACTTAGATTATCGTATGCTCCATCTTTCAATTTGAACCAGTCTAAAATTTAGTCGTTTGGTAATAAGTTGACATTTTTTCACAAATAATCACACGACTGTCGATTTCCCAAAATCACTTCTAGGCTGATATCTACCAGCTTCAATTGTCAAAGAATGGTGTAGCAACCTTATCCTTGAAATAAAAATTCTTAAATGAGGAGACATAATATCTGAAATCCTTTCAGAGATATATTCCGACTTGAATCTCTATATTTGAAAAAAAAAAAAATCTTACAGAGCCTTCAAACTTTTTTTTTTTATCTTTTCAAGCATAAATCGGCCTGATATCGGATGAACGAGGAAATGTTGGCTTATTATGCCGATATCAGACAGACACCGGGTAGTGAGATCATATTTCTTTGGTAAAGTTCATTATCTGTTGTATCTCATTTGATTTCATTATTACATTATTTGGTGTATCTAAAAAGCTTTAAAATAATTCCGAATGGACGTCTCCTAAAAAAGTCAGATAGACAACGGTTCGCCAACGAGCAAAAACAGGCCGACCTAGGGTTTATATAGATATTCTGATAAGGAAAATCAAAGTTCTGAAGTACTGTAAGCTAGCAAAGCGTTGTTTTGTTAAGTAATCCTCTTTGTCAAAAGTTATCATGATAAATAAACGATGTTAAAGTAACCCAGAAGTTAACCCATTACAACATGACAAAATATGAGACTGTTTCATGTTAAAAGAAGTTGCAGACAACAAGTTGGTGGAATTTAGAAAAAAACTAATCTTTGTAGGGTAGAAAACATTGATGACAATTAATAAATTGCTTGTTACAAGCAATTTCTTCCTTGTCCACATTGATTTCCAAAGCCTTTTTCTTGTGATGCCTAATAAACGGGATTAAGTGGGAATGGATTAATCCATTCCCCAATGCAAAGTCTTTAGACTGGTACAAATTCAAAGAAGTTGCAGACGACGATTTCAAAGTAATAGAACTTCAAGTATCTAAGTCCTACTGTGTAGAAACAATGTGGAAAATGCAGAAGTTGCTTGTAATTAGCAATTTCTGCATTTTCCACATTCTTTTCCCGAACTATTTTCTAGAGGGGCGTAAAAAGGCGGGATTATGTTGGAATGGGTTAAATAACATGCTGTTGAAGGAGGTCTCTATAATCTGTGGCCATAAAAAGAAGTGTGCATAGTGAAGACTCTGATCAGACTCATTTTGATCACAATATGCTCAAGTGAGCTAAAATACCTAGGAGATGAACTTGCACACAGAGTTTGAAATATTCCTGAAATACATAAGAACTACTTTATGGCGTATGTATTCAATGGGTTTAGTGGTTTAGCCTCTAGTTCCAATTTGCACTCGTTGAATTCTGAGGAGACCTCAAAACTGTGTCAATTCACTTAAGCTATCAAAGAGTCTAAGAACATTCAGATGCCTATGTTTCTATCAAACTTGAACCAATTGAATCCCACATTAGCCTCTTTTTTGGTTGGATCCCGGTCATCGGTCAGATATCTTTCCGTTTCAGCAAACATGTATGTGTTATAGAACTGTTAAAGATAACAAAATGCGTTGTTTAGTCTTAATTTCTCATTTCATGTTTATCTGATTAAAATCTCTACCAACCCCTATTATACATATATTTATTCTTTATTAGAACCTTATGAGTAGCGGGATTGTTCACTGCCGAATTACAAAATACAAATTGCGCCAACACGTGGAATAACACACGATTTAAGTTTTGTTCTAAATAAACAATATCAAGCTGTTTTTTTCTGAATTAATGTCACGACAAACAGGGTAATTTCTATTCAATTGAATGAATTTACCTTCAATTTTAAATTGTATCCCGTATAATTTTTGTTTCTCCGTTTTCAATTTCAAGATAAATAAAGCGAACAATCACGACTCATTTTACATTTATATGTTACAACACAAACATGACTGCAGACTACTGTGATATTACATAACACTATAAGAAACCATATGGTAACATGGTTAAAGAAATAATACATTCTTAAAGTTACCATTTGTTACGCTTTAATACAGTTTTCAAAATGATATTGTAACCGTTAACACATTTCTATATGTTTTGGTCCCCCATGCAATGATGACGTAAAGGAAAATAATGTGTACATTTTTGGTTTTCATTCAGAAATCGTTATGTTAACATTGATGATAAAAACTTTTATTATACACCTATAAAAGATTTGGATTAAAATCTGGCTATCTAATACAACTCGACAGAAAAAAATCCGAGTTCGGCGTGTACCAAGAACGGTATTAAATACGGAGTACTTTTCGGAAAGTTTGTTATTTCTTAATCATTTAAGAGAATTATCTTTATGTCATGTCCTACAATGTATATAATAAAAGGAATATTACAACAGTGTGTTTTTCTATTTGTTATTATCGTGTTCTCAAATCGTGTGTTGGTATTTTCTATTGGATTCGACCTTCGGTCTCATCCAATGAAAATATATGATTCACGGACACGATAACAACAATTAGAAAACACACTGTTGTAATATTCCCTATAACCATGTATATAGTAGGAAGTTATTGAAAAAGATATCATTCTAAACTTCAAAATAATTTCATACGGTCTTTCAAACACATTACGGGGAGATTGATCGATTCAGTATAACTCAAGAGCTATATTAGACTTTCCTAATATGACAGAAATTGAACAGACATGCTAAATATGCCATACTGTTAAAACAGTATCTATTGATCTTCGTCGAAATTATAATTGAAGAGAATGTTATGTTTTCATAGAGGAATTAACTTAAAAACTTAATCATACTGTTTGAATATGCGAACTTTAATGATTAGAATTTTATGTTTTTACCCCATAATTGAAAACAAATCAAATATATATACAACTATTCTCTTCATTGCCTATAATGTAATGCCATAAAGCAAAACAAAAGCGAATGCTTAGCTAGTTTTGAGTAGTATTTTATATGTTTACTTTCTGAGCAGGCATACAAAATAATTGCGTGCTCAAAATTCTGTTCATTGAAGTATGAAAAAGCCAATCAAAATGCTTGAATCTTCATAGACGAAACTGAAATAAAACCAATTCATGATGAGCTACTGTTACACATTTTTCAGTACAGTATCTGATTGATGTATCATATAAAGGAGATTATTTCTGACTTAGATATCATCCTGACAGACTGAATAGTGCGTTCCGATTCCTTATTCATAATGTCCCCCTCAAGACCATTTGAACGATACTCTATTTAATACTAAAAGATAATTTCCTGGTTCTTTTAACCGAGTTGCATTCTTGAGGCCTGCCAACGCGAAGCTTTTTATTACTTTCCATTCTTTCCTTTTGAAATGAATATTCTACAACAAATGGATTCGACTTCTGTGATCTATGTAACTATCGGTAAACTGTGTAAATGTAAATATCTTTGGATAAATTGTTTGTAATAGCTTTTACTCATATGTGATATTTAATCTTCTCGATAAGATAATATACAGTCACCTACACATACAAACACATCTACACCGAAGCATACAGAAAGATACCAAATATTAACGTCAAGATGTATATGAAACAAAGTACTGAAAGTGCTGTAAGCTACCAAAGCATGGTTGAATTTAGGAAACCTTTCCCTTCTTGGGTAGAAAACATTGTGGACAATGAAGAAACTGCTTGTTACAAGCAATTTCTTCATTGTCCGTAATGTTTTCCAAGGCTTTTTTCTTGAGATGCTTAAAGCGGAATTTAGTGGGAATGGATTAAATAGCATCCTTTTAACAGAGTTCTCTAAAATTTGAACAGAGTTTTCAATATTCTTAAAAAAACACAAGAACTACTTTAGTGGCGTAGGCATTCCGTGGATTTAGTGGTTAAGCCTCCAGTGGCAGTTTGCACTAGTTGACCTTTGAGAAGACCTCGAAATGTGTCTGTTAAATAAAGCTATCAAAGGTGACGCTTTGCTAGCTAAAAACACAGTTCAACAAACAAATAGCAAATGTTTGAAAGATCGTCATCAATAACGTTGCATAAGTCAGATATCCTTGGACTTAGTTAGTTAATAAGTCTCCAACATCATCAATGTTAATTTGTTTTGTTTTAAATGGGGTTTAACGTTACTTTAAATAGTATTTCAGCCATATCGCAGCGGCACCAAACCATGGATTCCTGGTATCTCTCACATCATTGCTACCACTTCATACTTCCAAACAATATTAATGCAGGCGTATGATTACCAGGAATATGTATTTATGAATGCTAGTGGCGCTGGTTGTTTATATGCTTGTGACTCATTGTCCAAGGAATCCAAAATATAAAATGAAAAGTTTAGTACCCCCCCCCCCAAAAAAAAAAGCCTTTCAATTTACTGACATATCAGGTTACAGGGAGCCGGGAGGACAAATAAACAGACAGAATATACATGTAGTTAATAAATGTGTCCCAAATATAATCGATGCACGGATGTTATTTACATCGATGCTTTTTTTATTATCGAAGGTTGTATTTAGGACTGTATTTCATTCTTAGAGAAATATCAAATATACAACAACATAACTCTTTCCTAGAGAAATATTACACATACAATAACATGTAAGTTAAAGACGGGTTTAACACAAATCATATACTTGTTCTTTTGACTTTGAAACTTTATAGATTTACAGAATTAACGACACACCAAAAACATTTTGGTTTTTCACTGTAGTTTGTGCACTCAAACATGGTTTGCCGTCACCAGTTGCTCATCTAACCTAGGGGCAGAGAGAGATAAGTTACAGATACCAACTGTTTGTCGATAATGACTATATTTTACCAGAACTACTGGAACGATATATCCGAGGTATATGGATTCTGCATAATTCTTGCATGAATTCTATGACAATAGATGATTACTTAGCTACGATTCGATTATTAAGGGATCGCTGATCATACCCACTAACTTTAAGACTTTAAGATATTAAAGATTCACTAAACACATTATCCCTGTCCATAAAATTGAAATTCATTTTTCCGATAATTTGATTAAACTCTACCAGAGCAAAAAATACGGCAAAATAATTTTGCATTAAAGGAGTGGTACAGCGTATCTTATTTATAATATATTACAAAATTCTTTACTTGAACACAAAATATGAGTACCACTAGAAAATGCTGTGTTCTTCGACTAATCAAAATTATATTAAAAATCCCAGCGTGGCGTTTATAAAAGAAATTTTCTGCAGAAGAAACACAAATTCAATTTCGTTGCACGTGGGGACATTCGAAATATCAGTCCTACTTCAGTACTTATCAAAATCTTTGAAATGCAATTTTTAATCGTCACAGTAGGAACGCTTCTATAAAAACAATCAATGCATTTAGAAAATAAAATAATCTCTATCGATAAAAGTCGTATTTTTGACGGATCAAATTATTTCTTTAAACACTATCTTACTCACCCGAAGATCAATGAAGCAATCGAATAAAATTACGGAAGATTCTAAAAAGGACTGTACCATATACCTTTTATTGAAAATAAGCCACTCCTACAAAAGCAGTTCTTTGAAACTTCTTTATTATTTTCAAAGAGTCTGGGAGACCCCCCATACAATAATCATTTCTGAAAAAAGACATTGACAAAAAACATTGCGAATTCAGAATTTGGAAACATATCATTGAAATGCTGGATGTTGAAAATCCAAGAAGTAGTTTCTAACGATAAGGTCTTGAAATAAAAATCTCACCTAATAGAAAACAAACAAACAAATAAACGCATACATACACACTCAAAGAAAGAAAGATAAGAAAAGACTGGAAAAACGAGTGAAAAGACGGACATACACGCACGACATACACAGCGACATGACAGAAGTTAAAATGTTTATCGAGAAGAGGAGCTTAATAGATGGAATAAGCTACAATGTCCTTCAAATGTAGAACATGCATAATATTGATCATCTGAGGAATTCATAACAGCCAAAAGTGACAGTATAACATATCTTCAAATCCTAGAAACCATAGACACACTGGCCTTTTTACAGGAAAGGTTAATATATGAGGAGTGATATACTCAGATTATTCGTGTGGGATAGATTTGCACATTATACGATAAACGATGACAGGAGACTTGGGAGAAAATGAAGATTTATTTGTCTGTGTTTGTTTTATCAATAAGTCAAGAATGCTCTTACAGTGGTCTTCTATAGATATTGAAGGGAGAAATATAAGTGTGATGAAAACGAAACAAATCCTCAAACATGCCATCTTTAACTATATATCCGCACATTTCCTAGAGTAATAATATAAATGGCACATGGGCAAAATGTGACAAGACGATGCCGTCTTAATTAGAAATGAAGATTTAAAGAAAATCGTATGAAATAGCAAACGTTGATTTTTGAGAAAAGTTCGTATTCATTTTTGTTAACCCTTTTTTGTCAAAAAGCGTCATTGTGTGAGAATGGGATAAGCATAAAAATACAAGTCCGTGTATATGAATTATTGTAATCACGTTTTAGAAACAGTAAGATTTATTCTGGGATTTGGGAAAATTCTATTCGAAATCTTCCTGTCTATCAGTAATTCTAAAAAATGGACAATATTGGTCTTCTTGTGGTTATTAAATACCTTGGTCCCAAAGGCTTGAAGCATAATGAAATTTATAAGGTCTAACATTTGAAACACCAAAGTTGATCTCCTCGAAAAGGCCAAGTCGATATAATTCGCCGAGAAAATGATGGACATAGTTTTCCCTGATGCAAAAGGTATGCTAACAATTTTGCTAAGGCCAAACTACACGGAGGTATTATGCTGATGTAATGACTCGTTTGCGCGAAAAAATCTCGGGTCGTGAAAACATCTGGATTGTATGTTCGAGAGCGACCTTTATAATCTTATAGCCTTCGTCGCAATAAAAGAAATAAGTAACGAACGGACTGGGTTTAACAACTAAGGAAAAAACTGTCACTAGGTCTGCTCGTCCATCAGGTCAATGGCCTAGCACCCTAATCAACTGTTATCCGGACTGTCAAGAAAAAAAGTCAGTGGTTGCGTACAAACCGTTGACGCATTTTTGAGGGTCGAGGATTCTACCCTCTACACGGAAAGTATTCGTTATACCAAGCAAAATGAAATCTTGTCACTCTGAATGACCCCTACCGTTATACAGAGTTACTCCGCTAGACCACTTACTTCTCTTGAACTTTTGGTAGCTCTGGTCTATATTTGTACACAAACATTAAATATATACATACATATACTGGAACGTATTTATATTCAATGTCTTTCCTCTTCTCAAAATATTGACGCTTTTCATCCTTATTTATTAAATTGTGAAAATTCCCTGACCAGGTCGTTTGAAAGCTAAAGTAATTTAAATAAAACGATTATCCGATAAGTCAATCACATTATAAGGTGTGAACCGCTGTTGTCACCCGAAAATATCGTACCCGTTTCCAAAGTATAAAACTTGCAGATAAGTTTATTTCAAGGCATAGAACAAATTCAAAAGTACGTAGAATAAAATATTTTATGTTTGTTTGTACATATGCTTGTTCGATGTGCGTATAAATATTGACATGGAACGTCGATCTATTTATAGCCTTTTATGTTTAGGCTTTTATGTAAAGAAGACCTATAAGAGGTATTACAAAATCAAACCTTACTTTTAAAATGAAGTTATCATGAACTCCATTCATTAAATTTATCAGAATATTAATGAGGCCTATGTAAATATGTACAATGAACAAGAGGGCCAGAATGGCCCTAAAATCGCTCACCTGACTAATGTAAGATGATTCAAAATTGAAATTGGCCCAATGGTTACTGAGGAGAAGATGTTTAAAGATTTCAAAGTAAAAACTGCCCTACCCTTCCAAGCCCTTATTTGGTCATCAATCGAAATTCTAGAACAACTTTTGAAAAGGATCACTCAAGGAACATTCATACCAAATTCGGTTGAAATTGGCCCAATAGTTACCGAGGAGAAGATGTTTAAAGATTTCAAAGTCAAAAAAGTGCCTGACCCTGCCACGCCCATATTTGGGCATAAATCAAAATTCCAGGAACAACTTTTGAAAAGGGTCACCAAAGGAACATTCATGCAAAGTTTGGTTGAAATTGACCCAATGGTTACTGAGGATAAGATGTTTAAAGATTTCAAAGTTAAAAAAACTGCCACGCCCATATTTGGGCATAAATCAAAATTCTGCGAACAACTTTTGAAAAGGGTCACCCAAGGAACATTCATACCAAATTTGGTTGTAATTGGCCCAATAGTTACTGAGGAGAAGATGTTAAAAGATTTCAAAGTCAAAAACTGCCACGCCCATATTTGGGCGTGAAACGAAATTCTGCCAAACAACTTTTGAAAAGGGTCACCCAAGGAAAATTCATACCAAGTTTGGTTGAAATTGGCCCAATGGTTCCTGAGGTGTAGATGTTTAAAGATTTCAAAGTCAAAAACTGCCACGCCCGGCCACGCCCATATTTGGGCATAAATCAAAATTCTGCGAACAACTTTTAAAAAGGGTCATCAAAGGAACATTCATGCCAAGTTTGGATGAAATTGGCCCAATGGTTACTGAGGAGAAGATGTTTAAAGATTTCTAAGTCAAAAACTGCCACGCCCTGCCACGCCCATATTTGGGCGTAAATCAAAATTCCACGAACAACTTTTGAAAAGGGTCACCAGAGGAACATTCATGCCAAATTTGGTTGAAATTGGCCCAATGGTTACTGAGGAGAAGATGTTTAAAGATTCCTAAGTCAAAAACTGCCACGCCCTGCCACGCCCATATTTGGGCATAAATCAAAAATCCGCGAACAACTTTTGAAAAGGGTGACCCAAGGAACATTCATACCAAATTTGGTTGAAATTGGCCCAATGGTTACTGAGGAGAAGATGTTTAAAGATTTCTAAGTTAAAAACTGCCACGCCCTGCCACGCCCATATTTGGGGGTCAATCAAAAATCCGCGAACAACTGTTGAGAAGGGTCACCCAAGGAACATTCCTACCAAGTTTGGTTGAATTCCGCCCAGTGGTTACTGAGGAGAAGATGTTTAAAGAATTGTTGACGACTTCCGACGCACGACGCACGACGCACGACGGACAAAAGGTGATACCAAAAGCTCACCTTGAGCACGTTGTGCTCAGGTGAGCTAAAAAAGGACATTGTTTTCAAGTAACTTTTCAAATACACTTTTACCTTTAAGTTTTAAATCAGATAATTTCAGAGCTTTCTAAACTAATAAAGAGTTACATCCATTTTGATTTTCATAATAAAAAATCATTAAAGCACAAACGGATGCAAAAATGCGCAAATAGGGTATCAGACCATGTATATCGATCTTTCAGATTTGAAAAACACAGTCTAACAAAATACCCTTTTTATCACACCAGTTTTGTTTTCTGTTGTTATCTTGTTTTTTCAAGGCAAGGGGATTCCTTATAATGGACACCCTTTCCCATTTTGACTCCACATGAGAAGTAAAATATGAAAAAGTAAACATTCTGATTCTTTTTCTGACTAGGGGTTAGGTTGTCTTGAACAACAACAAGGGGACAACGTCCTGAGCACCAAAACAACCCCATACCACAAGACTCCCACGGCCAAATCTGTCAACCTCTCTGTCAAATGATTGTGCATGACTTTTCCAGACCTGCGGTACACACGTACCCTACCCCCAGCAAACAACAATCGTCACTAAAGACAATCGCAGTCCATTACCTTTGATTGAACCGTAGATGACACATGAGACCTAAAAAAAGTTTTCGTTTCTGATTAGTATACTTTAACACCGTTTGTCAAAATTTGTAAACTTGCAAGCTAACTAGGCTGAAAAGTAAATAGTCAATTATTCTTGCACGAGGCCACATACTTACCAATCACCCCTCAGTAATTGGAATGGTGATTCAACCCATTGTAATTGAAGGATCGCGGCTAAATAATACATTTAGACCAGAAAAGAATTTTGAACTCCGATATTGGTCGAAATTTTTTGTTTGTATGGCGGTTTATTCTTCGTATCTACATCATGTTTAGCTATAGATCGCCAAACAACCTTTTTACTATTTTGTTACATTTTACTGTCCATAAACTTTATAAAATTATGCGTCGAACTTCCTGTCGGAGATTAGTTAGCATGGCCTCCGGTTCCTTAATCGCTTGAAGGAATTTGAAAATCCACCAACCATTAGTTCTCATACAAGATCAAGAATTTCCTCCGTAGTTCAAAGCATACACGAGATTTTAGAATGTCATTAAGGACGATCACTACATTTAATTTGACGATTTGACAACGGTTTACTGTTGATAATCAGCAAGTCCAATGGGTGTTTGAAATGTATAATATTCAATTTTGTTACCAACTAACTAAATTAAAGTGGTAGTAATGGACTTTTAAAAGGTTCAAGATGCATATGTTTTTTTTTATCTTTTATTTTTTATAAAATCCTACTTTTTATTTATCAATTAAGTGCACGACACAAATTTCAAAATGATTTTGTGGAAGATAAGATACATAATTCTGCCTAATATACTTTCAATACTTACCTTTATATGTTAATTCGAAGGAATTGAGTAATTTCCGAGGAGATGTGAATGTTATAACCTATATTAAGAAAAAAAAATAACTGAATTCAGTTTATCAAACTTTCTATCAAGTGCCTTTCTCAAAATTTAAAATTACCTTTTGTAGAAAAACAAACCCTTTGACTTATACTTGTCAAGCCTTTGTCTTGATACTTATTCACAAATCAACTTTTTGAAGGAATGAAAAAAACTGAGAGTAACAAACTTTTTTCTTAACCAACCTTTTCTGCTATTCTTTCTACAATAGTTTATATTTTTTTTAAAAAAAATCTGATAAAAGACCGTTTTAGCACAAATTATTGACATTTATTTAGAAGACGTATATTCTATATATTGTAAATTTATTTCTATTTACTTAATTTGATGGGTCACCGAAGGAAAGAGAGCGAATTTGTAATTATTTCCATTTTATACTTATTTGGGATTCATGAACATAGTTTTTAGAAATGTAATTTCATCCTGACCTGCATGAAAACATGGTATATGTGAAAAAATATTGATATTTGGTATTTGGTTTAAATTACCTGAGATGTACAGCACAAATATTGGGGCCAAAATTGTGACGAACTTACTCTTCAGTAATCATGTAAATAAGAAGGTATGGACTGATTTACTAAAACGGTGCGAAACAATGATTTATATCTAAGAATTAAAACAAGTGTGCAACTTCAAATGTTTAATCAAAGTTGTCGGTCGGCTTTCAAAGAAACTTACGAGACAGATAAAAATTGATTGGGTTTTAACACCACTTTTAATAGTATTTCAGTCATATCGCAGCGGCTAGAGCACCTAACAATGATTTCCTGGTATTTCTCACACCAGTACTACCACTTCATCCTTTCCTAGCCTCCAGCTGCTATACCCCTTAGGTTTACGATTATACAACCATTGGTGAGAGACAAATGTCGGAAAGGATATATGCCGCCGCCGGGGATCGAACCCATGACACCCCATGATAAAGACTGAACTGCTTGACAAGATATTTTAAAAGATGTCCTTCGAATGTAAAGAGACTTTATAACACTTGTAAAGTTACTAAGATATTATGTTGGAACGAGAAAACATAACAAGATGTTGATTTGCAAACTAATTTGCGATGAAGTGATTCATTGTTTTTCGATACATTACCCATTGAATCGTTAGGACTATATATCAAAGATAACATTTCCACAGTCAAACACACACAGTCATTAATGTAATTCCCCCAAAAACATGTCATTATGCCAACTTGTGCTCTGTATAGAAATTGATATACGCGCATGAGGAACTCCATGGCGGTTTTGAGAAGGCAATGAACATGTCATCAAAACACAAAAAGCGTACTACTATATTTCAGGATGTATTTCTTTGTATTCGGCCATTAGATATGTCAAACAAAACGACTGCATTCGCTGGGTAATACACAAAAATAACTGACATATGATATCCTTAATTTCATAATAATTTACATTAATGTTAGTTCTGGACTGTTGAAAAATATTCAGGATCATACGAACACTCTTGTTCTTTTCTCCTATTCTTTATATTGCACCCACCTCTTACAAAAAACCTTAAAACAGTATCTTTTTCTTCTCTTTTAATTCATCCATGTGACCATATAAATGCTAAATCCAAAACCCCAAATTTCAGCTGGAAACTGTATGAAAAACATATATATATATTGATTTGTCGGGGTATTTTCAAGTTTTTTGTTGTTGAAATCGTAAGATAATGTTTGAACGAGAACTGAGTATAATAGTAGACACATCTAAACAATCATAATCCGTATTAGCTGTCAAGATAGTTCGTCTTTGATGAAATAATATCAGTGATGTAAATACCTCCTAAAAGGTCTAGTAGATAAACAGATAAATGAATGATAATAAAAGGGTATCTGCGTTTTGTTGAAAATACCATTACGCCGGGTGAAGGTATACATGTACAAAGAAATTAGAACATTACTCAATTTGATTTTCTTTTAACCCTTGTCATGCTGAACACGGAATTTACCTATTTTTGCAGGTTGTATAGATAAAGATTAGCCTGCACATATTTGCAGTCTGATCCTCATCTAGACCTCCTAGTTGCTCGATGTAAGCCAGGTTTGTTAAAAAGATAATTTTCAAAAGGAGTATTGATCCTCAATAAGGCCTTCCAGTACTCTGGGTCCTTTTATTTCAATAAATTTCTGTACTGGATTCTAATTCATCATGACAAGGGTTAAAGTATTGAATGCAATTGTTATATTCTCTTCCTGTTCTTTTGTGAAAGGGACTTATGTCCCATCTTTTGAGTTATAAACGTACTATTGATTGTTTCATCAATCGGATTTACTGACCTAGTTTGGTACAAGATTATTCATAGCTACGGCGACAAAACCCACTGAACAATGCGTCCGCTGCCAATAATATATCATTCCCACAATTCCCATTTGCTTATCTATATTACGCTTCATTATGTTTTCTAGAGGACATGCTGTAACAAATGATATAGATTGTGGTTTTGTAGTTTAAGGACATAAAACAAGAGTGCCAAAATGACACTGGATCGCTTACCTGTATTTCTTGATTATGCACGTCATATTATAAAACTCAAGATTAAAGAATACCCAGCCTAGATTCACCTATAATTTTAGATAAATCAAAATTATGAGAAGGATTAAGAAGGAAACGTGTTTAGCAAGTTAACCCGGTGGTTCTATAAAGATGTTGAAGTATTTTTAGGTGAAATTAAGCCGATCTCTGCCACGCCATTGATAATAGACATTTTACATTTTTTCAAGTCTTGAGAAGAGTCAATAAAGAAACATTTTGGTAAAGTTTGGTTTTAATTGAGCGGATGGTTTGGCAGGAGATGTTGTAAGATTTATTAAGGAAATAAAGCCTAACCCTTGCACACCCCATTGATTAGCAATTCAAATGTTCACGAAAAAGTTTTGAAAAAAACACACACACAAAAAAACAAACAAACAAAAAACAAACAAAAAACAAACAAACAAACAAACAAAAAAAAAATAAATAAATAAATAAAAGATAAAAAATAAAACGCTTGAGGAACATACATGCTAGATTTGGTCAAAATATTCGAAGGAGTTAGAGAAGTGATAATTATGATTTTCGTAAGTCCGAGAAGCCTCTGACTGCCATGTCTCCATTTTTTCACGAAATTATATTTCATAAGCACGTCTTGAAAAGGATAAATCAAGCAAACCATTGTAGGGATTTGTCTAATTGGTCCTGTGTTTGGGGAGAAGAGGAATAATTCTGTGAACTCTTTTTAAGTCCGATAAGGGCCGCTCTGCCATGCGAATCAAAATTTCAAAACACGTTTGAAAGGAATCGCACAAGAAACATTCTTGCTGACTGGCACATTGGTTTGGAAGGAGAAGATTTATATTTTTTCTTATTTTTCTAAGTCCGATAAGAGTCAATCTGCCACGCTCCGCTTTTTTGCTAAACAAAGTTCCACGAGCTCCTTTCGCAAAGGGTTACCAAAGGACCGTTATTGCCAAGTCTGGTCCAAATTGGCACAGTGGTTTTGGAGATGATTTAAAGGACTTATTGCATAATTCCTGAAAAGCCCTATAACCTATAGCCATGCCCTGCTTAGAGACACTTTTGGCGAACCTCAGTTAACATGTTTTGAAAAAGTCACCTAAGGAATATTCCTGCAAAGTTTGGTTCATATTGGCCCAGTGGTGTAGAAGGAGAATATTTGTATTTTCATTATTTTCTTGGTCTCATAAGCCTTGCCTGCCACGCCACCTTTTGGTCACGAAACATCTTTTTACGAACAAGCTTAGAAATGTGTCACCAAATGAACATTGCAAGTTTTGTAAAAAAAAAAGCCAAATGGTTACGGAAGAGAAGAGCTTTAGAGAACTGTTGACGACATCCGACGATCGATGCACGACGTACATTGGATACAGAGTGAGCAAAAATGAGACAGATCGATATTAGATTTACGGAAGGTCGTAGGTAAATAAAGATATACCAACAAAAGATAAAATGACTGGACCTATCGGTTATGAATCTGATTTTTAACCTTCTTTGAATAATTACGGGTTAGGCAAATTGCCTGTCTTATGCAGTAACAATGTATCAACAATAATAAAAAACCAAAACAATTGTTGGCTGGAAAATTCGGTTAAAGCACTTTCATATAAAAATGAACATTGACCCAGATACCCAACATAGTTTTAGATATTTAAATACATGCTCTATTTTCTTATTCACAGAAAAAAACAAAATTGAAGACCCAGTCAATAAATCTAGCGTGTTTTCTTTTTCCCAAGAGAATTTGAATGCGTCTGTCTTTCTTTCTGCAGTTAGCAACAAAATAAGGTAATGAATTTCCTGATTTATTATCAATGAATTGAACACTTGGGGATTGAATAGCCTATTTGATGTGTGTCATTTTGGTTCATTTTGTGGCATTCATCTGGTTTTCATCAGATATTGGAATTCATGCTGGTTTGATTTTTTTTTAAAAAATCGGGTCGACTTTTCAAGGTCCATTTGTAAACAATAATATAGATTTTGGAATGATGGTTGATTTAATCTAAAGCAAGAGCATTTATGCTCGTCAGAAGATTCGCTGACCTGGTAGGTGTTGTTTTCGTTCGTTATTGTGCAATGCTTTATTTCTTAAGGGTTGGAACTCATACAAAGCGTATCATAAGATAGCTATGTTTTTTTTAAGATAAAAGGAAAAGGCTCAAAATTGATTTTATTTCCTATTTTGTCAAGATTTGATATTGGACCCAATTATATATATTTATTTATACACAAACAAGTATGCAGATGGACTGTAAATTAACCCATTCCCACACAGTCCCGCTTTTTGACACCGACAATAATAAAAACGCTTTGGAAAACAACGTTGGAAATGAGGAAATTACTTAAATATTACAAGCAGTTTCTTATTTATCCACAATGTTTTCTACCCACAATGACAAAGTTTTGTTTAATTTTACCAACTTAAAATTATCGTCTGTAACTTTTTTCTTTATTTTACCAGTATGAAACTTTATCGTCGGATAATATATTTAAAGAGGACCGAATTGTGTCTAAAGAAAATAGAATAAACAGTTCTCAAATAACCACCATTCTTTTCTATGGTAAACAACCACCAAGATTACCCTTACTTTGCACATACTAAGAATCACTCCGTGATGACGTCATCTAGGGGTCACAGGGAAGCATACAAATACGATATCACAATAATGCTCCTCAGGGAACTGTTTAAACACTATACACATTAACTCTAATTTTCAATATTTCGGCAAAATTGCTTTTATCAAGAAAAGAAAACAAATCCTATATCTAGCACACAATATGAATATGTTTTAGATATAATTATATTTTCTAGATTTTAAATTCATTTTCTTTTTTTTTTTTTGATAAAGGCAAATTTTGTCGAAATTTTGAAAATTAGAGTGATCATGTATAGCATATTAATACGGTTTTCATTTCTTCCGGAAAATTGTATTGTTTAAGAACATATCCTTTTTTTTATTTTTGTTTTGAGAAAAAGAGTCAAATATTCTTTGAGAAAAGTTGATCTTTGCCCCCTCTGAAATAGTAGAGTTGAAGAGAGAGCTTAATATTTTTTCCTATTCAAGACTTTCTTAGGATTAACTATTATCAATGAATATTCTACGATAGGTTGAAAAATATGTTTGTAGTAATGTACTCAGTAGTTCTAAAACATTGAAAGAGCGAGCCCCCCTCAAATAAAGCAACAACAACAACAACAACAACAACAAAAACAACAACAACCAAAAGCCCCAGTCTAGTTTTTATGATTCCCACAAATGGTAGAATGAACATTGTAATAGCAGCGAGCGTCTATGACGTAAGTATTTTATGCGTTGTATTAAACGCGGTACACAAATCACAAATTGTAGGACAAACAATCTGCGTATCTTGTCCTTTAAATAACTTTAGCTTGACAAAATCAAAAGGAGTGAACTGATTCACTTTTCAATTCGGTTTGAAATTGTTTTTTGACTTGATTTCCCATATCTATTACAATAATCATATGGTAGAACATTCTATCTTCGTCCTAACTTTTGGAAAGCGAGGATCGCACGTGCAAAGGTTGTTTGTAGTATAAGTAACAAATCCCCTAACCCTTTCCTGTACAGTCCCTGGTTTTTAAGTCCCTGTGATTTTTAAATTTCGAAAACATTGTAGAAAAAGAAGAATTTGCTTGTAACAAGCAATTTCTTTTTCCACAATATTTTCTACCCTAATGAATGATTATTTTTCAAATTAAGTCCACTTTGAATTTTCGTCTGCAACCCCTTTGAATATGGGCATGTCTAAAATTTTGCAAAACAGGAAAGGGTTAAACGATCGCCGCTATAAAGAAGATGTTTGTAACACCGCACTTCTTTTCCAAACATACAGTGAACCGGTTGCTACATGCATATTAAGTAAACTTCATGAAAATTGGGGACATAAAACCCGTCCAAGGCGACTAATTATGTTTATAGGAGGCACAGAAAGTCAATTCCAGGAGACCCGTCTCGTTATGCGTTTACCAGATAAAAATGCATTGATTTCCGGCATGTCCTTGTAAATCTACGGCGTTTCGTGACCACAGCAAGGTATCTGATCTTAAGAGAGACCGAGACAATAAGCCCATCGCTGACGCCGCCCACTGACTCGGAAGTCCTGCTTCGTCTTAAACAGCGTTATTTTGAAAAAAAATATGACCAAAAACATGTACCAAAAAGTTCAATAATTGGTTGGCGACATAAACGTCGTAACTACAGCTTGAATAAGACCTTTTATTGCCAGCTACATATCTTTGAGGTTCCACAGAGAAGTTGATAGACATGAGATATATGATTTGTAAATGTTACGTTATTGAAAGGAAAGTAGTTAAGACAGCATTCTTGAAGAGGGAAAGGTTTGATTGCAACAAGTGGTGTGTTCTTTTCCATTGATATCTTCTGAATAGTGACCAATCGCTTCATGGTCCCGACCACTTACTCCGTTGGCCCCCGCCCATTGACTACGACAAGAAGTTCTGCTTCGATACTTCACGGCCTATTTTGCAAAATGTATAGCCATCAGCATGTAACAAAAAAGTAAAAAGGTTGGTTGGCTACCTAAACGTCGTAACTACAGCTTATCAAGCTCAAGTCGCCACAGCAACAAAACGGCGGCTAATCTCGGAGTTCAAAGCTCAATTCCGGGCTGAATGAATGATTTGAATGGTCGATTGATTCCTTGATTGACAGCCGGATTGGGCAATTGAAAATGTTGGATGAGATAGATTTAGTTTATACTAATTTATTTTAGTTCGATTGCGACGACAGCTTTAAGCTTATAGAGTCGCTCTCGAACACACAAACCAGATGTTTTCACGTCCCTGAAAGAGAGGCAGTGGCTTAACCCCTCTGCTACCCACTTCTACAATTGGGTAAACTGAGGCTTGCTATTAAGTGTCTTGCCCTTGAACACACCTCGGTGACGGTGGGGCTCGAACCCGCGACCTTCGGATCACGAGTCAAGTACCTATACCACTAGACCACCGAGAAACAGATTTGGGGATGCAATAGACCTTTTCACGCTCCCACAGCGCATGTGTCAAATTAAATCTCGTTTAATGCGATATTTACCCGAGACTTAGTCACGTGATCGATTGTGGGGAGTCGATATATTATCCCTATGTAATGGCTATTTTGAACCAGCAAAAACAAAGATAAAAAATAATCATTTTGTTGAAAAAAGAGTTCCAACCTGTGATAAGATATATGCAGACTCGTTGTAGCGAGTACAATTGATGATATTATCGTGTATTAGTAACCGAATTGAGTTGAAAACAGGATGGTATTCTAGGCCATATGAAATTTAACGTCCCTCGAATTTGGCGATAACAACCTTTTTCCAATGTAATAAGATTTTTTGAAAATATTTTTACCCACCCACACACACACATAGAAGGAAGGAAAACAATATAGAGTTACAGTTAAACTCTCAATGACCACTTTGGTGAATTAAGATATACAACAAATAACTATAAGTTATTTGTGCCGGAAATAATTGATTTTTTAAAAATATTACAGCTATCGACACTACACAAAAGACATAAACAATGCGAATTTTTCTAGCACACTGAATAGTTAAATTTGCGAATATGCGTCAATCACCGGCACGTCATTCATTGCACACGGTAGGACTGATCACAAGTGACAATAATCCTGATTGACATGATTTACTAAATTTATAAGTTTATTTTTAAAGCATTTAAATACTGTTTGCCACATTTAGGACGATAAAGATAAAAAGTTGCTTTCTATATGCTATGTTATCTCGACAATGAACGCCATAGATCGTATCTATTATGATGATATTAATAGGGCGAAGAAAAGTATGAAAATTAGAAATGAATAAATGTAAAGATAATGATAAGAGAGATCTGATCAGAAAAGTGATGTGTTAACAGCCTTGGTGTAAAGGGTTCCCATCGATATATCACGATACATATGGGGTTATTATGTAACCGGCAACATGTCGCAAAGAAACCGATACTCAATCTTACATTAAATATGGTCAAATTTATGATTTGTTGAGACAAAATTTATCTTTTTATGTTCTAAGTGATATGCCGCCAAAAACAAATTCCTTGATTGATCAAAGGAGACGGCCGGGCGTCGTTTCAATCGGCACGGTTGTATGACACTGTGTTAATCTTTTAAGCATTTTTCTGCAAACAAAAATAAGTCAGTCCGCTTATTTTTATTGAATGAATCTAAAAATTTTATCGCTGGAGGATGTAGCCTTTTATTTTAAAATATCTAGCTTAAATATATGAAAAATCTAGCCTTTCTAGCAGATAAGGGGCCAATATGCATATTATAACCAGAAAATCAACGATGGGCTAACAAAAGGTCATAAATACAATATGAGATAATATGTAGTACGATATTTTGGTCACCCAACGACGATACAATGTCTGAATAGATCTTTAATTTCATCTTTCCTCACACAAACTATCATAACTTCAATATTTCCGGGGCGAAGAACATGAGTTTTGGCGATTCTGGGGTTGCCGGATACAAAACGCGTTAATGGCCTTTCCATGGTGCATTCACCTTCATGCATTAGAGGGATTTGTTTCAACTTATACAATATACCGGGTTGTCATACAATTTATTGTATATGGTGAAAATAGATCATGAAACAAAATACCCGTCATCCATTGGTTAAGGCCGATAAAACAGGGTACTTTTAATGCTTCTGAAGAACATAACTGGGACAACGGAACAAAGGATATTGTAAATAACGGATGCTACATTTCAAACAATAGCATCTTCATCCTTTCGCCCAATAAATTTCATTGTAAAAACTCGAAAAAAGAAGTTAAAATGACTGGACGTAATCGTATGGCTTTCGAAAAGCAAAACCGGAAGTAAATCATTCCCGCAGTGGAAATATGTTGTTGTTGTTTCACTTTGAAAGCGTCTAACGGATACAGACTTTTTAGTCAGCTGACGCTTTGCGTGAAAAGGTCTATTGTGGTTATTCGATAAGCATTTTTATTATGATTCGGATATTAAGTTGAACAGGAGAGAGATCTTGTGAGTCCCTATTTCCTCTTTACGAGCATAACAATTTGGAAGCACATACACAAATTCGTATTAGCATTGTTTTTACTGTTCGAGTTTAATGATAAAAACCCTAAAACCGGGTGGTCACTTTTAACAAATAACAGAATAAATACTTTATATATAGTGAAGTAATGTATATACATTTTTTTATATCCTAAAAGTGCTACTTTTCCCAATCCTATCGGTCTATCTTAACCCTTGTCATGCTGAACCCGGAATATCCCTGTTTTGGCAGAAGGTATAAACAAAGACTAGCCTGCATAAATGCGCAGGCTGATCTTTGTCTACACTACCGGCTAGTTCATTTCAGACCAAAATTGACTATGTTATGAATTTTAAAAGAAATATTGACCAATATCTAGTGCATCCGGTGCTTTCAGTCCTTTGATTTCAACGTTTTTCTTAAGAGGTATTTCATTCAACATGACAAAGATTAACACAAATAGCGTTAAACAGTAGACTACCATACGTTCTACTTACTGTGTTCATATCAATACCATTTGTATAGGACCACGTATGCTGGAATGACTCTTGTAGCCGGCCGGCCAGATGTTTTGGCAGCTGATGAAATGTTATAAACTCTTTTATGCTTTGCATTTTCTCGTGGTATTCATCTGTCCCCTGGTAAATTCGTAGCATGATGGAGGAGACGTTTCCGAATATAGCGGCACTCAAAAGAGCTTGACAAAATAAAACAACATTTTCAAAACCCCTTAGTACGCTGCATTTTGTTAAGTTTGGTTTTTTCCTTATAGACTAAATTCATAAGAAAAATAGATAATACTAAAAGAGTTCGCATCTGTAACAAATATACAGTAAAATTCGACAACTATTGGGCGATGGAAGATATCGTTTACAGCCCTCAATAATATGAGCATTGTCGTATTAATGTAGACAATCTTGACTTTCATATTGCATGTTTAACCAATTACCAGATAGCAAAATTTAAGACTGGTCCAATTTAAAAGGAGTTGCAGACGTTACTTTTAAGTTTATGAAATTTTCAATTTTTCAACTTTGTGGGTAGAAAACTTATGAAAAATGAAGAAATTGCTTGTAACAAGCAATTTCTTCATTTTACACAATGTTTTTTTTTCAAATTGATTTTTGAGGGGGCGTCTAAAAGGTCATTTTGTGGGAATGAGTTAAATTAGTTATGACAAGAACCATTTACTCAAACGCAGATGGCTAAAATCGTTCGATCAAATTAATTTCATAATCAGAAGAAGACACGTTTTTGATGAAATCGTCGATTTTGTCCACAAATAAATGATTTATTATACTCACAGCCTAACAACATGGCGAAGATTGCAAATATCTTCTCAGCATTTGTGTTTGGTGAAATGTTCCCAAATCCTATACTAGTTAGTGACGTAAACGTGAAATATAACGCTGTAATATACGTCGTTTTAATGCTGGGTCCACTTGATGTCACGTTTGCTATGTACGGCTCGTTGAGTTGTCCGGCTAAAGTGTCCAACCAACCGACGTTACCATTCAAATGCGGACGTTCCCAATACGCTATGAGGTAGAATATACAAGCCAGCCAATGAGCGATGAGGGCGAACGTCACCATGAGAAGAAGTAGAACGGCGGCTCCGTATTCGGCGAACTGTTCTATACGACGTATAACACGTAACAGACGTAACAGTCTTGCCGTCTTTAAGATGCCTGCTATTGTCATAGTCTGAAATGAAAAGCAAATGGAGGATACACGTAAGTGTTTAACTCTTTCCTATTCAAGCCCTGGGTTTAACGCCTCTGTAAATTTAAGATTTCGTAAAAAATGTAGATAAAGAAAAAAATTGCTCGGAACAAGCTTTTTTATTTTTCTACAATATTTTCTACCGTTCTGAATGTTTAATTTTCATTCCACTCTTAATTTTCGTCTGCAAAACCTTTGAATTTGGACAGGTCTAATATCTTGTAAAATAGAAAAAAGTTAGATACAACGTACACAGCTTTTTGTTTCATGGGTGGATGAAAGTAATTTGTAGATCAGGACTGTCAATTAAAGCATCAATGGACCAATCAAATCATTCATTTAAAGCGGACTAAACTTTGACAATGGTCGACATTTATGTGAAATATTATATTGGCTTGGCGCCTTTAACTGTGCAACTACAACGTATACAAGCTGTAGTTACAACATTTAGGTTACCATCCAACAATTTTACAATTTTGTTTAATTGTGCAAACTAACGCCATTTATCAATTCCCAAGAAGAGTTGTCGTTCGTTACTATCACCGAACATCTCTGCAATGGGCTAAATCACAAGAATCTTGTCAGACAAAGTAATGGAAGATATTTTGGTTCACGGTTTTGGAATAATAAATAAGATTCAGTATACATCATATGTGTATTAAAACTTAATTAACTTTATAATTTAACGTTATATTAACGAACTACTTTTGTTTTAAAATCTTTTAAATCGCTAACGTAGAAAAAAAAAAAAAAAAACACACTCTCATATTCATGCGACAATTTCTAAATTGAAACCGGTTGAGGTGTATGACGTCATGTGACGTAATGATGACGTATTGGCGGACTATTTACTTAGTGAATGGGGAAATGAACCGGAGTGCAAAACAGTGGCTGTTCATTTAAGAGATGAAGAGAATATTTTTTGTTTTCATGGAGGTATGAACCGAAAAACCTAATCACACTGTATGAATACGCGAAACTGGTTGTTTATGAGGTAGATTTCCAAAAGAAATATTGATTTTTGAACAACAAGTTCTATCAATGCTTTCATCCCTTTGATTTGACAGCAATTCAGTAAGGTAATTTATACAGCATGACAAGGGTTAAATACCTACAAATATTACTAGTAAAATATGTACATTCCACACAGACAAAATTGGACACATCAGCAATTTGATAATGTTATATACGGTTCCATATCAGGTAGTCTAAGCTGACGTTATTCTGATTCTGTAAACGACGTTATAATGCGAGTTAACGATTTCAGAATGATAAATAAAAGAGGAAGGGAAATACTGCAGAAAAAACATTTTCTTAATTAATCTACTGAATTTATTCAATCAAAATCTTAAGTATACAATAAAGGGAATGCTTTGTAGAAATAGCATTGCGACATCTCGTATTTGCATCTCGCAGCGATGGAAAATTTGATATTCCACTCGATCTTCAATCTCATGAAATATCAAAATTTTCCTCCTCAGCCAGAAGCAAATGCAAGATGTTGCATCGCTACTGTAACACAATATTTCATTTGTACCATATATGTATAACACAGTGGACTTTATGTCAGCTCTATGCCAGCTTCTTTAGTTTAAGCATGTTTTGAAATATGCCTTTTAGATATCGAAATAGGTTTTGAGTTTATTACTAATAGAAGAAAAACAGGCTAGCGAAATTGTAAATACCTCGAAAAAATTGTCGGTTAAGAAAGCATTAGTGAATCAGAGAGTCTCAAGTGTGACGATCCCATCCTTAGAAAAGACATTGCTTTTTAAATTTCAGGGCTTTGACCCGCATAAAGTTCAAATCCTTTGGATATAAGTAAAGGCTGTGTTATAATTTCTTGACAGCCCTTCAACGATATACAGGGGCATTTACCTAGATTCCTTTTTCAGAGCAAGTGGTAAATTACATCATGAGAGAGACGCATAGCTGGTTGCACTATTTAAAGCATTTAAACAGGTGGTAAAACATTCATACAGGGTTTGACAAGAAACTATAGCGAAGTGTTAGCCGTAGTGGTATTAATGAAAAAAAAATAAAACGATCAAAGTTACGTAAATCTTAGGCACACAAAGGAGCAACGTGAAATGATTAATGCTATGGAAATATTTCTTAGTGGAATATGATATGTTCTGTTTCTATCATGTTACAAGTATTTTGTTATTCCTCGGTGTCTACTTTAATAAGGACAGAAAAAACCTAATTGAGTTAATTGAATGAATCGGGAGGCGGAACTAGAGGATAGAGATATGTCATGGTAAAAATCTAAAATCCAACGAGTGCACAGATCTCTTAGTTTGTCCTTGGATGACCTTGTGTTAGAGCTTCAAAAAGGAATTTAGCATACAATTTAACTTTAGTTTCGTCTATCAAGATACAAGCGTTTTATTGGTATGCTTGCACACGAATTTAATCCACATAATTCTACCCAGAACTAGTAGTATATTTACGTTTCTTAGCATCGAATTATAATAAATGAAGGAAATATTTTTGTTTTCATTGAGGCGTGATCCTAAAAGCTTAACCACTTAAAATTATCTTAAATCCGCTTCGCATATTCATACAACGTTATTAACTTTTGAGGTTCACATTCCCCTCATTTCGTTAATACAATGTTGTGCTGCTGTAAAACGTTTACCTTACAGAGCAAAGGTCGTGCATATTTCCCATAACAGTCCCGAAAGCATACATGGTAGAAATTGTGCGCGTTATATACTTTTTGTTTTGTTTGATATATACTTTTCCATTTCCTTTACAAATTATGAATATTATAACTGTTTAGCTAGTAACAGTTCGTTTCTGATAAGTAAAGAAGAAGAAAGTGTGGCTAATGTTTCAAACTATAGACTGATCGCGCTACAAAGAACTAACCTATCAATCATATCGTGCACTTTGAAGTGAACTTTGACCTCCGACATTGGACGACATACATGTTAAACATTTTTGTTGGTTTAGCGCCTTTACTGATGTAACTACAGCTTATTTAAAATATATACATTCATTACAGACAGAATCGGGTTTGTATCTGAAATCAGTAAAATATCAGTATCTGTTAGTGTCGAATACGGTTCTGTTAGTGTCGAATACGGTTCTGATAGTGTCAAATACGGTTCTGATAGTGTCAAATACGGTTCTGATAGTGTCAAATACGTCATTTTCATTCTCTAGATGACGTCATAATACGAAAAAAACGTAATTAGAATAGTAAAGGGGATGTTAAATACTCGTAGAAATATATTAAAAAAAAAAAAAAAAAAAAAAAAAAAAAAAACAAACAAATCATCGAATATATTTTGTAGGAAAATATATATAATAAATGGAATAATTTGTTTTAATAGCGGTACAACATTTTGTATTTGCAAAGAAGGAAAATTTGATATTCCACTCGACGTTCAGTCTCGTGAAATATCAATTTTTTTCTCCATAGCTTAAATTAAATATCAAAGCACTGAAAATACTGTAAGCTAGCAAAGCACGGTTGAATTTAGAAAATATTTCCCTTGTTGGGTAGAAAACCTTGTGGACATTGAAGAAATTGCTTGTTACAAGCAATTTCTTCATTGTCCACAATGTTTTTTTCTAGATGCTTTTTTTCTAGATGCTTAAAAAGCGGAATCGGTTGGAATGGGTTAAATAACATGCTTTTGACAGAGTTCTCTACAATTTGAATAGAGTTATATTCTATATTCCTGAAATATAAAAGAACTATTTTTTATGGCGTAGGCATTCCAACGATTCGGTGGTTAAGCCTCCAGTGGCGGTTTGCACTCGTTGAACTTTGAGAAGACCTCAAAATTTGTCTGTTAACTTAAGCTATCAAAGCTGACGCTTTTCTAGCTAACAAGATGTATACCTATCGTAACATAATTTTCCCTATGTATCCGGAATGAGTGCTGAAGACTAAGATGATGCACAGTCCAATCCGAGTCTGTTTCCTTCACATATAATTATGTCTGTGTCACTAAATCTCAATTTAATAATTTCTACATGTTTATACTTTTGCTCTAGTTTGTCTCGAAAATTATGTACATTGTAAGGGTCGCCACGTATTCCCTCGACAATCCGCATTAATTATTTGTCATATCTGGTCTGAAATCATAAATGGAAGAAACACTTCTCTTAACCACCCTTCACTTATTTTTCTTTTCAATGCCGGGAAGAACGAAAAATTCTTTGGTATGTATCGATACAAGCATTTAGGCTATCAAGTTACATCCTAAATAATTTTAGCTTTCGTTTCTTGACGACGGATTTTTATTCAAGTTCAACAGAATATCTCGTGTTTTTTTTTTCAAATCTAACCAAGCATAAAGATAATCTTATTTTCCGCCCTACCACTATTTAGACATTTTGTGCTCTTCACGGTTAAATGAATGTCTAAGTCTCTGATTCTATTTATAAGGTCAGGCAATTGTTACATTTTTTTCAAATATGACGGTCCATGTTACTTCAAGAACTTTTCGTATCCTTTTGTTAATTTCATTGACAAATTCTGACGCCGGATTTACTGAATATTTCCTTTAGCCTAATGACCTAGAAGCATGAACTGTTAAACATAAAAATAGGTCGTGATTTTGAAACAATAAACAAAACAAAAAAAACAACAACAACAACAACAAAAAAAAAAACAACACACACACAACAACAACAAAAAAAACAAGAGGACCATGATGGTCCTAAATCGCTCCCCTGAGTATGATGGTTCACGGCTTTATGATATAAACAAAATGGCAAAGCCCTCTGTCTAATTATTTTGGAGAAGATGTTTACAGATTTCTCTTTTAATCCTAGGTATATTGATGATCCCACCATATAGCACTAATTTCCTGAATATGGTAATGCTTTGAAGTATAGACATCAATACATACCAAGTATAAAAGCTGTAAGCCTAATGGTTTAGGAGAAGGAGGTTTTCAAAGATATCATTATTCATTCCTAACTAAAATTAGGGATTGCACAGAAAAGGGCTAATTTTTTAAATAATTTGGTAGAGAGTCAATGGCTGATGATATGTACCAAATATCAAAGCTCTATTCTTTATGGTTTGGGAGAAGAAGACTTTAAAAGATTTCCTTCTTTATTCCTTTGTAAAATCAGGAATCGCACAGAAAAGGGCTAATTTTCAGAGTATGATATTGCTTTGAAGTATTTTGGTAGACGGTCAATATATTATGATATGTGCAAAATATAAAAGCTCTAGGCCTTATGGTTTGGGAGAAGAAGATTTTTTAAGTTTTCCTTCTTTAATTCTTTGTAAAATCAGGGATCATTAAGAAAAGGGCTAATTTTCAGAATATGGTAATTCTTTGAAGTATTTTGGTAGAGGGTCAATAGATGATGATTTGTACTAAATATCAAAGCTCTAAGCCTTATGGTTTGGGAGAAGAAGATTTTAAAAGATTTCCTTCTTTATTTCTATGTAAAATCAGGGATTGCCAAGAAGCGGGCTAATTTTCAGAATATGGTAATTCTTTGAAGTATTTTGGAAGAAGGTTAATAGATGTTGATTTGTACCAAATATCAAAGCTCTATTCTTTATGGTTTGGGAGGAGAAGATTTTTAAAGATCACCTTCTTTATTTCTATGTAAAAGCAGGGATCATTAAGAAAAGGGCTAATTTTCAGAATACGTTAATTCTTTGAAGTATTTTGGTAGAGGGTCAATAGACGATGATGTATACCAAATATCAAAGCTCTAGGCCTTATGGTTTGGGAGAAGAAGATTTTTAAAGTTTTCCTTCTTTATTTCTTTGTAAAATCAGGGATCATTAAGAAAAGGGCTAATTTTCAGAATACGGTAATTCTTTGAAGTATTTTAGAAGAGGGTCAATAGATGATGATGTATACCAAATATCAAAGCTCTAGGCCTTGTGGTTTCGGAGAAGAAGATTTTTAAAGATTACCTTCTTTATTTCTATGTAAAATCAGGGATCATTAAGAAAAGGGCTAATTTTCAGCATATGGTAATTCTTTGAAGTATTTTGGTAGAGGGTCAATAGATGATGATGTATACCAAATATCAAAGCTCTAGGCCTTATGATTTGGGAGAAGAAGATTTTTAAAGATTTCCTTCTTTATTTCTATGTAAAATCAGGGATCATTAAGAAAAGGGCTAATTTTCAGAATACGTTAATTTTTGAAGTATTTTGGTAGAGGGTCAATAGATGATGATATATACCAAATATCAAAGCTCTAGGCCTTACCGTTTGGGAGAAGAAGATTTTTTAAGTTTTTTCATTCCGTTGCCATGACAACCAGAGTTCTTCATGGATTTCAATTCTTTGAAGTATTTTGAAAGAGCATGACCTAAGGATCATTTCTGTGAAGTTTTGTTGAAATTTCATGGTTAGTTTAGGAGGAAAAGATTTTTTTGTAATTGTGAACGGACGGACGGACAGACGGACGGACGGACGGACGGACGATGACCGATCAGAATAGCTCCTCCAGAGCACTTCGTGCTCAGGGGAGCTAACAAGCAAACAAACAAACAAACAAGAACAGAAAAAAGAACAAAGCAGCAATGTCGTGTTCAAACTCTGATTTTTTTATATGAATTTCGTAATTGTTAAACTGTCTTTGATATATTAAACGGTAAACATGAAACAATGCTATTATAGACACGACAAGAACAGCGTTGTCGCAGAAATACGTAGTTTCATACCAATATACTTCCGGGGTGCTAAGTGTGAACAGCCTGTTATTACAACCATAAATCAAATGTTCTTATATATTTTCTCCCTATCCACTGACCTAATGGGCTTTTATAAAGGATATTGCGTCCATTATGAGAGAGTTTCCATTTATTTTCGCCCTCCATTCCGTTAGATCTCATTTTCACTTCGTGAACCGTATCATATGAGGTTAATACCTAGTGAGCGTCGTTTTCAATAGATGATGAAGAGTTTCAGATACATAGAAGATGGTCTTTAGCTATCAAAAATGACGCTCTTCTAGCTTAAGTAAACAGACATAAATTTGAGGTCTACTCAAAATGCCGGTGGATGCTTAACCACTAAGTCTATTGAATGCCTACACCATAAAAAGTAGTTCTTGTATTTAAGGAATATTTCAAACTCCGTCTGCAAGTTAATCTCCTAGGTATATTAGCTCACTTGAGCATATTGTGTTCAAAATGAGACTGAGCACAGCATTCACCATGCGCACTGCTTTGTATGACCACATGAATTAACTCTATTCAGATTGTAGAGAACCCCTTCAAATGCATGTTCTTAAACCCATTCTCACTTAATCCCGCGTTTAAAAGCGTTTCAAGAAAAAAAGCTTTGAAAATCATTGTGTACAATGAAGAAATTGCTAGTAACAAGCAATTTCTTCATTGTCCACAATAATTTTTACCCTACAAGGCAATGTTTTTCTAATTTCCACCAACTTGAAATTGTCGTCTGCAACTTCTTTCAGATTGAACCAAGCTATGATTTAGTCAAGTTGTGACGGGTTATATCCTGGGTTACATTAACCTCGTTTATTTATCATGATAACCTTTCACAAAGAATATTACTTTACAAAACCATGCTTTGTTACCGTACAGTACTTTCAGTACTTTGATTAGTTTAAAGTGGCCCGTCAAGTTAGAGCTTATGACATTTGCTCGTTATTGCGTTAGATTCTCATTCATTGTCTTTCCCATAAAACAAATACATTTAACACTATTTGAAAGATAAACGATATGTCCCTTTTAACTGTACACATTTACAGCAAATGAGTGATTAAAACTAATTCTTAAAATGAAAATGGAACTAAAGCAGAGTTGATAAGGAACACGCAAACAGGAAATGGGTTTATAAGCAAAGAAGACTTCTAGGTATAGACCCTTTTTTGCATTAAAGTTTCGAAATGCACTCGCACGTGGTATCGTAAACACGGAAATCTGTGGTGTAAAGTTCTTTGATTAAAGAAAAATATAGTGAACAAAGCAAAAAATGTAAGAAATGAATTTGATTCAATACCTTAATCACTATATTTTCGATGCGGTTTATTTAATAATGATATTATTAACATGAACACAAGAATACATTTTTTGTACTATATGAAACTGTTTTTAAATTGTTCATCCAGCTACAAATAAGGAATGTTCTTTGTCCACATAAAATGTCATGTGTCATTGTAAATATTTGACTAGAATATTAAGTCCGTATAAATCATTTTTCAAATGCATTATACTTTTAGGATATCTTTAAAAATGTGTTTGTCATACTTCCCCCAAAATATATACAAAAACCAATGACGCCATTTAGCAGCAAAGTTATTTCGAGGGCTTAGTGCAACACCGTCGTAAGTGCCTATATTGATATTGGCAGTACCGACAATGTTGCACTAAGTCATCGATTTATCAATACTAAAGGTCCCGCTGGTGTGTTCTTCACTGAGAAAATAACCTCGTAACTTGCAGTTTTAGTGATCATATGTAGGAAAGCAGTCCAAATTCTAATAATATATCAAATTATGTATTTTTTTTTTATTTCAGGCTGTGCGGTTCAAAAAGAAAACTTGACCCTTATATGAATATTATTGAAATTGCCTAATGCAGAAACCTGCAAGCATTAGGTTTACTCTCTAATCTATCTCGCATTAACCTGTGTTGTTTGCATTCATTAGAAAGGTTAATATTCTTAATAAGTAGCAACAGAAAAGATTTCGATAATTTTACAGCATTTACAAAACGAATATGTAAAAGGTACATTTCAGCCGATAAAAAAGTCTTATAAGTAATAGTTGCCAGATGACGGTTGTCAATCAAAAAGTCGAAAAATCAATCAAATCATACATATAGACTTCAAGTGAACTTTGAATGTTGTCTTTTCAAGTGAACTTTGAACGTCGACTTTGGCCGACGATTAAGGTGAAGCAACTTTGTTGGTTAGGAGACTAAAACGGCGTAACTACAGATTATTTAAGTTGTAGTTATGACGCCCAAGTCGTCAACCAACCATTTAGCATTTTTGTAACATGTTACTCGACACAATTTTGCAAACTAATACTGAGTAATAGCTTTCGAACTTTCTGTCGGTGTTATGTGGGCGGAATTAAGGGACTGGTCAATTTTCATACAGTCGATAACTTTTTGCCAGTCGCCGAACAAGATTCTTCGATTCCGAAGAGTATGTTTATTAAAATAGAATGATCAAATATGGCTATTTCTAAATCATATTAATACAAAGCGTATTTTACTTATTCCCTCCACGACAAAACTCATTACAATGATTATAAGATGCATTCATTATTTTGGACCTATCGAATCCATTTATATCATTTTTTGGGTAACCCTGAAATACGTTGCTTTTTAGCTAGCAAAGCGTCAGCTTTGATAGCTTAAGTTAACAGACGGAATTTTGAGGTCGTCTCAAAGTTCAACGAGTGCAAACTACCACTGGAGGCTTAACCACTAAATCCGGTAAATGCCTACGCCATTAAAAGTAGTTCTCATGTATTTCGGGAATATTGCAAACTCTATTGAAATTGAAGAGAACTCTGTCAAAAGCACACTGTTTAAGCCATCCTGAAACAATTCCGCCTTTTAAGTATTTGGAAAAAAAGCTTTGGAAAACATGGTGGACAATGAAGAAATTACTTGTATAAGCAATTTCTTCAATGTCCACAATGTTTTTTACCCATCAAGGGAAAGTTTTATAAATTTAACCATGCTTTGCTAGCTTACATTACTTTTAGTACTTTGATTTAGGAATACCTTATACCTGTTACTAGTTACTAGTATGTGTAATAGACAACAATGAGAAACGGGCGTCAATCCATTGCGTCAGCTGAAAAACGTCATCAATAACGGTATTTACGGATAACGATTTAAAGCGACGTCTTATGACGTTGAGTGGTCACCTTATTCGTGGCAGATATTTTTGAAATGCTTATTACCTTATTCATTACAGTTCTTATTTCACTGCGGGTTCTAAAAGATTCATGAACATAGAGGAATCTTAATGCCAGGTATTCTGCCTTGAGATCTGTAGAAGTCGTTATAAAGTAACCCTTCGCGTTTGCACACAGATTGATATAGTTTTTCGGTTCACAAATCAATGAAGACTATTCATTTTCCTTCATTTCTTATTTTTATTCATTTATCTTTCTTTAGAATTTAGTTTATATCCGCTCGGTCCCTAGTCATGCCGAATAAAAATTCTCTTCAGAATTGCATTCAAATCAAAGGTCTGAAAAAGACTAATTTTATGTTGATATCTGTTTTATCTTGTAAACAACTCTTGGTCAACAACGAGACATGCAGGTGGTAAAGACAAAGGTCAGCCTGTACATATGTGCAGGCTAATCTTTGTCTATACCTCCTGCCAAAACAGGCATATTAAGGGTTCAGCATGATTCGGTTAATTCATATGGCCCATTTGACAAGAATTGAGTTTTTATTTTGTTCATATTTAGCTGAAAAAGTACTTCAAGAGTATAACATTTTCTTATTCGGAAAGCGGTTAGTAGGAGGGGGTCTTGTCTTATTTAGTGATGTTAAGGCCGAAAAAGCTAATCGTCTAGACAAAAGTAAATTTCTACACTACAGCTTCAACAAAAGTATTGTTACGGCATTTCGGCCACCGAGCGACGATAAGGAACTGCTTAAAATCGAATTGTACGACCATGAGTTGAGGACTGATGTTTTAAAGCTGCTCGATAGTAATGGCACATGTTTGTGAGGCAGAAATCAAATATTTATTGGTTGATGACCCTCTTCCGATAAATTGTTATGCTGATGCTTTTAGTCCCAATAGAATCTGACATATCAACTCCATATTATTAACTTTATTAGGCATTTTAAGAGGTTCAGAAAAATGACCCTTTGCCTGGATTGGCCAAGAACTGGAAGTGGCTGGAATATATCCGTTTTTTCTTCTAATCCTTATGTCAATTACGCCTGTCTTTAATATCCCACATAACTAAAGGATATTTGACCAAAACGAAACATGCTTCCCATTTGGCATTTTATAGCTTTCTTTTATTAAAGACAATAAACAGATGAAGTATTACTAAATAGGCCAAAGACGACAGCATCTGATAAAAAACAATAAACAAACAAACCACACACACACACACAGAGAGATAGAGACTTTGAACGTAAAATTTGTAACCAAAACGGCGTTTGGCAGTGAATGCTGGTAATTCTTACTTCGCTATAATAGCACAAATAGTTGAGCGCAATGCATTTCATTAAGATTTAATTTTAGTTTCGTAGATCAAGATTTAAGCGTTTGATTGGCTGATTTTTTCTTACTTCCCTAAAAAAAGTGTAAGAAACTAGTTTTTTTGGATACCGCACAAAGTACGTCCATAAGACAAATAAAATATGTGCTTTGTTTCATTTGAGGGCATTAAATTGTGACAGTTTCAGGGGAGGTAATTTGTAGTGGTATGCAAATTAGGAAACCTCCAGAGCGACAAGTGACTTCTTTTAGTTACATATAGACAAAGTGCACCTATTTATATCTGAGGGTCCTTTTCTCCGAATGGAAAGTCTTTTGGTACGAGTTCTGAACGTTATAAGCTTAACCCATTCCAACACAGCAAAATTTTAGACTGATCCAAATTGAAAGAAGCTGCAGACGACAATTTCAAGTTGATGGAATTTTGAATTTTTTCGTGATTTTGGATAGAAAAATTGTGCATAATGAAGAAATTGCTTGATACAAGCAATTTCTTCATTATCCACAATGTTTTCCAAAGTTTTATTCTTGAGGGGCGTAAAAAGGAGGGATTGGGTTGGAATGGGTTAAAGGCAATGAAAAAATATTTCTTTGTTTTCATTCAGGTATGAAGCTAAAACCTTTGTCACACTATTGTAAGAATCCACTTCAAAATTTCAATTTTATCAATATTCAAAGGGTAGAAGACGATATTATAAAGTAAATGCAATAATAAGGCACTGAATATTTATTGAAAGAGTATATAATTATTATACGCTAGAAAAAATCTCGAAGAAAAAGAAGAAATTGCTTGTTACAAGCAATTTCTTCTTTTCCCACACTGTTATGTCATGTATACTACCACAGGGACGTACAAAAATTAGGCACTGTACGGGAAAGGGTCAAAAATGAAGATGCTACTTACATCGCTGGTACCCGACCCAAACAGAAGTAGGTCAAATGGAATAGCCGCAATGGTGTCAATCACAAACCATCCTTTAATATAATTAATGGCGATCAGTTTTTGGTTCATAATAACCTCTCCGTTATGGAGGTACGTCGTCCGGAAGTTAATCATGATGTCAGCAATAAACATAAGGTCAACACAAAGGTCAATGATCACGAGAGGATTGGCACGAGTTGAATCGGGAGACTCGGTTCTTGTGGCAGCGTCACGGTTAAGTCGCATGGTAGTTTCTTCTTCGTTTAGCAGGAATGCCGTTTGGTATGGTGTGAATACCGCTGTATAGAGAACGAGGATGAGTATCACCCAGTCCCAGACTGCTTTAAATGGACTGAAAAGTACAAGAGACCTGAATGTGTTAAACTATTGTCAGACGACAGTTTAGATTTCGTGAAATTTAAGATATTTTTCAACTTTCTGGGTAGAAAACATGGTAGAAACATGAAGAAATGGCTTGTGCTGTAAGCAATTTCGTCATTTTACACATTCCGCCCTCCAATAACTTTTCTTTCGTTTGAAATTTGTTTCAAGATGTAAAACACACAAAACTACAACCCTAAAGGACCAATTCAGATATATACAAAAAATAAAATACAAATTTGTCTATAACTTCAAATATCATTGCAAAAACTATGCCTTTTCCAGCTGTAAAATGTGTTTTAAATTTAACAGTTTGTCAAACTTGGCCGCAACTTAATTAGTGTAAACTCTCATGAAATCCATATACCATTAATGTTACTATCAAAACTGTCTATGTCTGATTTCCGCAAAAGTATAAACTTTTTCCTGTTCAATCCCTGACTTTTAAGTCCCTGTAATTTTATACCTGAGAAAACATTTTGGAAAAAGGAAAAATTGCTTCTTTTTCCACAATATTTTCTACCTTACCAAATAATTATTTTTCAAATGAAATCCACTTTAAATTTTCGTCTGCAATATCTTTGGATTTGGACAGGTCTAAAATTTTGCAAAACAGGAAAGGGTTAACTGTATCTACTTGATATATTGCTTTGGTATCCCCGGTACTAGGCCCTGGCTGCGGAGGACATACTCGCGTGAAACGGGATTCGAACCTGCTAATGTCGATTTCTTTGGTCACAAGCCCGCCGATCCTAGTACGTTTAGAATTGTCAATTTGTTCTATCTATGTACAAGCAAATTAGATACGCGAGAAAAAAATGTAAACTCAGACAATTTTGAGCGCAACAAGACTAAATTCTTGAAATTCACCAGCAGACGTATAATCCATTTACTTTAATTGGATGATAATTGCAAACAGAACACTTTGTGTAGTTTAATGATTATAAATGTGGCTAGACAGAAAATCTCTGTTTTGGGAATTCAGGAGTCTAATTGGCAATTTTCAAAGAAAATAGGAAGATTTGCAAATATGGATGTCGTGCTAATTTCCGTCTGGTATCATTTTAATGCTCTATTCTGAAATAGCAAAATCGTTTTTTTTTCTTCTTCTCCGATAAATAGGGAATATTATAACAGTGTCTTTTTCTATTTCTTGTTATCGTGTTTGCCGCCGTCAAAGCGCAGTTGGTAGCGCGTCGAACTATCATTCAAAAGGTCCCGGGTTCGATCCCCGACGGCGGCAATACTCTTTCCGACATTTGTCTACCACCAATGGGCAGATAATCGTAAGCATATGTGGGATAGCAGCTGGAGGCTAGGAAGGGGTGTAGTGGTAGTACTGGTGCGAGAAATACCAGGAATCCATTGTTAGGTGCTCCAGCCGCCGCGATATAACTGAAAGATTGATAAAAGCGGCGTTAAACCCCATTCAAACAAACAAATTGTTATCGTGTTCTCAAATCGTGTGTATGTATTTTTATTGGATGAGAGCGAAGGTCGAATCCGATAAAAAAAATACCTACACACGATTTGAGAACACGATAACAACAAATAGTAAAACACACTGTTGTAATATTCCTTTTATTATATACCTTTTAGGACATGACATTAAGAAAATTCTCTTAAATGATAAAGAGATAACCAACTTTCCGAAAAAACCCGAACGTCAATACACAAAAAAGTAGTCCGTGTTTAACGGTTCTCGACGAATACGTTTTTTTTTGTACACGCCGAATATTGATTTTTTCTGTCGAGTTGTATTTGACAGCCAGGTATCAATCCATATCTTTTATAGGTATATAATAAAACCCAGAAATTATAATGCAACAACGTACAGACTCAAAAGTAAGAATATGTAGTTCATATTGTAAGCCTAATTTATACGTTCGATTTTATATCGAGAAAAATACATGTGCGCATAGCTCTTATATGAGCCTATGCTTGACATTTCCAACCATTTCGCATAAGCGTGACTCGCACACATTGAGCACCAGTGACTGCCATTCGGGGCAATTAGACTATTCGCTGATTGATTAAAGAAGCTTTGGGTCAGTATCTATCTATAGAGCGCAGAGTGAAGACTCTGATCAGACTGTGCGGATGCACAGGCTGAATTGAGTCTTTACTTGGCGCACATGCGTAATGGTTGGAATTGCCACGCATGCAATCATATAATAACGGCCTTTTCTCCTGTTTCTACAATGTTTCTTCTCAGTGATCGTATAGTGGATAATAAAGTGGAGATGAAAATTGTTAGTAATGGACAAAATAACAGTAAAGACTGTAAGTAGAATTTACAATAGTAGAAGAGATTTTTATTAAGAGACATAATGAAAGCAAAACTGTAAGTCACAGACAAAATGAAGCTAAAGCCGGATAGAAACAGACAAAATGAAAATAAAGACTGTTAGTAACGGTCATAATAATAGTAAAGAATGTTTAAAAAAAAGACAAACAGTAAAGACTTTAGGTAAGAGACAAAATCGAAGTAAGTACTGTTTGTAACGGACAAAATGAAAGTAAATACTGTTAAAACGGACTAAATGAAACTGTATACTATCAGAATCGGACAAAATAGTAGTAAAGACTGTCAAATACGGACAAACTGGAGATAAAGTATGTTAGCAACAGACGAAAATAATAATATGGATTGTTCGTAACGGACAGAATGAAAGTAAAGACTGTAAGTAACGGAAACAATGAACACAAAGACTTTTATAACAGACAAAGAGAAAATGAAAGCTGTTAGCTACGGACAAAAAAAGTAAAGACTGTAAGTAACGTAAAAAATAAAAGTAAACACTGTTAGTAATAGGCAAAGTAATAGTAAAGATTGTAAGTAACGGACAAAATAATAGTAAAGACTATTAGAAGCGGACAAAATAAAGGTAAAGACTGTTAGTAACGGGCAAAATAAAGACTGTAAGTAAGGGACAAAATGAAAGTAGAGACTGTTAGGAACGGACAGAATGAAAATATAGATTGTAAGTAACGGACAAAATAATAGTAAAGAATGTTAGTAACGGGCAAAGAAATGTAAAGACTTGTGGAAACGGACAAAATAATTGTGAAGACAGTTAGTAACGGACAAAGTAATAGTAAATACTGTTAGTAACGGCAAAATAATAGTACAGACTATTGGTTACGGACAAAAGAAAGGTAAAGACTGTTAGAAACGGAAAAATAATATAATAACAGACAAAATGAAAGTAAAAAAGACTATTAGTAACGGACAAAAACGAAGGTAAATAATTTATGAAAGGCCCAATCAAAGTAAAGAATATCAGTAACGGACTAGATGAAAACTACATATTTGTTAACGGGAAAATTTAAGCAACGAACAAAATGGAAGTCAACTCTATTTTTATCGGATAAAATGTATAATGAAAGTTCATGGGATGTGCAGTTTATAAGCAAGATTGTCAAGTCCAAAAAGGGTTATGTGTGCGAGAATAAAACTGATCGAACTAGGTTATAACCAATCAGTTTGGTCAGTCTATGAAATATATATTCGGTTTAGCTTATTCCAAAATCAAAAGAAATGGTACTTTAATGGTTTATCTTGTGCATGAATAAGTATGACATATTCGCATAAGTCTCATATTGAGAGGGAGAGACAGACAGACAGACATAGACAGAGAGACAGAGAGGCAGAGACGGAGATAGACAGAGAGAGAGAGAGAGAGAAGTAGAGACGGAGATAGAGAGGGAAAAAGAAACAGAGAGAAAGGCAGACAAACACAGACACACACACGGAAAGAGGGCGGAGGAGGAATAGTCAAATAGAATGTGAAAATCTACATTAAAGGTAAAAATTTTCAAACCATCCAGCCAGCTAGTATTATCTTCAGTTCATCCTGAAGAAAGTCGATACCTCTCAAAACTAGTAGATATTCATCTTTCGCTTAGTTTTTGACAAATCTACCGAGAGGAAATGAATGACGTTTTCTGCAATTGAAGCGAACAGCCGAGGCGGTGAAAATAGTGCATTTAAAACATTCGCTGAACATCAAACTTTGATTCGCCCCACAATTGACCGATCGCGAGTAACAGTAAAAGAATCAATGTACTAAATAAAATTTTTGGACCAAAACTGGGCTTTGAACTCAAACATTGGCCGACATTTATGTGATATATATTTGTTTTTAGACTTAAACGACGTAACGTCGCTTATTTTAACAGCACTTACTACGTCTAGGTCACCAACCAACTATTTTTTTTTTTTTTTTTATATGTTTCTGATCACAAATATTTGTAAAATGACGCCGTTTTATATCTATGTGGAACTGATTATTGAGGTCGGATCCAGGGGGCAGGACCTGAAATTGTTGGAAATGTCCATTTCATGCTTAAATTTACCTGTAGTGAAGAATGATAAAGTCCGGTTGTGGTCGGTGTAGTTTTGTGTCGGTATCTTGGGCCTGCTCGATTGTTGACGGTTCTTCGGATTCTTCTGTTTGGTCATCCGTCTTCGAGTCCTGAAGTTAGAAATTTGATATTCGATTAAGATTGTTTCCTTCTTTTTTGTGATATACTTCTTTTGTATGCCTTTAACATAACATTTCAAAAATAGGTCCAAAATAAACGCAATAGCTTGTGAGGGTCTTTGTTAGCTTTACAAGTGCACATGTTCTAACATAAATGAGAAACTTTTCACAAAAATGTACAGCAACTCCATTTATAAATCAAACAATGCATACGCACTTGGATGAGAACTGTATGTTGGCAAACAATGACAAGCGATTATACAATTGGATCTCCGATATGATTTTATACGCATGTGAGTGAGGCTGTGCACCCGTACAGTTTTATCATTGTATACCAAAATGAGGACTTCCTACTCTACTGCCATGATGTGAAATGGTTAAAGCGTCAACAGAATTACTATTTCATCTCATGAATACATAACAATACTTACAGCAAATTGATCATATGTTTAAGATACGCAGTGTATTAAATCTTTCGAAATTTATAAGATTGTCTCTAAAATACCTAAATTTCGAAGAAATGCTCGCTTCACTTAATGAAACTTAGTGTTTTCAATGATTTCGGTCCTTTGATTTTTTGCCGTTCTAACAGGCTTTTATTCAACATGATAAGGGTTAATAAACCGTGTGGTAGCCCAAGCTGCTCATTGTTCGTGCTTTACGTGCATATAAACTTGCTAAAATTGTCACACACAGTCTGAAATACCCTTCTACACAATGTCCCGTGTAATACTGCTTAGGTCTGAATAGGCATCAAAGGAGATGTTGGTCAATATTTCTTGAAAATTGATATATTAGCATGCGTTGTAACAAGGTTGCAAACAGGTTGTGTAGAATGATCTCTGTCAATACCTCGCGCAAACAGGATTATTACAGGTTCAGCTTAAGAGTCTTAAAAATGTAAACAAAGAGGCAAAGAAGCGAGAACAAGATTATCACAGGTAAGGTCTCCCTGTTTCACAGTTATTTTATGATAAAAAATGTCTAGGTTGAAAAGAAAAGAAAATGAAAGCAAAAAAAAAAAAAAAAAAAACAAAAAAAAAAAAAAAAAAAAAACAAACAAGAAAACAAACCAAAACCCAGTTATTAAACAAAAAGATTCACGCTAATGATGTTTTTTTTAAATCAGGGTTTTTATACGAGTCTTCTTAAATCCCTAGTTTTATTTCGTGATGCAAGGATTAGTAATTCAATTTTTCAAGATGTTTCTGTCAATAAAATGCATAACATGAAGTTCAACAATGCACTATAATCTTGTTTCTGCAATCCACAGATCTAATTTGACATTCTGTAATGCTCTCATAAAATTTGAAGTTTGCATGTCAACACTGAAACAGGGTTCCAAACAAACAGATCATAGTTATTTCATTTTCGATTTTACAAGTCAATAATACATAATAAAGATGTTTTAAATAAATGTGATAAAAAACACAAACAACTGGACATTTGTATGGAAAGAGTATTGATCCTAGTCAGACTATGCCAATCCCGAAAGCTGACCCAGTCGACACTTTCGATATTGGCAGATTTCGCTCATTAATACAAGTCGGTATATCTTACGAAACAGGCGTGAAATCCGTACTCTGGTTGTTACAATGTTTTCTGGATCCGATCTCTTTTTCACATCGCTGTTTTACTATTTTCGTCCGGCGCTTTTTTGTGTGTTGGGTAGCAAGTCATCACAAATGCAAAGTCAGACAGAGCAATTTCATTAGTTCCATCATTTCCACGAAACAACCGTAAACGACATGTGCTTTTCGTTGTTGATTTTTTCATCCTAACATAACATTATTTTCTGAAAGAATTTTCACCAAAATAATATTCACAACAGCACATTTTACTGTTTTATTAATTAGATGTTTCATGTATATACCCACAACTTAAACAATCTTTGTTGAAATTTTATGTAGAAAATGATGTCAGAAGTACGCTCTATTGCATTATTTTTGCGATCCATTATATCTGTATTTAAACATGTTTTGAAAGAGTTATAACAACTTGAAATCAAACTGCTGAAAGTACTTTAAGTTAGAAAAGCATGGCTTTTTTTATGCAATCTTCTTATGTCAAAGGTTAAAATAATGAATAAAGAAGGTTAAAGTAGCCAAGGAGTCAACCCATTCCCATAAAATCTTTCCTTTTTATGCTCTTTTAGAGAAAAGTTCTTGAAAACAATGTGGAAAATGAAGAAAACGTTACCAGAATTTCTTCATTTTCCTCAATGTTTTCTACAAAGAGGGATAAATATTTTAAGATTTTCAATAATTTGAAATTGTCGTCTGCAACTTCCTTGAAGACTCCGTGCAGTCTGATCATTTTGAACACGGTGTGCTCAAATGTGATAAAAAAAATACTTAGGATTTAAACTTGCAGGCAGCGTTTGTATAATCCTGAAACACACAAGAACTACTTTTTATTGCGTAGGCATTCAATGGATTTAGTTGTTAAGCCTCCAGCGGCATTTTGCACTTGTTGACCTCTGAGAAGACCTCAAAATTTCGTCTTTTAACTTAAGCTACCAAAGCGGACGCTTTGCTAGCTAAAAAGGAAAACTTTAAACGATTCAAATTCATGTAGAAATACGCGAATTTATGAAAGAGGCAGATATTGAATCGTATGATATTATAGAACAAATGGGAGAAAAAAAGAAGATAATGTATTTTGATAGGCAATTTTTCTTCTATATTACCGCAGCTGAATCTTGCTTTGGTCATAATGTTTACGTAGAAGGACATGCCTGTTTTGGCGATGGTTCTTAGATAAATTCAAAATTAGACAATAAATAATAAACAAAACAGTTTTTCTGCGAAAGATAAACTTTTTCCTAAAAAACATTTTCAAACCATGTTGACTCTATATGTACATTTGACAATAACTTAAAAAAATACAGCGCATTCTTCGAAGTTACAAATCATATTATAAATAGAGGCACGCTGGCGTGTGTGTGCAGACTTTGAAGTTAATTGAATCACTTAACTTAAACTTTCTGAGAGAGAATTTGAAATGAATGTGTGGCAAAATCCATTACTCGTTTGTGTGCCAAATTATCCAGTCTTCGAAATGTTCGAACATATTTTTAAAGATAGTTATTATAGGTTCATTAGTTTCTTATAAAAGAAAAAGAACAAGAGCGATTTACCTGTCAACAATTCTATAGCAATTAAATCGAATTGTTTTTATTTGTTTATAAAAGTAATAAAAACTATATTCAGTAATTATGTAGAAAACAATTATGAAAGTAATGTAGAGGGAGGATCGTACGAAAAACAAACCATACTAGCAAAGCGTCAACTTTGATAGCTTTAGTTAACAGACATAATTTTAGGTCGTCTCAAAGTTCAACGAGTGCAAACTTCCACTGGAGGCCTAATCAATTAATTCGTTAAATGCCTACGCCATGAAAAGTAGTTCTTATGTATTTCAGAAATATTGCAAACTCTGCATGTTAGTTCATCTCCTGGACATTTAAGCTCACTTAAGCAGATCGATCTTCAAAGGAGTTGCAGACGACAATTTCAAATTGTTGAACAATTTAAAAAACTTATCTCTTTAGGTAGGAAACAATGTCACAAGCAATTTCTTCATTTTCCACATTGTTTTCCAAAACCAATTTCTTGATGGACGTAAAAAGGAAGGATTGTGTGGGAATGGATTATATCCTTGGTTAATTTAGACTCGTTTCTTTATCATGATACAGTTTGACAAAGAAAGATTACAGTGTTTTCAGTACTTTGATTATGATTCTTCTTTCATATTTTTCACGTTATAACGTTTAATCAATGCTGACAGAATGATGGAACAAATTAAGGGAAAAATGTCATAACAGCTAAGAGGAGTCTGATCTAATGCGCGCATTTCCTTTGTATAAATTTTTACCATTATCGCAATTGTTATGGAAATATTTCTTTTATGCTGTTACTTATTCAAATTGAATCAGGGACTAGAGGTTTTATTAAGTCAATAAAGATATTAATCGAACTTTTATCTGGTAAGACATATTTTGTTAGACTAAGTACTCACATCAGGTATAAGCATAAAGAAGTGGATAACTTAAATGTCATAACGTTAGTTGTCTCTTTTAACTGGGTGTAAACATGTTCAGTCATGCAATACTTATTATAGAGGAACGATTAATGGCCGACCCATTTCAGTTCATTTGCTATACATGGTGCGTGTTGACTAAGAGCAAAATGGGTGTACTGCCAATACCTACTACTTCTAGTTACGCCCCTGCAGCATTACTGATATACCACTGCCGAAACTAAACAAACACATTCCAAATTTGTGGAGGCTCTAACATTTTGTCTAAAATTGGTTCACGGTTTTAGCTATCTAATAATAACGGAACGTTCATTTAAAAAGTAAAAAAGAGTAGGCATTGTTTACTATTTGTTATGTAGTTAGCGCATAATATTCCAAGTCACATTCGATACTGAAGATGATTCTATAAAATCTATATTGTAGAAACCATGCGGGTCGTATGCTTCCGGAACCCCAAAACGTGGTTAGCTATCGTCAACAATCACAATCAGCTTTGACAACCCGCTTTTCTATTATTGCATTAAGTCTATATTCTGTTTCTGAAACTGACGTAGTGTCCATCCTTGCTGAATTATGTACAGTTTTGCCTTCTTTAAAGGTGGGAATTTATTAATTTAAAGATCGTACAAAACCACATTAGCAAGCATTTATCTTTTGTGAATTGAGCATTATTTTTAATAACAGAAAAGGGCCCAGTTATGATGTAAATAGAGATACATGTATTTGATACCGGTAGAATTTGATACAATTAAGACACAGCGAAACGATTTCTTCCGATGGCCAATATTCAAACAACTCTATTAATACATGTAAAATAAATAAATACTAGCATGCAGATGTTCTATACGCATTTCCGAATCGTTACCTATGTCATTTGGCATATATCTATAGATTGTTGCCAATTTAGTACCTTGCTAGATACTGCAAATATCGTATGTCAGCATTTTTGGTTATTATTGTTTTTATTCACGTTGGGATATATTTTCATGCGAAAACTAAGACGGGAAAAAGAAAGACAGAAATGGAATAAGGTCAATAGAAAAAAAAGTTCAAGTTAGGTAATTAAAGATCAAAACACTTCATTAACAAAGATATACTCTCCGTAAACGGTCATAACTTGTTTGTCTAATTATTGACTTCCACAATCTCTTTTATCTGTGATTATAGCTTACAGACAGAAATAGAACTGTGTTAATAGAGCGATTATAGACTGGAAAAGATAACTCTTTACCAGAATTATATTTATGAAATCTTGATAAAGAGTATGATACATGTTCTTGGACTTGAGGTGAAATCAAATAATTTACGACTTGTCGCGACGGAAGCGTTCAGTTCGTACACAGATAGTACAGCGTGCCTTTTACCCGCTGCTACTTTTTTCGCAGAAGTACAAACACCTTGCCAATGGGCATACCCTGATGTCAGCAGTCTTTAGATCACTAGTTAATTACATTTTCTCCATCGACAGCCACAGGAAAAGTAGTTCTCTATGGCTTATCTAACTTTTGAAGACAATCTGTATTTGACATTTGATATGCAAGCATTTCTTAAAGATTCTAAAATATCTAAGGAAGCAAATCTGATATGTATTTCCTCAAACAGATTGCAGGATAATTAAAAAAGAAGAACGTAAAAATACGAAGACTCTTCTGTATTGGAAGGGACAACAAATTTGCATTCAAGCCATCGTCGGTGACTTAAATGCTCTAAGGCTTTCGTACGGACGACATATCTCAACAATAGGCGTGGAGTAAAGAATGTTTAGTTTACAGACCCTCAATGAATAATTTGAGAATAGGCCAGAAACCCCGCCATGAAAAGCATTTCGGAACAGAAAACGAAAATAAATTTCAAAATTATTTTATGTTGCCAACATGGAATAATTTTAAAGTCATTTTCATTTTCTGTTCCGAAACGCTTTTCATAGTATAAGAAAAAAATAAATGTATTTTCGTTTTCTGTTCAGCAATGCTTTTCATAGCGGCCTTTTGACCTTTTCTGAGAGTGTATGTAGAAGCGCATTGAACGATTTAAGATTATCTCGGGATTCCTTTTAGTGAGAAATTTTGTCTCTACGACAGCCGTCGATTCTTTAATCTATAAGATTGTTTCGAAAAACGTTATTCACAGAGTTCATCTAGAATTATCCAATTTAAAGCAAATGTCAAGATCTTTAGATTAACTGTTTAATTCCGAGGTCTGAAATCAAATTAAATTTTAATCTTTGACACTAAATTACAACGGAGAAGTTATGCTTCTATTCTTTTTAGCGGAAGAAATCGTTACCAAAATTTTAAAATGAAGTAAGGTATGGATTAAATGTATAAAAGTATAAATTTAGCAGATTGAACGAAAGGAAGCAATTGTTCGTTGATTTCGTGTTTTTCTACCATATGCTGACGGACGCTGCTCGAAAACTATGGTTCCGTTGTATATCGCATCCCTCCAACTCCGAAACGCAATCGGCTTCCGATTCAGAGAACAAGGCTCAGCATTTATCTAATGAAATCGACGCCCCAGTGCTTCATGGTCGTAAATGTATATACATGTACATTCACGAACTTTTGGCGCAAAGCCCTCAAAATATTCCTTGCTCGAAATTCTCTAAGATTACAGTTTCCAAGTTATATTTAACTATCTGAGGTTCACTAAGAGGAAAATGGGTTTTAATTTTGGAACGTTCAATCTAAAAACGCTAGCTAATTTAACGGTTGATTAATGGGATGTCAGTAATCTTGTTAATTGGATTTTTGATCATCTATCTTTTTATCCGGATAACCGAATTTAAAGGCCTCCTTTAATTTTATTTTTTAATTCAGAATTAATATAACATTTCCTTCACAAATTCACAACCACTTTCCCTTAAATAGATGTGTGCGAATCCAACGACCTCTAAATGTTCCCGCCGTCATACCGCAGTCGGTAATGCGTCAGACTCCTAATCATCAATCAAGGGATGTCATGGGTTCGATACCCGGCGGCGGCACATATTCTTTCCGATATTCGTCTCTCACCAATGGATGGATAATCGTACATCTAAGTGGGATAGCAGCTGGAGGCTAGGACAGGATGTAGTGGTAGTACTGGTGTGAGAAATACCAGGAATCCATTGTTAGGTGTTCCAGCCGCAGCGATATGTCTGAAATGCTTTTAAAAGTGGCGTTAAACCCCATTCAATCAATCAATCAATCTAACTGTTCAATTTTTCTTTCAGCCAATGTAGAGTCTGATCCAACTATTCTCTAAGGCCTATATAGCTAAGAACAAAGGAACGATTTTCGCATTATCCTGAAATATGAGTCCCAAAAGAAAGCTTCACTAAGATATTTCATGGTGTTATTTTTTGCAAAATTTATGAACAGTAGAAAGAAACAAAAATATTTAATGGTTGGTTGACCTGTCATGAAAAGTCAGTGAAACAACCAAACCCACTTTCGGTATATTTAACCCCTGCTTTCGTTAATTTCGCACTACTGAACGTCATCTCAACGGGGTCAGTGTCCTGATGACGTATTTTGTTTCCTTTGTGCATAATAGAAATAGAATAATCGTTTGTTTTTGTGTACGATCGATAAATATTTGTCTTCGTGAACAACAGGTGCTTAATATTCACTCATGACTCAGCCACTCGTGAAAATATCGCTTTTGCTTTTCACACAAGGAAAGATAAATCGATCTTGCAATGAAAGAAACAAGTACATTTTATATATATGATGATTTCACTCGCTGATTAGCAGTATAATCTAGATTGTAAAAGACGCTGCAATATCAAACGTCTGTTATGGGTTATGTTTTGTTATATTTGCAAGTTGGCAGAGAAATGCCCTGTTAAAAGTTTTATGGTTAAAACAGGATATATCTTCCGTGTTCAGTTGTCGTACTTTGATCTTACAAGTCTTTCTAAAACTATTAAAATATCTTATTTTCATTTTTTTTTAGATTTTACCGTAGATAGAAATCGTTTAACACTTATATCCTATCTAAAACGCTTGCTCGATATATTCCTTAAAAGCAATTGTAGATCTACTTTCAATACTTCAAATATTTGTTTTGAAATTGATATCACGTTGGCTTTAAGCATTTAAAGGCGAAATGTATAATGTCTTGTTTAAAATGTCTGTTGTTTTACTAAACCTCTTATAGTTTACGTATCTATCCAATGTGAACAAGCTCTCTATTAAGTATACAGTGTTTCTTTACGAATTCACATATAAATCTCTATATAAATTAAAAGATGAAGTTAATACTTTTTCAGTGTTGATTGAAAGAATGAAAATGTAAATAATTAAACTGCTGCGAAGCTGCGAAACGGATTCAAACGGTTATGTGATTAGGCTCTTAGTTAAAAAAGAGGAGAGGACGGGTAAGGCGACCCCCATTTTGGCATTATTTCATATATTTACCCATTATGATGAATTTCACACAAAATGTATTTAGATACATTACTGATAAGCAAAAAAGGGAAATATACAGTACGGAATTAACAGTAATTATGGCTACGAAAGTTGACGTTTGGCGGGGCTTTATTACAAGACTGGAATTTAATTCCTTAACCACCTATCGTATAATGCAAAGTATTGAGCCTATACGATGCAAAATGCAAACCGAAATACCCTTGATGCCTCAACACATTTCTAAATCACGACTGTCAATCAAAGAACTAATCGACCAATCAAATGTTTCATTTGAACCGGAAGTGATCATTGAATTCCAACAATATTGTTGTGAAGCATTTATTTATTTATTTATTTTTTTGGTTTGGCAACTTAAATGTCGTAACTACAGCTTGAATAAGCTGTAGTTACGACGTTTAGGTTACCAACCAAACATAATATTTTACACTACATGTTTTATGTTTTACATGTCAGGACAACAAACAATGGAAAACAAAGCCGTTTAATATCGAAGTGGGACTACCTGTCGGAGTCAGTCAGTAGGGTCAGTGATCCGTAAATTACAGCTTGTTGTATTCATCGCCATGGATTGAATGTTTGCA